>OW388289.1:92406580-93763681 GCA_936450465.1 Gibbula magus | reverse complement strand
ATTATTGTGTGTGCATTACTCAGTTTTAAGTGCTTTTTCTGATTATCTTAGTAAATTGTCATTGTATTGCTTTAGTCAGACAAAACTCAATATGATGCTGGCCTGAGCCTATTGCATTACCTTCAAATAAGTTGATCCAGTGATTAGATTTTTCCAAGAAAATCTATTGGATGTACCATTGTTTGTTAAAGATGTCTGGCTTCATTTGGGAGTTAGTTTCAGAAATATCTGGTGTGTGGGAAGATTGGTCTAGAAGAACGCATGATTGATTTGAGGTATGTATAACACTAGTACTGTAACACATTATCTTACAAGTTTGATACAGCAAGCTAACGACAACCACGTTGTAAATTGAATGTATCATAAGGAAACTTGATCACGAAATGGCTAAACTTTGACACACAAATTGTATTGACAATATGCTAGAACGACACAAAGTGATTTTGTCAACGTATAAGTACGCATGTACATATAAATTAACAAATGCATTCAATATGAAAGAAATGTAAAAACTTGCATAATATTTTGCAATAAGAGCTTTGCCAGTGACTTTAGGTTATTGTAGTAGGGAAGCGACTACAAATTCACTGATGGTTGGATATTCATTAACTCAAAGTGTCATTTGATGAATCTGTGCTCCAGAGAATACTTAAGAAGTTCTTCATATATAGAAATCACTTTCTTCTCCAGAACTTATTAAAATTTTAATTCAGAGTGAGGTTTTTGCCAGCAAGTTAATTGTGATGTGATGAACAATCCGGGCTGACCAAAGCATTGTTCATCCGAAGCTGAACGCACTAACCACTGCGCTACCCCGCCCCCTCTGCCAAATGAAACAAAGAGATTATATAGTAGAGAAACAAAAAGTACTATGATTCAGACAGTTTACTGTGAAGGATAAGGGTAATTTACTTCACCTCTGAATCTTTGCATTGTGACAAATCATTTCATATATTCTAACAAATAATGTGGTATATGGCTATTAGATATTGAATATTGAAAATGTGTCAATTTCAACAAGCTTGTGGAGGTGGTAGAGTGTAGACAGAGAACAGTTCCTGTCATTGAAGCATATTTCATAATATGGTTCTATGCTTTATCTTCTTCAGGGCTTTAGAAAGTAATGACAAAAACACGAAGCCTATAAGGAGTTCCATTAATCGGATCATAAAATTGTCATAAATCTAACTTGCTGTTTAATTGCTACAAGAAAGTTTACAAAGGAATACTTGAAAATTGCACAGGTCTTTATTGCAATAATGTAAATTCATGTTTTCATGTTTTTGTGTTTTAATGCATCATTTGAATATTGATTACTTTATCCGATTCTGAATAGGCCTTGGGTTTTGTTATAATGACTTGAAACAATTCAATATCATAGGCTCAACAGGCATTTCTATTACAGGGAAATTGCTTCTTAACTTTTTTAAGATATTCATAAAAGTTCCAATATCCATAAGGACACATTTCATGAGCCATCAACATGACATTTGGAGAAACGGAAGCACGCAGCAGAACATTTGTAAACATTAGACATTGAAGGACATTTTAAAGAGTGGCATACATTAGAACAGGAATATTTTCTGGATAACAACTTCTTCAACATGAACTTACCAGACGTTTCTGAGTATATGTTTACACCTTTATCAAGTGGATTATTACTTCGAAAGTAGTTTATTTCAAAATTAAATAAAATGGTTTTAGTGTAAACTTATGCTAATAATTCAATATGTAGTCTCCCTTTAAGCATTATTTTCCTTTTCATCATTCCACATAGTATAATCAAAATAATTGTCTGTTATACGTTTGCTTTGTTTGTTTTACAATCTGGGGTATCCTGACTATAACAATAAGCGAGGCAATAACATCTTCCATCTGTTCTGACCTTTAGATGAAGACTGACCGGAATTGGATAGACGACCATCCACAGTGAACACATAAGATTACATTTATTCTTCTTTAGTCGTTCATGATTTTTTAATTGGTACTGATAATTGTAAAAATACCATATGTGATGATTACAATTATATAGAATATAATAAATATATTTCAATAATTTATAAATAATAATAAAGTATATCACATATAACCATTGTTGAAAATATGGAATGAATGAAACCGACTTCATCTGCTGGGCATAACTCACTGGGTCATCTTGACTTTGCAGCTTTATTCTTTAAATAGGAAACATATCAATTGACCGTGACATTTTGTAGGGAGATTTCTAATTGGATTTCGCTCAGAAACCAAGCAAGACTTAAATTAAAGTGAAGCCTTGAGGGGGAAATTGCAATGGAATTTACATCACACTATACGACTGAACTGAACTTCGTTGAATGCATATGTTTTATATACCATTGGCAATATTTCAGAAGCACATGTTTGCTGCGAGTTATTCAACCTGAGATCCTCAGGAAATCATTTTTAGAAATTAAAAATCTAGAAAAATCGACCTTTCAAGGGGGAAACTCAAGACGTCGACCACTGATTAAATATCTTAAGTTCTTACCTTAAGTTCTCTCAAATTTTCGACCATATCTAAGAACAGATCAGTACAGATCCATGCCCGCCTCTCTCGTAATAATCCACTCCGGCCTAGAAGGCTTCATAGTGAATGTATCGAAATTAAATTTGGCAATTATATTTATTTTCTGCTCGCAAATCCTCAGCTGTTTAAAGATATGAAAGGGATTGAAGTCATTTAGAATTGTGTTGTCAATTACTTGAACTGGCAAATGAAAAACCTAAAAGCGCCTTAATAACAAATATGTCTCTGCTTCTTCAGTTTGAATACATGTAAGGATATATGGATAAGGCATTGTTTTGCAACGGAGATTTGACACATGTGTATTCACAGTTGATAGTGGTTAGAGAAAAACCTGTGAATTACAATTTGGACGACCTTAACGGTGTACAGTTTAATATGTAAGTCAATATTACATATGTAGATACATTACCGGGCCAAATAAATACCTGCATAATATGTTTAGATGTATAATTAAATAATGTCCAAAAATATAATAAATGGTGGTCTCAATATTATGCTGAAACATGAAAAAAGTATGATTCGAGTCCGTAACTTGTGAATGAATGAAAACCCCTACTTCCGATTGCATCACTTGCGCACCAGGATCACATACATCTGCAGTGCAATCAGTAGTTCCATGTAAATGGGTTCCTGTATTGTTGCCCATGGTTGATTGTAAATCTGTTTCAAATGTCTTTCTCCGATTTAACACTGGCCGAATAATGAAGTTACCCTTTCCCATTCTTTTGACACAACTTCTGAAACTTCTGAGTGTTGTGCAGAAATGTAAACTTCAGAATGCTATAATGTTGCTCACATGTTCTCTATAGTATTTACGAAATCTAGATATCTGGTAGACGCTTATTCCGCCCAATAGTGTACATATATTCGAAGGTCTTGCACAAAGTTTCACCTGAAGTAAACATGTCGGTATAAACGTAGCAAAAAATAAAGCATTTAAAAACGTAAAAGTATATCAGCAAATTCGTTTCCAACTGTACATGTACTTTGTCCTAATATTATATTGTGCAAGTAGGAGCATTCAGTGTTCAGCTTCTTGTTTCTCCTCCACGTCATCTTCAGCCTGGCACTCCGTTCCTTGAACAAAACAATTTCTGAGAAAATTCTCCCTTCGTTCAGCTCGGGGTTTTGTCAGCGGTGACACTAACAGCTGAGCGAATCTCGTTTCTGTTACCTAATTTTATACAATACAAAGCAACAAGCTCTAAATCTTCCAATTAAGTCAGTGAATCCGGTTTCCCGGGAATAAGAAAATCGACCATTAGATTTTTGCAGGACCGAATGATATTTCCGAAACAAATTACTTCCAGCAGAATTCAATCAAACGGCAGTGCAGAAGAAATTTGATGTTGAAGTATTAGTTTTTGTTAGTGATGTGTTGAGACTGTGACACGACTCGGTTGTTTCGAACCCTTTATTTCCACTTCATCTCAGCTTCGATGGATGTCTTCCTTCGATGTACGTTCTTTTCTCAACCCTCTCATTATACATTGTCGGAGATCGTACACCATCCACATTCACCTCACACGAATAAACATCACCATCTCATGTTCTATTCACTACACCTACCCAGGTGACCCTAAGCTTGTTTTCTTAAAGGCTTTTCTTTAGTTGGCATCTAGGCTGTTTTATATGGGTGATATAACCTATGTCCATACTGTGTTAACATTAATATAACGATTTGACAGACAGCATTGTTGGCCTGCATTGTTTTATGTATTTGGCATTGAGTGTTCAGCCGGCGTATTAGTATCTTAATGTGCTTGTTTTCCCGTGGGTCCTCCGTGTACACGTAATGTTTACATATAGAAGGGATCGGAATCAGTTGATATCTCAGGGGATTGCTCATTATTGAGGTTTTACATGTCAGAACACTTATAATGTGATCCAGGGGCCGTATTCTTAAAAGAACTTAAGTCTAAAAAATGACTTAAGTCCAGATACAAAACTTAAGTTTTGACTTAAGTTTTTGTTTTTTTCTTAGTCATATTCATAAAAAGTCTTAGGCTCAAGTTTGTTGAATTTTAGACTTAAATCCTAAGTCTGCTATTGGGTAGGCTTAGCCCTATAGGTATGCAACTTAAGTTAGTTGACAAAATGGCCGCCAGACAGGCAAATAGAAGAATTTATCACGAAAGAAGCAGCCGTTTTGAAGATTTAACTGATGAGGAACTTATCAAGAGATATCGTTTGGACAGGAACGGGATACGCTTCGTAATTAATTTAGTTTCGAATGCTATCCAGCCAAGAACTGCTAGAAATCACGCAGTTGATGCAACTATAAAGACACTTTTGACATTGCGGTTCCTGGCAACGGGAAAGTTTCAGTTATGCAATGGTGATGACCATGGTGTCAGTCAACCAAGCGTGTCACGTGCTGGCACTGAGACTATAGAAGAACTGTCATCACAACGAGTGATAGCTAGATTTGTGAGGTTTCCAACACAGCCGAACGAGATTCGAAGGAATCAGAACGCCTTCTACCAAGTAGCCCATTTTCCCGGCGTGATCGGTGTCATCGATGGAACCCACGTCCAGATTCAGGCTCCTCATGTCAACGAACACGTCTACGTAAACAGACATCACTATCACAGCATCAACACACAGGTAAGTAACATTGAAAACACACGTCAATTATGTTTCTATTTACGTTTTTCAAATTGACGTCTACATTCACTTACCGACTGTATTTATTAAATTGACATGAGGTAAATACTTACATATAGTTCTATTCATAAATTCAACTACTTAATCATTTCAACAGGCTGTTTTTGATGCTGACGACAAGGTGATAGACATCGTTGCACGCTGGCCGGGTTCGACTCATGACAGTAGGATTCTGTCTCAGAGCGGACTTCACCGCTTGATGGGAAGGCAATCACCTGCCAGCTGGAGCCCATCTACTTGGAGACAGCGGTTACCCCTCTAGGAGATGGCTCCTGACACCCTACCTGAGACCACAACCCGGTCATCAGTCGAACTACAACAGGTAACAATAGCAAAAATCCCCAACACTAACAGTCAACCATGTTTACGTCAACTATATTCAATAATATTCAGAGTTATGCCCCTTCTTATGTTAATACTAAAAGCTGAACTGGGGTGTGTACAAAAGAAGATAGTGGTGGACTATTTTTCAACATGATCAAATAATAAATGCCAATTATTGTGTTTCAAGTATAAACAAATTAATATTTGTTTTAATTTGAGACTATGATGATCCTAATTCTATATCTGTTTGCAGAGCACACAAGAGAACAAGAAGTTCAATAGAAAGGGCATTTGGCCAGTTAAAGAGGAGGTTCAGTGTCCTCCATGGGGAGATAAGACTGGCACCAGAGAAAGCTTGCAAGGTATTAATTTTATTGTATTTCAATGTTTATTCAGTATGTTAAACAGGAATTAAATAATAAAAATAGGCATTAGAATTAATTGAATTTATTAAAGAATTTAATGTCTGTCTTTTGCAAATTATATTTGATTATATAACTGAGATATGATATGATATGTGATATAAAGGAGTTTGAAATAAACTCTCCATCAAGCTACAGTGTTGATAGACTTATATTGTGTTGATATTTCATTTGTATGTCAACTTGAGTCTGTGGCCTTTGACTTGAAAAAACATTCACTGAGTGATATAAATATGTTGATTGATACATTGTTAAACATGTACTTTCCTGCAGGTCATCACAGCCTGTGCCGTATTGCATAACATTTGCAAAGACAGGAATATCCCACTTCCAAATGATGGACATAACAGAGTCAACCCTCCCCCACAACATGGAGCACTTGTTCTGCCTGCCCAGGGTATCATGGGAGTTCGATACAGGGAACAGTTTGCACTTACAAACTTTCCATGTGAGTATTTCAGGATCAATTTTATTACACTTAGATACATATCTGCACACTTTATCACATTTAGGACAGGGTGCTGTAAAGATGTGTTTTCAATCAAACACAGGCAATGACACATCTATATATAATCAACAAATAAACTAATGACCATCCCTAGATCATAATGATCAATATGAACTATTGAATACTTGAAATATCATAAAGTGTGATGGTATTTACATTTATTTGTTGAGTATATATAGAGAATCTCAACCAAGTGTCTTCTGATATTAAATATATCAACACGAGTTGATTAAAGTTACAAATATCCTAAGCTTGCAGATTCATTTCAAGGGAAAAGATGAGCAACAAAGGGGTTATGATCAAGAAGAAAGTTTATTCAATAACAAAATCAAAAATAAAGTTTCATCACTTCCAGTTATAACTTATAATATTGTACTGTACTTCAGAAAGATATAAGTATATGAAACATAGCTTTCTGATTTCATCTTAAATAATTCATTACATAAATATATAACATAATTTTAACAGAAGGCATTGTCTTTTGTTTAACAAATCTACAAACATTTTGAGTATTTGTGGTTTCAACATTTTGAAGGACTCCATCATATAATCAACCTCAACAAATATAAAATTTGATAATAGAGGTGACATAATTATCATAATCATCACAAATATCCAAATCATTCCTCCATATCAAGTTTTCGCTTCAAATAACGCTTCTTCAAATTTAGACATTCTATTTCTAATTGTAACTTTTCTTTCATCAGAGTTTCAATCGGATGAACAGCCTGAGAGGATGAAGGTGGTGGTGGTGGTGGTGGTGGTGGTGGTGATGGGACATCCAGCTGAAGCGACTGGGTGGATGATGGAATATGAAGTCTCTCTTGTTCACAGGCTCTGTAAATAAAAAGGAATGTGCAATTATTAATCTGTCTCTAAAAATAAAATTATAAATTGTATAATATTTTCTCATTTTTTTCATAATCCTGTTCCATCAGGATATCTTTAGATGCAAGGCTCCTCCAAATACCCTGATTGAGTCAAAGGGAATAAAATTACCCTGAGGGAGCAGAATGTTTGTTTCAGTAAAACACAGATTCTGTTGATTTTACAGTTAAATGAAATGTATTTGTAAAATAATGTTACCAATGTCTCTTCGGAAAATCAATCTACAAATGAGTGTACATGGTTCCGTAAAGAGATGAGAATCGCTTTAATAAAATTGAAATCATGAAATGTGTTCTAAATAAAATCGCCGACATGCAAGTTTTGCTTTATACGCAACACGGCTATTACCACTCAGGATAATTGGTTGTTGTAATATGATTTTTTACCCTCTAAAGTAATTATACCGGTAAATGACATTTATCAGCATTATAAATTGGAAATTTGAAAAAATAAAATTTTGCAAAAAAGGTGCCTTCAATACCTCATTTGGCTAACTCGAATAAGTAGAATAATTATATGAAATTGATCAACAATAATTATTTTAAAAGAAAGAAATATAAAATTGAGAGTGGTGGGTTTACTCGTGAGATGGTAATTGTATTAAACTTGCTTTCGCTCGTTAAATACAAACCACTCACTCGTTTCATATATAAATATGCTATTAAAAGGAATGTTGTTTAGTATTCTCTATTTATATAACTGCTTTTTGAGTCCAAAAAAATCCCTGAAATACTGTTTTACATAGAGGGTATCTGTCTTTTCTTGACAAATACCATGTTTATCTCATCGAGTGAGGTAGAAATAATTGTTCACTCGATGAGATAAAAATGGTATTAGACAACAATTGACATTTTCTTTTAGTTATAACCTTTAGAGGTAAAATTGTTCTTGAAATATTGTATACTGTATAGTGTATATTGCCTGCGAAAAAAAATCAACTCTGAAATACATTCTAATAGTTGTTCAATATTGGTGTACATGTATGAATGTTAATCAATAAATGAATATACTAAAACTTTTGGGTGAATTTACTAAGGATAAAGCTCATTTTGTTGAGAATATGGGGGAAAGGTGAACTGATATTCAACCAAAGTCACTTGATGTTTTCTTTTTTGACTTTTCATTAGGCCACAATGATTTTACTTCTGATAGATTACCTACACTTGATAGTTGCGCTCCAGTTCAAGGAACTGGATGAGGATGGAGTCCATTGTATTGGGTCCAATCCCAGTCAGCATCAGTCACAGGGCTGACTGGAGTCGGGGGAGGTCCACCACCTGCATGCATTATATGATAATATATAATTATAGTTTAATATACCTTATCGTCCACTATAAAAAAAATCTGTTTTAATTTATTATAAACTTTAAATAAATAACAGTTACTTTTAAAACAAACAATTACACCAGATACTCATACAAATGTGAACTATGATAATTAAGGGGATTACCAGAAATTTCCTTAATAATTCATTCTAAAATTAATTGTGTAAGATAACATAAATGTGTTGGATACTACTTGTAACTAGATTGCTTTAATGCTAATGTATTTGAGATATATTTAAACATTTACCTGTTGCAGTTGATGCATTGTTAAAAGTGCTGAAATTCTTTTTCCCAGCACTTTTCAAGTTCTTCCACTTTTTGATCACCTCCTCTTTAGTACGGTGCTGTAGTGAGGTGGAGTTTATTCTGTCTGTAATTGTCTGAAATAGACATAATTTCAAGATTATCATTTGATTCATAATTACATGTATATATATGTGTGTGAAAAAAGTACATGTATAGATATGTCTTCATTTAAATCTACATTGATAGTCATCACTTTCACATTTCAAACTATTATTCCATCACTGTGAAAATTATTTTTAAACACCGTAATTTGAAATGTCTCGAGAATATGTATAACATTGTTTTTAATTTAATATGTTAGTCATTTTGGTCAAAAACAAACAAGAACTTTAGCTAACACGTATGTCTAGTGTACTCATGCACATGAATAATCAACATATCGAAACAGATGGGTGACAATTGTAACTTTTTTTAATGTAATGAAATGGCTTACCTACACTGTTTATAACGAATCAATGCAATTACATTGCGTAAGCGAACAATACATAGACACAATTACGTGAATTGGAGACATCCTTATTTCGTGAAAGACAATCGAAATGTTGAAACAAAACAATCTACCATCACGGCATCACTTTTGATTTCACTCACTTGCCATGTTTCCTGCCGACTGGTCGCTGTCAAACCCGCCGAAAACCTTCCCTCCACTGCCTGCTTGTTGGCTCTAACGAGCTCAGCCAGAAGCAGGCAGTCGTCTTTTGTCCAGTTTGGCTGACGTTTCTTGTTGGAAATTTCGCTCGGCGCTGCGGACATCTTGTTTATGTCGTCTGGTGTAAACATCAGGGGAATTCCGGGGATATCCCGTGACGTCGGGGAGATTATACAAGGAATCCCCTTGACAACGTGCGCACGCATTTCCACTTATTGGCTTAAGTTTTTTACGCTGTCTCAGCTAAGTTTCGGGCTTAGTCTCTTTGTGAAAACTAACTTAAGTTTCATACTTAACTAAGTCAAGAAATAAAAACTTAAGATAAATCTTAGATTTTTTTAGAATACCGCCCCAGATTTAGACCTGTTTACCATAATCACAATGAAAACAAATGATATATGTATTTTATATGCTAATGTAGTGTTAATGCATTCCAAAACGGTCTAAATATTGTTATATACTGTTAATGCACACAGCAATATTGCATCTAACCTTCAGTATCTACATGATATGACAGATATACAGTAAAGCTGTTCAGATATCTACATGATATGACAGATATACAGTAAAGCTGTTAAGATATGAGTGCATATATGTGTAATCGAATACCGATTTACTTATTAAAGTTGATAAATAATGTTTAGCTTTTCTAAAGCAACGTTTGCTTTCTAGTGCATTACATTACAACGTAGCAGAACGTATGTCAACCTGCCAACATTCTCTTGAAATGTCTTATCGTTTTTTTTTCTTATTGCAGTCACCATGTACGAAGGACATTGTTGAGGGAAGTAAAAAAATACTCTGTTTACATATTCATCATACCGAAAAAAAAATCTGTTGTCAAGACAGTACAACGGTAGAGTACATAAATGAAGTGTAAAGACGATTTTACGTTTTCGTGTTCGCTCTGTGTATTTTTCTTCCACCTTCTTTTTAACACGCAATTCATACAAACATATAAACAAACTTGTACTCAATGAATAGAAAAAAAACACATTTCTTAGGATAATGTTTATTGTAAAAGTTCCATTATTGTTGTTTAAAGTCAGAAGTAGCTCAACACATTTACTGACTATGTGCAATCAAGCAGTAAATGAAAAAGTCGATGACCCTTCATAGACCTCCGTAACTATTGATGCTTTTGACCACAACCTGAAGTTACAGGTTCATATAGTATGTGATACGTTCAAGGTAACAAAATTAGATTAATTTGCTGACCTGGCAGATCGTCATCTACATGTACTAGTCTTGTTTCTGATCATGAGTCTCTTGAGTCATCATTAAGACAAATTGTATATAAATTATGCTCCAAAGATTGCAGTAGAGTGCACTCATCTGAAGGTTAAACAGTCGTGCCTGTCGCCTATACACTATACACTTAGGATTTTCAACGCCCGGGTGTAACCCAATGGGGTTTATGTCGTGGCGCAGCCCGTCTGTCCGTCCCGAAAAGGGTACTTCTGTTCTGAAATCAACTCCTCCCATAGTTTAAACTTTACACATGCTTTGGATATACATGGGTGATACGCTTGTGCTTTCTGGAACCGATCGGATTAACCTTTTTTCAGAGTTATGGCCCTTGACTTAGAGCGCTCAGCTTTCCTATTTCAGACTGACAGTACCTGTGTTCTGAAATCAACTCCTCTCACAGTTTTTGATCAATCTTTCTGAATCTTAACACATGCATTGGATAAACATCGGTGATATGCATGTGCTTTTCTGGGACCGATCGGTTCAATATTTAGTTATGGCCCTTGACTTAGATCACTCAGCTTTCCAATTTCACACTCGCAGTAACGTTTATTTCGTCAGCATTTGACCATGTGACCTTGACCTTGATGTAGGATACATTTTGTGAAAAACTTAGCGATGGCCATAATTTTGTATTGATTGGTGATAGGCCTTCGATACTTGACATGCTAATTTATTTTTAATAGATCATGAAATTACCCTTACAATTAAACTGCTTATTTGGAGGATAAGGAACCCGGGGTTCTTGTGCTCTCAGAGCACTCTTGTTCCTTATAATGGTTGATGGTCTTATTGCTGAGAAACATGCCGCAAGTAGAGGCGTAGAATATTACATTGTAACCAAACATATCTTCATATAGATCAGTGTAGAATTAGGGTTGTCAATAGAGACACATAATAATAACACTGATATCTTTCAGGTAGTGGATGTACAAAAAGGTTTTCACACTAGGACTGGCACGGAAGTGTTCTCATTCGATGTCTTTGGGGATGATGTTCTTAACATTGACTCCAACTGAGAAAACACTTGAAGGCTTTATAGGATCGCGAGATCACATAAAGCCCTTAAAAATATTCTCCTAGCACGAACCCCTGATGTAGCTGACCTGACCCAAGTGTTTGTATTCCTTAATCAATTCTTCCGTCAACGTCAATTTAACTGTTCTTCTCTTCAGTTTTAATCAATTTGTTTTATCAAGATTAATTATTTATTTAAGACAATGTATGAAGTCAGATTGCACTGACCCTATTTAACGAAACTTTCTTCTTAGATTGCTAAGAAAAGTGCCTAAAGATATATTTTATACACTCGCATTAAAATCACTGTTTTTATTTGTGTATATGTTTAATAACTTATGTCAGGTCCTTTTCACAATCTTGATTGTCTTTTTCACCATGTATTGTTTAAACTGTTAAACGTCTTCATGTACATGAGGTGTTGTGTAATAAAGATACATTTTGAATGTTAGTTTAATTTTTTTTATATAAAGCATAATGACGATAGATTGTAGCATGGTTTTCCGTCATTTCTATGCATCTGTTGACAATACCATCAAACCACCAGTTTTGCATGATCAAGATGTCTGCTATGTTTTGCCAGTTACATATGAAGGGCAACTCTAAAGGCGAAAGCAGAAGTTCAAAGGTTCCAAGTATATATTTACTTCTATTCGTTTTATGTTTTGCTGACACGTATAAACACATTATATTGTGTTTTAAAATTTTCAATCAATTTTACTATGATTTGTTAAGAATAGAAACAATAAAATGACCTTGATCTCGCTACTGGTTCAAAGGACTGGTGATGTTGATCATCATCTGACAAAGAAAAAAACTCGGGGGAAAAAAGACATTAGGAAAACAATACAGGGGGAAGGCTGTAAGATTTAAGCACAGTGACACCCAAACGAGATTCAGAGATTTTCGACATATCTATGTTGGGATAACTACACATCACCAATGCTTTAACTTGTCAACCATTTATGTGTGAGACAGAAGTGTTGATTTCGACTAACTACAGCTGAAAATGAATGTCTGACATCCTTAGAAGGACAAGAAGACATGTTTGATGCGAGAGCACTTTTTTTCATATTTTGTGGTCGGATAAATGAATGTACAAACTTTCTTCCATAACCGAAACAATTTTAGTTTGTTTAGATATTGAAATTAGTTGACTTTATGTGGTGCCCCCGACAGATTCTATAAATCAAACTTTTAAAACTGCAAATTCTTTAGTTAAAATCTTTTAAAAATATTGAGGAAGGTTTCTCTTGCAGTTTGGTTAATTAAAACAAAATCAAAAGCACTATAGCAGCGAAACGGGTACCTCCATAAGGCGACTTCGCAGTCATTCCATACAAGATTTGTATCAAATAATACGAGGACAATTACTGCGAAACACCAGAATTATTATTCTCAGTTGAAGCATGCTGAATGTTTCCAGGGTTAAGAATGCTCCCCTGAGACAACTTATCAAATGTTTAAGAAATAGGAAAAACAATTCAAAGCTGTTTTGAATGATTAATGAGACTGTCATTTGACAAAACAGATAAGCGATTGCTGATATTCATCATGTGGAACGTAACATGTTCGTGTCAATTTAAACGTGTCAGGCTGTCAGTAAAATTGTTTCTGGAAAGAAACTATGAGAAAAGGATGATACTTTAATGTAATGAAAACTATCTTGATCGATGTTTGAAGCAAATGCATTTTCCTTCTCAGTGTTAGCACAGTGCTACTTTTTTATGCTTCGACCCATTACATTTTTACAAACGCTAAAGTCAGTTGTGTGTACGAATGATCAATGACCTCATTTCAGCCTATGTATGAGTTTCATTGCATTTTTTAACCAACAGTGATCACGGATATGGCTTCATATTGTGTTTTAATTTTTCACTTCTTTAAGGGACTTTCAGGGCGCTGAAAGGGAACAATTTAATCAAACACCTTAAAGTGAAAATGAATGGCCGTTTTTTAAAACAAAAAGTAATTCACAGCTATTGGAAAGACTTAAACCTGTAGCAAACATATTTTGATGGTTTGGTTATTTTATGTGAGCACTCCATGAACAATTGATAAGAACTATCAGTTTTGCTCCGGTTGAAATTGGAAGGGACATCATAATGACAACAATAGAGTGTGCACTCATGAATTATTCAGGTTTGTTCTTGTTTTGAAAAGCAGTTCCATCAACATTTTCAGTAGTCGATATTTTCAGCAGAATTTTACCCTCGTTCTAAGTGTCGTTACGTTAATGTTTGCATACATAAATGTTATTAATTTAGTTTGAAAAATTAAGTTCTTAGGTTATTTCCTAAATGCCGAATGTAACATTAAGTCCCTATCTGAATGACATTTACTTGTAGTGAACTTGTTTTAACAATCCGTATATTGAAAAAGATGTCTTACAACAAGAATATATCAAGACAATGTTAAAATGAGGATGGATGACCTCCACGTACATGTTGTCTTCCAATAACTATTCAAAATGTCGAAAGAGGAGCGATATTGCTGTCCCAAGCTTATAAACCAGACAAAACTGCTTGTTATACCCTCCTTTAGCAGACCGACCATTGCTTCTCGCAGTCCAATCGTCAGCATTTCAGACACACTTAAACTAAATACCATTGAAGGTAGAACCTTCAGACCATCACCTTTGCATGGAATTGAACGAAGAGAATGAGTGCTATTGCATCGAATTTGTGAATGCATACAGAACACTTACAATCAACTAATGTACTGGCGGATGCATGAATGCACGCATGCACTAGATAAGGATTCCACATACTCTATGCATTATCTTCTTAGATAGAATATCATTTGTGATGATTTGCTATATTTACAAAGGACACAACCTTCGAAAAATTAAGTATGAAGACTAAAAAATACTCCTCTAAAGAGATAAAATTATTCAGTTTCTGCAAATGCATTTTACAACATGTCTCTAAAGTATGAATAGCCTCATGATGCCGAGAAAGTTCATGATTGAATTAGTCACACAATATACGAGTGAAAATATTAACATTTGAATGTGTAGTGTAACCATGGCGATTTTAGTTATATTTGTTTATGATAGTTGATTTATAAAATAATGAATGAATAATAATGAAACTGATGCTTTAGTTGTATATTTAACATCGTGATATATAAGCAAAATACAAAAACCAACTTGGTTTTGTGTAGTTTGGCCTTGTTACGAATTGGTAGAGTGCTCAACATTTGTAAAATGGAGCGTGATAAATGTAGAAAGTTTAGTCAGTTATCTACAAAAACCATTCATTGTGTATCACTACAGCTCTGTTTCATGCGCGTAGCAATTTTCAAGTGATAGCTTGGTTGGTCTTCTGGCCACTTTTCTTACATGTGCGCTTGGGCTTGTTTGCTGATTGAGTCACTGTGGCTGCGTTTTGGCTATGAGTTCCTATGTTTTTGGGAGTGCTGCGGTTTGGGGCTGGTTTTTGTTTTTGGCTGTTTTTAAGCAAGAATTTATTGTTGTGCCTGCAGGTATTTACCAATTCGTTGCGTTTGTTAAGGGTTCCCATATGGGGTTTGCAGATGATGATGAATTTTTCATATATGCAAAGGCTGCATCTTTTGTTTGTGTTTGAGTATGGTTTGGCCTGGCCGATAATTGACCATTCAATGTTGAAATCGGAGTTTTCTTCCTTTAGCTGCCAAATGTGTTTACTTAATTCTGTGGCGTTCTTTTTGCTGGGGTTGTTGAAGGAGCTTTTGTGGTTGTTATACCTGGTTTTAAATTCTGTTTCTGTGAGTCCAACATATGTTTCGCTGTTATTATTGGTGGTTACATTAGCTTGGTAAATAACAGATTTGGCAAGGCAATTTCCTTGTAGGGGGCACGTTTTGGGGCTACGGCAGTTGCATTTTTTGTCGTTGGTTGGTTCTTGCTTTTTTTGAACATTTTTGTTGTTGTTGTCAATGATGTTTTTAAGGTTTGGCATGCAGCTGTAGCTGAGCTTTACTGTGTTTCTATTGAATATCTTATGGAGTGGGTTGGTTTTAGGAAATGAGCTGTTCAAGATGTTGAGAAACTGTTTGCCAACATTTGTTTTAACTGTGAGATCAAAAGGGGGGTTGAACCAGGTTGTTTGGCGGGTCCTTTGGCGTGTTTTGTTTCTGTTTTCTTGTGGGTTGTAGCGTAGTTGGTGGTTGTAGCCACTACTGTTCAGGGCAGTTTGGTATGGCGGTATGGCTTTTTGGAATATTTCTTCACTTGAAGAAATTTGTGATAGGCGTTTGTTGATGCCTGCTGGGATGTTTTTTAAGATGCTGGGTGGATGGTTTGATTTGGCGTGCACGTATTGTGGGATATTGTTAGGTTTGTTATACGGTTTGTAGCTATTGTCATTGAGGTTGAGGGTGACGTCTAAGAAGTCTACTATTTTTTTATTTGCTTCGATGGTGACTTTAAGTTCATGTTGTTTGAAGATTTTGCAGATTTCTTTTTTAGTTTGTTCAATCTCCCTGGGCGTTTGGTTGAGTGCTGCCAGTCCGTCATCTCTGTAAAGGCCAATGTTGTTGCCAAGCTTAGCCTGTAGTTTTGAGAGCAGGAAGCAGCCGACTAGTTCGCAGGTTTCAGCACCGTCGAAGCTGCCCATGGTTACATCGAATGATGTTTCAGAGGCTTTTTTGCTCCATGGTTTGTTGTCATAGTAGAGCAGAGATTTCTTAGCATGTAAGATGATGTTTCTCTCTTCTGGAGTGATGCTGTCGAACTGGGACGCGAAGTCTAGTGCTTTGTTAAGGGTAGCTTTAGTTATGGATGGGTAGAATTCTACCACGTCAAAGCAGATAAAACTGGCTGTTTGTTTGTTGGGTATGTTTTTAAACCATTCCAACACTGAGTTGGTGTTCTGCCAGAGGTTGGTATTGTTGTTTCTGATGATTTTGCTGTTTATGCGTATATATATATATATATATATATATATATATATATATATATATATTTGGTACTGCATCGATGTGATATGAATATGCAGCAACTGTCTACACATTGTTTTCATATATTCTAAGATAATTCAACATCATGTTTTAAGGAGTTTCATGTTTTAAGGAGTTTGCTATTTTAGCCATATAAACTGTCTAAAATTAATTTGCAGTGTTGAAATTACAAGTTAATTTCATACATCATTTTACTTAATATATACCATCAGTATTTCATAAGACAGCAAATTACAATAGTGACCTGATTTTGATGTTTAAACATTTATTGAACATGTCTTGCTTGATGATGAATTAAACAAACATGTGAAACAAAATCAGACAAAACATAATATAAAAATAAATATAAATATAAATAAGTTGATTTTCACTTGCATTGACTATGATTGGACCTGCTCATCTGATATTATATGTAGATTTCAAGTTTTATTGATCATATCAAAATACCAATTTTAACACAAAATAGCATGCTGCCACGTGTACATGTATACATGATTATTTGAAAATTGTACATATATCAACTTATATGTGCTGATGCCTTATTAACATTGTCCAAATAAAAGAAGACCTTGAGAATCAGTTTTAGAGTCTGTTCAATAGAGTACCAGAGCATCACCTCGTACGGAAGCTTTGCATTACTTATTTTTTTTCATAACAATACACACGGGCTGGTTATCTGAGTATTAAGTTTCAGAAGTCTAAGTGGTCATACTATGAAGATGACAGGAACAATAACCCTGGGTGACCACATCAAATATACCCTTCATTTTGAAATTTGGGCGGTTTGCCAGTATAATATTTCCAAAATGATTTTCATTTTCAGTTTTTTTTCAAAACTTTTGAAAGTACATATGTGTTAACATTTAGTCAACAGCTTAACGATACTATATAGCCCTACATGTGATGAATTATGGATGAAGTCCTCTAAAGAAATCATTAAATGTTCTCAGTGAAATTTTGAGATCAAATATATAGCACAAACATATTCCCCTGAACGCGTAAAAGCAATTCTAATGGTTGTTCAGTAACTAAGTCTCGATAGAAAGGGATACAAGCGCAATATACATTTAGATTAATGTTGATTGATATTATAATACTTTAATATATTGATGACAATACCTGCTAGTAATTCCTGGATGTTTTTTTAACATTTCGGTTAATGAGACTACAAAAACAAAATAAATCGAAATAACATTGCCATATGCAGTTTAGTGATTTGGATTGGAAAAGTAATCTGATTTCCTCTTCATGTATTCCAGCCTTTGTCTCCTGTTTCAATCTGAAATCAGATTTAGCTTCTCTTTTGTCTGGAACGTGGGTAGAATGATCAATAAAAGAGACCGCAACCTTTAAAATAAAAAAAATACGTCTAGTGGAAGCTATAGAGGTTACCTGCCTGGCATGTATTGGCTTAAGCAAATGGAAATGGCATTCTTTGGCGTCAGATATGAACTAATAGTTATTTTGTAAATTTATAAGGCGTAGATTTCCATATTGTTTATGTTACTGTGTGGTTATAGAAAGCCCCGCACAAGATATGTTGACCACTTACGTCAGCTCACGTATGAACTGAATTATCATTTAGTGAACTTCAAACAAATGTATTCACTATTTAAATTATACAATTTGTGGACGAAAACCAAGTTCGTTCTAACGATTGCTGGCTCCTTGCAATGGAAGATTAAATTTTAAAAAGTTGACTTTCAACAGAATTTGGTTATCCTTTATCCATGCATTTTATAACATATCTTATAAAGAAGTTACAATGTTAATTTTTATGGTGACTTTAATTTGATGAGTGAAATATGCTTGAAGAGAGGAAGCATAATTTCTCTCCACAAACGTAATTTAAATTTAATTTTAAATTTGATATATTTTCTTATAATTAGCCTTAGTGCTATGTCAATGGAAATCGACTTAGATATCCTTTCCTCCCATGAATGCCATACACATAAAACTGGTCCTAGCTATCAGATCTGGAAATAAACAATATGTACAAACAAATACAAAACAGTTTGTACTGGTAATAGGATTGAAGAATGAACGTTTAACTACAGTAACAATTGCAACAACAAGAAACGCCTTTAAAAAGGAATGTTTGGAGGCATATTGTTAAGGCTAGACAATAATATAACAATATCTATGGTATATGTACATATAGAAAATTGTTGACTTCATTTTGGCCGTTATGGGGACAAAAGCTTTGATTACTAACTAGTTGTTCAATTTAAAAGTCTAAAAGAAAAGAATTGCATCTCGATCATTTAAGTTGTGTGACATAGGTATATATAGCATTAACAAGTTATATTTATTATTTATTCATGAATACAATTATATTGTATATAATCTGTCATTTTAAAAGTGAATATTCAACTTCCCCGTTTTATTTTAACATATTTTGTATATTTAAGTAGGTATATATTATGAATTTAATCAAAACGTTGCTGAGAGCTGTGTCATTGCTAGATAACAGCAATAAAAATATGTAGGCATATTTTCCTTGCAACAAGCAGTTAACCATTTTTTTCAACTTTGCTAATTTTAAATATACCAATTCGATTGAAGCATATTTCGGTTTACCTGTGGAAGGAAGGCTTATGGATTTATGTTTAGTCCAAGGATAATGATACGGTATCCCAGTGCTTGGTGCTTTCAGTTTGGACATAGATATGGTTATGTCTGATATTTGTTTATACTCGTACATGTCCATGCTTCGCTGTCATGAATAATTATTAGTAAATTGACAATTTTGCAAGTCTTATTGGCATTGAACAATTTGATAATTGAGTGGAAGACTGCCGTGTTGATTGACCGCTAACATTATCATTTAGTAGACTATCGTGTTGCTCGTATTACATTAGCAGAAAAAGTTTCTTGGATTTTAGACAAAATCGTTTTTTGCAATAGGGATTGAACATTTATTTTGAATATTCCTACTGTATTATAGGGTGAAATTTCAACTGTATATACAAGTTGGAAGCGTCTGAACCTCCAATCAATAAGTCGAATGCGTTACTTAAAGATAGATTGTGTTGTTGAGAACAAACATATATAAACGGATGTAAAACAACGACCTAATTCAGCAATTGATACTTTGTAACAGCAAACCAGGAATTTTAACAAAATAATTATATATTAGGATATTATTTAATGCTAATTCTCTATGCTAATGCTAAATAAAGCTACATTTACTGTGAGTTTAGCAAGATTCCATTTAACAAAATACATTTAAACACAACCTTTCAATAGTCCATTATTTAGCAAAGTAACCGGCTTTCCACTTCTTCACAACTCAAGCAACTTTTGCAAAAGATAGAAAGCTCTATCATCGTCCTGCCTGCCGGCAAACCAGAGCGATTTTCGTGACGTCACTGATACAGACACTGTTCCAAAATGCGAAAAGAAAATAAACCGGTCATTGGATCATAAAGCTTTTAAACTTTAATAGAACATGATTCAGCTGAATAGAGTTCGGTATTCTGTTTCTTACCAATTGGTTCTTCGTGCTGTATATCACAAAGGAACGTCGTTTCCGTGTATAATTCCTAATGATTTTTAAAAAGTATTTGAAGAAAACAATTTCTGACAAGATAATAATCAACGAGAAGCGATTTATTGATCTATATATGGCGTTGTAATTATGTTTGAAATGTTAAAGTGAGTTTGTATTGTTAGTTATCAAATTAAGTTGACATGATGTATTTCTTGAAAAACGAAATGCGTGGTTGCACGGAACACTTAAATCCATTACCTTGAAATCCGTTAAAAGCTGTCTGTTTTCCATTAAATTCATTGCTTTATGAAATAATTCAATACCTGTGGGTGACATTTTTTCGACTGGTTAGTGATCCAATAATCTATTACCACACTGTTGGGAATATATAAAACGTAGTGTTGTCAATGAGGAATACCCCAGCAAACACAGGAACGTTTCTACAACGTTTCTGGAACGTTTCTTTAAAGTTCCAGAAACGTTTAAAAAAACGTTTCTGAAACGTAAGTTTGTGGAGTTTTTTTTTCGTTTCAGAAACGTTTCGGGGAAACGTTTTGAAGAAACATTCAGGAAACCTTTCGAAAACTTTCGACCTGGTACGGTTTATAGGTTGTTATAGTATTAAATTATTGACAAATTTTAAATATCTTAAATTAGGATACCATCAGCTGTTTTATTCTCAGTACAAACCTACAATGTTGCTTTATACTGGCCTGTGTCATTGTCTGTTTCTCGCGTCACAAGAAGTGCGTTGCAGTAACATAGACAAATACCGTAAATCCTTGAAAAATCGCCTACCCTAAGCCTTTACTGAACAGAAGTAAATAATAAATGTAATAATGCCATCAAAGTTTAAATAATTCTGGCTTATAGGCCAAATCGTTTAACAACATGACAATAATGTATTTTACAGTTTAACATAATGATATTTGTAACAAATTAGGAACAAGAGCACAAATTCCTCAATAATATACAATTCCTGGTCAATTATTCAAAGATTTACGGTATATCTATTGAACTGGGTAGTGCTTATTCAACATTGTACTAAGTCTACCTTACAATTTACCGTATTTGCTCTTATAATCGCTCGAGACTTATCACGGCCTTATACATGTATGATTATTGTAAGACAAGACACATTGCTTGCAATATCAGGGTCTTTTTATTTAAAATAAAGGAACTAAAGTGATAGCATTTATTATATTACGCTGACAAAAGGGACAGGGTTCTTTTAACAACAGACTGTCACTCTGGGTCTAAAAATAACAGAATCCCAATGCGTGTATGAGAGCAAATACAGTAATAGACATGACACCTTTTACAAAGATTTAAGTAAGATCTCTTCTTCATTTAAACACTTTATTTCACTGAAATTACAAGAACGAATTCGCGTAATATTGATAAACTTGTGCAATCTTCTTCCACGTCTGTGCGCACGCAGACGTCCATCGCTGAAAAAAAAACAACAACATATTATGGCATTTATTTTATAGTTATTGTTATCTTTAGCACATATATGATGCATAGTAAGATTACTTATTTAATATTCATTTCATTTCATTTTTGTTTTCTTAAATTAAAATCAATGCTCAGGGCTAGAAATTAACACTAGTCCTTCGGCCCGAGGCTAGTAAAAATGACACCGGGCTAGTAAATGTTAGCTTCTACTAACCCTGTTGGCCTTTAAAAAATTCTGAATCCTTATGAAATACTCAAAATATGACTAGAGATTCTTGTTCTTTTCAGCAACGATATCAGATGTGAATAATTGAAGTAGGGAAAATACTTGCCATTGTAGTTAAAACATAACATTTTATTATTGTTTGATTACTAGAAGATACGGGCTAGTGATACTTGTATTGGGCAAGTAGAAATCAAAACGACTAGCCCTGCAGGCTACCATATGTTTGAGGTTAGTTTCTACCCCTGATGCTTATTTAAATTGAATAAGTATTGAAAACCAACAAGTCATAAAAGTTTCATGTATGTTTCATACATGTACTAAGTATATATATGTATTACGGCCATGTCGGCTAAATATAGGCAGAGGGTACAGACAGATACGCATTCACACCAAATTCAACCTATAATTATATAATGAATTAACTTTGTTTATTTGTTTAATGCCATTATGGACAGTAATTTTGATTAATAATTGTTTATTTAAATATCATTTATTAGATAACTTACACTGTTTGAGTGGCACAAAATAGTGACAAACTAGTTATATTAGTTTTACCCTCCACCACTGGCACTCTATATTACATTATCCCTTATGGTGGGCATGCTGATGTTGTTCAAGATAAATGCGATGTGGACAATTCAAGGTACCGTATTTCCTCTAATAAGCGCCCGGGTGATTATTTTTCAGCACCCTTTATCCCCGGCGCTTTTTAGAGACCATTCGCTTATTTCTTTATTAGGAAATTGAAGTTTACTAAGAAAGTATTAATCTAATAGTTTAGACCCGGCGCTTATTAGAGGCCCAGCGCTTATTGGAGGAAATACGGTATTCCTAATGTTATCATCCTTGCACTGCATATTCTCGGCTTGCGTGTCACGCTGTGTACAAGCGAATGCCCTCGAATGTACAACATTGTTCCTTTTACAACAACAACTGTCGTCTTCATGTTTTCGCTTTAAACCCGTAATGATAACATTATCAGGCTTCCGAGGCCAGTTTGAGCTGACAAATTAACAGGCTCATGCAGGGTGAATTTAATACTTACTTTCTGCGAAGTTCATCTTAATCCTTGTCACCAACAGCAAGAAATCAGCATCGTAGAGCATCTGGAATCTGTAGAAAAACACAATTACAATACATGACACAAAGTTAAGTTTATAAACATTTCACAAACATGTATTATCCACATCGCTACTGGTATACGAATTCAGTTATGTTATATTATAACACTGTTATATTATAGCATATGATATATACATAATGATTTTATAAGTAAATATAGATCCATTGTGGAAATGCCTTACAAAATATTATCAAACCTCGCGTTTATTTAGACTTTTTTTTCTTTTAGAACAAATAAATATATGGGTATGCTACACGTGCCAGTTAGGCTAGATATTCGTACGGTTACGTTATTTCCAAAGACTTGCAATGCATGCTAATTTAGTCTGGGATAAATAAGTTCTGTTTAGATCAATGTTAAACTTTTCATCTTGAACTGAAATCATCTCAGCTTGAAGAACATAATTTAGATTAAATTTTCGGCCGATAATTTAACTGATGTCATCCGATTTCCCTACATGTGTACGTTAGATAAAAACGTTTCCCATAGACCGCCATGTTAAATGTTTTCACATCTATATATACATATATAGATGTTATCATCCTTTTCGGCTTGCGTGTCACGCAATGTTTTTAATGGCAGTACTTTGTTGATCAAAGTACTGCCATTTCCAAGATAGAAAACGGAAAATTTAACTTAAATTATGAGCTTGTAGACGATTCCCCAAAAACCTAATAAATGTGAATAGAATCTGACACAAATCGTATGCAAATTATTTATCCCAGACTAAATTAACATGCAAGTCCACAGTCACCGTACGAATATACAGTGGCACGACACTGTACATTTGCACAACATATATTGAACATGGGCATTGGCATAAAAGTTTTCAATTTTATAGATTCTACGGTAATCTAAAAACTTACGGCTGGATAATATGATCCATCCACGACCCTCAGATAACCGATGGCGGATGGGGCTGTTTGAGCAGCTGACATGATCTGCAGGACATGGTATGAATCTAAATAACAACAAAGAGAGCATCAGAATTATAAATGAAGCCCTACTCTACAGTACATTTCCAAATGAAACCGAGTACAGTAGCGTTCCTACAAATTGGGGTAGGCTACATGTCCTTTTTCCTTGTTACAAGCTATTTATCAAAACAATGCACTCATGAACGTATATAAACACAACATGTATAACTGAATAAACATCACTGGCGACCTTGTTAACGTGTTTATAATGAAAATGCAGGACATACACGTACCTTGTGATCAGGGGTGCGTTGCAAACGACCAATCGCTTGCAATCGATTGCAGCGATTGGCCGGCGCAACGCAGCGCTGAATCAAAACCGCTTGCGATGTTTATAATCGCTTCCGCCTGACGCTTACAAACCAATCCAAAATGGCCGCCCCGATAAAGGCAGTCATCCATGTGGAGGAGCGTTTTGCGGAAAGATTGACGGGAATGCTGAAGAGAGGTAAGATTTTGGTTGGAAAGCGTTGATAGTAGTTATATGCATAAATTTCATTCAATTTGTATGCATTCAAGGCGATTTCAAAGTAGAATTCATTAAATTCCATATCCCGCATCCAGCGAAAATAGTTTTGGTACTTGATAGTGTATGGCATTTAGTGATTCCGCCTCCGTATCTTATCATGTTGTTAACGTTTCAACTATATTCGACAGAATATGAATAAATGAAAGTAAATTAATATGAACCTTATTATAACAAGAGGTAATTCGCATGTAAGTTACGTGTATATGGAAAATACGTCTGAGATTGAGAAGGAAGTTTTGGTCAGGGACTGAACTGTAGTGTAGTAGTCAGATTCCTGCATAAAATGCTCTTAAAATGTGGAAGGATCAATATAGAACTTTAACTTGTGAGTCCCTAGCCCTAGGATAGACATGTTTATGTAATATTTTGTATAGCTATTTGCAATAATATGCAACCATGTAGCTTTAATAATGTTACCTGAGTCATTGGGCCTTCCCATGAGATGAAAATCTGTTTCTTTTCTTTCTTATATATTATGTTTTTATTTTAGGAGAGGTGAATAGCTTGGCTGGCCCCATTTCAGCACTCGTGCCCGCAAAATTTTCAAATTCAATCTCACAAGACCTTATGGATTCATTCTTAGCAGCAGATCAAAATTCCGCAGAAAAAATAATGCAATTTTTACCAGAAGGTAGCAATGTAATTGTGAAATCTGTTGATAAAGCAATATATCCGGAAATTATGGAAAATTTAAACGATCTGGGCAAGGAAGCGGTCGAATCAATCCACCCCTGGGTTCTGAACACACTTGTTGACTGGGGGGACTACGACCAAATGATTACGTCGAGACCACTGGTTGGTGATTGTTGAAATTTTGGATGATTTTTTACATTGTTCATGAAAATTTTTCTCGTTTCAGTTGATTTGATGAATTCTGTGTTAAGAATATTTCCAGATATCCAGGAAGGAAAATGATAAGTAACAAATATTTAAACATTGAGTGTTGTAATATTTCAGTAACTATATGTGTTAACCAAACATTATATGTGTAAACGAAATAATGTCCAATATTTTTTTATTATCTATGTATAGCATAATATATAATATAATAACAACTATAAGCGTCCAACAAGGTAAGCAATTTCATTGCTATTCCATTTATTTTGTTCAATTGTATGATAAATAATCATACAAGTTTGTTTTTTAGTTTTGATTTACATTTTATGTTAACTTGTTTTCCAGCCCTTCAGGCTTATTAAATCTAATGGGTTACCCGGGTTTTACGTTATCAGTCTGATAATCGTCCATTGTCATTTTAATTTTTATTAAAGTTCATTCTTTTTGAGTGAGCGAGTGACTTATTGCCGAACTGTGCCCAACGGCACTTTGTCATTATTGTGGTCATTAACGAGAGGTGAAGATACTTTCGGAGTAAATTTTTAAAAGACAACAATGTGTTCAATAGCTGATAACCTACATAGCCCAGTCTGATTAAAATCGACTATATTCTGTAAAAATTAAAGTCGATTTTAAATAGACGTCACATTGCATATCTATTTATTTTGATTTTCAGAGTGAAGGTATCACTCATACATTATGTAACATTAGGTTTTTCATACATGTGCGAAGTCTGCACATTTTCCTGATAATCTAACAATGTCCTAACACAAGGACTCTGCTTCAAGTATAGCTTTTGAATGGATGTCTTCAGACGTTGGTTCGATTCCGACCAAAAGCACTCAAAGAGTCGATTATGCATGTATTAACTATGTTTGCTTTCATAATGTGAAGGAATCACAACATACCTTTATTTTCCCTTATGCAATATAACATACTAACCAATAAACACTATTACAAGTACTTATTGCATTGTAATTTTCCCCCATAATATTAACATGTAAAAGTTGAGTTGAAGTTAATTGTGCAATATGTAAATGGTTTAAATCATATCGAAAAATTGATAATCTAAGATTCTCATCTGTAATTTAATGTTTACAGCCATCTGCCGAAGAAATAACCATCCCCGCCTCAAATTCAAGTAGTGCAAAAGGTTGGTATAAGTCAGACCAATTTCAGCAGGGGTAGAAATTGAAAATGTCCATGACAGTGAATCTTTTATGTCAATGAATGGAACAAAATAAGAAGAAACTCTGTAGGTTTGCAAAATTGCTTCATTCCTCTTAAAGACAAAGTAACATTAGCAAATTCAAAGCACTAGAACATTTTTTATTTTAAAATATATCATGTGAAATGTAATTTGATAACATGACATTGTTCATGTCGTTACATCGTAATATATTTGGGGGAAAAATATTTCAGGCCGTGAACCACAAGATTCCAGCAGCATGACGGAATCTGATGCCCTTGAAACACAGGAGGAAGGTATGAAAAAATATAAACTATATGTTTGTTTCGTACCATCAGGAATAGGGCCACTTTGCACATGTACTTAAAAACCTGACAATAGCTCATTGTTAAGGTTTTCTTCCCAATCAATAATTGTACCTCCAGCTTATTATCCTCAATCATACAACAATCATGCTCATGCTCAATCATCATCAATCATGCTCATCCTCATTCATGCTCATCCTCAATCATCATCAATCATGCTCATCAAGCATCATCATCCTCAATCATGCTTCATCTCAAGCATCATCATTCGTGATCATCCTGGATCATCATCAATCATCAAAGTATCATGCTCATCATCAATCATGCTCAATCCTCAATCATCATCAATCATGCTCATCCTCAATCATGCTCATCATCAATCATCATCAATCATGCTCATCAAGCATCATCAATCATGCTCATCAAGCATCATTCATGATCATCCTGGATCATCATCAATCATCAAACAATCATCAAACAATCATGCTCATCATAAATCATGCTCATCCTCAATCATCATCAATCATGCTCATCAAGCATCATCAATCATGCTCATCAAGCATCATCAATCATGCTTTATCTCAAGATTCTCAAGCATCATCATTCATGCTCTTCCTGGATCATCATCAATCATCAAACAATCATGCGCATTCCGGATCATCATAAAAAAACAATGTATGTTTTATTTTACACAGAATTCACATGGACTCAAGAAAAAACAAGACTGCTAATAGAACTGTACCGTGAAAGGAAGCAAGAGTTTAACAAACCAATTAAAAAATTTATTATTTGGAAAGACATTGCTAAAGAAATGACCAAATATGGTTCTAGGGTAGATTGGAATACTTGTGAAAGGAAATTTAGAAACCTGAAACAACATTTTAAAACTGTTAACACCCACAATAAGAAATCGGGGAATAATAGAAGGAAGTGGGAGTATCAGGATGCAATGCAGGAAATACTCAAAGATGACCCTGCCATTTTCCCAAAGTCATTGAAGGGAACGCTCACCTCCACCCAATCAGAAGTCTCACTATCACTTCCAGACAGCGAATCAAGGGCTTCAACATCCACACTCACTCCGTCACAGACGCCTTCAAAAAAAAAATCCTGTAAAAGACCTTCGCCAGAATGGTTTCTGGACTACATGGAGAAACACACCAAAAAACAAGCAGAAGAGAACCAAAAAAGAATGGAAGAAATAAAAAGATTGCATGACGAAACGATCCAAATACAAAAGGATAAAATAGAGGAATTGAAGAAAATGAACAGCGCTTTCATAGCTTTCTTGGAGAAGCAATAAACATTTCTCCACAGTAAGAATAAACTAAATTTTTTTTACTGGTTACAGTAATCGACTTTCCCACAGAAAAAAACTCAATCCAATTGTCTTCTCTATATATGCATGTACAGGTCACCTCTTTAGCCTAAGGACCGCTTTTGACTGTATTCTTGACTGTATTCTATGAAGATCAAGAGTCTCTGACAAAACATGATCAAGAAATTCTATGTTATTGCCAAATTAAAATATATGCATAAAATATGCAAGTTCGGTCATAAATGTAACAGATGTGATGCTCCAATGGGGCCAGATTTAATTTCTTGGCAAACTGTTAAGCCTAGTCTAGATCAATGAAACAACAACTTGGCCAAACAAGTTAAGGTGGATGTGACTTTTTTGTCAGATAACACAATTTAATGGAAACAAAGTGCTACAGTCCCTTTAATACCCACCAATTCTAGGAATCTACAGAGCCATTGTGTTTCTATGTTCTTACAAGCTGTTCAGATGTTGTACCATCTCATACAATTTTACTTGTTTATTTCAGATATGGTGGGACAAGATACTGGGTGTCAACAACAGACTTCAGATTTTGATGAAAGAACTTGAATGAAATTTACATTTCACGAAATAAATGTTGAATCTTAAGATTAAGTCTTAGAGTCCATTTGCTGTCCGTCTGTCCGTTCATTCATTTTAGGCCAATATTGCCAGATAGGCTTCTCCGAAGCTAAGGGGCCTAGGAACCTGAATTTTCATAATAACATCTTTGAAATTTTGAGACTCAAGTTTATTAAATTGATCATGACTACCATTCAATTAAATGAAATTGTGTTCATGTTAAAAACTTTTCTTAACCTGATGAGCTACAGAGCTAGATAAGTACATGGTTACATTATATATATTTATTTATACAGTGTATCCAAGACATTCATTGATTTGTAAACCTAGAATTTGGCAGCAATTAGATCCCTTTTTGTTTTTGCCAATTCTGATGGGTGATTTGGGTCAACAAACCCACCATCCTCAGCCTCATCAGTTTCAACATTATTGATGGACAGGTCAATTTTCTCTTCTTTTATAATAAAATTGTGAAGAGCACATGTTGCAATGATAACATCTGGAATTTTTTCAGTAAGAGACATGTCTAAATATTTAAGTCTTCGAAATTTGCCTTTCAGGTGAGCAAATGCTCGCTCGATGCACGACCTACATGAGCTGTGTATGTTGTTGAATTTTTTTTCTTGGGTGGTAAGATGCCCATTATCCCGAAAAGGTGTTATGAGTGAACAAGAAAGGGGGTAGGCAGCATCACCAAGGAGATGAGCATCTCTTGGCAATGCTGCATTGTTGAGTAGATCAGCTAAGGGGGACTCCCTGAACACTCGAGCATCGTGAACTGATCCAGGCCAGCCGGTGTAAACATCCACAAACCTCAGGGTGGAGTCGCATACTGCTTGCAGTTGGATTGAGCAGACACCTAAGACAAGTGAAGTTAATATTTAGACCATGACATAATGTTTATCCTTTTTTGAGACATAATTAAATCCAACAAAGGACAGAAAATATGATTTACTCAACTGTTCCAAACTAAATAATACCAACTTTTACAAGATGTCTTAATAATGGTACATTGCATAGGAAGACAGTGTTATCGAGCAACAAATATGTATATATAATAGGGTTAGGGTTATTGTAATTATATATTTAAATAATATCATGTATTCTTGTGTGCAGATCCAAGCATAGTACTTAGTGGACCCCAGAGTTCTTAACTCAACGAATACAGTAGTTTTGGATCAAAAGTATACCTTTCCTATTTATGTAGCTTTGCCTATCCTCTTGCCCTTTGATGCTGATGTGAGTCCCATCTATGCACCCGACCACTCCTGGGAAGCCATAACGGGATTCAAACCTGGACATGTTACCCCTCATTTCATGTTGGGTTGGCCATGAAATATAATCTTTGGACTTGCATGCAAATGCTGAACAAAATTCCATAAAGATTTTGTGGCACTGGCCTCTCTCATACCCAAAGCGGTCGGCCACTCCGCGGAAGGACTCCTGGTTGCTCAAAACCCAGAGAGAACTCAATACTCTTCTCTCTGGCTCCGCACCCTTCAGGTCATCCTTGATTTCGCTTATTAGTTTCTGAAAAACACATTCATTCATTCACATAGATTGTTCAGTATCTTCCAAAGGAACACTAAGATAAATAATTATGTGAAAAACCCTGACTTCATAAATCATATTACATATATATATTTAATCCACTTTCTTAAGTACTGTTATTCCTTTAAGTTTACCAAGTAACCACAGAGCATATAATCAAAGATGTTGTTACAATATACATAAATATGGTGACAAATTCCATATGTTGCTGTCAGACATAGAACATGCAAGCACATGCACACTCAAGACATACTAAGACGATACAACATGTGTGTTAAGTTGACTCTGATATTTGCTTTTGGTCGGAATTGAACCGACGTCGGAAGACAACCATACAAAAGCTTTACTATATAGGGGAGTCTGTGACAAGACATTATTTAGTAGGAATAAGAAAATATCTTGTGTTGACCTCACACAAGGAAAATTGAAAAAAAGATTAACAAAAGATGGCTGTAGCCTTCACAACCATTTTAACAACATAATTAAATTTCAGACCATCTTGGTTTGAAAATGAAATTAAGGTTAAGAAATTGATAAATGATGAAATAATGAAAATGATAAAAAGTAACAAATGGAGCTATGGGCTCTGTAGCTCATCAGGGTTTAAATGTTACAGTTGCATGTCAGTACAAAAATTTAGTTAAACATTGATGGCTTAATGCCTTAGGAATGTGTATCTCATATTTGGGGTCCGAGGGACACAGATTCTATAAAATTAGAGAATGTGGCAGTACACAAGAATAAAGATCTCACATTTAATTTCAACTCTTAACCTATTGGAATTGAGAAGAATATGAAAATAATCTTTTTAAGGTTGTGACTCCTTTGACCCTATTTGGGGTAATGGGGTCACCAAAGTTACAAATTAGAATCCCCATTGGCCAAGGAGTCTGCACATGTTGTTTTTAACTCTCTACACCTTTTGGAACTGGAGAAGATGATGAAAATGGGTTTTTAAGGTTGTGACCCCTGTGACCATATTTGGGGTCACAGGGTCACCAAAGTTAAAAACTACAATCTCCTTATGCCAAGGTACCTGCACACAAAATTTCATCTCCTAGTAGTGTATATGGTTCATGAGGAGAAGTCGAAAGTGTCAAAAGTGTATGGAGGACGGACGGACGACGGGCCATGCCATAAGCCCATCTGGTCTATCAGACCTGACGAGCTAAAAACTGAAAAAAAATGATATTGCATTCATAGCCAATCTTTTTATTCAGAAATAATATAAAAGTACTTACCTCAGGGAAGTTTACAACATATTAACAAAAAATATTAAATTAGGTAATGAAATTAATGTCACTGATTATTTTGCATACAAAATGAGATACAGAAATGATATAAAAGTACTTACCTCAGGGTATTTTACAACATATTAAACAAAAAGATATTAAATTACATAATGAAATTAATATGACACTGATTCTTTGGAAAACAAAAATGGGATACAGAAATGAAATAAAAAATTAATGGGAAACTTACCTCAGGGTAGTTTAAAACAAATTTAACAATTTTGTTTATTAAATTAAATTTTATAATATAGCTGAATCAGGAAATACAAACCTCTGTCACTACATACCTCAGCACTGCTCCTCTGCATGCGAAAGTGCATGTGAAAATCATCAGCATTGTAGCTTGACACTGTGGCGAGGTAGTTTTCCACTTTTGCATGTTCCCTCCTGTCACTTGTGGATGTAACCAACAGGGAGACGGCTGCGTCCTCGTTATTCATCTGAGTCATCATCTACAAAAAGAGGATGGAAGGCATTTTATCGGGCACAGTACACATTTTACCACTGGGCTGTTACTGGGCTGTATTCTTTTCCTTTTTCAGTATCATTTTCCTCTCTTTAAAATTGTCTAAAGTGTAGCCCGAATTTTGTTGAGAATTTAGAAAATTTACACATTCTTACATTTGGCAGGGCTAATTCGAAGTTTGAAAAATAAATCAACTCAATTACATGATATAGGCCGAGTGTATAAGTAGTGCCTCACCTTCAACTTTTCATTGGGCAGTTTAAATATTACACATTTGATAACATGCCTTACAGATATTCCGATAAAAAAATCCATTAGTAAAAAGCAAGTAAATTTTTATTTACTAATATTAAAATTTTCATTCCACTATCATAAGCATTTATCACTGTTTATCACTCTGAAAGATAATCCGGGAACTGTGGTTCATGTCATGGTACTACTATGTGAATAAATTTGACTTAAAATGTGTAATGCAATACACAGTCATAGTATAGTAGGCCTATTTAACATAGTAGAAAACCTGAGACTGACAGCAGAGGTAAAAGTCTGAACATAAGACTTCATCGGCACACTAAAAACAACCACTTGTGTGTTAAGACTGAATATTTCCATGATTTTCTGATACAATATACATTACATCACCACTCACCACTTCCGGAAACTGCGACTCTATCACTTCGGCTGGCGATTTCAAGTCGTCATCGTCACACACCTCTTCTATCAGGTTTTTGGCCATGAAACACAACAACTTCTTTGCTTCCGACGCCATTTTGAATTTGAGCGGTGAGCGCTGATTGGTGTTGCACGCACTGACCTCAGCGATTACCTCCCTTATATTAATCGATTAGTCGTTTGCAACGGGGCCCAGCTGCATGACGCTTCGCCTTCCCGTTACATCCGCAGCGAATCAAGACTGTGTGACGTAATGTTATGACGTCATAATACCTTGTGACGTACGACGCATCACTCGGTGAGATGTCAGTCAACTTTACAGATAAAGGATGGCGTAGCAAGGATTGTTGTCCCCTTTTTACTAATATTACTTGAATGTAATAACAATTAACATCGCTGAATTAAGCACATCCTGTTTAAAATCAACGTAACATAAATACAAGAAAGGAAAGATGTCCCATGCAGTTTCCCATATTAACATGGAAAACGTTTCATAAACGTTTATGAAACGTTTTTTGGATGGTGTAACCCAAATGTTTTAGAAACGTTTTTAAAACATTCGCAATGAAACGTTTCTGTAAAGTTTCATAGCATCTTTTTAAAAACGTTTTTTTGTACGTTTTAAAAACGTTGTGGAAAAACGTTTTCAGAAATGTTTTAGAAACGTTTTTAAAACATTCGTAATGAAACGTTTCTGTAAAGTTTCACAGCATCGTTTTAAAAACGTTTTTTTGTTACGTTTTAAAAACGTTGTGGGAAAAGGTTTTAAGAAATGTTTTATAAACGTTTCAAAAACGTTTTGTGGAAACGTTTTGCTTGGAAACTTTCAGGAAACGTTTTTAAAACGTTTTGTGTTTGCTGGGACACAGTTGACATAAATTTAAAATGCCATTAGAGTAAAATCAGTTAGATCGAAATAGTTCAGATACAATTTTCTGCGCTAGGTAAAATACGGTTTGATTGAGAGGCTCTTATGTTTATGCGTGGTCCTACTGTTGGACATCATACCATTGGATTAAGTAAGAAAAACCCATGCGACATCCCGTTGGATTATGACATTGTAAATTATAGAATGGATTTGTTTCACTGATTTAGTAAATTACTACACTAAAATCTTGATAAAGGATAATAACTATAACCGAAACAATTTCTCAAAAATTGCAGAAAACGTACTATGCAAAATCTGTCTATATGTGAAGACAACATGCGATGGTCCCTTAATGAGATCAGGTTCATGTGCTTACCAAATGCTAGGTTGCAATTATTTTAGGCATAACATATTTTTATTCATTCTTATTGCGCTAGCAAGCATGGGGTTTACAACCTTACACCACAACTTGACAACACTTGTTTGAAAACACATTCACAGTTTTTCAAAATAAGCCTCATATATATATTGTTATTCACACACTCGTAGTCAGTCAAAATAGTATCATTCACAAAGAATTATTTCGAAAACTCAAATGTGCGACATCATCTAGAAACTGCAGTGGCGTCTTCATCTGAACAAGTGCCATTGTGTGATGTAGGTGAAGGATCTCATTCTAAATAAATAAATTAACAGGAGTTAAAATGGTGTTCTCAATAAGTTCATTTGCTAGAAACCATCTGATCCCAATATAACAAGGTTTCTTTTCCATTGTTTTAGATAGCACAAGCTTGTAACAACATTTACACCCCACTTAGACCTCATTGCCCGTAGAAACCATTCATAAAGGTGTCCTATTCATTATCTATTTCAGTCCTGATATGTGATACACGGACACTTTTAAAACACTCTTTTTAAACAAGATTAAATTATCAACGACAATGACATAAACATTAAGCTAAACGTTTGATTGAGTAAGATCAAGACGTTATAAAACGAATTTATTTGATGTTATACTCAGTACAGTTGAGACTAAAATACTTGAATCAATAATTGATTGACTTCTGTCAAATAATGAAACAGAAAGAATAGACCCAACCAATAAACATGACTTTGCAAGTGATATATTTTCTACCACAAACTCACAACAACCGTAATGTTTTGAAAGTTATGCTAGAAATGATAAATATTGTAGTTTGAAGAATAGATAACAGTATACAATTAAGGAAATATACACAATAAACAAAAATGTTCATGTTACCTAAATATTGAAAATCCAACAGATGTTAATCCAATTTAAAAGCCACCTTCAATTTCCTTTGACGCAGGGCCATGCTAATAAGGCTGGAAATTTACAACCTGTGTAATGTCGTCGCAAATTACCCTTATGTTCATAAACTGCACGAACTTGCACGATCTGTGAACATTTAGTTCGTGAGCTTAATTTGACACGCGAGAATCACGTGCTAAACACGGTCAGGCTGAACATCCGTACTACTACGCACTTCACTTATACACTAGAGAAGCAGCCACAAAAGGGTTATGGTATTTTACATAATTCATTTCACTCGGGATAAGTTAGTTACTACCATAGTTTCCTCGTTGCACCGGACAATAGCAGGACAGTTTGTCCTCGAGCCCCGTCCTCGGATCGGGACCTCTCGTATAAACTGCTATTGCCCGATACAACTCAGAAACTATGGCAGTAACCATTACTTAACATTAACTTGTCAGGAGATGCAGGGTTAAAGTGAGTATTATTCTGACATGATAACGAATCCAACATTGCGAATTGTCCCTCATTTAGACTTCTGGTATATAGTGGTGTTTAAACATTATATAAACCGTTTATAGTCAGATATTGGGTATTCTGTTTTCTCGTGGCTGAATCGTCTTGAAAAACGTGTGTCCACACATGTGGTCACCATCTAATCTCTTACTACCAGATTTGGAGTTTGTAAACCTCAACAATGAAATTTAAAGGACAATCATCGCTTGACATTTTCCGAGTGAAGAAGTGATGAAGGAAGTACTCTCCGTAGATTCTATTGGAGTAGAACTGCACACCCCTTTACACACACAACTTGAGAATTGTTAGATAACACTGGTTTATAAAGTTCTAAAGACTACAATAAATCCAGATGTTTAGAATTATGATAATATTGTATGTTATGTATACGCACAAATGTACATGTAATATCAATATGTCACGCAGTTAACGACAAAAAAATCAATGAAAAAACTTAAGGAAAAACAGGTGACAATATCATACAATTTGAAAAATTTATCCAATGCTTATTCGAATAAAAACATCAAGAATGAACTTGGGTTCAATATAATAGGTTCAAAGTAAATGAGTTTACAAGAACAAATTAGGTTTAACTCGTTCGTTATGCTGTTTTTCATTTATTCATCTAAAAACATCTGACTTTTGTTTATATTGATAAAGGCAAACAGTTTTTAAAAAAAACAACAGCCCTTGGTGTTAAATCATTTGAGGTTTTTGCTTTGGTCTTTGTAAATCCGATTAAAACATCTGACATGTTTTCTTTTGAACAAAAACATTTTGTTTGTTTTTAAAAAAGCGTGTGCGTGTTAAATTATTCATGACTTTGTTTTGGTGTGTGTAAATTTGATTAACTTTAAGATTTGCACTTGCTTTAATCAGGTCCAATGTGATTGATTCTCAATTCAATTTGTAGAGAGCGGAGAAAATAATTCATGCAAAGATCCATTTAAGTTTGTTTAACATGCAAAAAGTTATCTATTGTTGAGCATTTTTGCACGAAATATGTACTAATAATACGATTTTGAGCTAGAATTTTGATGTTTTGATCAACGAAATCGACTGGCTTTCGTTGAAAACAAATAATATTTCATTTGGTAAAAACTGCCCTTAACATACTGATTTTAAAGGGTACTGTAACAACGTACGTTAAAATGGTACAAGTAAACAAAATGAATATATAGTTACACTAGTAAACGTCAAATTTGCAACATACAGGTTCAGTGGAATGTCATATCGAATAGACGAGACCACATGGAAAAATAAACTGAGTTACTTGATATCTTCAAGATGAAACGTGACATTATTCATTCAGGCTAATCAATAAGAAAGATAAAGACACAACGAGTTTTGGTAATTTATTATCACAATGTCGTGATGAGAAAAAAAACATTATCTGGAAAAGTTCTTCAGTGTGGTCATTCACAACGTTTTGAAGTACATTCTTACTCTTTCATTAGTTGAAAAGAAGGCGAGCGGCTTGCTGCAGCTGTTGGTCAAGTCGCATCCTACAGCTGTGGAGATATGCTCATAGGCTGACCATGGCTTCCAAACCACATTTGGTTATTATCCGGAACATCCCAGAGGGAAGAGAGGTAGCCAGTGTAGGTTTCTACAGATACAGGAGTTTTTTCTCCAACAAACAGGACAAGGTAAGACCACACACTGCAAGCATCACAATGAGTCACCATCACCTAGAGTCAAGGTATTGTCATGGCTTCCATTGACCATCTCGACATGCAGCTAAGACGTCGTGGATAGCGATAAGCATGCATAAACATATGGCAACGAATCCCGTCATTCGACTTAAAAACGTGTTCATACATGCATTGACGGTAAAGCTGGCCATGCAAGGCACTAGGATCGGTATAATAGTAGTGTGCATTTCAAACTTTACTTTCTACTGACATGGACTAAAGTAAAGAATTGCTATTCGAAAATAGCTCGAACAATATGTGAGTAACATGTCTGAATATGGTTCAGGATTGGTTGTAGACAGTAGACAACATGGAAATACTTCCTTGCGTTTGTTTATACACATATCGGTACATGTATACTGTAACTAAGTGGTAATATTGCCATGTTGTTTTGATTATAATTATATTATGTTTATGTTATGTCTAATTCGATTCTCTCAAACGAACATAAAATATTTACTTTCTAAAACATACTCATATAATGGGTAATGTCTACCGCAGCCTCGAGGCGAGCAGGTTTATTTCCGATATTATACTGTACAGTGAATGATTGAAGAGAATGCGACTTCGGCAGTTGCTCGGTCCGTAGTTCATCCAAGGTTGGGTATGAAACGCATACACTGGCAGTCCAAACGCATGAAGGTCTAGACATCCGACCCTGATGAGGGGAAGTACATCCATCAGTAAACACAGGGAGAAGCTGTAAATAAAAACAGAAACTTGGACGGTTCTGTGTCCTCATAGTCAAACGCATAATCTTTTCCTTCATCATGGAAACATTCATAACTTTACTTAATTCAGATACGCCCATATGTCAAAACTGAACATTCACTTGTCATGGAATTCATTCTTATTTGACAACTCCGTGTGGATACAAATGCATCATGTCTCTGCCACACGCGTGTTATACATACATACACGTTATACTCATCTTAAACAATCCAAAGTTAACGTATTATCCCCCAGTCCAATCGACGGGCCCGAAGACCAAACAGCATGGTTGCAAACCAATCAGCGTTGTCCCATGTCCAAACGGCGTTGCCCCAAGTCCAAACGGCGTAGTCCCAAGTCCAAACGGCGTAGTCCCAAGCCCAGTCGGCGTTGCTCCAAGTCCCATCGGCGTTGTCAAAACTTCTCGGTATCACCTTAGCATCACCATTTGGCACCGTAACACTGACACTCGGCTGCAACACATTGCCACTGTCCACCATCGTGTTGCCACTCTCCGCCATCGCCTTGCCACTGTCCACCATCGCCATGCCCACCATCGCCTTGCCACTGTCCACCATCGCCTTGCCACCGTCCACCATCGCCTTGCCACTCTCCACCATCGCTTCAGCAGCATTGCCACTAAACACCGTTGCCTTGCCAACCGGCGCCATCGCCTTGCCACTCTCCATCGCTTTGCCACCCGCCACCATCGCCTTGCCACTCGGCAACAGCAGCATTGCCACTAACCACAGTTGCCTTGCCACCCGGCGTCATCGCCTTGCCACTCGGCGCCATCCGCATATCCACTCAGCATCAGCGTTGCCATTCGGCACCAACACAATTGCCACCCGGCATCATGACTCTGCCTCTTAATACTCAGCACATACATGCATACGTAACATCAAACCACTGTATACCACATCAACGTTCCCTATGTCACATGATATAAATATGCATACACTATTAAACCAAATGCACAATCTTACGGATCTCACAATAGATACATACACATAAAGCAATTTATTTCACCTCAACCTTACTGATGTCATACGACATAAGCATGCATACACATTATGAAGCAACTGGTTTCACGCAGCCTTACTAACGTTAAAAATAAAGATGCATACGCACTACCCAACATCAGCCTTGCGATGTCACTCGGCATAAACATGCACACGCATTATCAAAGCAACTGTTTCACACAGCCGTACTTATGTCAAATAAACAAGCATACGTGCCATAAACCACTGTGTACCACATAATTCTTTACGATGTCACATGAACTAAATACGGACACACACTATAAAACAACCGTTTCATACAGTATAAAGGAACTGTTTCATACACGCTAACGTCACTCGACAAAAACATGCATAATCAATGGAACCGCTTCACATATCACTCTTAAACTGATGTCAAACGGCATAGCAATGCATACATATCAAAGCAACTATTAGACACATTCTTACCGAGGTCACACGACACACAATTCGCATTATCAAAGCAACTGCTTCACACAGCCTTACTGGTGTCAAAGAAACATGCATACGCAGTATGAAAGTAACTGTTTCACACATCACAAACATTACCAATCTGCATAGCGTATTGCCATTCAGAATCGCGACACCGCCTCTCAATACTGGGCATACGTGCCATAACCACTGTATACCACATCGTCCTGTCACAAGAAATAAATACGGACGCACACTATATATAAAGCAACCGTTTCATACAGTATAAAGGTACTGGTTCATACACGCTTACGTCACTCGACAAAAACATGCATAATCAAAGCAACTGTTTCGCATATCAGTCTTACTGATGTCACACGGCATAACAATGCATACATATCAAAGCAATTATTAGACACATCCTTACCAAGGTCACACGACACACATGCATACGCATTATCAAAGCAACTGTTTCACAAAGCCTTACTGATGTCACAATGCATAATCATACGAACGTATTATCGAACCAAGTGAATCAAACGTCAGTCTTACCGATGTAACAATAATTAAACTTGCATACGCATAAACAAAGCAACTATTTCATACATCACACTTACCAATGACACATTACATTACCTATAACCAAACAGACTATTTTACAAATCAGCCGTACTAATGTCACATTACACACATGCCTACGTATGATCAAGGAAACTATTTCACGCGTCAGCCGTACTGATGTCACACGACAAACATGCAATACGTAAAATAGAACTACTCCATCCCACATAACTGTAAGAACAAGCATACATAAGTGTATTTCACATTCCACATCAGCTAAACCCATGTTATACAACATGCTTAAACATGCTTACAAACTATGTCTATGTTCCTCCACATAACCTTTACCATTGCAACGTGCCATAAACGTTCGCTCGTCTTATCACACTTCTTCATTCAAAGTCAGTATTCTCAACGACAATGACCTGTAACAACCGCCCGCATTAATACGGTCACATAGAGAGCATCCCCAAAGTAACGTGCCATACTCGTACATGTATTGTCGTACAAAACCTCAATAACCTTACCGATGTCAATCGACCTCAAGTTGCACTGATGTTTTCAATACAATCTCAACATCAACTTGAATATGCATACGCATCATGAAATAGATCATCGCATTAGTCACACCGATGTCGGACGACTTCAATTAAACATGCACTCGTAATATTGAACATTTCCGTTACACTTCCAATGACACGTGACCTTCAGATTGTACCACATTAAAACAGCTATATCACGCAACATCATTATTATATCACATGTAAACATTCACCCGTATGGTCAAAATCTTAATCTTCATTCCAGATTAGCATTATAAGTATCGCACGACATAAACATGCACACATTTATAAAGATACGTGAAGACGCACCTGCTTTGGAAGAAACGTTACCAAAGTGCAAACATTACCACGAAGGTGAATACACTTACATACTGAACACAGTTGTTGAAATCAATGAATCGGAACCATGCTCGCCACAGAAAGCGTAGACCTCGATTCTCTCAAACGAACATAAACTATTTACTTTCTAAAACATACTCATATAATGGGTAATGTCTACCGCAGCCTCGAAAATTAAAGGAAAGGGCAAATAAATGACAGGGAAAAGACTGATTAAGGAATCGTAGTAATCATGTCTCCGTATTCAAAACTGAAAATGTCACAATATTTCAACTTCAGCATACCTTCACCTTACAAATACAAATATGTATAATCGACAATTCTTATCACTCCATTCATGAATGCAACACATAGGTTAATATCATGTACTAGCGACGTCGAGCAAATGTACATAGGTGACCTTCCTCTGCAAGAAGCATATCGTCGTATTACCGTAGTCTTCTCGGGTTTAGTGTGGCCAAAATTAACTTCCGGTAACAATTGTTGTCGAATTCGAAACAAGATTTACTTAACTTGTTTTCTGAAAAGAACAAACAGAACTAGTCAATTGTCACCTGCTGATGTCGCGTGAAGTGACACATCGCAACCAGTGTCCACAATCCAGACTCTAGAAGTAGACGTGAAGGGACGGCCTCACACATTGTATCTTCTAAGGACTCGCACCTCACTACTGAATCATGTTTTGTGTTCACTCTCACCATGGCATCTGAATTCATCTCCTTAAATTCTCGTAGATATAGATAGAATCTAGTCATACATTGATGCTATCATGATAGCCATACACTGAAGGATAAAAAGTCTCGTCGTAAAATCAATGAATCGGAACCATGCTCGCCACAGAAAGCGTAGACCTCGAATGAAGAGACAACTTCTTCAACCTTCTTTATAACCTCTGCCACGTGACCACACACGCACGTCCTTCACGTGCATTGAATGCACCTGCCTGCGGTAGAAATTCTATGCTACCGTATTTACCATAAGTACATTCATTGTGTATTGAGTTATATTTATACAGAGCACAAGTTATGAAAACTAATGTACTTGTCCTGAAAGAAAAAAATCCATGTACATTTCAATTAAGAGCACAACTTTCATTTATGAATCTTGTTTCTTTCTTTGACATTTAAAATCCTTAAAAAGGCAGTAGCAATTGTTTTCGCTCAAATAAGTCGATCAAATGTATTTGAAAACTAATTCACCAATAGTAAAATACCTTTCTCTCTTCGGAAAATCAAGAAAATGATGATGAGTGTACATGGCTCACTATAGACATGGGAATAGTTTTGTCATTCGAATTAATAAAATGTGTTCACAATAAAATGACCGCCATGCAATGTTTGCTTTATACGCAACACCGTTATAACTACTACTACTACTCCTACTACTACTACTATTACTACTACTACTACTACTTCTACTACTACTGCGGATAATTGGTTTCTGTTATAAGATGTTTTACCCTATAAAGTAAATTTATATGTCACAAACTATCATTATAAATAGGAAATTTGAAAAAATAAATTTTGCAAAAAACGTGCTACAGCCCCTTTAACTTCTCAGTATATCAATCGGAATTAATCGTAATATCTTTGCATGGGGTACAAAAGTCCGATTCAGTGACATCAATAATATCATTTAAATGTCACTTTTGTAATCAATCGCTTTCTGTAATCACTTTAACATGACTTGCTTTAAGAAATGCAAATTATTGAAATTGTATCTCCACTGAGTTTGAATTATGTATTTTATATGCCGTGTATAGCGTTGAAACACGAAAATTATGTATTCAACGTGTTCTGTCGTTAAATTAAACGTTGATTGTTTTCAAAGAATTTCATGATCTATCAACTATCAACTATCTGACATCCATATTCGAAACTTTTTATGTTATTATCCTCTAAAGTAATAAATCGAGACATAATTAAATTGTTAATGTACATTCTGGCACTACTTCATCGGAGACAAAACCTATCACTGTAAATTGAATTTAATATGCATGGTTTTGAATTCAAATTCAACCAAAAAAACAGAATTAAAAAGCAACTTGCCACATGAGTAATTGTGAGTGATTGAAACTTCTCTTCTCATGTAGATGATCTTCCTGAAACAAGTCCATCAAACTGAGTGATGTTAAAATATAGGTAATGTTAACATATTATTAAAGGTGCATCTATTGTGTTTCATAAATGTTATTTGGCTTTGATACGTTCAAACACACCATATGTGCTGTTTACAGTTCACAGAAATTCACTCAGCTTGCATATCGCCAAATATATCATAATTTCTAGTTTCCAATTAAAATCCAGTAACTTCATTATGCATACTTGTATGTAGGAACAGAAACTGAACGTCCAATTTGCATGCACAGTAGTTATATGACCAATTAAACATTATCCACCCAAATTTGGCATTTTGTCTGTTATTAATAAGATTCCAAAATTACGTTTGACTAATTGGCACGCGCCAATCGCGACGCATTGTCTGGTTTTCGATCAGAAATCACTACTTTTACATTCATAAGGTCAATATACTCAGTCCACTATCATCAATTTGGTAGTTTTCGGTGACAGTCGTTTATAACGTTTGGAATATGTGCCCCCAAACAACACAACGGATGTACCTTTAACTGATTCATTTGATGGTTGTTGGTTCCCCTTGTATAACAATTTATTGAACAAACGATACAAACGAGCAAACGATACAGTTTTCCATTGATTTACCTCGAATTATATGGATATGTGCATATATTGTTAGATTAAGACTAACATACGAATAAATAGCAAAACGTTAACAACATGATATAAAACAGCGATTGATGAAAACGTGATCCATACTAAATCGTCATAATTTTTCTGTTGAATTCATGTCATAGTACACCAAAGAATAGCTCCGTCATCTGCCTCACATTGAAAATTAAATGAAACTGATTAATTAGGATATGTTTACTTGTATTAAGCCATTTCCAAGATATACGTACACATTCTATTTTATTTCAAAACTGGAATATCTAAATGATTTGGTTGACTAAGCATTCTAAATGTCTAATGAATAATTTTGGATCATTATTCAAATTTACAAAATAAATGACAAGTTTCATTCTAATGGAATTTCAAGAGAACTGATGTTCACATCAGTTGAAACGTGCCATATCGTGTTTAATCAGATCAAAGTCAGCGGATAGTACACATGATAATTAATTGAAACAGAGGAAATTATTTCATTTGAAAAAGTTATCAAATTAACACAGAATAGGGACTGAGTATGTAGCGGTACCCGTCAGAGCCTATGTATGTAATGCCTATTCTTTTTAATGCGATATCTCATGAACCATAGCACCCAATGGTGGCAGTCTATATTGGAGGATTATGTAGTGACCTTGACCTTATTTATTAGGTCACCACGACTCGTACATCACTTTTAAAACTTGTTTTAAAGGCGTTAAAGAACGTCGTTCTTAACGAATTAAAGTGATCTCACGAAAAGGTAAATAAGTGTAAGCAATGGCTTTACATGTATAATACTCCTCAATCAATAAAAAGAATGTGCATACATGTAGTTCAGTTAATCCATACGAGTCAATTTCCCATCGAGCGGCCATTTTAAGATATTCAAATTAAAACGGCCGTTCGAAGGTAGTTCACCTGATGTAGCGCTATCTAAACAGCCATAGTAGAGTTTTAATCATGGCACCATGATGAAATGGCCTACCACCGTGCTGTCTAAACTCTCGAATGCGCATGATACCTTAACATGAACCGAGTCTTCAACTATTGTGACATCAGTCATTGGGATTACTCAGACATCATACTTTGGTGACCTTGACTGTGTCCAAAGTAACGATCCACCGCGCATTAATAAAGCATTCACATTGTAGTCGTTTGTTACGTCATCGACATCGCATCATAAGAGATTTAACAAAAATACAGTTTATATTAGTTATTGGCCAGGAGTTTGAACAGAAGAGTTCAGTTTTCTCTGGCTTTAAGTTCTTTAGAAGTGAACAGAAAGGGATTCCGCTAAGTGGCATAAATATGGGCAACAATCACCAGATCTATAATTTATAATCACATGTAGTATCAAATCTAAACACAATTTCCATTACGACATATACAGGATTCCGTAATGTTCACTTCATGGGGGTTAGATTTCGGCGTTACCTCCCTTGTCGTTTACAATATCACTGATGACACTGGTTAACAAGTCTTGCAGCAACAGTGATTATTTCAGGTGAATTTTATTATTGAACAGGATGTATTTAATGAAATAGGGACTTAATGTATCAACATGGCGATAGGGTAAAGTCATAAATACGATTGGAGAGGATGAAAGGCGCAGATTTGAAACTATCGGCACGATAAGTGTGTTGTGAATTGCCACAGACCCCACCAGTGTACATAACTTTACATGCTTTACTATGCTTGTCATTATCTTTCTTGTTCATGTTTTGTAAAGAGATCAGACAACTTATTTTTGACAGTTATAATCGGACATTTTCACAAAATGCACAGTTGAAATATAAGAAGCATTTGAATTGGCTGTAAAAATAGCACTTCAAAACAATTAAGCTGTGTGTGTCAGTTGTTGTGCTGAGCAATAAGGTTTTAATTCCAGCAATAGTTAATTGAAAAACGCTGTTAGTATAAATGAAAACACAAAAGATGTGCCATGTTTTACGCAATATACATTTGTAAGATACTAAACCATATGTGAATAACTATATCAAACTATATCTATATCAAATTTAAACAAAAAACTGTCACACATGTTATACACTGTAAAACTAGTGTTTTCTCTCCATCCATTCATACCTAAAATGTGATGATGTGACCATGATTGAATTAAACACTAAGGACATAAAGAGAAGATATTGTATGACTACTTTTCTTCATAGACAAATTATTCATGTTGACATTTTACGAAATTACGACTGAGGTTGCAATGGTACTGTTTTTTTGTCATAACTAGCTATTGTTCCCCTGCCGAAACTTGATAAGCAGTAAGTTTCAGAAGACGAATACAAAGTTACAAAGCTGACTTTCACCCATCAAAAACAAATTCATCAGCAAGATAACGAAGCTACTTGTTCTAAAAATGCAACCCTTTTTTTCAACAAATATTGACAGTTAGTGACAAAAAAAAACAATCATGACATTTTGCAACTAATCTGATGTCTTGTTGAGTTCGTTAATCAAACCGTTCTCTATTGTTTGAAGGTGTCATTACAGGAATACAAAGATGGTTTTGTACATGTCAGTCAGATACTTGTTTACAAATATCTCATTTCCTACAATTCTGATTTTGAAGATTTTACTGCTCTATCTAGTGACTCAAGTTACTAAAAGTTCATCAGTTCACTTGAAATAATGACAACAATACAATATTGACTGGTAAATAGATATTGGGGTGAAACACTGTTTAACTCTGCATGTTTGGTGAAAGAGAGTTTAGTTTTCTGGTAATTAGTGAAACCATCCATGCAGTGATTACACTCAGCTTTCCATGAAGTTAAATAGGATTATGTACAGATGTAACATGATACATACCTGTGTTAAAATATTACACATACTAACTGAAGTATACTCCCTAGGCGAATGCCAATACCTTCTCTAAGTAATGCGCTTACAAACATATATTTACTAATTATCCTTGTGAAAGCAACATTAACATTTTAGAGCATGACAAACGTAATGACGCCGCTAATGAACATGTGAACGACTGCAATTAATAAAATTGAATGAATTGGTATCCAGTTGATCTGACTACATATCCAGTGATCAAGGTTTCTATTTCAATTCGTTCTTTTCTTCTCACCAATCTTGCCAAGCACCCTCGTCTATCATTTATGTATTGATTCAGCGAACTTTATATCGAAAGTTAGCACTTCTCTCCGGCACATTCGTGTGGTTAGGTTTCAAACATAATGTTTATTTCATTATAATACATTATGTCATCAAAGAACATCAATTTGCAAAGAGAATAAACAGTGTACTTGCCATCAAACAATGCCGACTTCATAGAACATCAAACCAATTACTGAAATGATCCATCACATTGAATACTATGCTCTGATTATGTATATTTAAAATAAAAGATATTACACAGACATCCCATGCAGGATAACATGACTGAAGTATATACTTAAAACGTTATATTGAGAGCCTTCCGGCTATATATGCTATACACTTCTCAATCATATGGTTCTCAACAATTAATGACAAATCTGGTTTGTAATTTCCGTCATTTCCGTAATTTAATTTTGTCATTTCCAGATGACGATAATTGAAGTTGAACTTGAATGTTGCTAGCTACAGGGATTTTGTCAGTTGACTTTGCTTTAAAATATAGAATGGTGTTCAAAATATGCCTTCTATATTTTGGTCCCTTTTCAAATTTACTAGTTTTTATTGTTTTTCCAGAAGTTTGTTCTCCATACAAGGTGTTCTGGAAAATTGGAAGAAAGTGTATTGACCATCCAACGGTGTGCTGGAACACATTATAAGAACAGAGTTTGAAAAGTGATGTCTGTGTCTATGATCCCAATGTAGTCTGTAATACAATCTGAATACTTGGTCAGTAAAAGTAAGGTCATAGTTTCCAACATCTTATTTAAAACAAGACATTTGATACTACGATTCACGATTTACCCTGTTAACAAGAAATGTATGTACGTCGTTGATTACAAAAACAATGAACCACTTTTTGTGTCTGCAGATGAGTCCTTTGGCATTCAATGTATTTCTTATACAACTTCATACCCTTATGCAATCTTCAGATTCTCAAGTGTTGGAATCTGAACTCTCAAGTATGCAGGGAAAAGTATGAGATTATTTCAAATATTCTCTCAACGATTATGTATTTCATTTAACTCAGATGAAAAACTTTTATTGATTGTAAGATCCTAATATATAGTGTCTAGCAAATCAAAGATATTTAAATACTTTCCCCCAAAATAAGAGGGATTATGCTTCAGAGAAACAAAAGTAAAATGATTTAAATATAATAATGTGATGAATACGGGGTTTTGTTATGAACGTCTGCATTTTTGCATTGTGAGAAAGTATTTCATATTGTCATAAATAAGACGGCATATAAAGTTAAATATTGCATTCAAGGAATAACAAAATGTGACCATTTCAACAAGCTAATTAAAGCATACTTCATAATACGATGCTATCCTTTATCTTATTTAGGGCTTTAAAACTCTGATCAAACACATGGCAAAAAGTCGGGAGCCTATAAGTAGTTCAATTAATCGGATCATAAAATTGTCATAAATCTAACTTGCTGTCAAATTGCTACAATAAATGTTACAGAAGAACGGTGGGACATTACACAGATCTTTATTACAATGTGAATTTTTTGTTTGTGTGTTTTAATGAATCCTTTCAATATTGATTATTTTTTATTCTGCATAGTCCTAGGTTATTGTTATCCTGAAACAATTGCAACAATTCATTATCATCGCAAGGCTAAAAAGGATTCTTATTGCAGAGAAAGTGCAACTTAACTTTTAAAGAATATCCATAAGGACACATTTCATGAACCATACACAGATCTTTATTACAATGTGGATTTTATGTTTGTGTATTTTAATGAATCCTTTCAATATTGATTATTTTTTATTCTGAATAGTCCTCGGTTATTGTTATCCTGAAACAATTGCAACAATTCATTATCATCGCAAGGCTAAAAGGGATTCTTATTGCAGAGAAAGTGCGTCTTAACTTTTAAAGAATATCCATAAGGACACATTTCATGAACCATACAAATGACATTTGAAGAAATGTAAGCAGGCAGCAGAAAAGTGTAAACATAAGTCATTAAGGGTCATTTTAAAAGTGGCATACATTCTTGAATCTGAAAACCTTACTTACAAAACTTGTATTGCTTACAACTGGATTGTGCTATTCCGAAACTCTGAACGTCCAATATTTTTACATTTAAGAAAATGTTTATCTTCCTGTTCTTAATGTAAACTAAGCTCTTTCATCGATTAGTCTCCAATTCCCATTTTCCTTTCAATATTCCATTTAGTAATCAAAATATTTGTCTATGTCGTTGCTCTATTATTTAAACAAAGAAGTTTTCTTTGTTTGTTTTGCAAGTGGATTGTCTTGTTTGTCTTAATTTGCGAACCAATAATGTATTCCTTCTGTCCAGATGTTTAGATAAAGAATGACCGGGATTCGATCCCCGACTGTCGAGAGTGAACACTTTATTTGATTTTGATACATGCCAAAAACCATATGTGCTGATTTCAATCAAAATATTTCCTCCCAACTTGCATCCACAATATGCCAAGCTTATGATATATTTCTTGTTCCCAATTAATATCTAGCAACAGACTTATACGTGTGCAGACACCACGACTAAACATCCCATCAACATGCAGTTATTTGACCGATTAAACACTACGAACTCAAATTCGTGTTTTTGTTTCTTGTAGATTATAGTTGCAAAAATACATAAATAACTCGTGCCAGCAGAGCTGCATTGTCTGGTTTCCAAAATCACTACTTTCACCATTGGGATAAAACTTCCACCACATAATAAATCAAGGATATGGCCTTAACTCAGTAGAATATATATGTTTTGTTTTATTCCATTGGCAATAGTCCAGTTAAGCATATTAATGATGAATTATTTTACCTGATAAAGTATACAAATCTAAAAAATAGACCTTTCAAGGCGACTTATGCTAAAAGCTTAAGGGGTGAACCAGTGATTGAAAATGAGGTGAGTGAGGTGAGTTGGGGTTTAACGCCGCTTTCATCACGGCTGCTAGTATTATGGCAGGGAGAAAGCCCGCAGCAGCATGTGGCTATGCATTGCGGTGAAACCTGCGAACAGCTGGAACTAGCGAACCATGGGCGGTACTGCACTGAAATTCAGTGTAGCATTGCACCCAAACCATACTGCGTGTAGAACCTTTCTCTACTGCAGACAAAGTTGCCTTGCACTTGGCGGGATTCGAACAACGGACCTCTTGATCCGAAGCCGAACACTCTAACAACTGCGCTATCCCGCCCCCGATTGAAAATGAACACATTTACCTTGTAAAGGTGTATTTAAAATAATTCCAAGAAGTTATCTAAAATTCATGTCCGCCTTTGTCGTGAAAAAACAATCTGGACTAGAAGACTTCATTGTGAATGTCTTGTAATGTAATTTGACAATTACTTTTATTCTTTGCTTGCAAATACTCAGCTGTTTAAATAATTTGAAAGGGATTCAAGTCATGTTTCAGAATTCTGCTGTCAATTACTAAAATCTAAAAGCCCCTGAAGTACAAATATCTTTCTGTTTCTCAGTTTGGATAGAGGTGCTCTTTGAATTCCTTCAAAGCATTATTTGTGAAGAAGTGTTTACACATTTGTATTCATAATTGATTGTGATTAGAGAAAAACGTGTGAAGTGGAATTTGGACATGTGAACGGTGCACAGTTAAATATATAAGTCAATATTACAGATGTAGATACAATACCAGGCAAACGAAATGCCTACATATTGTTTTTAGATGAAAATTAAATAAATTCTAAAAATACTCAATGGTCGTCTTCATGCTATGCTGAAACAATAATTAATATGACAGTCCATTGAAATACTGAAAAAAGTATGATTCGAATGAATGAATGAACACCACTCCTTGCAGCTGGATCACTTGCTATCAGGTATGTTTGCAGTGGCATCAGCACTTCCACGAGTTCCTGTATTGTTGCCCTTGATTGTTTGTAAATCGGTTTTAAATGGCATTTCACTGATTGAAACACTACAACTGATACAACAAGCTCACTAGTACTCATATACCCCCGCTTTTAACTTTGTTCAAAGAAGAAGAGTTTCAAAATAGCCGATAGACATCAGTAGTTAGTCTTCTCTATGAACAGCCCACACCAGTACTATGCAAGCAAAGCATGTGTGTTTTCATAGCAAGTATGTCTTCATAAATGCACTTGTAAGAGTGCTTTAGAAGTACAAGTTCGAAAATCGAGAAAATGTGCATAAATCATGAAAATGAGGGTTTGAAACATACAAAAGGCAGATGTACATATCATGGTGATTATACGTACCAAGTTTCAAAACAATTGATCAAAGCGTGTGAATGGTTAAGTAAAGAGGAACAGAGAAAATGTGCATACATTATGCAAATGAGGGTATGAAACATGCAAAAGGCAGATGTACACATCATGGTTACTGTACATATCAAGTTTCGTAAAATTTCGTAACAACTAGTGTCAGAGTTATGAGCGGAACGAAAACATTCCGGACGGACGCACAGACGCACGGACGCACGGACATGCTGACCACTTTAACCCCAGACTACGTCGTAGCTGGTATAATTATCATTGTCTTTTTTAAACAATCACATTCGCTTGAAACAACTTTTGAAGTTCGGAACATCGTGAAGAAGTGTCGCAACTTCATACTGCTATAATATTGACAAACATGTCTATAGATTTTTTAAAATCTTCTTCCTGACAGTGCACAAATATTAATATATTACTGCAAAAATCTTAATTTATATGAACAAAACTGCAAACTGAACCGATGATGTTGATTGTACTGGTATTCTGGATATCGAACCTTGACCAACCATTTAATTTTCTATTTTTTTGTAGGACATAACCGACGCTTAATTTGACAAAAAGCATGCATAGACGAACTTCATTAAACTTCATTATATTGAAACAATTTAGACAAATAGGAACCGATTAAACAATCAATTAAGGTAAGCTGAGTATAGAACTTCCCTGAAAGAAGCCTCTGTATTCACGATATTTAATTACTCAGTAATCAAGTGAATACAATGTACCTACTTATTATACCCCCGATACGAATAAGCGGGGGGTATATAGCGGTCATTCCGTCAAAGGTACATCAATCAAACTTTGTACAGATCATAACCATGTTCTTACCATCGCGCAAGGACAATTTTCAGTTTTCAGAGATTTAAATTTGTTTTCGTTTCCATGGAAACATCACTTTTTTTACTTACTTTTATGGTGTTCAATCCAGACAAGTTTTTTCAGAAACTATTTAACCTAGGTGAAGGAGGTTGTGAGTACTCATGACCATACTCTTTATCGAGTTCGAAAACCAGTTCTAAAATAAATTTTGTTTACGGAGTTATGGCCCTTGAATACCAAAGTCGCTGTGATGCTCAAATGGGGACAAGTTTTCTCGGAAACTATTACATCTAGCTGAATGAAATTCAATATGAAGGTAGTCCAGATGATACTCATCATCGAGTTCAAAGTCCAGTTCCGAAATATGTTTTAAGGAGTTATTGCCCTTGAATCTGTAATTGAAATTGGTACAAATTACCGCTGTGATGCTCTAATGCGAACAATTTAGTTACCTTAAAAATATTATGATTGATTCTTTTTTTTAAACATTGTACCCTTGACATCTATGATGCTCAATGGACGGATAGCGGATGGCGGGAGCATGTGAGCCATGCTCACTTTGTTCTTGTTTATCAAGTAGTAGTGCCTTTCTGTGTGTTTAAATGGGCTCTAATTAATATTGACTACTTTTTAGAAGTTGTATCTGCACATGATATATATGGCCGTTTACCACTTCGAGCAGGTTACTGCTATGGACTTAAATAAATATTAAATTATTAGGCTGACTTTGCAGTGGCGGAATGTGTATACTGAATTACTAAACATAACAGAGTCAAGGCGCCAGACCTATATATGTTATATCACTAACGGTGTAGTGCATAGACTTTACTTAAGTAACCACACAAAATACATTAATCAGATTCATTTACAAAAAAACAATGCAGCAAAAATAAAGACTTTAAACATGGAGAAATAACTAACAAAATCCGTTATCAATTTCACCGTGTCTTTGTCCTGATAGGAAGTTAGTAGGAACACTCAGTGTTCAGCTTCCCTTTTCTCCTCCACGTCATCTTCAGTCTGACAGTCTTGAACAAAACAATTTCTGATTCTCTCTTCATTCAGCTCAGTTTTTTTCTGTGCTGACACTAACAGCTGAGCGAATCTTGTTTCCGTTACCTAATATTATACAATACAAAGCAACAAGCTCTAAATCTTTCAATTAAGTCAGTGAATCCTGTTTCCTGAGAATTGGAAAATTGATAATTAGATTTTTACAGGGTGAAATGATATTTCCGGAACAAATTCCTTCCAAGACAATTCAATAGAACGACGACGCAGAAGAAATTGAATTTGAATTGAAGTGTTGGTTTATGTGAGTGTTTTGTTGAGAATGAAACGGCTTGGCTGATTAGAATCCTTTATTTTCAAGATATGTCATCTTCCATTAACACTTCTTTCTGCTCATAACAACCATACATGTATATCTGCTTCCCGTATGACATCGCCTGTGACGTCATAAAATGATTGTTCGTGACGTCACTATAGCTTGCCGTCGCAAGGGAAGTGGGCCGTTTCCTGACTATTTTAACGCGAATCAAATGGAATAAAATGGGTAATACAGAAATTAGTACACTCGAAAGTGTGCCATATGACTTTTACGAAACTCGTGAGATTTATGTATAACCCTCGCTCTCGCTCGGGCAATACAAAAATCCACACTCGTTTCGTAAAAGTCATATGACACACTTCCTCGGGTAATAATATCTATGTATGATATGGTCTCCAATACCATATCAAGACATTTAGACAAGTGAGGGTATACTGATTTTCATTAGTATCTTTAGATGATTTCTCAATGACAGTAAAATACTGCTGCGATAATATAAAACACTGTGCCAGAGTAACTTAATCTTAGTATAAGCACTACATGTTTCATAAGAGGATTTTAGGATTCAATTACAATTGGATACTATCAATAAGTGTCATGTCATACGATTACATCTCATACATTCACTTATTTAGTTAGCATCCATCCTTCTTTATATGGGTGATGTAACCTACTATACTACTGTCATATTAAGAAAAGAGACCGAACTTGTGAAAACTCGGACCCTATATGTAAACTTAAGTGTTATACTTTAAACGTGCCAAGTAACTTTGGCAAACGGACTGAATGACGTTATACGCAAGCTGGACGCAAGTGATCATGAACAACGTGACATATAGTCTTTTAGTGGAGATGCACCGGTCATTACCTACCCGCAGTATAGTCATTCAATCAATCTTTATTTCGTACTGAAGAGGCCTCAGGCCTATTGTACATTTGCATAAATCATGTGAATATTTACATAAATAAATAGTGTACATTAGTTCGCTATGGCACTTTTTTTTTTACAAATCATAGCTTTATTAATTTACATAGCAAGATTTTGTAACGTTCTTTGATTTGTACTGCTCATTAAACTAGATAATTTAGTGATACTTGGATGGACATAGTAATATGGTTTAAAATACTTACAACGTAATGAGTTATATAGTGAACAGGTGAAAAGAAAATGGTACTCATCTTCAATTTCGTTTAAATAACAAAGTGTACATATTCTGTCTTCTCTTTTAATATTTCTATACCTGCCATTTTCAATAAATAAATCATGGGAAGAACATCTAAATCTTGCTAATGATCGTCTGTACTTTTTATATCAACACATGATAAGAAAGCTTCTTTTAACAGATCCTCTTTAAATATTGCATAATAGAACAACATTTTTGACAGAGTAATTTTATCACACCATTTTTGAAAATATATATCTTTTCACCTTGTCGTTAGCGAATGGATGAATAACTTATGAGATTCTACATATTGTGAATTCCAAGCATTCCCGAAGCCGATAGAGAACAGTGGGCTTCTGACACGGGATGCCCAATTTCTTTGACCATTATTATCGTACAATAGCATCATATTATAACATTTTTTCGGTATTCTATTAGAAGGCATAGCTAGAAGTCTGATCCAATATTTTACTGCATTTACGGTAGTGGAAATATGTGGAAACCTCCCAAGTTCACCATAAACCATTACACTGGGTGTAGTTGATTTTACTCCTAGAAATTTCTTACATGCATATAAGTGAACTTTTCAATTACCTCCGTATTTTGCAAACCCCATACTTCTGAGCCATACAATAATATTGGTTTTAATTTTGCATCAAAGATTTTGAAAAAGGTCTGGTGCGTGAGATACGTGTCTGCCTTTTTTTACACTTTTTTAGCTTGGGTTGCTGCCTGATTGAAATGTTTGTGCCACGAGAAGTTTCTGCTAAAATATACACCCAAATATTTATAAAATGACGTTGTCTCCAGTAGTTCCTTTTGGAAATACCATTGTTCTGCTTTTGCTAGTTTCCCGTCATTTTAAAATACAATAATTATCGATTTAGATCTGTTCACTTTTAGATTCCATTCATCCAAATACTTCTCTAAGTCATTGATTTGTCTTTATAAGCCAATAATAGTTGACGAAAATAAGAAACTGTCATCCGCAAATAAGAGCAAAAACAACTCAATAATGTCTGGGTGTAGCTGTATACCATGGGCACAGTTTTTTCTTATTCGAATGGCTAATTCATTTATGAAAATGGTGAATAAAAACGGGCTCAAAACGCAACCCTGTATAATTAATAATTAGTCTAATTAGTCATTAATAACGGTAACTCCAACAAGAGGAGAGTGCGGAAGGGATGGTGGAACGATACATTGTCGGAATTGTGGAATGATATGGTTAAAGCAGAGAAGGAATGGTTAAAGTGTAAGGGTCCACGTAAACTCTAGTAAAAACATCCATATGTATACAGACGTATTCAATAGCACGGTACAAACGTCAGCATAACAACAGTGTAATGCAAGAGCTTGCAAGAAAATTTATGTGACAAGGACAGTTGTGAATGCTGGAACAAAATTGGCCGCATAGGTATTGGGCAGGAGAGCAGAAAGATTCCTATGGAAGTGATTTTAGATAACGGAATTGTAAGTTGTGACAGTAATGTTGTGCTTGAAGAATGGATGAGACCCTACAGTGATCTTCTAACAGCAACGCGTCAATAGATCCCCTACCTGTAATCACTGAAAGCGAAGAGGAACAACCTGGGGATTTCAATTCTTCTATTACTTTAGACGAAGTAAAGGAAACCATAAACAAGGCTAAGAAAGGCAAATCCCCCTGCCCGGATGATATTCCAACAGAAGTTCTGAGAAATCCAGTCTGTATTGATTTTCTATATAAACTCTTTTAATCAGGGGGCGACCCGAGAGATCCACTGTGTGTACAAACTGTACTGTGGAATATTGAACAGGAGGTTAACGAAACAGATAATGACTTACTACACGATTCACAGAATGGTTTCAGGAAAGGGCGATCAACCGTGGAGCACATATCTAGTCTAACATCTATCCCCGAAACCCGTAAATCACAATGAAAATCAACATTTACCGCTTTTATAGACTTTCGTAAAGCTTATGACATCCTTGACAGACGCCGACTACGTGGGAAAACGTGATCGTGGCAGACTTTCCTGTATAACAACGTTCAGTGTTGTGTGAGAATAAATGATTTAAATTGTATGTTAGATTTTCTACATGTATGGTGTGAAGGAAACAAGATGTCTGTTAATACATCTAAATCGAAAGTCATACACTTTCGACCCCCTCCACAACAAAGTGTGATTGTGTATTCAAATGATCTGATGATGAATTAGAACTTGTTGAATGTTATAATTATCTTGGTTTGCCCTTTACTGAGCATCTTAAAGGTACATCCATTGTGTTGTTGGGGTCAAATATGCCAAACGTTATAAATGGTCTTACTTTATCGAGAAGTTCCGACTGTTACTGAAAACTACCATTTTGATGATTCTCGACTTAGTATATTGATGATATGAAGGTAAAAGTGTTGATTTTCTGATCGAAAACCGGACAATGCACCGCGTGTTGCTTGCGCCAATGAGTCAAACGTAATTTTTAAATCTGATTTAAACCAGAGAAAATAACAAATTTTGGATGAAAATGTTTAATAGGTCATTTAAATAATGTGCATGTACATATGACGTGCACTTTCGGTTTCTGCACATGCATAATGATGTTAATCGATTTTAATTCGAAACTTATTGTTAACTACAACCAACTGGGAGGCATGAATTATAACACATTTACTAAGTTATATAATGCTATGGTGTGGTCCACTCTTATCTATGGTTCATGTATATGGGTGTGTATGAATTATTATGTGTACATGTGGTTCAGAATAGAGCTATGCGTTACTTTCTAGGTTTACGTAAATATGCACCAAATAATGCTGTAATTGGTGACATGGGTTGGACGCCTTCTTTTATTTTGCAATGGTGCAGTGTGGTTAGACGTTTATGCATTTTGGACCTCGATCGATTAACATCAAAAATATTGTTTTTGAGTTATAACAACAGAAATTGGACGTTTAGAGTAAATAAGAAGTTATCCGATCTTGGTCTTAATCATTTTAGTACTAATATGTATTGTCTTAAGCAGGTTGTGTCATCTGTGAAGAATGTAATGTTTGTGTACAAAATGGAGTGAGAATGTGTGCCGACCTTCGAGCATTAATGACACAGGAGGTAATAAACTTACGTTATATTGTAATGTCAAGCACTTTCCCGATAATGAATAATTGTATGTGACATGTTTCTTGCCTCGTTCTTACAGACGAGCGCTGGCACATTTTATGAGCTACTGCCCCTTTACGAATTGAAACAGGACGCTATGATAGTACAGCGGTGAATGAAAGATTCTGTTTACATTGCTCTGATTTTATAGAATATGAATGTCATGTTTTACTGAACTGTCCTCTGTACAAGGATGAAAGATCTCTATTTTTCTAAATATCTGTCGTACGGAATGTTTTTATCAGATGTGGAAAATGTGTTTTATATTGCTTTTTATCTGCCAAAATCTGCCACTTAATGAAAAGAAAATGTTATATATGTACATTAACTGTGTTATATTTTGTGTAAATATTATATTTTTATAGTCTCTGAACTCCGCACGGAGTGTCTCAATTTTAACTAGGACGCTGTATTTTACTTTGTAATTATGAGGTGAGGTGAGGTGAGTTGGGTTTTAACGCTGCTTTCAAGAGGATTTCACTTATATCGCGGCTGCTAGTATTATGGCAGGGAGAAAGCCCGCAACGCCATGTGGCTATGCACTGCGGTGAAACCTGCAAGCAGCGGCTGGAACTAGCGAACCATGGGTGGTAATACGCTGAAAGTCAGTGTAGCATTGCACCCAAACCTTACTGCGTGTAGAACAGTTCTCTACTGCAGACAAAGTTGCCGTGCCCGTGGCGGGATTCGAACCTCGGACCTCTTGATCCGAAGCCGAACGTGCTAACCACTGCGCTATCCCGCCCCCAGCTGAGACTGAAATATCTGTCTGTACTGTGTTGACATTGAGATACTGATTTGACAGACAGCATTGTTAGCCTACATTGTTTTAGGTATTGGGCACTGCGTGTTCTAACGCTTGAGAGCTTTATATAACACAGATGTTCTGCCAGCATATTAGTACCTTTATGTACTTATTTTCCACCTGCGTCATCAGTGTAATGTTTATCTAAAAGTGGTCAGTGGCACTTTTGTATGTATGTACTTATAGTGTGAACCAGATTTAGTCTTCTCATCACACATATTTATTAATATTTTCTTTTCATATGCTAATGTAATGTTAATGCAATCAGAAACGGTCTAAATATTGGTTTGCACTGTATGCATACAGAGGAAAGCAATATTACATCTGACTTACATACATCTACATGATAGACAGATATACAGTAAAGCTGTTAACAGATAAGTGTATATATGTTCAATCGATTACCGACTCAGTAAACAACACCTCAAAAAGTAAAACAGAATAGTAAGTTGTCTAGACACAGATCTGTATCAAGTAACAACGGTTGCTTTCCAGTGCATGACCATACGATTTAGCAGAATGCATTGTCAACATGCCAGCATTCTCTGCAACTGTTTCTGTCTCAGTTTCGTCTGTTCTTGTAGTCACCTTATAACATTGCGGAGGGGGGGGGATAAAACGCTTTTATTCTATGTACATGTTCATCATACCAACAACAAAAACTCTAGTCAAGACTGTAAAACAGTAGAATACGTAAATGAAGTGCAAAGAAGAGTTGCGCCTTCATGTTCTCTCTCTGTATATTTTCTTCCTCTCTGTATACTCTCCGTTGCTACCGGTGCCAGAAGTTTGGCCATGGAAGCAACTCCTGCAAAGTGGATGACCAAGTTTGCCAACTCGAGGATGAAAGCCATCCAAACATCTGCAAGGAGTTGCCGAAGTATGCTGGCGAACACATTGCCTCCTCCAAGGAGCGAGTTGTCGCTGCTCCACTGAAAACTCATCTCCAACTGACTCGACGGTTCGGCGGCGTATCGCCAGTACCATAGTACAGAAACAGCACTGGTGCGGGTTCAAAATTACCTACTACAAGCTGTGGACTCGTAGGGAGCTGCTATCCTTGTGCTGTTGGACCTGTCCGCAGCTTTTGATACCATCGACCATGACACTTTGATACATCGGATGGAAACTCGATTCGGCATACAAGGAATCTGCCTCAGGTGGTTTCGTTCGTACATATCAGGCCAATGTCAGTCTCTTTGTATTGGTATTACCTCAAAACCAAGGTTGCTTAAGTACGGCGTCCCGCAAGGATCGGTTCTAGGACCAATATTGTTCACACTGTACACATCACCTTTGGGCGACATTGCAAGGAAATACAATCTTCGAATCCACCTGTAAGCTGACGATACACAACTGTACATTGGCTTCAAACCAATACACTCAGCATCTGTCAAGATAATTTTTCAGACAATCAACGGTTGTTTAGTTGATATCAGGGAATGGATGTCTCTCATCTTCTTGAAACCCAATGACAGCAAAACAGAGATGCTCATTATCTCAAGAAAACGGCAAGCATTCGCCGACTCCCTACCTAATGTCACTCTGGGCGGCTGTGCAATAAAACCGGCAACTGAAGCACGCAACCTAGGTGTTGCGTTTGACAGTGAATTGAAAATGGATCAACAGGTCGCTGCAGTTAGCAAAAAGGCATACTACAACATCAGTAAGATTGGAAGTATCCGACGACTCATGGATGAAAACACCACTGCTCGATTGGTACAAGCAACAGATGTATCCCACTTGGATTTATGTAATGGACTAATATCAAAACATATCATTGGTCGACTTAAAAAGTTCAAAACTGTGCAGCAAGGCCACAAAGAACACTGAGATCAGGACAACAAAATCTTCTGGAAATACCTCAACGTTTGGAGACAGAGCATTTGCCAAATCAGCACCACAGCTATGGAATGCTCTTCCAGAAATCCATGATCTAACTACATTCAAAACACAGCTGAAAACCCATTTGTTTCGGCTTGCATATGGCGACTAGGCCATCAGAGCTCTGTGAACAGCGCCTTGGAGCAGTTACTGAAACTGGTTTTGGCGCTATATAAATGTATATTATTATTATTATTTTTAAGGAGTGCCCATGGTGGCAAAAATCTAAAAGTCTAAAATCCTAAAAGCAAAATTCACCAACAACATTTCCTTCCCTGTTACTGAGGGCCTAAAGCCTTCTTATTCAACAACAGTATCTTCAGCAAATGCCCCTAAATACTCCGTCTCCACTCAGACGGACATTGAGTGGATCAATGATCCACCAACCATAAAAGACGTTGCGCAATGTATCATCTTCAACCATAGGTACAATGACATTCCCTCTTCTATTCCTCAAACAGCCTCTTAAACCGACAGGTTCTCAAACAACGCCAAAAGCAAATCAAAACCCAAAACCTAATCAAATCTCAAATAAAAAATCTAATTTCAAAACTGCAAACAAATCCAAAACCATCACTTCCAACCGCACGCCAAAAGGCCACAAGAATGTGGTAGAGGTCTACAACAGGTTTGGATCTCTTGACATTGGGTCTAATGACATCCTTATGGACGCATCAGACACTGCGTCACTGAACAACTCGCCCAAAAAGGGGCACAGGGTTCGGTCCTTGGACCGTCGCCTTTTGCCAGTAAAACATCCATCATGAGGCTTTTAATATTTCATTTTATCCTTGATCTTTGGCGATTCTCCAGTGGAATTGTCAAGGCTTTAAGGTCAATTTGAATGAATTGGGCTTGTTGGCCCAACAATACAATCCCCAAGCTATTTGCCTTCAAGAAACTCATCTGAAAGAATCTGATAAAGTTGCAACGAGACCATTCACATTTTAAGGATTCAGCCATTTGGCTGAATCCTTATTGTTATTGGCGTGTTTATTTTTATTTTTATTATTTCAAAAATGTTACATGCTGATAGCTCTTAATGTGGAATAGATCAGCGAAGCTTTTGGGCCCTATTGGTCATGCCATTATAGGTCGATTTCGAATCCAAACGTCCAATTTGAACATTGGGAAAATTTTCAAAATGCACTTAGAGACTTGAAACTTTTCCTAAAAGATGCGCAATGGCAATGCGAGTAAAAGAGTAAATCATGGCGAATTCGTAAGTCACATGGTGTAGCCGCCATTTTGAATTTAGACACTTTTTCAAAATTTCCTCTTCGGTACCTTACCTATCCTCAGAGTAATTCCATTAAAAACACAATTAGAAGCTGTTGCTGTCAGTTTATCATTATTCAAAACTTTAACTCTCTGTTCTTTATATATTCCATCTCCAGATCTTACTATAAGTTTCCTGCAGAGGCAAAAATATGCCATCAATTGAGCGTAAATTGCAACTCTGCCTCAATAAAATTCATTAATGGTCGTTGGGAAACGGCTCAAAATTTTCCAAAGCTAAAACATATTGTGTGCATTTTTGCAATAAGCGCAAAATGCACCAAGATCCAGAACTTTTTCTGGATAAAACTCCAATGAAAGTCGTTCCTGAGGCCAAGTTTCTTGGTCTCACTTTTGACAGTAAACTCTCTTTTATTCCTCATCTTAAAAATCTAAAAACTTTTAAAGGTCGTATCAAATAATAAATTGGGTGGAGATGAAGAAACTCTTCTTCATCTCTATCGATCACTCATCCGCTCCAAACTGGATTATGGATCCATAATCTATGGATCTGCCCGCCCCTCTTATATCAAAATGCTAGTAGATACAATCCACCACCAGGGTCTCAGGCTTTGTCTTGGGGCCTTCAGAACTTCACCTGTTGAAAGTCTCTACGTTGAAGCTGATGAGCAATCTCTTTAAGATCGGCGCATCAATCAAGCACTTATATCACCAAACTAACATCGAACCCTTCAAACCCTGCCTACAACTGCGTATTCTATCCAGAATACCAACAGTTTTATAACTCAAAACCTAAAGCAATTCCACCTTTCGGCATCCGGCTTCAACAACATGTTGAAGATTCAGATATCGACCTCTCAACAATAGCAGAACACGGATTGCTTGCCACTCCACCATGGCAGGTGGTCAGGCCCCGTGTCAACTTCTCTCTTTCTAACACAGATCAATAAATATTCCAACAGGCATTTTTTGAGCTACGCGATTTTTGCGCAGACTACAAACCAATTTACACTGACGGTTCTAAGGATGGACCCACAGTTGCAGCAGCAACTATCACTCCATCAACAAAATATGCTTCAAGGCTGCATGATGGCAGCAGCATATTTACTGCAGAAGCTAAGGCCATCCTGAAAGCCATCCACCACATTAAAAACTCAACTCCCACAATAAGCACCATTATATTATTTTTTCAGACTCGCTTTCCTGCTTGCAATTATTAGGGATATTTTAGAACTTAAACATTAAGCATTAAACCTCAAAGATATTTCCCCTACTAAAGTTCCATATACGGATTCTAAACCGGCTATTAAATCTTACATTAGGCAGCGGTGGAGGTACCAATGGGACCAACAACAACACAACAAACGTCATAATTTACAACCTCATTTAGGCTTTAAATCTGTGTTCTTTTACCCGACCGGAAGCATGTGTCCTACGACGATGTCGTATTGGACACAGTCTTCTCACCCATTCATACCTTTTAAATGGGGAAGATCCCCCAGTATGTATTCCCTGCCTGTGCCCCCTCACAATTAGACACATCTTGTGTGAGTGTTGGGACACTGCGCACATAAGGGAAACCTTTTATCCAGATATTGCTATATCTCAAGTTTTTAGCCAATTTGGCGAACATCGTGTTTTAGACTTTTTAAAAGCTATAAATCTTTTCGACAAATTGTAACTTTTATCTATTCTAAATCAGTTTTTAACCAAATTGTGATAATTTGCTGGTGTTTTTTACGGCCTTTGTGTCATTACTTTTTGCTTTTGCAATTATTTAAAATTTAATCAATTAACTTAAATTACTCGCCGCTAATGGCTGCAATATTCCCGAGGCGGCGTTAAGCAATAACTCACTCACTCACTCTGCTGAGTATGTGCAGTTATATGGTAATTTTTGAAAATGAACCTTCGTACCTACTGATGCTTCGAAACAACCTGAAGTTACATTGTTTCTACGATTTGATATCCGTTCTTCAGTTTTAATCACATTTTTAGTAAGATCCAAGTTCAGACAACGAATGAAGTCGGACTGGACTGAAGTGATTTCATAAGCCGTTCTCTAAACTTGCTAAGAAAAAGCCAAAAAGGTATATATTAAATGAGACGCTCACATTCAAATCACAATGCTTTCTGTTCGTTTGTTTGATAACCAATGTCAGTCTTATCATAATTGTGAGTGTCCTTTTCGACATGTATCGGCCTAAACTGTAGATTTTTTTGTTGTGCAATAAAGATAACATTGTAACAGAATATCAATTATTAATTATATTATTTGAAGAATGCATCTCGAAAGGCAATAGCAGATTACTAGTATTCAAAGGTGACCTGTTTAGAAACTTTAACTTGTATTCCTCCTGAAATTGCAAAAACTAAATATAATCTGACAAGTTATTTATGGCCAGAGAGGACGTTTTTGCACGTGTTGTGGTACGATATAAACATACTTTGTGCTAACGACAGAACATTCATAGTCGAAACAATTTAAAATGTTTTAACACATTGATATTAAATGACTTTATGTGGTGCAATGTATTATGAAAAAGTGTATCTACAACATATTATTTAACTCAACTATCTATTGCAGCTAATTCTGTAATTATAAGTATAACACATATGGAGGAAGGATTCTTTTTCTAACTGATTTAAACAAAGGTAAATGAAAAGCACTATATCAAAGACATATATACATTGAGAAGGCAATGTCGCAAGAATCCTAATTATTCAGGACGGCATGTATCGTATAAGCTTTAATTCGATTTGTTGTCAATTGATGCTAGGACAAATACTGAGAAATATCAAAATTATAATTCTCACGTGAAGCATGGTCAGTGTTTCCAGGGTTAAGAATGCCCCTTATGCAACTTACCAAACCCTTTAAGAAACAGGAAAAACAATTCAAAGCCGCTTTAAATGATTAATGAGATCTTGTCATTGACAAAACAGATAATGGCTTCGCTGATGTTCATCATCTGGGACCTAACACGTTTGTGTCAATTTAGGCGTGTTAAACTGTCAGGAAAGTCGTTTATGGAATGAAGACCATGAGAAAAGGATGATACTTTAATGCAATGAAAACAATATTGATTGATGTTTGCAACAAATGAAGCTTCCTTCTCAGTTTCAGCACACATCTTTAACTTTTTGATGTTTCGACTGATTTCATTAAAACAAACGAAAAGGTTACCAGTTCTGTGTATGAATTATCAATGACATCATTAGTAATCGTCATATTCAAATCATATCATGCCTAAATAGTCGCTAAATGATTCGTAAATGCGTCCTTGAGAAGACATCTCTAACATGAAAACAATGTAGTTCTTTTAAAAATATAAACAATAACTAATCGTTTTATAAACTTAGTATATAACGTCAATGTCCATTTAAATGTTTATGCTAACTGAACAGTCTTTAAATGTTTTATAGAAACTCTTTTCTGACAAGATAACAATGAACGAGTGGTGATTTATTGTCTTAAAACAATATCACATTTCAAAGTGATTACAGATATGGCTTTATATTGTCTTTAATTGTAAAATGTTGACGTATTCATTTATTGAAGGAACATCAAAGCGCTTACAGGGAATGATTTAACAAATCACCTTAAAGTGAAAATGAATAGCTGTTTACTTTTTTCAATTTAAGTCACTGCTCTGCGGAATAATTAATTACCTTCGGAAAGTATTATTTTGAGGGTTTTGTTACTTCATGATAAACAATGTAACGTCACTGACGACATATCTGGGACATATCTATATCATACATATATCAACATACGTTTAGTATTTGAATTTGATCAGATATTATTATGAGAGTGTAGAAAATAATGTAACTCTCGTTCTAATCTCTTTACATTAATGGTTATATAGAGAAATGCTATTTCGTTTTTGAGCTTTTAGAAACTGAAACTGAAAGATAACTTCCCAAATGTAAGAATGTCACATTAATTCACTGTCTAAATGACAATAAATGACACATTAATAAGGCATACATTGGCGATGTTGTCCTACATCAAGAGTAAATGAGGACAATAGCAAGAAGATGGATAATTTCCACTTAAACTTCATTTAACTATTCAAAATGTGAAATGAAGAGCGAGATTGCCGTCTCAAGCTTATATACCAGACCAAACTGTTTGGTATACCCTTTCAGACACACTTAAACTAAATTGCATTGGAGGTAGAACCTTTGGACCAACACTTGTGGTTGCAATTGAATTCCATAGAAATATAATTATTGATCATGTCATTGTTGTTACAGACAATAGGCACCTTAAATACATACATTCATCGTCACCTGTGAAGCAGTATTTTATATATACATTATTAACACTCGTTGATGTGTGTTTTCATGAATATATAACTTTTGAGAATAAGACAAAAAAGCAAATTTTTGAAAATCACCAATTCATTCATAGTACATTGTTTTATGACTATTGTTTTCATATCAGACATGTTTACTTAAATGGGGACTTTGATTTCTGAAATACATCTTTGTGATACATTTTGTTGTTGATTCAAATATATTAAGTTTTTTTATTGAATCCCAATCACCAGGTTTTAAGGAACATTTCAGTTTGTGAAAAATCTTAATTACAATTTTTGTTAAATAGGAAAGAACGTAAAGATAAAGTCTAAATTAAGTTCGTGTTCCAAAGTTATAATCAATATATCACGAACAATACACATTATAACGATTTTCTTCCTTTTTCTTCACTCTATACTTTGATTTACTGTCTGGAAAGATGCAAACAATAACATATGCCACTGAACCACTTTCAAAGCAACAATGAAGAAACTAAATTGTATGAATCTTTTGATGAACAACATTCTGTGACATTGGTGTAATGACTAGTGTTTTATGTTTCTAATGCATCTTTATATCTGAATAATAAATCACATAACAAACTGTAATAAAAGTTGTTATCTGAAGACAGCCTGAATAAGTTTGGGAAACACTGATTTCTTGCATAACAATAAAATACAAAATTGCTGTTTAAGGATAATGTATTTGTAATAAGTAGGAGGCATCCTGTATGTGAACATGAGTTGAAGAATTTATTTGCTTTTCTTTCATTGACAGTGCCAGACATATGAATTTTTTCAACATCAGTGAAATGCCATTGCCTCACGCCTGAGTAATTACATGCTAATGATGTCATAACATATAGGACGTCGTCGCATTTTGTTACGATAAATCATGACGAAAATATTTTTGTATAAGGTGTAATTGTCCTTTTCTGTGAGTGATTCAAAGTGACGTCAAAATTAAGAAACACTTGTTTTTATATAAAAAGAAATGCAATGCGGTGACCCCTCACGACTAAAATACATCAGATTATGATAATAATAATAATAATAATAATAATAATAATAATAATAATGTATAGTTCTTTTATAGCGCAGTTCTCCTCTCAGAGGACTCTGTGCGCTTCTTCTCTGCTGTGAGATGCTGAATGATGAAATGTTTATGCAAAAGCTTCCTTGAAAAGATGTGTTTTGAGTTCCGATTTGAAATGTTGAAGGTTTGGTATATTTCTGAGAACCGAAGGCAGTGAGTTCCAAACAGCAGGTCCGGCACATTTGAAGGCTCGTGCACCTGCTGATTTTAAATTGAACTTCGGTGTGCAAAGAAGTGAAACGTTAGATGATCTCAAGTTGCGTTTTGGGTCATACTGAGAGAGTTCATTTGCAAGATAAGGTGGAAGTGTGTTAGCAAGATATCTGTACACAATTGTTGCCAACTTGTACATCACTCTGTACTTGATCGGAAGCCAGTGTAGTTCTTGCAGTAGTGATAATGATAATGTCATTTACACTCCCTCAGGAGTATCAACTTGTAATAACTATGCATTTACTGACATGACTTAATATTAAGTTATAAAAATGACTTGAAATATATGTTATTCATGAATTGGTTTTAAAGTGCCACACAAACAAACCTAGCTTAACTGTGAATGTAATGAGATTGGCTATCCCTAAAATTCCCCCACGATATAAAAAAGAATAGTATTCAGAAGTTATAAAGAGCGATATAAAGAAGGGGGGAAAATTGACATAACATTTACCTTTTTTTTTGAGTGTTTTTTAGAGGATGGAGGCTGCAGAGTCATTTCACTGAAACCTTGCAATCTAACACAGCGTCCGGGCGATATCCAGTACGACGTTACATACTAAATCCTTTCCTAGACCATTTAGAACAAGTTCGTTCTGTCGTGCTGTATGTGCATTTGTGTGCTTTTTCTGTTGACCAATGTTATTCGTCTTTTTTCGATTCGTTTGTTTAAAATCCTGTCCATATATTTATTGAAAAACTAGTTCATCAAGTATTGACTCCTGGAAATGGAACATGTCGATATTGTTGACATACAAATGTATATTGTTGGAAATGTATTTTGTAAGAAGTAAGTCAGTTTGATTATAACTTAATATTCTTTCAAGTGAATAACAATAACATTAGCACGTGACGTATGGATGATGAACAATGAATCTGAAACAATTCAAAATTCAAAATTACATCTTTGTCGGATCTCAACCTTTGTGGAAAACACAATGATCTGTGAGTTCAATACCTGTACTTCCGTTTAAAGTGTTCATGTATTCTTGTGAGACAACATAAGCAAACATAAACTACATTAGTAAGTGATATGTTGACATTGACATACGAACAAATAAATTAATTAATTAATTAAAGATGCATGTGATCAAATATTTAACATTGTTTGACCAGTTTGTAAACAACTCCAAATATCTTTGAGGCTGTCAATAAACTCTTTGAATTCAAAACATACATCCTTACTGTATTTCCACATAAGGAATGTAGCAATGTAGGTTAGAAATAAAATGGTATGTGTTATGTTGGATCTTCCACAAAGCATGGAACTGACTCTTGTGCTATTATCAGAATCAAATCAATTATCAAATCAGAATCAATATATTTTAACGTATTTCGGATAACACAATCTAAATTAGCACAAGTGCTTATACCTTTTCCGGAAGGGTTTGAAAACACATCCTTGCAGTCGGGAAAAATGACTCAACAACAACTCAAACAACGTCACTCTGTTGGTACAATGCGCTTTCTAATACACAATTGCCTCGTCCAGGATTGTATACTACTACTACTACACCGCACTACTGATTTGAAACAATTTGGGGAATACTGCAAACAGACCATTTACAATCAATTACAGTACTGACATTTTACAATGAACTGTTTTATATATATGTATGCACACATGAACGAGATTTGGATTACATTATTGTGTTCATTATCTTCTCCGAAATACTATAATGTCATTTGTGATGATTTGGTATATATTTACACAGAACTCCTCCTTCCAGAAAATCAATTATAAAAGAATAGTCTCTTAAACCGAAACATTAACCTGGATCTTGTGGAGAATGTTGGTAATGGCTTTGAAGTTTGAAGCACTTCCGAAAAATATTTTAGTTTAAAATGGTCTGGTGATTCATGCAATGTACTATCCATAAGTATCTGTCTCTGATCTTTCTCTGTTCAATGAGCGTAAGTCCGACCACAATTACATTATCGATTTTCTGCAAGTGCACTTTACAACATGTCCCTAACGTATTATCAATCTCATGATGCTTAGCAAGTTTAAGGTTTGTGCCAAGAACTGAACAAAGGTTATACAAATAAAAGTAATTCAAATTCGAATAGGTAGCGTTATTGAATAGTCATGGCGAATTAGATATTGGTGAATAATCGTTAACTGAGAAAATAATTGAGAATACAAAAACATATTTCAAGCATATTAATAATTAATGATGGACATGAATATTCAACCAAGCGATAAATGTACAAACAAACAACCATTCTATACATTTATTATATGACGAGCAAAGAAATATTAGTACGTTTTTGATTAAACGTAATTATTTATACTTACCTGTTGACTAGACCTACTTTGCCTTACCTCCTATAGGTAATGCTATTTCAACCTTAACACAGACGAACTTGAAGAGTGGAGAAGGGGTGCGTAAACTCCCTTATCCAAGGGGCGGTAAGTCTAGGTGGTCTCGTGACGTCAATACCTGTTCATGTCACTCTCCGAAAGTCCCAAAAGGCAAGACAGACCAAGTGGGGAGGATGGGAGGGCCTAGAGCGTAGGTCTAGTCAACAGGTAAGTATAAATAATTACGTTTAATCAAAAACGTACTATTATTTAAATACCTATCTGTTGACTAGACCTACTTTGCCTAGAATCCCACCGCAAGGAGGCGGGTCAGTAGATACATGGTAGTGACGAGACCAGCGACTAGCCCTGAGTGTAAGCTAACCTACGAGTCCTCCATCCTGTGGTGAGGACAAGGCACAGCCCGGGAGATACCATCTCTACCGCTAAGCGGATCGAAGAGATAACCCTGCTACTCAACTTCCGATCAACACACTGCCCCCCAACCCCAACAGGGAGGGGGTGTTAAAGCGAAGTTAAAGAAACCAACAGACACGAGAGCTAGCAATGTAAACCATGTTTATTTACAATGAGCCGTAAAGCTCCTAAGGGGGTTGACCTCTTCTTGGTCTGGTTGGGGGGACCACCTTCGCCTGAGCGAAGATCTGTGGACCCAGCCTAGAGATGCCTTCAAGATCTGCTGTTGAGACATCTCGTAGGTAATGGTTGGCGAAAACCTCTGATGAACGCCAAAAACATCCTGCCATGACATCCGAAACCGCGATGTTGCAGTGATACGCCATCGTGGCTGATACTGCGCGGATCTCATGAGGGTTTGAACTCGAAGGCGGAGGCAAATCAGCGGCCTTGTACGCATCAATGACCGCCGACCTCAGATACACGCCCAACGCTCGTTTATCTAGCTCCTTGGTGCTTCTAGGCGAGTGAGGCAAGAAAAGACGACGTCTGCCGTCTCTAAGCCTGCCTGGTTTTAATGAGGTCCTTGAGGACCGACACATCCAGCCCTGGCGACCTCTTCCTGAGCACCGACAGGATAGCTGACATGTTGGTGTTGATTGAAGACGCCTTAAGATGCCTGGTGTTGCGTAGGTACACCAAGTACTCTGCGACCTGAGGAACTGAGGCCTCTGCCGGGATGAAATCCCTCTGAGCACAGAATGAGGCGAAGGCCTGCCACTGGAAATCATAGAGTTTCCTAGTGGTCTTCCTATGAGAGGTAGCTATGGCATTGGCGACGCACTTGGAGTACCCACTGCTCCTTAGCCCTCTTTTAATACAAGCCAGGCGTGAAGGGAGAACACCTGAGGGTTCTCGTGCAACCTTCCGCTTGGCCTGCTGATGAGCCGATTTCTCCGTGTCTGAATCGGAACCGGTTCCCGATGACAGAACCGTCGGAGAGGAATGAACCACAGTCGGGCTGGCCACCAAGAGGCGACCAGAAGGAGACGAAGAACCCGAGTTGCTCCTATCTTGGCTACAACTTGGAAGGAGGCCTGGGGTCCAAACTATGTTGTGACGGCAACGCGCCTCCCTGATGTGGGGATTCAGGAACACCTGTAACGGGCGAAGGAACAACCTCCCCCTGCGGTTCAGCTCCTGAGCTGATGTTAGTAACCCCAACACTCTTTGCCACTGATGTAGGGAGAGCGATGCGTCAAGTGCGCGATCCATTAGGCGATCGTAACGAGCCATCCGCTCCCTCGTGACAAACCCGCGGAACAGCTGAGTGTCTAGGATAGCCCCTAGGAACTTCAGACGAGTCGCCGGAACCAAGTCCGACTTCTCTAAGTACACTTACCACCCTAGACGACGGAAAAGGTCTATCATGAACCTGAGCTGCGCCTCGAGAACGACCGGAGAACGGTTGTGAGCGAGCCCATCGTCCAAATACATTAGGACCTGAATGATGCATTGGTGCAGGAATTGGACGATGGGCTGAGTCACACGTGTGAAAAGCCAGGGGGCAGACGAGATCCCGAACGGGAGCATGCACCACTGAAAATGTCTCCCGTCCAGAATGAATCGGAGGTACCTGTGATCCCGATAGTGAATCGGAACATGCAGGTACGCATCCTGGAGATCGAGAGACACCATGTAGTCTGAGGGCTCCAAGGACAGCATTACAGACGGAAGAGTCAAGAGTAAAAAATATGACAGCCGAACGAGGGAGGAGCGGTTGAATACCTTCAGGTCGTGGATGAGCTGCCATTTTTTCGAATTCCTTTTGGGTATGACGAACACTTGGGAGTAGAACCCCGGAGTTATATGCGTGGTCAGGACCTCCTGCACCTCCCCTTTGGAGATTAAGAGCTCCACTTGATCCAAGGTCAATTGGAGCCGGTCCCCTGCCAAGGGACGCTCCCTTGGAGCACAGGTGAGGGGCGGAGGAGACGAGACGGGGATGAGGAACCCCTGACCCAGAATCCGACAAACGTAAGGGTCTAACCCTAACTGTACCCAGTTCCTGACAAAATCTTGGAGTCGACCCCCCACCGAACCCTCCAACACCGGAACGAGCGGAGGGGGGAGCAGAGGGGGTGACCAAGAGTCACTTCCTTTGCTTCCCCTTCTGAGGGGTACGACCTCCGCCGCCGGGCCGGGGGACATGGGGGACTGACCCGTGGATCCGCGGCCACGACCTCCCCACCGAAAGTCTGTTTTCGCTTTCTTGGGGGAAGGTTGGCCTCTACCCTGACCTTGGCCCTGACGATAATTGGTATGAGGCCGCTTCAGTGTTGTTTGCCTCTGACTGACGAGGCGATTGGTGAGGTCTTGCTGCTGAGCTTCCTGTCTCGCTCTCAGAACCTCGGGGATACGACCCCCAAACAGAGATTCAGAGTGAGCAGGGGCCTGTCGCAGAAAAGATTTCTGATCGGGGTTGAGACCTGACCGGTAAACGAAAATATCTCTGCGTAGCACTGTGACCCCTGATGAGATCCGAGAAGCAGATAACATGATCTGCGCCAGGTCCGCAGCCACATTGCCGAATGCCTTAAACAACACCGGGTCACCCGACTCCATGCCCGCCTGCTTGGTACAGGCAAGCATCGCCTGACAGGTGAAAGCCACGTTGTTGCCCAAGCCTAACACTGTGCGAGCCTCTCTGTCGAGATGTGTAAATTGGGGGGCATCAGTACCGCGATGAGGCGCGTCGGGGGCAAACAACCAAGATGCAACCTGATCTTGAGTGGGCGGAACGAGTTGGAATGGAACCGGATACAGAGGCAGTTGCCGTCTGAGCCTGTCCGGCACCAGTAAAGGCGGAAGCAGACGGCCGGGAACCACAGCCGAGATGACCTGCTCCATATCCTCGGTGGCGTCTAGCAGAAGTCTATGCGGCGGAAAGGCGAGACGCACGGGAGGTGCGTCACCTTCAGGGCAGAAAGAAGCCCTCCTGGCTGCCGATGACCGAGGACCCGCCACGCTAACTTGACTGAGTGGTACCTCCGCGAACGAGGCCACTTCCGAAAGCATGGCGATTGAGTCGATCACTGGCGGATCCTCCGGTGACCCCCCATCCTCCCCCTCCGCTTCAATACTGATGAACGGAGGGTTCGATACGTCGACGAAGCGGACGTCCCGCTCCAGGAAGAAGAGACCATATCCTTGACGGATGCAAGGAGGAGGCCCGGATTGACTTTGTCAAATTTGGCCTTCTTGGTCTTCTTCCTCTTGCTCTTGGGCGTAGGGGGTGCGCTGACCTTGAGCCTAAGCGGAGACATACGCTTGTCTTGCGAAGGGGGGGACAACACGCGTGTCCGCGGAAGAGTATGTGAACGTGAACGCGAAGGGGGAGAGAGCGAATCTCTCGACCCCCTAGCGGATTCTGATAAGACGGGCGACTCACGGTCGAACTCATCCGCCCGTTCCGAGAGGACAATGTCAACCCCCTCCTCCGGAGACGGATGACAAATGGGAGAAACCTCACGACGTTGAGTTGACGACGCACGTTTCTGAAGCGAAGCCCTATCGGCCACGGACTTTCGAATGGCGTTGACATACGCAAGGAAGTCTGACGCGGAGAGAGGTGCACACTCATCGCAACGATACTCGTCTTCACAAAGATCCTTACACTTTCTACATAATAAGTGCGGATCCTTGGTGGCAGACTGCCTCCCTCCCCAATTAGTGCAAAAGGCGGAGTACATGGTGGAGCCGGCGTAAGCTAGACACTGGCGGGTAGATGCGAGTCAATTAGAATTGAGCCAAAGGGGAAACTGTCGAAGGGGGGTCCGCCGCGTGGCGAGTCAAGTTGATTCGACCTAAGGCGATGGACTGGCTAAGCGAGTGACTGGCGTAAGCGAGACACAGGCGGGTAGATGCGAGTCAAGTAGAATCGAGCCAAAGGCGAATGGTAGACGTAGCCAATAACTGGCGAAGCGAATCACTGGCGAGACGGAGCGAGTCAAGTTGATTTCAACCTAAGGCGATAGACTAGCGAAGCGAGTGACTGGCGTAAGCGAGAGACTGGCGAGTAGATGCTAGTACAGTAGAATCAAGCCAAAGGCGAATGACTGGCGAAGGGTCCGCTCGCGTAGTGATAAGCTAGGCGAGTGACTGGAAACGCGTAGGTAGTTGATACGGACCAAAGGCGTATATGACTGGCGGACGCGAATGACAAGCGAAGCAAGTCACAGCCGTATGGCGAAGCGAGTCAACAACCAACAGTCGAAGGTGACTGGCGGAGGGTACGCCTTACAAGGCGTGCGAACCGAAGCAGTCAATGAAGACAGGTGAGAGATACACAAAGACACGAGCTGCACGTGCAAGGCAAGCAGCCACCTCTCGGGCAGCCACACATCCAGCACATGTCAACAAGGCCCTTGTACCCTAACACCTACTAAAACAGATTGTTAAACAATCTGCTAACGACGAATTGTAGATACAGCAGTTGAAAATATCCCTCAAAATAGTAAGAGATAGCTAGCAAGTTAGCAACAAAGTCGCTAAAAATACCCAGTCTCAGAACAAAACAAACACGTCTGTCTTGCTCTGCAACTAATAGGAGAGTGAAATGAACAGGTAGTGACGTCACGAGACCACCTAGACTTACCGCCCCTTGGATAAGGGATTTTACGCACCCCTTCTCCACTCTTCAAGTTCGTCTGTGTCAAGGTTGAGATAGCATTACCTATAGGAGGTAAGACAAAGTAGGTCTAGTCAACAGATAGGTATTTAAATAATGGGATTTATCAGTGAAATCAAGCTACGGTGAAAATAACTTATATTTTCACTGCGAACATTTGACGTCATAAAACAATGATCTCACGTGGCGAATTGGCTTATGACGTCTAGTGTTGCTGTGGTGGCGGGCCGTTCCCAGCGGCCGTCCGGCGAGAAAACTCGTGAGGTAGAAAAAGTGATATAGTTTCACTCATGAAAATATAACATTTCTACCTCACTCGATAAGATAAACATGGTATTAGTCAATAAAAGACTCCTATCCTTTATGTATTGCATTAGTTAATATCACAATGCAGCAATATTTCATGCATTATTTTCATTTATGTTTAATGTCAACTTTCTGATTTCGATGATAAAATCATTTACGTTGGAAAACCAACACAGTGCCTGTTGTGACAAATAAATAATAAATACTTCTTACGAATGACTTGAATAATACTTGCATGATCAAAAGTTTCATGAAAGAAGGTACACATAAGGAACGCATACATTATTCGTTTTTATGAACATGCTATTTAAAATCACTATGCTCATGAATCATGGTTAACGTTAAAGGCGCTGTAGCACGTTTTTTCGTTCAAATAAGTCGATGAAATGTATTTGAAAAATAATGTCAACAATAACAAAACACCCTTCTCTCTTCGGAAAATCAAGTTACAAATGAGTGTACATGGTTCCGTAAAGCCATGGGAATCGTTTTTGTCATTCGAAATAATAAAATGTGTTCACAATAAAATGGCCGCCATGCAATTTTTGCTTTATACGCAACACCGTTTTTACCACTACGGATAATTGGTTTGTGTAATAACACGTTTTACCCTCTAAAGTAAATATAAATGACATAAACTATCATTATAAATGAGAAATTTGAAAACATAAAATTTGCAAAAAAACGTGCTACAGCGCCTTTAAATAAATTTGTTTTTAAATAGTTAACAAAATACAGATTAAGCATATTACTGTTTAATCATTGAAACATCTGACCAACAAAACTAATGAACATACATCAGTCTGATATCATAACTAATAACTAATATCGTTCGGAGGTTTCCACGCCAAACCGTCCGGTAACAGCCCGTAGACTCCCATGTTCTGACGCACTTCAGTAAACCAATCACAAAACGTCCAACAAAAGCTTTCGGTACGATAACTCCAAACAACTATCATTTTGTCTGTTCCGAATGCTTTCAAAACAGTGACCGTTTAAAAACTATGATGTGATTGGTCAGCTATTTGACTGGGCTTTGGCTGCGCTAAACTGGTTCGGAACACCCACCTATACGGGATGTGTTCAGGCCTTCTGGAAATCTACAGAACCTGTTCGTATCCCGGTATATATTATTTTGCAAATTTTATTCCTCGGAACAATATTTTAATCACATTGGAATATAAATCTAAATCGTCCCATGAAAACCACGTTGTTCCAACTCCAGAAAAGTAACTTTGGAGCTACAGCCATTCTAAAGTTCTAATGTTCATAATATTTGTAATACTCATTGGAATCTATTTCAAAATCAAAATCAAAATTTTGTACGCATATGTAAAATTGCATCCATAATGTAAAACAACTGACAGATATTCGATAAAACACATACGTTTTCGTAAATATTCGTATTTCTGTTTGGACATAGAACATTTATCTCATTTTTCTCAAAATAAGTTTAGTTCCAGATTGTTCTAACTGGTATCTTTGTACACATGGAGATTACAAAACATTTTATATATTCTGTTTGTAAAGTATTTCAAAACAAGGGATTTCCATATCAGTTTATCGATATTTGACCTGAAATAAGCGTATAAGGGAGGAAAATAGCCGTAAATTATGAAGATACCATTAGTTCCAAACTGTTCTATGTCCATGTCACGTGACCAAAAGCTTCTATTGGATTGGGTGATGATACATAGAACACTTTGGATGTGAGCAAATGTATGAAATATATGGAGTTAGAACCACGAAAATACCTAGAAAACCAATTTCTAAGCTATATACTGCCATGAAACTTGCTGTGGAGATAGAATAAACCACCAGAAGTAGTCAGAACACCCTAACTCAGTTTTGACAAAAATGGAGATAGAACAACGTGGTTCTCATGGGACGAAATGTTTATAGTTGATACAACACGAGTACCATTATTCTACGATGAATTATCAGTGCACAGAAACAGTAAACGATAATGTCATTCAAACAACATTTATGTTTTCGCATATCCATAGATCATTGCAGATTAACACACTTTGGTCATTTGCTTCAATTCATATAATACCACAGACTTTAATAATGTTATGGCTGCTATGACGCTCAGCACGAATTGCTGAAGGTAATATATTAAAAATTGAAAATGTGACATTTACACCAAATTCTGTTTATATATGTTGAGATCATATATTAACATTTTCGATTTTCACCAAAATGACGACAACACTAAACAAAACCTTGAAACCTCAATAATAGTCGAAACAAGTGTCAGAATTGGAATTTAAAGATGGAGATGGAACACTGTGCATCTGTTTGCTGTATGAGAGATATTCTTATTCGATTGTTAAGCAATGGTTTCTTCGTTGACACTATAGCAGACATAGATTAGATGGTGAGCCAAGTTGTGGACGTACCTCAACAACTACATGTATTAATGTAGATTCATTGTTACATCATTTTGGTGTATTATTAATTGCGATTGGTTGATTTGAATTTTTTTCTCTAAGTGAATTGACAATGATACCCAAAAAATGATGAAAAATTGTTGTATTTTTTTGTTATTCTGTTATTACAAATCTAGAACAAGATATTATGTTTCACAATTAGCCGTGGATCACTTCATACTTTACTGGACAAACTAGTCGTATATGTACATTTTGAAATCTTATCACACATGAAATATTAATCATACAAACTTCCAATATCGCTAGCCTGTTTTATCAGTTTGGACAATTTGATAAGACATAAAAGTGAACACGCTTTGCCATTGGGTCACGCCATCTGACGTTCAAGTCTCGAGCAACCGATATGTGAAGTTTATCTTAAACAAGGTTGAATATGTAATCACAAATGCATGAGGAGCTTTCGATTCATTAAAATTAATCGTGCCCTGAATCATAGCATGCATGTGTGATTATTTTGCATTTTAGGCCATGATATTTTCATTATTTGCAACAAAAACTGGTAAATGTGACAAATTACGGTGCCCATTCATAGAATGTGGGACATTAAGCTGTGAATTGATTCTTTTGCACACATGCAGTGCAAATCGCCCACGCAGCGCGTTGTGATCCTAACCAAACAATCTGACCACGTTCCCTACATACAGTTCACCTTAACGTAGTGAAGAAGGTAGGATTTATACTGACAACACTTGTATTGTTTCTCACAGCCATTCGTAGCCAAATTGAAACAGCGCTTATTTAGCAAACGATGGTTTTCATGTTCGAATCCTGACTCATAAGCGGAAATGTTGTTTTCTATATTCGAGATATTTTAAGATCCTCTTCACATATACCAAGTAAAATCATTCTGGAAATGTGTAGCCTGGAACCATGTATTTCTAACAATTTGAGAACCTGACACCCCTATTGACTTTGACAGTCTATTCCACAATGAGTAATGGATTCTTACTGGTTCCACTGTTTACACAACAGGATGATGTCAACACCATGTAGTGAGTGTCACATTAACTAATATATATGTTCTGCATACACGTTTTGACTAAATCTAGTTTTATCTTTTGATACAAAAACAACACATAAAGTGTTTATTTCAATTACGATTAATATTTGCAAGGCAACACTTTCATTAAAATTCATACAAAACAAACTTAATTAAGAACACAAGTTTTTCTAATTCTGTTGTGTTGACATTCAATGCTATTTACATCTCAGTATATAAAACATGATAACAGTTTTGCATGGCGAAAGACAGACATGATGGCTAAGAAGAGACGAAATAACTTTCATGAAATTACTAAGCAGACGGAGCATTCCATTCTTTTCTATTCAAGTTATAGGAAATGTAATTTTACCATTTCATTTCCTGTCATTTAATGATTACCTACCGAACAATGAATGGTGGTTTCCCGCTAAAACTATTTAACATGTAACTTTTCTGTCGAAAGGTGTAAATTATGATGAAAAAAAGTCAGCTATAAACCTCTGTTGTCATAAACAAAAATTCAATTCATGTATTCTTCTACTCAACATATACGATAAGCATTCCATAAAACTACATATTTAAACAGCGAACTGATTTTGATTTGTTTGAAAAATGATTGCAAAATAAAAATGATTGCTTGATGTTTAACTAAAGAAACAAGCTGAACAGATATAAGAAAACAAAAGAACAGATTCCGACAATAATTTCATTTCACTTTTGTCACGATTTAAGAAAATAATTTGAAGTACCTTTGAACACATTAATCAAATGCTTTGTAATACAAAAAGGCATGCTGTCATATCTATACATGATTATTCAACTGTAATCGTACACTGAATTACATATATTAAAAATGTCTGTGCTAGTGTAATTATGTTGATGCCCTATAACATTTTCCAAATGAGAGACAACCTTGATAATCAGTTTGTAGAGTCTATTCAATAAATCCCTCAAAGGTTGTGACTCCATTGGATACATCGCTAAGAAAAACGATGGTTTAAAACTTAATTCGATTATGTCGTACTGAATCTTTTCATTGCTAAATGTTTACATAACAAGTTCCAAGGGCGGGTTATTTGATGGAAATCTACGTGGTTATACTGAGTAGAGGATAGGAACAATAACTGTGGGTGACCTTAGCATATGCTGTCTTCATTTAGAAATTTGAACATTTACATACTATCTTTGTTTGCCTATTATATAACTACTTATTACGGTTTGCCATAAGACAATTCCAAACTTATTTACATTTCTAATTTTCTGCCATTCATTATTTTTCAGAAAACATAATTTTAGATATTTACTCAACAGCTTTAGTAGACTGTATACCACTAAATCTGATAAATTATGGCAGAAATCTTGAACGAATATCATTAAATGAAATTTTGAGAATCATGAATATATTCTTTTGAATGCATAAAAGCAATGGTGATGGTTGTTCATTAAATCACTTTGTTCTCGGCAGTAATGGATAAGAACACATAATATATTATTTTGATAGAGAATACAATCTTTGGTATATATTGGTGACACTGCCTGCTGGGAATTCCTGGATTTTATTGTGAATGCAAAAACGACCCACATCTGAATATCTAAATGTGCAGTACAGTGATTTGAATTGGAAAAGTAATCCGATTACCCCTTCATGTATTCCAGCCTTTGTCTCCTGTTTCAATCTGAAATCAGATTTAGCTTCTCTTTTGTCTGGAACGTGGGTAGAATGATCAATACAAAAAGACCACAACCTTGTTTTAAATGCGTTTAGTGGAAGCTATAGAGGTTACCTGCCTGGCATATATTGGCTTGAGCAAAGGGAAATGACATGGTTCGGCGTCAGATATGAACTGATAATAATATTGCATATTTATAAGGCCTTGCAAATGCTATTTTGAATGATTTACACCTGCATGAACTTGAGACAAAACAAATTCACTGTTTCAAATAATTATACATTTTGTTGAAGAAAATCAAGTTCTTACGATGGTCTACGCTTTTATTGCAATGGAAGATTAAATAAAAAGTTGACCTTCAACAGATTGTGGTTATCCTTCATCTATACAACTGTTACACTGTGCGTTTGTATGGTGCTGAATTTTATGTGATAAGAGGAATATAATTGAAGAGAGGAACCAAACGTTTCTCAAAATATTATTAAAATTATATTTCAAATTTGGTATTTTCTCTAATGAGCCGAAGTGCTCAATCAATGCAAATCGCCCCTTTCCTCATACACATAAAACAGTCCTAGCTATTTGAACATAAAACAAAGAAGAATATGTACATAAAATAAAACAAAAACTAAAAAATCAGAATCCTTCAAAACATGCATGCATATAATTTAAGAACTTATACTTAACTTACCATTTCAACCATTGGAGAGGAAATAATATACACATGTTTCTTTTTTTCACTCTATTGCCCTAAGAATCAACATGTTACAACGAAAAACTTTAAAACTACTTTAAGTTTAATTGCCTAAAGCACAGTTGCTCTCATATCACGCAGCAAAGAAATGTTTGGAACTTCTTTAAGTCTTAGCTTTTCGAGTCAGGCGTTTTATGATTCAATAATTTACATTTTCACCATTTCTCTCAACTTTCAAATATATCCTAAACGTTGATATAAGGCATGCAACTAGATTTCACTCACAATTACTATCATGTTCAACTGATACAGCCAATTTTCAAAATGCAAAAAATGGGCATTGACAATACACTACTCACTGGTTAATACAATTGTCATATATAAACAGTGACACTGAAAAGATTCCGGTATTCTGTTTCCTACCAATTGTCTTGTATATATCACAAAGTAACACCAATGGTAGATAGTTTTTCATTATTTTACCAACGTGTGAGAAGGACAAATGTATTGATCATATATTGCGTTGTCATTCTGTTTAAAATGTTGATTAATTATTGTAAATGGCTGAAACGTTTACATACAGATACATACAACGTGTCGAATTGTTTCAGATATTTAGTAAATTGCCATTCAAATCTTGATTAGGGATAGTCATTATTGACTAAAGAACACGAACATTAATAATTTTAAGATACAGGTACAGTGTTGTATGTATACAATGTAATTGTATTTGATGTATTGTTCTGAAAGTGTAGCATTTTGGTTTTGATATTAAAGTTCTATAAGTATCATATAACAATCAAAACAAACAGATATAGAGCTTGACGAAGCTTTTCAAGATAACTTTCAATTAATGATGCTCAGTAAATCAATCAATCAATCAGGTTTATTTCGTATTTCAGGTCGCATGGGCCATGGTACAATTATATTTGAAGAAATACATATGTCATGTCACATGACCAATATTGTGCTAGGACGATCTTAACCTGAATATGTTAAGAAGGTATATAGATGTTAAACGAAGTATATTTACATATTGTGTGTTAAATACTTGCTGCAACGTCAATCTGGTTGTACAATAGTTTTGGATGGACAGAAAATACTCATTACGAAGAGGAGAATATCTTTGACATATAAAGAAAACATGGTATTCATTTTCTACAGCATTATTGTCACAATGTAAACAAATAGAATTGTTATCAGATATGTCAGTGATGGTCTTCTTGCGTCGATGATCGACTCTAAAGTCGTGAAGGGAAATGCGAAATTTACACATTGATCTAATTAGGTTCCTATTATCAAGTTAATGGATATGTGCTTCACATTGGAATAGATTATTTATATAAGAATAATGTGTATTCATAGATGGTGTTCATAGATTGTATACAGGTTTAAGCCGTATTAGGGTCACAGTGAACTACATGCAGTATAATACAGAGGATGAGAGAATAAAGTTTCACTAACATAATCTTTATCATTATTTCAGTTATTTATCATCAATGAATTTGTTGATCATGATTGATCATGATGTAAACAATTTGAGAAAGTTTTCAATTACACTGGACTATTGAGTTCAAAATTTTGACAGCCTTGCTTATTTGTTACCAGATCTAGTAATGTTTCATCCCAATCATGTCAACAAAAGATTGTAATGTAATATACCCATGGTAAAAATGGTTGACACCCCCTAATAGTTATAGGAATGAAATGTTATAAAACAACGTAACATATTAGTTTCGATTATTTTGTTTGGTAAAACATGTTACTACTGGATGTCTTTGTGTGAATAGTGTCCTTGAGCATTTTCTATTTCTCCACTTGTACTCTAAAATACCAAAGAAAGAGGTATATAAGAAAAAAATATTCCGAAGAGTTCATTCATTGTGTCTTGACATCTTGGCATTGGTACATTGTTAGAGTGTTTGAGTGTTCTCATGTTGGTTATAATAAATAATGAAAAGTTGAATTTGAAAACAAATATTTTACTGATTCAAAATATACACACAATACATACATAGCAAGTATTTTATAGTTTACATCATGTGTCTGTGCCATTTAAATTTAAAAATACCATAATATCGAACAATATTAATTGTCCATGCATTTAATTTGCTAAAATCCATTTTCTGTTCAGGGGTGTCAACAGTTTGTACCATAAGTATATCAATCTATCTAGCAAATACAGCAAGGTTGGAACACAATGAAACACTTCAGGAAAACAGGACGCAAATATCAAACAATTTGAACCAAGTATCCGATGCTTATGCAGAAAAAAGCTCAGAATGAACTCTGAAATATGGTTCAAAGTAAATTCATTTACAAGAACGACATAAGATCAAATTACAGGTTTCATACGTTCGTTATGCTGGTTTTTAAATCTTCGACTTAAAAGCATTTTGTAAAAACAACAGTCCGTGGTGTTAATTCACTTGGGGTTTTTGCTTTGGTGTTTGTAGATTCGATTAAAACATGACATGTTTTTTATTGCACAAACACATTTAACAAATGAAAAACAGCGTTTGCGTGTTAAATCATTTATGGTCTTTGTTTTGGTGTGTGCTAATTTGATTAACTAAGAGATTTGCACTTGCTTTAAACGGGCCTAATGTGCTTGATTCTCATTCAATTTGAAGGAAGTGCAGAAATGAATTAATGTAATGCTTTATTTTTTTTATATATTAATAATAATTTAATGTTGAACATTCAATACAATTTCGAGATGGAATTTGAAATCCCCTAGTTTTTATCGGGTACAGTGTCACATTTCATTTGCTGGAAAACTGCCCTTTAATTTACAGATCTAAACAGTTAATGTGACAATTACAAAGGAAAGCAACTACAGAACATGGATAAACATTTATACTAGTAAATAACAAATTTGCAACATGCACAGCGAGGCCAGCAATTGGACCAGAATAATGATTAAATTACATTGTTCAATGTAATGTAAGATCTTAATTATTCGTTCAGATAAATGTTATTTGATAAATGATCATATTGTTCTGCAATTGCGCTAAAAGAATCATCAATCACATCTCTCAAAATTGATTTAATACAATTTAATTACACTCACGTAAGTAATGGGGATAGTATAAACATGGGAATAATTACATGTAGTTGTACAGAAAAATTTACAACAGGAAATTATACAATGTTCTGAATGATATATTTGGGATCGCGAAAAAACATTCATGTATTCTATATTGCATTGGTTTAATAGTAATACACAACATATGTAAATCTACACTGTATGTTTCTGTACCTTGTGTCTAAAGGAATTTCAATTTACTTATTCATTCTTATTTATTGAGCACAGAAAACATGGCCAATATTTTTTAAATAATGTATCCATAGGATTTGCTAACCTACATTTGAGTTTCAAGTGGCAATACCACATTGTTATAACACTGCCATTATTTTACTGTTACATTTGACACATGTTGCTTGATGTAAGAATAGTTTTACGATTCCAATATTGAAGAAAAAACGAACCATTTGGAATTGTTTTCTTCTCCATGAACTTGTCATGAAAGAGTGAAATGGCATTTTCTATTGATGTTCACACGAAACGGGGGGAACTAAATTTAATTACTTGCCATCCCCAAGATTAAACGTGACATTAATCATTCAGAAAAATCAGTGCCATATTTTGGTGAGAAAACAAGAATTTTCGGGATAACAACTTCCTTCCATAGACATACATAGAACACATACGAGATTACGGAGGATATGCTTACGCCATCATCAGAATGAAAGCAAGCGCCGTGTTGCAGCCTGTGTTCAAGTCAATCCTTTAAACGGAGGTAGTGTGATGATCTGGGGCTGAATCTGTGGCATCCAGGACACGTTTGCTCATTATTCGTAACAACACAGCGGGACTGAAACCAGTTTTAGCCATGGAGGTTCTGACATGTACACCAGCGGATGTTGACTGTCAGACAAACAGAACGCCAGACCACACACTGCAAGCATCATCATGAACTTCCTAGAGTTCAGGTATTGTCATGACTTCCACCCTCCTCTGACCTCTCCCATTAAAAATCTTTGGGACCATCCCTACAGACTTCTTAGACAGGGAGGAGTGACAACGTTTCCCCAATGAGGTCTTTCGACGTCTTGTACGTCAAGATGTATTGTTGCCTGTATTTATTGTAAAGTGGTCATACCTAGTATTGCGAGTAAAATGAGAGAATCAAATTTTTAAATATACATGTATCCTCTTTCGACATGATACGTTACACTTACTCGCTCAATATGGGATTAGCATATCTGAATATGGTTCTGGAATGATATTAGATAGTAAAAAACAGTGAAATCTCCCCTATCGTTGATTATCAACATTTTGTGTAATGCACTTCATTATATACATGAAGGATATTTAACTTCTTACCATTGGTATTATTGCCACTTCTCCTGAAGGATACGTCACGAAGTTTTTTTAAAACACCCTTTAATCAAGAGCACACTTTTAAAATTAAGAACCTAGTTTATTTCTTTACATTTGACATTCTGAACTCCCCATGAAATCGAATATAATGAATCTAATGTTTTAGGCATGGATTACTAAATTCCATTTCAGCGACATTAAAAGTGTCATTTGAATGTAATGTCAACAATCAATCACTTTCTGTAATCACCTTTATATGACTTTTTCAGAAATTCATATTATAGACATTTCTTTCTCCATTGTATCAATTTTAAGATCCCTATAGACATTTAAAAGTAATGATATTATGTTTTCAGAATTTTCTTTGATGAAATTATATTTTTGAACAAGCGTTGATTCGTTTCAAATACTTAAATTACCTTGGCGTGCAAATATCTTTCAATACATTCCATTATCTGTCATTACTTCGAAACGTTTTTGGTTAATAATTTTGCATAGACATTCTATCACAATGCAAAAATATCATTGTAAATTTAATTTCTTATGCAGTATCATGAATTAAAACATGTGTAACATGTGAAAAGAAATGAGGTACTTAAAAAAGTAGATTAGTAATGTGATTTGTAAACGCAATGTGATGTTTTAATCGAAACAACTGTAATTTGCTTTATGTATGAACACATGAGGGTTTTGTTTATATGATGTTTTGTGCTAAAAGGCATGCTGGCACTGATGTGTGGCTCATGTTAACTGTAATCTGAAACTTAATACATTGAATAAGACAACACTTTATTTCAACGTTAAGTTTACTGACACATGTACAAGGAATATTAACTTGAAATGTACAGACGTTCAGAGTCAATGTAAGCATTGTGGTCAAGATAGTGAATATGTATAATGAGGAAATGTTCATCAATGATTATATTCTGAAATTGTTTTTAATTGTCTCTAAATAAACTTGATTACATGTATAAAAAATATTAGCAATTTACACAGTCGCAATTCTTTTCCCTCTTAAACATTGTTCACATGACAGTTAATCTTGATGAATTCTACAACCAAGTTGCACTCCGTTTTCACACATAACTCGCAAATTGGACATATGATTAAAATGAACACAAGTGACAGTACAGCTGATCAGGCTTCAGATTTCAGTATTTTAGTGCTTTGAGTTAAGAAAAGGAAGATTTCTGTTAGCATTATATCGATTATGTAAACCTCACTGGCTCAGAAAGTTGTATACAATATGTAAACTTTGACTAAATTAGTTTTTTGTTGAAATGTATATTAGAATTATATCATTATTTCAGAAGATTGAACTCTGATTTAGGACATGGTCCTTGTGATCCCTTGTTACCACAGCGTTATCCGTTAACAAAAATACCTTTTCCAAAACATTCAGGACTTTGGAGACATTGGTCATAACAGGCAAAACGTGTGGACAGAAGGAAGGATTGATGAACCCCCGATGACTTACATAAAAGCAACGTCTGTAATGGGAATTTGAAATATAGGTTTTGTAAGTGAAATTTACAATTACAGGTAGAACGTATTTCACTACATTTTCTTGTTGTTTGACAGAAACTCTAAAGATGAGGTATCCTATAAAACGATGAGCGTTTACGGTCTACACATTCTGGACATATACAAACAATAACACAATTCCATTGGAATCACTTCCTCTGTTCACTATATTTATTGACCTGAAAAACTTGCATCTAATGAACTTCGTGAAGCCAAATGATACTGTTCAGACGAATATGCATCAACATCAACACAAAAACGATTTTAAAATTAAAGTGTTTTCAAGTTTACCTATTTAAATTCATCTTCACATTTTGCTGGATATGTTTCAATTTAAACCTGTTATTCAACGATGGAACTGTGAGAAACTATACAATCGTTTAGTGGTTGTAGTTCGAAATGTCATTTTAGACGCTCACTCCGTCACTCGCTTGATTATGTGCATTCTAAACCATTCCGTTTTCTTTAATAACATTTATATGATTAAATATGTAATGAAGTAGAAGAGAATGTTTTTGAGGGCAGTTATAATTAAACAAATGACATTTAAAAAACCCAATTAATTTATTTATTTTCCATGAAATATTTAAGGTAATTTAGAAACAAAATAAATAATTGTAGGTTAATAAAAGTATATTAATGCATAGCAAATAAAACATGATGACGATTGTATTGAAATTCAATCACTGAAGCTTAAATTGAAATATCATTTTTCTATATCTTCACTTTTCAATTAACTATGTTCCACGGCATCTATATGATATACTTATGCAAATTATGAGCGTTGAAATACATATGTATGAATTTCGAAGAAGAAATATGTCCATGAACTGTGTAATATACTTATTCACTTATATATAGGCATTGTTGAAACGTAAATGACAATATGATATAATAATAATAATAATAATAATAATAGTATATTTAAAATGCGCACATATCCATGCTACACAATTATTACCCTGAAGGAATCGTACTTTCAGTGCTGCCTATGAGGCGCTCCGCGCGACCGATAAGGTCCATACGTTCCCATATCCAGGTACCCATTTGTACAGCTGGGTGAACTGAGTGCAATGTGGATGAAGTGCCTTGCCCAAGGACGCAACACAGTATTAGACCCAGTATTTACAACAGGAAGTCCAATTATTTGTATGTATAGTATTCAGTTAGAAATTATAAAATATTTATTGTACAATATATGGGAATTGCAGTGGTTAGCGCGTCGGGCTGCGCATCAAGAGGTCCGGGGTTCGAATCCCGCCAGGGGCACGGCAACATTGTCTGCAGTAGAGAACAGTTCTACGCGCAGTAAGTTTTGGTGGAATGCAGTACCACTCATGGTTCGCTAGTTCCAGTTCGTTGCTCGCAGGTTACACCGCAATGCATAGCCACATGGTCTCCCTTCAATAATACTAGCATCCATGATATAAGTGAAATACTCTTTAAAACGGCGTTAAACCTCATCTCACCTCACCTCTTTACCTCACGGTCGTTTGGATATCAACTCTACTATCGGTTTTTATCATTGTCAACGGTCATCGACATGGTTAACTACGTTGCTACATGCTTCAGTTAGATAATCAAAACAGTTGATGAAAGCACACATATAGGTCTGAAAGTAACCAACACTCATTTTATAATACTGAATGTCATTGTCATCAAACATCAGACAGAAGTTGTTTTTAGTATTCAGCAAGATATGAAAGAAGTCTGAAGTGAACATTTTGTATATTATTGCGATGCCACAAACTAAAACATGAAATGAAGGAATATGTTTCATTCTTTGTTATTCAAGCTAAGAAGGATTGATAACTGATACTGAAACCTTTTCTTGCAATCAATGAAAAAAACAAGGCATTCAGAACTTTTCGAACGTTTTTAGAAGAAGATTAGATATTTCATAACTCTGACATATTGAGTTGAACAGAACACGACCTGCCAAATTAAATGCACATAATCGTTTCACGTATTAAGTACAATGATAATGTCACGCGGTATATGAAGACTAGATGATTTGTAAATGTTTGGCATTCTTAAAGAATGCTTTTCTTCAGTTGACAATGTTGGTATGTACAGATCGTTGTTCCAAGCATTCGGCGAAATACTATACTTGTCAATACGTCTATATTAACTCTAGTTTTGTTAACTCCGTTTTTATGTGTGCACTTAACAGAGAAAAGTAATACTAAGTCATTGCGGAATCTAAAGTACACCAAGACAAAATTCATGTTCAATGTTCTTTAAAACATACGTGCTACGAAACTGATGCTTTAGAAAAGAATCAATCACCGTCTGTAGAATCAACAACTTGGGAGATGAACAATCTATCTATAAAATACATTCTGAAATTCAAATTATAGGCATCTTCTCTCTATTTTCATTTTACATTTTTCACTCACACGTATACCTTGATCATGATGTAACTCCTGAACCGATTATTGTGTTCTTCACATAAAACGTATTGGGAATTGATGATAGGTTGGAAAGTGGTTGAAAAGAAAGAGAAATGACAAATTGACAATAACCAGATGAGGCCGTCCTTTAATTCACTAGGATTAGAATTACATTTTTTCTATAATTGCCACTATATGAACGACATATCATATAATTATATATCCCAATTGTGTGTTTTTAACATAAACATATTTGGAGTTGGTTTTTAATTTTCTACTTTCGCTAAATTGGTTTTGTGATGTTACCTGACTGTCCAACCAGATAAATTCATTTAATCTAGATAATTACTTTGTTTTTGTTTCTTGTAGTAAATTCATGATACCACAATAATGAGATGGTGTATTCGGTAAATACCTTGTGTATTGACCCAACAAGTAGTATTGATCTTTGACTTCGGTTTAATAAATTATGTTGCTTTGGTCATAGACGTTGGCCGAATATGCCAGTACATTAGAGTATAAACATTGATACCGGTCTATTATTGTATGATATAAGTTTCAATTGTGCAGATGAGAAAACCAATAGAATCATCTACAAACCGAACCCTTCAGGGTAGATGGTTATGTTGATTATTACTAATGATATGGCTTCAGGATTGTTTGTGTCTGACACAGACGGTGTGGTTTTACAGGTCAAACTCAATGTAATCAAATTAAACGTAGCTGCGTTATCTCCCTAAGGTGTCATTGTATATTTAACGAATGAACAATCTCTCTACTGTAGCATATGCTGACTTTGTAATTTGATGGAAGGTATTGATAGTATATTTATTTCCAGCTCGAAAATCATTTATTCGCCACAATCCAAATGTGTCTTTCGTTATAAAGGAATATATAACGTAACACTAACATTCTGTTTTATTATTTTACGGTGCAATTACATTATGGTACATATGATCCGTTCTGTATATATCTGCAAAGATTTGCATTAACATGTTGACTTTGATATAATGTGATATGAAACGACTATCGGCATATGATTTTCACATGATATGTGTAACATCAATGTTTACTAGGAATTTCAATTGATGAAGATAACAAATGTCCTTATAATCTCAGCAAAGTGAAGCTTTCAGTTGAGTACGCATTAACACACGTGCTTTCATCTCTTATATATACGTTATTCGGTCAAGCGAGAGGGAGTATCAAATCTCAAACTTAACAAAGCTACAATTGTCGTTAAATGATATAGGAGAACACAAATGATTGCATGTTGAATTTCAAAATTGTAAACACATTTTTTGTTGAATGGAAGAACCCAATATTTCATTTCAATCATTACAAAACAATCAACTTAGTAAAGTCACTTAAGATGGTTTCACTTTGAAAGTACTCCAAAGCCTTTGTTAAATACATATCTAGAACACCGTTTGTATTGGACGAGAAAGTGTCACGGAAGCCAAAAATCATGAGTTCGGAGACCGAGTTGTTCCTCCACTTCAATGACAAATTCATGGCAACTAAAATAAATTTGAAAAAATTAAAAACATTATCGGTTCTTATTTCCGAGAAACACACGGTTTAGAAATCTTCGTTTTCGAATCTCCTTAAAAAGATGAAATAGGATATGTGTAAAAGGGCTTTGTGACTTGTTTTATGACGTCCTTGAGTAAAGATTCATCAATAAATTAAGTTCAAGAAAGTAATTATATGTTGAAATCATCTTTACTAAATTAAGATTCAACATTTTATTGATTTTTAAGTTGAATGCCAGACATTTTGGCCAAACCCCATTTAGAAAAAGCGTTTTACCACTTCAAGATAAACGTATTATATTCCCTAAAATAAGCATTAAATATCGACTTTCTCAAGCAGCAGTATATTGTTTTTTACACTGTTGAAAATATGGGGACGCTTTTTTACGGTTGAGTGTACGTTAACATCCACACGATTGCCCTTGTAGGTAATGAATTCGGTAAGTGACCTACAAAGTGTCAATTCATGAAATTGTCACCAATTCAAATCCATATATTAAAATATCCCTCAATCATACATATTGGTATCTGATGTCTAATAACTTTTAAGTTTGCTAAAGGGCGATAGTTTAGTATATGGACGATGTTTGTACGTTTTTACTTAAACTACTTCTTTATCACAGACGGCTTCAAATATATCATTTTGTTTTGTACACTGCCCAATATAGTTGTTCAATACTTAAAACCGAATTGAATCATTCGCTAAGATAATCTTCAACCAAAACATATAAGTAGTAATATTATATCCTTGCAACGTTAATGACAACATATATTCTTTAAAGCAACCATAACTTAAGATACATTGTTAATTTGAAAATATTGTTGATAATATTGACATTTGGATATCACTAAATGTAATATTATATGTTAGAGATATCACATATGCTTTGGTATGATATATATCTTTCCTAGGTGAGATATGTGAGCTTCAATCATATAAAGTTAATATTTGTTATGAACACTTTATAATATGTAATTTACCCATAGTAATTTCAATGTACCATAGGGATTCAAATTCCTCTTGAATTGCGAAATTTGAATTAATACGAAATAGAATACACACGTTCAAACAATTTAAACGTACAAATTACCTCTGGTGTTAATGCCAGTTTGACATTTCAAACCGCTCATAAGCAAACACATTATGAAACCTACTTCATACTGATGGCCTTCATAACATTTGTCTAGTTCACTTTATTGTTGTTGCGTAGGCAGAAATTTGTAACAAGAAGTTACATGGAGTTAGCTCCCTTAACTTCTAGGAGCTTACCCCAACTTCCTGTCTGAGTAAGACTGCTTGAAATAAATTTACAAATGTATAGAACAATCTCTAAGTTTCTGTCAATGTCTATGACTTTATAGAGGCACTTTGGCCAAAATAAGGATTTTAGTGAAATGACTGGCATTCTAAACTTTGGACACTATATATATTGTATTTTACCTTTTTGCCATATCGACCATCAACAAGCTCGTCGGAAATACATTCATCAACAACATTGCAAGACCGGGGGTGACTATACACATTTGTAGCTTTTAGAATATGTTTTCACCATATTGTAGCTATATTGTAATTTACTTGAAAATTTGAATTGGTAATCTAATTGATTGTTGTTTTGTTCCATACAATTTGAATAATATTGGTTTTCATTTTCTGCTTCCGACTGGGATCTCATTATCTGAATAACTATTTGTAACAAAAGCACAATCATATTCCTTTTCTACAGGACTTTTTCGAATAATGTATTGGCTTCCAAATAACAAAAGTGACTACACAATTTACATTAGAATGTTTTTGTTTGACAGTTCTTTTAAATCTGAAAAAAGACGTACGTGTTGCAAGCTCAACACAATATGTCGTAGAAAAGAATCCCATTATTAGATTACCTTACACAGAAAACATGTACTTCGGCTCTTAACTGATATAAACAAGCTACAACACACGTTTTTGTGTTTTCTGTGGAAAGGGGTTACAGCACAGAATAGTGAAATTGATTAAGAAAAGATTATAACTTATTCCTCTCTTGTCCTTGTGAGACCTCAATCTGACAATCTGTAGATTTCATTTCTACCAATCTCACATAATTAGAATATAAGCACGTACTCCATTTGAATCATATGGCCATTTGATTCAGAAAAGTATCTGCTTTCCCCACCATGTACACCAGTCTGAAACTTTTTCAACTTTTGGTGGATGCATGTCTGACATATGTTTACACAAGCAAAAATAAATGACACGTTCTTTTGCAACTGAAACACCTGAACATAACGAACAACCAGGTCTTATGTTTAAATATCTCACAAAGTTTTATTTATTTCATATTTTCCAAACAGTCATGATCTGTTATACATATCCAGGAGTGACTTAAACACTTTCGAAATGGCAGGAATTGTCTCTGTTTTACGTAATACTTACATTTATATTTAGAACCCATTAGAATGAAAAAGTGTCGTGTTTTTAAAATAATTGTTAATAGTGAAAAAAAAACCGCTGATTTGGTAAATCACATTTACATAAACCAATTCTCTTTAATTGATCTTGAAATAAAATGGCATATTTTCATACACCTCAGAAAAAATGGGTCTGTGAAGTTAGCGCACAGTTCCTTATTCCTTATTCAAAATGTGAAGTTAGCATACAGTTACTTATTCCTTATTCCTTATTCAAAATGTGAAGTTAGCATACAGTTACTTATTCCTTATTCCTTATTCAAAATGTGAAGTTAGCATACAGTTACTTATTCCTTATTCCTTATTCAAAATGTGAAATTGGCGAACGGTTACTTATTCCTTATTCCTTATTCAAAATGTGAAATTGGCGAACGGTTACTTATTCCTTATTCCTTATTCAAAATGTGAAGTTAGCGAACAGTTACTTATTCCTTATTCCCTATTCAAAATGTGAACTTCAATTTTTTAGCAATTCACACTTGTTCGTAGCTCATTATTTAATATTTAAGACTGCAAACGACAAAAACGTTCTTTTCTTGTGTGCCGGTATTTATAACGTAATGCAGAAAGCCCACAGCGTTGAGCATAGCTGAACCGAGCGCTCCACGAGCTATAAATAGCACGCAGTCGATTCAACATGGCGTCGCTTCAATCTGTTGCTGTCCAAATCAAATCAAAGATAGCTTCCATGTCAGCACATAGAGATTTGAATACAATAAACAAATGTTAAGTTTAACTCAAAAGCTCATGTGACCTGTAACAGTAGTTTATAAATGACCGGGGACGTGATCCCCGAACATCGCAATAAAGGTCAATCTGAATCCGTTGCTGAGAGTGTGAAGTTAGTTACTTATTCGGTATTGGACATTTTTGTCGCTGGCACCCGCTTCAGAATACATAGGTTTATATATGAATCAGAACATGTTAGCTCCGTCTTTAAGGTACATTTCACCTGTAATAAAGTTTTAGTTACGGCCTTGAACTAGCGCTGTGGGCTCATCATAGGTCAATCTGAATCCGTTGCTGAGAGTGTGAAGTGAGTTACTTATTCGATATTGGACATTTCTGTAGCTGGTACCCGTTTCACAATACATAGGTTTATATACGAATCAGCACATGTTACCTCCGTCTCAAGGGTACATTTTAGCTATAATAAAGTTTTAGTAACGGCCTTGAACCAGCGCTGTGGGCTCGACATAGTCAATCTGAATCCGTTGCTGAGAGTGTGAAGTTAGTTACTTATTCGATATTGGACATTTCTGTCACTGGAACCCGTTTCAGAATACATAGGTTTATATAAGTATCAGCATATGTTAGCTCCGTCTCAAAGGTACATTTTAGCTATAACAAAGTTTTAGTTACGGCCTTGAACCAGCGCTGTGGGCGCGACATAGTCAATCTGAATCCGTTGCTGAGAGTGTGAAGTTAGTTACTTATTCGATATTTGACAATTCTGTCGCTGGCACCCGTTTCACAATACATAGGTTTATATAAGAACCAGCACATGTTAGCCCCGTCTCTAGGGTACCTTTCATCTATAATAAAGATTTAATTAGGGCCTTGAACTAGCGCTGTGGGGTCGTCATAGGTCAATCTGAATCCGTTGCTGAGAGTGTGAAGTGAGTTACTTATTCGATATTGGACATTTCTGTAGCTGGTACCCGTTTCACAATACATAGGTTTATATAAGTATCAGCATATGTTAGCTCCGTCTCAAGGGTACATGTTAGCTATAACAAAGTTTTAGTTACGGCCTTGAACCAGCGCTGTGGGCTCGACATAGTCAATCTGAATCCGTTGCTGAGAGTGTGAAGTGAGTTACTTATTCGATATTGGACATTTCTGTCACTGGCACCCGTTTCACAATACATAGGTTTATATAAGTATCAGCATATGTTAGCTCCGTCTCAAAGGTACATTTTAGCTATAACAAAGTTTTAGTTACGGCCTTGAACCAGCGCTGTGGGCGCGACATAGTCAATCTGAATCCGTTGCTGAGAGTGTGAAGTTAGTTACTTATTCGATATTGGACAATTCTGTCGCTGGCACCCGTTTCACAATACATAGGTTTATATAAGAACCAGCACATGTTAGCTCCGTCTCTAGGGTACCTTTCATCTATAACAAAGATTTAATTAGGGCCTTGAACTAGCGCTGTGGGGTCGTCATAGGTCAATCTGAATCCGTTGCTGAGAGTGTGAAGTGAGTTACTTATTCGATATTGGACATTTCTGTAGCTGGTACCCGTTTCACAATACATAGGTTTATATAAGTATCAGCACATGTTAGCTCCGTCTCAAGGGTATATTTGAGCTATAACAAAGTTTTAGTTACGGCCTTGAACCAGCGCTGTGGGCGCGACATAGTCAATCTGAATCCGTTGCTGAGAGTGTGAAGTGAGTTACTTATTCGATATTGGACATTTCTGTAGCTGGTACCCGTTTCACAATACATAGGTTTATATAAGTATCAGCACATGTTAGCTCCGTCTCAAGGGTATATTTGAGCTATAACAAAGTTTTAGTTACGGCCTTGAACCAGCGCTGTGGGCGCGACATAGTCAATCTGAATCCGTTGCTGAGAGTGTGAAGTTAGTTACTTATTCGATATTGGACATTTCTGTAGCTGGTACCCGTTTCAGAATATATAGGTTTATATAAGTATCAGCACATGTTAGCTCCGTCTCAAGGGTATATTTGAGCTATAACAAAGCTTTAGTTACGGGCTTGACCAGCGCTGTGGGCTCGACATAGTCAATCTGAATCCGTTGCTGAGAGTGTGAAGTTAGTTACTTATTCGATATTGGACATTTCTGTCACTGGCACCCGTTTCAAAATACATAGGTTTATATAAGTATCAGCATATGTTAGCTCCGTCTCAAAGGTACATTTTAGCTATAACAAAGTTTTAGTTACGGCCTTGAACCAGCGCTGTGGGCGCGACATAGTCAATCTGAATCCGTTGCTGAGAGTGTGAAGTTAGTTACTTATTCGATATTTGACAATTCTGTCGCTGGCACCCGTTTCACAATACATAGGTTTATATAAGAACCAGCACATGTTAGCCCCGTCTCTAGGGTACCTTTCATCTATAATAAAGATTTAATTAGGGCCTTGAACTAGCGCTGTGGGGTCGTCATAGGTCAATCTGAATCCGTTGCTGAGAGTGTGAAGTGAGTTACTTATTCGATATTGGACATTTCTGTAGCTGGTACCCGTTTCACAATACATAGGTTTATATAAGTATCAGCATATGTTAGCTCCGTCTCAAGGGTACATGTTAGCTATAACAAAGTTTTAGTTACGGCCTTGAACCAGCGCTGTGGGCTCGACATAGTCAATCTGAATCCGTTGCTGAGAGTGTGAAGTGAGTTACTTATTCGATATTGGACATTTCTGTCACTGGCACCCGTTTCACAATACATAGGTTTATATAAGTATCAGCATATGTTAGCTCCGTCTCAAAGGTACATTTTAGCTATAACAAAGTTTTAGTTACGGCCTTGAACCAGCGCTGTGGGCGCGACATAGTCAATCTGAATCCGTTGCTGAGAGTGTGAAGTTAGTTACTTATTCGATATTGGACAATTCTGTCGCTGGCACCCGTTTCACAATACATAGGTTTATATAAGAACCAGCACATGTTAGCTCCGTCTCTAGGGTACCTTTCATCTATAACAAAGATTTAATTAGGGCCTTGAACCAGCGCTGTGGGCGCGACATAGTCAATCTGAATCCGTTGCTGAGAGTGTGAAGTTAGTTACTTATTCGATATTGGACATTTCTGTAGCTGGTACCCGTTTCAGAATATATAGGTTTATATAAGTATCAGCACATGTTAGCTCCGTCTCAAGGGTATATTTGAGCTATAACAAAGCTTTAGTTACGGGCTTGACCAGCGCTGTGGGCTCGACATAGTCAATCTGAATCCGTTGCTGAGAGTGTGAAGTTAGTTACTTATTCGATATTGGACATTTCTGTCACTGGCACCCGTTTCAAAATACATAGGTTTATATAAGTATCAGCATATGTTAGCTCCGTCTCAAAGGTACATTTTAGCTATAACAAAGTTTTAGTTACGGCCTTGAACCAGCGCTGTGGGCGCGACATAGTCAATCTGAATCCGTTGCTGAGAGTGTGAAGTTAGTTACTTATTCGATATTTGACAATTCTGTCGCTGGCACCCGTTTCACAATACATAGGTTTATATAAGAACCAGCACATGTTAGCCCCGTCTCTAGGGTACCTTTCATCTATAATAAAGATTTAATTAGGGCCTTGAACTAGCGCTGTGGGGTCGTCATAGGTCAATCTGAATCCGTTGCTGAGAGTGTGAAGTGAGTTACTTATTCGATATTGGACATTTCTGTAGCTGGTACCCGTTTCACAATACATAGGTTTATATAAGTATCAGCATATGTTAGCTCCGTCTCAAGGGTACATTTTAGCTATAACAAAGTTTTAGTTACGGCCTTGAACCAGCGCTGTGGGCTCGACATAGTCAATCTGAATCCGTTGCTGAGAGTGTGAAGTGAGTTACTTATTCGATATTGGACATTTCTGTCACTGGCACCCGTTTCACAATACATAGGTTTATATAAGTATCAGCATATGTTAGCTCCGTCTCAAAGGTACATTTTAGCTATAACAAAGTTTTAGTTACGGCCTTGAACCAGCGCTGTGGGCGCGACATAGTCAATCTGAATCCGTTGCTGAGAGTGTGAAGTTAGTTACTTATTCGATATTGGACAATTCTGTCGCTGGCACCCGTTTCACAATACATAGGTTTATATAAGAACCAGCACATGTTAGCTCCGTCTCTAGGGTACCTTTCATCTATAACAAAGATTTAATTAGGGCCTTGAACTAGCGCTGTGGGGTCGTCATAGGTCAATCTGAATCCGTTGCTGAGAGTGTGAAGTGAGTTACTTATTCGATATTGGACATTTCTGTAGCTGGTACCCGTTTCACAATACATAGGTTTATATAAGTATCAGCACATGTTAGCTCCGTCTCAAGGGTATATTTGAGCTATAACAAAGTTTTAGTTACGGCCTTGAACCAGCGCTGTGGGCGCGACATAGTCAATCTGAATCCGTTGCTGAGAGTGTGAAGTGAGTTACTTATTCGATATTGGACATTTCTGTAGCTGGTACCCGTTTCAGAATACATAGGTTTATATAAGTATCAGCACATGTTAGCTCCGTCTCAAGGGTATATTTGAGCTATAACAAAGTTTTAGTTACGGCCTTGAACCAGCGCTGTGGGCGCGACATAGTCAATCTGAATCCGTTGCTGAGAGTGTGAAGTTAGTTACTTATTCGATATTGGACATTTCTGTAGCTGGTACCCGTTTCAGAATATATAGGTTTATATAAGTATCAGCACATGTTAGCTCCGTCTCAAGGGTATATTTGAGCTATAACAAAGCTTTAGTTACGGGCTTGACCAGCGCTGTGGGCTCGACATAGTCAATCTGAATCCGTTGCTGAGAGTGTGAAGTTAGTTACTTATTCGATATTGGACATTTCTGTCACTGGCACCCGTTTCAAAATACATAGGTTTATATAAGTATCAGCATATGTTAGCTCCGTCTCAAAGGTACATTTTAGCTATAACAAAGTTTTAGTTACGGCCTTGAACCAGCGCTGTGGGCGCGACATAGTCAATCTGAATCCGTTGCTGAGAGTGTGAAGTTAGTTACTTATTCGATATTGGACAATTCTGTCGCTGGCACCCGTTTCACAATACATAGGTTTATATAAGAACCAGCACATGTTAGCTCCGTCTCTAGGGTACCTTTCATCTATAATAAAGATTTAATTAGGGCCTTGAACTAGCGCTGTGGGGTCGTCATAGGTCAATCTGAATCCGTTGCTGAGAGTGTGAAGTGAGTTACTTATTCGATATTGGACATTTCTGTAGCTGGTACCCGTTTCAGAATACATAGGTTTAAAGAAGTATCAGCATATGTTAGCTCCGTCTCAAGAGTACATTTTAGCTATAACATGGTTTTAGTTACGGCCTTGAACCAGCGCTGTGGGCTCGTCATAGGTCAATCCGAATCCGTTGCTGAGAGTGTGAAGTGAGTTACTTATTCGATATTGGACAATTCTGTCGCTGGCACCCGTTTCACAATACATACGTAGCCTACATATGTAACAGGATTACGTGCGTACGATTATGTACGTGCTTACGCATAGGCCTGTGTATGTGCGTACGCATGGATACGTACGTGCCTACGCATACGTATGTGCCTACGCATTCGTAAGTTAGTGCGTGCGTATGTGCATACGTCAGCAGATTAGGACCTACGTGCGTGCAATTGCGTTCTTGCGTACGCTTTCGTACGTACTTGCGTATGCATACGTACGTGCGTGTGTCCCTGTGTGCGTAAAGCCTGCTTAATATTAAAATGATTAAAATGTCAGACAATAACATAATTCAGTTCAATTATGTCAAATGTTTTATGTCAAAAGAATTAAACTTAACGTTTCATAAATATTGATTTAAATATTTCTATAAGAAAAAAAATGTGATCGGAAAATATGTAAATTTTTAAAAATATACTGTATGCAATAAATATTTACACAATTCAAAATATGTCCCGGCCAATATTTTATATACACAGATTACATAATATTTTGGGGTATCTGACATATTCTTTGACCTAATTTTGTTTTTGATTATCTGGAATTATTTAATATTGATCATAACCTGAGGTCTCAAACATTGAGGTTAATTTTGTCAATCATATTTAATTAATAAACTTCGGTCATAAAAGGTAACAAAGTGATAGAAATTAGTTATTTTATCTACTAAAATGATCTGTCAGGGTGCACTTGCACTTCTGCCACAGACGGCAGCTGTTTGATTTGTCTCCCTTCGACTATCAATGTAGCGTCGAAGACCGTCCCTTTGTTGTCTGCTGCACTGTGTTACCACTTACAGCTTGTCCAAACAAATGAATTTGTCCGATCTACTTCGGCTATTTCCGACAATGACGTCACATCATCGAGTCATTTCACTGACGCAACAAGCCAAGTGCGAGAGGAATCCAGACTTTCGGTTATAGATCTACCAGAATGCCAGCCCGAAGCTATTCAAGGATGCCCGACATTCCACTGGTCAGCAAAGAAATTCAGCTGACAGCGACAGACCGACTTGCTCCACTTGAGTCAAAAGTTTGATCAAGACAAGAGAGGATCATGCCATTGGGATTGCACTTGGATGATAGGTGACGTATATTTTGATGTACAGTTGTGTCGGGTAAAGATACGCGGAGGGTACAGTAAAGATATACGCAGTCGCACTGGCAAAAAATAGAACATAAACAAATGTAGAGACTGTATTGACTTCAATTATTGTTTGTTAGAATGATGTTGATTGACCAAAACAGTGACAAATTAGTAATTACTGAAAATTTAAATAAATTGCAACAAATAAGACATTATAAAACATTTTGCTCTATCCAATACCAAATGTCATGGGAAACCAAAATATCTCTGCTCTACTGCCATGTGTATGATATAATCAAACTCTGACTGCGTATAAATCTTTAGCCTACACTTAATTGTTGACCTATGGAAATAGGGGGGTATAGTCATCTGATTACTTTCAGTGTCAATGTATTAATTTTAACAAGTCTACTTAAAATTTCTACATTAATGGGATTAATAAAAGCCCAAACCTTCATCTTGAGATAGATTTTTGACATGTTTTTACAGGTCAGTTATCTCTAAGGTGCGTAGCTTTACCCGACAGCATTGTGCAGAAGCCTATACACGTATGCATGACATTCATGAATATGTTTAATAGTTCATTGTTAAAAAATAGATAGGCCTATACTTGAAAATAACTAGAATCTAGTTTAATTTTCAATACTGTTTTATTTCTCAAGTAAAATTTACTTTTCAATTATCTGCCGTAAAAAATTGTGACAGAATTATTTCGGTTCACCTAATTTTTTTTTCGCCATGGACAATTTTTAGCTCATCAGGCCTGAAAGGCCCGGTGGGCTTAATTATGGCATGGCATGGCATGGTGTGTGGCATCCATCCGTCCATCCATCCGTCCGACGTCCATCTGTAAACTTTTCGCTTTTTCATCTTCTTCTCCAGAACAATTAGACCTAGTTGACACTAATATTGTGTGCAGTCTTTAGCCAATGGAGATTCTAAATTGTAGATTTGGTGACCCTGTGGCCCCAAATAAGGGCCTCATAGGCCATGACCTAAAAACCTGTTTTCATCTTCTTCTCCAGAAAAAATAGACCTAGAAGGCTCTAATATTGTGTGCATAGTCTTTAGCCAATGGAGATTCTAAATTGTAGATTTGATGACCCTGTGGCCCCAAATAAGGGCCTTACAGGCCATGACTTAAAGTCCTATTTTCATCTTCTTCTTAAGAACAAAAATACTTAGAAGGCTGAGATATTGTGTGCATAATCTTTAGCCAATGGAGATTCTAAATTGTAGTATTGGTGACCCTGTGGCCCCAAATAAGGGCCTCACAGGCCATGACCGAACAATCTATTTTCGTCTTCTTCTCCGTAAAGAAAACATTTTATTGATTTAGAAGGCTGTATTATTGTGTCCAGACTCTGAAGCCAATGGAGATTCTAAATTGTAGATTTGGTGACCTGTGGCCCCAAATAATCCGACCTGACCCCCTGTCAAATATGGGCGTGCCAGGGGGGTCCACCCTAGACTCTTTAAACAACTTCTCCTAAAAAAACATTTGATACAGAAAGTTACAATTTTCAGAATAGCATCTTTATAAACATGTAGATGTAGACAACTTAGTTTGTTCATTTGGAAAAAATGCCTCCTCAAATATGGGCGTGGAAGGTTGTTTTTAAACTCCTTTAATTTCACTCCAGGAACTAATAATGTTAAGAACCTAAAATGTGGCAAATCTCATCTTTGTATGAAGGAGACCAAGACTTGAAAGTTTCATACTTTTACCTCTTAAATTAAAAACGTCAGAGCTATTTTAAATTCAGGATTCTTTTACTTACCTTAGTTGGTTTAGTCAGTGTTGTACATAGGATTGCATAATGCTATAATTAGATACAAGAGGAACAGTGATACGGGGTATTGGGTTACAGTAAGCTGGTGTGGGTTAGGGGTAGGGGGGATAGAGGGTGTGGGATGGGGTTGATTGGGGTCGGGTGGGTGAGGGCGGGGATGTTGACTGGGTGCATTTTTAGCTGCAAGCTAGTGTTTGTTTTATAGAAAGATGTTCTTTTTTTGTGTTTTGAAATTAATGGTTTGCATGTTTATGCTTTTAAGTTACTTTGTCTGAGCCTTCTTTCAACAGCATGTTGACTGCATTTAATAATTGAATGAACCTCCTATCTGGCAGAGTAAGTATTAAATTAAAAAATATAAAATAAATTTTATTGAATTAGCAGTTAGTACCTGGTCTGTTTGTCTTACTTAGCAAATAGTCATCACATTTTGTGACCCTTGGTTTGTATGATAACATACTTAAAACTATGAAGCATGCAAAAGGATAACAGAGCAAATGGTTCTATTTATTCAGATCTTCAATCTTAGATAATAAATCATTCAAGTACTGATGAGCTACAGAGACCATGGCTCTATTTTTTATAATTGGCGATTATCTACTGTCCCATACGTAGAGCTAAAAGTACATTACAGTGACGTACCAAAAGTATTGCAACAATATGTTTTCCTATAGGATCCCATGGTATCAAATACTTATGTCAATTCAATATTTGTTCCAGGTAATAAACGACACTGTCGAAGGTCATCGCAGGACGGCGCCATAGGACCAGGGGAAACGAATCTTGAGTTGACAAGTTTCCACCTGCCTGCCAGCGTTACTGGGAGAGGTGAGACTCAGAGAGCCCGCATTGAGTCAAAGACATCATTTCCAATGCCAGGTTTCATGTATTCAGACTTCATTTGTTGAATGTGTCAATTCATAAATTAATTGCGTGCAGTGAAATTCTGAAATAAGTTTTAAAATATTTGATTTGCAAACATTTTGGAAGTCAATTAACAACAATTAAGAAATCATAAAATGTCATAAATTGTATTATTTGTAAATTCTAATAGAATAATGATATGTCAATATATCAAGGCATAAGGGTAGATGTGTGAAGGGTAATCTTCATATACCTTGACTTGTAAAGAATATCTATGATTTAAGTAATTAGTATAAATATAGCATTCTTTCATAATTAGAATATTCCAAGAAAGCTGATTGAGGCATTTGCTAAATGGGCATCTCATCGATTTGGACTTCGTCTTTTTCAAGGGTGTATTCGTTTCCGGAGCAGATCTCTAAAACTGTGTGACCAATCATCACCAAACTTGGTATACTGTCTCTCCATATCGTGTAGATGTGCCTTTTGGGGTTAGAGATAATTTAATTTTTTTTATTAATGTGGAGTTGATAGGTTATTTATTCAAGTTGAATTATACAGAGAACATTAATGGTGCTTCATGATAGTATTGTTTAGAAGTTTCGAGCATTTGAGGAAGGGGGAGACATCTGTTTTTACGGGTAAAAACACTTTATAGTTTTTATTTCTCGTTATTAATGCAGTATTGAACTTAAGTGAACATAAGTGAAAAATAAGGGTAATATGACTAAGTTGGATTGAAAGTTGGAGCGGGGGACATCACAGTGCATCACATGCACACATTTCTAGTTAAAAACATAATTCTAATATTTCTTTGAGAGAATGAACATTTTGTAAAAATTCTGAAACTAATAATATACAATATGTGTATTTTTAGTTGCAGTACCTGCAGGCCCAGGTATAAACTAGATAGGTGCAAACAGTTCCAGTGGTCAGAATAACAAGGCCAATACAGACAGACTCATGTTGACCCCTACAACAGTGAAGTGTTGTGAGACGACGCTTATCAGAGGGATGATGACAGATTGTACCAGTCCTGACATGCTCAAGTATGTTTATATTACTGTAGTCTGTTTAATATTATTGATCTGATAAAGCAGGGATCGAAATTAATATGTTTCAAAGTGTGCCATGTGGGCACTATCATAGTATTTCAAGTGTGCCATTTCAATGTTAGATGTGCCTTTGAAATTCAAAATACCATGGTCTATGAAAGTTAAAACTGAACCATATAACACTCCAAGACTTGAAGTGCAAGATTTTATGTTGATCATTTAATGGCTATATTGTTGTATAATATGTACTATTCATTGAGTAAAATCATTAAATAAAATTGATTATAATAATTTAAATCAAAATGTGACCGGTGTATTCACCCAGAGTAGTCTTTTTGAATGATAATTAAGAATTTTAAATCATATGGGTATTTTGGAGCAACGGGAAAAGCAGAATTTTTTATTACAAAAATGTTTGGGAAATGTTTTAACTTGACCACGCTTGTCACAAGACATTCTAATCGATAAATGAGCAATGAGTTATTTTCACACTTCTCAAATTATTCACTTACTGTACTTATGAAATACATTTATCAATAATGATGTTACATCTTATATTATATTTTATCAATGATTTAAATTTTCGAAAATGAAAAGGCAGCAATCAATTCCGTGTGAGTCTATAAATAGATATCACTTTGACTGTCAACATGGTAATGCTACACTATGAATTGAGCTTATATTCAATTTTCTGCTTGGCTAAGAAAAGGGAAGTCCCAAAGTTAACCAATGATCTAGAGCTTATAACATCTGGATGTTTGCTGGGGAGACTTGAAACAGTCACTTGACTAATGATAAGTGTTATAACATCTGGATGTTTACTGGGGAGACTTGAAACAGTCACTTGACCTAGTTCTTTTTTTTTTGGTAAGGATGACCAGGATAGTTCCTTGCATTTTCATTTTGGTAAGAGTCATTTACTTATCAAAAGATTATTTACTGTTGGAATTTTATGACAGATGTTAGCTTTTACATACAAATATATTTCAGTTTTAAAAATCAGAATTTATAATGAAATTGTTTCAAAGTTTTGTGACTTGTTAATCCCTACAAAACAAATGGATTCAACCAAACACTCACAGACGGCTGAGGAGGTTATTGATTTTATTTTTCGTAGATAATCAACTTAATATTGAATTAAATTAAATAATTAAATTATTATCATTATTTTTAAATTGTTGGTAAATAATATTTAAGAAGTGTGTAACATAATTTCTTTTTCAAATTGGTGCTAAACATCGACTTTTGCTTCATGCGGTGCAAACCAAGGCTGTCCCGTGTTCCTCCCTCGCCATCCTTTATTTCAACCAATCAGCATGCTCACTTCCTTAGATACCGATACGGCGAAAAGGAACAGCCAAAGATCAAACAGCATGTAAATAATGATAGCGGGGACGATATTTAGAATTTGAGTTCATGTAACCTGACGGTTGACTTGACAGTTTTGTGAAAATTTAACAAAATATTCAAAATTTTAACGGTGACAAAATACTATGATACATTATTGATAATAATCAAGTGTGCCATAAGGGCATGCAGGTAAAAATTTACCCGTGCCATTACGATTTTAACTGTGCCCTCGGCACGATGGCACTAATAATTTCGAACCCTGTAAAGCCAATATATGTCCTCATTTCTAGCTCATCACTCTCCAGAATTTACATTCGTATAAGCTAGAATCTTGTGTGTAGAATTTGTGGTCAATTGACAATCTACATTGTAACTGACATCAGGGCTAGAAACACTTGTCCTTCAGCCCGAGGCTAGTAAAAAAATACCTTTGGCTATCAAAATTTGGATACTTCTAGCCCTGTGGGCCAGGACAATTTCTGAATCACATTCAGGGCTAGAAATTAACACTACCGTAGTCCTTCGGCCCGAGTCAAATAAAAATGATGTCATGCTAGCAAATACTAGCTTCTGCTAGCCCTCTGGGCCTCTAAATATTCCTGAATCATTAAGGAAGACACAAAGTATGAGTAGAGATTCTTGTCTTTATCAGCAACTATGGGTACATCAAATGTGAATGATTTAAGTGGGGAAAATACTTGCCTTTGTAGTTCAAACTTTAAATTCTATAACTGTTAGATTACTCGCAGATACTGGTTACTAGTGATACTCCTATTGGGCTAGTAAAAATCTGAACGACTAGCCCTGCAGACTACTTTATGTTTGAGGTTAGTTTTATACCCCTGCCTTTGAAATACTCAATCATAGCAAGAGACAATCATTAGCAGCTCCGACTTAGTCGGAGCTGCTATCAGTTTTTGTGAAGTTTCCGCCGCAGCGTTTTGTATTCGCTATAACTTTTTTCCTAGAAGGTTTTGAGAACTCATTTACAAAACTTCTTACTTATGCCCCTGGGGAATTTTTTTTGACATGTTCACATTCAAGATCAAAGGTCAAGGTCACGAGTTCTGAAATCGCTAAAAAAATCCTTGTAAACATGATAACTTAAAAAATATTTGTGCTCTTATTTGTTGTATATCAACTATGGAGAAAGGCCAAGATTTGAAAAGGTTTTCGCTAACATCCGTCAATGTTCAAGGTCATAGCGAGGTCACAACTTAAGCATGCTTTTGCGAAAATGTCTTATTTCAACTATTAACACTTTGGATCATTACATGATTTTGATACACAATGAACAGTGATCACTGATTGTGGGACCTTGAATTTTAAAGGTCAAGGTCACGAGATAGAGTCAAGGTCACCAGTTCTGGAAACACTAAATAACTTTTTTCCATGAAGGTATCAACACCTCATATATATAGCTTCTTTCTTGTACATCTGGGGAATTATTTTGACATGCTCACATTCAATGTCAAAGGTCAAGGTCATGAGTTCTTAAATCACTACAATAATCCTTGTAAACATGATAACTTTAACAAATTTTGTGCTGTCAGGCTCTTATTTGATATATATCAGCTATGGAGAAAGACCAAGATTTGAAAACGTTTTCGCTAAAATCTGTCAAAGGTCACAGCAAGGTCACAACTTTTTGCTATTTTTGCTATTGTGAATGCCTTATGTTAACAATGAACACTTTGAGTCATTGCATGATGGTTATACACAATGAAAAGTAATCATTGATGGTGTGACCTTGAAGGTCAAAGGTCAAGGTCATGAGATATTGGTTAAGGCCATGTTAATCCTTTGATCCAATTTTGAAATCAGAAATAGGTTTTAAGAACAAACTTGTGAAAAGTGACCCCAGTGATGATTCAACTTGTTAGAATAACTTGAATAATGAACAATTTTTTGTCCAAAACAATTCCCATTTCATTTATGCTGAGGAGAAGGCGGAACAGGGAAAGGCGAGACCCAAAGTTTCGGAGCTGCTCTGCATTTGCGGTGTCCCACAAACGCTCAACTAGTCTTAACAAGTAATTGAATGGAAAAAAGTGTGTCTTTCAAACACAGAAGTTTAGATTTATCAATACGGAGTCGACTTTATCAATATGGATTGATGCAACTTTAGCTGGGCAGCAGTAGTAGTCAAAATAAGAACTAAACCCTGCAGACTACCATGTGTTTCAATTTAATTTCTACCCCTGGACATTGAACTAATCTCTGGAAGATTGATATGTAATAGGTTATAGTAGTGGCTCTGTGGCTTATTAGGTATTTAACCTTTTCACCACTAAGAAACCTGAATGCTTATACGTTTACTTGCCTAATTTTGTAGTTTTTAGGTGTGTAGGGGTGAAAGGGTTAAAACCACTGTAGCATGCAAGGATTGGGAAAGACACCTTTGACATTGGGTCATTTAAAGGCTTTGAGTAATTTTCTCGATTTTAATTGGGCCATTCTCCTATTTGGCAATAGTAAAATTTCAAATTTGAATGAGCCATTTTTTCTTCCAATGTGCAAAATAGCCCATGGCTCCTACCTTCCCCAATGCCTAAGCATGTTTTTTTCTAATTATTTTATTCTCAAATTTTCAATTTTTAGCTCATCAGGCCTGAAAGGCCCGATGGGCTTATGGCATGGCATGGCGTCCGTAAACTTTTCACTTTTTGGGCTTCTTCTCCAGAACCAATGACTTCACAGCTGAAATTTTATGTGCATTCCATGGCCAAGGGGGATTCTAAATTGTAGATTTGGTGACCCCGTGACCCCAAATAGGGTCACAGGGGTCACAACCTTAAAAACCTATTTTTATCTTCCTCTCCAATTCCAAAAGGTATAGAGAGCTGAAAAATTGCGTGACGACTCCTTGGATAATGGGGATTCTAAATTGTAGATTTCGTGACCCTGTGACCTCAATTGGGGTCACAGCTGTCACAGCTCCAAAAACCTATTTTCATCTTCTTTTCTAGTTCCAAAAGGTCAAGAAAGCTGAAAAGTTGTGTGCAGACTCCTTTGCTAATTGGGATTCTAAATTGTAGAGTTCGTGACCCTGTGACCTCAATTAGGGTCACAGGCGTTACAACCTTAAAAACCTATTTTCATCTCCATCTCCAGTGCCAAAAGGTCTAGAAAGCTGAAAAGTTGTGTGCAGAGTGCAGACTCCTTGGCTAATGGGTATTTTTAATTGTAGATTTCGTGACCCTGTGACCTCAAATGGGGTCACAGGGGTCACAACCTTAAAAACCTATTTTCATCTTCTTCTCCTGTTCTAAAAGGTATAGAGAACTGAAAAGTTGTGTGCAGACTCCTTGGCCAAAGGGGATTCCGTGACACTGTGACCCCAAATTGGGTCATAGAGGTCATGACCTGAAAAGCTATTTTCATCTTGAGATTTTATGTGCTCTTAAAAGGGAGGTAATTAAACAACAGTGATGAATTAAATGTTCAAGTGTGTCTTTATTTGATGGTGATTTTATATCTGGCCTCAGAGATAGGTCAGAGGGGTAAGGACCTATTTCATTTTCTCCATTTAAAGTGTTTCCTATTTGTACCTCTGACCTTGAAGTTGACATTTTGATTTAGTTAATGTATAAGGCCTGATGAGCTACAGAGCGAGTGTCTCTATTTTTAATTTTTTCAAACTATATTTGGAAGCTGGGGTATGTGAGCTGTGCTTGCTTCAACTTTTGATTCAGTTTGTAATTTAAAAATAAAATTTAAACTTTAAGATAACCTGTAATTTTGAGTTAGGAGCACACTTGCTCCTTTACAAAATTTTAGGTCCCCTGAAATAAACTGTTTCTTCACCAATTATAACCATTATCCATCATTATTGCTACAAAATGGTATTGAATATTAGCTAGCTTACAGTTTGTTTGCTTATATTCATTCATATATAGGTACTTTTAGCAATCTTATTTATTCACTGCTTGCAATTTTCTTTTATGTCAAGAGTATGTCTGCTCCTTTCACTTTGAGGCCTGAATACTTCCTATGTCCTTGTACCCATTTAAACAGTCTGGTGGAATGAGTACATTGTTGATGAAGTGCCTTGCCCAGGGGCACAACACAGTATGAGACCCAGGTTACACATGGGCTTATGGCGTCATTTCACTTTTTCAACTTCTTCTCTAGAACCAATGACTCTAGAGAGCTGAAATATGATGTACATACTCCTTGGCTGAAGAAATTCTAAATTGTAGATTTGGTGACCATGTGACCCCAAATATGGGTCACAGAGGTCATGACCTTAAAAATGTAAAAGGAGAACCCAAATATGGGTCACAGAGGTCATGACCTAAAAATCTATTTTCATCTTCTTCTCCAGTCCCAATAACTCTTGAGAGCTGAAATTTTATGTACATACTCCTTGGCTATAAGAGATTTTAAATTGTAGATTTGGTGAGCCTGTGACCCCAAATATGGGTAACAATGTTTACAACCTAAAAGCCTATTGTAGTTTACACCATCATAATTTATTCTGAGATTTTATGAGTTCTTCAGCCAGTAAGTAGGTAAGGGAGGTAATCCCACAGAAAGGACCTGAGAGTTAGTCATTTCAACTTTCTGATGTGAGAGTTCTAACATGTGCTTTGAGAATATAATATGTTTGATGAAAAAGAGATGTTGAGAATTAAAAACTTAAAATTGGCGGTCTAACAAAAATTATATGTCACATTTCACCTATAGCTAGAGTAACATTTCACATATTTAACATATGAGTAATTATTTGTTTTTTGCAATTGAATTGCTGATAAAGGTACACTAGTCTAAAAGTATTTCAAAAACTTAATACAGAATGTTTAATTAAATTTAATATTATGTTCTTTGAAATTTAAGAGTAAATAATGGAATTTTTGAGTATCTCATGATATTGTGTAATTAATTAATGAGAATTTCCAGTATGAGTCAATTTGGTATACCATATGATATTTATATCATAGTTTATACTGTATAACTATTAACTAATTTAGTTTCTATTAACTTTGCAGTTAATTTATCTACATTATGGACATGTTTGATGTGAATCTATTTGAAATTAGAACTACTGAATACCCTTTGAACTAAATATTGTGACAGGAAACAAAGGAATAATTTGAAGAAGAATTACAATTATTTTACATGAGATATGTGAACTGAATATGACTGGTGATGAAACAATAACATAGGACTATAAGAAGCATCTACATGAGATTGTGACACCACACCTATTTTCATCTTCTTCTCCAGTACAGAAACAATAATTAATTGTAGAGAAAACAAAATCTAAAATATAAATTTTACTGGCTGTGTCTGCATGTTATGTAATTGCATTGTGTTGACCTGGGGGTGACACCTCCCTGGCAGAAGGATGAAAACTGATAGTATCACAGAGGTTTCAGGTTACTTCAAACTTCTGTGTAGTGTTACAGACTGTGTTCAAGACTGCTTTCCAAGAAAGTATTGAAATGGAGCCTATGAGAAATGGGATTTTCAAAAACTGAGGCTCCAGTTCATTATATATGTAATAAATGTTGATGTTTCCAGAATACAATTAAGAATTAAAACAATAGAATGCAAAGGTCTATAATATTTATTGTGTGGATTAATAGTATTACCAATTTTGATGTAAAACAAAAATTTGATGACTTGGCATTGTCTTATAATTCGCAGGAGTCATGACCTAAAAGGGTATTTTCCTTTTCCTTCTACAGCCCCAGGTCATTATCTATCGCGATAGCAGACAGTGGTGAATTGTATGCAAAGAATTGTATATTCATAATTTGTGTGTATGGTAATAAAAAGTAGTATTACCTCTCCACAACGTTATTATTCATTTGATACCAGCAATTTATTTCCAAGCTACAAAACAATTGCACATATTTTACATGAAAAATATCTTTGGCATTTATTATCCATACATATATTGTCATACTAACATTTTATGACAAATAACATGTTTCTGTAAAACTTTTTGTTGCTCTTTCAACACATATATAGCAGATTGGCACAGTTATGGTTAAAAAAATATGTTTGAATTGCTTTAATCGTTTCACTCAATTCTTATTACTATATTCCATTATCTGACAATTGCTATGAAGCCCACTCCTTAACATACCTCACTTATTATCTCCTGATGAGCTACAGAGGCCATGGTTCTATTTTTGGTGTCTCCACTGGGATTCCAACCATGAATGTAATTTAATATATAAACTAAAACCACAACACATCAAATGTTTTTTTCTTGAAAACAGTTGTATAGGGTATGGAAATGTTTTTAAAATTGTAAAATTGAAACTTACAATAAAATTTTTAATTTCTCAAATGGAAATTGGATAACATAAATAAATGTTGTAATAATGTTACAACAAAACAAATAAAACTGAAACTCAAAGACTGATTTGTTGAACAATCACAAGATATACAGAACTTACTGTCACTCAGATGTAAATCAAATTAGTACACAGTATTCTGTTTAAAAGCTTGCAGTAGTTATCTACTTAGTGGTACAACCTTTTACGAACAAAATTATCAAGTTGTTTTTTAAACCTTGGATGACTTGTCAGTCATGATATTTGAGTCAAGAATGTTTGTCTCAAACCAATGAACCCTTGACTTTCAGAAATTTTGCATTGTATTTGAGTTAATAAAGATAATTGTTTAATTAAATTACGTATTCGGTATCTACCGAAAACTCACAAATCTCAAAATATAGCAGTTCACCAACTATACTTGTGAACCGTTTCACCCCTAAATAAATAAATACCTAAGTAATACTCCTGAATCAATAAAAAGAGTTCTAAAATGAATGTACATGGTTCGGTTAGGCCACGCAAGTCCATTGTCTATGGAGGGGTCATTTTAATGTGTTTACATTAAAATATCCGCTCGAAGGAACTTCAAGTGATGTGACTGATGTTGCAATGCCTAAACACTCAGAGTATTTCTCATTAGACCTACAAATCATGCAAAAGGTTGACAGAGCCAATGGCTCGAGATATGCAATCTAAGATAATAAATCATTCAAATACTGATGAGCTACAGAGGCAATGGCTATATTTTGTAAATCTTACACTTCTTCATCGTTGAATAATTTTAAAACATTTTGTCAAAAGGTATACGAAAGAAGAAAGACTGCTGCTTTGAGCAGCTGAATCAAATCCATCTCGAACCACATGTGACAGTGCCACAGCTCTTGATGTCAAAGTGGACTTCTCGAATCAACATATTCATCACTCATCATGGCAAGCTTGATACAAATTGTTCCCATGGTCAGCCTAACCAAGAGAGATGGGATGCAGAGAGGTAAATATAAATTGAGGAAAAGGGTAGATTATTTGTAAATAGAGCAAAATCAGAATAAAAGCTTGTCTTGATGTTTATCAGTGAATGAACCAACCTTGAAAAGAAACCAATACAAAAGTGTTATTTTGTCAAATCAAATGGTAATTTTTACACTGCAGTTAAATCTGAATCAATATATGCCCGGTGGCTTAAGGCATGGCATGGATTCCGGCGTCCGTCCATCCGCCTGTAAACTTTTCGCTTTTTCGACTTCTTCTCCAGAACCAATGACTCTAGAGAGCTGAAATTTTACATACAAACTCCTGGCTAATGGGGATTCTAAATTGTAGATTTCAACCTTAAAAACCTATTTTCAACTCCTTCTCCAGTTCCATAAGGTTTAGAGAGCTGAAACGTTGTGTACAGACTCCTTGGCTAATGGGGATTCTAAATTGTAGATTTTGTGAGATAGGGATGAAATGACTCAAATTATTATTTTGGACCACAGTGGTGTAGGTGTTAGCATATTGAGACATCAAACATGTGGCCTGGTGCCTCATACTGTTTTGTATCCCTGGACAAGGCACTTCATCCATATGCACTCAGTAGGGCTGTGTATTGCCTCAATCTTTGTATTGCGATATGTGTTGCTGAACTGTAATGTATTGCAATACGTACCACAATATATTGTAAGATCCTCTGACAATGAGATATTTCTATAAAGACCATATTAACTAGTGCCAATGACATTGCAACATACTTAATAAACTCTACATTCAATTTTTTGGCAGTTTAAACAAGACACCTTTGACAAAATTACTTTAAGATCTTTAAAAAGATCATTTGTAATACAGTCCAACACACATTCTAGCACTTGAAAATAATTTTCTAATACAAGTTAAGCCAGTAAATGTGCCTTTTACAAGATAAATGAATACATTTTACTTCATATTTGTTGGTGCAATATATTGCGATATGAAAATCGTATTGCAATACACGTATTGCACAAGTCTGTATTGCAATATATTGGTACTGCAATAATATTGCACAGCCTTAGCAATCAGTCCACCCAGCTGTTTAAACGGGTACCTAGACTGTACAAAAAAGTACCAAAAGTACAATTCCTTGTGGGTAAAAATATAAATCGTGTGCTTTGGTCATGGAAATAACCCTATTCAAATGGACTATTTATTACTATTGTCTACAATAGCTAATTGTCTATCATTGCTTAAGTATTGTGATATTGCATTGGGTCGTCCATCTGTGACTGTCCGTAATCTTTTAGCTTCTTAGACTTCTTAAGAACCAACGAATATAGAGCCTGAGAGCTGAAATTTTATGTACACTTGGACTCCTTGGCCAATGAGATTATAGATTTGGTGACCTTGTGGCCCCAAATATGGGTCACAGGGGTCATGACCGAAAAACCTTTTTACATCATCTCTGGCACATAAAGCCATAGAAAGCTGAAATGTTGCGTACAGACTCCTTAGCCTTTGGGGATTCTAAATTCAGTAAATAGTATATTTGGTGACTCTGTGCCACAGTGGCCTAAAAAATGGGTACACAGGGGTCACAACATAAATATATATATTTTCATCTTCTTTTCCATTATGAAAACTACTTGAGTGTTTTTTATACTTCTGATAAATACTTCTGGAAAATTTACAGTTTGAAACCTATTTAGTGTGTTGTTTAAGCCTGTTGAGCTACAGAGCCTATGGTACTTGTTTATATATGAATAAGTTTAACATAATGACAACTTTTTCCTGTTTGTCAATTTCTTTGGACATTATGATTGCTTTACTCTTGTCTGAATTATTTTATTATAAAATCTAGATCCATTTGAAAATTATAAATTGTGTCAACAGATGAGCTACAAAGCCAATGGCTCTAGTTCTTTTTATGAATAAGTTTAACATAATTAAAACTTTTCCTGTTGTTTGTCTTTTTCTTTGGACAATATGATTGCTTGACTCTGAATGATTTCATTATAAAATCTAGGTACATTTGAAAACTATAAATTGTGTCTACAGATATTGGCCACAATAAAATATTAACATGGGCTCTCTGATTGATTATTTTATGAAATCCTGTCTCTATCACTCACTTTATCTATAACACTTTATTTGCAGAGTATGTGGATTTCTTCAAGGATGCCAATTCTACAAGCTGCCCATGGAGGACTACAAAAGACTCACTTCTGCAGATCCAGTATATTTCATCCCCAGTTCAAAGAAAAAAGAGATACAAGCTGAATGAATGTTGATGACGGTCACATTGATAATACCTCAGACCGTGCATTTAAAAAATAAACATTATGATGCTGCATCGGAGCAACTTTCATGAAGACCGAAGGGAAATACATGAATGATTTGGCTTGCTAGAATCAAATATTTTCTTGATATGTATATTGTATTCAAATTAAACATTTTTAAGGCATTTTGACAGTCCTCCATTACTTATGGTAAGAAATTGAACTGAAAAAGAATTGAATCATTTTCTTCATTTCAATAACTATGTACTATCATAATCAGACTTTGCCATTTAAAAAGCTTTTTAATATTTGATCCTGTAACCAACAGAATATCCGTACATGAATTGTTTTAGAAATTTATCATATTTATAGTAGGGCTGTGCAATATTATCGATATACCGGTATATATCGGTACAAAGTGTGTATTGCAATAATTGCAATATGATTTGTGATATCGCAATATATCGCACCAATGCATTTCAAGTAAAATTAAGTTTAAAACATTCCTTTTAGGCACAGACACATGGTTTAATTCTCCAAAACATGTTTGATGTGCAGGAATATGTGTTGGACAAATGATGGGAGACATTTTTTTATGTAAATATCATTAGAATTTGCCTACATATTTACCTTAATAACTTGTTGTATATAGTTTATAAGATCTGAAAGGCATTTTATCAAATATTTCATGTTTAAATCGCATAACGATGTATAAAAGCTCAATGTAGAAGTCATTCAATATATCGCAGTATTATTGCAATATGTGTCCTGTATATCCCAATATATCGCAATATGAATTTTGCCACAATATCCAGCCTTAATTTATAGGTATATTATATTGGACTTTTGTCATGTACGAGATAAGATTTGTGGCTTTGAAATAAAATTCATAAATTAAATCTGCATTGAGATTTTAAACATAACCTGTTTTAGTATTTATTACCTAGAAATAAAACTACGAGACTTGATAATCTATAATGTCTATTATCCAGAAATTAAAGAAATTGTTAATTTTGATATATTTTTCTCCAATGACTGGTAAAGATAAAAACACAGACTGTCACTCTGACTATTGCAAAGTGATTCAGGAATTAAATATATGTCAGGGCTAGGGCATTAAGGTGATAAAGTTTTTACAGTGTTAATTTCTAGCACAATATGACAGTATATTTTCAAACAGTCATTATTAATGATTTATGTCACTTTCTTAAAGAATTGTTATCATCCCTTATTGTGTAGGTTTAAATGTTAACCAGACCACGGACTTAAATTACATAATTTAAGTCCGTGACCAGACCTAGTTTATTCATAACTGTTCTTTAAAATATTCAATTATGGAAGTGAGATGAAGTCCGTTTATAGATAATTTGAAATAACTTTGTGAACGTTTGCTGATCTTGTGTCAACATAGTTATTCCTTTACTATTGAGTTTTGATTAACGACCATATATTGAATTTGAAGAAGAAGCAATGCGATGACAATATAATTAACTGTAGAAAAGCATTTTGTAATCTGTATATTTAGTTCATGTGCTCATGGCATGACATGGCTTCCATCCGTAAACTTCTTCTTCTCCAAACCCAATGACTTTAAAGAGCTGAAATTTTTGATTAAATCAATCAGTCAAACTTTATAGTTGAAAGTCAAGTAATGTCATGCTGATCTTTGTATAAATTGTCATCATATTAAAAAATTCTTAACATAACATTTTTGCATGAAGGTGTAAACTTTTTTTTATTGAAAAAAGTATTAGATTTTAATCAACTTACTTTTCCCTGTATACATCTATTTCATCTATTGTAAAATCATTCAAATGGCTTCCAATCACCTTGCTAATCCTTCATGTAGTCTCTATTCATTCCACTTAATTAGCTTTTCAACCTTTGACTATCAACTATATTTATTGTATAAACAATTCATCTCCAATCTGTTGTAAAAACAATTAGTTGTTTCCCCGTTATGTATCACTTGCACAAGTTAATACTTTTGTTAATAAAATGAATTGGATTGTTATTTATGCTCTGTTGGCATTTCTTTTTACATGTTAATTGTCAAGATAGAAATCTCATCACTGAGTTATTATTGTACGTCAGTGAGGCTATGGGTGTCGTCCACATGCGGACGATTGCGTAAGTATACGTTCGTACCTACTCATTCGTACGTAAGGTAATGCGTACGTGGTTGTGTCCCTGTGAGCGTAAGCAGATTACATGGGTACGATTGTGAACGTGCCTATGCATATGTACTTGCATATACATTCGTGCGTGCGTACGTGCCTTTGTCCTTGCATGCGCAAGCAGATGTACGTCCTTACAATTAAGTTTGTGCGCAACATACATACGTGCGTTTGTCTGTGTGTGCGTAAGCAGATATATACACGTTCACTTACTTACGGATGCATACGTGCTACGTATTGTAACTAAGCAGATATACATGCTTTCGATTTTGTACATGCGTATGCATACGTACGTATCTACGCAAAGGTACTCCAGTACGTAATCATAAGTAAGTGCATGCATGCGAAAAGAGATATACGTGCATATGATTATATATGTGCCTACGGATTCATATGTGTCTACACATACGAAGTAAGTACGTGTGTATATATGTGTGCGTGTACATGTGTAGTACATACTTATATCGAATAAGTAACTAACTACACACTCTCAGCAACGGATTCAGATTGACCTATGTCGACCCAACAGCGCTAGTTAAGGCCCTAATTAAAACTTTATTATAGCTAAAATGTACCCTTGAGACGGAACTAACATGTGCTGCTTCTTATATAAACCTATGTATTCTGAAACGGGTGCCAGCGACAGAAATGTCCAATATCGAATAAGTAACCAACTTCACACTCTCAGCAACGGATTCAGATTGACCTATGACGAGCCCACAACGCTGGTTCAAGGCCGTAACTAAAACTTTATTATAGCTAAAATGTACCCTTGAGACGGGGCTAACATGTGCTGCTTCTTATATAAACCTATATATTCTGAAACGGGTGCCAGCGACAGAAATGTCAAATATCGAATAAGTAACTAACTTCACACTCTCAGCAACGGATTCAGATTTACCTATGACGAGCCCACAACGCACGTTCAAGGCCGTAACCAAAAGTTTATTATAGCTAAAATGTACCCTTGAGACGGAGCTAACATGTGCTGCTTCTTATATAAACCTATGTATTCTGAAACGGATGCCAGTGACAGAAATGTCCAACATCGAATAAGTAACCAACTTCACACTCTCAGCAACGGATTCAGATTGACCTATGACGAGCCCACAGCGCTAGTTCAAGGCCGTAACTAAAACTTTATTATAGCTAAAATGTACCCTTGAGACGGAGCTAACATGTGCTGATTCGTATATAAACATATGTATTCTGAAACGGGTGCCAGCGACAGAAATGTCCAATATCGAATAAGTAACTAACTTCACACTCTCAGCAACGGATTCAGATTGACCTTTGACGAGCCCACAACGCACGTTCAAGGCCGTAACTAAAACTTTATTATAGCTAAAATGTACCCTTGAGACGGAGCTAACATGTGCTGCTTCTTATATAAACCTATGTATTCTGAAACGGGTGCCAGCGACAGAATTGTCCAATATCGAATAAGTAACTAACTTCACACTCTCAGCAACGGATTCAGATTGACCTATGACGAGCCCACAGCGCTGGTTCAAGGCCGTAACTAAAACTTTGTTATAGCTAAAATGTATCCTTGAGACGAAGCTAACATGTGCTGATTCTTATATAAACCTATGTATTCTGAAACGGGTACCAGCTACAGAAATGTCCAATATCGAATAAGTAACTCACTTCACACTCTCAGCAACGGATTCAGATTGACCTTTGACGAGCCCACAACGCACGTTCAAGGCCGTAACTAAAACTTTATTGTAGCTTAAATGTACCCTTGAGACGGAGCTAACATGTGCTGCTTCTTATATAAACCTATGTATTCTGAAACGGGTGCCAGTGACAGAATTGTCCAATATCGAATAAGTAACTAACTTCACACTCTCAGCAACGGATTCAGATTGACCTATGACGAGCCCACAACGCACGTTCAAGGCCGTTACTAAAACTTTATTATAGCTAAAATGTACCCTTGAGACGGAACTAACATGTGCTGATACTTATATAAACCTATGTATTCTGAAACGGGTGCCAGCGACAGAATTGTCCAATATCGAATAAGTAACTAACTTCACACTCTCAGCAACGGATTCAGATTGACCTATGACGAGCCCACAACGCACGTTCAAGGCCGTTACTAAAACTTTATTATAGCTAAAATGTACCCTTGAGACGGAACTAACATGTGCTGATACTTATATAAACCTATGTATTCTGAAACGGGTGCCAGCGACAGAAATGTCCAATATCGAATAAGTAACCAACTTCACACTCTCAGCAACGGATTCAGATTGACCTATGACGAGCCCACAGCGCTGGTTCAAGGCCGTAACTAAAACTTTATTATAGCTAAAATGTACCCTTGAGACGGGGCTAACATGTGCTGCTTCTTATATAAACCTATATATTCTGAAACGGGTGCCAGCGACAGAAATGTCAAATATCGAATAAGTAACTAACTTCACACTCTCAGCAACGGATTCAGATTGACCTATGACGAGCCCACAGCGCTAGTTCAAGGCCGTAACTAAAACTTTATTATAGCTAAAATGTACCCTTGAGACGGAGCTAACATGTGCTGATTCGTATATAAACATATGTATTCTGAAACGGGTGCCAGCGACAGAAATGTCCAATATCGAATAAGTAACCAACTTCACACTCTCAGCAACGGATTCAGATTGACCTATGTCGAGCCCACAGCGCTGGTTCAAGGCCGTAACTAAAACTTTGTTATAGCTAAAATGTATCCTTGAGACGAAGCTAACATGTGCTGATTCTTATATAAACCTATGTATTCTGAAACGGGTACCAGCTACAGAAATGTCCAATATCGAATAAGTAACTCACCTCACACTCTCAGCAACGGATTCAGATTGACCTTTGTCGAGCCCACAACGCACGTTCAAGGCCGTAACTAAAACTTTATTATAGCTAAAATGTACCCTTGAGACGGAGCTAACATGTGCTGCTTCTTATATAAACCTATGTATTCTGAAACGGGTGCCAGTGACAGAATTGTCCAATATCGAATAAGTAACTAACTTCACACTCTCAGCAACGGATTCAGATTGACCTATGACGAGCCCACAGCGCACGTTCAAGGCCGTTACTAAAACTTTATTATAGCTAAAATGTACCCTTGAGACGGAACTAACATGTGCTGATACTTATATAAACCTATGTATTCTGAAACGGGTGCCAGCGACAGAATTGTCCAATATCGAATAAGTAACTCACTTCACACTCTCAGCAACGGATTCAGATTGACCTATGACGAGCCCACAACGCACGTTCAAGGCCGTTACTAAAACTTTATTATAGCTAAAATGTACCCTTGAGACGGAACTAACATGTGCTGATACTTATATAAACCTATGTATTCTGAAACGGGTGCCAGCGACAGAATTGTCCAATATCGAATAAGTAACTAACTTCACACTCTCAGCAACGGATTCAGATTGACCTATGACGAGCCCACAACGCACGTTCAAGGCCGTTACTAAAACTTTATTATAGCTAAAATGTACCCTTGAGACGGAACTAACATGTGCTGATACTTATATAAACCTATGTATTCTGAAATGGGTGCCAGCGACAGAATTGTCCAATATCGAATAAGTAACTAACTTCACACTCTCAGCAACGGATTCAGATTGACCTATGACGAGCCCACAACGCACGTTCAAGGCCGTTACTAAAACTTTATTATAGCTAAAATGTACCCTTGAGACGGAGTTAACATGTGCTGATTCGTATATAAACCTATATATTCTGAAACGGATGCCAGTGACAGAAATGTCCAATATCAAATAAGTAGCCAACTTCACACTCTCAGCGACGGATTCAGATTGACCTATGACGAGCCCACAGCGCTAGTTCAAGGTCGTTACTAAAACTTTATTATAGCTAAAATGTACCCTTGAGACGGAGCTAACATGTGCTGATTCGTATATAAACCTATGTATTCTGAAACGGGTACCAGCGACAGAAATGTCCAATATCGAATAAGTAACTAACTTCACACTCTCAGCAACGGATTCAGATTGACCTATGACGAGCCCACAGCGCTGGTTCAAGGCCGTAACTAAAACTTTGTTATAGCTAAAATGTATCCTTGAGACGAAGCTAACATGTGCTGATTCTTATATAAACCTATGTATTCTGAAACGGGTACCAGCTACAGAAATGTCCAATATCGAATAAGTAACTCACCTCACACTCTCAGCAACGGATTCAGATTGACCTTTGACGAGCCCACAACGCACGTTCAAGGCCGTAACTAAAACTTTATTATAGCTAAAATGTACCCTTGAGACGGAGCTAACATGTGCTGCTTCTTATATAAACCTATGTATTCTGAAACGGGTGCCAGTGACAGAATTGTCCAATATCGAATAAGTAACTAACTTCACACTCTCAGCAACGGATTCAGATTGACCTATGACGAGCATACAGCGCTAGTTCAAGTCCGTTACTAAAACTTTATTATAGCTAAAATGTACCCTTGAGACGGAGCTAACATGTGCTGCTTCTTATATAAACATATGTATTCTGAAACGGGTGCCAGCGACAGAAATGTCCAATATCGAATAAGTAACTAACTTCACACTCTCAGCAACGGATTCAGATTGACCTATGACGAGCCCACAGCGCTAGTTCAAGGCCGTTACTAAAACTTTATAATAGCTAAAATGAACCCTTGAGACGGAGCTAACATGTGCTGATTCGTATATAAACCTATATATTCTGAAACGGATGCCAGTGACAGAAATGTCCAATATCGAATAAGTAACCAACTTCACACTCTCAGCAACGGATTCAGATTGACCTATGATGAGTCCACAGCGCTAGTTCAAGGCCGTAACTAAAACTTTATTACAGCTGAAATGTACCCTAGAGACGGAGCTAACATGTTCTGATTCATATATAAAACTATGTAATCCGAAACGGGTGCCAGCGACAGAAATGTCCAATACCGAATAAGTAACTAACTTCACACTCTCAGCAACGGATTCAGATTGACCTTTATTTCGATGTTCGGGGAGCACGTCCCCGGTCGTTTATAAACTACTGTTACTCCTCACATGAGCTTTTGAGTTAAACTTAACATTTGTTTATTGCATTCAAATCTCTATGTGCTGACATGGAATCTATCTTTGATTTGATTTAAACAGCAACAGATTGAAGCGACGCCATGTTGAATCGACTGCGTGCTATTTATAGCTCGTGGAGCGCTCGGATCAGCTGTGTACAACGCTGTGGGCTTTCTGCGTTTAGTTTTAAAATACCGGCACACAAGAGAAGAACGTTATTGTTGTTTGCAGTCTTAAATATTGAATAATAACCTACGAACAAGCGTGAATTGCTAAAAAATTGAATAAGGAATAAGTAACTGTTCGCCAACTTCACATTTTGAATAGGGAATAAGGAATAAGTAACTGTTTGCCAACTTCACATTTTGAATAAGGAATAAGGAATAAGTAACTGTATGCTAACTTCACATTTTGAATAGGGAATAAGGAATAAGGAACTGTATGCTAACTTCACATTTTGAATAGGGAATAAGGAATAAGGAACTGTTCGCTAACTTCACAGACCCAGAAAAAATGCAATGCACGTTGACCTTTCAGAAAAAGAAAAACAATTCTAAATATTGGCATGAGAATATTTTAAGCGCAAATACTTTACACTCATTTAACGATCGGACCTATTGCTCCATGGAAGTTCAATAACATAGTGACGACTAGTTAAGGTTGTGATCTGAAGTGTTCTCAGGTAAACAAGTGTTACCAATGGCTAGATAATACTCCTCAATCAATAAAGAGAGTTCTAAAATGCCATGCCATTCAGTTTCCCTTCGAGTGGCCATTTTAATGAGTTCACATTAAAATGGGAATACGAAGGTAGTTCTAGTGATCTGACTGATGTGTCGATACATAAACACATAAACACACAGAGTAAACCTTTTATTATGACAACATGATGAAATGGTCATTCAACTTGCCGTCTGAACTCTCAAATTCGCGTCAGACCTACAGATCAACTTCTCTCAATTTACTTCCAGTACTAGTCAGACAGAATGGTGAAATGATTGTGCACTTTGGGTGAAAAGTACCAAACTTGGCACAAAGATAGTTTGTGGTATTGTGATTAAATTTGGTCTGAGGGCCAAGTCAATTTCGATCCAAGATGGCCGCCAAATCCAAAATGGCCGCCACTGTTAAAACGTTTCTGCTTCTACATGTTTCTGCATATCTAAATGATCCATTCATGCTATTTTATTGTTATGCATGTTAGCTTAGAAACCCAGGAATACAAGGCTTGATACTGTATTGATTAATCCATTGTTGACGATTGTACAAATGGTGAATAAAAGAAGAAACAAAAATGGCAGCCAATTTTTTTTATCTAAGGTGATGTTTCTTTTTGTGCGTTTCTACGTGTTTATATCATCAAATTAGATTGTCAATCTTGCTTGTTTAGACTAGAAATACCATGACTGACAATTTATTTGTAATCCCGTTGTTGACAGTAGCAAACATAATCCAAAATGGCGGCCAATTTGTCACTGAAGGGCATCCTTCGATAACCTAGAATTGAATTGTTTTCCTTAATCTTATTATGATTAATTTAGGTTGGTATTCTTAGCTTATGGTCTTCAAATAAATATAGTCCAATTAATTTTCTTCCTAGATGGCGGCCAAATTCAAAATGGCCGCCACTGTCAACATGTATCTCTTTTGGCATGTTTACACATTGTTTTGAAGATAATAGTCTGTTCATTTTTTTGCAGGTAGTTGACTAGGAAACTTATATAACTTTATTGTGAACCGACACTATATCGTTGAAATACTCTTGAAAGCGGCGTTAAACCCCGACTCACTTCACCTCGCCTCACACTATATCGTTTAGTTCAATTGTTACATACAATTGAACATACATACACTCTCCCAAAAAAGAAACGCATAGCTGAGATGTGTTTTTCAAAGTGGACTTATTTAATTATTAAGGGTTAAAATGAATACAGATGTCATTGTTAACTGTTATTAAAGTCTTTAAAACATATTATTGCACACGAACACACCATTTGGTGAATTGTCGCCAAAATACAACACCTTGAATTGCAAATCTGAAAAGGTGCATGGAGAAAAATATGTAAGCATGCTGCACGTGCAACTACGCGTATTAAAGCTCAACACCAGTGGGTATATAAACCTGGGTGTCTCGTTGCGAATCACTTTCTGCTATTATTGTTATGCGACTACCAAGATTCCAAGACTGAATGAAGAAAGAAGAAATCAAGCCATTGGAGAAAGTCAATCATCAGTTGCCAGGGACTTCCATGTTAGCCAGAGTACGATTTCCCGCCTCTGTGCCCGTTACAGACTCCACAACTCAACGAGAGATAGACCCAGATCTGGACGGCCAAGGGCGACAACTCCAGCGCAGGACCGATTCATTAGGTTGTTTCATCTTCGAAACAGGACAATCACTGCAACATATACGGCCAACCACGTTCCTGGACTACGTACAGTCTCGGCGCAGACCATCATAAATCGGCTACGAGAGCATTGGTTACGTCCAAGACGGCCATATACAGCGCCTGCCCTGTTGCGTCATCACCGCCGTGCTCGTCTACAGTGTTGCAGAAATGTTAGACCATGGACCCTAGTGAACTGGCGAAGAATATGGTTCAGTGACGAGTCACGGTTCATGCTTTTCCGCCATGATGGTAGGACGCGTGTTTACAGAAGGAGAAATGAACTGCATCCTTCCACTTGACAGATATGGCGGAGGAAGCGTCATGATGTGGGCAGCCATATCCGTGAATGCTAGGACCAATCTGGTGCGGGAACAGGGAAATGTGACAGCTGAACGCTACCGTGATGAAATTCTCCAACGTCACCTTCTTCCCGCCATTGACGTCAGAAGGGAGATTTTTCAGCAGGATAATGCTAGGCCGCACACTGCACGTCTCACCACCGACTATCTCACCAATAGTGAATGTGCTGCCATGGACATCGAAATCGCCAGATCTCAACCCCATTGAGCATTTATGGGATCTCCTTGACAGACGCGTACGACGTCGACAGCCTGAACCACAGACACTTCAACAGCTGAGTGACGCATTGCAGTATGAGTGGAGAAGGACCCCACAGTGGCAGATTCGTCGACTTATTCAATCTATGCCCAGGCGGTGCCAAGCAGTGATAGACGCTCGTGGTGGAAACATCAGGTACTGACTTTGAAAGCATGTCGTCAGAGACACAGACGTTCACCAGTGCACATCATGACTTTATGTAGTAGTGGGAACATACAGCTAACCCTGTGCCAACTTTGGTTATTGTATGTGCATTAGTAATTATGTAATCTTGAATATTAAAACATGGAAATATACACTGATTTTTCTGTTATGCGTTTCTTTTTTGGGAGAGTGTACATACATAATACACAGTACTATACTACTACACAATATTTGAAAGTACATAATGTCAACTGGACACTGCTAAGATGCCACATTCACCTTAAGTGTATCCTTCGATTCTCAAGGTAAAAATATTATTTCATCTTGTTGTCATTCTGTTAGGTTTTCATTCTGTTTTCAGTATAGATTTCATATCAGATTAAGTCATCATATAGCTCATATTTCCAAAGAGAACAATTTGAAGCACGTTGAAAGTTTAAAACAAGCATCCACAATGACATCCTGTATTTAAATTACTACAACCACATTTCAATAGGCCTGTCCTGCCTGATATACTGATCTCCTTGTGTTTTGAACACTACAACTGAACTTGATTTATAAGTTAATAACGTTTAACATCAACGCTCTCACGGGAACTTATTGGCATGTAATCATCAAGATACCACGGGTTTGACTTCCTTACTGCTCAAAATGTAGCAATTGCTGGGGTACAATGGTAAACATATGTCAGCTCTAGTTTAAGTACGTTGAAATTGTTGATCGTGACATCTCCTAGAATAATTTGAAAGCAGGCTACTGCTGCATGCAACCAATGTCATTACTCAATGAAACCAAAGCATCATGCTGCTCTCTGTGTTCTTTAGGCTGTACCCTTGTTCAGTCAAACCATCCTCGTTGCTCTCTGACTGGCATGTGCTACTGAAACAATCACAATACCAGCAAATACTGCTACCAAGATCCTTGGATCGTAAAAGATTGTCTCAAACGATTCATATCTATATCAGTTGTGATCCAACCTTATTTTGCAACAAATGAAATAACAACATTGAAGCAGGCAAAAAATTCCCTGACGTTGTAGAAGCTTTTTTCAACTCTTGGGATACTTTTTAAAAAAGGTACCATGAATGAATGAATGCAAACAATTGCAATATCTGTTTGCCCTCATGAAAGACGGACAATTTAGTTCCTGTGGGAGCACTGGCAATGTTTATAGAGAGGTAACTCATTACATCAGATACTTGCTTAAGAGATCTGGTAGGCGAAGGGCATAAGGGGTTTCTGAGAGATAGCTTATACATGTGTTTATCCTGAATTGATTGTAGATAAAGAATGTGTATCCTGTATTTCACTGGCAGTGAATGGAGGGCTGAATAGGAGTGAAGTGATGGTATCTTGGAGTGAGAGTCGTGATACCAGTACCAATGTTCTAGACACGCTGGAAACTGAGAAACCCGAGATGATGCATTTGTGTTTTCAGAGAGGTAACAGAGGTAACAGTCGAATAAAAGAAATGGAACAAACTAGACCACTTATAGTCTTATACAGTGCAATCAATTAATGTTGTTCTTAAATATACATGTATTTTTCGTCTGTTGTAAGAACCACTGTTTACAGTATTCGACCCAAACCTAGTGCATTATGTTATGTCTGATAGAACTAGTTCTATAGCTTGGCTGGGAAGTCCAAATTGGTGTCATGACTCTCCATAATGTCGGTGGAAAAGATTTGGCGAACATCATGTCTATGACTGTCTATGAAATGGGTATTTTGCAGTTTCTTTCATTGAATTCATTGAATAGCTTTAATTTATTGTGTTCTATGTTATGAAGGGATTTTTGGCACTATGAATACCAACCTTGATAAAAAGTAAGAAGAAATTCCCTTGCAAAAAGTCAATCATTATTTGCAAAATATAGGACAGACCATTATCTGCAGAATAACAATACAATGCGTTATTGAATCATTTAAATATGCATAAATATGCCATAAGAGATAATTATAAGGTTGACGTACAGTGGTCGCCATTTTTATGTTGGCCGCCTTCTTGGAAGGAAAATAATTTAAACCCTTGGACCAGATCTATTTGAAGACCATAAGCTAAGAATACCAACCTAAATGAATCGTAATAAGATTAAGAAAAACAATTCAATTCTAGGTTATCGAAGGATGCCCTTCAGTGACAAATTGGCCGCCTTTTTGGATTATGTTTGCTACTGTCAACAATGGGATTACCAATAAATTGTTAGCCATGGTATTTCTAGTCTAAACAAGCAAGATTCACAATCAAATTTGATGTAGAAACGTACAAAAACATACATCACCTTAGATCACAAAATCGGCTGCCATTTTGGTTGTTTTCTTCTATTTATCATTTTTACCATCGTCAACGATGGATTGATCAATACAGTATCAATCCTTGTATTTCTTGGGTTCCAAGCTAGCATGCATAACAATAAAATAGCATGAATGGATCATTTAAATATGCAGAAACATGTAAAAGCAGATACGTTTTAACAGTGGCGGCCATTTTGGATTTGGCAGCCATCTTGGATCGAAATTGACTTGGCCCTCAGACCAAATTTAATCACAAAACCATAAGCTATCTATGTGCCAAGTTTGGTACTTTTCACCCAAAGTGCACAATTGCCTTGATTTTCTGCACCATTCTGCCGGACTATACGGATAACCATGTCCTATGAATACGATTGAGAAAACTAAATTTGCAAACAATTGTTTTAAGTATTCATCACATGCCAAACATACCTCCATTTCTGTTATCACAAATTCTACAAGCTATGCTATGATTTATAGACGGTTTTGTTATGCACTACAACGGGAGTAGATTGTACATAATACAAATAATTGAATAGAACAGGAAATAGTAATGCTAGTGAGGGCAATATTCCTGAAACAATTACATCAAACCGACCAATGTAACCAGTGAGATTGTTAAAGCTTATGTCTTCATATTAACATACAAATATGATAACGGTTAAGATATCATGCATTGGTTCCTCATGTTAGTCGTCCGTATATCATTATATAGTGAGCAAATACAATCGATACATTGGATAATCCCAAATGACTTGGAATTATGGATCATAGCATATCTTGTAGAGTTTAGTATAAAGGGGGGAAAATTAAGAAATAAAGTTATCACGTAATACATGTATTACAAAAGCCGTTGATGAAGATAGGCGTCCCATATCAAATCGTCATCACCGTTCCATTCAAACTATGGTCATATTTGACAATCAAACATCTCTGTCATCTGCCTACGAATTAATTGTCTTTAATAACCTGTTTGCATGTCAATGTTAAGGACATCTGATTATATCTTCTTAACAGGTTGACTTGCATTAAGCTACTTTTGAGGTTTATGAACATATTCTGTTTCACGTCAAGACCTGGCGTATCTAAATGTGATTTATGTGACCAAAGCTGGTCTAAATTAATTTGCATGGCTTAAGAATTTTGGATCATTATTCCAAATAACAACAAAAAAACCCCAAAAAAACCCCGGCACGCTTTCATTCTAATGGGGTCTGAAGAGTATCCTTTGTGTTATCTTCTTGTCAATGGACATTTAATAAACGTTGTTTGATGTGATAATGTTCACGTCAGTTAAAAGGTGCCTTTGTTCAATCACATCAAAGTCAGCACATGGTAATTGAAATGAAAATTAATTAATTTAAACAGAAACTATTGTATTTGCAAAAGCCTGCAGAATAAGTGTTTAATGTCAGATATGCATGTATGTAACGGATCATTGAGGTAGTTACACAAAATATATTCAGTCAGATATATACACACCATGTTGTTTATTTACAGTTTGTGATGCTATGAAATTTGATGCATTACAAAGAGCGGGACGAAAAACTATTTTGTTTCTTAATATACAATGTATGGAGACAGAACTATGTTTTCAAAGAACACATAAAGGTTACAAGTTTGGTCCACTGCAAAACTGAACGGGGAACTATATATTCAGCGGCGTCTGTCAATAAGGGTGACCAAAAACGTCCTTGCTGGAATATGAATAAATGTCGTAAACGCAACCATATTGTATATTCATGAAGAACATTGGTGCGTAAATGGCAGGTAAATCACGAGATGCATACACTTCATGGACACAGCTGGATGTACAGCTGTGATCAAGTACATGTATCTGTGTTTAAAAACTAAAAATAAAGTCCGGCCCGTTTTTATAAACGCGATATCTCATGAACCATAACACGCAAGTTACAGCCTATATTGCCAGATTATGCAAACACTAATTTACTTTCGTGACCTTGATCATATATGTGAGGTCACTAAGACACTTTTCAAAATCTTGTTAACGTGATATATCATGACCCGTGTCACTCAATATCTTCAAATTTGGTGAACTCAAAAGGCACAAGTTGACCTTGGTTACCGTGACTTATTTTAATGATAACAACAAGTAAAGGTGTCTTACTTGACTCAAGGTTATCATATTTGTGGGAAATTCTTACGATATCCGATATACATGTATACGTATAGTGGAAATCTGATTTCCTTTCTGAAAATCGAATCATAATTTCTAATAATGTCATCCGATTGAAATGAAGTAAGTTTTTGTATTCTACTTGACATGTGTTGAATTTGTGAAAAATTAAATCTACGGATTTCCAGCACAATATATGAAAGTCGTTATTACTTTTCATAATCAATTTATATGTTGAATCTTAGATTCCGATTCTGTGAAGGAACATATCCATGGATAAATTACATGGACCTGGCTGATAAACGCAATATATAATCTTATTTGGATAGTTGATTTAACTGGGCTGACAAGTGCGCCAAGAAGTCGGGAAAGAGACATACTGTATATGGAAACGTCTTCCTAAAATGTAAAACAGAGTAACAAACTTCCAACATTCTGCAATTAACACACCAAACAGCTCACCAAAAATATATAACTTATCCTGTCATAATATTTCTATGAGAATACTCAAAATCATACGGTTAAGTTGAATCCAATTTTATCGAAGCGTATTAGGGTCACATGAAAAATATTTTTAAAAATATCATCTCCTTATTAGTACTTATTATCTCCTAATTAGTACTGAGTATTTCCTAATTAGGACTTAGTATCTCCTAATTAGGACTTATTTTTTTCTAATTAGTACTTAATATCTCCTAATAAGGAGTTCATCATATATAGTATAGTTGTGAGGCATTCGACTTCTTTATTCACACAGTTTTACAGACAGACAAATACTGTATTCACTTTTAAGTCTTTTTACGTTATCGAGGATACGAATACATAGAGATCCATCGTGTCTTCACTCCTAATTAGGACTTAAGAATATTATCTATGAATCATAAATGAATTTAATTTAAAGATTTAAATTATGAAAAGTATACATAACTGATAAATCTATGAAGGTTTCATGTGGATTTCTTTGCTGAGATGGGTACAATTACACTAGTAATAAATTAAACGAAAATTTAAGAATTGAAGAAAACGACAAATTTCAACACTGTTCCAATTAAGTTTGAAGCAAAAATCACAATATTTTCAGAAATGAGCTGATCAAACTTCAAAAATATAATATGATTTACTCCTAATTAGGTAATATTAATGCCTAATTAGGAGATGTTATGTCCTAACTATGAGATTTAAGTACTAATTAGATGTTATGTCCTAATTAGGAGAAACTAAGTACTAATTAGGATAAATTAAGTACTAATTAGGATAAATTAAGTACTTATTAGAAGATAATAAGTACTAATTAGGAGATAATGTTTTACAAAATATTTGTTCATGTGACCCTAATTCACTTCCATACAATTTAAAAACATTTAACCTTCTTTGATATAAGATAACTATCCTTTAATATATCTGAAGTCCTTTATGCATGTAAGATTTGTGAGTGTTGTTGTATGTTGTACATGTAAAATGTCCCCCTCTTCCCTTCTCTTGAAATGAAGAATACGTGTTGGTCTTTCACATCGTTAAACGTCTTGTGCAGCTACAAGCATGTAGATGAATGTGTATGCCTATTCAAATGAAGATTAAAGCAGTTTCCTCAAAGGGATTTTCTTTGAACTCGAAATTCGTCTATCTTTTTAAGAAAAAATGACAATATGAATTTGAAAGAGGGGAAACGTGTGTTATTTGCCAAAAATCTTCAAAGGGAATTTCAAAGGGTCATATTTTGAAATTCTATTCTCATCATGTAATGGCTTTACCATGCCTGTCGTTATCTATTTGTTCGAAGCTTTGAAAAGAGGAAATATTCAAAACAACCTATGTTCTGACAGTTACAATTGGGATATTTCAGATATGCACAATTTACATAAAAGAAGTTTTCGAATTGGTTGTAAAAAGAGCACTTCAAAACAATAAAGCTGTTTGTGCATCTCAGTGGTTGTACTGAGGAAGAATGTCTTTATTCTCGTGAAGTTAAGTAATATCGCCAATTTCGGAAGTATAAATGAAAATACATAATGCGTGTCACGCTCTACACTATATATATATGAGAATGCCATCGGCGAATAACTATATTTATGACGAATTAATAAAAGTCACACATGTGATTTGGCTGAAGAGAGTTTAGTATTCTGCGAATTAGTGAAAGAAGCAACGAAGTTATTACACTCAGGTTTCAATGAAGTTTAGTAGTGTTATGAACAGATGTGACGTGATACATATATCTGTATTGCACTATTACACATATAAACTGAAGCATACTCCATAGGCCAATGACAATAACTTCTTAAAGATATATTGGCCGTAATGCTCTTACATTTTTGTGTTTATACTGAAACTTGTATACTTTAGATCCTGAACATTGGAAAAAAGATGTTCGATACACACTTTAAAGGAACATTGTGAATGGTGCAGAAAGTAACGCATTGTGTCACACAATAAGAATTGCCATATTTTAATTTCTCCTGAAAATACTTTTCATTGTAAATGAGTTCTGGTGGAAAAGAAAAGCAACACCCTGTCTCTGTTAAAAGAACGTTAAACTCTTAACGTCCCCGATTACTCTATTGATTTCTCAGAATAAACAATGGATATCAAAGAGTCATCAATCTAGTGGGTTTCAACAAGTTCATAGACAGAGAATCTAGCGAAGGTCACACACAATACAAGAAATGGTAAAACATGTTATTTTCAAGCTCATCTCATTCTCAATGCATACACTATGGACTCCTACAGCACAATCGCAATGGTCTTAACAAATAGCCGAATAAGAATTTCAATGTGTTGCTTCTGTTGATTATTATGGTAAGGGGCTCATCCTCACCATAGACATAAACTATCCTCTGATGCTATATATTTCTGGGGGTTTATATTTTGAGTATGGTACATTTACCTCAAATCAATTAAGCACGACAAATGACGTCACTAATGAGTAAACGTACCTGTATTATTTACATACACGTATGAAAGTGTGATTCAGCAAGTAGTTGTCACTAAGGTGACATGATCCCCCGCCGCAAATTAATACTTTAAAATTGAAAAATAATGTCAAGATACGCAAAATCGACTGTCGAACTTGCGAAAAAATCAAAGTAACACTGTGCCCTTTGTCTTTCCTAGGATGTGTAAGATATGATGAAATTCCAGTGAATGGTTCTTGAGATATCCTGCTGACAAGCTTTATGTACATTAACATGTGTAAAAATTCAAAGTTCCACTGTGACCTTGAGAATAATGTCAAGGTCACCAAAATCTAATCAGCTCGTCGTCTTCCCAAGGAGGTGATTGGTATAAGATATGGATGGAATTCCAGTAAATCGTTCTTGAGATATCCCGCTGACAAGCTTTACATGTACATTTACATGTCAAGGTCACCAAAATCTAATCAGCTCGACGTCTTTCCTTGGAGAAGCTATGTGTAATATACGAAGAGAATCCAGCGAATTGTTTTTGAGATATCCCGCTGACAAGCTTAAGGATACAATGACAAAGTCTCGTTGTGACCTTGAAATGAAGGTCAAGGTCACAAACCTCTGTAGGAACATTACTCTCCCTATGATGAACCCATATGCAAAATATGAAAAGAATCCAGTGAACATGTTTTTAGTTTTTCCATTTCGTACGGACGTACGTACGGACGGACGGACGGACGCAGCCGAATACTATATCCCCCGCTTCGCGCTAAATGCACGGCGGGGGATAAAAATCAAATCTAATTCAGCGCTATATAAAAGTTACACATAGGTCATTAGCATACATTAATTATACTCAAAATATTGCATAATTAACTGAAAATTTAGTTATCAAAGTGTAACAAATGCAATTTCAGGCTTTTAAACTAAAAGAAGTTTGCAACTGTCCATTACCGGAAAATAATGGAGAACAATCGGATGACCTCACACGCAAATTTTGAGTACACATACATGCAAACGAGTCGAGGCTGGAAGTACAGAGGCACCTTGTTATTAAGGAAGGAAGAGTTACAATGTACAAGGACTTCAACAAACTTATATTACAGTCAAACTATTGCTCTCCAATGAATTTACTTAAAATGTTTAACAACATGAAATGAAATTCATAGTGAAGAGTTTATGTTGTGAGCAAACCTCAAATACAGAAAAATAATAGAGCATGTGGAAGTATTGACCACGCCTCCCGTACATAAACAGAGAACGAAAAGGCTATTGTTGTAAAATTGTAAATTAAAGGTAGACATGTTGGAGTATTATCAATATAAACTAGTGTCCAAAAGAAACGATACCATCTATTTTTTTAAATATCTTTTTACAAAGTGATTTTCTTCGTATGTACACATGACTTTGCATATCCCACATCCCAAATGCAGTGTATTCAATCGAAAATACCGAGAAAATTTGTTCCCATCCGAAGAAATGGTGCACTTTGTGAGAATGACATTATTTTTAGGTAGCATAGTTTGCAACTGCAGATAAAGTGTATAAAACGGCTGACCATTCCCGTTGGTATCAAAGCAACAAAAAACACACAAGAAAATATCGGTTTTGACAGCCATTGAGAGTGAGAGAGCCGTTGGAATTGTCACATAGCGAGTCTCACACGCCGACGACTCCAGAAGGTTCAGTTGCGCGTGCATAGCAGTCACCAGGTTAACGCAACGGTTACGTGATAGAGATCGGACAACATGCAGGTCGAGAAGAAGGTGATTACGCTTATTGAAGACCGCCACATCCGGGTATTTCATCTCTGAAACCCATTCATCATTACGACGTTAACGTCAAAGACGTCACTGAGACACGTGATTAGCAGACACACTTGGTAAAAGAGATTGAAGACTCATGATATCTGAACACGTCGTCCATACCACAAAACGTTCCTGAGGCGTCAACAACGAGTAAACAAACAGACGAATTCAACGTTGGCAACAGAGAGACTGAGCAATGGTCATGCTCTCATATGGGAGCAGATTTTGCATCTTCAAGAACAATGGTAGACAGCGTTTGTACCGAAGAATTAGTGACCTTTATGCTCTGACTTGCGTCCATCAAATCAGCCCATTGCCTCCTTGATGAATGACAAAGCTTATCTTCTGACGTCGTCTGACGTCATCAACCCATAGACGTGTACTTGCCCGTTCTGACGCTCGGGATGGACATACCGAATACAAATGTGACTTAGTGACACCTCTTTTGACATTTTCAATATTTGTCTCAGTCATTTGTGTGAATGAAATTTTCATTTTCAGACCCCTCACTTCAATACAGACCTGTACAAATGAATGCAAAGTACTGATTGAAATGAATTTTGTACACATGTGAAATGAACAAAATCTCAAAACAATAATACCAATTCTAGATTTCTGTGTCGTTAAGTTTTCCTGTAATGGTCGCTCAAAGACGTGGTATCGTTTCTTTTGGACACTAGTTTAAGTACAGACATGTTTATACGGAAATTAACCAACTTAACATTATATTCTACTCCGAATGTACAAATTATCAGACGGCAAAGTTTAAGAACTCAATTTCTTAATAAATTTCTTTTTACAAAGAAATTTGATTACCTGAACCCCAGGGCGTGTGTCGCTTAGAAACAGCATTTGAGAGACATAAACCTATATAGACCCTACCCTATTACTATATATAAGGAAAGGGATGTAAGGACGAAACCACCCAATGCTCATTCAAAATTACTAACTGCATGTAGTGCTCAGTTGTTCTTAGTGTAACCTAGGTAAACGCAAAATGCACATACTGAGAGCAAAGTTTCTGCCGTGACAAAAGTAACAATATTGCTAATGAACATGTCTGTGAATGACTGCAATGAAATTTTTTTTATAAATTAGTATACAATTGATGTCTAGATGTGACCACATATCCAGTGATCAAAGTTGTTATTTCATCTCTACGTTTAACAAGCCTGTCCATCATGTATACATTGATACATGACATGTCAGGAAGCAAACATCCCCCTACACATCTGCATACTGCCTAACACAGTGACTTTAATGTAATTAGCTTTGAAAAGGAAAGTTCTTTCGTTTAATATCATTCAAATATATTATGCCATTCAAAGAACATTACATCGCAAAATTGAGTTAACAGTGTACTTGCCTCATCAAACAATGCCGACTTAGTAGATCAACAAATCAATTACTGAAACGATCCATCAAATGGAATAATTCTGTTCAGAACTTTTAAATTTGGCATGAACGATCTATCGAATTCGACATTTAAAAAGTATGCTCTCTGAAATGTTTTAATTGAACGTTCTAGCTAACTAAACTATTAAACGAACTACTGACCTGAAAGATATTTCATAATGTAGTTATATTTGTTCACACGTAATCATTCCAACTGAAGTTGTTAGTTACTCAACGTTATTCAAAATATTAACTAGGAATCTATGAAATATGTTTACCTTGAAACTAAACGCTAAAGTATGGTCAAAATTGCCCATCAAAGAATCGATCATCCTATTTAAAAGAATTTGGATGAAAGATGTTATCACAATTCTCAAGAATTGTAAAAATATAACTTAAAGAAAACTTATTGTATAGAAATCACAAGGAGTTATCGTTTTAAATATACTGATGATGAATAACCATAATGTATGTTAGTCAATAGTTTCTGTTGATATTCGAATTTATAACAATTACCGAGGTGGTTAAGATAGATGTGAAACACCATCGCTGATCAGTCTGATTAAAATCGACCTTGTTCCGAGGAATAAAATTTGCAAAATTTTGCATCTGCCGGGATACGAAAAGGTTCTGTAGATTCCTCGCCACAAGGTCTGAGAACACCCCGTATAGGCGTGTGTTCAGAACCAGTTTAGCGCAGCCAAAACCCAGTCAAATAGCTGACCAATCACATCATAGTATTTAAACGGTTGCGGTTTTGAAAGCATTCGGAACAGACAAAAGGATACCTGTTTGGAGTTATCTGCCCCTAGTTTCTCGCACCGAAAGCATTTGTTGGGCATCTTTTGATTGGCTAGCTGAATTGCGCCCGAACACGCTAGTGTACGGGGTGCTTTCAGACGGTTTGGCGTGGAAACCCACGAACGAGTTCGTATCCCGGTAGATGCACTATTTTGCATTTTTTATTCCACGGAAAACCGTCGATTTTAATCAGACTGCATCGCTGATTGAACTTGAGATCTTGCACATTCTATTCATTTCTCATTATCAACGTTTATATATCAGAATTGGTTCTGAAACCAGAAGGTCTTTCTCATTCTCTGAATTCTCTCTGTAAAACCTCAACTCTGTTATTTGACGATACTATTTTCAGTCTCAATATATTTGGTCTTCAAATATATTTCCTACTTGTTTATGTTAAAAAGAAATAAATAAAATCGCCACTAATGCCGTTTATACACTACTATTTCCCCAGCGTTTTGAGAATCGATAATATCATTTTATCTCATCATCTAAAAATAACGTTTCACAAACTTGAATGCAAGAATAGGGATTAGGTATAACTCAACTCTCATGCCCATATCGTGGCGACTAATAAAATGATACCCACGACTCCACACTTTGGGGGTAAAACACAAATCATAAATAATATTTTCAAATATACACTTATCAATAACATATCATTTGGAATACATTCTTCAAATTGCAATTGAATGATCAGGATTTGACATCACAATGCCATGAATCCCATTGAAGACTGTAAGCAGTGGTATGAAGTCAGAAAGGTGATAATGTTTGCCTGCTAAGCCTCCGTAATGCGGTTGAACTCATCATGTTAGGTTCCTTTTGAGATCAATGCTCAAGAAGTCTTATGTCCGTTTTGTGTTCAGATATATCCAATCTTTCACCAACAACTGAATTATTATGTATTCTAAATAACAGGTTATACTTACATGTATGCAGAGTCATAATCATTATTGACTTGTAATACCAAGTGCAAAGTTGTAATTCCTTTAAACTGTTAATATGAAGTGAAAATTATTAACTGTTAATGTCAGGGTTAAACATAAGGGAACTTGGTGATGTTGCACATGTTGACATTAATCATTTTGTACATGCCTGTTACCAGATTGATGTTCTTGTTTTAAGGGTACACTATATCCCAGCTTAACTTGTAAATATATACATTGTACTGGTCTGAACTCAAATCAAGATATTGCTTTCTATTCCTACACTCACCGGGTGGTGATAGGTTCTAATGACTTGAGAACAGATTTGCTTGTTGTGAGAATAGAAAATAGGTACAGAAAGTGTGTTCACTAGATTATTAATGATGTGAGGAAATGAGTAAAAGATGGGAAAAGAAAACTAATATCTTACCCACAATGGTATTCTTTTTCTGCATACATCAGGCTGTCGTTACTATTAGCCATTCAAATAACTTTCGCAAAAAATTTTTCTTTTAACAGGGGTTCACAACCATTAATTGGAAAATGCCCTTATTAGAGCTGTCAGTTTCGTACCATTTTGAATGCTATTACTATTCTAAATGTATGTGACCCTCCAAGCAAAAAGTAGAAATACGTTCAATTTCAAATAGTATCAACATACTGAATATGTTCGACCAAAAGCAACAGGTTCAAAACTTGTTCAAAACTCTTCACTGCGAGGCATAGTGCAGCATCTGAGCGTTTTCACAAACGTTGAAAGATGCGCTTTCCTTTATCAAGAATAGATGTGCAGACAATTTGAACGAACATTATATAAGGATACAAGAGTACTCCGAGAGCACAAGAAGCCCCAGAGTTTGCCCTCTTGATAACAAAATATCCTCTAAAAAGAATAATTTAAATGTAAGGGTGACCTACAATATATCTGATCTTTTATCGAGATCTGCAATTAACATTTAACAAGTACATCCGATGGTCTTTAGTTTGAACATTATGAGTTTATTCAAATGGTCTCATGTCAACATTGTTACACTTGAGAAAACATCACCTTCAACAGTACACATTCTTGAACTCTGTCCCTTGCGGTATTCGAACCAACACCCTCAGAGTCAGGCAACTATCGCCAGCACTGACCGTACCAACAGCTTACAAACCTAGTGACCACAGGGCCACTCTGAGAGTGTGAGTTGGAAAACTATATGGGCTCCACACTGCCAAAATGAAATCAAGGCGCTCGAAAATGTACAGAAGAGGGCAGCAAGATATATCTTTAATGACTTTAACAGCAAAACAAGGCTTTGTCACCAAACGTCGTGTTCTACATGCGGCGATGCTGGATCGCAAAGCTATGACTGAAAGAATATCACCCTCAATTTCATGCTCAGCTATACACTATAGTTGTGAATATATATTAATGCGTATATACTTCTTTTCTGCCTGCTGCCTGTGATGAATATTATTATACACCTATACTTGCATTATACTTGCGTTTCCTCGAGGAAATGAATTGAGCATATCCAGGAAAGAAAGTTATATTTCCAATGATTTGATCATACTAATAACAATGTAATATTATCAACTCTTTGGGTATTTGTCACATGTAACAATCAAATATAAAAAGTTAGGTTCTCTTTTGTCTAGCTCTCAGACAGAATAATTAATATAGAGATTAAGAAAGCTTTCCAGATGTGTTCCGTTAAAAAGTTGAGATTTTGTTAACCTGAGTATTTCTATTAAACAGCGGGACATTTTGGGGCTTTTGTCAAAATACAAGATCACATGATTGAAAAGCCTACACAATTAAACACTATATGTGAGAACCAGAGAAGGTGGTCCAATGAGGTGATGTCCGCTTTAATACCAGCTATTAAGAATAGTTCACTGATATCAAGGTACATGTACTATTATATTTATGGAAATTTAAGAACTCGCAACGTTTTTGTAAATGACCACAAAGCCATACACATGTCTCCTTAGATAAAAAAAGAAAAGAAGTATACTACCGTAGTGCAGAGAGTTGACAATCTTGAATACAATCACTTCAAAGGAAGGTGATTGTCACTTCTTTAGTGTTCCTCGACTATCCATCTAGTTGATGTAAACTGTCTGTAATCATTCTTTGTCTTCCAGTTCTTTTCATCCTAAAGGATAAAAAGAAATCGATCAAATGCTAACTTATGTCACGCAGTCGGTTCCCTCATAAACTTCAATAAAAGTCAAGTTCAGTACGCTTTGAAGTCTTGATTGTTTGTTTAAATGAGCCCACCAGATGGTGTATTGTCCTGATAAAATATTACACATGTCTAGATCATGTTGTGTGGAAAGCAATCTGTCTAAACATAAATCTTATAGACGAAGCGAACGAATGAACATATCTCTAATGTGATCATGTTTTCTTTTTCGTTGAACTGTATGAAAGGAATACGTAGATATAGTATATTAATAATTTTGAAGTAGTTCGCGTCTGTAGACTAAGTGGGTTGGACCAAATGAAAAGCACGTGTCAGGAGAAAAGATCGTCCAGATGGTCCAATACATATATACAGTCGATAAATAGTATAGCCTTTATCAAGAACATACCTTATGGAATATAGCTGCTGCAAAAGGGTTTCTTTTGTTCTTGGAATTTCCGATTTTTGGACTTTGTCTAGTTTCCGGAGCATATCTCAAAAACTATTTTACTTGGAAACTTCAAATTTGATATCGGAGTAACCTATATAGTGTTGCTGTGTCCTTTAGGGGTCCCAAGGTCCAAATAATTTCAAAACGGTTTAACTCTGCCATTTGTGTCAATCCTGGGGCATAACTAAAAAACTATATAACTTGAAAATTTTACTTTGGGTGTTGCCTATATGGTATTGTTGTGCCTTTCATTGGTTTGAACTCCACGGTTCAAATAATTACAAAAATATTTTCATTAAAAACAATCATTGTTATTCATTGACATGAATGACTTATATTTTCCATTTTATGTATACTGTATAAATACGATCAAGCTACAGGCGGGGGTATGTGAGCTGCGCTCACTTTTGCCTTGTTATAATGTACACTAAATAACGGTAAACTATGCTACATTTAAAGAACACTCCATTCGTATTGTCTTACTTAGAGGATACATTGACTTGTATCTTTAAATGGACAATTTAAAAACTTCATCATCTATTGCATTTTCTTCATTATGTTTTCAAGTCCATCATTCAAGTTTAAATATCTTTTAGCACTGACTACCCTTAACTTTCAAGAGCTTCACTTTGATATTGACAGGAGGTTAACAGAGTATCGGGAATGAAGGACTTTCTTATTTTTTTAAAATCTGTAGATCTTTTGATGGATTTGAGTTTCCCTTCTAAAATTGATTATTAAAAAAATGTCAGGTGATGTATGAGAATTAAAATTACCTTGAAAATCACCCGCATTTTGTTGGGCTTATCTGATCAACATTTAAAAAAAATTAAACCTCAGTCCTTTCGAACACTCATTTATTATATATGTAATCCCTTCATTGATATAATTAGCCGGGGACTGCCATCAGTTTTTGTGCAGTTTCCGCCGACGCTCGTGCCGCCACCTTTTGTTCTGGCTAGTATTTTTTTCCAATAAGGTTTTAAGAACTCATATACATTATTTCAAACATTCAAGGTCAAAGTTCAAGGTCACGAGTTCTGAAATCATTAGAAAATCCTTGTAAACACGATAACTTAAAAAAATAGGTGTGCTATCCGTCTCTTTTTGGTATATATCAACTAAGGAGAAAGACAAAGCTTTTGCTTAAATCCGTCAAAAGTCAAGGTCCCAGCGAGGTCACAACGTAAGCATGCATTTGCATTTTCAACTATTAACTCTTTGCATCATCACATAATTGTTATACACAATGAAGAATGAGTGTTGGACATTGAAAGTCAGGGTCAGGAGAACGAAATTTCTGAATTTCTAAATTTCTGAATTTGCTAAATAACTTTTGTCCCGAGAAGGTATTAATACCTCGTAGACTTCACGTACATAGGATCGTTCTTATACCCCTGGATAGTTATTTTGACATGTTCACATTCAAGGTCAAAGGTCAAGGTCATGAAATCTGAAATCGCTAAAAAATCTACAGGCTCTTACTTGGTATATATCAACTATGGAGAAAGACCATGATTTGAAATAAGGTTTCGTTAAAGGTCAAAATCACAGCAAGGTCACAACATAAGCATGTATTTGTGAATATGCCTTACACATATTACATAATTGTTATACACAATGAAAAGTGTTCATTGACTTTGTACATAATTGTTATACACAATGAAAAGTGATCATTGACTTTGTGACCATGAAAGCCAAATGTCAAAGGTCAAGGTCATGGGATATTGGTTAAGGCCCTGTACCCTTTCATCCAATTTTGAATAGGTTTAAAGAACAAACTTCTGGGGCTGCTCTGCTTTTGCGGTGTCCCGCAAACGCCAATCTCGTTGTTATCTACTTTAATCCCGTCATTGATATAGTTACTTCTTTGAGTGGCAGTTTAGAAGTTCAAAGTCAAATAAGGACAAGTGTATGGATGACAACTTCTTTATTCGCAGGGTGCGACGTTTCGGTACAGATTATTGTACCGTTTTCAAGCATGAAATATTGATATAGTTGTTATTTATTTAATGAAAAGATAACAATACCATATTCCAATAACGATTTAACCAACTATCTCGAGTGTCACAACGTTTTCCCTTGTTTCCTTAAATTCCTAACCGTATTTCTTATACTTTCTAGTGAGAGGTTACACACTTGCAGACATGCTATTGAAGCATATTAAATGAAAAAGAAAAGTAAAATACTTTTAACCAATTAGATCATAGTATCTGCTAACTGCTCGAATGCGGACATATCTCTTAATTAAGAATAATTATCCCTTAATAAATACTTCAGTATCTACTAATAATGACATACTATCTCCTAATTAGGACTTAATATCTACCAATATCAGGACTTAACCATTTTACAGTTTTGAAGTTTTATCAGCTTATTTCTGAATATGCATTTGAGTGAAACAATTGTCATAGTTTCTTCAAACCTAATTGGAGCAGTGTTGATAATCAGTATATTTCATTTTCTGCATAATTAAATTTCTCACTAGGGCAATTGTTCATATTCAAGGTATGAAGTATGTATGTTCATATTCAAGGTATGAAGTATGTATGAATCCTTCATCAGTTATGCTTAATTCTCATAAATATGATTTGAGATGATTATTTCAGGGATAAGTAATTCAGAGATAGGGATATATGTGAGACAAATGACGGGGTTAGAGCGAAGCCGGTGTAAGATTGAAAACGTACCCGCGTTGAAAACACACCCGACGGGTACTTTTTCAACGTTACATTATGACCCCGGGACACTTTTCAACACCTCGGGTATTTTTTCAACGTTGAATAATTACCCGACTGTGTAATTATTCAACGTTGAGAAAAGAACCGAGGCGTTGAAAAGTGACCCCGGGTCATTATTCAAAGTTGAAAAAGTACCTACCGGGTGTGTTTTCAACGCGGGTACGTTTTCAATCTTACACCGGCATAGGTGTCACATGGGTACTTGTAAGCAGAAAAAATATATTTAAGATGATGAATACTCCGTGAGAGCTACATTGTGATCTCGGTTTAGAGTTTTTTTTATGTGTATCTGTAGTGATTCTATGACTTTGCGCTTTATGTATTCGCGTTGTAGCTGAATACCCAACCTGTACTCTGTAAGCAGGTTCGGTGGTTTTAATATCCTTTTAAATGTTTTACACTGTTACCAATGCCCTTTAAGTGAGCTTAACAGTCTATAAACAGCATGTCCGTCATGAAAAACGTTCATAAGCTTTCATTCATGACTCCAACGATGGTGGTAACCCATATTCGAAATAAATGACTGTTGATTGACCCCTCTTTAAACGTATCTAAAAGATTCCTAAGTCCTTATTAGCAGATATTTAGTCCTAGTTATGAAATATTAAGTACTAATTAATTAGGAGATACTAAGTCGTAATTAGGAGATACTATGCCCTACTTAGGAGTTATTATGTGCTAATTGGGAAATATTAAGTCTTAATTAGACGATTGTATGTTCTCATTAGGAGATATAAGTCCTAATTAGGAGATAATAAGTCTTTATTAATATTTACTAAGTCATATATAGGAGATCCTTAATACACATTTGGAGACACTAAGTCCTAATTAGAGATCATATCTTCAAAACCTTTTCCACGTGAGCCTAATTTGCTTATATACTTCCATAACATACCCATCAGTGCATTTTACGGAAATTACACCAACATATATGCTTTAGACAATTACTAGATGCTTAAATCTTAAATGTCAGATCCTTTCTCTCGAGATTTTAATGTTGGTCAATCAAAGTCATGTAGTATAAAATAATGTAAAAAGTAAGGTAATTTAAATATCCATTCACTTTTTTACAAGAGAGTGACAGTGACTAAAATCGAATTAAAGTATACTCACCAAAACGTACACAATTCGAACTCAGTTTCAAATTTTAGCTGACAAATTTGAGGTCAGATACATAAGCTAATATAGCATTGCATCACTTTGCAGCTGTGATACAACAATGAATCCCTGTTACTGTGTGTAAATATTACTTTTTATTTAAACAATTGGGACATGCTTTTTAGGTGTATGTTTTAGCATATCATTGTTTATGATTGTAATGCAATCATGCACACATTAGGATCGTAAACATGTTATCATTGTGTTCTTCAACAGGTTCGAACGTACTTTCAAATATATACCAAGAACACCGCATTAGACATAACTTTCGGATTCCGTGACCACAAGTTGGCTTTAATTTCCAAAATATTTGACACAATTTAAATTATAATTATGTATATTACTTACATTGATTGCTTTTTATCCATCGATGTATGGGTGAATAAAGACAGTCGTCCGCGCTTCCGTCAGGACGTGAGAGTTACCGTAAGACCCAGGAGCGTATGAATTTCATCTATAATGTGTAGTGATCTCTCTGGGCGGAACGTTTCTAAAAGTAGTAAGGTTCACAGTAGGTCTACACCGGGCTGTATAATTCGTTGAAAGAATTTGTTTCAAATTTTCAATTTTAAATATATACATGTGCCAAAATTGAAATATACCTTGATTATGAATATGAAAAGTGATTGTTAAAAGCTGCGTTAACAGAAATGCAATATGAAATGATACTTAACTAGATTCTTGACCACACTGTTTCTTGTATTGATGTGATTTACAAGCGAGGTAAAGAAACTCAACTTTATTTCGCAGTCCACCATAGTCCGTATACAGTGACAAGATGATAAATATTTGGACTCTGTGTGCCATATTGAATGTATTTTCTCACATTATTGTGTTAGTCTGATAATTCAGATAACACAAACACTTGCTATAAGGTTATCCTGTGGATTAAATGGATCATGTTGTTATAACTGGTCGTGTTTAAGGGCCACTGAGAGGTAGGGAAACTCTATCCTAAGCTGTCTACAGGGAAAATAGTCTGTGTCTGCAGAACAGCTGACAAAACATGATGAAGATGCTTCACAGCATCAGGATAGCACATGCAGCTATGGAGTGTATGGCTGTTGTACTGGGAATGTGTGTGATCGCAGTCTGAACATTATTTCTGATTCCGACTTTGATTATCATTTATTATACCCCCGCTACGAAGTAGTCGGGGGTATATAGCGCTCAGCGCGTCCTTGCGTCCGTCCGTCCGTCCGTCCGGAACACTTTTGGTTCCGCTCATAACTCAAATACTACTTGTTCAATTGTTATGAAACTTTATACATGTACACTTTATGGTCCCTAGATGTGCCTTTTCTATGTTTCCCTCAGATTCCATGATTATTTTTTCAGATTTTCCACTTTTAAGCGTCTTTGTGTGCGCGTCTATGGTCACACTTTTGGTTCCGCTCATAACTCAAATACTACTTGTTCAATTGTTATGAAACTTTATACATGTACACTTTATGGTCCCTAGATGTGCCTTTTCTATGTTTCCCTCAGATTCCATGATTATTTTTTCAGATTTTCCACTTTTAAGCGTCTTTGTGTGCGCGTCTATGGTCACACTTTTGGTTCCGCTCATAACTCAAATACTACTTGTTCAATTGTTATGAAACTTTATACATGTACACTTCATGGTCCCTAGATGTGCCTTTTCTATGTTTCCCTCAGATTCCATGATTATTTTTTTCAGATTTTCCACTTTTAAGCGTCTTTGTGTGCGCGTCTATGGTCACACTTTTGGTTCCGCTCATAACTCAAATACTACTTGTTCAATTGTTATGAAACTTTATACATGGACACTTTATGGTCCCTAGATGTGCCTTTTCTATGTTTCCCTCAGATTCCATGATTATTTTTTCAGATTTTCCACTTTTAAGCGTCTTTGTGTGCGCGTCTATGGTCACACTTTTGGTTCCGCTCATAACTCAAATACTACTTGTTTCCAAGAAGGTATTAACACCTCATATACATAGCTTCTTTCTTATAAATCTGGTAAATGATTTTGACATGTTCACATTCAAGGTCAAAGGTCAAGGTCATGAGTGCTTTAATTACTACAATAATCCTTGTAAACATGATAACTTCAAACGTTTTTGTGCTGTCAGGCTCTTATTTGGTATATATCAACTATGGAGATAGACTAAGATTTGAAAAAGTTTTCGCTAAAATCTGTCAAAGGTCAAGGTCACAGCAAGGTCACAACTTAAGCATGCTATTGTGAATATGCCTTATGTTAACAATGAACACTTTGAGTCATTGCATGATTGTTATACACAATGAAAAGTAATCAGTGATGGTGTGACCTTGAAGGTCTAAGGTCAAGGTCAAGGTCATGAGATATTGGTTCAGGCCATGTTAATCCTTTGATCCAATTTTGAGATCAGAAATAGGTTTTAAGAACAAACTTGTGAAAAGTGACCCCAGTGATGATTCAACTTGTTAGAATAACTTGAATAATGAACAAATTTTGGTCCAAAAAAAATCCCATTTTATTTATGCTGAGGAGAAGGCGGAACAGGGAAAGGCGAGACCCAAAGTTTCGGAGCTGCTCTGCTTTTGCGGTGTCCCGCAAACGCTCTTCTAGTTGTTTAAATGTTACGAAACCACTTTGACTTTTACTTCTAAAACATGCTTAGAGGTGTAATACTTACTCTGCTTTAATAATATATGTTATGGTCTTTTCATACAAAAGTTTAAACATTGATACCCTTTTGCTATTTTCAAACATTTCTCTTTGACCAATGTTAATGTAAAAGCGGGGGTATCATAAGTGAGCTTTGCTCACTAATTCTCTTGTTTCAAACTGCCAATGCTCTGTACCTATTTTATACCGTCTTCCTTCATATTGTGTTTGGGTTCCAGACTTGGATGATATTGGTATACGTTATGGTTACTCCGGAGAGTAGACACGATCAATACCACAATGAAAATTGTAGTTGTGTATTCTGACATTGCACGGTGATTGAAATTAGATTTAATCGAGCTTTTTCAAGATATAATTCATTGAAATGTGAGCCTTTGTAAAGGTATTTGCAATCAGCTGTACATGGAATTACTACACATGCATAAAATATGATAACATTAACTTATATAAGATGTATGTAATATTTTCGTAGCGATCAAGTACACTGCAACATATAAACATGGATACATGATATATCAGGCTGGAATATATCACTCACGCTCTTATAGTGATCTGACTGACAATGGGTATGTGACTCTTTGTCTTTATGAAGTCATGCTAGAATTACTGCAGGAATATTGTCCTCCGAAAACAATGTAATATTGAACTCATATAATACTGAAACAAACTTTAAATTTATTTTTGGTGATTTATACATGAACATGTATTTTGACATTATGTATTAATGATAAAAATAGCCGAATTGTTAGCAATGACTTGATTTCAACATTTATTGATTCTAATGTTATATATTACAGTAACCATGCGATTCTGGAGAATAGGTAGGGATTTATTGACTGGAAGCATAGAGAACATGGTTTACAAGCTGACTAACAATCGACATTTAAATGTCGCCATGTGTTGTCTATTGTAAGATAAAATACATATTTATCAGTGAAAAGAAGTAGAGAAAAAATGAAGTGTTCTGAAATAGAAATAATGACTCAAGTTTCACCCATCTTATTTGTTAATATACTGTGCTGTCTTTCATGAAAGCTGGAAGAAAACATAACTTTTCGAAAAGTGTGCAATGCTATATAACAGGGATGTTTCGTTCCATTACATTCTTGATATTACTATCACACTGAAATATCAAGATAAATATAACTAACATTGCCAAACCCTGAGGCAACACCTGATTACTCAATTTTCCTGTCGAAGTCTGTAAAGGGAAATTGGTTTCGGAAATCACTTCCTCTCCTTTAAAAAAACTGATTATCGAATTTCACTTTTTGTGGATATTGGGTCTAATGTGGTTTGAAAGGCGAGGTTAACTAATCTTACTTTGTACTGAATACCATTAGGGAAAGGAAACGAGATTATCCAAGCACTTTGGGTTCTCCTATCAGTAGTTTGTGTTCACTGGTTTTCATTCCGTAAACTTTGTTATCTATGATGAAATATTTACACTAAAATAAGTTTGGTCATTACTACAATTGATTTTACCGGATCTTCCAGTATTTCAAGCAAACATATTTGCTTGTCACGTAGGTAAATTATATGTCCCAACTATATATACAAGTATTTACCCTCTCATATTTGTATTGCAAATCATCATAGCTTAAGCTTTTCATGTGTTTTAATCTCCTCAAGTTTTAACAGGTTTTCCTTGCTATGCTTTAAAGTATTTATGTATCCCAATTGTGTATGTATACACAGCGAAACGTGGCAAGCATATGTGATATCCTGAAAAGGGGGAAAATTCAGGGATCTGGAAGAAACATGTTTTTCTGGACTACTGCTGAGTATGTATTAGCTTCGCTGCCAACAAATGGAGTCTGTTTAAGGCATGTAGGTGTCTGTTCTCAATCAGTGGAATGCCTTTGAAGTATTTGCTCCTCACTTCCTCTCTTACCATCTCTAATACAAACAAAGATACATTGAGGTTTGCACCTGATTATTATTGTAATGGCATTTTTGTTAAAACGTAACCAATAAGCATTGTTTGGCAACACACAATTTCAGCATAGATGTTTAAAGACTTCAAATCAACTAATAACATTAAATCGTCAACTGAAAAATATATTTGTATAGGGAGAATGTAGGGAGAAAAGTCTCTAAGTGCAAGTCCAAACAAACAGAGATATACACAAAGTTGCTTTCGTGGAGCATATCTTCCCAGACTTTCACATTTATCTTTGTCATTTACATATTACAAAGGGATGAATATACTGTCACAACTAATATATTTATTAATGGATGGTATGGTTTGGAAGTAGGAAATATCATCTGCCAGATGACAATACAAATGGTGTAAGGTATTTCATACATCCAGTCCGGATCACATTATGTAGCTCTGCCCTACGTGGAATAGATATGTCAATCGATGGTGTTGTCTAATATTGAAAACAAACCCTCATTTACCATACTGCTAAAAATATGTAATATTTCTACAGTATGAAAATATTACACGGGTGTAATATGTTCACCAATATAACCAAAATGTCAGAGTTGAAGATTTATACGACGTGTTCTCCATAAAAATAACGCGTCTAAATGGATTACAGGAATAAGTGCATTCTCAACTTCTTGCTGGGAATTGCTGTTTTATTACAGACTTCTACATTACGTCGATGCTGAGAGTCCATTTACCTAATAAAAACTGCGTGGCGCTTACCTAAGAATCAACGGGTTATACAGGGTTGCAGCTACCGAGGGTGATTAGCTGACTACATTAAGCATCCCAGTGTTAAGCTCCCTCAGGGAGAAAGTACCTTACGACAACGTTAATTGTTCACATACTGATCTTAACTTGAAAGTAAGTAATTTTCAAATCCCATGTCCCCAGTTCATGCCAGCCAACTGTGCAGATACGTTCAGCAACTGAATATTAAACGACAAAAATCAACTTAATAAATTAAATTGTGATTAATCTAAGTAGATGTAACTGGACAGATTATCATGAGCATCATTTTATCCTACTGTTTTGAGTTATCAGAAATATATAAGTATACATTCAACCTGTTTGCGTGAAGATATATAAGCCTAACTTTATGAAACATAATTAATAATAATAATAATAAATCATTTATTTTGCATAAGGGGACTAATAAATCAGGTGTTAATCAAATGAACTCATGATGAATGGTAACACTGAAGACGAGTAATCCTGTGACATTCTAAGACGTGAAGTTGTATAAGAATTGTGTTATTAATTACTTTAAACTGAAATAGACATTTATCGAAAAATGAATGGATTTTCATTAAATTGATGTTTCACATTAACACAATGGTACTTTAACTTTTTATTTCATTATACTTTTGGAATTAGATAGACATTCTCATGATCATTGTCGTTTTATTCAATTAGGTATTATAAATATAGATAAATTCAAGGAGCAATGCATTTTAAAATAACAATGTAACACTGCTCAATATATTTCTATTCTTATTCTATTTGTTTTATTGAACTTTATTTGCAGTGGAATATTCAATGTAATATAGAAGGCCGTTTGCTAAAGTGACATTGAACTGACAAGATTAATGCATATAGGAATGACAGTAACTATAGATTGTTATGGTTCATGCTTCCGCAACGTCGAGATAAAACGGAGAACAAATACAGCTTGTGAGGAAGAAGAATATTGGAGGATATTTTACATTTTAGCTGGTCAGGATATATTTTCAAGACAACTGAAGAAGTCCCTCCGTTAAAAGCCGATGATCAAATGAAACTATTCCTTCCTGGACCAAACTATAACCGTTCACCAAATGGTGTACTGTCGCTCGGGACTTGCAGGTAAACGTACCATGCATCCTCTTTCCCATGTGTAAACTGCTCTAAATCCATCATGTTGCACTTTAAGGATCAGCGTGACATGTTCCTGTCTGAACTGTACAAAGAACCACAATCTGAGCTCCGCATCGGAAATACATCCTAATCTAGTTGGATCTGGTAATCACCATATTTATCAGCAAACACTTTTTCAATTCAGAGCCAGTTGTCGTTGATTGGTGACAATAAGGGTTATAAAGGTGCAGATTATTTTGACTGGTTTGAATTTCGAAAAAAGAGATACCGTTATCAACTTGATTGAAGGAGGAGAGTTCTTTCTGAGTAACATTGCTCTCAATGAACGTAGTTTGCATAAAATCGCATGTACCGTAAACGGTATAAGTCAGCTATATGGATACTTAGTTATTTAGGAAACATTTATTGCATTGAAAGATATATTTCTCTTATATATGTATTCATAAATGGACTATATACAACGCATTGCTTAGTGTATATCGTATAATCAATTCAAATAACATATTCACTATGTTACATACATTCACAATATCAACTTCATTTTCAAATTTCATAGATTGATAAACTTTGTTTTCTACAAAATTAAGGATATATATGCACTAAGATAGATATAACATTCAATAATGTACAGATTATGAGTTGCATGAACAATTATGATTTACAATAAAGTTTGTTTTATTTCAGCGTCAACTGATATGGAGGGAGATAAATAGTACACTTACTGTTCGCTATGATTTTATACACTAAATCAACCTTTGGCAACCTTGTCAATGTTTTAAATAATACCAGTTGATAATCTGAACTTCTAGTTTGAGTTGTATCCCGAGGGATGTTTTTTTCATTTTGACAAACAAACACTTTTGATAGTCCTTTAAAATTCGTCACAGCAGAGAAAATTGCTCTTGACATATGTCTCTTCCAATAAGTTGTATACTCCACAGTTTCACTATTGCAGAATATATATTTAGTTATAGTGCACTCAACTTTAAAGAACACGTATGCTGTTCATGGTATTTATATTTAAAAGTATAGCAAGATTGCTCTTGCCTGTCCTTCAGACATAAGCATATAAACAATGTATATACACCATTAAACAAATAAACAGAATGAACGTTACTCAATTAAAGGGACACTTAGTGTTGTTCATGAACGTTTACAGTTTCACTATTGCAGATTATATATTTAGTTATAGTGCACTCAACTTTAAAGAACACTTAGGCTGTTCATGGTATTTACATTTAAAAGTATAGCAAGATTGATCTTGCCTGTCCTTCAGACATATGCATATAAACAATGTATATACACCATTAAACAAATACACAGAATGAACGTTACTCAATTAAAGGGACTAAATGTTGTTCATGAACGTTTATTCTGCTGTGATACATGCCAAAATATCAAATGTACTGATTTACGTTCACACCATCTCACACGACATGCATATTTATCCCCTTATCCCAAATATTTGAAATACCGTTATTTCTAGGAAAAACTGCTAAATACATGATGATAATACCCATTTATGAGTACATTTGTATAACATCTTTATGATGCATTCAACCATTCTAACCAAAATATGTACATGTATAAGTTTTCAAATTACCTTTGAACCAAAAGACACACGCCAGTCACCGTACATTGTCCGGTTTTCGTTCACAATCACGACTGAACATCTTAGTTTATTTTTGTTTATCCCGTTTAAGAATTGAATGTCAGTGTGTGTGTTTGCACCGGAAAATGAACAATGTCAAAGCGTTTCTGATTCAGATTGAAGACAGTATAGTGTTACAATAATTTCTTCTTGACAAGCTCTTATAAACAAACAATGAAATCTGTAGTTAACATTGCAGAATATTTATATCTAAACATTAACTTGTATCCAGACACAGGTAATAATAGATTTTCTATTCTTTGAAAATATGTGTCAAAATATATGTTTGCGTCAATTTTCACATATCCCTTGGGATAGATATTAGTCACTGTCTTAAACCTCTAACAACCAGGGGGATATGAACATATTTCAACAATCAAACGGATTCAGGTAGGAAGTTGAAATGATGAGCAATAGAGTGTTGTTGGTCTTTTGTATGAAAACCCCCCAAAATAGAGAAATGTATACCATAGCATTGCACTCAGTAAATGGGTACCTCGACAGTTTCGTAAAGGCACCGAAAGTAAAATTCCTTCAGCATAATAATGCACTAAACATCAGTGCATTTCCTAATGCAAGATACGCCTGTAATTACCACATAGCTCGAGAACTGTAAACCATTAGCACTGAAACTTGATTGAAATCAGCTGTTTATAACGAAGCACTTTCTACTTTCACCTCAACTCAAATTGTTGGGGTAATCTCGTTTTCTACAGTCACACTAGACTAAAAAAATAAGAAAGCTTACTTTAGCCTTTAAAACAGTATTTGCTCCACTATTCAAGAAAGTGGAATTCGATAATTGCGTGTTTTACTGAATATAAAGTGAACCAATTTCCCTCTACATAATTCAGTTCAAATATGAATTCGATACATCTCACATCAAGTTTAAGTCCATGGTTATATCACCTGAACCAAAGTGCTTGCTTTATGTACCCTTGAAACCATCTCCCAGGAACAGGTATGTGGTTTCTTAGATAGCATCTCATGGAAGCTTTTGTATTATTTTGAGCAGTGTTTTGTAAATATTAATCAATTTGTATTGCGTAAGTGCAGTTTCAGGTGCCAGCGAATATAAAGCTACTGTAAAAAAAAGATTTTACCCCAGCAACAACCTGAGGATCTAATTTGTGCAATCCATATGGCTGTTTACATTTACATAGGAAATTTGTCATATAGAATATCGTCTTGGCCAAGTTGTTTGGTACAGTGGTTGTAAAATATTTCTGATTCAAATATTTGATGTCTATATTTTTTCCTGGAACAAATATGAAATGCCATATGCAATTCATTCAATGATTTAATTTCCCCTGCTTAGAATTGCGAGTACAATGTATTCTAATGCAATATTATACAAAGTAGAAGACCATTTTAATTTGCGACAATTCGTTGAACTTATAATAATATTTATTCCCAACAGTGTAATAGATGATTTATGCCAGTGTTTGATAACAACAGGAAGAACTGCAAGGAAGTTTGATTGCACTCGGTCCATCCAGTTGTGTAAAATTGATACCTGAACAGTATAGCAGAGGCACAGACAGAACAATTCCTTCAGGGAAATGATGGACTTAATGTTCCTCCAGTGAGCAGCGTTTGGGCTGGATATTAATCGTTAATATTATCTATATTATTATAATATTATCTCATGTTCCAATCCTCTGTTCCTATATAGCTTATACTGTCTTCACTTAGATAAAGCTTCGATTTATATCTTCTGCTTTTACAGAACACCGTCAGTGCCCATTCCTTTTATTTAATTGGAGAGTTTGAACAGGTTATATTATATTAATTACCATACCATGTACTACTTTTCTTGCAATAATAAACTTATACATTGTGAATCGAAAATAAGATTATAAACATTATTACAATACGTTTTATAAATATATGTTTTTAAAAAGCAACAGCTAAATCTTAGCTGGAATTCAAAATAGTTTCAGACGAACTATGGAGCATACAGTTCAGAGACATTCCACTGGCTGTGAACAGACACAGACATGCCAACAACAAACCTCATTTGTTGGCAGCGAACCTTGTGAACACTCAGCAGCAGTCCGTAGAAAACATGTTTCTTCCATATCTCTGATAGATTAGAACCTATTTCTGACAGACTGGAAGGTTTATAGTTACTCTTGTCTTCTCAAACACGATGTATAACGCATTTAACTTTTCGGATTTATAAAATATAAGCATGTCAAAACATCATATAATTCTTATCTGATGCGTTAATTACGTAAGCAGTAGGCATGATAAGTGGAGGAAGCTAGTGTATAACACTGAGACGTTTAACACCATCTTTTATTCTTTAAGTTACAAACACTGAGTTATAGCATTCATTGTAACATTTGTCGAATTAGAAATAACTTAAACTTGGACTTGGACTGCGGGTGTACAAAGGTTGTCAAAACCTTACCTTTGACCTTTATAATAATGACTGACCTTCAACTTTTCAAAATACTATTTTGAAGAAAAATTTGCCGGCCTCATTTCAGTCGTGTTCCAAGGGCACAGCCAATAATTTATTCTGCATCTGTCACTCAATATGGTCATACAATACGCGGCTCTTCAAATTCTGTCAAACTTTATCTTTTATGAGAATCATCGAAAATGAATGTACCTTCATAAGATTGTCTTATTAATTTTGCATTATATCTACTCCTTGCCTTATTTGGCTTAATATACATTTATACATTGTGTTTTAGCTTAGTAAAGGCAGACGAGAATGGGCCGGTGAAAATATTTATTTTGACATAAATTCAGAGGTCCAACATGCAACCGTGCCCTTAAAAGATATAGCCGTGGTTATACATTCCAGAAGATTTGATATATCTAATTACTTACTTTGTATATACAGCTGCAACCCAGGGCGAAGCATATTTTTCACAGATATCAGCTGTGTTGAATTGCCATCATCACGTCTAAATAATACTCAAGTTGACGAAGCATACATGTACATAGAAAGTACAGGAGTTCGTGATTACTTCATTATACTATTAATATATATTTATACTAACGCAAAAGAGGGAAACTTACTGCTTTGATCCTGGCAATGCAATTATATCTTGCAGTATATTTCCCTTGGTCAAACAAAATGACTCAAGGTTAAACCACTCCATACATTTTGTCCTAAGTTTTAAATCATTGATAAAGGGTATAGTTATCTTTCTATTCGACAAATTGTTAAAATATATGTATCTATGATGTGCATAAACCACCTTTGTAACATTCTGTTGTCAATTGGCAAATGGCGTCGCAATGATAAGATCTTAAGTCGACACAATTCAAGCTTTTTATCTCCATACTTTTTAAATGAAATTTTCTCAAACGAAAGATGCATTAAACAAATATGTGTCGATAACGTTAATTATTAGGTCCCGGTATTCATTACGGTATTGCAGCCCCAACTTCTCACAGAGAGAAACAACGTACATAGTTGAAAGTTAACACAATTGTTGCGACCTGTACATGTTTAATCTTCGTCGGTGCATTTTCTAACGTAAGATGCATGTGTAATTACCACATGTACATAGTTCGAGAACTGAAAACAACCACAACTGAAGCTTGATTGAAATCAGCTGTTTGTAAGGATGCACTTTCTACGTTCAACTCAAACTGTTGGGGTAACCTCGTTTACTGCACTTAATGGTATTCACTACAAAACAAGAAAGCTTAATTTGGCCTTTCAAACAGTATTTGCTCAACTATCAACAAAAGTTGATATCCACATCGATAATGGCGTGTTTTACTGAACAGAATGTGATTTGCGAAATTACAGGATTCAGTTCAAATATGAATAATATAAATCTCACAAATGCTATGTCAGTTATACAATGCCTGATAAGGTTTATTTATATCCATGGTAATTAAACACGAATGGACTAATTGATGAAGTCTGAAAAAAATGTATTGTTTTTTTTCTATGTCAGGGATACGCATTCTGCACAAGGACGTTAACAATGCCTATTTCTGTATGAGAAAATACACCACACTGTTCTTCTCATCTAATGTAATATCTGCATATCTGTATTTCGTTCAACTCATCATTTGATCAGGTAGCATCAGTCGGATGATCAGGTCTAACACCAGGTGTCCTCGATTTCCGATAAAACTGTTATGGAAATATACATTTTGTAACAAATGTTATGTCACTTGACAAAAGCATTAATATGTAGTTAATCATAAAGTCTGGTTATTAACCAATGTTTGTTTTATAATGATTTTTTGCATCAATTATGTATGTAATATGATGTTGATAATGATAATGTAGGATTTCAAATCTAAAACTCTAATACAATGTAATAATAATATAAGTAGAACCGTTCATGATATCTACATTGTACCTTGAGAAAATGATTTCACTTTCTCAAATCCTGTACTAGATACTAGAATAACCAATGAATCACCTAAATAATGTGAAAACATCAACTCTAAAATGAAACTTTATGAATGAGGTCAATAAAGAAGGATAATGCAAAATAAAGTCATTATGGCGGGCAAAACACGTGGCCAACGACTTTGCCTAGATTTACCGGTCTGTTTGTATTTGTATTGTGTTTTCGTATTAAATAAAATCTTTGGAAAACTCTGAGCCATTACTGGCTGGGTCTACTTTTGTTTACGAAGGGAATTTGTTGCTTGAACAGTTAAGAAAAACCCTTTATGTGCGCTCCAAAGCATTATGTGGTAAAACAATCAAATCAGAGTTTAGCATTATAAACACATGCTTCTTGTTATTCTTTATCCTCATTGCTCACAGAAAAGCAAACACAGTATGCTATCAACACAAAAGTTAACCATCTGCTCCATATAAAAACTCGATTTGTTTATGAACATTCGTTGAAACTTTCAATGAATATTCTCAGATTACAAATCTTGTAAATAACAATGGCTGATATACACCGTAGTTAATGAAACAAACACCTGTATGAATTTGCCGCATGCTCATTTTCTCTACCGTGCAGGTTCACTGCGATAGGCGTTAGCAGATGTCTCTATATTTTAACAATGATATAGGTATTGACTAACCAGCAATTACTGATGAAAAGGTATTACAATTCAATGTTTATATGGTAAGATTAGACATGTCATTATCCTATTTCAATTGATGTTCTGATGATATTCATTTGAACATCCATTTTGGAGTGGGAAAATGATAAAATAAAATGAAGATTGCATTATTTCCCGAATAAGAGACGCATGCATATTTAAAATGATGCTTGAATTTAGCTGACAACTATATTTACTGTCAATATCACGAAACATCAATTTATCACAGATCTCGTATCAATTTTATTATTATCGCTTGATGGAAAATGATGATCGTTTCTTTCTCTGCATTAACAATATATTGTATATAAATGTGTATTACTTCCATTTGATATGGTGATTTCATGTCCCTGCACTCGTCGTACCTGATGTTATGAGATTGACGTTTTCATAAAACATATTCATGATCCTAGCAAGACTGTAAACTGCAGGGGCTGATTGTACATAGATATGTAGTTCAGTTTGGTAAACATGGAACCTCTTTCAATGAATGGAAAAATGACAATGATAATTTTATCAACTGAATCAGATCATGAGATAATGCCAATATTGTTTTAAAGAAATATTTAAACTGAGAGGGAAATTTGAAAACATGTTTTGGAAGAAGGTGTACCACGAAATTAGTAGTATGAAATGTCGATCTATGGAGATTATCAGCTCATTTCTCTAGTTACATTATGCACAATGTTCCTTTTGGCTAATGATAATTTACAATGTCCATGAATTGAATTTGTTATAATGATATTAATAGATTACATGCTTCCTATACACTATACACAATTTCCCCTGATGCACAACGGACACTTCTATGCTTTTGAACCTCAACATGTGTAAGTGCTATATAGTTAATTGACATTGGTACATGTCAAACTATCGTCATAATTTACTACAGCAAAAACGTCCAGCTGTAATGCATTTTTTGAAAGAATGACAGATTGTTATTTGAATGTACAATATATATCGGGATCTAATGAGTATAAACCGAGACAATATGCACTTTAATGTCAATATCAAAACAAATGTTATAGCCTGATTGGTGCATTTTATGCAATAAGGGCGAGGAGTGTTTTGAAACGTGAATGGCCACGTGTTTGCCATTGCCTGCACGTGGGAACAGGCGTGAGAGGCGTCGGGTGCCTGATTTATTAGCTTTCGAGTTGATTATCACTACGATTACATACTTGTATGGGGGGTTGAAACACCCCTCAACACATGTTTATGCAATGAATATAATAATATTCAATTGTCATTTGCGGAATTAACCAGTTGGATATCTAAGCATTCGATATATGGACATTTTTAGTTGTTTTTGTAAAGATAGTATGTTTAATCGACAGTTAAAAAGGTGCTAAAACACGTTGAATATCATGTTGGGGATTTCCAAGCCCGGTTGTGACGTGAATCATTTGTCGGCACTAACGAGGGGGTGTAGTTAAAAAGTAGTATACAAGTCATTTTGGGGGCGATTTCATAAATGTTAAGTCGGTTATTTGTCGATTTGAATTTGAATTTATCCCGAAAGTGACCATGGAGAAATTCAACCGACCTTTTAAGCATCATGGCGTTGGCTAAGGACGTTGCATGCTCGAAAACATACTCTCTCAGTAAGTGATCAATATGTGGTCAACGATGGTTTGTTAACAAGGTACATTGTTTACTGTTCATGATGATATTCTCGAAGATACTGTGCTATGCTTTCTGTCAGGAATAGAATTTATATTGTCAAAAGATATTAGTCAAGACATTTATGAAACCAAAATAGAAAACTTTGTTTTTTTGCTTTCTCGATGGATGTCTTGTGAATCGAGCATTAGCATATACTGTCTGAAATCACACATAAACTGATACGCACTTACGAGTATAACAGATGTTACAGTTAATCGTGTTAATCGTGTCAACTTGAATGTATGAATGAATGAATGCATGAATGTTATACTAAACTAAACTAATACTAAACTAAATGTCTTTGCAAATCGACATACCTCCTACAAATGTAACATTGATTGCAAACACATATATGTTCCTGTGCATTCAAATATAAAATCATTCCAAAATAATTATGTCTCACTGTTTTACATATACCTGACTGAGTCAAAATTTACAATAACGAATTAAAATGTTGCTTTATTTACCAACATTTAATCTCATCCCTATTTGAAACTGCCTCATGAATTGATGACTTTTAATGATGTGTTCGTTTGAGGACTTCATCCTCACCAGTCTGTCTTGGGCGAAGGTACCCAAACAATAAAAGTAAACTTATAGTCTAAATTCTGTTTTTCATAAGTGGATATTCATCTAAAGACATATTACCATGTAACATGTCTGTAATAAAAAATATATATATTGTTTACAGTCATATTATCAAATCAACAAATATAAAGTTAAAAATGATTAGGACTCAACGGTAACTCCATTTAGTGTGTCTTTCACAAGTCGAATACCTCGTTCCCGGTCATGTTTATACCATCGAATGATAGGTATATCAGAAAACCTGCCACAATGTGTTTATAAGGAGGAGTATCCTGAACCACTCTGATTACCTTAACTGCCAAAATGGATTCTGTATAAAGCAACGTAGATACGATATGACAACCACAAGTGTAATTTAGGAATAAATGCTGTTTTGAGCCGTAAGTAAGTCTTCTCATGTCAAGATGAGCAAATAGGAACGTTATAGTGTCAGACAGATTAATATGTCAAACACATTTTGTCTTATACTTAGTCAACTGTTTAATTTCTAAAATTGTATCCTTTCTCAAGCGGACATTCAACACAATGTTAATTTGTGTATTTTTGTAATATATCATCTTTAATAATTATAATTCAAAAAATTCTTTACCAAAATTAATCGAATTGATATGAACTTTTAGGAAAACTTAGATTAAAACCAGTCTGTTAACACTACAACAGTTACTGGAGTGTTTCTTCAATTGAGAACATTATTATTATTGAAAAGTATTAGGAATAATTGTCCACATACCTCGACTACATAAAGCAGATGTTGCTGACATATGTCATTTGAATAGTATTCAAGTAGAACAGCAACCTTCGGGTCTGTGGAGGTACAAAATGTGATGAATGTGCGATCTGTTATGTAAATAATACTTGGTTTTATACTCAAATACTGCACAGTATTTACAATCCAGTGTAACATGATTTATAGATTCAGTTTAGACTAGGTTCACTTGGATTGCGGTAACTTGAACCAGTAAATGGATACCGATGTTTTGCAGTAAACTCAGTAGTTGTAAAACAATCTTTATAACTAAACGTGTTTTCACCTTCTGATCCATGCCTGCGTTAACACTGTTGAAAGAGGATCATCTTCGCCCAGTGGCAGTTGCACAGTAAGATTGTTTTTTGCACTAAAGCTATCAATTCGCAGCCTCTGGGAATGCTTGTTCATCCTTTCAAGTATCTGGAGACCTACTACAGCAGATAACAGTTTTTATTGTGTAATAGAAGTCTCAGCTACGCATTTATGTAAAGTTACTGCCATAAAAAGAAACTCTCTTCGGGGATAGTGGACATATTTCCACACACCGATTGTATGACTCATTTTGGACTTAATGCATGGAGAAAAAACCTTATATTAAACTGTTCTTTTGGCAAAGTACTGTCGGATTAATATGAATTAGTGTAAGACTTTTACCAAAATTACCGTGAGGCAAAATAGCATATTCTACATGTAAGAGCTTTGTTTTTTATTAACGATTTTGATCTAGTTGTATATATATTATAGTGTTATGTATTCCATTTAGCTGATTAATAATAAACCTAGAATAGATAGAAAATAAAATAAACAATTAATAACGAACGAGATTTCCTATGTAACCTTGGAGTTCTTTCACTCTATAAAAAGGAATATGAACATGTATTTTAAAGGCAAATTTACAACATGCCTAGAGTGTGTGCTTATAGTTACTTGCGAACTATAACATTTTGACTGAGTATTTTAAACCTTATATTTCGTGATGATAAGCAGGATTTTGCTTTCGTATTCGCGATCAATTTAATACAGGATGACTGACAGTTGGAAGAAACAATTCGTTTCATTTGTATCTGTATCAGCCTGGTTAATCTCCAAAGCATATATTAAATCTTCAATCTTCTTTCAGGTAGTTATAATCTTAGATCAGTATTAATTTGATTGATTAAAATCCGACAGTTTACGAGATTGAAACACACAAAAACAGAGGAAGGCGTGAAGCTATTTAGCTGGATGGCGAAAGTGGAATAGTGTTTTGCCAATTTCAATGTTTAACAAAAACTAAAACCTAATTTTTGTCGAAGGGAGAAATTAATCAATACTATGGTCCATTGAGACAGAAATCATTTGGTTTAATCAAACTTTCATGAAATGACTTAATTCATTATTTACACTTTCCCAAAAGCAGTGTTTCAAGACATTTTCTTAAACGTTTTGAGTGGTGTATCTGAATGTTAGTTTGTTATGACATAATTTTCATGACATAATGTGGTATGTAACATGTTGTGGAAATTAATCAATCGTATCAAAATAACCATCTTATTCATCTGTCTGGTTCTATGTAAATGCGGTAAAGCATCTTCTTGCATTGATCATATAGCATACACATACACTGAGGAACAAAGGAAACTAGACCCTTTTTTGATAGTCAACTAAATATTTCTGCCGTATAAAGTCGATTTTGAAAATTTGCAATGAAGATTTATGTCCTAAAGAGATATACAAAATGCTATTATGATACTTAATATTTTATATCTACTCCAAAACACATAGGATGCTAAAATTGATATTTCAAAGGTTTATTTTCGATACAATGAAATTTATTTAAGAGACATGTTCAGGAAGTATTGAAAATAATGTTAATACAAGATGTTGTCGGTATGATGTACCTTCTTGGACTTTAAATCGATGACGCGTTGTTGCTGTATGACATTTCAAAACGGCGATTTTGTATTTAAAATATTCTGCAGAAACATGAACAGAAATGTTACCATGTTAACATTAAATGTATTTGGCTTCGCATCGTTGTTGGTATCGTTTATGTTGCCTCTATATTGTATTATGAAGAGTGTCACTTAACTACAACCTGTTAGTGGATTTACTTATGCTTCAATCAACACATATGTACATGGAGACTACGAGTCGGCAGGCAACTACCAATTAACGTTCTTAGATTGATCAACAGAGAATGATTTCAAACCATACTTAGAAAAGTATACGCTGTATTTAACCAATGCTATAGTAGATTTACGTTCAGTACAATCTCAAATGAAAGATCGAAAGCTGATTAGAGTTGGTAACACATGTACATTCAGTTATGTCATTCGTTTATGACAGAAATATCAGTAATAACAGTAGCAGAGTGAACATAGGTAGCTGTTAAAGTATTAAAGATAGCATGTTGGTAAATGTGTCATCTAGATGTCAAATAAAAGTCATATTACTGAACATCACTACCTTCGATTCGTTTCTATTCAGAAATAGTATATTAAGTGCACTATCGTGCAAAAATAAGTTCATGATGTTCCCGCACGGTTTGCAGATATTTCAGTGTATTTTTACTACCTTGAAGTAGAAAATGGCTTAGTTCCTGCATGTGTGTATTTTCTTATTAACAATCATGTGTACTGTAGTAATGCAATGTTAATATAAATTAGCCCGTAATATCACCGTACACAACTCAGTTTGGTATAGGAAATGGAAAGACAAAGACTGTGTTCAAATACATTCTCCGGGCTGCTAGAAAAGTTACCATAACTACATCTGTTTCCACGATCCAAAAAGCGTTTAACGTTTGTTGTTTCAGCTGGCATCAAGAAACAGAAAATATTCCCCCCGGATAGCAGTAGCGTCGGATTGCCACACCACCCAGTGTCTGCCAAGTTGATAAACCCGGTAAGCATAATCGTCAGCGTAGCAATTATTTAAAGTGCTTCTGTCATCGGAGGAAGTATGACAATGTGGCATCATGCTGCTGTGAAGCTGACGCTATTGTGACTTCTCCCCCTTATCTTTTCTTGTACGCTTGCTAACGTTGTCAATCATCCATTTTAGTTTTACTCAAATACACACATTGGGAATATGTATTATTGAATTATTTTATTCATTTATTGACATACGTTTATTTATATGTTATTTGATTATTAATATTCAATTCATTTGCCATATACATGTATAGACATTTGAAGGGCATTTAGAAGTGGTGTACATAAGAAAACCAACTTGTATGTCTTTAAAGGGCATCTAGAAAATACATGACGTTTTAACTTGACGTTTAATCCTTCAGGAGTATGAAAGGTACATGTATACTGTCATTTGAAATGACACAGTGTAAGTAATTCATATTTCAGCTCTTGCTATAACATATTTGCGTACTGGTGAAACTCCAGTGTCCCAATAACGACGTCTGAAGTAAGTGCTAACGTCATGGCTCGATGTTCCGGTTATACTTAATGCTCGTAAATATGTAATGTGCTGCATGCTGATATTCTGACACCGAAAAGGCGCCGAAATGCGACACGGCTTTAATTAACAAGTTAAAGAGAGTGCCGGGGAAACGTTTTACAATTTGTAGCTCAATATGATGCAATGTCTTTATTATATTGTAAATTAAAACGATCGTTTACTCCGACGCACATGTGCAGTGACTGTTCAAACTGCGGTATTTCTTTACAATCGTTAGCGTTAACCAAAGACGCTGTAAATGCTATACATTCTCAACATTTCCTTCATTTTACCCTCTTTCCTAAAAGAGTCCCATTACCATGACAATTTTAATGAAGAAGCGTTGTAGTCCACATTACTTGTAAAATGATATTCTAGTTAATTACATGTATTTACTTAACGCACTTTAATTAAAATACACTTTCGTCTCACCATACATCATAAAACTAATTTGCTATATTTGGAGCAACGTATACATCATCGTTAATCACATTCATCTGACATGCTAATGATGAGTTCATATCTAGGCACTGTGCTAATGGTTGTCATAAGATAATATATCATTATTGTGTATTGTGGAGAAGTATTAATGTCATGATATAGATTTACGACTGCATCTGACATGTAAGAGTAACGAGCTGTTTATTAAATCAGACGTATTGTGAATATTGATGCAACAAAATATAGTGTGTATGTGTAACGTCATAGTGTTTAAATAATAAACAAAATTCTTTATAAATGAAACAAAAACAACACGATTTTAATATTGATTTAGTCTAAAGTTGTATCCTACTGACTTTATAATGCATATCAATCTGGCTGTGTTATTATCCTTTCCTGATTCGATAGTTCAGATGAGTTTTGGTGGAGCATAACTTCTACCGTGTAATCAGTATACCACATATCATGCAATACTTACACCACAAATGTGACATACGTTAGGTATGTTTTTGTTGAATTTTAAAAATATATTGTATTGTTTTGTGTTTATCGCAAAAAGGATAACAACCAGTTTTTAGTTTTGAGTCTTACTTTTCCTCACATGATAACGGTTACATTTCGTTTTAAGATTAGCAAAGATCATAAATATTTATTATATAGATATATGCACATTGTATGCTCAAAGCTGTAACCCTGTAAACGAGTACAGAACACTCTCTGAGGAGACCACAACTGGTCGCCTGTCATGATTAAGCGCACAAGGTTCAAATTAAGACTACCATCGTATTAAATCGGGTACTCAATTTACTACTGGCAGGATAGAGGCACACTTTGAACTAGATCAATTATATATCCAGGGTGACACCACAAGCCTCTCAACTCATGTCCGACCTTTGAAATGTTTTGGTAAAGTATTCCCTTTTAATGCATCGTGTATTTCAAACCGGTGATATTGAACAAGTATTATTTTATTTCACTTTAAAGGGACAGTAGCACGTCTTTTCGTTGAAATAAATCGATGAAATTATTTGAAAAATAATTACACTAGTAGTAAAACAACCTCCTCTCTTCGGAAGTTAAAAAATGAGTGTTCATGGTTCCGTAATGCCATGCGAATCGTTCTTGTTATTCGAAATAATAAAGTGCATAATAACAATTGTCAGCGGATATGCACTAAAAGAGAGAGTGTACGCAATCAATTACGCCAGTCAAGAAATCCCCCCAACAGAAGGAATATGAACATCTTTTTTCAGTCATCTGCATTATATCAGTTTTGGTTTTCTGACGGTTGACACTCTATGTTTCAATTTGTCACTAATTCAGAAAGACTTTGTTTTCTGATCATCAATCATCTATGAAGTATTGCCAATTTATAACATTCATTTTATTTTTCAAATCGCATTACTCCTAATTCGTGAAGTACGTATTTATAACACGACATGAATAGGAATTTTTCGCCTGCAAATTGGAAACTCTTATAAGATTAAATTAATGTTTCAGTCCGGATAAAAACATCTTAAAAGCTTAATCAGTTGGAATAAATTATCAGAAATTACAAACAATCTTCATCGGAAAGGATAAACATTATTAAGTCTAATGTATAGATAATGGATGAATGGATACATTAATTGGTGTGGTTTGTGCTGATTCCACATATACTTATATTTCAGTTTCATATGTATGAGAGGGCAGCTGTTACTTGCTAACTCAATTTCCCTACTGCAATCATCTATTATCTATATTATGGACATAACGACAGACTACAAGAATACACTGAAGAGGATTCAAAAGAGTTTACTCTCCAGATATTGGATCCCGTCTGCTATTGAAACTACGTTCTCAAAACCTATTAGTCAAGACGTTTATCGAACAACATATGTGCACGTCTGGGTAGTCAACTTCTGAGTTCCACATCACAATATATTGTCTGTAGTGTGGCACGTTTTTTGCAAATTTATTTTTCCAAATTTCCCATTATAATGATAGTTTATGCCGTTTATATTTATTTAGACAAACCGATGATCCGTAGCGGTAATAACGGTGTTGCGTATAAAGCAAAAATTGCATGGCGGCATTTTAATGTGAACACATTTTATTATTTCGAATTACAAAAACTATTCCCATGGCTCTGCCGAAGCATGTACACTCATTTTTATCCCCCGGGCATTGAATGCGGGGGATATAGTCTTTTGCTCCATCTGTCCGACCGTCCATCCGTCCGTCTATCTGTCTGTCCATTCGCCCATCTGTCACATCGTTTCCGGAGCAGTACTCGACAACCACTTTACCAATATTCACCAAATTTGGTATACAGCCTCCCCATATCATGTAGATGTGCCTTTTGGAGCTTTACACTTTTTAACAGAGTATTTATTTTGTTTCCATGAGCGTCAATTTTAATCCTGTTGTGTAGCTTTGGCGAAGATAACAATCTCTTATCAGATCTGAACACAAACTCTTCATTTTAACTCTTAACAGTTAAATCAACATATACAGATCGAGATTGTCTCATATCTTTGAGCAAATATATTTAACAAGTCTTTGATATCTGGTTATATCCCATGTTTATATCGCATACTGATGCTTATATCAGCACATTAGATGAATTACAAGCCAACCTGTCACAACCTGTTTGAAATAATGTGTTCTATCTCGTGTTTACCTTCAATGCCAAATATACTCCGTATCAAGCAATGTATATATATAATTGATATGGCAACCTACTTGAGCTTTTTTGGAAGACATGCTATTTTGAGAATTAGATTGTACTTCCCATGCCAAAATTAGTAAAGAAGAAGGTGAACATTAACATAAACATTGACGTCTTCGAAAAGCATGATGAATTGTTTAAGAAATGTAACATATAATTGTGAAGGTAACATAGGTTTTCAAAATATAGCTCAAACAGATGTACACATTCCTTATCTTTATTTTGTTTAAATAATACTGTAATTCCAATATGTTTTACCAAAATAAATACACCAATAAGCATGTTATATTGGTAAAACATACTGGTATCTAGATTCAAACCCTGGTCCGCAGCGGTTGTTCAAATGAGACAAATAGTTTACAATCTTGCATGTTGAACTTCATTATGAGTCGCGGTCATGTTATGCATATAATACGTTTACTATGCACCTATCTAAAGTTAATAATCCAGTCGCCTAACACAATCAGAGTCCCCAAGAGTAATCTACATTTTACTCCAAATGGACAGAACAGTTGAAGGTATATATGAATAAGCAACATATGAGTATAATACTTTAGAATTTGTTTGCCCCGAGTGCATATCTGTACCTTCTTCTTACTTATATTTTAAAATAAGGGTGTGTACTTTCTGTCTTTATCACTAACTTACATTTTAGGGCAGAAAACTGAATTAATTGTGAGTTATGTTTTACTGCATTTTGTTGACATTTTTTAGATCAACAAAGTTGTAGATTAAACAATGAGTATTACAAAACTTACAGTTTCAGATGAATTGCGGTATTTATAGCCGACAGCAAGATAAGTTAATAGATATTATTAACCAAGTGTGTTTCCGTAGCATTAATATCATATTTTTGGAATAAATATTGTATTATGCGAGCATAATACATTATGTTTTTGTTCCAAATTATTAAAATAAGCGTGTTTTTGTGTTAAAAGTGGTAAGAGAATTGACCCAATTTTAGTGGAGTAATATCATAAACGGTGAATCAAAGTGATAGTCACGACATCGGCTGTGAAGTGCCTAGAAATAGTTATTAATTAACACAATTAAAATACACGATGTGCGTGATTCTTTCAAAAATCAACATTTGGTCCCTGGTTTTATTTTACATGGAGATATTTTCAGTTATTCCATAAGCATCTAACTAATAATTTAAAAGCACTAATAAATCACGTTGCTAGAACAAGGGAAGTAACTCTAGTTTCAACGTTTTGGAAGCTTCGTTGCAGGGTTGATTCTGATTGCTGCATAACAGTGTATTTCACACTTAAACGGTAGTTATTTGTGAGGTGGGGTTGTTTCTTTCGTTTATGACAATAAGTATCTATTAATGTACCTAATACCGTATGCTCAGCCCTCAAGAACCGCCAAAATGCTAGTGCGATCGACGAGGAGCGTCGGTAGGTCAAACACATCAATATTTTATACTATATTTTATTACATAAATGACATGTTTGATAATCAAGGAAATTTCGTTACTGTGGAACAATTAAGAAAAGCATACGGATGTACAACAAATTTGTTGGAACTACAAGGAATTATACAATCCATTAAATGCTACTGTAAATTCACTGAAGTTCATATTTAGAAGAAACTCCAAACACCATTTCTACCTTACTTATTGCAGAATATTATAGGAGATACAAAAGGTTGTAGAGATATTTATGACATTCTTATATTTGAAAAACCTAAAAAAAACTTTAGCATACCGGGAAAAGTGGCAAAATGAATTAAATGAATCCATTGAGGAACACACTTGGGAGACAATTGAAAAAATAACATTTAAATCCCATAATAGCGTGAAAATCACTTGGTTCCAATACAGTATACTTCATAGGTTTATACCTACAAATGATTTGTTAGCAAATATGAATTATAAAGAAACTAATATAATGTACATTTTGCAAATCTGAAACAGAATCAATATTACACTTATTTCATGAATGTAAAATCATTGAGAATATCTGGAAAGAAATCGCTAAGTGGATAAAAACTGGAACGACAATAATATTCTCTAGCACAAACATAATTTTAGGATATCCTGAAAAGAGAAACTATGTTCTAAACTTCATCATATCAGTCGTAAAATATAACATATACAAAATGAAACAAGGAGATAAAATACCAAACTTGAATCACATTAAAGAAGATATTAAAACAGCATACAATATTGACCGCTATAACTCCTACTCAGAGTGTAAATATGATAATTTCAGAAAATTCTGGTCCATATGTCATAATCTTTTCTGAATATACTGATTACTATTTTTGCCAACTGCCTGTTTTCATTAACCTGATTGTTAAAATGTTTTCAGACTCTGTATTTACCTTTATAGTATATGTATTTAACATGTGTATTTATTGAACTGTTAAAATGAACTGTAATGATGGAGATTCAAAAATAAATCAAATTTAAAAAAATAAAATGTTATACTCAAGACATTGCAGCTACTTGCTGATGCTGTTGGTCAATAGCTCACTGACGTTTTGAATCATTTTAAAAACAAATCTACAATTATCTTGACTTTGTTAAAACTATAATACACTGTACCATATCAGATGATTTCGTGTTTTCGAATATCAATTCATTCAAGCGGAAATACGCGGGTAAACTCCCGGTTACGCTTTTCAATGATTCGTAAGAAGTTTTAGGATTCGCATGAACAGAGTGGAATTTTGCGAAAGTAGTAGTAGTAGTAGTAGTTCGTGTATTTGACCTTTGACCTGTTTTGCATATTTATCAGATTTGGATACCAAGTTCATCAGATTGCTTTATTGCATCGATAACACCCTCCGTTATATGATAAACTGTGTTACCAGTATCACCAAAACCCATTGGCGTTTACACATCTAGACTGATGTTTTGACTTCAGCTATCAATTCAACTCATATGAGGATTACTGCTAATCCATTTCAAATCTTTGGAAACTTTACTTAACAGCTGTAAGTGTTTTTATTGTCAATACAGCTCTCTCCCAACTATACATTGATATAAAGTTACAGCGAATTAAAGAAACTTCCCTCAAGCAAGATTATACAGCTTTGCTCAATCTGATCCAGCGAGTAAATTCGCATTCAATGTGCAAAAAATGTTGAACAGGCCTTGTTTTTTTAAAAAAGATGTTTTTTAATTAAACAACAGACTGGCAAATTCTTCTTTGACCATAATGAGGTAGTTATAAGTATTACAATTCTCCACAAATTATTTCTAGAGGGTTATGTATTGCACTTTAAACCAGTTTCTCTTTCATTATAATTGACTCAAAACAATATGTAATAGAAAAGAATATGTATTTAGAATGCTTTTGGGTATTCGTTTCGACTAAATGTAAAATGAAATTTTCGCCTAGCTAAGGCAAAAAAATAAAACGTAATTGTTGTATAATTGCCACTTCTTACTTGTTTCAATGGTAACATGTTTATGTTTGTCTGCGGTTTATTCTTATCCGTAACAACAGTAACAGTGAACACTTTACTGACTTTTTTTTAATGGAAGCTATGCACTCCAACATGGTTCTGCGTAAGGGTGTTATGTACAATGAGCAAAATATACTTAGGAATTAAAAATAAGATAGTACAACATTTCGATGTTATAATGCATTTAAAATTTTTTTTTTAAGAATTTGATACAGGGCGAAATGCAACATCGTTCCGTCTCTCTTATTCTACCATTTACAACATTAGTATTTTCCATTCTTTCAAATCCACACCGGCTCCATGAATGAAGTCGATAAGATCAAAAATGAGATAAATTTGATTTAAAGCGTTTGTTGTTCAAAATGATATTGAATTTGCTTTTCCGATTAAGAATAGTAAAGCAAAGCAATAAATCCCTGGCCAAATTAAGTTATATTATAATGGAACCAATCCCACACACAAGCATCTGATAAATTAGATTTCACAATTCACCATGTTTGCCGAATTAGGCGGCTGCAACATAGCTCTGTCTCTCTTACAGTACCATTTACAATACTAGACTTTTCCATTCTTTTAAATCAACACCGATGAATGCAGTCGATGAAAACAAAAACAGTATATATATACTCATGTTAAAATGGTTGACACCCACTAAAAGTTATAGGAATGAAATGTTATATAAACAATGTAACGTATCAGTTTCGATTATTTTTTTGGTAAAACTTGTAACTGCTGGATGATTTTTTGTGAATAGTGTCCTTGAGCATTTGCTATTTCTCCACTTGTACTTTAATATACCAAATTAAGGGAAGTATCAAAAAAAATTAATTTAGTCAAAAGAGTTCATTCCTTGTGTCTTGAGATCTTGTTACAGTGTTTGAGTGTTCTCATTTCGGTTATAATAAATAAATGAAAATTGCATTTGAAAAAAAGTTCTACTGAATTCAAATATACCCAAAAATTTTCATGGAGTCTTATCCGCACACAATACATACATGGCAAGTATTTCATAGTTTATCATGTTTTGTTGTGCCATTTACTTTTGAAAATATCATAATATCGAACAATATTAATTGTCCATGCATTTAATTTGCTAAAAGACCATTTTCTGTTTTTGTCTGATTTTGGTTTTTGATTTTTGGATTCAGTAGAATATTATTTTCAAATGCATCTTTTACTTATTTATTATAACCAAAATGAGAACACTCAAACACTGTACCAATGTACCAATTCCAAGATCTCAAGACACAAGGAATGAACTTTTTTGACTAAATTTCATTTTTCTGATATTTACCTTTCTTTGGTATTTTAAAGTACAAGTGGAGAAATAGCAAATGCTCAAGGTCACTATTCACAAAAATACATCATGTACATGTAGTTACATATTTTACCAAAACACTAATCGAAACTGGCACGTTACGTTGTTTATATAAAATTTTATCCCTGTAACTATTTATATAAAACATTGGAAAGTAATGGCAAGCATTTTCAAATTCAGAATAGTAATGCAATAATCTCTCGATCAAATGCCTTCGAATTAAAGTACAAATAAATTGATTCCACACACGCAGTTGTGATCATTTATATTTGACAATTCACCATGATTGCCGAAGTGTCAGGTTTCAATGTTTGCCGAACGTGACTGACAGTCAAATCAACTTCTGGTGTAATAGCTAAGATGATGGAACAGGAGTGAGGTTGATATCACCAGCACGAATAGCTTTGTATATAATTTACAATGAAATTGCAATGGTTTGCTTTAATATCATTTCATGTGGATCTTTATCTTTTTTGCCGGCGTTGACAATAATTCAGGAGGAGGATGTGTTTGATAATTAATCCTACTAAAGACAACTTCCATTAATGACCGTCGATGTAAAGCATCCCTCTTTTCCTTGCATCCGGTGAATATTTTGTTTAAACTTTACATAGCATTTAGTCATGGTTAATTGAATGAATATCATGGTACAAATAAAAAAAGTCTTGATAACAGATTATATTTGTTATAACCAATCATACAACTGTTAACTAAAAATCATTCAGCACTAATGAAAAATGTGCACCATCCTGTCTACCATAATGAGCTGCTCTTTCTTACCCTTAATAACGACATAGAGTGCTAATTACTGTGCATGTTCACGTGACATGTATATTGCCTATAAAATTCATTACTGTTAAAGCAAATACACTAATATTGACAAGTTCATACTTGATATGAGAAGTCATGAAATGTGATGTTGCATAAATGCAATGTGAAAAATACAAAATGCTGAAAGGGGCAGAAGCACGTGTTTTCAATCAAACAAGTCAATGAAATGTATTTGAAAAATAATGTCATCAACAGCAAAACACCCTTCTCTCTCCGGAAAATCAAGTTAAAAAGTGAGTGAGCATAGTTCGGTAATGCCATGGGAACCGTTTTTGTAATTCAAAATAATAAAATGTGTTCACATTAAAAAGTTTGCTTTATCCGGATCACCGTAATTACCACTACGGATAGTTGGTTTCTGTAATAAGATGTTATACCCCCTTAAGTAAATAAAAAGGACATACACAATAATTATGAATGGGAAATTTAAAAAATCAAATTTGCTAAAAACATGCTACAACCCCCTTAATTCTTCATACGTTTGTGTTCCATTGAATGGCTGTAAAACAAAAGGTAAATACAGCTGTTTGAACTTTAAATGGTATCATGTTTGTTTGTTCCTTTGTAGTTTTTGCTTGTATCTATATCATTATGTTTAGAGTTTAGTACGGTCGGTATCAATTTATCATATGATCATGACTACTATTATTCAATTTAGTTTGAATAAATGTGACTTAAATGTTTGAGAGGTAACTTATAGAAATGCATCCGTGTTTTGCTTTTTGTGACAACCTGATTAAGTTAGGAGGGATAGGGAACTATGAGTTCATTCAAATACGTGTAACTGATGACATTGTAAATTAACAAGTCGTTTCATTTGGATGTATCAGACACGTTGATCTCTGAAGAAATTCTATAATCTTAATTTTACTTTCAGATAGTGCTACATGTGCTAGATAAGTATTTATATTATTTATTTAAACCGACAGATTGTGAGATTGAAACAGAAATTGAGGAAGGCATGAAGTGATTTAGGTGGATGGTAATAGCGGAAATAATGTTTTGCCAATTTGAAGTTGTAACAGAAACCAAAACTGTATTTCTTCTGATAGAAGAATCCAATCAATATAAGCGTCCATTGAGACAGCGATCAGGGACGTGATCACGTTTTTATGTTGCAACTCATTCCATCATCCATAATTTATCAAACTTAAAGTCAAAATTTAAGACATATCCCATTTCCTCACACACAGGCTATTACAACAATAGTGATGCGTATAAATGTTATTAATAGTTTCAGAATTATAATTGGATATCTTAACTTAACTATGTTGATTAATCGTAGGCTTGGACAAAAACCGTTTCAACAATACAAACACAAGGAAATTATGATATAGTATGTCATATAACACATTTAATTAGAGGAAAGTTATGCCTTCAAAATGTCGCAAATATTTGCTGGACAAGTACTCAAACATTGATGACTACTTTGTCAAATGCCACTTGATAGCATTGAACTATCAGCGACGACAGGTAAGTAACAAATGTTAGTATTGTTATTGTTGTCAGCAATTCGCTGTCTGAGGTGACCAAAAGATTATAATGAACAAGAAGTGAGACCATTAAGCATGAACATCTGCCAATTTCTCTGGAGTTTGTTCCTTTTCCCCCTGTGATGTCATGCTTGATCAGTTGATTGGGTTGACACACGTTTTAAGCTAGAGCTTGTTCTTCTTGGAATATATATAGTATGTATTATGTGTGGTGATGTAGCAAGTAAGTTATATAGTTTGATTTGTAATTATCTTTAATTTTAACTATAAGCTGAAAGGTATTAACTGAAATTAAGTTAAATTTACGAAACGAATTCCTTCAAGGTGAAGGTGTCCTGATGCACAAATTAGGCACAAATTGAATGCAAACGTACATATACATGTCTCATCAGTCTGTCACAAATCATGTATCTATGACTATATCTTAATATAAATTAATAATGTTCCCGATATTTCCAACACAAAAGTATACTGTTTAATCAAGTATAACATATTGAGAATCTCGCTCAGTAAGACAAAATAAACCCTTCTTCTATCATGTCTATTATTTTCAATATGTTCTCATTGCAATACATACTGTGAATTGCATACACAGTAAAAATGTATCAACAAATAACTTAACAAAATACATCATACAATATTGCATCAACATTGATAGCTTCACCTATTAAACACGTTCATGCCTAGACTTATAAAAAGGGACCAAAGAGGTTTCATGAAGGCAGGCGAACAGTAGTGTACATGATATCATGGCATATACATACTGGTGGAATAGACATTCACCGACAGTTTGAAAGTTTTTAATTACTTTTACAACAATAGATTAAAACTTTCAACAAAACATATCTTCAAGATGATTTTAAAGTTACAATCATATATTAAATACCTCTTTGCTTATGATTAACAAGTTACAGAAAAACGATTCCTTTTGACTGCAGAGGTAAATCAGTGAAACCAATATTGATCGTGCAAGATATTGAACACTTTGTTTTAATTTACAATTGACAGATATATTAACCTAAACACTACCAGAAAATATCATGGTCACGAATATTAACACTTTTACTTTTCTTCCCAAATACTGTTTTTGATCCTATAGAAGGTGATCATAATTCTTTTCAAAAAGTCGACTATAGGCACTATATGACTATAATCTAGAAATATGTGTTCAACAAAATAATCAATGGTATTCCAACCGAGTAGTTCTGGACAAATGACAATATATTGATAGACATTGAACCTGTTTGCTTGAATATTATGTGAACGCAGATGTAAAACGTAAATACTTCCCCATTTTTGATAGTTTTATGATGTTTAAGTGAAACTATTAACATCTTTCATTTTAATGTGTCTGTGCCAGCATTTGTTGAAATTGATCAAATGTAAAACTGAAGTTACCGTAGATAAAACTTACCACTATATCAAAATGTATTTCTTTTCTTACAAAACATTGCATATACATGTACACATTGAAATGCAAAATAGAAAGCAGCACCCTAACGTCGTTAATTAGTCCATCAAGACAAAAAGAGCTACCAAACAGAAATGTTTTTGTTAATAAAACGTTCATAATGTTAGTTTCATTATTTGAACGAAAATGAAACTAAAGTTCTTGTCACAATGAAGTAATGCAAACATCATAAGTTAAATACAATTGAGGTTGTTACTATAATGTAATGCTTAAGTTAAATCCTGGATACCCTTGCAATTAATTCTTACGTTGTGGAGGTTAATAGAGGGATTGTAAATTTGGATGATTACATTCCTTTTTTACAGTGACATTAAACTGTTCATAAATCTTTTTTTTTATCACTTTATTTCTTTTTTATTTTATATCTTATTTGTTTTTGTTTATAAATCTTTATTTCCATGAGAAAAATAGGGCAAAATAACAAAATCTTGTTACATGTGAACAGTCTCACAAATTAAAAAAAAACTAGTAGTCGTATATAGTGACCATAACTACTCTTGTTATCAATTATGTAGATGATTTCGTTCACGTGTACTGATTATTCTACTGTTATTTGATGATAGAATACTTATCATAGCAGACAAATATTCTAATAAAATACAAGTAATGTTCGAACACAGCGCATGTTGTTTATTGTTTCTGAGGATATTACACAACACATACAATTGCGTCAAGTACAGTGTTAGCAATTTGGTTACTATCACACGGACGTTTAGACAGAAATATCATATCGAATGGGCAACAAGACAACCAAGTTGAATTAGTTTCCCTCTTGTCCAGGCTATTCCTATTAATCCAATGGTCTGACATCTAATATAAGCATAAAGACCTCATTTCAGAAATATGTCCTGGCAGCTGTTCTTGAGTTACACACTTTCTGTACATTGATTATCTCCTTAAGACCTCTGTTGGACATCTTGTTGCAGACTACATGACTTCACAACAAACACTTCAAGAGCATTTAGGATTTACATTAATTTTCTGTCTGGGAAAGAAACTATGTTGTCAAAAGATATTAGTCAAAACATTAATCAACTCTTCCCCTTCTTTTTATTTTAAGCGAAGCTCCTGGAGATCCACACAACACATCTGATTCCCCAACGTGAGATGAGTTGGTTTTTTTTATTATTGCTTAAACATAATAGAACACTTGTCTTTGGTTTTCGTCTTAATAAGAACTTTTGTCAGTATACAAACTTATTTCTAAGTTCTAAGTTAAACCAACGAGCAAAATGTTGTATATGAACATTTTGACAACAAGGAACAAAGACCATGCACAATCTTAATGCAATACAAAATACAACTTCGCACGACAAGGTTAACACGTATAGAGATAGACTCTATCCGCTTTCTACATAAAGGCAGAGACCATAAAATAAATGTATTTTATGGTCTCTGATAAAGGTTACATAACTGTGAAACGATGCAGTGACATCAATAGTCACGACTTACGCCCCTTACCAGCTGCTTACATACAGCCAATGAAATCCCCGTTTAGATTCGGTACTGTAGTACTGTAGAGTTTCACAGATTCCTAAATTGATTCTAATTTCACCAATTACATGCCTGTGTGTACTTTGACGTTTGAAAGCTAGCACACGGACCCTGTACATCCGGAAACCCGGCCATTTGCATGGTACTGTTTCAAATCTCCTCTATGCATTTCTATGAAAATAGTGATTCGCTTAACCGCACGTCTTGCTATCCGGACGATTCTAAACAGTAACCATGTTGTGCCGATAAACAGGGTCTGTATAACAGACTCTATACCTATTTAAGATGATCGAGTCAATGCTGCAGCTTGAAGTCGAGTTTGCACATTTTGTTAAAGAGCCACCGGGTATGTTGATAGACATACAGGAACATTGCCTAAAAAGGACCTCATTGAATTAAATTTTTTTTTTTAAATTCATGACCCAAAATAAGAGGAAAAATATGCACTTCTAAATGCAAGACTAAATAAAGATCAATTCTATTATTTTCAAGCTTAAGCATTGTGGTCTACTCGGACAATGTAATAATTGAAAATATAATGTAATCATTATTGAGCAGTTTTGATTCTTAATGTTAAATTGTCAATTTAAACACATTTCTTGCATCAACAGTCCATGTACCTTATGCAAAGGCATCAACCGCTAATCAGCTGTGAACGGACAGTTTTCACTTTAAAATAGGCAGTTTAGATAACAAGCATTTTCATATGACAATAACAATATGTAGTCTGAAGCAACTTAAAAAACTTAACAGTTAAATCAACATATACAGATCCGAGAATTTGTCATATCTAGGAGCAAATACATTTAACATGTCTTTCACAGCTTGAAACTCTGATATCATGTCATGTTTATATCACATACTGATTACTATAATCAGCAGATTAGAGCCATTGCGAGCTGCCCGTCCATAATCTGTTTGAAGAAAAATTCTAGTTATATCCAGTGTTTACCTTAAATGTCAAAGTAGACTCTCTATCAAGAGATACGATATGGCAGTCCACTTGAATTATTTTGGATGAAATGCTATTTTGAGAATTACATCGTACTTCTAATGTCAAGATGAGTTAATAAAAACGAAACCAATGTCAGAGATTAACGTGTTAGAAAACTTGAGGTTATGTCGTGTAGGAGGTACTTTTTTGTGCCTCGCGTCAAAAAGTAATGGCTTGACCGATTTACATGAAATTTTCAGGGTTGATAGCCTGCGACCAACATTTTTGCATCTCGAAGCCCAAATTTAGATTTTCGACTTCCCTTGTGAGTTATTCTCCCTTGAAGTTGACATTTCAAACCTCAATAGCTATTGACAAAACTTTCACCAAAACGAATAGATTTCTTTTGTTTTCAAGAAAATTTAAAATTGTGTGAACTTTAGAAGTCCTCTTTTGAATAAAGGCAACACATAAAGACACACAATGTAGCTCATTTTGAAGCTGAAACATGAGTATATGAATCTATCACCCTCAGCTCTGCATCTAACCATTTCCAGATCACAGCAATTTAAAACTCTATGAAAAGGGGATTTTCGGCCTTTTAATCTAAAAGGACATAACTCTGTATACAATTGTTTGATAATAATCTATATCTTGCAATGTGTAAACAAGGGGGCATCAGAAAAAACCCACTACAGAACAGTATCATATAAAAGTTTGCGCACAATTTAAACAGTTTCCAACTAAATTTAAATTTGATGATTTTGTGATTTTTCGAGGGGAATTTTCTTTCGAGAATGACCTTTGTTCAATCAAGAAAGATAGAGAAGTGATTCATCATTTTAAAGCGATACATATCATATTAAGAAGAATATCTTTCAAGCATGGATCTATAAAGATTTACAGGCAACAGTACTTGTTATTGCCTTTTTAAAAAATCGTCATATCAACAAAGATCAAGTGTTTAAATAAATAAGCAATTGACATATAATTTATATGTATTTATATCGTCAGAAAATAATATTGTTTTAGTATTTTATTGAATATTCTTTAGCATATAACACATTAATTATATATGCAATCTAAATGATGATTACATTTACATAAGTGACAATTATAGCACAACATTTTCTATGTTATATATGAGTATGAACATATTAACAGTTTTGTCTAATTCATGAGAAACATAATGTAGGGGTCTATGAATGTGATTTTTCCATTTTCAGAGGGGTATTTTCTTTGGAGAATTTACGGAAGAAAGAGAAATGTTTAATAACTTATTTGAAAAGAGAGAATCGGATTAATTTAAGGTTGAAATCAAACAAGGAGTTCAAGGTCAAGCAGAAGTACTACCGCGGCAGACCTAGTATAATATTGTAATTACCATATACGTTATCAAATTAAGTGTGTGTGTGTGTGTGTGTTTATATATATATATATATATATATATATATATATATATATATATATATATATATGTAAACACTCAAACTAGACAGAACAGTTCAACATTGATATGTTGATAACATTTGGTTACTGAATTACGGCGTGTTTCAGCTCAATAGGAGTATGATACTGTAACATTTGTTTTTGATTTACGCTTTTGAAATACGAGTGTGTAGTTTTTGTCATTTTTTTAACATTTCCGACTGGAAAACTGTAATACTTGTGAATATGTTTTATTGCATTTTGTTGAATTGTTTTAGATAAACAATTTGGCAGTGTGAAAAATAATTATCACAAAATATTTCAATTGAATTGCGGTAATTTCAGGTAGTTTCCATTATTTTTAATATTTTGTAGTAACATAGGATTAATGAATAAAACTAATGGAAAGTACGTTTTCTTAACATGCATAGTTTATGGTCCTCGGCAATCACTGAAGATGAGTTAAGCGTTAATGGTATTGCAAAATGTTCATCAAAGCCCATTGGCGTTTCCACAGCTAGATATAATTTTTGTGCTTAATCTATCAAATCATTTGAGGATTACTGTTAATCAATTTCAAGTCTTTGAAAACTTTACAAGCTATAAGGTATTTTTGTCAATTGTCAATACATCTCTCTCCCATTGATATAAAATTACAGCAATCATAAATTTCCCTCCAGCAAGATAATACCGATTTGTTGAATCTTATTCTGTGACCAAATTCACATTCAATGAGTAACAAAACACGCCTGAATAGATCCATTTAATGAAACAAGTGACTGAACAAATCTTGTTTTCACCATAATGAGGTAGATATAAGGATTACATTTCTCGAAAATCTATTTTAAGCTGATTATATATTACACTTTAACCAGTTAGTATTTTATAAAAAAAATTGATTAAAAAATCAAAATCTAATAAAACTATTTTGGCGAGAATGTTTGTTATCTTACTTACAAATTCTGTCGACATAAATAACCTTCGTTGACTTTGGTGCGCCTTTAGTGTATGACGTCGTATATCAGGCCGATTGTCACTTTTTGAGAGTGAAAAATGACAATTTCCATAACGTTTCAAAAACGCGTTTTTCATAGAAACACACTATTACACTATTACTTCTGATAATGTGGCAATGTAACTTACAGGATACACATACTGATTGCAGTCGCTTTCATTGGTTTATTAACACTAACAACAGTAATAAAGAAAACTTTTCCAAATCGTTACAATAATATAGATATTGTGAACTCATATTTCAGGAACTTCAAAGGGTTCATGTACAATTAGTGACTTATGCTTAGGAAGGACTTAGCAAAACAAGTCGATGTTATAATTGCAGTTAGATCTGGTTTTGGACAATCTGAAATAAGACAGCACGCAATATAGCTCTGTCTCTCTTGCACTACCATTCTTATTACTACTTTCATTTCCACACCGGCTCACAGATCGAGTCGATGATAAAAAAAATTGCATACATTTGATTTGAAGCGTCGGTTATTCACAATGATATAAAAGATGGGAAACGAATGACAAGCATTTCCAAATGCAGAATGATAAAGCAAAGCAATGATCTACTGATACCCTCAAATTAATGTACAATGAAATCGAGTTCACACACATTTAAATTTGACAATCTACCATGAGTGTCGGAGTTTCAGGCTTCAATGTTTGCCGAACCTGAACGACAGGATGATGGAACAGTTGATATCCACCATCACGAATAATATTTTCAAGAATCTGCAATCAAATAACAACGAGTTGCTTCAAAGTCGTTTCTATGGATTTGTCACCCTTTTGCCAGTCATTGACAATAATTCCTACTACAGGGAAAGCTCCATTTTTTCCATGTCACTGTGGGAAGCATCTCCCTCTTCTTGCATCCTTGCTCGTGATAAATGTGATCAATATTGTACAAATGAAATATGTATTATGGTATGTTGTGTTAATTAATAACATAACTGTTAACTTCTTTTATTTCCCACTGACGGAAAACGTGCCTCATGTTGATCACACCACGATGTTCTTCTAATGTACATGTTGACATGACATAAATACAATGTGAAAAATACAGCGACTTTAATGTTTCATATTTTCGAAATTCAACTTTTTACATTTGGGATAACACTACCTTCAATAGAACAAATAACTTTTTTTTTTCTTTTTGGGCCATGCCCCTTGCAGTATCGCCAGCACTGACTGTACCAGCAGCTTAAACTACCACGGGTCCTCGAACCGTACAAGAATTTGTACTATTCCAGCCAGTGTTATCCCCAAATGTAAGGTTTGTTAACTATCTAATTGTATCACGCTTGTTTATCTATTTATATTTTTGCATGTGTATTCTACTCATTAAAGTGTGGTGAGGTTGATATTAATTAACTATATGATCATCATTACTACTATTCAATTTAGTTTGATTAAATGTGACTCAAATGATTGAAAACTAACTTATAGAAATATAGAAATGAATCCTTGTGTTGCTATTTATGACATCCTGATTAATTTAGGAAGGATATGAAACTAGTAAATGAGTTCAATCAAACACTTGATGATTTAAATTTGGAATTAACAAGTTGTTTCAGTTGAATGTGTATAACAAAATGTCTCCAAAAAATATCTGAAATCACATTTCTTCTTTCAGATTGTTACTATCTTAGATCTTAGATTGATTTGATTGATTAAATTCTGACAAAAATTTAGGAAGATGTGAAGTGATTAGGCTGGATGGAAATAACGGAAATACTGTTTTTCCAATTTAACGTTGTCACAAAAACTTTCCAAAGAAAAAACTACTCAATATTATCGTCAATTGAGACAGCAATCAGGGACGTACTAATTTTGTATCTGACATCGTATTTCATCATCCGCAATATATCAAAATTCAAGTCTTTAAGACGTATATTAAGGTTATTCAACATCAACATCTTTTCATTTTACAAATAGGTTTAGAATTATGATTGAATATCTTAACCTCTCTCTGGACCAATCGTGTGCAGGACAGGAATCATTTCAACAATGCACATACAATGAAATTATGATATAGTATGACAAATAACAAATAAGAGAAAAGTGATGCTTTCTTTAAACTGTCTGTGGAAAATAACTTTTGTGTAATGAATTAAAGTTTCTAGACTGGTGACGTTTGTCAATGGTGATTATCATAGGATATGGATGTACATTGTAGTGGACAAATTGTTACTGGTATCTCTCGTACTTGGAGGGCGAGTATATACGCTCTATATTTCCCCCAGCACATGTGCATCTTGGTTAAGAGCCTGCATGAGAAAACATCTTAGTCACTTAGCCATAAATATTTCTATCTGGATAAAAAGAGAATGATGTCAAACCTGACTTAGGAAACCATTAAGCTTTTTACACGCTGCTACGGTAGTTTTATGTGCCACACAATGGTAATTGAAAGCAAAAAGTATTTGAGGGCAAGAAATATGATGATAAGAATTGGGTTTTGAGTTCAATTCTGTCATCCACTTACGTCAGTAGCATACATCAAATAGCATCAGCAGTTTTAACAGTAACAGTAATATGAGCTGCACCACCTCCATGTTGAAAATATAAATTAAAGAGTGTAGTGAGTGAATTGTGAATTATTGTTTAACGCTGTTTGGGCAGTATATATGCGATCACATTATTTGCAGTAGTAATTATTTTGTATTCTGGATTGGTACCAATACCCTCGGAATTAGGCATCATTCAATCGCCAACACTGACTGTACAATAGCTTGTCCTTTCTACCATCGTGACTTTACTTTACAGAAATTAGTATTTTTACTGAAAAATCCAGAAACTGTTGGTTTTGTTTTATTTCTGTGTAATAAATTACGCATCTGCATAATATGCATCTGTTTGCTCGATATAGATCTTATCATTTAAAGAAACTGATTAAAGGCATAATTTGCATGGACACATGATTTATAGAAATTCCTAAATAAATCGAGAATCTCACCAGAGTGTCTTCTGATATTTTAACTTGTACCAACAAGTGTTTATATATTTGATATCAGAAGATACGAGGGTGAGATTATATCATTCAAAATCATTCTTATTACGTTCCAATGCAAATAGTCTATATCTCTGAGCACTTGGTCATGACTTCCAATGCTGCGAGCATTGCATAGCATTGTGACGTCATCATCTATATGACATCATAGCATTGAGATGTCATTACTCGATGATGTAAAAGCGTTGTGATGCCATGTAGTTGTCGATGACAGGGTATTGTGCAAAATATCCAAGGAGTTGCCACCTGATCTCACACAGAAAATATCTCCTGTGCAACACAGTTTTGGATGATAAAATGATGTGCATATGTATCACTTTTCAGATTCATGTCGAAAGTTTCATGACTTAAAAATGACAGTTACAAGTCTTGGCAAAAAGAGTATCATCTTCCGCGGTCTTAGTAAACCATGGGCAAAGTTTACAAAAATACCTACTGTCAAAAAACACAGTCTTTGTAAAAAGACTATCAAATTCTAGTATAGCCCAATCTCTGCTGGCATGAACAATCATTCAAACTGCAGCAAGGTAGAGAGAGAAGATAGTAATATGACTGGGAATGATGAACATTTAAATAAATAAAATAAATGCTAGTTTATAACATTGAAAATCTCAGCTACGAAATAAATATAAGTAACATATTATCGTTTGTAGTCTCATCTGGGAGTTTGCCAAAGTTGAGGGACTGGAAATAAGAGAATAGATAAAAACATCTGTAGTTTTTCTTCAGTCTGTTTTCCTTTTTGTCCTACTGATGTTGTGTTTCATCATTTGATTATTTGACATACTTATTTAACTTGTCCTCTATATTGTATATGCATACACTCGTAGGCTTACCATTTTTAACACATCGATTTCTAGTTACTTGTAAATTAAGTAACAGAACAAGTTTCATTTATCAACATTGAAGGTTGTATTGCTTGACACGACAAACATTTTGGAAGTTTATCAAGTAGATGCCTTGAAGTTGAGTGTATCTCACCACACAATACAACGACTCACAGTAAATCAAATTTCAATTTAAAATGTCCAAAATTTATACACAAGTCGCATTAACGTTAAAATGCACAATAAAGGTATTACACTGTCACAAATCCTGCTTTGGGCATTGGTATTGCGTCTAATGTTTTCAAACAAAACATTACAGTTAGTTAATATGACATTGAGTATAATCAAGTAAAAACATAATGGGGAAAAGAACAGTATGCTATATCAACTCTTCTACTATCAGCTGTTATTTTCCGCCTGTCTTCATTGCATTATAGCCTATGAATAAATAATCAGAACCAAAATTAAAACCATTCATAGCAGTAACAATTTACAACATTATCAACTTATAATTGTAATAAATACTTCATACACTATTGTATCAACATTGATAGATTAACCTATTAAAACATGTCATGTCTATAATTATCAGCAGCACCAACAGCTGTTTCATCAATGGCAGATATATAAAGGCACATGTAGATTATTTGAACATATAAGGTATTCTGATGCTTATTGATTTTGAAATGTGTACGATTCTATAGAATGGACATTGTTCTAGCTGCTAAACAATTTCAACTTTTGACCATCTTCAAAACAGTTAATTTAACACTGTTATAAAGACGTAGCTTAAAGTGTACATGTAGTATTGTTTCAATTGTGTACACAAGGTGACCCTCTGTCACAAAATATTCACTTTATTTGCGCATATGTTAAAACACAGATGAAAACATCATATGTATTAAAATGCGTGAACGTCATGATTTTCATTATTCAAAGACAATATCAAGGTTCCGAAGATTGTACCCTATCAGGTGAGCTAACCTACCTGTATGTCACTTAGGATACTTAATATGCATCTGCATATGACTCCCAGGGATGTGAGAAATATATGTTGTCTTTATCGTGCCGATTACATGATGTATATGAATTCTATGGTGTGTATGATTTGTGTGTTCCATCGTCCAGTTATATGTACATTTCACTGTTCATCAATATGGTCAGCTCTTGGAACTGTAAAGGTATTTACCAATTTTGTATCGCCGTCACATGAACCAAACAACTACTTGCTTAATAGGTTTGGATTAACATCCGATACATGAAGTGGAGACGAGCTTAATGCCAACCTCAGTGCACATTATCATTAGACTGAACTTCACTTGAAAGTGTCTAAATGATATCTGATAACTGGTCATTGGACAAACATCCGCATATAAGTGATTACCTAGATATATACTACATATAATATATTTTGTATATCAATAGCCTTATAGAGATTTAATCAGTTTACCACTAGAATCCTCTCTTTATCTAACGGAACTGATTTAAATATGTCTGTACATGTATATGCCTACATGTAGACATTCCAAATACCTATTTGATCAACAGATCTATACATGTTATCAAGGTAATCCCCTTATTAAAATGACCCATGGGTCTATTGGTTCAGATATACATTTTAGATATGTTTACTTCAAAAACTATCTATTATTGAGTATAACAAACATAAACACAGGTAGCAAAACAAAGGAAGCAAAAGAGCATTTGTGTTGAGGTTTTATTAACATATGTCTCTGGAGCTTAAAACCGTATGTTGGTTGGATAGAGGCTATTTGCTATCATCAGAGATGGAGATGATTTCTTTCATGTGTACTGGTTACATTACTTTGATTAAAGGCAAGGTATGATGTTGTTCTTATATTCTGACACAAACAGGTTTCAAGCATAGCATATATCTTTCTGGGAATATTACACATTATATAATTTTATCAAGTAAGCAATTTCTATCACACATACGTTAAGACATAATTATTATAGCGAATGAGCAACAATACCATGAAGTTGAATTAGTTTTCCTCTTTTCCAGTATATTTCTATTGATTCAAAGGTCAGACATCTAATTTAAGTATGAAGATCTCATTCAAGGAATATGTCCTGGCAGCTGTTCCTGAATTACACAATTTATTTAGTTTGATTATCTCCGTTAGACCCCTGTTGGAAATTTTGTTGCAGACTACACGACTACACAAAAACCACTTCAAGAGCATTTAGCGTTAACAGTCCTTTTCTGTCTGGGAAAGAAACTATGTTGTCAAAAGATATTAGTCAAAATATTAATCAACTCTTTTCTTCTTCTTTAAGTCTCCAACGAAGGTCTTCATGATCAGCATGACACATCTGATTCACAAAAGTGAGTTGTGTGTTTGTTCATTATTGCTTAAAGTAGTTAAATACTTGTCATTGCTTTTTTCTGAATAACAAAGTTTGTTAGCCAATTTAAAAGGCAAAAGTTTGTATACTCATTATGACAACAGGGTACGAAGACAAAACCGTTCATTCACTTGAAGGAATACAAACAACCAACAAGTAATATTTCATCTTCACGAAGTCAACATCCCTATGTGATCAGTTGTCGGAGTAATGCCTAGGAAACACAGGTGGTATACAACATCATGTCACATCACAAACTCACAAATCACATATTATCTCATTTAAAAACTGTTCACCTCCTCATGTACTCGTGGAAAGGGGGTGAATAATAACCTGGAGGTGATGGAGAACGATAATTGGTAAAGATCCAATGATAATGGCTACAGCAAGTAACTGTTTGCTATACCAACGACCAAAAGTGGGTATCCAGATTAACAATTTTGATGTCAACACCTCCTCAGAAAGTCCACCGTTATATACTTCTTTTTTATCTTTCTGCATCTTATTTAACAGGAGTATCTACTGTATGAAGTCTTGGTTTCTGTTATTCGGAAAGTACCACACTGCACGAAGAAGCCATTACATTTTTATCTCAAAAAGAGGCTGATATTGATCAGGTTGCTTAATGAATACAATGCTGGCATTGACAATAGAACATTGTTATAATCAGTAATTAGCTGCGTAACTTTGTTGTCTTCATGTTTTATGTAATTCTTATCACACGTCACATTTTAATTAATCAAATGTCCAGTAATCTATGATTATAAAAAAACCTCTTTGACAACTTTTCTAATTGCTAGGGCATCATTTAACATATTAAGAACATCAAAAATAAATCGATGGACCATTACAGAGTGTCAGGTGACATTCTATAAGTTGTATTCATGCTTTGTGTAATTCTTGAAGAAACGAAGATGATAAACTAGTAATAAATCATCGTGATTTCTTCGACAATTGTATATATATATATATATATATATATATATATAATATTCACCTGATGAGACCCGTGATGGTCGAAAGCATGCTTGTGAATTATGAATAAATCATTTTGATTTCTTCGACAATTGTATTTTCCTATATGAGACCTGAGGGTTGGACAAGTTTGAACTGAATTTTGTAATATATATATAAATAAATTGTAATTTTGTTAATTAATAAAATGTTCAGTAATTCTTATAAACACACTAAAACTCTATAAATCTACAAAGAATATGTCAATTTCACAAACATTTTCTGATTGTTAGTGTATCAATCAATTAATCAATCAATTGCTAGATTATTACAGACAACAGATGTATATAAGGCATACATATCTATATCTTCATAAAACGTCGCAGTAAGTGTATATAGTATCATATCATATCAAAGTAAAATATCAGTTTCACAAGAAAAAATTAATATTATGTTTACTGATTTACACTACAAGTGAAAATCAGTTTAAAGTCTTTGTATTTGTTGTTCAGAACTTTGAAGAAGTTTTGTATTTTTAATAATGAAATACCAGAATATTGTCATATTGCGTTTCAAATCAACAGCCTTGGGGATGATAACACCTTTCATAACAAAGACTTTTCAAAACATTTAAAAACCGATCAGTGATATTTAGATTCGTCCGAAGGTATAATAAACTGTAAGGTTTCACATTTTCCGAATTAAATATTTTTTTATCTTGATTAAAAAAAACTTGTACTAAACTATAATTTAAGTACGCAGCTTTCAGATAGATCTGTGACAGTAGAAACAGAATATGCAATGGAAATTGCAAAATTCCATTTAATTTGATAATTATTTGATTGATAATATGGAAACACTTTTTCGTTTATCATTTTGACATTGTGCAATTACAAGAGAGGGACAAGATGAATCGACCTTGATTCAGTAAATGTTTGAAATCTTATTAATGTGTGTCCTCATTAAGACCTTGCACATGTGATTCGTCATTGACAAGCTACCATTACAAACACATCAAGAAGTTGGTTTACTGGTTATTCCTTCAATGAATATGACTCAATTGTTGTGAAGATGGCGCGATAGAAGTGATACTCAGAGGTACTTGTGCATGAAACATATTTGTATTCCAAAAATAGTTCATTTATTATTTATATGAAATTGTTTGCTAAAGTTATTGGAAATCATGCTATGGATGTTTATCCATGTATTAAACGTCAATGACACTCTGAAGCTGAATCCACTTTTACATAGACTTTTGATAATGTATAGACGTAATTGGTACCAACATGGTTTATGCATCTCTGAATTGTGTAGTTGAAAATGATAAAAAGAACATCAATTATTTGCAGAAATGTTTTGTGTTATATCAATATATTACATAAAGATGACATCACGGGGATATCCACTTTACAAATTGCTACTGTCTTTCAAAGAGCTATGGTGTAAATGATCGAAATAACAATGCATTAAATATTTTCAATTTTCAATATTCTATCCAATGTCAATAAAGTGTCTTCGTCTTGACAGGCCGGATTCCATAATTTCCGATTGGATTTTAAGATAGCAATTCACTTGAAAGACATTTGGAAAGCTCTATCAAATCGACCCGTATCCTGCCACTTTTAACTTGTTGCAATGGTAACATATTTATTTTTATCTGAGGTTTATTCTATGAGACAACCCCCGTTTCATATGTCAACAATTCTGGCTTTAGGTGTGTTATTCACTTCATCAATAGTAATAAAGAAACAATTGCTGACTCCTTTCAATTGAAATCATATAAATGATATGCACTCTAACATAGTTTTGCATCAGAGGTTCGCATGGTACAATGTTCATGAAAAATGAAGGACATATGCTTAAGAAGTAAAAAAAGAAAGTGAAACAAGTCAATGTTATCATTGCAGTTCGATCTGGTTCTGAACAATCTGAAATAAGACAGCAGCAACAAAGCTCTGTCTCCCCTACAATGCCATTTAGTATATTAGACTGTTCCACTGAATGAATGCAGTAGATGAATAAAACATAGTATAAATTTGATATTTTGAAGCGTCAGTTGCTCACAATGATATAACATGTTGGCAAGCATTTACAAATTCAGAGTGATAAAGCAAAGCAAAAATATCTGGATCAAATAGTGACAAATGTCTTCAAATTAAATTACAATTGAATCGATTCCAAATACACAGGTGTGATTATTTAAATTTGACAATCCAACGTGATTACCGAAGTGTCATGTTTCAATGTTTTTCGAACCAGAATGCGGTCAAATCATCATCTTTTTTAACAACTATGATAATGGAACAGGAGTGAGGTTGATATATGTCCCCCAGGACGAATAGCTTTGTAAATAATTTGCAATGAAATGACACTGGTTTGCTTTAATAACATTTAATTTGGATTCGTCTTCCCTTTTTTGCCAGTCGTTGACAATAACTCAGGAGGAGGATGTGTTTTAATCAATCCTAGCAAAGGTAAAGTTCTATTCATGACCATGTGGGAAGAATCCCCCTTCATTGTATCATGTAAATGTTTATAAATAAAAAAAAACTCATTTAAATAGAATTTGCTCGTGATAAATTTAATCAATATTGTACAAATAAAATAAATCTGACTGATAACGTGTGTCATCCATAATGTTCTGTTTTTTCTTACCCTGAACAACATAGTGCTGATTATTAATGATTAATGTTCATGTTCAGATGACATAAATGCAATGTAAGAAATGCACAAATCTTAATATTCTAAATTTAACTTGTGTGTTTCCTGGAATGGTTGTCAAAAATTAAAGGCAAATGCAGCTTTTTGAATTATTATAAATAGTATCGTACCTGTCAACTCTTCTATACATTCTTATATATATTGGTGAGATTGCTATTAATTTATCATATGATCATTTGTATTATTATTCAATTTACTTTGATTGAATGTGACTCAAATGTTTGAGACCTAACTTCCAACTTTTAACTTTTGCTTTTTCTGACATCCTAATTAAGTTAGGAAGGATAGTGAACTAGTAATTATATAAGTTCAATCAAATGCTTGATTAGAATTTGGAATAAATAATTCGTTTAATTAGGATGTATATCAGACATGTTCATCTCAAAAGAAATTCTTAAACCAAGTATTCAGTATTTATTTGATTGATTAAAATGTGTCAATTTGTAAGACTGAAACAAAAAATTATGAAGGCATGAAGTGATTTAGCTGGATTGAAATAGTTGAAATAGTGTTTTGCCAATTTGAAGCTGAATTTAAAACTAATCAATATAAGTGTCCATTGAGACAGCAATCAGGTACGTAATCAAGTTTTATATGTGACATTGTATTTCATCATCAACAATTTATCAAAACTCAAGTCATTCAAACATATCCTATTTCATCACGCTCATACCATCAACAACCTATTGATGAGTCTAAATAGTTTTATTTTAAAAATAGCTGAGGAATTATTATTTAATATTTTAACTTCTCTGTTGATCATGCTTGTGCTATGACAGACAGGAACAATGGAAGTATGATAGAATATGATAGATAGCACATTGAATTTGGAGAGAATTTATTTCATTTTAAAAATAAACATTGCATTGCTATGCAAGTAACTAATTTGTTAGGTGTTATGGCTTCTAGACTGGTGATGTTTGTCAATGGCGATCATCATAGGATATGCAAGCACACTGTAGTGGGCAAAATGTTATCATACTAGTGGAGCGAATACTTCCGTTCTATATTTCCCCCAACACATGTACATCTTGATTACAAGTCTGCAGGAGAAAATATATCACTTAACCATTAAGATTCCTACCTGAATAAAAAGCGAATGATGTCAAACCTGACTTGCCAAGCCATTATGACGTGATGTAGACTTGCCTATTAGGTTAAAGTAATGTTATCAAGGTAATTACCTAATTCAAACGTTGCTGGGGAGCGTTGGTTCACATATATCTTTAGTGATTTGTACTTTGTAATCCTTTAGAGTTTAAAACAAGCTATATGTTGGTCGGACCATTTGCTGCTATCACAAGTACATACTGATCGTTTTGCTATTATGTGAGGAAAGACAAGGTATGATGTTATAACAATATTCTGACACAAATAAGTTCCAAGCAAAGCATGTACCTTTCTGAGGATATTAAACATTATATATACCACACGACCATTTTCGCCTATTTAAGACATATTTACACTGAGGTCGTGGGTTCGAATCCCGCATGGATCTCCGCCCGGAAAAGTACAAGAATTTGTACTATTGAAGCTAGTGTTATCCCAAATATAACCATGTTAAACTTATCATGTCGGACAAGCGAGTTGAATTACTTTCCCTGCTATCCGGTCAATTCCTATTGATTCAAAGGTCAGACATCTAATCTAAACAAGGCGCACTCTTTCCAGAAATATGTCCTGGCAGCTGTTCTTGAGTTACACAATTTCTTTAGTTTGATTATCTCCGTTAGACCTCTGTTGGACATCTTGTTGCAGACTACACGACTACACGAAAACCACTTCAATGGCATATAGCCTTAACAATCCTTTTCTGTCTAGGGAAAGAAACTATGTTGTCAAAAGATACAAGTCAAAACATTAAAAAACCTCTTCTTCTCTTATTTATCTTAAGTGAAGCTCCTTGAGCTTCACCTGAGTCACCTGATTTCCCAAACTGCTATGCTGTTGTTTAGTATTGCTTAAACAGAATAACAGTTTTGTTTGAATAAAAACTTTTGAAACTAAACTGATTGGCAAAAGTGTGTATATAGACTTTTTGATAACAAGGAACAAAGACACTATCATGTATCTTCCTAATGCAAAACAAACTACACACGAGTAATTATAGTACATCTACATTGGGAAGAAATGCATCGTAAACATATATACATACTAGAATCATTATCACAAAGTACGCATAGGCTCATGTAAATATCGTCTGCCTCTTCATGTACTCATGATAAAGCAAATAAGAAATGAAGAACAATAATTGGTGAACATTCCATGATAATGTTGTTTTCAGTGTCGACCTCAATTAATATTTAATGTTACAGAGTACCTGCTCGAATTGCAATAGATATCTGTTTAGGTAAACATGTTTGACAATATGATCGTCTTGAAAGACTTTGGTCTCTTTCTGCATCGTATTCGTAACAAGAGTATGAACACATGCCAATGGCCGTCTTAGTTTTTGTTATTGGGAAACAGTTTGTGCTGAACAAATAACGACACTGCATGAGTAAGCCACACCATTTGTTTCCAAATAAGCGACTGATATTGATAATGTTCTTCCTTTCAATGAAATGACAATGGACCAAAAGTGGTGGATCTGCCTGCCGTCTCCTTCCCGATTCATCCGGATTTCCCAGGATCTGCCAATATTTGTGAGAATCCGGAAGGATCCGGCAAATTGATTCCACCACTTATTGTCCTGTGTGAAAATGCTAAATTATTACAAGGCTGCAATTGACAACAGAAAATTGCTTTGATCACTAACTAGATGACTTGTTTCTTTGGTGATTTTGTTTTTTCTATTGTCACCTTTAAATCAATCAAATGTCGAGTAATCTAATCATTTGAAAACAAATTTAAAATCTAGAAATCTTGAGAAATATGTCAATTCCACAAAACAAATTCTGATTTTTGGAGCATCATTTAACATGTTTAAAATTGCTGGATGCTTACTTAATATATCTTTTGGTTGATATTTTATAGATTCAAGTGATATTGAACAAGAATATATTATTGATGTTTCGAAGTATACATCCTTGAAAACGCTGCAAGGACCTTATGAAGTATATAACGCAAACACATCATTATCTATACCAAAACGCCGCAGTAAATGAACTCATTTTCATATCCAAACAATAATATATCAACTTCAGGAAATTTCATTAATTTGGAAAAAAAGGATAATACATAGTTTGTTTTGTACTACGATAGTCAATAGACTGGTGCGTTTGCTCAACATTTGAAAAAAAACCCCACCAGAACACAGCAAGCAGCTCCCAATCAACCAGCAGGCCTAAGTAACAAAAGTGGTCCCAAACCAACACAAGCTATCACTTGAAAATTGCCTCTCGGCATGAAACAATGTTGTAGTGATGAACAATGACTTTGAGAAAAAAAATCATGAGCAAAGGGGATCACAACAACGTCCACATAATCTAATTATGGGTGCATATAAAAACAAATCAATAAATACCACGGTGATATTTAGATGTGTATTTAGAAGGTATAATAACGTGTAAGTTTTAGACATTTGAAAATTAGTATTTATCTGATCTGAAAAAAGCTAAACTATAAATCAAATATGCTAGTTTCATATGTATGTGTGACTGGTGAAACACAATTTGAAATACAAGTCGGCATAGATGTACAAATATTGACTGTTACATTGTTTATTTCAACAAATGCAAAATCACATGCTAACTTTTTATTTTAAAGTTGAATGCTAATTTTGAAACATCTTGATAATCAGTATTACATTGTCAAATTGAAAGAGATTGATCTTGTGATTTAGAACACTTTTGAAAACTTATAATTGTGTGTCCTCATGAGGAGCTTGAACACGTGATTCATCATTGTCTTATGAAGTTGGAAATATGTTACTGTTACACAAGCAGCATGAAGTTAATTTTCTGGTTATTCGTTTCATAAATACCATTCGATTTGCAGCAGATTGATGAGATGATGGCATGGAGGAAATGATAATCAGAAGTACTTGTGCGAATATAGTTCACCTATTTGTGGTGGAATATTGTATTCTAGAATTATTGATAACTATCAAGTGGCTGCTTATCCATGCATCAAAATAGAGGTAATGGATCTGTGCTTCAGCTTGAAAACGTTAAAGTAATTGCTGACGAAAACAATGCTTTGGAAGAATAGGGTTATAGTAACTTATTTTCTTATGATGACTAAGTGAAAGAAATGTCTGACAAGGCAATTGGAATTATGCATGAATGATACCTGCAGTACAATGAACATTCGAAATTCGAGAGGATTTACTCACATATGCTATTGAAACATGACACAGTCACATTGGAAGATATTAACGATGCTTTGATTTTCACGAAAACAATAAAGACAAGCACCCATTTCTTGATTCAAACATTGAGAATTGAAGTCATTCATCGACGCTGCGAGTGGGGAAAACTTCTCTACGGCCTAACAGTATATTGTTTATTAGTTCTATAGTACGTTATGTGTTACTATGTGAATATTCTATCAATATATGCGGGGTTTTTTTATTTTAGAAAATATTTTTTTTTGGTTAAATGTAGCGTATTTTCATTTCACGTAATGTCAACAATTCAAGATTGCGGATGCTGTCGATATATCAGTGATAGAACTTTCCCTTTAGTTTATATCCTAGCCTACACGTGAACGGACACACACACAATGCATATTTTTAACTTCTTGGATGAGCCAAACACACCCAAATCCATATTGAAACAATAACTATGATTGGTACATGCATAATTCTACATCAACATGTAATCATTCGTGACATATACACATGCTGCAATGGGACTATCACCCTGAACGAAACCAATTAACGTAGCTTTTTACCATTAAGTATTGTTTATCAAATTTAATTTATTTTGGAGGGACATGTTTCCAAACTTTCATATGAACATGAAACACATCTGTAGTAATTTCAACTTGAAACATGATGTTGTCTAACCTTTAACTTTCAAAATTATGCTAACGAGTTATCTTAAAGGGACAGTAGCACGTGTTTTCGCTCAAATAAGTTGATGAAATGTATTTGAAAAATAATTTCACCAATAGTAAAAGATCGTTCTCTCTTCGGAAAATAAAGTTTAAAATGAGTGTACATGTTTCGGTAAAGCCATGGGAATCGTTTTTGTAATACAAACTAATAAATTGTGTTCACAATAAAATGGCCGCCATTCAATTTTTGCTTTAAAAGCAACATAGTTTTTACCACTACAGATAATTGGTTTGTGTAATAAGATGTTTTACCCTTTAAAATTAATTTAAATGACATAAACTATCATTATAAATGGGAAATTTGAAAAAATAAATTTTGCAAAAAACGTGCTACTGCTCCTTTAAAGAAAACATCTTGGTTAGATGTGGAAAACTTGTTGTTCTATTACTATAGAGTTTTGTAGATTTGATCATTCATTTACAACATTACACAATCCACAATATTGCGGATTATGTACAGTCCTCAAATTGTTAAGAATGTCTGAAAATGCTGAACAGTTTCCACCAAGGTACACACAGTGAATTGACAGGTTTACAATAATATGTTATTTCACAACTGCGTGCAATTACAGCAGTGTAGCACAAAACCTCAATATTGAAACAGTAAGTATAGCTCATGCGTCTTTTTAGATCAAATGATACAGAACAAAATTGAGAATCAAGATTAATACAATTTACATCTTAAAATGAAAATTGTAATATCATTAAAGCATTTGATTGCCAGCTTTTCTAGAAGGTATTATCACCGTGTTTGCTTTTGCCGTGATTGGTGCCTTGAAACTTTACATGAATTATTTTATGTAACAACAATGAAATGAACTGCGTTTGAATAGAAAAACATTTCGAACAATTCAACAAACACAAGTACATATTATAACGTTAGCTTTTTTTCAGTTCTGTCTGCCATATGTTATTATTCTCTAAATCCCATTACTACATTTATCCTCTCTTTAAAAATACATGAGTTTTCTTACATTGTGTTAAAAAGTTCAAATAATCATCTCTTACCGAACATTTGATTTGATTAAACGGGAAAGTTGCTCAGAATCAAAGATAACATATTAGAGCGGCAAGAACCAGCTACTTCAATTATTACAAAAGAAAAACACTTATTTATGTTATCTACCATTCAGACGCGATGATTTGTAAAGCTCAATCATGTCTCATGTCATTTCGTCATTCCACACAGGCTATTGCTGATTTTTTAGAGTTCTTTCAAAGATTTAAAATAATGTTTCACTTTCTGAACATTTGATTTGATTAAAATGAGAAAGTTTACCAGCATTAAAACAAAAGATGAACACGACAAGAATTTAATGAACTGCTGCAAATATTACAAAAGAGAAACTTATTAATGTTAGCTGTCATTTAGGCGACATTCCCTTTGCTTATTCTTATGATAATTTGACACCACAAATGTCTAAAGTATCTGAAATGTATACAGATGTTGAACTCGAATCTCCACAAGACACCTTAAATTAACAGATTTGTTTTTGATATCAAAATTATATTTATATCAGCCATCCTTTTAATGATGTGAACTGTTTTCAAAGTTCAATTATTCTGCAAATATATAGAGATCTTACTTGTATCTGTTCCGTGTACATTAGATGAGAGTTTATTTTCGATGATTTGTATTTGTTATTTGCATCTTGTTATTGTTCTTTTTGAATGTTTATACGTTTTGCTATTTACAAAGTTGACATAATTTATCTTGACCAGCCTCATCCTAACATGGCATTTATGTGCCTTGCAAACGTACATAACAAATAATGTCCATTGTACATCCCGATACGCATATCAGAACAGCTACAGCTGCTTTTGACTGCAGAAAACAGTTCTAACCTATTTGAATAACATTGAAATAAGCTCACAGCAATTAAAGCATTACTGCAGTCACGCAATGCCGAGCATGCCACTGGTGACAGCAACCAAGAACAGCATTGTTACATTGTATATGTACATACCGGTTACATTGTACTATACGTTTTGAGTATGCGAGTATATGACCATAACAGTCTTGAATTGTCGTTGAATAGTGATACTGATTTACAATACGTTTGATCAATGTAACCTTTTTATATTAGGCCAGGTATATCCTACTATACTATCATTAACTATAAAGTTGCAGGTATCTTGAAGTTCTCAATCGGGTTAATATTTTATACAAAGTGTCTGAAAATCTGTACACAATGTGTCAACAATGATCTTTAGCCTGAACAAATATACGACACTTATGACAGTACAGGTTCTTTTTCTGTCAACGTTTATGGGCTCACGAAGCAAATAATGATGTACCAGGATGTTACATTTTACTCTTCTGTAGAACCTAATGCAATTATAGGCTTGTAATAATTACGTATGCAAATATTTATCTAACATGTACTCTATAAACTCTACGCCTAGGAAGAAAATCAACGATAAGTGTTTACTTGAGAATGCAATATTGAATAAAGTCACTGACTTTTGAGAAAGGATAGTTATGTATTTGGTCTCGAAGAACGTCTTCAAAAAACGATTAACAGATTGAGTCTATTAACTTGTACCCTTTGAATTCATATGATCTGTCCTCGAAAGAAAAGGAATGGAGATGGCGACTTCACTTTCAAGAATTCTTATTCTTGAGTTGTCCAGTCCGCCGCTAAATATTCAAAGACGTCTGAATACTTAAACAACATGAACTTGCATAACTCAAAAACAGCTGTCTGTACATTTGTCTGGAATCTTATGAGGTCTTTGAAGGGCATTTAGAAGTGGTATACATAAGAACAGGAAGATTTTCTGGATAACAACTTCTTTAATGTGAAAATGCACGACGTTTCTGGAATCTCATGTTATCTTCATGTTTTGATTAGATGTCTGACATTGAATCAACACTGTATGTAAAAGTTGTCTCATGGATATTCATTACACGAAAACGTTGTATTTACTTGACCCTGAAGATGATCAACTCAATTGCTTACTTTAAGATTTTATTTTCCTAAATGTATGTTAGTAGTGAAAAACAAATTATAGTTTGCTGATAATTTTCTAAGAAAATTGAAAAACTATTTATACTTTATGATAACAAGTTGAAAAATACAGTATTCCCAGCAAATCTTTCATGACCTTTGAAGTAGATCAAACTTCTAATAACGTTAACACTTATGCTGTATACGCTATACGCTTCTCCTGCCCAATTACGTGAACATTAAGTGCAGGAATATACATATGCTGTTTTATGTATTTTCCTGTATGTTTCTATTTTATATTTAAAACATATATTAATGTATGTAAGTCAACTGAATACAGGCGTAAGACCATTAAATTATCAACTTAAGGAGTACACCTCTCTTAAATATATTTTAAAGCAACAACCGATTGACTCATTTTAAATGAGGAAATTATCCTTACAAGATTGATAAAACATACGGATAATTACATTTAATACACGATTTAACTGTCTGTAGACATGAAACATGTAGTTCATCGCCAAATACGGACCATTTACACTCATTTGTAGGAAATAAAGTCAAGATACCAGTAATATATCGGGAGAAAAACATCACAGATATGTCCCTTTAAATGGTCAAACCAAGCTTAGCTGTCATAAATAAGTCGGTCAATTGATACATTTGATATTATTTGAAACTTTGGCTTGAACACGTACTTTATCCTATATATAGTCCGTTGCATTGTGGTTTGTCCAAGTCGTTTTGCTGTTTACCATAGGAACTTGATACCATCATTAAATGTAAATAAAACATCCCTTGGTTTAATAGTTTAATAGGTCTTCAAACTTGAAAATCGACCACAAAAACCATCGATACCCATTCAAACGATCTAATTATCCGACAAAAATGACTGATAGAGGCCAGGATCAGTTATTGACAGACAGAACGGTTATGATGTGATATACGGAAGACTGCATAGATAACATCCTCGCATACCGGTACGTATTCTGCTTTATATTAAAATGTGACATTTTAATTGATACCGTTCTAAAGATATTTGATATATCTAAACAATGAGCATTACTCACCTGCGGTACATCATTACCCTGAAGGAATTATACGTTCGGTGATGCTACTGAGCCTCCCCGTGACCATACAATGTATATCGGATATGTAAGAGCTGTATACATTGATATTATACGAATGTATTTGAAGCAGATGTTGCAAAATGATTAACAAACTGACCCGTGCATTTGTTGTTAATGGATAATCAAATCGAGACCATTAAGATTTGTTTCAAATGCGGTTGTAGGACATGTCAAGAGCTGAAATATTAGAATTAGTCTTTATGTACACATAAACGTAAATATTTCCTTGGTGGTGTCTAAATAATGTATATGACCGAACTAGATAACGCTTGATTGCAATAGTAATTATATTCCTAATTCTCGCGACATTTGTATTTATATTTTTTTTATTAATACTTTAGAAATGTATAACATTATTCAAAGCACATAAACGGTTACTGCTGTCAATGTATCTACTCTTTCATTGACAGCAGTAACCGTGTTATCATGAGTCGACAATGGTATTTATGACTGGCATATGACACCACTACTGTTCTTATTATTTAAATCACCTAGCTGTTATGTTACTTGCGCTTAATGTACCCTTGATGATGTTGAAATCCAATGCTTCTGCTATCAGGAGGGGCTATCTTGTGTTTCTTAATGTCACCCAAATTAACAGGAGCCGGAGGTAAACGCTTACAGCATTCTGGTAACAGTTGCCGTTATTGTAACTTTTCCTTTTGAACATTATCTTTGTCTTAGAATGTATTATACATATATAGAACATCATAGTTGTGCATTTGGAACTTTTGTATTGAACGAAATGATGTCATGGAAGCGGAGAGTTGAAGGACCGAGTTCGCGATTGAATTTGAAAGACATTTTGCGTCCGGAAAGTTCCGAGAAGTGCCGAAATTAGGAGAAAGTAGAACCGTCAGCTGTGCAAAACGGAATTCATCGCGCAATACGTATACGGATGGACAACCAAATCACAATTGGAAACCGTATTGCACGCCTGTATTACCATCTTAAGTTTACTTCGGTACATGTTTATATTTTAAAAAAAAAACAGTTTGTATTACAGTGTGTGCTCATGTGAAATGCAACAAGCATGAAAGTGAGACGTACATGTAGATATAAATAAAATTAACATATCCCATATTGTAACTAGCATACATTCTATTTTTTGAATTAACAACATCAAAATATACATTACAAATGAATAGATACATGCAAGTTAGTGAGGTACATTAATAACGATCAATATGCCCGGACATATGGATGATAAACTAATATTACCACTGCTACTTCTAGTATTTTCACTGCAACCTTTGCTACTTCTTTACTTTAACTGTTTGATAGGTATTCTAGAAGTTGATGTGATGAAGAAGAGAAACATTATATGGATGATCAACCTCTTTATAAACAATAGCGACGTTTCGGTATGATAACGGTATAATGGTCTACACCAAACGTCGCTATTGTTAAAAAAGAAGTTGATCATCTATATAATATTCTCTTATTCTTTACTTTAGACACAATATATGAATGAATGGCAGAAGTTCAATCGATACCCAATTCTAATCATCTTCCAAGCTTTAAATGGCCATTATATAGACCAATACACCAGTATATGGGAGTAGAGTAATCTAGATGATGCGGTTTGTCATCTCCGTTTATCCTGCTAGGAATGTTAATGGTAAATTGACTGATATATATTCTCCTGTGAACTCGTTCTCTACATGGACGTGCTGGGTGAAATATAGAACATAACTACTCACCCCACTAGTAGGATATACTTGGATAACATTCCCCAACAGTAGAGATTATATTATGGCAATTGCCAATCTGGGATGCTTTCTCGTAAATTACAGTGAACCAGTCGTTTATCTAGGAACTTTACATACATATACATGAACAACAAAACGTGTTTGTAACATATTACAGAGCAATGCACATTGGAACAAGTGGTGTGTTACTCTTGTTAGAACTTTGTCATATTTCATCCTAGATGCCTTGTGTTTGTATTTCAGAAATGTGTTCATTCATGTGACCAAAACTTCACCATACAAGACTCGACATGTTATGGCATTATTTCATGTAATTATCCCTTTCAATTATACAACATTTCTTTAATTAAAAATATGATTTAATCAAAACATGATTCAGACATGCTAAGACACTAGATCTGAACAATATCGACTTTTTGTTAGCTTGTGCCTGATCAATAGGACAAAACACACGCTCAACCCGTGACTTCTGTTAAATATATTGAATTTGTCTTCTTTAGAGAGAAATTAAGTTTAAGTTTTTGTTCCAACCTGAAATTGGCAAAACACGATTGTTGATATCACCATCTAAATAATCACTTCGAGCCTTCTTCTGTTTTTGTGTTTCAATCTCATGAATTGTAGGATTGTTCAAAGAATCAATCAAATGAACAAAGATGTAGAATGATATCAATCTGAAGGAAGTTTTATATTATTTGAACATTAATCAGTATAGTGGCCTGTAACCTGTAACTATCAATCACCACGTTATTAATGAAAATGTGCCATATTCCTCGTTCAAAATTTCTGACATAACAAAACACAGTGCATTTCTATAAAAAAAAAGTGTTTACACAGTGATAGATAAACAGCATTTGATACAAAACACGTGTACATGTAGTACCTGTCCATATACTTGAAGTGTTTTTCGTCCAATGAGATGCAAAATAAATAGCTAAAAACCTTGATAGTAATGTATATTCTACAACACAGTTCCCAGGCGTATTCTGCGCCCAAGGATGGCTCATAGCTGTTGTTATGGTCAGGAGTGGAAGCATGTCATAACTACTTTGCTGTAATGACTTCCTTCTGAAGAAGTATTATCAGCCTGACTGGAATTAAAGTAGCTGATTGTCGAAATTGAAGGGTATTTTAGTTATATGTCTCACCACTTTGAAACAAGATCAGGATTACATACATAGCCCCATAACGTAACGTGTTCCATACCGATAGTCTGGTTGGCTATTCGTAGGTGCAAAATATGTCTTTGCCTCCAAACACGAACTCTGCCGTCAGTAGCATACACTAACATCCTGAAGTCATCCATCAATATATTCGGCACCATTATGCCATGTTTCAGTGTGCCGTTTGAACAAAATCAAACGTTTGTTGAAGTGCCTTTGTGTCAATTGCAGGTGTGTTAAAGTATAGGAGTCTGATATGCAGCCTCATGATAACAGTTCCTCACATAAGTAATGGACAGTCTCCTATAAATAACCCAATGGTCCAATTCAGTATCAGGGAATGTATCTTAGCAGTCGCAACAGCACTGTGTAATGTTGACGTCATATATGTAGGTGTGTCATAGTCGTAATAGGTGTACTGAAAAATGCTCTTACAAGTGATGAGAAATATAGGAGCAAAGAAGATTTTAAGAAATATGAACTACGATTTTCAATTAATAAATATGATGGTGTATGATTTAGCATTTTAGTAAACATTCAGAACACCAATATTGATGTATCAATATTTCCGGTCTTATATCTATAAACCGCATTGCATATATAGTTTGGTCATTTAAAGTATACACGCACTGTTAAACTGTCTTTGAGTCTTTGTCTTTGGTTTTCGGAGTTTAATTATGTCACAGTAACTGGATATAAATGTGCATGTGAAGCACATAACATAACCATAATTACCTAATGCAATTTGTTCTTTATTGAGTTTGGTAAATTTCGTACCGGTAGAAGTTTCACATTAACGTTAAACAGATAAATACTTAAAATAGTAATCAAATGTAATATTGAGTACCATATTAAAGGATAACCTCTTCATAAACAAACACTCCAAAATATACACAGGACTCCAGGGTTAACATCGGTCTGTATAAAAGACGAATTTATTTTAGAAAAGATTGCATATCGAACCCTCCTGAACTTCTGTTAAGTTGCTGATTCATTACATATTCTTGAAACGATATTTGTAGTAATAGCTATCAATCCCATAATCCTGTTCACCATCGTTAGCTGTAAAATCAGGAATTGATTGGAATTTTGCTCGCATCTTTTCAACAAACATTGGAACCTGAAACTTCAAACATGGTGAATTGTAAAATTTAAACGTACACATCCCCGATTGTTGAATTGAGTTCACTTTACTTTAATTCCAGGTTGTTTGACTAAGAGAGTTTGGTTTCATTGCCAACTCAAATTCTCCAAATCCTTGCTATCATTTTCGCACTGTGTATGTCATACTGAAAGATAGAGAATGGAAGAGACAACTATGCTGTATACGGCGATGTTTCAATTGCCACATGTTTTTCACTAAGTGTTATTTTCAATTACTCATTACTGTATTTTATGCTACGTTATTATGATCTGTTCCACCACAAATTACTTGTTAGTTTCACTTTTTACAATTTAAGAAAATAGCTTCATAAAGTTATGAAGCTGAATATCGTTATTACATGTTAAAAACAACCAGAGGATATGACCTATCTTTAGCAGTATGTTTATCTGACAAGTCACATTGTCAGATATCTAGTAATATATCAACGGACAACTAAAATAGTTGATGTCTGATGATAGTTCTGCTAGTGAACTACATCTTTGTCAACAGGCTGTCGAAAACCCTGAGTATATGTTAATCATATGCGATATAGTTTTTCAATGTTCCTAATTAATTAAATGATTTCTAACATAGTAATTAACCTGAACGTTTTATGTCGGCACTTTGAAACTCGTCTGAATAATAAGTGGCTATAATTTGAAGTTTAACTATTTCCTTTTACCTGCATTATACAAGGGAGACGAAACTACATGTACCTACATTTGTATTGTGTTTGAAAGCAAGTACTAACTATTTCTAATAAGGTGCTATCATAACTATTTGTCAAATGTTGGTAATAAACTATACAATCACTATAATCAAATTCCAAAATTACAGTCTTAAGCACACATCAACAATATAATGAATTTGCAATATGATCCTTGAAAAAACAACTGAAAGAACTACAAATAGAGCGAATATTGATATTTTTTTATATTTTATGATAGCATCAACAATATGATTCCATGGCTTAACACACGTCAACCAGATTCCAAGCATAGAAGAAATATAATCCTTGCAATTCATCTAGTTTGCCTCAAGGTGATAATGATACAAACAAGTTTATTTTAATCCAGGATAGTTGGAAAAAAGGATATGTCGTTAAAAAGAGTTATAGAGCGAGCTAGACTTGTTTCCATACGCTAAAAGTGAAGGGAGGAATAAACTCGCAATGTACACAATCGCAATCGTACTTGAGGAACATTTCTGTTTATTGCAGTCCCTTTACAGGAATGCGTGGCGTTGAAAAACGGTTAACTGATGTAGTAAGGTCTCCGAAGACTTGAAAAAGATAAGAAAAAAAAACCCTGAAAAAGATATAAAAAAATATCCCTTAAAGATGTGAATTGATAGCTTACGTTCGTTTATTGCGTTCCTACCACTTGATATCTTCCAACAAGTATTGATCAGAACATGTGAGCAGCATGAGATCCACCAGCCTGAACATTAAACTCAGGGTGCCATTGGGGAGGCGAAAAACGTTTGCCAGTCGTGCCTTCAAAGCCCTTGGAGCTACATAGTTGAACGCGTTGCCTAACAACATTAAGTAATCCGAAAATATGCTTAAGTTCAAGCATGCACTCTCAACTCACCATTTCACTAGATTCTGATTCTGTAGTGTATTTTGTACAGCGCTATTGAAATTTTTTATCAAAATTAACGCTATATCAAATAAATAGTTTTTACTTAAAAGTTTTAGCAAGATATTCAGATTCACTTTATTATAGATTCTTTAAAATATAAGTAATCATTAAATGCCAATAAAATCTTGAATATTTACACTAAAAGTTAAGTAGCAAATCTTTCCAAATAGCTACAGAGGACTGTCATATGTATCAACATTGCTTGATGCTGCTCCGTGTAGCAGTTAAAGGAATCCAAGAATCCTAGTTCTACACTGATGACGTTAGGTCGGCTTGCCATTATTCCATATTCAATGGTGAATAACACAAAGACCGTTATATGTTGTCGCGTTCTAAAAAGTAAGATATTGCAGAAAAAAAACCTAGAAAAAACATGAAGAGTACATGTACATGTACCTATACTTCTAGTTTGAATTTTCAAAATGCATTTGTATCACATAGACCATGATTGTAGCATCTGAGACACTAAAATTACCCTTTAAATTCAAATCAAGTTCAAATTTCTGTAAATAAGATATACCTCATGTACCGTTTTTAAAAGCTCATCAACTCTGGCTATGCATATTTTACGAATCTTAACTGACGGATACGAAGGATAGTAACTTAGTAAATAGTAGTTAATAATCAACCAAAATGAAAGCAGAAGAAGTACACATTATGGCATATATATTAAGCTCATAATTCAACGCCTACATGTACAAACAATCTTTTAAAAATGATATTGTTCTCAACTTATGAGCCAATATTGAAGAAGATTATCTTGGTATCAGTAGGTTTTAACAAAATTTTAACAATTTTAAATATGGCTTAGAATATGTGATATGAGGAGAGGTGGGATGGCATTGGGCTGTTCAATGGTACTTATAGCCAGTGTGGCTATGCATTGCAGTAAGCATTGACTGGAACTATACCGAACCGTGAAATTCAGTGTAGCATTGCATCCAAACCTTACTGTATGTAGAGAAGTGCATGCACTGTTATTATGAAATATATGATTATAAAACAAACAATAATGATCATTTGTATTTCATAAGAAATGAACACACATCAAACAATAAGAAAGTCAAATGCAACGTACTGTTAATCTAGATCGATATGACTTTTTTCTCTCACTTTTTTCTGTATTAATGTTAACATAGGGGGGCTATCTAATGCCGAAATAGCATACCTTCCGATATAGCACAAGAAGTCTGTCATATGGTATCAACATTGCGTGATGCTGATCCGTGTGGCAGTTAAAGTTATCAGATGTGCGCAAGGAGTCCTAGTTCTAAACAGATGAGGTTAGGTCGGCTTGCCATGATTCCAGTTTGCTGATAGAACGACATGTATCGTTAAACGATATACACATAACTAGATACAAAAATGGCGGGACAGGCATTAAATGTGCATGTATAACCTCTTCATTATGAAACATTATTAAATCGATAAATAATTACAACATCAACATCCTTACATGGCAGCAAGACGTGGTCATTGTTCGATAATGACGCACATATTATCAATATACTGGGTCACTCTCCTGTAAATGACAAACTGTTCATTGTTGTTTATGGAAAAAAGTCTACATTCTGACAACGATTCAAACTAAAAAATTTGCGCTTAAGAATGATGCAAGGGACTGGTCGATTCTTAGTTTGTGAATGGTGTTATTTGTATGTATGTATCGATTCATGGATTGATAAGTGCTTTCAAGTTTGTGTTTGTCTATAATATCTACCACCTATGTTGGTCAATTCCAAGATTCTGAGGAGCGTTGTACTCGTTTGTCTATACTGCCGTCCAGAAGAAACGCCCACCATATATTTTATGAGATTTCAGAAAAAGTATCAGGAGCATGTTAACCAAAGTGTGGCATTATGAAGTTGCATTATTTTTTAACAAAATATCGAAGTTTCATAAATTTGCATGTTGTAGGAGGAAAATTAGAGATGGTAACTGTTCAGTTTTCGATCATGGTTTAAAAACAGTTTTGCTGCACCATACTCTGTAAATCCGAAGACCATACCACCAAAGTCCTCCTGACAATGTTCACCTGTCCACAAAATACCAAAGTGATAACTCTGCATATGTGGTCATGGTAATAAACTTATTGTACAAATCAAAAACCGGAAGTAGCAGGTTTTTGGGGGGCGTGGTCACGGGTGGTTGTGCAATTCATGGCCAATGGATTGTCATATCAAATATTGTTTCATTATAACCTTGATACGATCATTAATTATGTGTTAAAGTAATATAATTCATCTTAAAGATTCATGTGGGCGTTTCTTTTGGACGGCAGTGTATCTTTATGGTGAAACATTCCTAGATTTTCCGAACAATCTGCAGATTGTGATGATTCCTAGATTGCACGGAATACATACACACTTAAACTGCAGATCACATTGATCACATGACATGGCGACCATGACATCATCACATCACGTGTGATCATACAAGAAAATGTTCATAACGATTCTATTACACAGGTCCGTAAACATCGATACGGATAAGTGTTACTGTTTATGATACAGCTTCACCTGTGTTTGATGTAAACACACTTGAACATAACACCTAATCGCCGTAACTACGAGAAAGGAGGCATTTTCTATCGTTATAGAGGCGTTTCTATAAAATTTGGATGGAATTTCTTCTAAATTGACGCATTTACTTCCATCACTCAAAGAACCTGATAACGTCAAATGTGACTGTATAAGAAAGCCAATTTCGTTAACACTTCATAAATATAATAACAATATGATGTGTAGAGCTACCTGTTTGTGTATTCGTACTTCTGTTTAGGTTTATATGATGTGAACAATTACACATTTCATCTGAATCATATCTCCTCACATTTAAATGCTAGCTACATGTAGCTTCATAAACGCAATTATTATCAAGAAAATATCTATGAGCTTATGTTTCTAAACAATATAATGCATATACAGGGGAGTACAATAATGTTCCTCCTAAAAGCTAAAAGCATTGTAATCTCAAAAATTTTCTACTTTACAGCAATAAAAAAAAGTTGGAGATTAGAGTGCACAAACAAAAATCGTTCACGTTTTAGTTCCTTTATCTCGCAAGTCACGCAGTCAGATACCAGTAACAGCCTGGCTGACAGGTTGAGCACATGCCGTCTGATAAACAAGCTATTTTTACCACTGAAAGCACACGGTTATCATCAGACGGTAAAAAACCTTGAATCTATATCATTCAGGTGGAGGCACTTAATTGTCTTTAAAAGTTGTTACGTTAGTGGTTTTCTATTATCGTTATAGCCATATCCATCATGGGAAACACTTGTTATGAATTATTAACATAACAAAATCGCTTTATTGTATATCATCCAAACTGAGTATACAACTTGAGTCTTTTGTCCTCAAATATACCTGGTTTCGTTGGATTCCTGCCAGGGGACGATATTATTATCTGCAATAAGGAAGTAGATAGGAGGGTAGATAGTTCCTTCTGAAGCTGTTTGGTTCACTGACAGTCCTTGTCCTGCATGTTTTCTCCCTCAAGTTATACTTCCAACAGAGATATAAGTGAAATACCACAAACACCTAACCTCTATTCTGTGATAGAACTCATAAAGTAACCACACAATACCATACCACTGAAATAGATGAACATTTTCCAATATACTAGTTGCTCATTGTTAATACCTTACTAAAGATACACACTTATGTATTGATACTGTCCTGATTTTGTTTTTTATGATTTTAATCATTACAAAAACAATGGTGCCTCTTGTTCCTTCGTATAACGATTTGTCTGTAGCCAAATATCTTTTGCTTATAACATTATTTTAAAACAAACTTTGCAAATTATTAATGACACTGTTTTGGGCTTTTGCATCTGTTGTACATGATACATAACTTGCTTTTTACATGCTATTTGCTGCGAACTTCGTTTTGTTATCAAAATCTTTGTATGAATGATTATCACGAAGCATGCCATACTCAAATGTTTCATTACAATGTGTTATTTTGTTGATACATTTATAAAAACATGTCCTTGAAGTTACTTAAATCAATTGCTAAATACGCAGACAGAAAGCTTGATTCAAACACACAGTGTGCTAAATGACTTTCCATACAATAGCATGTTTTCAACGAGAAAGTGAGTTTGAAACCCTATCAATAATATGTGTAACCTAGTAGAAACCAAATATTGTTTTAGTCCAAATATCACCCCATATGTATTTGAATCACAATGAAACACTTAGTAGCTTTCGTTCTTTTAGCAACTGTGACTTTTAAGTGGAAATATGACGATCCCATTTTTTAGGATCATGGTATCCGATATGAAACGTCTTTTTGAAGCATTCATAAAATATATGAACATATGCTGTTTAAGCACTTTTTAGAGGTTCTAAAGTCACATTTTCTTTATTTCATTTGTTTTGTAAAATTATGTAGATGATGTAGAATATCATGAAGTAAATAAAGATGAGAAAATATCTTTACTTTATCATATTTCATTTTTGAAGTTCAACAGGAAGGAGCGGACATCCTTAAATTGCAAGAAATAGTAGAAGTAGAACTATTTGACGTCGCAATTGTTTGGAACAGCATGCTCCACAATTGCGTCACCCGTGATAATGTCTCCACCATATTTAATTCTATTAAATATAAACACTAGCTGTTGCATCTCGGTGGTGGCATGACAAGTTGCATCATGTCGGCGTGATGTATACACGTCAATGTATGCCCAGTTGGTGGTAAGTATTTTCAAACTTCTGTAATGTTATCAACAACTTTCAACTTCAATCTAACAGAAACACAAAGCGGAACGAGTGTAAGTTTCTATCAGATTTTGATGAGATTGTAGAAAAGAGTGTAAAGTTCTATCTATACTTGACAAAATAAATGTAGGGATAATTTGAAATTTTGAAATTATGAATAATTATATATATATAAGTTGACATACTAATGAAATACTAATGAGTGAGTGAGTGAGTGAGTGAGTTGGGGTTTAACGCCGCTTTCAAGAGAAATACTAATGAAATACTAATAACAAATATCCAATATCCCTAACTTATTTTGTCCAGTATAATTTCAATGAGATTTAAATTATTCATAATACATGTGCACAAACAATGTGATACAATGTATTTGGTTGCAGTATTGATCACATATTGCTTAGCCTGGGACGACGCTGGAGTACCTGCTGATAGTAAGAGGTGTTATCAGAGAGAGTTTTCAAGTGACCTATGACCAGCAATACAAGAATGTGCAAGATGTAAGTGACTCCAAAAAACTGTTATTACCAAGTACAATTTAGATTTTTTTCCATAGTAGATTAAACCAAACTGTTAATGGTTTATGCGTTGCGGTGCACAGGGCAAGCAAGTGACTGTACAGCAGATGGCTGAGGCTCAGTGGAGGTCGCCTCCCAAAGGTCGTTCTATGTGCCTGTCTGCAACTGCCAGCATTACTACATCATCGGCATGCTCATCAAGCAGAAAGTATTAGCCTTACTAAAGGACGCAGAACTTGTTAAAACTTAAAGATAAAACGTAAAGATAACCCACAAAACTGAAATGCTTTCCTTCAATACTAAACTTAAGAACAATACAAGATTTCTGAAGATATACATTTACCGTGTTTTGTATGTTTTAACTATTGGGACTAAAACTGCCCGAACATATGTAGTGCAGTGCATTACACCGTTATGCAGGTAGTTGCTTTCTACTTTCATATCACTTCAGTGGCTGTGAAAGTTTATAAGGCATTGGTCATGCACCTCAAAATTACACTTGCTGCATTTGTGTGTTGTTTTCATACCACTTGATGCACACTTCAGGTGGGTAGGTGACTTCTCGACAAGATGTGCCAGTCTGTCAAACCGAATCTGTGCTAGGACTCTGTGCATGAGCAGAAAGCTTCTGGCATGCGACCCAGTGAAAGTCGACGCGGATAGCACGTTCAATGGTGCGACGGATGCTGAATAGATCATTGGCTTGAAACGTGAACTTTGTGTGAGTCAGTATAGATATACACACATGTCGAGGCAGTAATGTCAGATTTGGAATGAATAGACGTGCGTTTGCTTTCAATAATATGAACTAATATGTCCATTTCACCCATTGTTGTTGGTGTACTGCTTGATGAGCAACGGCTTGGTCATGTCGATTCTTATCGAGATCATTGCCTGGCAGCTTGGACCCCTTCTACATTGGACATAGTATTGACAACATTGTTGTCATTCCAGCTCCGGTCGTCATGTGTGTCAAAGGTCCCTGTTAGACACTAGATTATTTGTTTAAGAACTATCTTTTTTCATTTTGTGAGATTTCGTAATTTCTATCAGGAAACGTGCTACAGTCCCTTTAAGGTTGATAATTTTGAGCAAATTGTTGTGTCTGTTCAGTGGTATAGTATTACTTATACATTGTATCTGACAAAGTAATTAAATTAATGAATTTTGATGTTCATATTACCAATAATCAAAGGTTAAACATTTCATTAAGAAACTTATTGAACCTGTTTATTTGAAATAAAGGTTTGATTAAATTATACTTATCAATATTCTCGTTCAAAGTTAAATGTTTGGGGAGATTGGCCATTGGACGTAGGAGAGCACTAAGCGTATTTCGACAAAACAGATGCTTATAAGATAAGAATTGACTCGATGGAACACTGGATTATATTTTGTTTTTGAAAGTCAAATTTATCTATATATTTACAAATTCACAAATCACCATGTTGGTCTGATAATAACGTTTAGAAACTATTAAAAACAGAAAGATAATTACAAGGATTATCACCTGTTGATCTGAACAGTCTAGGAAATTAGTTAGGGCAAGTAAGTAACTATATAGTGAAGCAAATGGTTCATATTTTACAGGTGTTTTCTTCCTTAAAGATAATAAAAGCCCTCTGTGTTTTTCTATGTTGATACATTTATTCATATAGACAATACTTTCAAATAAACAAAACACAAAATATTATTTCGAAGATATCAGGGTTCATAGTGAGTTAAAGTGGCCTGCTTATTATCTCATTCTTGCAACAGTTTTCCGCGGACCCTCAATGTAGTATAACCTTCGTAAGCGTTGTGACGTCATACTCAGGAATTGCCTTCATGGATTCCTTAGGTGATTTGTCGATAATTCGTTTAAAACATAGTCACAACTTTTGACGATGCACGTTTCCGATAGAATGGTTATTTGTGCTTCTGTAGGGAGTAATTTGGGGCATTTTTCGATATTCAATAGTTGATTTTAGATTTGTTCTTTTCCCAATCGAGCATGATATAAAAAAGGCAAAAATTATATATAACATTTACATTAGTTGAAGATATCAATTTTAGAAAACTGTATTGGGATATTTCAACTATTTACCCCAAAAAATTGCTTAGTCTAAGTAGGGTTTACAGTAAAAGGAGAACGTGTATTCACCTTCAGATTAGGAAATTTACAAAAAGGAAAAATCTTAAAACAGTGTTATATCTAACAGTCTCTAAACTAAGTTTAAATTTACCACGAAACTTAGATTCTCAGGAAAAGAACTTTATTATATGTAACAATGTTTTTAGGAGAATCTGCTGATCCGTTTTCCTGACATTTATATTGCAAGAAAGTTTTGTGGGGAAAATAATGTTTAAATCACATCGATGAATATATGGAATATGTATCTTTCCCATTTTCAAATGAATGAATTGGAACTATAGAAATTTTATCAACTCACCATGTCCGTGTGTTCGTGTCAACATCGGTACATTTCCGAATGTGAACGAGGGGCGTGCCGACAGGATGTGTGTGATAAAGGATGTTGCATAACAGTCAGACGGTGCCTAAGGTTTAACGAGATGACAATCCTTTGATGTTGTGAGAACGGTGACACGAGTGATGTTGTAACTAATAGTAAATTAGTAGTTTATTGCTTGCTATGTGTCAAACATGGGCTCAGTATGTATTGGTCAAAGCAAACAGCTAATGATATTTCCAGAAAAAGAAAAAGTGCAGAAAATCCATAGAAGTAAGAAACAGATATGTACATAATGGTTAATGACAACAGATTACCATGGAATGAGAAAGTAACCTAACACAGTATGTTTTTTGTATTTCTCTTTCTTAAAATTGTTAAGTTATTTTCATTATGTATATTATTATCCAGTACTTTATGAGAGTTAAACAATTCCCATAGTTATACGTCATAAGTTTCATTTTCTAGAATCAAAATACTTTGAGATAGTATCATACATATATGCATTCATTTCATTTCAAATGTTAAATAATGGAATAGATAAACGTGAGACATAGAAACGAGAAGTGTTGGTGCTAGCATGACGATCCCGAATGTATATCTGCTAGTTCTTCTACACAAATCTTCGTTATCACTAGAGTTTAAAACGAGATCTTATTGCTAGAATCATAGTCTGAAATCACGATGTAACGTTATAGAATTGACACCTCAAAATGAAAAAAAGACAATGGCGGTAGATTTACGCTGGGATCCACTCGGCTTTATCGGAGATTAACCAATCTAAACACATGCGTACAACAACCAAAGTTAATTAACGACTGAACAGAATATGCAGACATTGTTTCCAATAGCTTTGATCACTTTGATGCTCAAGTGAAATCAGCGAAAAATACGTGACGGCTATACGAATGTATATTGTAAACAATAACATAAGCCAGATAATCGTTAGGGCACGACTCCTGAGTAACCCGTCACATCTCCGCTAGCAGCTGATTGGCTAATGAAACGTTTGGCGGCTGTGTTAATGAAGTATTTTTTAAAAACGTTTATTCTACATGTACTATTTTGGGGTGGATTTGTAATCCAATACTGTTGTGTCAGTTATTCTTTATTGTTGTCAGAATCATTTCCGCGAAACCTACCCCCTGAGGTTAGAATAACTTTAATATACACGTGCTCTGGTAAATAAATAGAAACATTGAACGGTTTCACCATTGAAGAATTAAACTTGTATATTTGGTTTACGCAACTGTGTTAATATAAAGATGCTGATATATGTTATATACATGTATTCTGGTTTTATATCCCCCGCCACGCGTTCAGTAGTATTCGGCAGCGTCCGTCGGTACGCACTGGAGGGAATAACTCAATTAACAATCCCTTGATTCCTTTCCTATTTTTGATATAGATTCATCATAGTCATATCATATATTTTAAGAACTGTTGACTGTTGAAATGTTGACTGGATTCTCATCAGTGTTCTTCTAGATAACAGGCCAAGTCGAGTTTCGTGACCTTGACAATATTAGTAGTTACCTTGTAATGTTACACAGTACTATATATATATATATATATATATATATATATATATATATATATATATATATATATAATATATATATACAATAGGTCGTTTGTTCAAGTGTACAGTCAAACCTCCCTGAGGATAAAGTTGAAACATCTAGGAAGAAATCGGCGTTTGTTATTCTTTCAACTACCATAATGTATATATATATATATATATATATATATATATATATATATATATATATACATACATAATGTGAAATGAACTAAACCACATGACACATACTAGTGTCTTACTATTGGTCAATGGGCGTCAAAATGACTCAGTATCATTTGAGCGTTTAAAAATATAAACATTTTCAAATTAAGTATCTATAACTTATATTTATAGATGTCTAAGTTGGCATCCTTGATTAGATGTGTCACATCACAGATACACGATTATATGATGAGCTATATGTTCCTTAGTTCAATTTGATTCGAACCTTATTCTTTGTACATTCATTTCAGTAATTAGTTTGAGTTTGTGTTTAAATTTGAATACTTAAAAACAAACTAGTAACATGATAACAAATCAGTTTATCGTGAATATGAAAGTATAGTGAATATTACCCCCAAAAGATGACACGGTGTTATACTGTACTTTACGAAAAAGAGAAGGACCCAGTTTTTCGACTTAATTTCACTATAATTTTGCCAAACATAATATTTACAATTACAAATATACTTGTCATTTAGATAGTGAACACATGGTCATATAGCACTACCTTCACTCGGCCCGAAACAGTACAAGAATTAGTACTATTGAACGTAGTGTTATCTCAAATATAACCATGTTATAACATTTGCTATCAAAACACTCAATCATTGTTTCAATCGATTAGTGGAGGCTTTTCAAAACAAATTGATCACATGCTTGAAAGAAGACAATTGATGTCATGTTGATGTTAGAAGTGTTTTAATGCAAATAATGTCGTGAGGTCTAAGTGAATATTGCTCTTTCCATGTCAGGGTCATTAGGCTTTCGCTTCAGTATTGATTAGTCATTACAATTCCCATTCAAGTTTCAAGGTCCGCCCCCTCATTATAAAGTAGTGTAAGAACATGCAGTTGTGGTGTGCTGTCTCAGGTCCAAAGGAATGAATATATACTATTGAAATGATAAATGAATACCCATGACGGCCATGTAAGAGTATAAGTATTTATTATCATATTTTGTTGGATATCGGACAACAAATGTGATTTAAGTATTGTGAACACTGCAGAATATGTTTCTGTAATAGAATAACGCAGAGTTCACTTGTATCACGGTTGCTAGTATTATTGCAGGGAGAAAGCCCGGGACACACACCGTGGCTTTGTATGGCGGTGACACGTGCGAGCTCCGGATGGAACTAGCGAACCATGGGTGATTTGGCGTTATAATTCAGTGCAAGACAAGACAAGACAAGTTTGTTTATTTAAGTCTCGCCTCAACATGGTAAAGATATATAATAAATACATAAGATAATGTCACAGTAAAACGTTGAGCCATTCCATATGGAATTATGAGAGACTAATATTTCATAAAAATATACACAGAAATAAAAATAAATATTGTAAAATACTATAAAACAGGTAAATATACATTTACGATATATACAAATTTACACTACGCTTTTTAAGAATATTAAAACAGGTTTTGGCAGATAAAAACGATACATCTGGACAGCTAAGAATAAAACTAACCTTATCTACATCATCCATTTCTAAAAAATTATCTAACATACTTGTACATTTTGATAAAAGCTGAAGTCGTTCATCGACATATAGAGGACAATACAATAAAACATGACATTCATTTTCAATAAAATCTTTACAGTGAAAGCAAGTTCTCTCATTAAAAGGACAACCAATATACCGACCTGTTTCAACTTTTAACGGCGCGACACCACATCTAAACAAAGCTAGAGCTCTTCTCATTGAACGAGACGATTCCGGCCCTATCGGTCGAAAATAAAAATATTCACTGTGCCTATCGGTCGAAAAACGCTTGAGTGATTTTGTGCTCACCGGGCGTGCATAAGACACTGGGAGAAGCTAAGTTCACTAATGAAGGGGTGGCCGTGTTTTTATAAGACATGCATGAGGTGTTCTTCTCTTCGCTAGTGAGTAAAGGGGAGATGGTTGTTTATATGTTTTTATAAGACATGAATGAGGTGTTCTTCTCTTCGCTAGTGAGTAAAGGGGTTTTATTTTCAAGCTCTCTTATGTTGTTAATGATTAAACTTGGAGTAAGGGTATTAGCAAAAAAATAAAGTATTAAAGTATCCCTTCATATATAAATACACGTGTAACATGTCTAACACTTCATACTTGTCAATATGGCAAACGCTGCTGTTCAAGTCCAGTTTCTAACACATTCTAGAGGTACTAGATTCGCCTATATGGGATTCAAGTACACTTCAAACACGGCAAAGAACAACACCATCTACTGGATATGCACAGACAGAAGCTGCAAAGGACATCTGACGACCGTGGACGACAGGCTGACCAGAACATCGGACCACAACCATCCTCCCACGTCACTACACAGTGGATAGAAGGCCCATGGTGACTTGAGACCTGGAACCACTACGACAACACCACCCAACAACAAACTGGAAGGATGGCATCACAAGATGAACCAACAGACATCGTCACATCACAACATCTTCACCTTCATCGCCATGATCAAGAGAGAGCAGTCCGTCACTGAAGTGAAGATAGCGCAGCTTGAGGGCCATCCACGAGAGCCGAAACGTTGGCGCCGCTTCGTTGCAGCTGACCAGCGCATCATCAGGGAAAAGGAGAGACTAGACAACGGCGACATCGGAGTGATGGGATACCTAGACTGTGTTGGACAATTGCTTGGAGTGTGGTGAATGGGACTCTATTTGAATGTGATGTGGATATATGAAATGTACAGTATCTTATAAATGAATATACAACATATTATATATTGAAATGCATAACATTCATGTTATAATTCAAACAAATGAAATGAAATGAATGAAATGCAACTGAGTGGCGTTCAAAGAAATGCGTTGAAATGCGACTCTAACATAATAAAAAATAAAGAGAGACTAAACACCCCTTCTGTCATTTGTTGGTACGATCCAATGTTACATAAGCTAGTCAACAGCAAATACCACTGTGCCAATCGGTCGAATGGATTTTCCTACTCTGAAATCAGAAATTCGACCGATCGGGATGCGACCAACGAGACATATTAGAACTAACATAAAATTCACAGCCAAAATCAGATTTAAAACTACAGTATGTGCGTAACTTATTACCACCCTTTCCACTAATACTACCAACTTTTAAGAGGTCTTGTTGCCATTTACAAACAAAATCGTTAAAAACAACCTCAGAAACTTTAGAAACTATAAAAAGGAATATGATACACTACGTTAATATCCTTAAAATGGTCGAGATTAAGATCTGACAACTTCTTACAAACTTTAAAATTCCAGTTACGTTTACCTCTGAAAGCTAAAGCATGACTCCATCTAAAAATCTTACTAGTAACTCGATTACGATCAAGATGACAAAGACGTCTAAAAAACCTCGACACATTCCTCCATTGATTTACAACTGTAGGATACCAGCCCATATCTCCGATAACAGCATTATTTGGGGCAAACTTACGCAGACCAAGGAAAAAACGCATAGCACGATTATGAACAGCATTTATACATGAAAAACTATACGTACCCCATATTGCCGAACCATACTCGATAGTAGACCATACCATAGAATAATATAACTTAGAGTAAGTTTGATACTGCATACCGCCTAAAACCTTATATTTAGTTATAAGTAGACCCAGAGCTCTACCAGCTGAATTGGCTACAGCTTTAGCCATTAAACCATAATCTAAATGCTCCGATAAAAGAAGTCCAAGGTAAATATACTTATCAACGACTTCTAATTGAATATCGCCACAGAAAAATAAAACATTAGTTCTACCAACCGAAGCCCCTCTAAAATGAATAACCTTAGACTTAACACAATTCACCGTCATTTTATTACCAACAGTCCAGTTATGCAAACACTCAAGCATTACATTAAGATCACTCTCACACGCAGCAATGAAAACAATATCATCTGCATAGGCTAATATACCTACATTACAACCATCAATATCAATACCCAAAGACAAACTGTTAACGGTAGTAATAAGATCATTAATATACAAATTAAAAAGGAGTGGCGACAACAGACAGCCTTGCTTTAAACCTGAGTTTACATCGAACCACTGGGTGTATAAACCATTAATGTTAACAGCGCATTTAACATTTTTATAGAGTGACATAATTGCTTTGAACATCTTTCCATTCACACCGATAGAATCCAGTTTACTCCAGAGCAGTGTTCTGTCAATACAATCGTATGCTTTCTTAAAGTCAATAAAAGCAGTGAAAGTGGATTTACGTTGTATCTTTCGGGTTTCAACTATAGAGGTAAGGCTTGAGATATGTTCAGTGGTTGATCGTTGCGTTCTAAACCCATTTTGGAGATCATGAATAAGGTCATTATCTTCTGCATAGTGATACAGTCTATTATTCAGGATTCCACAGTACAGTTTGTATGATGCACTAGCAAGTGTGATCCCGCGGTAAGACATCGGGTCCCTCGCGTCGTCTGCTCCGGACTTCGGGATAGGGGCGATAATCCCCTGGGCCCAACTGGAGGGTACATAACCAGACTTATAACATGTTGAAAAGAGTTTATGGAGATAGTCTATACAAACGTTATTTTTAAAACATCAGCTGGGATGTTATCGAAACCCGGTGATTTTCCTTTCTTAGCTTGACTTACTGCAAGTCGCACTTCTTCGATAGTGATAGGGCTGTCAAACACACTTTCCTCGTCTTGACAGTCGTAAGTATCCTCCGCCTCAGGTGTTGTACAGTTTAAGAGATCACTATATGCTTTCCGCCAAGTGTCAAGTACCTCCGTGACGTCATTAGAGATGCTTCCGTCACTGCGTTTCACTTACATCGGGACTTTCTTCTTTCTGTCAAAACCGACTCCAACTCGCCCTATCTTCTTCCAGAAGTCACCGTCGTTAGCGTCGCACATGTCTTCCAGATCTTGAAGTGTACGTTTGGTGTGGTCCCGCTTAGCCCTCTGAGCATGTCGGTCGAACAGTTGTCGTTTAGCTACGTATATGTGTTTCAGAACATGTTTACGGGGTCCATGACACTTACACCAACGCCGCTCGGCGTCACACATGTCGCTCCAGAGGTTAGAGAGATAGTCCGACCACCACGCCTTCTTCTTTCTTCCTCTTTTACGACTTAAATTAGTAGCCGACGTTTTAACCACAACTTTCGTAGGAAGCCTATTAACCATTTCTGACCTAACAGTGTTCTTAAAAACATCAAAGGCATGGTCTATATCTTCTTGGCCCTGACGAGAGTCAGACAACCTATCAATAGCGACATTAAGAGAGTCTACACATTGCTCTGATGACATAAAATCAGTTGGTATAGATGAAATATCACATTTCACTACCGTTGCTGTCTCACAGTTCTCGGGTAGGTTTGTCGTTGAATTACTTGTATTAAGCTCAAAGTTCCAGGTAAGTATGGAGTGATCCAGTTTCAGAATGCTGTTAGCACTAACTACACCGACACAGTCAGATTTGTCAACAAAAGAGTTAGGGCATATGACACGAAAATTAGAGAAGGTGTCGAACTGTTCATATGGACATAAACAGTAGTCCACCACTGATACGCCCCTTGAAGACACATATGTATAGTCGTTATCTTCACTTCTTCCGTTTAGCATACAGTAATTGGCACTAATAAGAAAATCTATTAAAACACGACCCTGTGAATTAATTACTTTATCTAAAACAGTTCTCCAAGGGAGCACATCCACACCATCCACAAAGTCTGTTAAATCCCCACACCTACTATTAAAATCACCACAAATAAAAGAAGTACCTGGGTGGTAATATTGATGAGTCTGTAATAATAGTGTGTCGAAATATTCCGTCGCATCTATATTCCTGCTGGAGTTTTCTGGTGGAAGATAGCATACACATGCTATAACACTACAGTCAGTAGCAAACTTATGAGACAGTTTAAGCCACAGAATACCTTCGTGCAATTGTCTAAAACATTAACATTAAAATCATCTAATAAACATTTCTTAATTAAAAATCCCACGCCACCTGAACCACATTTAGCGTTTGCGTGAAGCTATTGAAGTTCTATTGTGGCCAAACCACATGTAATTATCTAATAAAAGTTTATTATTTCCGGTAAAATGTGTTTCCGCCAGTCCTATAATATCTAAATCTGTCGATTGCAAACATGAAGAACGGAGCACATGGTTATCAGAGTCTACAGAAGCTGACCATCCTGCCACATTCCAAAACCCGCATTTTACCTATTGTCTATGCACTCGGTTGTCACGGTGAGTGCGCTCATCGCGGGTGTGACCTCGGTTGCTGTATCCTCGATCCTGATTGGGTGAGCGCGGCCTGTTGCCGTCACGTGACCTTTGTTGGTAAACATTACCACGTGGGTTGTACTCGGATCTGTAACCATCACCGCCGCGTGTGTTGCCGACTCTGTCATCGTCGTGTCGCTGATCACCGTCACCCAACTTCACGATCCTACTGCCGGAGAGCCTCAGCTTGCCCTCGCCCACATTGTCAACCAGTGTCCTCATGTTAGATTCAAACAATCTTTGCTGCAGGGACTTGTCACTAGAAATATATACATTATTAAAGTTTCTGCTATTTTTCAACTCACGTTTCGTTGTAAGTATACGATGTTTGTCTTCTCTCGACTTACACTTAGCCACAATGACTCCAGCGTATCTGGCATGTCGAGATTCTTTTCTCACAGCTTCTTCCACCACCACATCTCTCAGCTTGAGTCCCTCCCTGATCAAACTATTCACCTTGTTGATAACATCCTCACCTCTCGACTCAGGAATATTTTTCAGAATGATGTTAAGTTCCTTGTCTTCACTCGATGATCCCACTGCCTGTGCATAAGTGCGAGTATTCTTCATATCAGCAACATCCTTCTCCACCGTTTCAATCATCCGAGCGTGATTGACCCTCAAGTGACCAACTTCACTGTGTACTTTATCGAGACACGCCCGCATCTCCTCACGAACTTTACACATATCACTGTCAATCATAGACTGCACCTTCTCAATTAATCGTGATTCAATTATGTCAAATCTCTTTTCAAAGTACACAGTTTGTTTTTCTATTGCCCGTAGCTCGTCTGCTATGGTCTGTGTATGTTGACGGGTGTTTGCCTCGTTTTGGCTTGGGTCAACCGCTGAATTTTCAAAATTGTTCATCGCACTTTTTTTTACCTTTTTATGTCCGTGTTCCTGATTAAGATCGCAATCGTTGGATAGATTTCTTTTCCGACCGTGTTCCTTGTCCCCTGGTCGGTCACTCGCCTGTTCGCTTGTAGCCTGTGTCAATGGCGGGCACATCACACTATTCACAAAGTCAGTGTCCGTAGGACTGGCCATCGCGAACTTTTTTCTCGTGTTATCTTCTTTAAAAGTCAACAAGGTAACTTACTGTGTATATAAGAGAGTAATTCGCATCGATTAAACACTTCTTGACGTGTACGATTACTCAGCAGCATTGCAGCAAAAACCCACCCAGTTCTATACAGTGGACAATTAAGTTCATGGCAAGATTCGAACACAGGACATCTAGATTCGAAGCCGGGCGAGTTACTGCGCCAGCCCGCCCCTAGTTAGTTATATGACACAATACAATTGGGATAAAATATATCAGTCAATTTTTACCATTAAACAAGTAACGCTAATATGAGTTAAATATCATCATTTCATTATTTCCTATCATTGAATTGATAAGTTATGATCAGCCGAATCATTCAAGGCATAGATTGTATAGAGAATATAAAAGTCTACGAAAGCAATAACTTACATTGCTACTTTGTGTTCATTCAAATTACAATTTCAAAAAACAACTGTCAGAGAATAAATGTATAAGTGTTTTATCACATGCTGGCTTGACTTTATTGAAGCATGTACGTTAAAAAGTTATGATTTCACTCCTTGATAGGAACAGGCTGTTCGACCGCACCATTGATATCATTATTTCTGAATCAAAATGTTATTCTCATATGGTGTTTTTGAAAAGTGTGTATAGCTCTATGGCACTCTTTGAAATCCTGTATTATACACTTCAAAGTCAAATGTAAGATTATTAAATAAGACTTTTGGGGTTGGGTGTACACATTCACACTCATTTACAATTTATTCAAGGATCGAAATCGAGAAAAAGTGTCATTTTATACCACAAGGATATCATGAGATACCATTGTAATTGTAATTTCAATCAATTATTACCATCTTCATTTGCAGATTTACTAAACTATGAACATAGTTATGTTTTTGATGGAGACAAAATCATCTGAATTCCATGTATTTTATTTTGCCCCATATTTTTCTCTCCATTATATATCTACTTTATACACATATGTTACTCTATGTTATGTAATGGAGAATGCATGAGGAACTGTGGATTCGCTAAAAATAATAAACGAGCCCCGAAGGGGCGAGTTGATTATTTTTAACGAATCCACTGCTCCGCAATAACGAATCCACTGCTCCGCATGCATATGTGATTATTTTACATTTGAAACAATACATTTCATTTATGGAATAACAAAATCAATTATTTTGCAAATTTCGCTGCTCATTCATCGGATATGGTACAAGTAGCTGCGGCCCTCATGAAATGGATTCTTCCACGCAGGTGCAGAGCAAAACTTCCACGCGAAGCGAAGTGATTGACAGCTGAAACTCTGCCTTTCCATGCCTTCCGTGCCTTGAATAGAACGTTGGATTCTTACTGACAAACAATCCTAATGTTTCGTACAGCGGCTTGTGGCCTAATGGTTAGAAGCGCTGACTACCAAGCGAAAGGTTGCATGTTCGAATCCAGGTTCATGCATTACAAAAATTGACTTGTCTAGTTGAGGGATATTTTTAGATCCTATTCATGTACACTAAGACAAAATACATCAGTCTCGAAAAATTTACTCGATTGGCAATTACTGAAAATGTCTAAACCTAACACCCCTCCTGACTGGGACAGTCAATGAACACAATAGAGTGACGTCATGACCATGGATTAAGTATCAATATGTGTATATGAGCCGATGACTTCATGTATCTTATTATGCCCCATAGGTTTCTCTCCGTTAAATTTCTACTATATACAATTATGTTATCTGTGTTATGTATCAATATGTGTATATAAGCCGATGACCTCATGCAGATAAAAAACTGACTTATAAATAATATTTTGTAGATGCCGTCCATTGATGTCTTTTCTTACAGATTTATCACACGAAGACACTTATTAAAGGTGTTCAAAACGGGAAAGCTCTTGATGGAAATTGTATTCCCTCAGAAGCAAGTTTATGAAAAACATCATAGAATAAGAAGTACTGAAATTGGTTTGATTGTACCTTTATGTAAGGCTGGAAGCAAGAATGACCCAAATAACAACAGGGTGCGGGAATGTTCTTGTTATTATTCTAAGGAAAATAGGCATGTCCACTGAAAATTCCCGTATTTAAATGTTCATAACATTATAATTTGGAAGTGTCATTTTTCAGTTGTTTGATTATTTCGAAAATAAAAACCACCCTAAATTATCGTTATTTCACTGTTAAAATAAAAAAAAGAGAAAGAAGATTAATAGTCTAGTTTGAAAAGCCTGGGAGATTGTAAATACTTGAGTCATCATTTCTGAGTGTGGTTAGTCCTCCATAGCTGATAAAATAGATTATCCGTCAGTGAAAAATAAGGAACTTGGCATCGTGATAAACGCAAAGAGTACATAGATTACCACACAGTTTTACATCTGTACTTTTCTGGATTGTGGAGCTAGTGTTTTTTCATAAGGGACATTTCAATTGATGCAAATAGATGTTGAGAAACGTTAGGCCAAATGAAACAATAATACCTTTTACAGCCATTCAAATTGCGAAAATAGTGTCGCTTGTTTTGTTATCAAAATATTTTCTTGAGTTTTCTATACATATAGATGAAACAGTTTTGTGGACTATGGAGTTTTTTTGTGGAACAAATAATTAATAGGAGTGTATAACTGTTGTGTATGATCAGCGACACTGATGAATGAGTAAGTCCCCGTCATTATATATTTAAACTATGCATTTGCATCATAAGACGATATGTCGTAGCTTCGATGCTTGAGAACGTAGTTTGTCTTCGTAAAGAGTATCGATATACATGTAGTTAATACTGTTAGATTCAGAAACGGTTTTATTCTTCACATAATTTTACTTTTAAGTGTTTCTGATCTCCTTCTTGGTTATCATAAGCTTTGAGACTAGAGTGTACCATAATTGGCACTGGTTATTTTCAGATTGTCTCGTCAGATATTTAACGGCAGCCTGGCAGAATAAACTAGTAAACAGGTTATTTTACACATTAATCGACAGGCTGTGGAGCAAAACGTTAACCTAAGTGTATATCATTCATTTGGTGATAAATTCAGTCATGTTATCACTGTAGCAATGACGGAATGAATAGGCTGCTGTTACAGCCAATGTTGGCGGTTGGTGCCTGACTCTGAAGGGGTGGGATCGAATCCCGAAAGGTACACAAATGTGTACTTTTGCAGATAGTGTGATCCTAAATATAACAATTTTACTTTTGTTCACTAAATGAAGCTATCGTTAGGAAAACCATTGGTTATATTTACCTTGTATAAAAACTCGATACATTTCATTTTATTAAAAGCTTGTTTTGGTTTGTACGTAATCCAGTATAAACATTCTACCATAATACGTCTTGTCTTCAGCACAGTATCGGGTTGAAACCCTGCAAGGTGATTGAAAACATAAATGTGGAGTTTATAATAATTCTCTGTGTATGTTTCATCAATAGGTAGATGATTTGTGTTGATGTTTAAAGGGGCAGTAGCACGTTTTTTGCAAATTTTATTTTTACAAATTTCCCATTTATTATGATAGTTTATATCATTCATATTTACTTAGGAGGGTAAAACATCTTATTACACAAACCAATTATCCGTAGTGGTAATAACGATGTTGTGTATAAAGCAAATATTGCATGGCGGCCATTTTATTGTGAACACAATTTATTATTTCTAATGACAAAAAACGTTTCCCATGGCTTTACGGAACCATGTACACTCATATTTTAGCTTGATTTTCTGAAGAGGGAAGGATGTTTTACTGTTGGTAACATTATTTTTCAATTACATTTCATCGACTTATTTCACCAGAAAAACGTCCTACTGCCCCTTTAAGGTGTCATTGCCATGAATAATGACAATGATGTTGCGGATGTCCCTTCTCAAATTACACTTTCTTCAGGGATAACACTAAGGTGCCTTTACACATACTCAGGGATTTAACAAACCCCTTTAAAAATATATACAATGATATATCAAATACAATCATGAGAAAAGATAAATAATTCATTTCCCTTTAATTATCGTTTGCTTCTGGCTATTTATCGTTCAGTTATATCTAAAACAAATGAGACCGAAGATTAATAACAATGTTTTTGGCGCTTTGCTATCGATTAAAAATAATTTAAAACCTCTTTTTAATGTGTACTTTGTTGGAAGGTTTGTTTTGTCATGACATTTATGTGATTGATCAAGTTATGCCATGCTCGTATGCAACATTTCAATGTGTTATTTTCTCTTACATTGTACATGTACATGTACATGAAAGAGCATCTTTTGCATTTGCACATATACGATTGAAACCAAACACTTTTACGTCAATTTCTGCTACAATCCTGTTGCCCAATCACTAAACTCACGGGCAACAGAAACGCTATAACTTTAGATTTGAAATTACGAAAAAAATCAAACTCAGATTCAAACTCAACCACATGAAAACACATCGCCCAAACACAACAGTGATTGCTTCATATTGAACTGTGGTATCAAACGCATGATTTTCCCAAATTTTCCCAAATTGTGGTTTTCGCCTTTTTCATGCAAAGCAAACACGACCCATGTCATTTGGTTGTTAGAAGCCCACTTTGTGAAAAAAACATTTGAAGAATGGCAATATTAACTTTACAAGAACGTGAGCGAGCAATCGGTATGACTGAACTGGGAGCCAACCACACCCATGTTGCAAGAACGTTTGGCTGTCACCACACAACTGTCACAAGACAAATGCAGCGTTATCGTCATTCCAGACAGACCTCAGACAAGCCAAGATCGGGCCGACCAAGAGTCACAACCCACCAGGAGGACCGATACCGACGCACGTTACACCTCAGGAACCGCTTCTTGACTGTGACGTCATCGGCGTCAAATCCCCTGGGCCACCGGGTAAGCAGACGCACGGTGTCTAGACGTCTAAGGTCCCATGGCATTAGGGCATACAGACCGTTCAGGGGACAGCGGTTGACAGCCGAACATCGCCAACGAAGACTGAGATGGGCAAGGACGGTGTTACGTTGGCAGCGACGTCAGTGGCAGAGGGTGCTTTTCTCTGACGAAAGTCGGTTCTGTCTCTTCAAAGCAGATGGAAGAGTTTGTGTTTATCGTCGTCGGGGAGAGAGAACAGCTGCATGTTCCGTTCAGGAAGTGGTGCCCTACGGGGGAGGAAGTGTCAGACGCCGCTGGTTATCGTGAATGGAAATCTAACGGCTCAACGTTACGTCGATGACATTCACCGTCCCGTCGTCTGTCCCTTTATTCGACAACAGGCACAAGGTGTGATCTTTCAACAAGACAATGTCAGACCGCACACAGCTCGAGTTACTCAACACTTTCTTACTAACAACAACATCGACGTTTTTCCGTGGCCAGCATGCTCGCTTGACATGTCACCGATCAAACATCTTTGGGACGCTATGGATCGTCGTATTCGCTAACGATGATCACCTCCACATAACCTCCTGCAACTTGTCCAAGCTCTCCAATGAGAATGGTAGCACATTCCAAGTAATGACGTCAATCGTTTGATTTTCGCCATGCGTCGGAGGGTCACTGCGTGTATCATGGCAAGGGGAGGCCATACACGTTATTAGTGTGAACTGTTTTCGTTACATTGAGCCTTGATTTATCTACACCGGGATCAGTCATAACCGTGAACTTGGACTTTTTGACCCCCGGACGAATATCGGAGACTGTGATGTTGATACCAGAAGCTGATTGGTTGCAAATGTTATGAATATGATATCAGCACATGTTCTTTTTGAATAAACATTTTGTTTTTTTAATCTGACTTCTTTATTTATTCTTCAATCTAGATTAAAATACCTGGTAGCGTTTCTTTTCCCCGTGAGTTTAAAAACTGTCTGTATAAAAACATAATTCTGCAATTTGAATACAAAATACACACAGATTTGATACATACATAAACTGTAACAACAGTCACTTTATGTCACTTCTGTTTACTGAGGCATGTGTAACTGCAAACATGCAAAGTAGAATGTTGTATGAAATATAAATCGGCTGGCATATACAAGTATCACATGCTTCGTATTTGCTTCAAAGCAATTTGATGTAATGTTTCATTTTATTCAAAATAATTCTTATTACTGAACTATTACACCAAATCCAAAGACTACTAATAAATTATGTATGAAAGAGTATTAGATCCCTTTCAAGCAAGCATTTTACAATTATTTGTTTTCATCGATATCCTGCTCCATCGGTGTATTTGCCTCCGCTACGCTACTGATACAACTACACTGATGGTGCTGCAGGACTTTGTTTAGGTTATTTTAATTCAGAAACGATTTGTCATTTACATGAGTATCCTATAGCACAAGAGCGTAACTGTGTTGTCTACATGTCATTGTCTAAGAGAATTTTCAGCAGAAAATAAAACTAGAGAAATTGTGTACCCCAAAAGTACCTGCCATTGTATATTTGTAAAATATTGTCTATGTTAACAAAAACAATAAATTAATGTTTATTAATTCCAGTTGCTTTTATTCACGTTTCTAGATAGAAAGTATTAATTAGAATAACTTATTGCTGTTTATTTCCTATAACAATAATTTAGCAATCAAAAGATATCTATGACAGCCAATCGCAACTGTGATATGATTTGACAACAATTCGAATTCATCTCGCAGCCACGGTGTTTACTGTATCTAAATATAATGTCTTTAACTAGTACAATTATTGTATTAATTGGAGTGTTATTTCTTTCTTTGATTCCTAGCATAATCTTTGAAATCGTAAATTGAATATAAATTTGGGCGGTTTCTAGCTATTTTTTAAAACTTTTCAAAACTTTGAAAACCGGATCACAATACCAAAGAAGGTGTTCTAAAGTTTCTAACTCTTTTTGCAAAACCGGCAGAAAGGTGATTCCGATATCTTTATCCTGTATAGGTAGCAGTTTGTAGAAGAATGTTATGAATAATTTTATACTGGAGCCATTTTAAGTCAGTACTACGACTACATGTATGGGCTATCATATTGAAAACCATCCAATCTTTTTCGGACAATTCACACTTCCATTTATTATAACATGGTAATTGTACGTATTTAGAATCAACTATTTTCAAATATATATATATGAAGGTTAAATTTGCACCAATATATGAAATAAGTTAAAAGGATATTTCTGAATTGGACTTACATTTTGTATGGGTTTTATTAACAAACTTGGATATATATGACAAAATGGCCCTTGTAATACCTTCATAAATTAAGAAATTGGTTGTAATTTCATATTTTCTTTCGAATTCATCAAAGTGTAACAATCTACCACCATGGTGCATTAGATCATTGGTCATGAATGGTACATAACAGGTTTCCCAGCTATTTTTATTCCATCATTATTCCACAAAGATTGACTAAGAAGTTCACCTTCTGAAATGTTTGGCGTTGTACACTTATTGAGAAAGATTGTGTAAGACAGAAGAACATCTTTCCAAAAAAACATTAGTTATTTCTTGAATAACCTTATTTCTACTATAGTTGCTATCTGAAAGCCAAAGTACATTTATATCAATTAGACTGTTTGTAAATATAGTGCTACATTTTTGTTCTCCACTTTGTAATCTACTTATCCACTTTAGTTTTTGAGATGCAATAATTTATTTGATATTTGGTGCTTTTATTCCTCCATTCTCAGGTTTGAGAACTAGAACATCTTGTTAAAGGCGTACCCCTCCATATGAATTGGAAACATTTTTTTTAATGAACTTTTCGATTTAATTTTAATTTTCGATTAAACAAAGTTAGTGAGTAGTTTCTTTCCATAACATTAGAAATGACAGAAACATGATAATATGACGTGATCGAAAACCGGACTCGATAACGGTCGCTAAGAAGTTTCCTCTTACTGTTAATATTGAAATAAAAGATTAGGTATAAATGATATGTTCCTTTTGCAACTACATTTTGTCAAGTCAAGGCTGTTCTGTTCGATGAAACATGTATTTGGATGGTTTAAAACGTTTGGATGGTAATGGCAGTAAATGCAGTGTAGCAATTTGTCTGGCAAATATATATGGCTCATGTCAAACATATGTGTGTTACACTACCTCTCACGTGTGCTGGTGAATAAAGGTATGCATTGTTTAGTTTAAGCACTTATCATCATTGAGAAAATGGTGTGACAACACTGTACATTTAGTTCAGTCAACTATTCAAAAACAAAGACAAATCGGAGTTTTATTGGGCACATATGTAAGCCGACCATGCTGATACGGCAACGGTTACCTGAGAGTTAAAGGGTCGGACTGAGGATTACTATGATACTTGCTATAGCTAATGCTAGAACGGATAACTGAAACATATAAAAATAATCATAACATTTGCAAATCGTACTCAGAGTGCTATAGCATTAAGGTCTGCATCTTGCATTGGTCTTAAATATCAGTTTTAAAAAAACATAGTTACATTTTCAATTGTTGTTGCATTTCAAGTATTACGTCGCAATACACTGATAGATATATCCAGAACTGTTGATTCTGTTCTGTGTATATATACTGCTGAACAAAACACTGGATGATGGACACATTTACAGTTAAGTTTGAATTATTTTAGGACTGAATACATACATACATACTTTATATAACGTACTCCTTTGACAATATAGATAACATACGCTGGTTGAATGTGTAATAAAGTTTAATCCAGTAATATGATGATGGTCGAGTGAGTGATCATGAAAGGGAGGGCTAGTTATTTTATAGTTATTTTTGTATCGCCACTTGGGCAATATGGCAGACATTAGCGGCGATGAAGATGATCAAACAGATGTGAATTTAAAAGATAGTATGATTCTCCAGGAGTTGGTACATATATAATATATATATATACGATAAAAAAGAAATGATGTCCTTTAATGTTTCTCAGCATTACTACATTAAATCAGTTTTGCCAGACTGCATTTAATGAGTTAATCAATTTTATCATTAAACATTCCAGAAATGTGTTTTTTAACTTTGTAATGTTTGGAAGCAGTTAATTGTTGACATGTTCAAACTACGTTTTCGGAAAAATAATGACCACCGTTCTACGTAAATAATGCCATTTCTATGTCAGAACGATTAGACGTTTCTCTTCAGTATTGATTAAACATCACACCTTCGAGTTAAGGTCGGTCTCTGCATTATGAAGTCAAGTGACATCATTCAGTAGTGTCACAGATGCACTGAGGTACACACGGGCTCTGTCACATATTACGTATGCATAAAGGACAGCCCATAGCAACAGTCGTGCAAGACTTTACATATTGTCATCTATTGTTAGTGTTTTAGCATGTTACGATGTGAAATTAACCCCCATCGCCAATGTTCAATTCGAAATTAAAGAGAAACAGTTCGGTATAATTGTTGAAATTCGATCTTATTTTCAAACAGCCTGGACTTAAATACAATGTAAAGATCTGTCATCGTGTAATTTGTCACAGTGAAATATTGGTTTCATATCACATTGACTGGGCTCTGTTGTTTTCCTTTGAGAACTTTTTTGTTAGATATGAAATAATAATTATTCAGTGAACATTTCTGTGCTTTAATTAGTATCAAGGTGAACAGTATATACTGGGCTTTGAGGTATGGCGGTAAATATGAATAAACCGAGTGAACCTTTCCAATAAGACTACATTGGAATTGAAAAAAAATGCAAAATTATTAAAATAGTGCTTTAAATGATCTTCATTTGCACTGTTCATACAATAACTAAATTTATAATTGCATTAACACACCATATGTTATTATAAAAAAAAGTTTCCTTTGTCCATCTTGTAAATTTTAAAATGTTTTTTTGAAATGTACAAATAAAACTCATGCACCACCGCTGCTGGCGATTCTGGGCAATAGAAGATTAAAAACAAATACGACCACTTATAAGCGTGACATGAAGGAAGCAATTTCCTAGCTTTGAAAATATAGTCGAGGCCAACGTTATCGACTAGTTCGTACGTCTTCCTTAGAGAAAGTCTAAGATAGCTCTTGAAATATCAACTAACAAAGATAACAAGCCACCAGCATGGCTGTCATTAAAACTTGCAACCTTCTCCTAAATGTCTTTAATCTAAGAACTTCGGTGTATACATTATATCAAATTAGACTGTAAAATGGTTAAATTCATTAGTTGAGTTGGTCCTTGTAAGGTGTCCACATGCTATGTGCACTCTATACAATGAAAGTAAATAAAACGGAACAATAACTCCTGAAATACTATTTGACTTCTCTGCATTTTCTAATTCAATCAAGGTATTTATGCCCTCAAGCCTCGCACCAAATTTGGTTACCTACTCTAAAACATATTTTGGGGACCGCTGTGCACATTCGAGGGACAGAGTCCCAAGTCGCGGAACAGGTGCATCAAGTCAAGAAAAAAATCGAGCGCTTCTTATTTTAGAGAAAAGCTGTCCTATTTATCTCGGACAGATGGACGGACGGACGCGCTGACGGGTTGGGCTCAAACCTGTGAGCTGGGGTTAAACGCCGCTTTCAAGAGTATTTCAGTTATAGTCAGTGTACGAGCATTGCACCTGACTGCGTGCAGAAAAGTTCTCTACTGCATACAAAGACCTCTTGATCACTGCACTATTCTGCACTCACATCGTAGCGAGGGATAAAGTAAATCGTCATATTTCGCTAATTTATCTGGCATGTCACAGTCAGATATCGTGTAACAAACACATTGCTAGAAAACAGATGTGAATCTAAAACGGTGTATTTTTTTCCCTTAGGAAGCACATATTAAGTGACAGCACAGGTAGGTGCAAGACTTCTTTCTTCACATACAGTGTTGATTTCTTTCAACAGCTGCCTTCTTGAGATCGATGTTGTCACTGTGGCCACCATTTCTTATTCAATCAAAAGAAGGCATTCTACCTTGGGGAATTCTTAGCGAACACTTCCTAGAACATTCCTAAAAAAGCAAAGGAGTATTATCTATATCCACTACAACTAAAGAGTCACATATGACACATATAAACAGTTTAGGAAATACAGATTGCTATATCGCATGCTTTTTAGTAAATGAATGATTTCAGTTTTGTTAATGGCATTGAATAGTAACTTCTACATATTGAATTGCAACATACTATAGTTTGGTCAGTTTACACAAATGGTTCAACTGCCTGGATTGCGGACGCTCTCTTAGCATTATGATAGTCGTAAGCCAATATGTTAATGTATGTGAGCTACGACAAGGGTTTAGAGAACTGAAAATAGTAGGCTCTGGGCGAATGCTCTATTTACAGGTTTATAGCTAAATTGACTAAAATGCGTGAGTAGTGGATGCCTTTCGAAAATAGTGATATATGTGAACACATTACTTTGTTCAAGAAACACTAAACCGCTCTGAAAGTTAAAATATTCAGATTTCAGAAGGCATAGCATTTTATGAGCCTCCCTCATATTCTTGAAACTTGTCCTAATCTTGAAATATCTAACGTTAAATTATTGCAAATCACTCAACACGTGCTTAAATTTAGAGCATAACAAATAAAATGAGGACATAATTATTGACTCTGTTTTAAACCACATTGGTCATTAGTTCAAATTATGTTATTAAAAAATAAGCTAATTCAATTATAAACAATGCCCATTTTTACATAACTTAACTGGTCAGGAAGTCATCATGTGAACGTTGCTCGTTACACACCTGATAGAGCCAATACGTCTTTATATTCCCGTCAAAGTGTAGTTAGAATGAGCAGGGAAGCTGTGGAAAGGAAATTGTGTGGACATTTTGAGCATTTCAAAAAGCATTCTCAATTTTAATTCTGTATTACATTCCAATAATTTGGGTCTTATATGACACTTTTAAAATAGAAGCATATCAAATAGTATGTTGGGGGTATATCTAATTATCGTAACTAATGGGTACTACAAACTACAATGGTAACATTCTTATCGCATTTGAGGGAGATGTAAAATGACAAGTCATTTCGATTCCTGTCAGCATGTTCAGGAATGTACCAAAATGCAAGAGACGGGTCCAATGCTATGCAATCAAAATGTGTTCTATATGATTAATCGGCTGATTTTCCGCGTGTTTGAACTTTCCGAATAGTCTGTACAACATAAAGTACGTTAATTTTTGTTTCAATAAAAACGATTGCATTCTCAATTTTACTTTACTTACTGCATTCCAACAATGTTGATATCATATGTTCAAGGACATTTTAAATAGAAGTATATCAAATAGTATTGTGGGGGTATTTTGAATTTATCGTAACTAATGGTTACTATAAACAAACTACAATGGTATTATAAGATGACTTCTCTTCATGAGATAGATATTTAGTCTCATACGAAGCTTATCCACTTAACGAATTTGGATGAGTTCTACAATCGTTGTTGTTATATCTTACAGGTATATGACTACTAATTCCTGTACACACATTACAGACACTGCACAAATGACACAACATATGTATCTACCAACATTAGAAGTAGGTATATTTTACTTAACGTCACAATATAAAACGTTATCCAGTTTTGCTTTTCTTATGTGTTCTATTTGTAGGCCCTTTTTCTTTCACTATTTTAAAAGAATTAGTGCAGAAGATAATCGTACATGCCAGAAAATCGATGTTTTAACTTGTTTCGACATTGGAAAATTGATTTTGTGCTGTTGTGAACTGTTTAAAAATACCTAATGGCAAGTAAATTGCATTGGTTCTAAAGAATTAATGCCTTTTCCATGTCAGAATCAAGGGTTCCTTCAACGTTGATTGATTTTAATGATATTTTGTTGTTTTAACTGCTGGATAATTATATTGTGAAAACAGCACAAAGAACCACACCGAGGGGATAGAGAAATATATGATAGTATCAACTGTGAACCTGTTGGAGTTAATAGTATAATTGCAATAGACACAGGTGGCAGTACATACATGTAAGTGTGATAATCAGAACTGAACCACCTCACAGTAATTTTGTTGACATTTGTCATTGTAATAATGGCAACCAGGTATGAACAGCGCACAGTCAGAACAATTTAAATGTTTGTCTACGCCATTGTCATTCTTGTTATTTAATTTAAAAAACTGGGGTGTTTGGGAAAATGATTGATCCTGTGCACCGTATGGGATATTTATGCACAGTATTGTCAACCCTGACCCTAAATCTCTGAATAAATGTAAAATTGTACAGTTCGTATGAGCATGCCTTAGTTTTTACATTGATCTTAATATGTTCATATTTACTTTGTGATTATTTGGCACATAGTGCAATGTGGTACACAATATAGTTGCGAAACAAACATGAGACAGCTTTGGATTCAACTCCTTAAGTTAAATTTGGCATAGATTGTGCCCATGGAGATTTCTTAAACATTTTCAATTGGTTTCAGTTCCGGTGAATTATATTTTGCGTGTCGTTTCACGAATATCATGTATTGGTGTGCGCGTATGTGCAAACATATCCATAGTCTCGTTGTATAAGAAACAAATGTCGACTGTATCCGGTATTTCAATCCAACACACCCGCTTGTTAAGGCATATAGTACTTCCTCCAATCAATGCTACCTGTGATTTTCAAGAACGGCGTTAAGCCTAATTTCAAAGTTCCTCCAAGCCATCAAAGAGGGCGAAACGTTGATTCTTGCTTGCGCTGGAAATTCACTGCAACTTGAAATCTGACAAGTCTTTATAATAATAATGTTAGGTAACCCGATGTTTTCTGCAACCCCTTAACTGATTTCAACCCAGCAACATGTTCGTCAGCCTAGAGTAATAATGATGTTTGAGCATGCACTAGTCGGTGGCAAAGCTCTCCATATAAATACCCATATTATTATTATATTAAAGTGATAATCTTCTGTGCAGGACCAGCAATTGAAATTAATATATGTTGTATTTTTATATGATAAAAGATATAAATAAGGAACGAATTTATTGACAATAATGAAATCGATCGAGACACACTCAGCCACCATTATGTTGACATTTTAATTAACATGTGTAGCTATTACGTCAAGTGCAGATCGTAATTGTAGGAAATGAGTCTTAATAGTAAGGAATGACATGATCACAACTAACTAACATACTTAGTCGATTAAAGATGATATATAGCCGGGACGGTTATCCCCAAACTCCCAGACAGCCAGTTGGCAGATATGCCATCTAACTAACACTTAATGAGATATGAATTCGCACAGCAGCTTCAGACATAATGGCACAGTCCACTAGCCTTGTAATTAAAGCAAAGTAGTGTTAGCCAGAGGTAAGGTGATTTGGCCTCTTTCAAGAGTATTTCATTTAAATCGTGGTTGTTAGTATTATGACAGGGAGAAAGCCATCTGGCAATGCGGTGAAACCTGCAAGCATCGGCTGTAACTAAACTTACGGGGAAAAGAAACGCTACCAGGTATTTTAATCTAGAATGAAGACTAAATAAAGAAGTCAAATTAAAAAAACAAAATGTTTATTCAAAAAGAACACGTGCCGATATCTTATTAATAAAACAGCAACCAATCTGCTTCCGATTTCAATATCACAGACTCCGATATCCGAAGTTCACGGTTATGACTGATCCAGGTGCAGGAAAATCCAGGCTCAATGTAACGAAAACAGTTCACACTAATAACGTGAATGGCCTCCCATTGCCATGATACATGCAGTGACCCTCCGACACATGGAGAAAATCAAACGCCTGATGTCATTAGGTGGTTTGTGCTGCCATTTTTGGAGAGCTTGGACACGTTGCAGGCGGTTACGTGGAAGTGGTCGTCGTTGGCGAATACGACGATCCATAGCGTTCCAAAGATGTTCTACCGGTGACATGTCAAACGAGCATGCTGGCCACGGCAAAACGTCGATGTTGTTGTTGAGTAACTCGAGCTGTGTGCTGTCTGACATTGTCTTGTTGAAAGACCTTGTGCCTGTTGTCGAATAAAGGGACAGGCGAAGAGACGGAGAATGTCATCGACGTAACGCTGAGCCGTTAGATTTCCATTCACGATAACCAGCGGCGTCTTCTCAACAAGTATGCCTCCCCACACCATGACACTTCCCCCCCATTGGGCACCACTTCCTGAACGCAACATGCAGCTGTTCTCTCTCCCTGACGGCGATAAACACGTACTCTTCCATCTGCTTTGAGCACCCTCTGCCCATCTCAGTCTTCGTTGGCGATGTTCGGCTGTCGACCGCTGTCCCCGGAACTGTCTCTATGCCCTGATGCCATGGGACCTTAGACGTCTGGACACTGTGCGTCTGCTTACCCGGTGGCCCAGGGCATTTGACGCCAATGACGTCACAGTCAAGAAGCGGTTTCTGAGGTGTAACGTGCGCAGGTATCGGTCCTCCTGGTGGTGACTCTTGGTCGGCCTGATCTTGGCTTGTCTGAGGTCTGTCCGGAATTACGATAACGCTGCATTAGTCTTGTGACAGTCGGCGGTGACAGCCAAACGTTCTTGCAACATTGGTGTGGGTGGCTCCCATTTCACATCTTAAGTGGTAGCGTTTCTTTTGCCCATGCGTTTAGCGCACCATGAGCGGTACTACGCTGAAATGCAGTGTAGCATAGTACCCATACCTTGCTGCGTGTAGGACAGTTCCCTATTGCAGACAAAGATGCCGTGCCCTTGGCGGGATTCGATCCCCGGACCTCTTAATCCGAAGCTGAACGCGCTAACCACTGCGCCATCCCGCCCCAGATTAAGCTTGGAACAGGTTCGTTACCGAAAAGTTTGAATGTATGTAGTACATACAGTGTAGATTTGTGTTGTTCAGATGATCAAATAATAACCTATATCTTCTACTCTCTTCTCCAATCCATTGTTATCGGATTATAGGTACAGGTTTGCCAGTGATATAAGATTGTGTTTGTAAAAGTTGTTGTTGTTCTTTAATCATAATCATAAATACATGGATGGTACTTTTACCGCATTTCTAGATCTGTGAAATCACGTGTATATATCATGTCCGATGCAAATCTGTGTCATACCCTTTAGTCTTTGCCCTTCTGCCCAAAGCAATGTATTTCAAGACCAATACTGTCTGTAACCTACATGTACGTCCGCAAAAGGGATTGAAAATAGACTCGTATTTCACATTTTAGTGGAGCATTCTCGGCATCTGATTCGTTATTATTGACAATGGACCATGGATTGAAAGTACATATACATATGTTGTTCTCACCCAAGCAATAAGAAAAGGGTATTGAAGTTTTTTATAATGGTCGTGGGAAATACAGTTCTTCTAGACACACACCATGCATTTTGATTGGTTGACGGAACTTCTTTATACCCATGAATTAATTAGCTATCCTTGTTTTAGCTATGTCACATAGTTGAACAATTTCGAGCATACCTAGTTCAAGCCATACGTCAGGAAAACATTTAAAATAGTAAATCATGTTCAATGTACGTTTCAGAGAATTTATTTACAGTAGTAAATTTGCAAGGCGGAATAGCATGAAAGAGTCGCCGGTTGAACTGCATATTGATAGTGTTACTTTATTCAACACCATTTTTAATCTGACCATAGATTCATATTGTATACTTTGTTTAAATTCTATCGTAACAGCTTAATGATTCTTTAAATACTGGGTGCATTATTATTTGTCCACGTATAGCATATTCTCTCCTCGTAGCATTTCAAGTCTACAAAGTCTGCAAGTAGAACTGGTGACAAATCACCATACACCAATACAAATCAAGTGTTCCTACACACACCATTGAGGTAGCACGATGGACACAAAACGGAATGACAGTGGGCAACCCGTTAAAGAAATAGTGAACTTACTGTTGAACATACTGAGTAATATATATAATCATAAGTTTTGACCTAGTGCTGGTGATATATAGTTTATTCAAGAAACACTCGGGAGGCAGTTTTCTTAAAAGCACTTGTCAGAATCTGACATCTTTACTATTTCAATTGCTACTCTCATTAATCTGCAAGTTCCATGATTTATGTTACAATCCTCTAAATTCTCCTTCAGTATAAATTGCAAGAAAAGGTAAACATTGGTTGATTACGTTCCGCTGTGCTCATACGAGCGTGCACTCGCTTGCTCTTAATGTTACAATTATCCGTAGGTTTAATAATATACTGACACATGTGAGAGTGATATTCGCAAATGTTAAGATTATATCACTATCTAATTATGATTGCACCTGCAGGATATAAGAACAGTTCTTCACGATCTACATACAGCGACAACAACAGCTGAAGTTATACTTATGCCAAATGTGTTACACGGCTTCAGTAGACATAATATAGCTATTCGGTATATATGTATTCATGATATGATATGGAGTGAGACACTCTATTCTATCGGAGAAATAACACGATTACCAAGCTACAGTGGCAGTAACATTTATCGTCACTCTATTGAGTCGCGATAAACATGATCGCTATTCGCGTAACGTCATCGGGACGTCATTGTGTCAACATTGCAAAGGTTAGTGTTTCCCCCCAGGTTGAAACCATGGCAGGGTAACTACATTGAGAAAAGGGCACTTTTTCACGTATATAAATATAAAATGTACTCAATTTCAAGAACCAAGTACAAGCAAGCAATTTCCTAATCTAGTTCTGAGAATAAATACTTTGCAAACACTTGTCTTTACCGTGTTCACTTCATAAGTCATTACATAAGTGAAAGTTTCAATGTCTGAAAATAAAACAGTTTCTTTAAACTTTTATAATGACAATGTTGTCGATTGGCAAATATAACTAATATTCACTTTGCACATAGTTGATTTGATTTTTTCTTTGAATATTTAGAATTATTGTCATAAAAACATCAGAAGTATTTTACCTAATAAAGAACAAAAAAAATTCAAATGCTACGCAATTACAATGAGATTATCAAACCATATAACGCCTGCAGACATTAGCCGCCAGTAATCCCCCTATTGTTCTTGTCTCTAGCTTAAAACATTTGGTCAGCAGGTTTATCCTGTTGAAAGAGGGATGCAACAAACACGTTCTTGTTATGTTCTATTCCTTTCTGTTTTGTATTTCATAGATGATAATTTCACACATAAGTGTGATCATTTGTGAAAATATGATAACAACTTTATAAGGTGCTTGAAATGTAACGTAAGTTGTGGAAAAGACCGATACGAAAGTTGTTGACTACGAAAAAGGCAGGGTGGTAAGTAAAAAGGGCAGGGCGGCCCTGCTAAAACTACCTAGGGGAAACACTAAAGGTGTAGGTTAACCATCGACATAATTCTATTTCGACATCAAACATGGATATAATGATAACATAAATCAACTATATGTTTGTCTGTGGCAAATTGCATGTATATACTAGCAGCCACTCCTGAAATATCTACTTTTTACCTCACTCGATGATATAAAAATGGTGTTTGTCAATAAAAGACATATATCCTCTATGTCTATGTTCACGCAGCAGGTATTCGTCGGTGAAGAGAAATCAGAATATAATTTAACTTCTAAATTAAAGATTCATAACATTTATCAAATTGAAGGTGAAATCACCTGACATCTCTATTAATTCCACGTGTGTGTATATGCCCTGTGTAATATACCTACGATCATATTGATACCAAATTAGCTGATGACTGCATACAAGCTGTAGAGAATGCGTATGGGAACAGTATCGGAGTGTTGATCACTGGTCCTAAGTAAACCTTCAGTCTGAAAAAGAAACTGTTAAAAATACTGAAAATATGCCTCTTTACAAATTCAAACTTGTTTCAGAGACTGAGTGTTAGACTAAACTGGTTCTAATTGCAAAGTATAGTGAACTGGTCCAGCTTGCTACATGTATTTATTGTTGGTATAAGATTTGTAAAGGATATATTCATATTGATATTTCTATTAAAACTTATATTACAATTTATCCTGGAAAGATACATTGTAAATATAATAGGCTTGTACCACTTGAGAATAGTTTTAATCAATGATATCGTTTCTTGAGTACGAGAAAAGTCGAAATAAGACGAAAAGCAGCATGCAGTTAAATAAAAAACATTCACAGTGTGCTTTACTAGTCATAATTGAAGAACTAATTATAGTTTATTAATCATGAATTAAACATCTGACATAAGTTATTGTTTTGTCTGATTATAAAAGACATTATCCTGATATTGTTTCCATGTATATGAAAGTATTTAATGTATATTCAAAAACATTATGAAACATTTTAAAATATATCTCCTGCCGCACTGAATAAACTTAGTTACAGAAGAGTTAGAATATCACGGTAACATTCAGAAATATTTAACGACAATAAATCCCTCTTACAAGCACATGTCCCTGTCAGTTTCAACAAAGCTTTGGTTAGACCATTGATCAAGAAGACCGGTTTGGACAAGGAGTTACTGAAAAGTTACCGACCAGTATCAAACCTAATGTTTCTATCGAAGATCCTAGAAAAAGTTGTTTCATCCCGTCTACAAGGTCATTTTGAAGCTCGCCACCTCCAGGACAAGTTCCAGTCGGTCTATCGCATCGGGAATTCAACAGAGACCGCTCTTCTCCGCGTACATCATGGTATTGCTGAAGCTTTGGACAACAGATGTTCAGTGGCGTTAATACTCCTTGATCAACATTCTCTTTGATCGCCTTCGGTTCAGCTATGGTGTTTCAGGAAGTACTCTGTCATGGTTGATGTCATACATGTGTGTGTGAGCTCAGCGTGTCACCGTTGGATCCGCTGTTTCAAGTGAAAAGAGTCTGAGTTTTGGAGTACCCCAAGGATCTGTCTTAGGCCCAGTCCTATATTGTCTTTTCTCCAAGGCCTTGAGTGAAGCTTGTGTGCGGCATAACCTTCCACATCACGGATATGCAGACGACAAGCAAGTCTACAAGACCATCAGCCCTTGTGATAACCGAGTCAGTATAACTCAGAACCTCGACGACTGCTTGGCAGATATGGTGAATGGTGCTCACAACATCAACTCCACCAACGAAGTGAAAACCCTGGTGTATATTTCGACAGGTTCCTCACAATGGAGAAGCAAGTAAACGCAGTGTCAAAATGCTGTTTCTTCGAGTTTAGAAACATAGGCAGGATCCGCAAATACATTGATGACAACACCTGTAAAAAAGCTGGTCCATTCTCTGGTCACGTCCCGACTGGACTATGGGAATGCTCTCCTCGCTGGACTGCTAAAGACTCTCATGCGCAGACTACAGAGAGTCCAAAATGTTTCTGCAAGACTCATCACACGTACACGGAAGCATGTGGATGTGACAGATGCACGCAGGACTTAGCACTGGCTACTGGTACATCGACGATGTCAATACAAAGTTTTAACCTACACCTACAAGGCGCTGCATGGTACTGCTCCTGAGTATTTGCAAGAACTCATAAAACCATATCGTCCAACTCGATCACTCGAGTCTGCTTCTCTGCTCACGGTACCTAGAACACGGACAGTTAGGTACGGTGACAGATGCTTCTCCAGGACAGCGGGATCCTTATGGAACAGCCTTCCAATCAACATAAGATCATCAACATCACTTGAGAGCTTCAAAAAGAACATTAAGACCCATCTGTACAAATGTGAATATGTTCTGTAGAGTCAGACTTTTTGTGCTTGTGAAGCGCCTTAGAGTGATAATATATATATCAAATAGGGTGCTATGAAAATGCTGTATATTATTATTATTATTAACTTGACGTTGTTCTTAACAACAATGGACACATTTGATTTTTATTTCAAGATATTGTATATAACTAGGTAAAAGAAAATCAGAACAAATTGTCAACGTATACGTATATATTGATAATTATACCGTTACGTGTATAAGATTGTTGGTCGGAGTGCATCTGGGGATGGAGTTGGTGAGATCAGTGTCAGCTGGAATCTGGACGTGAGTGTTACCATCATACATCCATAGCTCTTCAAGCGGCACTCGAAGTGAAGGATGTATGATTTCTATCTTGCTTCCTTTATTTTGTTGAGTGCTTGTCCATAATTAATTTAATCTGGTTATATTTTATCTGGTTCTGAAAGATTTAAATAACATGTAAAAGGGCAGTCAGAAAACTTATGAATGATTCAATCTACGATAAAAATTTACATCTTAAGAGTCTACACACTCCATTTAAGATGTATCTTTCAATTTCTTTACTGATGAATTATATTTCAAGCCTTAATTACTTCTATCTATCATTATTAGAGTTATTTTAATCTTCAGCGTGTAGTGTATCTACCTGAGGAGCAATTATTTTTAATTAAAACATTTGGTAGACATATAAACCTTAATAGCACCGGATATTAAAACACAGTTAACATTACAGTTATAATTACTTAATGCAATATATTTCAAACTTTTAAATACATTGTACATGTGCGGACATTGTCCTGTTCCATGACTGTGTTTAACAGATTGGCTGCCAACAAATTATTTTTGATGTCCTTTTGCCAAAATGAAACTTGATATGCATGTTGATGCTCTATCAATATGTAACGTTTGTATATAGGAACAATTGAATTTCCTTTACCTAATGATGGAATCATAACGTGTTGGATTATCTTTTATCTGGCAATGGGTAATGAAAAATTATTTCATTTGCCAAACTACATTGTACGTCTTGTAGCTTGGCAAAGTGAAATATGTTTGTTCATGATTGCCAACTACGAGTCATATTTTGGCAGTTTTACAGTATCGTTCATCACTCCTTGCCAGATACGAGTCACTTACTTATTACATAATCATCAACCTCTCAAATTCCTTCTATATTAAGCTCCCATTTTTATTTATGAAAACGACAATTAGAGATATGCCTGCTAATGACCTAAGTGCCAATTTGATTGGCAGTGATGTTGAAAGTCTTAGTACTGACATGGATTTATTTTTAAAGACTAATGACACGTCAGGTAATTCTAATAGGCTCCTAAAAATGAAGAATCTGTCCTTCTTGCTTATTTACACTGTAAGAATTTCGTGATGCATGTTTTAGGAAATTTCAGAGAATATATAGAAATATGTCCTGTCATACGAATTTGTGGTCTTTTTCTATGTCACTGCATGGGGTTTGTTGTAAAGCTTTGGCCAAAATCTAGTGCAAATTGGATGAAGAAATAACCAGGTACAAGTTAATTAGTCGTCAGGTGTTGAGATTCCGCAATGTCTACCTTCAATGAAATCTCTAGACTAAGAGTGCATGATGATACCCCTTGCACGCTTTTTTATCCAGACATATTCTTGTTCAAATAAGCCTTATGGATTATTCGCCAATCTGCTTTCAAGAAAGCATTATGGTTCGCCATTCAAGATTTCAACTGAAAGGACATGGGTCCCTACAATATAACTGCATTACATGTACCTTAAAGCACTATTGGACTATCAATAATAAGTATGTACAGGTCGTCATATCTCTCTGGTGTCATGAGCCTAAATAGATTTCAGTTACGTCTGCACTTTGCTGACAGTGACAATGCTAGAAATGATCACTTGTTCAAAGTGTTAGATCATTTTAATGACGTCATGCATAATATCCGTTCTCTTGGAAAGTGTTCCTCTACCAATTAGTTTATGATTTAATGACACGAGAGGCTTTTAATACCTAATTACATAATAAATTAAAAACAAACGTGTGATGCGGTATACATTAGACATTAAGAGTTACTTTCCCTTCTTTTGTATTTTTGTGGTCATCTTGTACCGCCAGGCGGCACTTATCTGTTGTAGCAAATTTGCCAATATGTGTCATTTGCTTTAAAGTACCAATGATATTACTACGATGTAACTCGCAGTGGCAAACGCTGACACCTCATTAACACAGCCATTAGAGTCTGAATATAATACAGGTCCAAATTTGGCCAGTCTAGACCAAGTCAATACACATGGAACTGAATGCTTACAGAAATAAAATCGAACTTATGAAGGTACAGTAAAGTAAATAAATAAATAAATGAATAGATAAATGAATGAATAAATAAATACATAGTCCATGTGTTATACGCCATGAGAAAGCCTGGTTAACAGATGCGTTTGAACAGTCAAAAAACGTTTAATCGTTTGCAAGTTTCATAGCTTTTCAAGGTCAAAGTACACATATATGTTGTAATGTTATCGGAGCCAGCATGTAATTGGGGAAATTATTATCAACTTGGGAATTTGTGAAACTCTACACTTAAGCAGTACTGAATGTGAACGGTGATTTCATTGGCACTAGGCTAGCAGCTGGTAAGGGGCGTGATTCATTACCACAATTAATGTCACTGCATCGTTTCACAGATTTGTTATCATTGAGGTAGAAAACGGATAAAATCTATCTTGATAACCTCGCCGAGGGAAGATGCATTTTATATTGCATTAAGACTGTGTATGGTTGAGTCTTTGTTGCTTGTTGTAAAAATCTTCATATACAACAGTTTGTTCGTCGCTTTAAGTTTAAATTGTTAATTTATGTTTAAGCAATAATAAACAACAACTCATCTCACTTTAGGGAATGAGATGTGTTGTTTGGAGCTCAAAGAGCGCGCTTAAGATGAAAAAGAAGGCAAAGAATTGATTAATGTTTTGACTAATATATTTTGACAACAGAGTTTCTTTCCCAGACAGGAATGTAATGTAAATCCTAAATGCTCAGGACGTGTTTTTGCGTAGTTGTGTAGTCTGCAACAAAATGTCAAACAGAGGTCTAAAGGAGATAATCAAACTTAAGAAATTGTGTAACTCAAGAACAGCTGCAGGAACATATTTCTGGAATCAGGCCCTCATGCTTAAACTAGATGTCTGACCTTTGAATCAATAGGAACAGCCTCTAAAAGAGGAACTCATTCCAATTTAGTGTCGTGTTGCTCAATTGATATAATAATTCGGTATGGTGTGATAGTAAATAAATTGCTTACATTGTAGTTGATGCAACTGCTTATGTTGTGTAATATCTTCAGGAAAAATAAACATCAAGTTAAGTCGTCAATCATCAAATAACAGCAGAATAATCAGTACACATGAACGAAATCAAATGGTAAAAGTTTACACTGTAAACTGATTTAGACTGCTATACGTTTTTAACTTGTGAGATTTGTTCATGGAAATAAAATTTCGAAAACAGGCAGATTGACAATCCCTCTATCAACCTCCACAACGTAGGAATTCATTTCAATGTTATCCAGAATTATAACTGATATATGTAGTATATAACAATTTCAATTTATTTAACTCATGATGTTTCCATTACTTGATTGTGACAAGAACATTAGTTTCATTTCAGGTCAAATAATGAAACTAACATCATAACAGTTTTTTAACGTAAGTTACACAGTTTCTTCTGTAATTATATACAATTTGAACCCTGAATTGACTTTCTAACAGTAATATTTGAAACTAAGTAAATTTACGAAACAAGTTCCTTAAAGGTTAGGTTGTCTCACTACACAACTTAACAACTCTTATTCTATCATCTTCGATATTTTCTGTCTGTTCTCATTGCAATGCTGTGGATAAATAATCAGAACTGAAGTTACTCAAATGTCCTGTTCACATGCCTTTCTTGAAACCTCATTGGTCCCTTTTTGTAACTATAGGCATGACCATTATTAATAGGTGAAGTTATCAATGTTGATGCAATCTTATATGATGTATTTTGTAAAGGTAGTTATTGATACATTTCGTCGCTGTTAACTCATTAACGCCGACAGGTAATTACCAGCTCAAGGCCTAGGCCACTGTATACACTTACATCTGGCTGCACCGAGACCAATTATGCTTCGCCACCTCTGATTTAGCGGGAGATAGAGAGAAAACAGCATGTCATTAACGGGACTGATTGTTTGTTGTGTATTGCAAAAAATATCAAAAGTAGACAGTAAATGGGTGGACGGAACTGTTGTAAATTATTTAACATTAAGATATCAGATAGTGAATATCTTTGCTACTTGTTAGTGGTATACTGCTATAGTTGTTGTGTCTATGTAATGGATACGTGCTGTAAACGATTTCAAACATGCAGATACAAATGACAAATTTTGATCGTTCGAAAATACACTAGTAGCAATACAAGAGTCTCGTGAAGTCAAACACGCGCAGTATTACCTTCGCCGTCGACATGCATGTGTTCTTTATCGAACGTTGAAAAAACTGTTGCTTTTGATAAGTTATTCCTACAAAACATAACAAATACATCAAAAAATCTACACTGCAACTATGACTGCAATAAGTGTTCATTGTCGTCGTTAAAAGTCGGTGAAAAGAACAGGTTTTCTGCAAGGTAAAAAAAGGGGGGAGCGCTTACATGCGTCTTTCGCTGAATAAGGGATGCTTTCAGTTAAATAAGCTAAATAATTCACTACTTGAGCTGTCGCATATATGCGGTTTTCGCTGTTTAATTTGTTGCATATGTGTGGCTCTCGGACTCGGAATGCTATGTGTCTATGTGTGCTAAGTGGAATTTGACAAAGTGGTCATCAATGTTTGAGTACTTGACCAGCAAATATTTGCTCTAACACAAACATATCGCCACTCCTTGCTTGGCTGTGCATTCACAGATTGGACTATACAGTAAAAAAATAAAATAAAACTTGTCAGTTCAAAAGTGCTTTACTGACTTTCAGCATGTTTCGATAAACCCAGCCGTTGCTCGCAGGTTCAACGCAGTGCATAGCCACAATGGTGTTGCAAGTTTCCTCCCTGCTATGGAACTATGTTATCAGACAGTTTTGCGAGTAAACCTCTGAACGATATGAGTTCGTATCTCGGTAGATGCATTATTTTGAAATGTTGATTCCTCGGGAAAACCATCGATTTTATTCAGACTGTTTATGTGACATCTTATTTCATCATCCACAATTTATCAAAATTGAAGTCTTCAATTTCATCACGTTCAGGCTGTTAAACATTTAGTGATGAGTCTAAATATTGTTTATTTCACAACTAGATTTATAATTATTATTGAATATCTAAACTAACCAAGCAGACAAGAAACAATTCCACAATGCAAGTACAACAGAAATTGTGATAGTGTGACAAATAACAAATTAGAGGAAAATGATGCCTTCTTTAAAGTTTCTATGCAAAAAGCTAGTTTGTTTGTGTAAAGAATTGAAGTTTCTAGACTGTTGACGTTTGTCATTGGCGATTATCATAGGTTATGGATGCACAATATTGTGGAGAAAATGTCATCTTACTTGGGGAGCGAGTACTTACTTTCTTTATTTCCACCAGCACATGTGCATCTAGATTAAGAGTCTGAGAAAATATCTTAGCCACATAACCAATAAGATTCCTACTTTAAAAAAAGAGAATAATGTCAAACTGTGATGGCACTGACAAGCATTAATATTTCAAACTGTAGCAAGGGAGAAAGTGAAGATAGTAACATGACTTGGCATTTTATCAAACCTGTTTCGCTTAAATATTATGTGAGAACAAATGTAAAATGTAAAACAATCTAAACTTTAAATGAAAAATGTTAAACGTCCATTACAGACTACATTACAGATTTTTTGGATTGGCATTCTTTAAGTTTAAGTGATAGCAAACTGCCATATCTTATTGATGTTTCCATATATACATGTTTGAAAACGCTACAGGATCTATAATGAAGTATATAAGGTTAATTTATATCTATATCTTTATAAAAAAAAAACGTTGCAGTAAGAGAATAAAGTATTTGCATATCCATAGAATATTATCTGTTTAGGTGGGTTTTACACTACGTCCGTTTTTTGGATGCTATGCATTAAAAGAACGCAAAACGTTATTTTTAATATGCTGTCATTCACTAGGGCCGTTTTTTTTCATGCGCTGCGATGCGATGCGAATAAAAAAAAAACTGTTCTATTTTATTCACATCGCATTCACAATCGGATTGGAATTCCCTATATGACGTCATATTTTCATCATTTGAAGGGGTATTTCCAAACAAAGATGGGCAAAGCATTCATACACAAATACTGTCAACAGACATCAATACATACATACATACATACATACATATATACAGACATACATACATACACACATACATGTGTACATATATTCATCGGCAGGTACATACATACATTTGTACATACATACATCATATCATATACATAAAACCTGTACATACACCCATTGTATATACACCTACAGTAATTACATACATATGTACATACAATGTACATATACATGTGCATACATTATACAATATCGAACAATCGGACTTTTGATATTTGCATTAAAATCGCATGCATAACGAGTGTAGTGTAAACCCCCAAATCTCATGCGTCAACGCAATGCGATTTATTCGGACGTAGTGTAAACCCCGCCTTAACATGAAAAAAGTGGATAATATTATGTATCTTGATTTACACTACGAGTGTTATAAGACTGGTTAATTTTTAAAATAAGTTTAAGTTGTTCATAACTTCGAGAAAGTTTTTGGTTTTTTTAGTTGAGAAATACCAGAATATTGTAATGTTGCCTTAATTCAAAGTTTCAAATCATCAGCCTTGGGGATGATAACACCTTTCACAAAATCGAATTATCAAAAAATTTAAAAACAGATAAATAGATTCGTCCGAAGGTATAATAATGTGCAAGTGTTCACCATTTAAAAATAAATACTTTTTATCTCGGCTATGAATTTTTTTTTACTAAAATATAATTTAACTACGTTGTTTTCACATAGAAATATGACAGTAAAAACAAAATATGCAATCGAAATAGGTATACAAATCTTAATTGAGCAGCGTTTTGTTACATTGTTTTTTTATACAAGTTTGGTGAAATTATCATGCAAAAATTCATTATAGATTTGATTGATAATATGTGAACACCTCCGTGATTACCATTATTACACCGATCAATTACAGGAGAGAAACAAGATGAATCGGCCTTTTGGGGGAAACAAACATTGTGATTCAGTAAATGTTTGAAATCTTAAAATGTTGTGTCCTCATTAAAAAAGCTTGAACATGTGATTCATCATTGTCTTATTAAGTTGCAAATGTGCTACAAACACAGAAAGTAGTTGGTTTACTGGTTATTCGTTCCATACATACCACTCAATGTGCAGCAGATTGATGTGAAGATCACATGACAAAACTGATAATCAGAAGTAACTTGTGCTTGTAACATATTCGTATTCCCAAAATTGTTCATTTATTTACCATTTACAATACTAGACTGTTCCATTCTTGTAAATCAACACCGACTCAATGAATGCATTCGATGCAACAAAACAAAAAGGTATAAATTTGATTTTTTGAAGAATTGCTTGCTCACATTTATATAAAACATAGGAAATTAATGGAAAGCATTTTCAAAATCAGAATAGTAAAGCAAAGCAAAAATCTCTCGATCAAATGCCTTCGAATTAAAGTACAAATAAATTGATTCCACACACGCAGATGTGACAATTCACTATGATTGCCGAAGTGTCAGGTTTCAATGGTTGCCAAACATGAGTGACGGTCAAATCATCCTCTGGTGTAACAGCCTGACAGCACGAACAATGTTTGAAGTTATCGTGTTTACAAGAATGTTGTAGTGATTGCAGAACTCATGACCTTGACCTTTGACCTTGAAAGTGAACATGTCAAAATCATTCACCAGGTTTATAAAAAAAAAAAATATGTATATGAGGTGTTAATACCTTCTTGGGAAAAAAGTTATTTAGTGATTTCAGAACTGGTCATCGTGACCATACCTCGTGACCTTGACCTATGATCTTCAAGGTCCCAAAGTCAATGATCACTTTTCATTGTGTATAACAATTATGTAATGGTTCAAAATGTTAATACTTGAAATATGGCATGTTCGTAAATGCATGCTTAAGTTGTGACCTCGCTGTGACCTTGACCTTTGACAGATTTTAGCGAAAACCTTTTCAAATCTCGGTCTTATTCCATAGTTGATATATACTAAGTAAGGGCCTGATAACACAAATTTTTTTTAAGTTATCGTGTTTACAATGAGTTTTGTAGTGATTTCAGAACTCATGACCTTGACCTTTGAACTTGAATGTGAGCATGTCAAAATAATTCCCAAGGTGTATAAGAAAGAAGCTATGTATATGAGGTGTTGATACCTCCTTGGAAAAAAGTTAGAACTTGTGACCATGACCCTATCTCGTGACCTTGACCTTTAAAATTCAAGGTCACACAATTAGTGATCACTTTTCATTGTGTATCACAATCATGTTGTGATTCAAAGTGGTAATAGTTGAAATAAGACATTTTCGCAAAAGCATGCTAAAGTTGTGACCTCGCTATGACCTTGACCTTTGACGGATGTTAGCGAAAACCTTTTCAAATCTTGGCCTTTCTCCATAGTTGATATACACCAAATAAGAGCCTGATAGCACAAATATTGTTCAAGTTAACGTGTTTACAAGGATTTTTTTTAGCGATTTCAGATCTCCTTACCTTGACCTTTGACCTTGAATATGAACATGTCAAAAAAATTCCCCAGGGGCATAAGTAAGAAGTTATGTATATGAGTTCTCAAAACCTTCTAGGAAAAAAAGTTAAAGCCAGTACAAAACGCGGCAGCGGCGATGGAAACTGCTCAAACACTGATAGCAGGCCCGACTAAGTCGGGGCTGCTAATTATCTTCCCATTTAAATAGATAACAAGCAGTTCTCACTAAGGTGACATGATTCCGCGCCGCAAATTAATACTTCAAAATTGAAGAATAATGTCAAGTAAAGCAAAATCGACTTGGCCCTGAATTTTCCCTAAAAACACCATTGGTGTAAGATAATGATGAGAAATCAAATGAACAGTTCTTGTGATATCGACTCCCCTGAGAAGCTTAACATGTTGACAAACTCAAAGTTTGCTGTGACCTTGAGAATAGTGTCACGGTCACCAAAATCCAAATGAGCCGTTTGTCTTCCCTTGGAGAAGCTATGTGTAAGATATGAAAACAATCCAATGAATGGTTACCGCTGACAAGGGTAAAATGACACAGTCTTGTTGTGACTTTTGAGGGGGAGGGAGTAGGCAATGGTTAGCACACTCTTCTGTATATCACGTCCAAGAAAATTTGAATGAAATAAGGTATCGGGATGAGATTTTGCAGCCCCTACTTTCTGCAGCCATTAACGACATTAGTCAAGCCACCATTTTGCAGGATGATAACGCACGGCCACATTGTGGGAGGGTTGTCATTGACCATGTCGCCCGATTTAGTGCCCATTAAACACGTGTTGATCACTGATCCAGCCCCTGTAAACGCTGCACAGTTGTTGCACATTTTGCAACACGATTGATTAGCCCTAGACACTCTGAGGAATCTTGTTGCATCAATGAGACGAAGGTGCCTTGGCTTCATTAATAGCCGAAGGGGACACGCGCGTTGCTAGAGAACTGCTGTTCCTGTGACTTTTACAAATGACTCTTATCAGGATGGAAGGTGCATTTTGTCCATATCCTGCTTGTGTTTAATCCTAAATCATGTGATTTTATTATAATACTAAAACAAGAACTGAAAGGCTTGGTATGATATAACGGAATTACGGTTCTTGGTATTGCAGTCATGCTCAAGGACTTGACTTTGAAATTGCAAGGGTAAATTTACCACCTGATATGCTGAAAATAAAGTATGATACAGGAGTTGGAAAAATAAGCAGATGTCTTTAATGTAAGACCAAAGGTTGACATTCTTGTGTATCATTGTTTTATTTGGGATCACATTATTTCCAATAGTACTGTTTTTGTTATTCCCTTTATAACCTTTGACTATCTAGTTGAAATGCGTATCCACCAATTCTGTCTTTGATTTATTTCTATACAATAAATTATACAGCTGTCCTGTTTGCTGGATACACTGGTTCATCGAAATATAGTTATTATAGGCCTTGATCTGCCTTATTGCAAAGACGTAGTATTTTCAGAAATTCCTTAATAGAATGATGTGCATATACATACCTTTTTTAGTTTCATAACTTAAAAGTGATTGCTACCAATCTTGACAAAAAGCGTACACTCTACTGCGGTCTTAATCCACCTTGCTTCCTGGGTAAAGGTCAAAATTTACAAAAATACCTAAACATCAAAAGACACTTTTACAGTGCTTGCTTAAAAGATATAGAAAGTTTTGTGTGTTTAATATAGTGAATAGTATTAAATGCCTGTTTATATCTAGTCTGCTTACAATCTTCGTGGGTCTAAATGTATCTTGTTACCATGGAAAGAAAAGACAAAATGTGGGATCTAGAAAGAAACTTTACTTTTTTGTTGAGGCTTAACCAGTTTTATTACTGCAGAAACAGTAACAAAGAAAAGGACAGGTCTGAACTGCTGACATCTTATATATATAGATTTTCATGAAAATGTGTGAAAAGTGTTCCAGTTCTGGCCATTTCTATGATTCCCCATCACCAACAGGTCATTCTCGTATAAGCAAATATTGAAATATATTCTCATTATCAAATTCACATGCCATTTAAGACTAATGTGGTAATCTGCTCCCACCTTAATATTTCTTCCAGCTATAATTGGAATGGGGGGCGGGATAGCGTAGTGGTTATCGCGTTCGGCTTCGGATCAAGAGGTCCGGGGTTCGAATCCCGCCAGGGGCACCGCAACTTTGTCTGCAGTAGAGAACTGTTCTACACGCAGTAAGGTTTGGGTGCAATGCTACACTGAATTTCAGTGCAGTACCACGTGCTAGTTCCAGCCGATGCTCGCAGGTTTCACCGCAATGCATAGCAACATGGCGTTGCGGGCTTTCTCCCTGCCATAATACTAGCAGCCGCGATATAAGTGAAATACTCTTTAAAGCGGCGTTAAACCCTAACTCACTCACTCACTATAATTGGAATGACAAAAATAACCATTTGACATTGTCATTATTTACTTTTTTTTCGCAACATTCAAAAGTAAGCATTCTAAATAAAAAAAAATGTTGGTAAAGTATAATGATAAAAAAAAATTCATCGTTGATATTTAGAATTATATTCGTAATGTATCTGGTCGATTACTTCTTCTTGTTAAATAGGTTGCTAATTTCTCAGTCGATGATTATAATTTTGATCTTTCAAATCTAGATGTGCATTTTGTAACAGGGCTTTGAACTATCAAGTAATATTATAGTATGATATGCAAATGCATGGAAAAGCAACTGCAGTAATGGAGAAAGGGGATAGTTTAACCTGAAAGGGCAATGCAAGTATTCTGAGAATGATGATCAAATGCCAGTGGATGTCATTTTAAAATTTCAGCGACGAAGGAATGTAAACAACAAATTCGAGTCTGGAATGTCCAAAAATTGATGAACTCAAAGTAAGATAGTTAGGCAAGAACAGCTGCTTCTTTCCTGAGTGTGTTTTCCTTATTTTATCGCCAGCACTGACCGCAACAAAATCTTACCACACGACCACAGGGCCTCGACAAGAAGTAAGTTTAAAAATTGATAGTAAAGCTATATTTACATTGGGTACCCCTCTGTTAGATGTAAATTTGCACAGCTCCCAAGGCTGAGAACAATAGAAATGCATGCCATTTAAATAGCAACTAAGTCTTAACACTACCTTCAGTCTCAAATGTAAAAATTACATGTATTCATAAAAACGCAATATGTATTGTACCATCTACCACTTACATAATTGTATGTAAATGTACATCCTAATATTCCTATAGACGGTCAACTATAGAAATTGTAAAGGTATCTGGCAACGTTGAATTTGCCATCTCAGGAATATAACAAATGGTTGCTTGATAAAATCCAAATAACTATATTCACGATAAACGAAGTGGAAACGAGCTTAAAATCAACTTCAATGCACATTGTCTTTAGACTGCACTTCCGGATGCGATATGATGACTGGGTGTATTACAAATAAACACTTACCTAAAATGTAAGTACCGAAATGTTATAGAGGTTTTTAATCAATACTCTTGTTGAGATTTAACTGGTATGCTTCTATATCTTATTTGAGTATCTATGTTTTTCATATGACATGATGCAGACATGCGTATTCCATTAAAATACCTGTTACAAGGTACTTTCCTCATTAAAATGGCGCAGGGAAGCGTTGGTTAATATATATCATTTAATGAGTTGTACCTTGTAAACTAGGTTTTATTTTTTACATGTTTTAAGATATACCTCTAGCATTTAAATCAAACTATCTGTTGATTGAAAATGGGACTGTTTACTGCTTTCACTGGTATATATGATGTATTTCATGTGTACCAATGTTTGCTGTTATTTGATGAAAGACAAGGTATAATGTTTTGCTAATATTCAGACACTAATAGCATAGCATATTATATCTTTCTGAGGAAAGTACACCTGGTATAATTCTATCAAGTAAGCATCACACACATACACACATACTTTAAGACAAAAATATGATACTGGATTAGCAACAAGACAATGCAGTTAAATTAGTTTCCCCCTTTTCCTGTCTGTTACTATTGATTCAAAGGTCAGACATCTAATCTAAACATGAATACCTCATTCCAGAAATATGTCCCGGCAGCTGTTCTTGAGTTACACAATTTCTTGAGTTTGATTATCTCCTTTAGACCTCTGTTGGACATGCAGACTACACGAAAACCACTTCAAGAGCATTTAGGACTGACATTCCTTTCCTGTCTGGGAAAGAAACTATGTTGTCAAAAGATATTAGTCAAAACATTAATCAACACTTTTCTTCTTTTATTTATCTCCAGTGAAGCTCTTTGAGGTCCACGTGAGTCATCTGATTTCACAAAGTGCGCTGTATTTTTATTATTGCTGAAACATAATAACAGTTGTCATTGGATTTGTCTGAATAAAAGCGTTTTTAAAATAAACTGATGGGCAAAAGTTTGTATATAGACATTTTGACAATAAGGAATAAAGACACCAACATGCATCCTCTGAATGCAATACAAACTATAAACTAGTGATATTTCATCTACATGCAATCAACAAGCAGTCTTGGAAATATTGAATTGTAAACACAGATTTGATGCAATTTCACTGGACATATAATCACAAGATAAGCATACCCTCATTTAAAACTGCTTGCCCCTTCATGCACTCATGGTAAGGCACCTAATTACATGGTCGGGAGGGAACAACAATAATGAGTGAACACGATGATGATGATGGTGATGATGATGATGATTATGCTGATAATGATGATTTGATGATGGTGGTTATGTCAGTGTCAACGTCAATTAAGATTTAACGTTAATTAAAATTTAACTTGGCATGTTCCTTAGGTCATCGAATGGCAATAGGTTAACATTTTTGACATTAGCATAATCTAAGTCGGGGCTGCTAATTATCTTGCCATTTAAATAGATAACAAGCAGTTCTCACTAAGGTGACATGATTCCGCGCCGCAAATTAATACTTCAAAATTGAAGAATAATGTCAAGTTAAGCAAAATCGACTTGGCCCTGAATTTTCCCTAAAAACACCATTGGTGTAAGATAATGATGAGAAATCAAATGAACAGTTCTTGTGATATCGACTCCCCTGAGAAGCTTAACATGTTGACAAACTCAAAGTTTGCTGTGACCTTGAGAATAGTGTCACGGTCACCAAAATCCAAATGAGCCGTTTGTCTTCCCTTGGAGAAGCTATGTGTAAGATATGATAACAATCCAATGAATGGTTACCGCTGACAAGGGTAAAATGACACAGTCTTGTTGTGACTTTTGAGGGGGAGGGAGTAGGCAATGGTTAGCACACTCTTCTGTATATCACGTCCAAGAAAATTTGAATGAAATAAGGTATCGGGATGAGATTTTGCAGCCCCTACTTTCTGCAGCCATTAACGACATTAGTCAAGCCACCATTTTGCAGGATGATAACGCACGGCCACATTGTGGGAGGGTTGTCATTGACCATGTCGCCCGATTTAGTGCCCATTAAACACGTGTTGATCACTGTTCCAGCCCCTGTAAACGCTGCACAGTTGTTGCACATTTTGCAACACGATTGATTAGCCCTAGACACTCTGAGGAATCTTGTTGCATCAATGAGACGAAGGTGCCTTGGCTTCATTAATAGCCGAAGGGGACACGCGCGTTGCTAGAGAACTGCTGTTCCTGTGACTTTTACAAATGACTCTTATCAGGATGGAAGGTGCATTTTGTCCATATCCTGCTTGTGTTTAATCCTAAATCATGTGATTTTATTATAATACTAAAACAAGAACTGAAAGGCTTGGTATGATATAACGGAATTACGGTTCTTGGTATTGCAGTCATGCTCAAGGACTTGACTTTGAAATTGCAAGGGTAAATTTACCACCTGATATGCTGAAAATAAAGTATGATATAGGAGTTGGAAAAATAAGCAGATGTCTTTAATGTAAGACCAAAAGTTGACATTCTTGTGTATCATTGTTTTATTTGGGATCACATTATTTCCAATAGTACTGTTTTTGTTATTCGAAGCATCACCCTCAATCGCCAAAACTGACTGTATAAAATATATCTATCTAAAATGTTTTCCACCGTTACAGGTAAGGAAACCTTTGACTATCTAGTTGAAATGCGTATCCACCAATTCTGTCTTTGATTTATTTCTATACAATAAATTATACAGCTGTCCTGTTTGCTGGATACACTGGTTCATCGAAATATAGTTATTATAGGCCTTGATCTGCCTTATTGCAAAGACGTAGTATTTTCAGAAATTCCTTAATAGAATGATGTGCATATACATACCTTTTTTAGTTTCATAACTTAAAAGTGATTGCTACCAATCTTGACAAAAAGCGTACACTCTACTGCGGTCTTAATCCACCTTGCTTCCTGGGTAAAGGTCAAAATTTACAAAAATACCTAAACATCAAAAGACACTTTTACAGTGCTTGCTTAAAAGATATAGAAAGTTTTGTGTGTTTAATATAGTGAATAGTATTAAATGCCTGTTTATATCTAGTCTGCTTACAATCTTCGTGGGTCTAAATGTATCTTGTTACCATGGAAAGAAAAGACAAAATGTGGGATCTAGAAAGAAACTTTACTTTTTTGTTGAGGCTTAACCAGTTTTATTACTGCAGAAACAGTAACAAAGCAAAGGACAGGTCTGAACTGCTGACATCTTATATATATAGATTTTCATGAAAATGTGTGAAAAGTGTTCCAGTTCTGGCCATTTCTATGATTCCCCATCACCAACAGGTCATTCTCGTATAAGCAAATATTGAAATATATTCTCATTATCAAATTCACATGCCATTTAAGACTAATGTGGTAATCTGCTCCCACCTTAATATTTCTTCCAGCTATAATTGGAATGGGGGGCGGGATAGCGTAGTGGTTATCGCGTTCGGCTTCGGATCAAGAGGTCCGGGGTTTGAATCCCGCCAGGGGCACGGCAACTTTGTCTGCAGTAGAGAACTGTTCTACACGCAGTAAGGTTTGGGTGCAATGCTACACTGAATTTCAGTGCAGTACCACGTGCTAGTTCCAGCCGATGCTCGCAGGTTTCACCGCAATGCATAGCAACATGGCGTTGCGGGCTTTCTCCCTGCCATAATACTAGCAGCCGCGATATAAGTGAAATACTCTTTAAAGCGGCGTTAAACCCTAACTCACTCACTCACTATAATTGGAATGACAAAAATAACCATTTGACATTGTCATTATTTACTTTTTTTTCGCAACATTCAAAAGTAAGCATTCTAAATAAAAAAAATGTTGGTAAAGTATAATGATAAAAAAAAATTCATCGTTGATATTTAGAATTATATTCGTAATGTATCTGGTCGATTACTTCTTCTTGTTAAATAGGTTGCTAATTTCTCAGTCGATGATTATAATTTTGATCTTTCAAATCTAGATGTGCATTTTGTAACAGGGCTTTGAACTATCAAGTAATATTATAGTATAATATGCAAATGCATGGAAAAGCAACTGCAGTAATGGAGAAAGGGGATAGTTTAACCTGAAAGGGCAATGCAAGTATTCTGAGAATGATGATCAAATGCCAGTGGATGTCATTTTAAAATTTCAGCGACGAAGGAATGTAAACAACAAATTCGAGTCTGGAATGTCCAAAAATTGATGAACTCAAAGTAAGATAGTTAGGCAAGAACAGCTGCTTCTTTCCTGAGTGTGTTTTCCTTATTTTATCGCCAGCACTGACCGCAACAAAATCTTACCACACGACCACAGGGCCTCGACAAGAAGTAAGTTTAAAAATTGATAGTAAAGCTATATTTACATTGGGTACCCCTCTGTTAGATGTAAATTTGCACAGCTCCCAAGGCTGAGAACAATAGAAATGCATGCCATTTAAATAGCAACTAAGTCTTAACACTACCTTCAGTCTCAAATGTAAAAATTACATGTATTCATAAAAACGCAATATGTATTGTACCATCTACCACTTACATAATTGTATGTAAATGTACATCCTAATATTCCTATAGACGGTCAACTATAGAAATTGTAAAGGTATCTGGCAACGTTGAATTTGCCATCTCAGGAATATAACAAATGGTTGCTTGATAAAATCCAAATAACTATATTCACGATAAACGAAGTGGAAACGAGCTTAAAATCAACTTCAATGCACATTGTCTTTAGACTGCACTTCCGGATGCGATATGATGACTGGGTGTATTACAAATAAACACTTACCTAAAATGTAAGTACCGAAATGTTATAGAGGTTTTTAATCAATACTCTTGTTGAGATTTAACTGGTATGCTTCTATATCTTATTTGAGTATCTATGTTTTTCATATGACATGATGCAGACATGCGTATTCCATTAAAATACCTGTTACAAGGTACTTTCCTCATTAAAATGGCGCAGGGAAGCGTTGGTTAATATATATTATTTAATGAGTTGTACCTTGTAAACTAGGTTTTATTTTTTACATGTTTTAAGATATACCTCTAGCATTTAAATCAAACTATCTGTTGATTGAAAATGGGACTGTTTACTGCTTTCACTGGTATATATGATGTATTTCATGTGTACCAATGTTTGCTGTTATTTGATGGAAGACAAGGTATAATGTTTTGCTAATATTCAGACACTAATAGCATAGCATATTATATCTTTCTGAGGAAAGTACACCTGGTATAATTATATCAAGTAAGCATCACACACATACACACATACTTTAAGACAAAAATATGATACTGGATTAGCAACAAGACAATGCAGTTAAATTAGTTTCCCCCTTTTCCTGTCTGTTACTATTGATTCAAAGGTCAGACATCTAATCTAAACATGAATACCTCATTCCAGAAATATGTCCCGGCAGCTGTTCTTGAGTTACACAATTTCTTGAGTTTGATTATCTCCTTTAGACCTCTGTTGGACATGCAGACTACACGAAAACCACTTCAAGAGCATTTAGGACTGACATTCCTTTCCTGTCTGGGAAAGAAACTATGTTGTCAAAAGATATTAGTCAAAACATTAATCAACACTTTTCTTCTTTTATTTATCTCCAGTGAAGCTCTTTGAGGTCCACGTGAGTCATCTGATTTCACAAAGTGCGCTGTATTTTTATTATTGCTGAAACATAATAACAGTTGTCATTGGATTTGTCTGAATAAAAGCGTTTTTAAAATAAACTGATGGGCAAAAGTTTGTATATAGACATTTTGACAATAAGGAATAAAGACACCAACATGCATCCTCTGAATGCAATACAAACTATAAACTAGTGATATTTCATCTACATGCAATCAACAAGCAGTCTTGGAAATATTGAATTGTAAACACAGATTTGATGCAATTTCACTGGACATATAATCACAAGATAAGCATACCCTCATTTAAAACTGCTTGCCCCTTCATGCACTCATGGTAAGGCACCTAATTACATGGTCGGGAGGGAACAACAATAATGAGTGAACACGATGATGATGATGGTGATGATGATGATGATTATGCTGATAATGATGATTTGATGATGGTGGTTATGTCAGTGTCAACGTCAATTAAGATTTAACGTTAATTAAAATTTAACTTGGCATGTTCCTTAGGTCATCGAATGGCAATAGGTTAACATTTTTGACATTAGCATAATCTGGAAATACTGTTTTTGGCTTTAATCTCCCTCTGCTTCTTATTTGTAACTGGAGTATGATCAACTAATGTATACAGTCTTAGTTTGTGTTATTGAGAAAGAAACGTGTTTGGTGTACAAAGAACAACCCTGCATGAATAAGCAAGATTTCATTTAAAAAAGCGACTGATATTGATAATGTTTTTCCTTTCAATGAAATGAAAATGCCGAAATATTACAATGCTGGTATTGGCAAAATAAAATTGCTTTAATCACTAACTAGCTGACTTCATTGTCGGCATTTTTTATGTTATTTCTATCTTTTGTCACATTTTAATCAATGAAATGTTAAGTAGCCTATGATCATTTAAAAAAACCCATTAAAATCAAGGAATCTCGAAAAATATGTCAATTCCATTTGTTTCTTGAAACTTGAACCAATGCAAGGTTAAACTATTAACTATCTTATATGGCTTTTAAAAAGTATAACAAATGTATCTTCATCACAGAGCTCTATAAAGTTGGGATAGCTAAAACAGACATTTTCATACAACCTTTCAAGCAACTCATCATACACAAGGCAATGTAAGAGCACATGTCTTTTATCCTCAACATTATCACTACACTGAAAACACACTCTGTCGATCACATCCTTATCGGTAAATCTGTCAGTTTCCAAATGCAGAGGAGCAGTACCTGATCCGATTTTGGAAAATTATTCATTGTAAAGTGGATAGACAATATTGAAAAACTGCTTGTGATTCAGTAAACGTTTGAAATCTTGAATTGAATATGTGATTCATCATTGTCTTATAAACTTGTCGGACAATAGTTCACCTGTTTGTGGTATTATATTGTCTGCTATAATCATTGACAAATATCATTTGGCTGTTAATGGAATCTCTTAGCAAGCTTGAAACAGGAAAGTAATTGCTGACGAAAACAAAGAGGAATAGTTCTACGGTATCTTATGTTCTTATGATGACTGAGTAAATAAAACGTCGGACATTGTACATTGGATTTATGCATCAATAGTACCCGCAATAATATGAAACATCCATTTATTGTTAATTGACGCACGCCAATGATTCAAACGTAATTTTGATATCTTATTACGGAAACGTATTAGTGTCACGATGAAAATGATGAAAACGTAGGACTTAGTATCTCCTACGTAGGACATAGTATCTCCTACGTAGGACTTAATATCTCCTACGTAGGACTGAGTATCTCCTACGTAGAACATAGTATCTCCTACGTAGGAGATAGTATATCCTACGTAGGACTGAGTATCTCCTACGTAGGACTTAGTGTCTTCTACGTAGGACTTAGTGTCTTCTACGTAGGACTTAGTTTCTCCTACGTAGGAGATAACTTCTATAATGCCTGGACCACTTTATCACATCTAGCGTTTTTCACAATTGTATTAAACACATGTATACGCGTATAGTGTATGTAAACTCTTGTGTATATGAAGAATGAAGAACAATTTTATGGATACCAAACTTATTTATTCTATGTAGGCGACGTATCGACATAGAATAAAGAAAGTTGTGTATCCATCAAATTGTTCTTTATTCTTCATCACCCCACTTTCTAAAATGCCCATAAACAATATTGTGTATATCATATGATGTATAAGTATATGATAGTATATATGACCGTTAAAAAGCTTTAAAGACGCTGTAGCTGTATTTTGTTTTCACAAATTTGCCATATACTTTACAGTTTAAACAATATATTGTTATGTTAGATGGTAAGAGATCGCGTTACACGATCCGATAAGCCTGCATCCATAGAAAAAGGTTATCCCTATTGAAATAAAATGGTGCGACGTATAAAGCGACAGTGGTGTTGAACTCTTCAGTGTGAGAGGTAGATTTGTAGGTCATTTGAGAGTTCAGAAAACAATAACAACACTAATTGACTATTCTATCATGGTCCCATATTCAAAACTCTACTTTGAATGTTTAGGTATTGCTACAGCCGATGGCCACTCGAAGGGAAATGGACTCGCATGGCTTAACCGAACAATGTACATTCGTTGTAGAATTCTTTTTATTGATTCGGGAGTATTATTTAGCCATTGGTAAGACTTATTTACCTTTTCGTGAGATCAATTGTTTCATTAAGAAAAACGTGCTAGAGCGCCTTTAATTATTATATATATTGGTATCTATAGAAATAGAGTTAATTGAGTCATCATGTGTTATGCAATCCAGTATAGTTTTGAACTGAACGATTATATTTAATAAACTGATATTAATTAAAAAGTTCACGGTAGATCTCTACATTGATTGCGATATGATTGCGGTTTCCCTATTTATGTTTTTGATTATCAGTTTTAAACTCCTTCAATAATTCAAGTACAGTCAATATTTCCGTGAAATGAAAATCCACGGTCATTACTAGCGACCTAATTACACTTTGAACCTGGTGTTGGACATTTGTTACACGACGTCACTCAAAACATTACTCAACAATAAAGGATCTCAGCTTCCATGATTAATTACCGTTAATGAATTGCTGTACTCTTGAATGTTATGAATGTACTGGAGAAGAATAGATAAATGTTAATTTTGAATTTTTGTTATTGATTTATTTGCACATTTACACACTGATTAAATATCAATAATAAACTTCCAATATACCTAACCTATTTTGACAAGTATATTTACCATATGGGTAAATTAACTATCTGAAGTGACGAGCTTTAAAATCTACCTCAGTTGTTAAGTGTTCTTATTATCATTTATAGCATGTGGTCATTAGAACGACAGTAGAACTACTGCTGATATAAGGTGTATACATCTAATAACATATAACTTATTTGAATGGTATTTTGTAGGTTTGAAGTGAAATAGGGCAATTAATTTTGAATAAATGAGGTTGTTTATCAATAAATGAGTGTTCTTATTTGACTTTCATTTAATTACATATAATTCGAATCAAATTTTTAATGAAGTGAAATGAGGTAAGACTTCTAAATAAGAACTTCGTAAATGTGAACAGGAATGGCGACTCGACTCGTAGTATGTGCTTACTCCTTTTTCAGGTCAGAAATATATGCTTATCGATTTCCAAGCAAACTTTTTGAAAGACAAATAAACATATTAAATAGGTAAGGATGTGCCTCATTTAAGCAAAAAATATAACTTTTGTCATATGTTCTATCCTATGCCAGGACCCCTTTTAATGCCTAACAAAGTTTTATGTTGTCAGTTGTCTCCAAACCCTAACCCTTTAAAGGCTTTGGAGCACGCTATTCCTAATGATTTGAAATAAAGTGTTCTCACAAAAAGGTTAATAAGTGTTACCAATGGCTACATAACACACCTGAATTAATAAAAAGAGTTCTAAAATGAATGTAATGGTTTGGTTTAGCAACTCGAGTCCATTTCCCATCGAGCGGCCATTTTAAAGTGTTCACATGAAAATGGCCACTCGAATGTGGTACAAGTGTTCTTACTGACGTAGCGGGACTAACCTCCCAATAATATAGTTTTTAATATAACACTATGACGGAATGGTCAACAATCTGTCTGACAATCTGCATGACACCTACAAATCTATCTCTCACACTGAAGAGTTCCATAAAATGCTCCGTTTATACGTCGCCCCATTTTCTACCAATACGGATAACTGTTTTCCATAGATGCGGCCTGTCGGGTCGTGCAATAGGATGTTTTACCCTCTAACGTAACACAATATTGTATAATCTTTAATAATAAATGGCAAATCTGAGAAAAAAATAATGTGCAAATAATTAAAATTATTTGAAACTAACTGTAACAGTATATTCGCAAACTATCACTAACGAAATTGACACTAAGGGAGCAATAACCGAAAGACAATATTGCCTCCATAACATTTCAAGTGAACAATACTTTATTTTGAAAATCAAGACGGAACTTCGAAATTACATGTTTAAATCAGACTAACATAATTATGTTTATTATGAAAAAGACAAACGCAATATGCTTAGGTGTCTCCACAGCTCGTGGATAAGTATGAAACAAAGTGAATAGTGCTTTATCATGCTATCTCCTACGTAGGAGATAGGCTTACTATGTCTTACGTAGAAGATACTAAGTCCTACATAGGAGATACTATGTCCTACGTAGGAGATACTAAGTCCTACGTAGGAGATAGTTTGACAGATTTGTTTTCACCGTGACACTAATACGCTATTTAATATTTAAAACAGACAAAATAACAGATTTGGGTTGATAATATTTATTGAGTAATATAAGTACTGTGCATGTAAATGGGACGTGCAGTTTCGGTTTCTGCACATGCATAATGATGTTACCCGATTTTAATTGGAAACTGGTAATCATGATATATTTGGCGATTGGGGATGAATATGCAAGCTGAGTGAATTCCTTTGTATTGTAAACAGCACACATGGTGAGTTGGAACGTACTAAAGCCAAATAACATTTTTTGAAACACAATGGATGCACCTTTAACATTTAACAAAGATTTAATTTCTATGTACCATACTGATTTAGGAGATACGTTTATAGATAACAAAAAGGAGGGCTCTATCAGGGTATTTTTTTGGAAACGAAATTCGATAGGATATTCCCGTTAACTCATATGCTAATAATGATTACATGATTTAAACACAGTCAAATTGGAAGATATTAATGAATGATCACATTTCACAACTTGATAAAGACAAGCGCACATTACTTGAAAAATTACAGCATGGAGAACTGAAGCCATTCATCGGTGCTGCGAGTTGGGAGAACTTCGCTACGGCACAACATCATATTGTTTTTTTAGTTCTATTGTACGTTATGTGTTACCATGTGAATATCACTGAATACCTTTTTAATTTTAAGAAAATAAAAATTGGATTAAATATAGCGTCTTTTCATTTTACCCAATGTCAAGAAATCAAGATGGCGGATGCTGCCGATTGATCGATGATAGAACTTTCTCTTTAAGTTATCTTCTAGCCTATGCATATTTTTGACTTCTTGGATGAGCCAAACACACCTAAATCCATATTGAAACAATGACTATGATTGGAACTAACGTGGCATCTGCACAATTATACACCAACATTTAATGACTCGTGACACACACATGCTGCAATGGGACCGTCACCATAAATCAAAGCATTTAACGTAGCTTTTTAACCGTTAAGTATTGTTTACATAATTCAATATATTTTGGAGTGAACATTGTCACATCTGTAGTGTTTTCTTTGAACTGATACATTCAAAATAATGTAAAAGTTATCTTAAAGGAAACATCTTGGTTGGATCTGGGAAAATTGCAGTTCAATTACTATAGAGTTTTGTTGGCCTTATAATTTTACAAAATTACAAGATCCACAATATTGCGTATTATGTACAGGCCACACAATAGTTATTAATTTCTGAATATTCTGAAGAGGTTCCACCAGGGTATACACAGTGTATTGACAGGTTGACAATAATGTGTTATTTCACAACTGTGTGAAACTACAACAGTTAAGCACATAGCCTAACTAATGACAGTTAACAGTTAATAGCTAACATGCCCTTTGAGTTTCAATGATACAGAAAAAGAAAGAATTGAGAATCAAGATTAAAATAATTTTCATTTTGAAAGATTGCAATTTCATTAAAGTATTTAATTTTTTTTACGTTTTGATTGCCAGATTTTCTGGAAGATATAATCACAGTGTTTGCTGATTGATGCTTTAAAACTTTACATGAATTTCTTTATGTAACAGCAATGGAGTGAACTGCGTTTGAAGTGAAAAACATTTCGAAAAAATTCAACAAACACAAATATTTATGATAACTTTAGCCTTTTTTAATTCGGTCTTCCATATATTATTATTTCTCTAAAATCCATTACTATATTTACTATCTTTCTAAAACAACCGGACAGTCTTCTTGCCTTGTGTTCAGAAGTTCAATTAGCATCTTTTACCGAACATGTTATTTGATTATTTGAAGACAACAGATGAAAGAGGCAAGAACCTATTCAGCTACGTCAGTTATTAATGTAATCTGCCATTCAGACGCGATTTTTAAAGCTTATTTATGTCTCGTGACAATTCGTCATCGCACAAAGGCAATTTCTGATATTTTTTTATTTCTTTCAAAGATCTCAAACACTTATCACTTTTCACATTTGATTTGATTAAAACGAGAAAGTTTATCGGCATTAAAAAATAAAGTTGAACACGACAATAATCTATTCATCTACTAGTACTAAAAAGGGAAAAACATAAAAGGTTATCTGCCATTTCCCTATGGTTATTCATATGACAATTTGACACCACACACAGATTATTTCACAATCCATAGTGAATTACCTGTACTGTGTGCAGAGGATTTTCATATTTTGCAACTTAAAGAGAAACATGTTGCATGAAGACCCTGTTCTATTTGAATGTACATCTTCTAATTTGTATATAACATGGTTAATGTTTGGGATAACACTACCTCAATAGTACAAATTCTTGTACTTTTTTCGGGGCGGGATTTTTCCATGCGGGATTCGAACCCACACCCTTAGAGTAAGGCAACTATCGCCAGCATTGACTGTACCAACATCTTACCACACAACCATTTCGCCTCGACCACAAAATTATAAGCAAGTTATATGTGTTCACTATCTAAATGGCAAGTATTTCTAATACTAATTTGTATGTTTTGCTATTTACAAAGTTTCATTAATTTATGTTGATCAACACCATCCTAAGATGACCTATATGTACCTTTCATGTAGTGTCCATTTTACATCCCGATACGTATATCAGAACAGCTACAGCTATCATGATTGCACAAAAAACAGTTCTAACAAATTTTAATAACATTGGAAAAAGCTCACAACAATTAAAGCATTACTGAAGTTACCCAATGACGTGTATGTCTCTGGTGACAACAGACAAGAACAGCATTGTTACATTGTACATGTACATACCGGTTACATTGTACTATATGGTTTTGATATGCGAGCATATGATTATACCAGTCTTGAATTGTCTGTGAATAGTTTGATACTTGTTTACATTACGTTGGATCAATGTTACCATTTTACATAAAATAAAATATAGCCTGCTATACTGTTGTAAACAATAAATTGTTGTTCTCCATTGGGTTACATACTTTACTAAGTGTATGAATATGTGAGTAATCTGTACACCATGTGTCCACAATGATTTGCAGAAACCGTCTTTAGCCCAAACATAACCTCATTCATTATGATAAAATGATGAAAAAGATCTTTCATGACCTTGAGTAGCATTTGAAACTGTTTCTTAAACACATATTACATATATCCAATAAGTCATTTACACTAAGAAGTCTCGTTATATCATCTTCTTCTGAGACTTTGATCCCTCGTTTTGGACCTCCATGAACGTAACTAATACACATTATTCGTTAACGTTACTACATGCGCAGATAGCACGTTATAAGTAGAAAAGATCAATGATAAGATAAGTCGAAATTGATTTCATTCTCATTCATTTGAAATTGTACTATGTTCATCGGATATGTAGGAGATGCTAAATTTATATTATAGGAATTAATATGAAGCAGACGTTGCAAAATGATTAACAAACTGACCCGTGCATTTAATGTTAATAGATAATGAAATCTAGATCATAAGGATTTGTTTCAAACACTGCTGTAGGACAATTACCTGTTAAAAACATTATGTCAAGAGCTCAAAGATTAGAATTAATATTTATGTCCACATTTTGACAGATGCATAAAAAACATATACTAACAAACATATACGATTTAGATAACACATGATTGCAATCGTATTTTAAAGTGTTTGATTATGTCTCCCGAAAAGTTTTTCGGGAGACATAATGTTTTCACCTCCGTCCGTTATTTCGTTATTCCATCATTCCGTCATTCCGAAGGCCATATCTCAAAAACCTTTCAATATTTGTTCATGAAACTTGGTATGTGGTTAGACCTAGTGGTGGAGTGGTGCCTTTTGCTATTTTGTTTATTCTGAAATTTTATTTATTCTGGTTTCCATGACAACAATTTGACCTTAGTGCATATTGAGGGTAGGGACCTTTTCCGGCCTCTATCTCCAAAACCGTTCAATATTTTTTCACCAAACGTTGTATTTGCTTAGACCTAGTGATAGAGTGGTGCCTTTTGCTACTTTGGCTATTCTGAATTTTTATTTTTCGTTCTTCATATTTCAAACATAGTTTTGCCTGCTTAAAACCAGAAGATCTCAAGTCACCATGTTTCTGATTGTGCATTTATTAAAAAATGTTGATGTGCTCATTATTCCTTTTTTTTAAAAATCAACAAGTTGTTATCAAAGCTAATTCATGAGATATTTTAAATTATGTGACTTGAGCCCTTCTTGTAGATCAAGGCCGTGATCTCTTTATGACAGATATAGTTTGGGTTAGATTAATTACCATCTATTTTCTTTTTTGTTATGTGCAGTTGATTTATGCTAATAGGGTAACCTTTTTCGATTAAATTAAATGTGTTTTTTTTCCTCTGGCATTGTTTAGTAAGGTTTAGATGATAAGCTTTGATTGAAAATTTGAGCGGGGGACATCACAGTGCATCACATGCACATATTTCTAGTTAATAAATTATTGATGTACAACGTTATTGAAGGCACATGAACGTGAAGTAGATAAATATTTCAAGTGCACAGCAATCCTGTTACTGTGATTCTACAAATGCACATATGACTGATATTTCATATGACACAGATATATACAAAGTTTACATATACCGTACTGTCACTAGCATAAATTCTAAATTAACAACATCAAAATACACATTACAAGTGCATAGGTACATGCAAATTAGTGAGGTACATTAGTTACAATCAAACTATTATTACTCCTGTTCATTTTAGTACTGTAACCGCAACTCCAACTCGACAGTTTATGTGAACGAAGGGCAGAACTTTAATAAAAAAAACGAATTCTGATTCTCCTTCAAGCTTTAAATGAGCATGTTGTGGAACATTAAACCACTATATGTGCGTGAAGTAATCTAGATGATGCGGTTTGTCATCTTCGTTTATCCCGCTAGGGATGCTAAAATGGTAAAGTAACTGATATATATGCTCCTAAGGTCTCGTTGTCTACATGCACATGTTGGTGAAATATAGAAACTTGTAAACCTCCAGTGACGTCACACCACTTACTGCCTATACCATTATACTCAATAATTCCTATCAGGGTGTTTTATCCCGGGGATTATCACATAATCCCCGGATTATAACGTAATTTCCCTCTACCCAGGGCAATTGTTTTAATAATGCCACTCTTCAAGCATCTGTATTTAATACTGTGATATGTGATATGTTATGTCTAACTCTATTGGACAACAACTGTTAATTCAAACATCAATCTCCAAATATGTTTTGAAATAACCCGTCTCGAACCCAAAACCTCCATACTCCTGCACACCAAGCGCAGCGATGATACAACTGTGCTACAGGGACTAGGCTGATGAGGTCGTTTCCTAAGTTTCCTTTATACCCTACTGCCTTTCACCAAAAGGGGGTAAGTTTACGGACAACTCCTTTACCTTTTCGCACTATCAATTAGAAAAGATTAAAACTAAAAAAAATAACAACGGGGTCGCTTGATAAAACATGCCAAAGGGTGTTGATGAGATTTAAAACCCTTACCCTGCGGGATTTAAATCTCATAAACACCCTTTGGCATTTGGCATGTTTTATCCTGTACATAAGTACTCAATCCACCAGTAGGATTTATTTGGATAACACCCATGTTGACATTTCATGACATATTTCCATGTAATTATCCATTTCAAGTATACATAGTTTCTTTAATTATAAAATATGATTTAATCAAAATATGATCGGGACACGATCAGACACTAAATCTTTATAAACAAAACTTTTTGAAAGCTTGTTCCTGATGAATAGGACAAATCGCACGCTCAACTCGTGACTTCTGTCAAATATATTGAATTTGTCTTCTTTTGATAGAAATTAAGTTTAAGTTTTTGTTCCAACCTGAAATTGGCAAAACACTATCTTCAATATCACCATCTAAATAATCACTTCGAGCCTTCTTCATTTTTTGTGTATCAATCTCTTGAGTTGTAGGATTGTTTGAAAAATCAATCAAATGAACACAGGTGTAAGATAATATCAAACTGAACGATTCGCGAATTGTGATTTTTCTTTACATTAATAAAGGTTCAAAGGCCTGTAACCTGTAACTATCAATCATCACGATATTAATGAATATGTGCCATATTTCTCATTCTTGGTTTCTGAAAGAAGAACACACACTTTATAACTATAAAAAAAAGATTGTCTGGGTTTAAAGTAACTGATTGTCGAAATATGGTACCACCACAAAAAGATGGATATTTTTGTAATATGTCTCACCACTTTGGAACAAGGTCAGGTTTACAAACATAGGCCAATAACGTGACGTATTTCATACCGATAGGCTGGTTGGCAATCCTCAGATGCAAAATATTCATTTTTCTCCAAACACCAACTTTGCCGTCAGTGGCATACACTGACATCCTGAAGTCATATTAGTCAATAGATTCTGCACCATTGTGTCATGTTTCAGTGTGCCTTTTGTACAAAGTCAAACGTTTGTTGAAGTGCCTTCTGTCAATTGCAGATGTGTTTAAGGTATACGAGTCTGATATGCATGTCACGATAACAGTTCCTTACATAAGAAATGGACAGTGTCCTACGAGTAAACCAATCGTTCAACTAAGGATCAGAGAATGTGTAATGTTGTACAGATATCGTTTAAGATCGTCACGTCTTTGACGTCATACAGTCATGTAGGTGTGTCATAGTGCTCTTACAAGTGATGAGGAATGAGGCAGAAGCAAAGAAGATTTTAAGGAAAATTAACTACGCTTTTCATTCAATAAATATGATGTTGTAAAGATTTACCTTTTAGTATCAATGAGGTATCAATATTTCCGGTCTTATATCTATAAATCGTATTTAATAAATAGTTTGGTCATTTCAAGTATACAAGAAGTGTTCAACTATCTTTGATTGGTTTTCTGAGTTTAATTATGTCACAGTAACCGAATATCAATGTGCATTATGTGTTTGTTGGAGGAATAAGGAGCACATAACATGACGTACATTAACTGCTGCAATTTGTTCTTTATTTAGTTTGGTAAAGGTTATACCGGTAGTTTCATTTACGTTCACATAAACGTAAAATGGGTAAATACTTAAAATAGTAATCAAATCCGATATATTGATGCAACTGAATCCATGTAATATTTACCATAGTAAAATATAACCTTTTCATGAACAAACACTCCAAAATATTCACAAGACTCAAGGGTTAAGATTGATCTGTTAAAATTATAAAAGACAAATTTATTTTAGAGATGATTGCATATCCAACCTCTTCCTGAACTTCTGTTAAATTGCTAATTCATTACATATTCTTGAAAAAATATTTGTAGTAAAAGCTATCAATCCCAAACTCCTGTTCGATCATCGTTAGCTGTAAAATCAGGAATTGATTGGAATCTCGCTCGCATCTCTTCAACAAACATTGAACCTGAAACTTCAAACATGGTGAATTGTAAAATTTAAATGTACACATCTGCAAATGTTGAATTGATTTGACTTTATTTAATTCCGAGCTATTTGACCAAGAGATTTTGATTTCATTGCCTACTCAATTTGTGCAAATCCTTGCCATCGTGTTCGCACTGTGCATGTCAAATTGAAAAATAGAGAAAGAAAGGCAAATATGCTGTATATGACATGTTTTTCAATTATTTAAATTATTCACTTATATATTTCATCTAAGTCATTATAATCTGTTTCGACGACATATAACTTGTTAATTACACTTTTTTGCAAATTTATGAACATCGGTCAATCCATTTTGCTAAATATCGTTATTACATGTTAAAAACAGCCAGAGGCTATGAACTATGCTTTAGCAGTATCTTTATCTGACAAGTCACATTGTCAGATATCTAGTAAGATATCAACGGACAACTAAAAATTGTATGTATGATGTCTGATAAATATGGTGATTATTTCACTTGATGGGCCATATAAAAGGGAGACGAAACTTCCTATTTTCAGTAATGTGTTTGAAAGCCAGTACAAACTATTTCTAACATGGCGCTGTCACAACTATTTATAATGGTGTCATAGGCTATCCAATCACTATAATTCAAAATTACAGTTTTAAGCTCACATCAACAATATAATAAATTTGCAATATGATCCTTGAAAAGAACAACTGAAATAATTTCAAATAAAGAAAATTTTGATATTTTGTTTTTATGATAGCATCAACGGTATGATTCCATGGCTTAACACACACATCAACCAGATTCCAGTCATACATAGAAGAAATATAATCCTTGCTGTTCATCTAGTTTGCCTCAAGGTGATAATGTTACAAACAAGTTGAAGCGTATTTTAATCCGGGATGGTTGAGAAAAAAGGATATTTCGTTACACAGAGTTCTAGACTTTTTGTCCTTATCTTACAAATTAAGGGAGTAATTTTATCGCAATGCCCACAATCGCAATCGTATTTGAGGAACATTTCTGTTTATTTCAGTCACTTTACAAACATGCGTGGCTGACATGTATGCACAGTCAAACGATTACAATCTGTAGTGAGGTTTTAAAAGACTTGACAATATCAGAAATTATCCTTTAAAATGTGAATTGATAGCTCATGTTAGTTTATTTTGTTACTACCACTTGACATGTTTAACAGGTAAGATATTGATAAAATAAAAACCCAGAAAAGCAACGATGATTACATGTACATATAGTAATTCTTCTAATTTTCAAATTGCATTTGTATCACAGAGACCGCAGATTTAAGCTTCTGAGACACTTAAATGTACTTTTAACTTCAAATCAAGTTAAAATTTCGGAAAATAAGATATACCCCATGTACTGTATTTAATCGTCATCAACATCCTGTGAATGTATTATTTACAAATCGAAACTGTCAGACAAGAAGGATGATAAGATAGTAAATAATTCTTGGCAATCAACCGACATGAAAGCAGGAGAAGTTCATATTATGGTATATACTACATTCAAAATTCAACCCCTACAAACAATGTTTTAAAAATGATAATTTTCCTAATTTATGAGCCCATATTGAAACTGATTAGCTTTGTATCAGTACGTTTTAACAAAAATACATATTCATTGATTTTAATCATGGCAAAGAATATGTGAGGGGAGGAGAGGTGGGATAATTTGGGGGTTTATTGCCGCTTTCAATGGTACTATGTGTGGCTATGCGTTGCGGTGAGCGTAACCTAGAACTACCGAACCATGCAATACAGTGTAACATTGCACACAAAGCTTACTGCATGTAGAAATGTGTGTGTTCTGTAATTATACAATAACGTATTATAAAACAAACAAAAATGATAACTTGTATTTCATAAGACAGCAGTAAATCAACAATTAAATTAGATCATACAATACTAAAGTTGGTAACATGCGTCATACTGTGTGTAGCATTGTAATCTCCACTATTTTCTACTTTATAGCAATAAAAAAAGTTGAAGATTAGAGTGCACAAACAAAAATCGTTCACATTTTAGTTCCTTTATCTCGTAAGTCACGCAGTCAGATACCAGTAACAGCCTGGCTGACAGGTTGAGCAGATGCCGTCTGATAAACAAGCTATTTTTACCACTGAAAGCACACGGTTATCATCAGACGGTAGAAAACCTTGAATCTATATCATTTAAAAGTTGTTACGTCAGTGGTTTTCTATTATCGTTATTTGAATGAGATTATGAGAAACAAGAGCCATATCTATCATGGAAAACACACGTTAAGAACTATTAACATAACAAAATCGCTATATTGTGTTTATCATCCAAAATGAGTAATCACATAATCTCACAACTTGAGTGTTTTGACAACAAATATACCTGTTTTTTTGTTGGATTCCCGCCAAGGGACGATCGATATTATTATCTGCAACGAGGAAGTAGATAGGAGGGTAGATAGTTCCTTTTGAAGCTGTTTGGTTCACTGACAGTCCTTGTCCTGTTTTCTCCCTCCAGTTATACTTCCTACCGAGATAAGTGCAATACCATAACCATCACGCCTCCTCTCTGTAACACCTCATGCTGATAAACTAATAAAGAATAATGCAGAACTAATAAAGTAATCACACCATAACGTCTCAAAGAAAGAGATGAAGATTTGCCAATATACTTGATTGCCCATGTTAATACCACTTTCAAAAGATACACACTTTTGTACTGACAATATACTGATTTTGTTTGATATTTTTTTAATCCAAATGAAATCATACCAAAAATAATGGCGCCTCTTGGTCTTTCTTATAACGATTTGTCTGTAGCCAAATAGAGCTTACTTATAACATTATAACATTTTAAAACATTTTGGCTTTTGCATCTGTTGTACATGGTACATAACTTGCTTTTTACATTTTTAACTTATTTGTTACAAACGTTGTTTTGTTTACAACATATGTGTATGAGTGATTATCACGAAGCATGCCATACTCAAATGTTTCATTACAATGTGTTATGTTGCTGTCACAGTGGTAAAACATGTCCTTTAAGGTACTTAAATTATTCAAACTATAATTAAGTTAAGTTCATTTGAACTTTACTTAAATATTATGTTAGATAAGCAAACACAACGTCTAACTGAAACATACAGTGTTCGATATGACTAGAGGTAAAAACATATAAAACGACTTTCATACAATACCCTATTTATTATAGGAGTTAATGATTCTGTTTTAAACGAGCAAAAAGGGGTTTGATACCCGATCAATAACATGTTAACCCTTTCACCCCTACACGTCTACAATTAGGCACGTAAACGTATTACCGTTCAGATTTATTAATGGTGAAAGGGTTAACCCAATAGATTGTTTTATTCAAATTCAACTAATTTTGTCAAGTATAATTTCAATGAGTTTGAAATTACATAAGACATTTGCAAATATAATATGATACAATGTATTTGGTTGCAGTATGGATCACATGTAGCTAAACCTTGGACGACGCTAGTGTAGCCGCTGATACTACCACATATTATCAGGGAGATGTTTCCAGAGACTGGTGCTGGAGCTTTGACCAGTAATACAAGAATGTTCAAGATATAAGTGATTCAACAAACTGTTATAACCCAAGTTCAATTAAGAATCTTGTCATAGTAGATTAAACCATTCAGTACATTATATCATGCATGTAACAGGTTTCTGCTTCAATACCACTTGCTGCATTTGTGATTGATTTTCATACCACATGCTGCACACTTCACCTGAGTAGGTGACATCTCGACAAGACGGTCCATTCTGTCAAACGGAATCTGTGCTAGGACTATGTTGACATGAGCAGAAGCTTCTTGCATGCGACCCAGTGAAATTCGACGCGGATAGCACTTTTAATGGTGCGACGGATGTAGATCATTACTATAAGGAGAAACCATGATACCGTGGATATGGTTAGGTTGTGGACCCTGATTGGAAAGAAAAACCCGAGGATAGAAGCAGCCGAGCGTTTTTCCTGACTGTCAGGGTCTACAACCTTACCATATCCGATGTAGAATGGTTTCTCAAAATTATAATTAGTTTTTTTAGTGTAAAACAGGCTTTGTTATCGCGTTATGTTCAGGATCCCTGGTAAATAGAGTCGTTCATAAATTCCTTGTTTGGCAATCATATAAGTTGCTTCTGTACCGTAGAATCTGATCTGCCTCGTTGGGGCAGTAGACTAAAGCGCTCGCTCACGTACTACAGGTGTTGTTGGATACGGATTCGAGACCAACCTTCTTCAAAACATTTGCTGTTCATATTCTGTCAAATTTTTAGAACTTTTTTTTATAATTAGTCTTAGATAGTTTACTCAGATCTTTACTTTCAAGCCGCCATCAAATATATATTTATCAGGGTTTACAATCATTGTATGTCCTCCAACATGTTACAGGGTTAACAATTGTCTGTGTAAACCCTCCTGGAGGGTAATACGGTTTAGAAAGGTCGTTTCGAGTATCACGTTATATGGCTAGTAGGTTGATAATCTTGGATAGTGCATTTTGTGTGAGTCGATGGAGATGCCCGGCTTTTTCAATACAAACATGTCGGGGCAGTAATTAAAGATTGGCGACCACCACTTTTCGGAACGAATAAACGGTATTTGTCAACATTATAGGTTATAGTACTTGATCAACGAAGGCTGGCCAATGGCGATTCTTTTAGCATCTGATCAAAACCATTGCTTAGCAGCTTGAATACCTTCGTTATACATTGGAGATAGCATTGACAACATTGTTGTCATTCCAGCGCACCACGACTGCTCTAGTCGCCATGTTTGTCAAAGGGTCCTTTTCGCCACTAGTGTATTTCTTTAAGAACTTTATCTATTGATTAAGAAGTGTTTATGTAATTGGTAACATTTCTTTTCTTTATTTATATCTGGAAACGTGCTTCAACCTCTTAAAGGTTATTAATTTTGATCAAATTTATATTGTGTCTGTTCAGTGGGATAGTATTACTCATAAATTGTGTCTGACAAAGTAATTTAATTAATGAATTTTGATGTTCATATTACCAATACTCAAAATTACTAAAATTTCATTAAGAAACATATTAAACCTGTTTATTTGAAAGTAAAGGTTCGTTTTAATTACACTTATCAATATTCTCCTTCAAATTCAATGATACTGAGGATTGGGACATTGGGGAGCACTGGGCGTATTCCGATGTTCAAAACAAATGGTAATAAATGTTGAAGAAGTGACTCGATTGAACATTGTATCTTATTTATCTATCTACGTATACAAATTCAAGAAAACACCATTTTGGTTTGATAAAATGTTAATTAATCCCATTATGACAATGTATGTCACCTGTTGACCTGAACAGTTTAGAGAATCAGTTAGGGCAAGTAAATATAATGTAGCAATTATTTAAAAAGTGTTTACATGGTTCATATTAAACATGTGTTTTTCTTCCTTAATGTACACATGCTCTGGTAAATCTAAATTGAAGTATTGAACGCTTTCACAAGTGAGGAATTAATAATTAGGAATTAATTTTCGTTTAGACAACTGTTCGAATATAAAGAAGCTGATATCTGTATATTTTTAGTAAATTATATATTGTTATCCCCCGTCGCGTGGCGAGAAGCGGGGTATAATGTATTCGGCAGCGTCCGTCCTTATGCACACATGGGGTGACTAACATACTATTCACTTGATTCTTTATCATATTTTGGATATAGGTTCATCATACAGTCAGTAATGTTCCAATCAAGTTGTGTGACCTTAATCTCCATTTCAAGGTCACAAGGAGATTTTGCCACCGTTTATCTCAAGAATGGACTGGATTCTGTTTAAATCTTCGGAAAGGCTAAGAACTGATTATATTGTGGTGACCTTGGTCACAGGTCACTTTGAATTGTTCGGCATGTGACCATGCGTGTTATGCTTGTCAGTGGGACATCTCAAGAATCGTTGAATGAATTCTTGTCATATATTACATAAAGCTATTCCTAAGAAGGCACTTGCAAAGAGCTGGTTAGATTTTAGTGACCTTGACATTATACTCAAGGTCACAGCGAAACTTTGAATTTTTCGACATGTGAATTTTCATGTTTAGCTTGTCAGCTGGATATCTTAAGAGTTGTTGACTGGATTATCAGCATACCTTACGCGATTGTTCTTCTAGGCAAGAGACAGGCCAAGTCGATTTTGATGACATTAACACTATTTGTTACTTTGCGGCGGGGGACCATGTCACCTTAGTGATAACTGCTTGTATTGTGTTTATAGTAGCTGCCAAAACTTAAAGGATCCTGGTTATGTCACACAGCACAATAGATATATATATAAAATATGAAATGAACTAAATCATACGACACAGTCTTTAAGCATGGCCAATGTGCGTTGAAATAACTAAGTATCAATTAAGCGTTTGAAAATATAAACATTTACAAATTTAGTATTCGTTTATACATGTCTTAGTTGGCATACCTTGTTTAGACGTGTCACGTCACAATTCAAAAATGTATATCATGAATACAGTATGGAAGGAATAGGTAAGGTAAGGTATAAAACTGTACTTACGAATAAGAGATTGAACTAGCTTTTCGACTTTTTATAAAGCATCACCCTTTCCATCAAAACACTCAATCATTGTTTTAGTCCATAAGTGGATCTGGCTTTTCAAAACAAAATTACCACATGCCTGAAAGAAGACAATTGATGTCATGTTGATGTTAGAAGTGTTTGAATGCAAATAATGTCCATGCATGTCGTGAGGTCTAAGTGAATAATGCCCTTTCCATGTCAGGGTCATTAGGCTTTCACTTCAGTATCGATTAGTCATTACAATTACCATTCAAGTTTCAAGGTCAGTCCCCCTAATTATGAAGTAGTGTAAAAACATTCAGTGGTGTTGTGCTGTCTCAGATGCAACGGAATGAATATATAATTATATTAATATGAAATGACAAATGGATAACAATGAATACCGTGCAAGGGTATATGTTATTGTTATCATATTTTGTTGGATATTGTACAAAAGTCTTGTTAAGAGACGTTTCTGTAATAGTTAGTCGAGGTGGAGCGGAGTTTAACGCCGACTTTAAGAGTATTTCACTTATATCGCGATTGCTAGTATTCCTGCGGGGAGAAAAGCCGCAACACCATTGTGGATATGCATTGCATTGCTTCGTTTGGAACTAGATAACAATCGGTGGTTACAAATCAGTGTAGCATTGTTCTCTATAGCAGACAATAAAGTCCCTGGTCAGATTCGAATACAGGACATCTTGATCCGAAACGAACGCATTAACTCCTGCGCTATCCCGCCCCTTGTTAATTGAAATGAAACACAAATTGTTAATTGAAATGAAACAGTCTGATTAAAATCGACCCTGTGCTGAGGAATTAAATCTGCAAAAAAGGTAATATCGGGATACGAACTTGTTCCATAGATTCTCGCCACAAGGTGCGTGTTCCGTACCAGTTTAGCACAGACAGAGTCCGGTCAAATAGCTGACCAATCACATAGTTTTTAAACTGTCGCCATTTGAAAGCATTCGGAACAGACGAAAGGATAGCTGTTTGGAGTTATCTGCCTCTAGATTAGTTCCTTTCTTCAGGGATCACACTGTGAGGTGAACAAGTGCCTTTATGAATGTGCGGGGCTGTAACATACAGCTCTCAAACCGTATAAAATAATGTATCAAATACAATCATGAGAAAAAGACTATTATTCACTTCCCTTAAATCATGGTTTTTGGCGCTTTGATATCGATTAAAAATAATTGAAATCATCTTTTTAATGTGCAATTTGTTGGAAGTTTTGTTTTTGTCATGCCATTTACATTATTGATTAACGTAAGGCATGCTATGTTCATATGCAATATTCCAATGTGTCATTGTCTCATACATTGTACATGCACCCCAGCAGGCACACGACGGTGTTACGACGTCACAATTTGGTTGAAATAAGGTCGCGACGTCGTTCAACTATAAAACGACGTCTTTTCAACGTCGCCTTTTTCGACGTCGATAAAACTTCGTCGTTTCAACGTTGTAATTTTCGACGTCGATAATATATTCGATATCAGACGTCGTTTCAACGTCGGTATTTTCAACGTCGGTGTCATGTCGATATTTGACATCACTTCAACGTTGTGATTTTCGACGTCGATAATAAGTCTATATGCATCTAGGCCTCGTCGGACCTAAGAAATTAATAAAAAAAAATTACCATGTTAAAACCATCATTGAGATTGTTTTGCGTAATGAGTAATGTTATTTTGAAAAAATATAAATGTGCATGTACACGTAGTCTACAATAAATGAAAATGTATTTGAGCACATATTGTTTTTATTTGATTTACTGATTTTAACGAATGATATGCCTACTGTTACGATTTTTTTTAATAGTTAACGGGGAATTTATTTTTAAAATTGTGTATGCTCATGTATTTTAATCATTTACTTATTTATCATTTGAGACTCGTTTCTAAAACGTTACAAGTGTTTGTGAAGCTGTGTACGTTTTCGCGCCAGCACAAAAGCTTATGACGTCATGTGTGCAACGATTACGTCACAAACCAAGTACTTTCGCCGCCATGTTTGACGTCGCCGTATGGGGGGAATCTGTTGATGTTGCGTAGCTATATTATCGACACTGGTGTCGCCACTTCTCTTTCTAGAGGTAAGTTATTGTTCCAACATTTATGCACACTTTCATTATCATTAATATTTAATAATGTCAACCCAATACGGACACGTCGTCCTAACCAAACCCTCCACACTGGGCTAGCCTACCACAGGCCAGTTGACTCAGCCGCGAAGCGTATACTTTACATTTAGAAGTCAGCAGTCTTAACACTGCTGTAGAACGAATAGGAATTTGAATGATTGTGCTACTATTACCTGACCTATCTAACATATCCATACACTTTATTTTCACTGACTAGAGATTAACGACATTCTATTTGCAAACCAGTTTTGCTGTCCCCTGCCCGGCTTAGGAAACATGGGCGAACTCTTTACAGTGTTGCGTAAAGTGCTCCATGACTTGTCTTTTTACAATGATGCGCGGAGTTCATATTGTCTTCGATCAGCTGTTTGCAAGTTCACTGAGTTCAGGCTTTGCAAACCTTTTTATGTTGATTCATATTTGCGTCGTATCAAGTTATCAACACGATTAAAAAGCGTGCTAAAATTGAAAAGTTCTTTAAATTTGCATTATGAACTTTGTTGTGCCAATTATATTTATAAATGATATTTCAATATGATAAAAGGTATTCGGACGGTGACGTTATTTCCACACATGCATGTTAATTTAGTCTAGGATAAATAATTTTCATAAAATAAGTTCTCGTAGGATCAATGTCAATATTCAGCTTTATTTAAAATCATCTCAGCTTGAAGTTCATAATATAAATGACATTTTCCGACGACAATTTAACAAATTTAACGATTACCTACATGTGTACATTGACTAAAAACGTTTTCCATAAATTGCCATGTTAAATTGTACAACTATCTATATATGTTGATCAAATTACTGTCATTTCTAAGATAGAAAACAGAAAATTAAACATAAATTATGAGGTTGTAGCCAAGATGATGCCTCACAAACTTGATAAATGTGAAAAGGATCGGACACTATTCGTATCAGTCTATCTATGAACATTATTTATCCCAGACTAAATTAACATGTAAGTCTATGGAAAAAAACGTCCCCGTCCGAATACTTTTTGCATCACTCTGTAGATCTATATGTTAATATAGTGCACCATAGATCATTGTAAATAATTTTCATAGATACGATTTTTGTCAGATCCTATAGGCCTACATATTTATCAAATTTGTGAGGAATCAGCTTGGCTACAAACTCAAACATTGATGTTAAATGTTCCATTGTTTATCAAAGAAATCAGAGTAATTTGATTAATAACTACTAAGTATACATAGTTCTGGTGATCTATGGGAATTTAAACGAAATTAATGACAGATGAGTATCTATATGATGACATGCATATATGCGTTAAATTCAAATGAACTTCTTGTTGAGATGATTTCAAATCAAGCTGAAAAGTTCTATATTTATTCAACCAGAACTTATTTGATGACAAGTATCTATGCATGTACACTTAATATTAACATGCATTATGCGAATATATACTGTAAGCAGTGAATGATTCGTATATAGGAGCTGGTATCGGTGGAAATCAGCTTTATAATTCAGTTCTTATTTTGATAAATTAATTGTTTTCCGGACTATACAGACACTTCTTCCTTGAAATATGTAAATGTGTTGAACATTAGATTGATAATAATAATAATAATAATAATAATAACACTTTATTGTCCTAAGTACAAGTACATTGGAAATTTGTTTTGGGCAGTTTGCCCCCGGCAGCCACAGTGCAGCGCCAGTTCAAGCGTTGTTCTATCCTTTATTTGCTGAGCGCCAAGCAAGGAAGCAACAACTCCCATCTTTTAACGTCTATGTAAATGTATATCTATGGATAATTGTGTCAAAGAAGTATGATTAGTAGTGATTATTTATGGATACTCACATTTCTGTTTTCAGTCAACTGATAGAGAAGGGACTGAAGAGGGGGAGGAGAGAGTTCGAGACTGGGTTATTAGCAGCAGGCTCCATCCAGAAGTCAATCTCAGGTATACACTTACTCATCATGCATCATGTTTTTTTTCCGAAATAACGATTAAACCTCACTAAAGGTCTATGGATATTTGACACATAGAATTCAGATAGTTGAAGTACAGTTATAATGATAAGTAACATTATTTACTTTTGAAAAAATAGATACATTTCAAGATTTGATGAAGCATTGACATAAATAATAAGTTGTCTTTTTCTTTTCCAGAATGCTGATGAATGGTGCTTTGAGCCTGTGGCGAAACGTAAAACGCGCCGTTGAAGACACCAAGAAACGCGTATTCTTGTTATTTTAAGGCAGAATAAACAATTATGTAATCTGTATCCCTATCTGTCTGTTGTTTCTTGTTCAATTTTGGTTGCTTTCACTAATCCCTTATTGCTACAGCTAACCCGGAACTGGCAAGATATAATATCTATCGTTTAGAGATACTGACTTTTAGAATTGAGATTATTTATTTAGAGATTGTTACTGCTCATAAATAACGTCCTTTATCGACGTTGAAATGACGTTGTATTATGGTTGCATATGAAATTTGCGTCGACGTTGATGTATTGTCGTTGAATCGACGTCTTAACAACATTGTCGTATTAATAACGTTGTTTTGACGTCGATTCAACGTCGATATATTCGGATTATCGACGTCGCCGCAAATTTCATATGCAACCATAATACAATGTCACTTCAACGTGGATGAACGACGTCGTTTCAACGTAGGTTCAACGTCGAATTGCCTAATGGGACACGATCGAGCATCTTTTGCATTTGGACATATGTGTACAAAATGTATGTGATTGAAACCAAACTTCCACTTTTGCTACAATCCTGTTCTCCAATCACTATAAACTGTCTGTATAGAAATGTAATTTTTCAATTTAAACAGAAAAATACACTCATATTTGATACATGCCTAAAATGTAACAACAATAAATGTTTGTTACTCCTGTTAGCTAGGACATGTGCTACAAAAATAGAATGTTGTATGAAATATCAGTCGGCTGGCATATACAATAATCACATGCTTTGTATTTGCTTAAAAGCAACCTGGTGTCATAAATTAGTTTATTAAAAACAGTTCGTACTACTGAACTATTAAACAACAAGCTAAGACCATTACATAAGAAAGTTTATAAGACCCCTTTCAAACGAGTATTTTACAATTTGGTTCATCCTGCTTCATCAGTGTATTTGCCTCTGCTCCGCAACTACAATACCCTGGTTTGCTGATAGACTTACACTGATGGAGCAACATGACTTTGTTTAGGTAACTTTAATTCAGAAACGCTTTGCCAGTTACAGGAGATGCTGGTCCTAAAGTATCAAAGAGCCACCAGAGTGTATTTGTGTTGTCTGCAAGTCAATGGCTAACAGAGTTCTGAGCAGATAATCAAACTAGAGAAATTGTGTACCCCATGAGGATTGCCATTGCATATTTCTGAACTGTTTGGTTTTAGTCACAGTGAAGTCTACAGACCATGACTTTACTGCTGACAAGAGTAATGATGCGAAATGTCAGAATGTAGCCCATGTTCACACAATGTATTAGTGTAAGTGTCGGTATAAAGTAATGTCAAATAACAACAATCGCCGAATCGTCAGTGCTAATGTCATTTGAATACATTGACTGAAACATTTAATCAGAAATCGGGTTAACAAGAATTCAAAATGCCCCAATGACTTGACAAAGTTTTGATCACTCAAAACAACTGGACGTTCCCTACAGGACTTCATCGGGATTTAAATACAATCGGTTGAAGAGTTCATCAGCAAGAATTAGAAGTAACAAACATCAAGACGAACGTACATACGTTGCTGAATAAAGAGTATTTCCTTTCTCGTCTCAGCCGGAGACCACTGTATTGTCAGATCCTATCTGATTATATGACAATTATGCTGACTGTTTCAAGCCACAAAACCTTTACTTGCAACATCAGATTACACATCTGCATTGCAGCGTTCGATCATACATATGTCGTCTAAATGTTTTACATCAAAAGATAGCAAGCAATTAAGATAACTAGATAAGCTTTGTGTATTTCCAATTTTTTGACATGACTGTGATCAATCAAAGTCATATGCTTTGGTTTTTTATATTCTGTGGTTAATCTGCTGATCATCTTTATTATGGATTGCATTTCTCACCCTTTGACAGTGCTACTGCTTGATGACATATATACTACAATAATTAGATTACTTACTCAAACATAATATCATGCTTATAGTACTATCTTGTGTTAATTTTTTTTAGTAATGTGGCAAACGTTTGAATGCCAAGTTCGTATCGTTTTCCCAAACTTCTTCTCTTAGATTCTATATACAATGTCGAGAAGTATCAAATTACAGTTTTGATTTTTAACATTATCAAAAATGAAATGCTCTACTGTACATCTGTAATGAAGGTTATAGTATGCAGAGTGACTGAAGAATATACTAAGGATGAGGACGTTCATAATAACACGAAGTTCACTTATTTGTTTTTTGCGTCTTTTATCCAAAAATGTAAGAAAATTTGGGGGTCACCGAACGATTTAAAGAGTTATCGGCATTAATAATAATACTCCTGTCGACAAATTACGCCATATTTGACTGATTTGATGTATTTAGATGAAGCGCTCGCTTTCAACGAATAAGCTCAGAATTCTTTCAAATATATTTCAGTAACATACGGGGATGCATAGCAAGTCTATATTTTGAAAATTAATGACACTGGAAAGAGAAACAAAATTAAATTAAGCACTTTTTAATTAAAAATGGCATTTGTCTCATCGTTTTTCGCAAATTGAACAAGATTTCTCACTGACACACATATTTTAGATATTGCTAAAATGCAATATACATGTAATGTGCACAATTGAATAAACAAACGAAATCAGAAATAACAATAGGGGTCACCGGAGGTCTTTCATCACTTTAACGTCATCTTTCAAATTACCTTCATAAACGTAAAAACCTAACGTCACGGCAATTTTGATGGTTTTAAGTGTAACTTTGACGGCCTACCGTGTAATCATTATTGAACATACTATCAATCTAAGAGTGCATGATGGAACAATAACTATCAGTTGATTATACCAGACGATTTAAATTCGCCAACAACTAAAGATACGTATGTAATTCGAATAACACACACAGTAACATATTTACCGCGAATATAGGTGACGATAACGTTATACGGCATGTCGTAAAATGACCGTTAAAAAGGCGTTACGAACAATTTAAGCACTTTCCGTTATTGTATGGATAAGCGTATACCCAAAATAACGTAATCCATATATTTTTAGACTTATTCACTACAATAAGTTGTTGTCGCAAAATGTTACCGTAAGCGAGTTCGATTTCTCCTTAAAGAAAGTGAAAGTATATTTTACTGCATTGATTAAACCTCATAATAGATAAGTGGCTGTTTGGTTTAGTAACAAATTATATTTTGTATCATTTGATAAGGTTTGGCAAAATAGTTCTATTCTTCAAGTAGTATGCTATTGCAACTAATGTTTTTCGATTGTTTAAAGTTCATATTACTGATAGTCAAAGACAAAGCGTAAACATTCAATTGAGTAACAGTTTTAACAGTACAAGCTAAAAGTGTCCTAAGTTACAGTTGTCGCCATTTACAACAATGCTTGGGAGCACGGACCGGGTATTTTACCACACGATACTCGTATCTCCCATGTGTGAGTAAACATGACTGCGTGCATTGTGGTAGAACAAAGGCTAGTGATTACTTAAAGGCGCTGTAGCACGTTTTTTCGCTCAAATAAGTTGATCAAATGTATTTGAAAAATAATTTCACCAATAGTAAAACATCCTTTTCTCCTCGGAAAATCAAGTTTAAAATGACTGTACATGTTTTGGTTAAGCCATGGGAATAGTTTTTGTAATACAAAATAATAAATTGTGTTCACAATAAAATGGCCGCCATGCAATTTTTGCTTTATACGCAACATAGTTTTTACCACTACAGATAATTTGTTTGTGTAATAAGATGTTTTACCCTCTAAAGTTAATTTAAATGACATAAACTATCATTATAAATGGGAAATTTGAAAAAATAAATTTTGCAAAAAACGTGCTACAGCGCCTTTAAGGCAGTATACCTAGCTCACACTGGATGTTGTTATTGAATGTCAAACTAATCTATTTTTAATCTCACGAAACAACCATTTGGTTTAATTAAGAGCTGTAATGGATTTCCATAAAATAGATTGACAATGATAATGTCTGTCGGTTGCCGACTTGGACAGTATGGAAATTGGTAATGGCAGTAAATGCAGTGTAGCAATTTCTTCAGGCAAATGTATATGACTCATGTCAAACAGGTGTTTGCTTCACTTTCTCTCACGTGCTCTGGTAAATAAAGGCAGGCACTGTTTAGCACATCATTGAGAACATTATGTGACAACACTGTACATTATATCAGTCAACTGTTCAAAAACAAAGACAAATCGCAGTTTAGTTGGCACATATATTGACCGACCATACTGTTATCTGCAATGGATGGGTTACTTGAGAATTAAAGGGCCGGATTGAGGATTCGTATGATACCTGCTATAGCCAGAATGAATAACTGAAAATTATCAAATGAATCACAAAGTTTGCAAATCATATCCAAAGTTATATAGAATAAAGATCTACATAGTGCATTAGTTTGATATGGCATACCTTTGCAAGTGTGAAGTATTAAGTCGCAATACACGGATACACATGTCCACAACTGTACATGTTGTTTCTGTTCTGTATACAATACTGCTGAACAGACACTGGGTGATCTAATGCAAATCTAATGCTGCTATCGACGGTTATTAGCTGTTATTATATAAGTTGTTAATGTACATGATTTTAACATGCATGGCACTTACAAGTAAGTATGAAGTACTTTAGAATGAATACATACACGTACTGGACAAAATAATTAGGGATATTTGTAAATTATGAAATTTGGAAAATGGTATATTTGTAAACTGACTCATTAATGAAATATTAATCCTACAAATTACAATATCCCTTATTTGTTTTGTCTACAATATATACACTGTATATACACTTTTGACGATATAAGATAGCATTCGCTAGTTGGATGTGTAATAAAGAAATAACTGAATGGTTATCTTGGACTATTCAATTTTCTTTCTGTGGTTATGATACTGACATGACTGCTTAAACGCGAAATATCTTTGCATATTCTCAATATTAATCTTTTTAAATCATTGGAAAATAATTGTCATGCAATATTATTATCAAGTAAATACAATGATGTGATGGTGGTCGGGTCAGTGAGTGCGTAAGTGATTGTTTAACGTCACGTGGGCAATATTGCAGCCTTATATTTAGCGGCGATGTAGATGATTAAAACACGTGCAGTTAGAAGAATTCAGATTATAGATTTGATAGATTGACCCAACATGACTTGGTACAACTTACACATACGATAAAAAAAAAGAAACAGTGTCCTTAATTTTTTCTCAGCAATAAATCTTTGAACTAGTTTTGCTTCCAAACTACATTTAATGATTTGATCAATTATCATTATTTTAGGTGGTGTCACAGATGCAATGAGGTAAACAAGGGCTCGGGTTTACATGTATATGACGAATATATAAATGACAAAGAAATGGTGTTAAATATGGATAAATCCAGTGAACCGTTCCACCAAAAATGCCATGTGTATGTATGAAATCAAGCTCGCACACCAAAATGAACATGTATATCAATAATTGTTTAAAATGCACACTGTTTTGGTATTTGTACTCTGGGTCACGCGGCCTACAATCTCTAGCTATTAGATATAAAGTATACTTGTTGTGAAATTATGAAGACATCGTAACAGTGATATTATTTGTTACCATCTCATATAGCAGGAACAAAGTCCCATACCGTGGAAGAGGTGCGTCAACTTCGGATAAAATCGAACGCTACTTATTTTAGAGAAAAACTGTCAGATTGAACCACAGACGAATGGACCTCAAACCTACACCCCCCTCCCACATCGAGGGGATTAAAAGCAAATCGTCAAATTTCGCTAATTTATCTGACATGTCACACAGTCTGATATCGTGTTACAACCACAATGCTAGAAAACAGATGTTATCTAAAACGGTGTATTTTTTCCCTTAGGAAGCACATCTTAAGTGACAGCACAGGTAGGTGCAAGACTTCCTTCTTCACATACAGTGTTGACTTCTTTCAACAGCTGCCTTCTCGAGATTGGTGTTGTCACCGTGGCCATCATTTCTTATTCCACAAAAAAAGAAATTCTACCTTGGGAAATTCTTAGCGTATACTTCCAAGAACATTCCTAGAACAGCAAAGGAGTAATAACCATATCACCTACAGTCACATCGTACACAGATAAACAGGATGGGAAACACATTTCATTTCCTCGCATGCTATACTATACAGGTTCAAATACCTGCAGTGCGGATTTTGTTCATGTATGGTAGCTACGACTAAGAGAGAACTGATAACAATAGGCTCTAGACGAATTCCCTATTTACAGGTTTAACTACAGTATACCCCCTCTAAACAGACATCTATCTAATCTGACACTCTATGTAAACTGACCGTTCATTGTGTCAACAATTTCTATCATATGTCAAACCCTCTCTAATCAGAAACCCCTCTTAACTGATATATTTCGGTTTTCGTTTTTTTCGAAAATCATTTCGGTTTTAGGTTGCCTGACACGTAGCCTATTATTGTGATCCTCGTCATACAACATTTAATTAATCGACATGTTGCATCACATTCTGAGACGAGCGTCAAGCGAGAGGATATGTCTTCGAAACACAATTACTTAGACGTGTATCGATATTATGTTTTCTGATATATCATGTTGCAGATGAAATATTGATCGAGTGATATATGTTGACAAATAACTTAGTTCTAGAAACACTAACAAACTCGGTGGCTCTTTCAGTTAAATTATTTTCAGTCAAAACCGTTTCTGAAGTCCTCGTTTATTCTGGGAACGTGTCCTCATGTTACGAAACTGACGTTAGATTGTCATGTTAAGATACATTGCAGTTGAATCAATAGTGAAATATATATTGAATGTTCTATTTGAATTTATGAAACATTCGTTCCCATATACCCTATCGTCAGGTAGTTGTACAATTTATATATATAGGCAGATGTTATGCGTGTGTAAATTAAGAATTAAGAATTGCCCTTGTACGTTGAACTTCTATGTACGTGTAGAGAGAATAACAGATGCAAGCCTAATGCTTGATATTACTTTAAAATGATACTATTATGTAAGTAAAATGTGAATGTTATCACTACGGTTGTATATAAACAAACAACTAAGCAATCTGCATCCGTTGCCAAAATAACCATAATCAAGTCAATAGTAGCACTTGAGCCACAAATTGCGGAACAGAGCTCAAAAGTAGTCTGTATCAATAATGCATTAAGCCTCTTTGACAGTACAAGTATTCACTTATAAACTGTAGATAGATAATTCGTCAGGGCAAATCACTCAACACGTGCTTAAATTTAGAGCATTATAATTAAAATGAGGAAATCCTTCTTGACTCTGTTTTAAACCACATCGCTCATTAACTCAAATAACGTGATTAAAAAATAGGTTAATTCAATTATACAAAGTGCATATATTTACGTAAGTTAACTGTTCAGGAAGTCATCACGTAAACGTCGCTCATTACACACCTGTTTGTACTTTCCCGATAGCGACATAGTCTGCATAACATAATGTACTACATTATTTTTAAAAATAAAAACGATGTCTTTGTCATACACATGATATTTCTATTGAGAATAATACATGTTACCCATGCTACTCATTTCGTTATTTTGTATGTATTACTATTATTCATTAAAACGAGTTATGTTTCAAACTAGTTTTTGTATATATACTACCGATTATAGGGGTCGATTCCGAGATTGTGAAGCGCTTTTAACTCCTTAACTTATCTGCCGAATCTAGGGATCGTTGCCTAGATTATGATATTTGATTTACCTCCATTTGTACTGTAGTAGTGGATTTCTAGATTGTGAAGGGTTATGACATATCATCTACCGACTACAGGAGTCGATTCCTAGATTGTGAGGAGTTATGGTGTTCGATCTGTCTACTGTAGTGATCGATTCCTCTATTGTGAAGGGTTATGATATTTCCTCTACCGACTGTGGGGTTCGATTCCTCGATTGTGAAGGGTTAAATATTCAATTACCGACTATTGGAGTCGATTCCTTATTAGTGAAGGGTTATGATATATTATCTAATGACCATGCTAGTCGGTTCCGAGATTGTGAAGGGTTATTATATTTCAACTTCCGATTACAGCGGTCGATGCTTAGATGGTGAATGGTTATGATATTTAATCTGCCAACTATATGGGTCGATTCCTAGTTTGTGAAGGGTTATGATAGTTCAACTGCCCACTGTATCAAATCCCTATAGTCGGTAGATTAAATATTAATAAACCCCTCACACTTAATCAACATCTTAATCTGTTATTATAGATAGAAAAACGAGTTAAAATAGTTGGTAGATTACAAAGATAAATTTTTTGAGAATCTTCAAAATTTAGTAATCGAACCTTATGGTTGGTAGATAAGATAGAGAAACGAATTAAAACGCTTCAAATCTAAGAATGGGTCCCTATAATAGGTAGAATAGTTATAAATTACAGTTGAAAACATGTCACAATTTACGTCATTTCATTTGTATTAACGCTCAAAATCTATATGTACAACATATAACTGCACGGAAAGAATTCCTAAATTGTGATCATTCTTTGATTGTTCAGGTCTCACAATCCGCAGATTGGTTAAACAATCTAGAAATGGTGAAACATTCCTAGATTGTTCAAACAATCTTCAGATTGTGAGCTCAAGATCTGCATATTGTGATGAGAGTGCTAAATTTTCAAGGCGAAGCAGCATGAAACAGTCGCCGACTGAAATGCATCTTGATAATGTTATATTTTATTCAACAGCATTTGTGGTACCTAATCATATATTCATATTGTATAATTTGTTATTAATTCTATGATACTAGCTTAATGATTGTTCAAATTCTGGGCGCATTATTCTTCTCCCTAGTTAGCATATTCTCTCCTCGTAGCAATTTAAGACAACAAAGTAAACTGGCCACAAATCACTACACAGCAATACAAATCAAGTGTTCCTACATCCACTATTGCAGTCACAAAATGAACACAAGACCGTGGACAACCCGGTAATGAAATAACTTAACTTACTGTTGGACATACATACATGTACTGAGTCATATATACAACCACATGTGTTGGCCCAGTCCTTGCTATATATACTTTATTCAAGAAACACGCGGTTGGCAGTCTTAAAAGCACTTGTCAAAATCTGACATCTGACTATTTTCAATTGCTATTCCCATTAATCTGGGAGTTCCATGATTTATGTTACCATCCTCTATAGTCTTATTCCGTGTATTTTGCAAATAAAAAGAGAACATTGGTTGATTACGTTTGGTTGTGCTCGTACGAGCATGCACTCGATTGCTCTTAATGTTACAATTATCCGTAAGTTTCATAATAAACTGACACATGTGAGAGTAATATTAGCAAATGTTAAGATTATATCACTATCTAATTAGGATTGCACCTGCAGGATATAAGAACAGTCCTTCACGATCTACATAGAGCGACAACAACAGCTGGAGTTATACTTATGCCAAATGTGTTACACGGTTTCAATACATATAATGTAGATATTCGGTAACGGGTCTATATGTATTCATTATATATTATGGAGTGAGATAATCGGTTCTATCGGTGAAATGAATCATTTGTTACCTGTATCGTCAATCTATTGAGTGGAGAACAAATTATCGCTAATCGCGTGACGTCATGAGGGCGTCATAGTGTCAATTTGGCAAGGATGTACGTTTTCCGTCGACATAACATGTATTTCAACATCAAACATAGACATAATGATATAATCAATCGAGTATTTGTTTGTCTGTAACAAATAGCATGTTTACCGTAGCAGCCACTCGTGAAATAACTGCATTTTACCTCACTCGATGATATAAACATGGTGTTTGTCAATGAAAGACAGAATCGATATCCTCTATGTCTATGTTCACGCAGCAGGTATTATTCGGTGAATAGTGCAAGTGAACATATGATTTTACTTTTAAATTAAAGATTCATAAAATTGATGTAATTGAAGGTGACCTGACAACTGTTTATTAAATCCTTGTGTATTTGTACATGCACTGCGTACTATACAAACTATCATACTTGACACCAAATTAGCTGATGAAATTAGAGAATATGTATGGAATTGGTATCGGAGTGTTGATCACTGGTCCTAGTGTAACATTAAGACAGAAAAAACTGTTGACTAATACTGAAAATGAGTCTCTGAAATTCCAATTTCTCACGGCCTCCTTTTCATGGTGATATTCTAAAAAATAATATTTTTTTATATATTATATATTAATAAGGTATAGTCGGCGGGTCCAGCTTGTATCATGTATTTATTGTTGGTATAAGACTTTGAAAGGATATTTTCGCCTTCCATCGAGTTGTTTTGATATTTCTATTGAGACTTATATTACACATTACCCTGACAAGATACACTGTAAATAAACGAGACTTGTGCCACTTTAGAATATATTTCATCAATTTTATTAATTATAAAATGATATGATGTGCTGACCATGATCCTTTATTAAAATTACGCAACACACAGTAAAATGCGAAATTGCCAATTTAAAAAGAAATATTAATAATTGTAGAATTTAAACAAATGAATCAAAATATGAATTATATAAACAAATGAAAAATATTCTAGTTTTGTCTGATTAAAATCCATTATCCTGATGTTGTTGTCATGTATATGAAAGCATTTCACTCAATGCATATTCAGAAACAGTATGATACATTTCAAACGCTTTAAATCACGCCGCACTGAATGACCTAAGTTACACAAGAATTGAAAACTATTTCACAAATTGACGACATGTTTTGAATAACGATTAAGACATTCAATCTATATGTCAATATAGTGTTAAAATTATGCAAAACAAAAACATGTAACACAAATGGTCAACGTATCTAGATATTTATACGCGTACATATATATAAGGGCATTTGAGAGGAGCGAACAGCGTCGGCCGGAATCTGGACGTGAGTGTTACCATCATACATCCCAAGCTCTTCAAGCGGCACTCGAGGTGAAGGATGTATGATTTCTTATCTTGCTTCCTCTTGTATTGTGTGGAGTGCCTCTCCATAATCAATTTAATCTGGTTATATTTTATCTGGTTCTTAAAACATTTAAATTACATGTAAAAGGGTATTCGGAAAACGTATGAATGATTAAAGCTACGATAAAACAATTACATCTTTTAGAGACTGCACATCCATCTTTCAATTTCATTACCGATGAATTAGAATTTCAAGACTTAATTAAATTTATCTATCGTCAACTCAGTAAATTATTTTAATATTCAGCGCGTAATGTATCAACCTGAGAAGCAATGATGGTTAATCAAAACCATTTGGTAGACATTTAAAATTAAATAACGCGGGAGATTAAAGCTCAGTTCCAATTACAGTAAGAATTACTTGATTCATTTGTTTCAAACTTTCAAAATATATTGAACATGCGCGGACATTTTCCTGTCACGTGACTTTGTTAACATTCGAGTCTTTATTCAATATACATTGTAGGTCCTAATTTAGCAAGTCTCGACCAACTGAACTGCACACATGAGACTGAAAGCTTATATAAATAAAATCACACGAATGAAGATACAGTTATTATCAAAATCTCATAAAATGTCAGTCTAACGCGAATATAAATTATTGTCACGAAAAAGTTGAAGTGTATGGAGTTAACGACATCCATGTAAAAAGAAATAATAACTCGATTAGTTAAAATTGTGACGGAATGACTGCGATGAAACATATCTCTGACATATTTCATGCCAGGTTCTAAGCTTAAGCTGTCAATGATTCGTAAGACAAGATTATTTGACACAATAATACCATCTGATAAATCGGCATGTATTACAGGAAGCTTTGAGACACAATACCAGCAACTTGATCAGCGTGAGATATAGCGAGTTGAAAGCAGCTTCCTCCATGTTGTCATTTCAGACGTGTGAAGGAGATGTTTATCATCACAACATGCCTCTCAACATCCGCAGATCTTTACCGGGACTTGATGATGGACTCAAAATAAACATTGATCTGCTGAAGGGATATCATAACAAGAACATGTGTGTTATTGTGTGTATTAATTTTGCTAAGCATCTCTTAATATTTTAGAATTTTGAGTGACAACAAATACTATTCTGATGTGAAAGCAATCCAAGAAGGATTTATACTATAGAGATATAGTTGTTTCCTCCATACTGATAAGTCTGATGTACAATTAGTTATCAGCTGTGTTGTGAACATCCGAACAAGCCGGTTTAAATTTTAGAAGTAAACTTATGTTTATTTCATTTGCATTATTACAATAGTATGGGTAGGTTAAAGGGTTTTAATATTTTTAATAATTCCGTTATACAATAGTATATCGTCCGAACACTCGATATAAGATTAAAATGGTATAAGAATATGTCTCGTGTGAAATAATTTTAAAAATGTATTGTTGATAGGACACCAGAACATCTTAAGAATTACTGCAATGCGACATTACATTTTCAATTACCTTAATTGGACTACATTGAAACATGCATACTTCTCAAACCATGAATTGAATTGTTTTGTTAGGATCTTGCAGATGTGAACTTCGAATTACCTCTGCAGCCCTCGCTAATTAGAGGGAGGTTGAACTTTCCATTATTTCTGAATACACGACCTTAGATTGACCTTTGAAACAAAGCCATTGTAATGTCTCCCCCATTATCGGTTTATTAGATTAAGAAAATAAAGCTGAATGCTTTTAACCACAAGTATAGCATCCATGCTCGTTTGATTGAGTTATGAGAATCCATAAACTAGTTTTTGTTTTGCTATTCGCTATCAGCTGTGCGCTATCGTTCCTCCATCATATACCCTCAGCCACGGAGACCTTTCACAATACTATGTTCACATGTAGGAGCTTATTTCTCATGTTAACAAAAGTTCAAATAATGAGTACAGATGTCGAGACGTATATGTGTATTACGTCTATGGTCCGAAAGACTTCAAGCATGCACGCATTGATATTAAGCATAGTTTTCAAATCTGTATAGATGCGTAAAAAAGTAATGTTTATAATAATAACTGTCATATCTATGGTATATTTAGAGAATAACCAACTCGGTACGAGTGATTACGGGAAATATGCACGAGTCGAAATGATGACATCATTTCGACGAGTACATTCAATTAAAATAAACATTCACGAACGATATACGTTTCTTTTTTTAGACTGTAGTAAGTGACATTGATCAGCTGATTTGTATTCATGCGCGTGTTACACCGAACATCTCCAATGGTCCAACACTATAAAGGAAAGTTCTTCAATAAAACGACGAGAAACTTATATTGTAAGTCTTTTTGGATAACACATGACATAGTTTTCATTTATGACTCACATTAACATTATAAAAACATGTACGTACAACCTCAAATGAGTACATAATTATGCCTTGCTGCAGTATCCATAGTATGAATGACTGACGTGAGTGAAGGAATGAACAGCATAAAGCGTTGAATCGAAAATTGGAAAAAACCTGTCAATTTTTTCAAACGACAGCGGTTAAAAGTAGTAATCCCCAGAAGAAGAATCTACAACAAATGCATAGAATGAAGTTTGTATGCCAAGAGGGTCAACGAATCTGAAGTTTGACCAACAATTCGTCTCAGGAATGTGGGTTCAGTTCACGTCATGTCGGCCGCAGATACACAACAAAGAACGATAACTCTAATCTGACTTTTTCTGACGGTTACGTCGATCGAGATGAAGTAAACGAATACAAAAACGGAACATTAGACCCGGGAATAGTGTGTACATATTTATCGTAGTGGATGCCGAATAGATACACTGCATGCAAATGGACGCCCTAGTGAAAGCTTCTTTTGATCGTGGCTTGATAAAACTGCAGTCCCATACGACAGGTTTAATATGCACACTTTCAGTCAGATTCAGGACCAACAAGAATAGTGTATAGGTTCGGTTGTTCAATATTTTCTGATTTTGTCTCTCGTTGATGATTAGATTTATCTAATTATTTATGGATTGAACATTCTCGTGTCCTGAACTGTTTATGGTTTTGCTCTGTTGGCAGCCATGTTTGTTTACAAACAACGACGCAAAGCCGTTGAAATTTTAAAACATAATCGTCAATAACTTGTCAATTAAAGTTATGATGACAATAAGGATGCTTACACCTATTATAATTTCGTATATAGATCTTTTTTTTTTAATCGAGATGTGTGACCGAGTTCGGCACGTTCTATTTATCAATGAAACAAGAAAGTAGTACCGTCAACCAATCGTCGTGTCAATCTCTGACTACTGACCAATCAGCGTTGAGAATCACTAAAGAGCACATGTGCGAATATCACAAAAATAATCACCTGTGTATTCTAACCCGTTTGGGTAATATATACATTTATCATACAGTGGGTGGTGTTCTCGGCAGGATAAAGGCAACGGATATTTTCGGTATCCGTTGGGGTCATATACGGATGAAGATGCAAATTACAGAGGTCAAGTGACGGAACTTCTTTTAGAAATGACGTCACACGCGTTAACATTTCAAATGCCTGTAATAACCGTGACATTTTTAGCGTAACAACTTATGTAAATATACATGCTTCATTTCATATAGATCCACATTAATTTGAGAAATGATAAAAATCATTGTGCAATGCATAGTGCGCCAAAAATGTATTATATTCAAGCAGTGCCCAAACATGTTAATCGCGAGTTGGAAACTACCGAGCAAACACTTTATAATACTCACAGGTAACAAAGGTAGTTTGAGTCACACATTCATTTATCGAACGGCAATCTTCACGGTTCGATAATGTGACATTTGTAAAGGGGATTTTAGAATTAGCTGCCTAACATTTATGCTGTTTAACTCCCCATGTGGTGCGAGTCGCCATTTGCAACCGGGCGGAAGGGAAGCAACTCTCGCACTTCGCGATTCGCTTACAGTCATGGTTACACAAGCGATAGGACGCTATCCTCACGTTAAATATTTTTCATTTGAAAAACGTATTTTAAAACATATTAAAACATTGAACATTATGATCATGCCAAAAATGACAATTATTTTCCTTGAAAGCATAATTTAGGAGGCGTTATTTTGTGTCATTTTACTGTGAGAATAGAACGCAGTTCATTTGCATATATCAATACGCTTAGTTACAGTAAACTTCAACTTTGAAATAATGCTGTCATGCTGTTTTGCGCAAAATGAATGAAGAATGACATTGTATGATAAAGAAGTTATCATGCTCGTGTGTTTTGGGATGGTAAATATCCTGCATTAGGAATAAACACAATGTATTTAGCTCGCCAAGGCTCGCAAACTGCAATGTTTATTCCTAATGCAGGATATTGACCATCCCAAAACACACTCTCATGATAACCTCTATATACATGTCCGTAGATTCAAATGGCTTTACATGCATAGCTACTTGTTAAATTGTAGTTCACTGACATGCTGGTGCCTGCCACACGGAGGAACAAAAGAGGAGTGCGTTCCGGAAAATAATCATTTTATGAATATATATCTGATAATAGAACAGCTCTTTAACGGTAATGTTTGCCGCCAATGTTGTGGAATGTATTTAATGGCTAAATAGCATTCGTGATATCAAATATGATAATATGATACATATCCCAGGCTTGCCGAGTGTCGATATGTTTTATATCAGAGGTATAACGCCAAGCTATATACAGAGTACCACTAACAGTTAGATATACAGTATCACTACAATTTTGATACAAATTATCACTACAAGTTAAATTCACAGAGTCAATACAAGTTAGATGCACAGTATCAGTTTAAGTCAGATGTTCACTATAACTGCAATTTCGGTTCACAGTATCATTTCTTGTTAGATATACAGTATGTATAGTATGATATGTACAGTACCACTACACATTATTATCACAATATCAGCACTAGTATTAAATGTCTAAGAGCACTTATCCGTTGAAAATTTAACTTTTACTTATGCAATAAGAGCAATGCTGCCAACCCTTGAACAAGGTTATATACGCAATTATTGATCAGTTAACGAAATTAATAAAAGAAAAAACCCATTAATATTACCTCTGTTTATTTACAATGTTGGGTATTTTGAAAACGAGGACAATGGTACGTGCCATATGGACTATAAGACATTAGATAACACATGTTCATGGTTTCCATCACAATAGAACATCTAAGATATGTGTCGTCGTCAACAACTGATTAACAGATTTAATATGTCAGAGGCAGTTTGATCAAGACAGAGTGAAAGATAATCCTTGTTATATTCCTACGAATCTGTGACTGCCTGCTGTCAAATATGGCTCAACTAGGACATGTGTGTTATGTCAAGCTCCGGTATAATGTGATAAATTTTGACATGTGCGACGTGGCTTTCATCTTGCGTTTATCTTCGGATATCTACACATGAAACGAAAGTAATTTACATAATATTCTCTTATTTAAAAGCTTTGAGATTGCCCTATATATCATGGCATGTGTTGTGTTTTTTCATTGATAATATGATAACAATGACATTTTTGTTACGCTTATCATGTGACACACATGTATACTGGACAAAATAAGTAAGGGATATTTGTTTCATGATTAAAAATATGACAAGTAATAAAGAAATTATTAGTCAAAATTTCAAAATATCCCTAATTACTTTGGTCCAGTATATTATAATCAGACATGGAATATGTCACTCAAATATATTATATTATAATCAAATTTATAGGAAAGTTTCATATTTTCTGATCATTATTTCTTATCGTTGTAGTTTAATTTCATGGTAAACCTCATAACTTGTCTATTCTGTTTCACTATCAATAATCATGTACATATTAAAACTAACATTTGACAGATACCGTCCGTCATGATGGAGACGTATTTAACGTTCATTTGTCTGAATATACATACTTATATGAAAGGTACATCTATTGTGTTGTGTAATATTATATTTGGCTTTGAGACTTGCCAAAATACGATATGTGCTGAATTCAGTTCAAATATTGTATTTTCATCCCCAATTGCCAAATATATTATAATTGCCACTTTTCAATGAAAACCAAGCAACATCATAACACATGTACAGAAACCAAAGCCTTTCGTCAAATGTACATGTACAGTAGTTATATGACTAATTGATCAACCCTAAATTTGTCTTTTAGTCTGTTGTAATAAGTTTCCAATCTAACGTTTGGCTGATTGACACGCACCAATCGTGGGGCATTGTCCGGTTGTCGATTAGAAATCACGACTTTTGCCTATACATGTATATCATCACGACATGTATACTTATAATTATACTGTATAATTTTCGGCAACACTCAAGGCTTCACGATGAAATAACATCACTTAAAACGTTTGGCAAATTTGACCCCAAACAACACAATGGATTTTCCTTTAATGTCATATTCTAATAATTGTCAATTTAAATCTGTGTCTGTCTGTGTCCTGTCTGTTCATATTGTCGTTATTCGCAAAAGTACATCCGATAAATTTTCAGATCATCAGGCTTGGCGTCCGTCCGACCGTCGTCTGTACATTTTCTCTTGTTTACTTCTTCTCATGTAACATTAGCTTTAGAGGAATGGCATTTTGTGTGAACACTTCTTCATATATTGTTTCGCATATATGCCTGATAACTGTATATGCAAACCTACCAAAGAAAAGCTCGAAAAGCATCGAAGAGGGCACATTTGGAGAAGAATTCTCATCACAATGAATCGACACGGAATTTTAGCGAGTCTGCATACACACGAGATGATAAGAAATTTTAAACAAACCACACGAAATGAAACACGCGAAGCGCAACACCATCGATAAATTATGATGCGAATTCACCTCTTAATGTGTGCATTTCGATGATTTTCGATTCAACTGGATTTTTTCTTTGGTAGGCCTAATAAGGATCTATAACAAAATGCTTAATAACGGTGTAAGGATCCATACCGACACGTCGTCATGTTACATAAAGAAGTTGATCATCCAGATATAACCTTGTCTTCTTCAAATGCGACTAGGTACCCATTAATGTTGTACTACTGGGTGAACAGAGGCACATATTTAATAAGGTCACTTATCCAGGGTAACGCCATAAGTCTCTCAAATCATGTCTCGGTGGGGCAGGGAAATACCCTTCAAATTCTCAATTTATCAAGCAATTGAGCGGGTAACCCATCCATGCGGCGAATTACGCCGATTGATGCTAAACTTCACTGAAAGCGGTCAATTGAGCTATGCGCAGGACCGCGGGCCACCACGTGTTTGGTGTTCTTACTTCACCGACTTTACCGACTTAGTATGTTAATAACACATTTTACTTCCTGTTTGGCATACTATTTAAAGATAAGTTGCGAGTTGATCGTTTCAGCAACTCGTTATTTTATCTTTCAAAGGAACCTTGTGTGTACCCATTAACTAAATGAGTATTCTGGAGACGCATGCTCAAGAAAAATGAATTTTGTGAAAACAATTACACTCTCAAAAGATTGAATTTTCAAACGAAGAATCCCTGTTTGCATATTTTACTTTACACTCCATTTTAGTTTCAAGTGGATACAGTTACAATATTCTTATTTTGCAAAACATTTTGTCTACACTATTATGATTATGTTGAAGCAACATTTATATATTTGAACTTTTTATCAATAAAAAATGTAAAACGAAGGATGAACATGAATCAGAATTATAGTTTAATATTAATGTAAATAATCGTCTCGACAAACTTTTAAATTATTGGAAGATTTAATTATTAAAACAAACAATACAGGTATTTGTTTTGGCAAAGATTTAACAGCTTATATATACACAAAGAACTTAATCAAGCACCACCTCATATTTTCAGTTTTGTGTGACGATGCCCAACCACTGTGAACATCTTGTGAAATAAATCGAAGAAATGCTGTTATTTTATGAAAGTGCATCATCTTAGCTAAACAAAAAAGACAACACTGAATACAATGTGTAACATTTATCTCATTATATTGCCAGATGAACATGAACAGTGGTTTTACTTCAAAACGCACCCCTGTACAACTATTACTCTGTGAACTTCAAAAACGGTGAACATGTTTGTTAAGCAGTTGGAACATGTTCTTTGTTGTCTTAAGGAAACAAATGACCACTACGTTATCAATAACGGGTGTATCCGCCACGTGCCCGGATGACTGTTTCAACCGTCCTCCTCATGCGTGTAGTGAGTTTCTTGATTCGCTGCAGAGGTAACTGCTGCCACTCACGATGTATAGCTTCTTCTAAACTGGCTTAATCCTGTACTGGTGGGTCCATGGCTTGCACTCGGCGTCCTATTATATCCCAAATGTGTTCCAGTGGATTGATATCCGGGCTCATGGCAGGCCATGGAAGTTTGGATACTGCATTGTTCTGTAGAAAATCAGCTCGTACGGTGAGGCCGATGCATCCCCAGACCATTACAGATCCACCACCGAAAGGGACTGAGTTCTCTAAACACGCTGGCGCCCGTCTGTGACGTGTAGCAAAAAGCGACTTTCATCTGTCAAATGAATCTTCCTCCAAGACACAATATTCCGGTGAAGTCTTGTTACACACCATCCCAAACGAGCTCTTGGAGAGTAGTCAAACGTGGCCTCTTAATCACTATTCTTGCCTTTAGTACTATTGACTTTAATCAATTTCGCACTGTTCTGTTGCAAACACGTCGGTTGGGTAGCCATAACCGCTTCAACAAACCACTTGTGGCAAACACATGACGTCGAACAAGGCGTGCTTAGTCACGGTCCTCAACTTGAGAAGTTTTCCGTGGTTGACCTGATCTTGGGCGATCCTTCACAACGTTGTCTTGATATTTCTGGACAAGGCGGTTTATCACAGTTTTTGTGAATGTCAAACTGTCGTCCAATAGCTCTACAAGACATTCCGGTAGAATTCATTCCAATAATTTGCCATCTCTTTTCTTCAGTGAGTCTCCTTCGAGCCATGTTCAGAGGTAATGACACAATCATTTGAAAATATCCAAGATTTATACTGATTTCAGGAACGATCTAAAAGTGAAAATTCAGAAATTCGTGGGTGGTGTGCTTCATGTGCATTCTGGGGTGTGCTTGTGCGATTGACCTCACAGAAAACCTGAACACTGTTGAGAGGAAATGCAGTTCCATACCAATTACCATCTAACAATACATATTCGTTACTATGTATATTTGTATCACTGAAAATATTAGGTGGTGCTTAATTAAGTTCTTTGTGTATATTATGCAACGAGATCACCAATCTTAAACAATCTGACAATCCAGCGTACGCATACCAATTAACGTAAGAACACTTTGTTAAGCAGAAACGTAAAAACTTCAGCTGACGAAACAATTCCCAAATAATTCTGTGTCCTTATATCACAGCAGTTTTCCGTATACATCATGAAGATATAGGTACTGCCGCCCTTATCACATGCATAGTACTGACAGAAATGTTGTCATAATAGTCTGCTAAAATGTTATTTTGGTATGTCTGAGAGATAAAATCAACATTTGCAACTCATGTAACGTTCTTGTGTGTGAGGTTAGTGCGTCTTCTATCACTGAGTGCAAGATGTGCAGACTTTGCTTACAAGATGTGCAGGTACTTGTTTAAAGAGTAATTAGTATAATCAGACAGTGTTTGCGTCATTAACAACCTATAACCTTACATTATGTGTCATTACTTATCTGATAACTTGCTCTGCTCGTAGGTATCATTGACTTGAAAATCTACTTTTACATACAAGGTGAGCTGAGTTGAACCGGTGTTCCCCAAGAGTATTTCACTTATATCACAGCTGCTAGTAAATATTGCAGGGATAAAGCCCGCAACGCAATGATGGCTATGGATTGCGGTGAAACCTGTGAGCATCGGCTGGAACTAGCGAACCATGGGTGGTACTGCGCTGAAATTCATTGTAGCATTGTACCCAAATCCTACTGCGTGCTTAACAGTTCTCCAAAGAAAAGTTGCCGAGCCCCTGGCAAGTTTCGAACCACGGACATCTTGATCCAAACCACTGATGTGATATCAATATGAGCTATAATTAAGTTCAGAAAAGACAAAGTATTCTGATCATTCGAAAGCAACAATTGATCGATAAGGAAAGAAACTGCAAAATAGCAAATAAACGGGAACATGTATCCCCTGGGATACAAATTGTAAAACGTATGAGTTTCGTTTTCCAAACGTTTGTTAAACATGTATTTTAATTTCAGTTTTAGTTTTTTGGCAATGTTCTCAACAAATCTGAAAACATTTCAGGGAGGCAATTCAACATCACATCATTAGTGTGAACTGCCACAACTAGGTTGATTCAACATTTAATTAATGTGTTTCGCCACTAAACAGAAAAATTTAACTTAACATAACTTCACATGTACAATGGTTTAGAAACGTTTCATCCGATCTAGTTTTGGAAACGGTTTTAAGGTTAAATGTCTAGATATAAGACTATCATGAAATGAGAGCTGATGTGTGTTTATAGGTATTCAAGGCCATGCGCCCTTAATACATTGTGAAATATGATTTGCAGAAACAAGTTTTAAAATTGAAAAGTCAAAACCATTAGTGAATCATTCATCATACCAAATGGGTTGTTTTTGCTTCATATTTTGTGATGAATGAAATCATCATGACTTTTGACATGCTGTCAAAAATACTTTAACATTTGTAAAGATGACTAACATAGTGCTAAAACAGACTGGAACTTGTAGAATAATGGAACAATTGCATAATCCCTTTATAATTTCCATTTTACATAAATAATATAATGCAGAATACAAGGTTTTCTACGAAAATAACTGAAATTAACAACAGGTTAACCATAAATACGATAATACTTCTAAATGACGTGAAATGTTCTCTTAACAGTTATATGTGGTATATTGACAGTGCAGGGATTCATATCATCGCCACCGTTATGCCTGTGATTGTTGCAGCTGAAATAGAAAGTTACTTTCATGGGGTTTTATTTGGATAAGCATTTACTTAGCCAAGTATTTCCTCTCGAATGTATGTATAGGATATAACACCCTTTGGCATGTTGTGCGGTGGATGCGTTGCAACGGCCACGATAATTCCTGCTTGTGTTAATTGACCGATGTTTTCACAATATCAAGCAGATATGTCATATTTGTTTTTACAAAACGTGTGACCTTAAATGATATTTTCCCGAGAGATATGTATACTCTATTGTTCCTCTAAAGGCGAGTACAAATAAACCATGTGCATACAGATGGTTGGCATAATAATAATAATAATAATAATAATAATAATAATAATAATATATTGAGCTGGGAAAATTGCGTGTTGCTTTTTCTTAACGAATCCACTGTTCCGTGTGCTACCTCCATCTAAATCAATGTATGACGTCACGAAATATGCATATGTGATTATTTTACATTTGAAACACTAAATTTCAATTATGGGACATTAAAATTAATTAGTTTGCAAATGTCGGTGCTCATTCATCAAAATGATACAAGTAGCTACGACCCTCATGAAATGGATTCTTCCACGCACGTGCAGCGCAAAACGCGAACCGATGTGATTTACATGTACAACTTTGCCTTTCCATGCTTTCTCCGTTAAAAGTCTTGAAGAGAACGCGAGATTCTTACTGACAAACAATCCTAAGGTTTCCTAATGGCTAAGAGCGCTGGCTACCAAACGAAGAGAGGCATGTTCGAATCAAGGTTCATGCATTACACAAATTAATTTTTCATAATTGAGATATTTTAAGATCCTTTACAGATACACCAAGATAAAATACATCAATCTCGAAAAATGTACTCGGTTAGCCATTACTGAAAATGTTAAAACCTTACACCCCTCCTGAAGTTGATGACCAATGGATTAAATAATAATCAACTGATGACACGATAGAGTGACACCATGAAAGACACCATCAGAAAGGTTTCGGCATGATCAACCACCTAAGCGCGTATTGATGCATATCAAACCCAACCAAAGTATACACAGTTACATGTAATATAGACAATGCTGTGCGATTCTCAAACATTTCGACCATTCAAACGTAAATATCACTATGATGACATACATGAATATAGATTTGACTTTTTATATTTTGCCTCATTCGGAATAAAGTTTTAGTGTACGACAGAGAGATCAATTGACATTGAAACATAAGCAACCGTTATCTACTATAGGAGGTTTTACATTAAATTAAATTCATTGGAGGATACCTTTTTTACCTCATTCGGAATCTAATCTTGGTGTATGAGAAAGACAGATGAATTGACATTGAAACATAGGTAAACGTTTTATGCTGTAGAAGGTTTCACACTAACTGAAATCTATAGGAGGGTACCTGCATACGATTGGATACAGTACAGGGCTAGAACGATCTAATGTTTTAACAACTTTGTTATTATTTTCTCTGAACCTTGGGGGAAAAAAATGTTATTTCAGCCATACAATAAACCGTGATATTGTCAAGCTTATCTCATCGCCTCGGGATCTGATACACGTAGAACCCATCATATCTTGGTCTTCCTCTCCCGCTCATCCCTTGGGCCACAGCGGGACGGTAAGGCATGATCATAATACTTCTACTGAGGTGCCGCGGCAGGAAATGTTGCAGAAAAGTGTTGCACTTGTGTCTCCGAACCTTCTCCTTATGAATGACTAACCGATAATCTAAAAACATCGCAGAATTTCAAGTAACACACATCCTCAGGTGGGTAGGCCAAGATCTGTCAAGGAGTACCAAACTTCTGAAACACCATTCGGTAATCCTCAAGAGCATCAACTTCTCGTTGAACAAACGCTGAGTTCTTGAACGTCCATGATTAATTGCCCTGAAAGCCAATTTACAAAGAGTGCTCTTGGAGCAAAAGAATTCCGATTTTTGTCCCTATTAATGCACAAAAGATCCTTTAAGTAAGAATTGAAGTTTCAATGTGAGGATAATTTACTAAAGATCGGATCTTATCATTAAGATGGTGTAATTGTCAGATTGACAATTATAATTAATAACGAACTGTGGGAGAAGCGATGAACACAGGTACCCTTTCGGGGCGGACGGGCGGGTTGCGTCACGACTCTCTTAGGTTTCAAGAAGAACTTTGAGAAGATTAAAAAGAACTCCTATTCTCTTGCCTAATGATTAGTTGTGCAGACACCAATGTTATAGTTAGGAATATATGACAAATTGTTTGTCAGTAAATGCACCTGCCATCTGTTCTCCCACGCGGTCTACTGTCTGAATAGAATGACACGTACGTTTATCTTAGCACTGGAAGAAAGATTTTCATCCTGGTCAATCTGGACATTTCACTATTGCTGTGATGATTTTGATGTGTATACAATGTTACGTTATCATATATCTATCAATGATACGGGGTGTTTTGCTTATGTGATATAGGTGACGGTATAATTTCTGATTTGAAACCCAGTCTGAAAATCTATTTCAGTATACTAATATTAGCCCGGCCTAACAATTCTAATCAACATCCACCCAAGAGACGTTAGATGAGAAGTATCCCACTTTCCTTACAGACACGTTTCAGAGTTATTATTCACTTCAACAATCGATTATGTTATTGACAATTACAGTTGGTGTTATGTGTATTGATTAAATCTGTTATAATAGATTTGCAAATTCTTCGCACAGGATTGTTGACGACATTACATCGTGGCAAATTAGTTCGTTTATGACAGCCGATGTTCGATCAAAACGGAATACATATTCTTACTATTTAATGACTTTTGGAACAAAGCATTATATGTAATGGAAAGTGACAATTTTGTAACCGTAACCAATATCAGCTCTCGACCAACATCCTAACTCGAATGGGACCATTTGGCTAACATCGGACCATAGGCTGACATGGGGCATAATATGAACAACGACATGTCATAACCTCTTAAAGGTACATCTATTGTGTTGGGGGTCAAATATGACAAACGTTATAAATGGTCTTATTTTATCGAGAAGTACCAACTGTTACCGAAAACAACCATTTTAATGATACTCGTCTTAGTATATTGACGATATGAAGGTAAAAGTAGTGATTTCTGATCAAAAACCGGACAATGCACCGCGTGTGGCGCGCGCCACTGAGTCAAACGTTATTTGGAATCTTATTTACGCCAGACAAAATAACAAATTTGGGTTGATAATGTTCAATAGGTCATATAACTACTATGCGTGTAAATAGGACGTGCCCTTTCGGTTTCTGCACATGCATAAAATGATGTTACTCGATTTTAATCGGAAACTAGTAATTATGATATTTTTTGCGATTGGGGATGAATATGCAAGCTAAGTGAATTGGTTTGTATTGTAAAAAGCACATATGGTGTGTTGGAATGTATTAAAGCCAAATAAAGTTATATAAAACACAATGGATGCACCTTTAACAGATGACTTTTCATCCTCAATCTCTGTACACCAGTCGGGAATTATCAATAAAAACAATCCATATAGTATTGCCATATTTTGTTACAAATAATAAATTCGTATATTATCATTTAGGGATAGCGGTTTTTTTTCAGGAAGAAAAGCTTACTTCCATTGTCACTGCTGACGTCATTCTGTGTGCTTTTCGTCTGTCATACACAGTAGTAATTAAATTGCACCAAACATAAGAGCAACTAGATGATCACGTTTATTTGATTTGACATGTTACATGTCGATAGCAAATTGCGAAACTTGTAAGATGGCAAGTCGTCAAAGTGTTATCCATAAAATGGCAAAGCCAAAAACCTTGCACGCTGTTTGTTAGAATTCGCTTCCAATATTCGGATAATACATTTTCTCAAGAAACCGAATTATAAACATACATTTATAACATTTTGATAAGTGATGATTCATGTTTTGAACAGTGGACAGTGCGTTTTCAAAGCGAACTCTCATATACATGTATACACATGGACATTATTTAAGCGAAACCGAAACTCTCAACTGTTCCTAAATCACAGCAGGTCAGGAAAGAGTCTGTATTATATAAATACGCAATATACTTCATGAAATCTCAACATTTGAGCAAGCGATAACGCACAATGGTCACGGGTAATAATATGTGTATTCCTTCTTTTACAGATGTTATTCATTTGGAAATTCAGGAATTTAGGACTCAATATGACAATATCACTTAAAAAGTGTCAGTAACGAGTGTACCCACCACGAGCTTGGATGACGGCGTTGACCCATCTCATGCCTCCAGTGAGTCAACAAATTCGATCAAAAGGCAGATGCTGCCACCCGAGATGCAATGCAGCCTCCAAATCAGCAATGTTATGTGGAATTGATTCCAATGGTTTGATTCGACGTCCAATAATGTTCCAGACATGTTCCAAGGGATTCAAATCTAGACTGTTCCAAAGGATTCAAATCTAGACTTGAGGGAGATGAGTGATGGCGTTCTTCTGAACATATACCTTCACGGCACGGGAACGGTGGGGCCGAAAATTGTCATCCATGCTTTTTAGTCTAGGTCGGATTTCGCCTATTGTTTTGTAGGACACTTCTGTGCTTGGATTTACTAATATTTTTCCTCCAAGAATGACCTCGTTGGAGGTTTTGCTATTGAAAAGTAAGACCTGGGAGGAGGTTTATCGAAAGGTATACAAAGATGATTTTTTAAAACGTGAAACACTTCCCTTTTAACTGGGATGCTCTGCCTCTAGGTTACTGAAGTATGCTTATAGTCATACATTCTATACCTTACTATAACGCCTGTCAGAAAGACCCTCTTTTAAAACAGGATTTTGAAATAAAAAATATATAAAATGGAATATTGACATTTGACTGTTATAAATTGCAGAAAACACCACAGTCTTCTGCTCTAAGAAACAAGGGTGCTGAGAGCACAAGAACCCGCGGGTTATTTATCCTCCTAATAAGTAGTTTAAATGTAAGAGTAATTATAAATAGCTAAATATTAGATCTTATTCCGTGGTCTTATGTAAAAAGAAACACATATATCCAGTTTCAAAGATATAACAAAAGTTTGAGCCATGCTTAGTTAAAGTTTAACCTACAATCAGAAAGCCGTGCACTCGAATTCAAGGGTCATAACTACGAAAACATTAATCCGATCGGTCCAAAAAAGCACACGCGTGTCACCGATATTTAGCCAAAGCATATGTAAAGTGTCTTGAAGATTAGTAAACAACTGTGGGAGGAATTGATTTCAAAACACAAGTACCGGTTTCGGGTTGCGCCACGACAGTAACCCTTTGGGTTTCATCCGGGGGTTAAAATCCTTCCCTTTGGATTTTTCTTAGAGCAGAAGACCATGGAGCCTTGTTAAAGCCTGATTGTAAAAAAATGAGGTACTATAGGACGAGGGGCACGGGTGTCTCAGATGTACATGTATCGCCATTGAGATTCCCCCGTTCCTCAAAACGATTTAACATACAGGCATGTGAACTACATCCTCAGACTTTACACCTTACTTACTCTGTAAACATGATTATACTTATTTTTACAACAGGATTGTAAAAGTGTAACATTTAGATACATACAAATAAACAAAATGATCATGAATTGACTTTAATCCTGAACCGTTTCTTTGTTTAGAGGAACATCCATTCAATGCAACACAACTCTTAGCCGTTTTCAAAATTGCCGATGGAGATTGCTTTAAACTTTCTCAACATCTTTAATTTAAGGCATATGTTTTGGTACGTACTTGACTGAACACTATACTTAGGAAAAGAACATCAAACAAAAACATCAGACACATTTTGTTACCTATGCAATTACGGCCATGAATGGTCAGACGCTGTCTCGAGGGAGCACATCATTACTTAAGGTAACAAATGGGCAGATGTGTCTGTGCTCTTCAATTAGTCTAGCTCTATTGTGTTCTTTGAACACTGTCTATGTCTGGAGGAGCAGCATTTCTGTCAACAAACATTATTCTATTCCGAAAGATAACGCTAAGGAGCACAGACCGTGTTTTAGAACAGGATGAATGTTACAGTGATATTGTAATATATGTTCTATCTTTTAAATTTTTAAATTTCATCATTATTCACTTGTTAATTAACCATGTAATGATATGGCCGTTGTCTATAATTTATAACAACATTTCATGTGCATTCCTGTAGCGTAATGTGGTAATAATTAACAGTCTTTTCATATCTTTTCTCATGTTTGACACGGCACGACATCAGTACCTCCATTTTCGTGCACATTAAATAATTTCAATTCTAATCGTACACGTATTCATAAAATATCACTTACTCGTTTTTGCTGACACTATGTTGTTACATTTCACGGTACTATTCCGTCAATCTATGTTGCTTGTATAAACTATTTTTGGTATCCAATTCCATGTTTGTATGTCTCGGTCTCGAACTGTCGTAACGTTCATGTTTTCACGACCGAAGAGCGCACTGTGTCATTGCGCATGTGTTGTTAATAAATACCATAGTTTTATTTATTTGTAAAGCACTGTAATGATATTTATTGAATTGTCCATCATTTCTCCAACATGTAAATACTTTATCATCATTAACTACAACGTATTTTATCGGTACTATTTCTTTTCCACATTGTTGTTATTTTGCCGCTGTCAAACTTATAGCACTCGGTAAGAACATTGTGTTTGCCCCTCATTACTGTTCAAAGTATTTATTACCAATGAGAGAATGACCCGTACTTACTTTAAACGTGATTTGCTACTGTTTCACCTATATATCTTACTTCATTCTTCCGTAATTTAACTTTCTTCTCTGTTGCCTATGACGCCGCCATGACCTGTCAAATTCTGTCATTCCCGGCCGCCTGAATCCAAACTTTGCTGTCCTTATCATTATTTCTTTATTATATATTGTCCTTTTGATCTCAATCGAAAGCTTGTTTTAAATGATAATTTAGGACACATAAAGGTCATTCTTTAACCATTGTATATTTCCATAATTAAAGGGGCAGAAGCACGTTTTTTGCAAAATTTATTTTTTCAAATTTCCCATTTATAATGATAGTTTATGTCATTTAAACTAACTTAAGAGGGTAAAACATCTTATTACACAAACCAATTATCTGTAGCGGTAAAAAATATGTTGCGTATAAAGCAAAAATTGCATGGCGGCCATTTTATTGTGAACACAATTTATTATTGTATATTACAAAAACGTTTCCCATGGCTTTACCGAAACATGGACACTAATTTTAAACTTTATTTTCCGAAGAGAGAAGGATGTTTTACCATTGGTGTAATTAATTTTCAAATACATTTCATCAACTTATTTGAGCGAAAAAACGTGCTACAGTGCCTTTAAACGTTCTTCTCTGTTGCCTATGACGCCGCCATGACCTGTCAAATGTAAGTCTGCTACATCCTTATAAATTATAATATTAATTGATATAAGTAAGAATTAGTACTTGCTTACAGCTTTTCCTAAGTAACAAAAGTGACCTCACACATATTGGTATATTCCTCATATATATATATCGTTCTGAGATTGTCACCCTGAAAATAAACTGTTGACTTCATGGAACCAAATCTTCCTGTTATTTAAAAACACAGAATATATGCCCTTCGGAATAAGATATTGCATCATCGTTGTTATCAAAATCGACTGTAATAATGCATTATATAAGAATGCATGTCTGCACATGTCTCCAAAATTAATAATCTCAACTAAATTGAGCATGTTTTTAACATCAATATGATAAGACTGATACTGCCTCCACATAGAACAAACAGTGATCGCTCACTTACAGATATGTTTCTCCTATATCAGATAGACCGCTTTCAAATAATCAAGAGCATGAATTGCCTGAATCATTAGGACACATGCACTTAGAAGTACCCTATGCATCATTTGAATACATTTTCGTAATGTTTCGTTATTGGAAAAGTAACAAAACATAGTTCAATTCAGTGCTTACTTTGGCAACTTTGTCTGCTGTGTAGAACTGTTCTAGTTGGTGCAATGCTACACTGAATTTCAGTGCAGTTCCAGCCATGGTGCGCTAGTTCCAGTCAACGCTACTATTGTCACCGCAATGTTTAACAACAATGGCGTATAATAACATTGCAATAATTAAATAATACAGCGGCGTTAAGCTCAAAGTCACCCCGGCCCGCCTCATTATTTTGTGTCTAATAATCTGATGAATTAACATCGTGTATCCTTCAATGGTAAACGCGATATGTATTGAGAAGCAAATGCTTATAGCACCGACGCCGAGACCTTTCGGTGGAACTGGGATGTTATGGTTGGATCACTTTAATAAAACAGTCGTCAATGTAAACTACATACACACCTTCAATGACCATGTAAGTCTAGCGGCAACATTTAAGAATTGAATGTCAGTTTGTGTGTTTGCACTGGCACATGAACGATGTCAAAGCGGGATTCAAACCTCCGTTGACGGCGAGCTTGCGAGCACGTTCACGTGAGGGTTTGAATGCCGCTTTGACATCGTTCATTTTCCAGTGCAAACACACAAACTGACATTCAATTCTTATAATGTATTACCTTATTTTTAGTGATTAGACCTGTTTGATGAAACCTGCGGCACTCATCATACTCAGTGAAGCGTAATAAAATATAATCTTTCAGGGACACGAGATCAGAGTTATCCGTCCTTTGAATGAGGTCATGGCATGGAGGTCGCCATTTGCTGTTGTCACCTCGTCAATATTATGTAAACAACAGTCGGAAAAGCAATATTTCATTACCACGACTGCTCATATCCGAATCCCGTTAGTTCATAATGATTATATTGTGAGTATTTGCTTGTAGATTGCATAATTTGTATTCAACCAGCGACCGTGAATGTCTTTCACCGTTCGGTTCTAGAAATAGGCCTTGTGACTCGCTTAGCTCAACATCAAACAGTAATGCGCGATCTCTTATTGAAATGTTTTATTATTTTAACAATTGAGAAGGTAGTATGATATTGAGATTATGTTAATCAATCAAATAAGTCGGTAAATGCATGTTAATCGTTGGAAAGTTGCTAACAAAATCACGCTCAATCAGGAAAGAACGCCACAGTACCGTCGAACGTTCACACGACCTGACAGCGTTCACACGAGTATGAACGATTTTCCAAAAGTTCAAGGATAATGAACCTCGAAATTTTGATCACCTGACCGTGCTCTCAACCAACCAAAGTTCGGGATTCCGTGTAAACTTCAAAGTAAGAAATTATTCTCTTTTAACTTTTCTGCGAGTTTGTCCATTTGTTTGTCCCATTGCAGTGCAATGTGTTCTTGATAGCTTTAAGAACCAATGTAGAAGTTTCAACGTTCAACTTCTGGTATAAATGTTTCAAGAAAGTGTCATCAACTAATATTTCCCCAAGCTTTTTTGTATTTCCACAACTCCGTTCTGTTTGTATTAGTCAATGGTTTGTAAACTTATCAGTCGATGTTTATAATCTTCTGTCACACATGTAGTGTAAGTAAATACCATCTGGTTTGACTATCAGTTTGTATTATAAAATGCAATCCTTAATGGCAGATAGATAGCTTTGAACTGCAACGGAGGAATTTATTTTTCGACTAGCGCAGTTTATGCCTCGCCTTTGTGACATTTATAGCCTTCACTTACATATTTTTAAAATCATTTGCGATACATATCGATTTCCTAATTGCGTTTAAATTGAATGTAAATCGATTTCATTCACTCTTAGTCAGTTCAAAGCAAACACCAGATTCATCATCCTTGTTTGATCTGAACCAGCACTTGCTTAAAGTTACCCTGACCTGGAAATAGGGTTTTGTATCTGACCCAAATTAAAACTAATAGCATTTTAGGGTGTTATTGCATCGTGTATGGGTCAATCGAAATACAGCATCAATAGATTTGATAAAACCGCGTAGCAAGGTGCAACCATTCCATTTTGTACATGAACGTAGACATTGATGAACATCTTGCTGAGCAATTTATATAATAGAATAGTAAATACATGACTAGAAGAAGAATAGATCAGAAGACCTTGTAAGTCCGAAGTAATGTCTACCCCATGTATCTTCGATCCTAACAGTTTTATCTTAAACTGACTTAATTATGACTTTAACGATAATTGAAAGTTAAACATTGGTAACTCCCCTATTTTGGAAGAGTAAATTCATTTAAATTTGCAAATTACAAACATCAAAGGCATCATTCTTCTTTGTTTTAACTATCTATTGATCAATGTTGCACAATCGGAGGTATGTGATAATGCCAAACAAAAGCAACATAACTAGATGAACAGACCTTGTTGAAAATGACTGAGATGATTTCCATTTGGTTTTCTCTATTTGAAGGGTAAAGGTGTTAATAAGAACTTGAATTAAAAGACATAGCTTCATATTCTCTTAAAAGTAATGATAATGCACAGTGACTGCATTTTGTCATTTACAACCAGAGAGCTTCGTGTACGCTCGTACATGTAATCGTACATATGTACATTATCCAAGGCCATTTCACATTAATGGATTGTATTACCAAATCACGTCCTTCGATACAACTGGCATACACTCCTATTTTGGAGTTCAAACAATTATACAACGTTTTCTTGTTGTAACTTGTCATTGCTTAATATGCATACACGTGGAAATTAATTGAGCGACACACACATTGTTAAACTGTTCATAAGTTTGCCTTTTAACTGTTATCACAGCAATCTTTTTAACGTTTAAGCATATGGATATAGGCGTTGTTTAAAAAAATATTGAAGACTGATGTATTGCTTTATCCAGTTCGACGCTGTGAGTCCTTCAGAGATTCTGAAACTCTTTCCTGGGTCCAATTTCAATATCGTCCTTCATCGGTTTTACTTTAAATGCCATTTTATCGTTTGAAAAGACCCCAAAAAAGCTATCACATATACAACTATTCAATTCGATCAACCTTTGGGTTGAACCACTTTCGGAAAACAAATATGTAAAAAAAAGTTAATTAAGTTGTGTAAGATTACACTTTTAATATGAGAAATGAATTTTGAGAAGACGAATTGAATTGAAAAGTGTATTAATACCGTATATACAGTGGGAAGCTGTATCACCACTCATATGAAGAATATCAATCACGATTCCATTTCTTATTGGACTTCGATATATAATTCGATGTTGTATCTCATCAGACTTGATATTAACACTAGCAATAATTGTCAGTATTGTTGACATTTAGTTAATAATATAGAGCTCGACCTGATGACGATATATCTTTGAGTATGCATTTCTACAGTACGCCAATGAATATACATGTATATGTAAGATGATATTATTTGTTGATATGCATGATATGTATGACTATTTGTGGAATATATCTATGTTTGATATAACTGGAAGCTTGAGGGGGAACTTGCATCTATAAACTAAAAGAAATAAGTTAATAATTGAATTTCCATTTATCTAATTTAATTGTTACATCCTTGCACTTTTTGTTCTTCGATATCACCTTCTAGCTTGACAAAAGTTGTTTGTAAACAATCTGGTTCGATGTTTCATATATGTATGAATTGTCTTTGATACTAACGTATGCGATATCAAATAGAAATTCAAGAAAATGTATAAATAAATTCAAGCATTGTCTCATGTTGATTCTTAATCACAGATAAATTATCTGCCTCCAAGGGCTTTGAGTGTTGGTATAAGTAACACCAAGGAGAGAATATTTTCAAATCTTTCCACAACTTAAACTCAAATCGTTTTTTTAAAAATAGTGAACAAAAATGCTTTAAAAAATATCCATCGGCAGTTTTCAATATTCCCTTCCTACAGAGGCTACTCTCCTCAGATTTTCGAACGTAACGTATGTTACATAGAGGCGATAATTCAATATTCTCGCATAATTCCCTGGTGGTGAATGTTTGCAACGCTGGACTTTAATTTTTTCCAATCAAACATGATTTTAAAAGTTTGAAAGAACGTCCCTGGTCACATAACTTACTTACTTGTACAATGCAACAAATCATTTTTCTCTATTTTATGTGCTCAATATGTTATGGTAATACATCTAATGAGAATAGCCTGTGTGAACAGCAAAAGTAAATGACGGTCCTTGTGTATTTTCATAATTTCAGTATTTTTTTGTTTCAGACACTCAGATTTTTAATTAACTTTTAGAACATTTAATGTGAGTTTCCTATTTCAAAATGTTTTCAATTAGATATCCGAAACTATTTCAACATAAACTGAAATGAAACGATTCACAATATACAGTTCGTTCTGTGTTTATTTACATATCTTCATGTTCTACTGCTTACTTTATCAATACATTGTATATGTAAAGACAGATGATTTAATGGTAGATGATATGCATGCAGTACTTAATATTGTTTATATGTTTCTCTGTTTCTTGTATAACATAACGTCTTTTCCCTTCCAATGTCATCCTAATAGACTTTTCTTAACATATGTGTCTTATAATAACTCCATTTTTTAAAAACACCATTTAATCATCTTACTGAGTCTCTCATAGTAGCAGATTATACACCTGTCATCTGTATTATCATAATGGTTAATAGGTCAGCAAAATCCATATCATCAACTACGACATTCTTGCAATAGAGCAATAACCAGACTCGTTCCCTTTCGCTCGTTAGATACCGAATCATTCACTCGTTTCAATAAACTTGCATTACACGGCACTTCATTTAATATCATCTATGTGACAATCACGTTTAACGTATTTGATCTGAAACTATCGCAGAATACTGGAAGAGGTAAAATTACGCCAGCAATAATGTTGTTAACTATTTATTGGCGCCGGTTATGTTTTTGTTTTATTTGATGATACTAAAATCAAATATAAAGAGTTTTGTTAAAAAACACGAATATTGAATTCAGAATGGTCTGACCTTATTTAACGAAGTGGCAAGGATGATTGATTAATCATGACACATCAAGTAGTAAATACAACTAAATCTAATTAAACAGGTATTGCACTGAGAAAAAGAACATTATTTAAAAACAGTATATCAGATGTTATTTGCATTGAGCCATGCTGGTAGATTAAGTACAGGAAAGAAATCAGCACAATGGCATTGCAGAAAATAACGTTAGATCGATACTAATGCAACCATTTTAACATTTTATGTTTTTTGTTTTGAGTTTATTTTCGGAAATGTGTTGCGGATCTTACATTTTCTTTGAAAAATAAACTTATTGATATTGGCTTTGAAACCAAATCAACCGAGTCAATAGACAAGATTATGACAACTTGTTTTGTAATGAGATTTTGTGAACAGCGAAATCATATTTTGTCACTTCTAAATGTCAACCGGAAATAACCTCAGATGATTGCGGATGTGTTTGCATAAAACAGAGAAATACTGAATGGAATTGAAATTAACACTTTACCATATACTGTATATTTCAAATGGCATTATTTGCTTTCAGTTGGCAGCGCTTATACCCGTATCATTAAACTATGGAGATTATGAAACAACAATCTGTTATCTGTATACCGCCAAACAGAAGTTGTCTGGCAAGAAAACTATAGCAGTGGTGAATTGTGAATAAATCACTTTACACAACCATCGAGTATCTTAGTGTTTCAAATAAAAAGCTATATTTGATAACATAGTTATGATATCAACGGAAAGAGAAGTTGTTTATCTATATCATGACAATCTGATGAAATTTCACAAGTACACATTCGATTGATGTCATTTAAACAGTATTCCCTTTCTTGCATCCTGCACAGTTCAAGCATTTCCGATGCCTGCAAGGCTTGTCAATGTCACAAGTCGCCATAGATACACGATGTATCACTCGCGATTCTTAACTGTTTTCGTCCCTTGTCACACATTACTGAATGTGACGATTGTTATATTGCCATGTTTCTGACTTTTTTCTGTTAATTGATATTATTATTGTAATTATACCAGCATATAATGGCACATTTACTTAATTTAAATGTTGAACCTTACATAGTTAATTGTTTAAAGCCTAATGAGCTACAAAACGTACCAAAGTGGATGTGTCACACGTTCAATGGAAGCAAGACATAACAGATAGACATTTGTCTCGAAATTATTCAAATGGTGAGGTTCTATTATACACTGTGAACATAAATAAAACGACAATACACTGCTTTGCTCGTTGTCAAGTCACTGCAGTTAATAGCAGGTTTTTTAGCGGGCGGTCATTCCGTCCGTCCGGTCAATTTTCTCAAAAACAGGTCAAAGGTACATCAACCAAACTTTGTACAGTTGTTAACCATGTTCTTCCGATCGCGCACAGACAATTTTAAATTTTATTTTTTTTGTCGTTTCCATGGAAACGTCACTTTTTGGACTTAGTTTTATTGTGTTCAATGGGGACAAGTTTTCTCGGATACTGTTCAACCTAGGTGAATGAAATTTTGGTTGTGAGTACTCATGACCATACTCTTTATCGAGTTCGAAAACCAGTTCCGAAATATAATTTTTTACGGAGTTATGGCCCTTGAATCCGAAATTTAACTTAGTACCAAAAGTACTGTGATGCTCCAATGGGGACAAGTTTTCTCGGAAACTATTATATCTAGGTGAATGTAATTTTACATGTAGGTAGTCCAGATGATACTCTATCAGCAGTTCCGAAATATTATTTTTTAAGGAGTTATGGCCCTTGAATCCGAAATTTAACTTAGTACCAAAAGTACTGTGATGCTCCAATGGGGACAAGTTTTCTCGGAAACTATTATATCTAGGTGAATGTAATTTTACATGTAGGTAGTCCAGATGATACTCTATCAGCAGTTCCTAATTTTATTTTTTAAGGAGTTATGGCCCTTGAATCCGAAATTGAACTTTGTACCAAAATAACTGTGATGCTCCAATTGGGACAAGTTTTCTCTGAAACTATTACATCTAGGTGAATGAAATGTTACATGTAGATAGTCCAGATGATACTCTTCGTCGACTTCACAGTCCAGTTCCGAAATATTTTTTTGTACGGAGATATGAAGCCCTTGAATCTTTAATTGAACTTGGTACAAATTACCGGTGTGATGCTCTAATGGGAAAAAATAAGTTACTGAAAAATATAACATCTGGGTGAATGAAATTTTATAATAACAAAGCCAGTTCCTAACATTATTTTGGACAATATTATGATGCTTGAAGCAGTTTTTTAAACATAGTACCCTTCACATCTATAATTCTCAATGGACGGATAGCGGATGGCGGGGGTATGTGAGCCATGCTCACTTTTTTTTTGTTTTATCTATTGCGAGATATAATCCTAATCTGGAGTAAAAACAAATTCATTAAATATGTGATTTGGAACCAAACAGGTTTCAAACTATAACATTCAGTAACTTTCCATTAATTGTAACATGGGCTCCGTCCGTCCGTCCCGATTTTGTTTCCGGAGCAGAACTCGAAAACTATAAGACATATCTCTACGAAAGTTGATGTGTGGAACAATCATCATGTGTAGATGTGCCTTTTGGGGTTTTCAACTTCTTCACAATTTTTAATTTGTTTATTTGTTACCATTTCCATGGATACATAAGTTAATAATTCATTTCCGGAGCAGAACTCAAAAACTAGATGAACAGACCTTGTTGAAAATGACTGAGATGATTTCCATTTGGTTTTCTCTATTTGAAGGGTAAAGGTGTTAATAAGAACTTGAATTAAAAGACATAGCTTCATATTCTCTTAAAAGTAATGATAATGCACAGTGACTGCATTTTGTCATTTACAACCAGAGAGCTTCGTGTACGCTCGTACATGTAATCGTACATATGTACATTATCCAAGGCCATTTCACATTAATGGATTGTATTACCAAATCACGTCCTTCGATACAACTGGCATACACTCCTATTTTGGAGTTCAAACAATTATACAACGTTTTCTTGTTGTAACTTGTCATTGCTTAATATGCATACACGTGGAAATTAATTGAGCGACACACACATTGTTAAACTGTTCATAAGTTTGCCTTTTAACTGTTATCACAGCAATCTTTTTAACGTTTAAGCATATGGATATAGGCGTTGTTTAAAAAAATATTGAAGACTGATGTATTGCTTTATCCAGTTCGACGCTGTGAGTCCTTCAGAGATTCTGAAACTCTTTCCTGGGTCCAATTTCAATATCGTCCTTCATCGGTTTTACTTTAAATGCCATTTTATCGTTTGAAAAGACCCCAAAAAAGCTATCACATATACAACTATTCAATTCGATCAACCTTTGGGTTGAACCACTTTCGGAAAACAAATATGTAAAAAAAAGTTAATTAAGTTGTGTAAGATTACACTTTTAATATGAGAAATGAATTTTGAGAAGACGAATTGAATTGAAAAGTGTATTAATACCGTATATACAGTGGGAAGCTGTATCACCACTCATATGAAGAATATCAATCACGATTCCATTTCTTATTGGACTTCGATATATAATTCGATGTTGTATCTCATCAGACTTGATATTAACACTAGCAATAATTGTCAGTATTGTTGACATTTAGTTAATAATATAGAGCTCGACCTGATGACGATATATCTTTGAGTATGCATTTCTACAGTACGCCAATGAATATACATGTATATGTAAGATGATATTATTTGTTGATATGCATGATATGTATGACTATTTGTGGAATATATCTATGTTTGATATAACTGGAAGCTTGAGGGGGAACTTGCATCTATAAACTAAAAGAAATAAGTTAATAATTGAATTTCCATTTATCTAATTTAAATGTTACATCCTTGCACTTTTTGTTCTTCGATATCACCTTCTAGCTTTACAAAAGTTGTTTGTAAACAATCTGGTTCGATGTTTCATATATGTATGAATTGTCTTTGATACTAACGTATGCGATATCAAATAGAAATTCAAGAAAATGTATAAATAAATTCAAGCATTGTCTCATGTTGATTCTTAATTACAGATAAATTATCTGCCTCCAAGGGCTTTGAGTGTTGGTATAAGTAACACCAAGGAGAGAATATTTTCAAATCTTTCCACAACTTAACCTCAAATCGTTTCTTTAAAAATAGTGAACAAAAATGCTTTTAAAAAGTATCCATCGGCAGTTTTCAATATTCCCTTCCTACAGAGGCTACTCTCCTCAGATTTTCGAACGTAACGTATGTTACATAGAGGCGATAATTCAATATTCTCGCATAATTCCCTGGTGGTGAATGTTTGCAACGCTGGACTTTAATTTTTGCCAATCAAACATGATTTTAAAAGTTTGAAAGAACGTCCCTGGTCACATAACTTACTTACTTGTACAATGCAACAAATCATTTTTCTCTATTTTATGTGCTCAATATGTTATGGTTATACATCTAATGAGAATAGCCTGTGTGAACAGCAAAAGTAAATGACGGTCCTTGTGTATTTTCATAATTTCAGTATTTTTTTGTTTCAGACACTCAGATTTTTAATTAACTTTTAGAACATTTAATGTGAGTTTCCTATTTCAAAATGTTTTCAATTAGATATCCGAAACTATTTCAACATAAACTGAAATGAAATGATTCACAATATACAGTTCGTTCTGTGTTTATTTACATATCTTCATGTTCTACTGCTTACTTTATCAATACATTGTATATGTAAAGACAGATGATTTAATGGTAGATGATATGCATGCAGTACTTAATATTGTTTATATGTTTCTCTGTTTCTTGTATAACATAACGTCTTTTCCCTTCCAATGTCATCCTAATAGACTTTTCTTAACATATGTGTCTTATAATAACTCCATTTTTTAAAAACACCATTTAATCATCTTACTGAGTCTCTCATAGTAGCAGATTATACACCTGTCATCTGTATTATCATAATGGTTAATAGGTCAGCAAAATCCATATCATCAACTACGACATTCTTGCAATAGAGCAATAACCAGACTCGTTCCCTTTCGCTCGTTAGATACCGAATCATTCACTCGTTTCAATAAACTTGCATTACACGGCACTTCATTTAATATCATCTATGTGACAATCACGTTTAACGTATTTGATCTGAAACTATCGCAGAATACTGGAAGAGGTAAAATTACGCCAGCAATAATGTTGTTAACTATTTATTGGCGCCGGTTATGTTTTTGTTTTATTTGATGATACTAAAATCAAATATAAAGAGTTTTGTTAAAAAAACACGAATATTGAATTCAGAATGGTCTGACCTTATTTAACGAAGTGGCAAGGATGATTGATTAATCATGACACATCAAGAAGTAAATACAACTAAATCTAATTAAACAGGTATTGCACTGAGAAAAAGAACATTATTTAAAAACAGTATATCAGATGTTATTTGCATTGAGCCATGCTGGTAGATTAAGTACAGGAAAGAAATCAGCACAATGGCATTGCAGAAAATACGTTAGATCGATACTAATGCAACCATTTTAACATTTTATGTTTTTTGTTTTGAGTTTATTTTCGGAAATGTGTTGCGGATCTTACATTTTCTTTGAAAAATAAACTTATTGATATTGGCTTTGAAACCAAATCAACCGAGTCAATAGACAAGATTATGACAACTTGTTTTGTAATGAGATTTTGTGAACAGCGAAATCATATTTTGTCACTTCTAAATGTCAACCGGAAATAACCTCAGATGATTGCGGATGTGTTTGCATAAAACAGAGAAATACTGAATGGAATTGAAATTAACACTTTACCATATACTGTATATTTCAAATGGCATTATTTGCTTTCAGTTGGCAGCGCTTATACCCGTATCATTAAACTATGGAGATTATGAAACAACAATCTGTTATCTGTATACCGCCAAACAGAAGTTGTCTGGCAAGAAAACTATAGCAGTGGTGAATTGTGAATAAATCACTTTACACAACCATCGAGTATCTTAGTGTTTCAAATAAAAAGCTATATTTGATAACATAGTTATGATATCAACGGAAAGAGAAGTTGTTTATCTATATCATGACAATCTGATGAAATTTCACAAGTACACATTCGATTGATGTCATTTAAACAGTATTCCCTTTCTTGCATCCTGCACAGTTCAAGCATTTCCGATGCCTGCAAGGCTTGTCAATGTCACAAGTCGCCATAGATACACGATGTATCACTCGCGATTCTTAACTGTTTTCGTCCCTTGTCACACATTACTGAATGTGACGATTGTTATATTGCCATGTTTCTGACTTTTTTCTGTTAATTGATATTATTATTGTAATTATACCAGCATATAATGGCACATTTACTTAATTTAAATGTTGAACCTTACATAGTTAATTGTTTAAAGCCTAATGAGCTACAAAACGTACCAAAGTGGATGTGTCACACGTTCAATGGAAGCAAGACATAACAGATAGACATTTGTCTCGAAATTATTCAAATGGTGAGGTTCTATTATACACTGTGAACATAAATAAAACGACAATACACTGCTTTGCTCGTTGTCAAGTCACTGCAGTTAATAGCAGGTTTTTTAGCGGGCGGTCATTCCGTCCGTCCGGTCAATTTTCTCAAAAACAGGTCAAAGGTACATCAACCAAACTTTGTACAGTTGTTAACCATGTTCTTCCGATCGCGCACAGACAATTTTAATTTTTATTTTGTTTGTCGTTTCCATGGAAACGTCACTTTTTGGACTTAGTTTTATTGTGTTCAATGGGGACAAGTTTTCTCGGATACTGTTCAACCTAGGTGAATGAAATTTTGGTTGTGAGTACTCATGACCATACTCTTTATCGAGTTCGAAAACCAGTTCCGAAATATAATTTTTTACGGAGTTATGGCCCTTGAATCCGAAATTTAACTTAGTACCAAAAGTACTGTGATGCTCCAATGGGGACAAGTTTTCTCGGAAACTATTATATCTAGGTGAATGTAATTTTACATGTAGGTAGTCCAGATGATACTCTATCAGCAGTTCCGAAATATTATTTTTTAAGGAGTTATGGCCCTTGAATCCGAAATTTAACTTAGTACCAAAAGTACTGTGATGCTCCAATGGGGACAAGTTTTCTCGGAAACTATTATATCTAGGTGAATGTAATTTTACATGTAGGTAGTCCAGATGATACTCTTCGTCGACTTCACAGTCCAGTTCCGAAATAATTTTGTGTACGGAGATATGAAGCCCTTGAATCTTTAATTGAACTTGGTACAAATTACCGGTGTGATGCTCTAATGGGAAAAAATAAGTTACTGAAAAATATAACATCTGGGTGAATGAAATTTTATAATAACAAAGCCAGTTCCTAACATTATTTTGGACAATATTATGATGCTTGAAGCAGTTTTTAAAACATAGTACCCTTCACATCTATAATTCTCAATGGACGGATAGCGGATGGCGGGGGTATGTGAGCCATGCTCACTTTTTTCTTGTTTTATCTATTTCGAGATATAATCCTAATCTGGAGTAAAAACAAATTCATTAAATATGTGATTTGGAACCAAACAGGTTTCAAACTATAAAATTCAGTAACTTTCCATTAATTGTAACATGGGCTCCGTCCGTCCGTCCCGATTTTGTTTCCGGAGCAGAACTCGAAAACTATAAGACATATCTCTACGAAAGTTGATGTGTGGAACAATCATCATGTGTAGATGTGCCTTTTGGGGTTTTCAACTTCTTCACAATTTTTAATTTGTTTATTTTTTACCATTTCCATGGATACATAAGTTAATAATTCATTTCCGGAGCAGAACTCAAAAACTGCCATGGATGTATTTTTAGCTCGTCTGGCCTGAAAGGCCCGATGGGCTTATGGCATGGCACGGTGTCCGGCGTCCGTCCTTCCGTCCATCTGTCCGTCCGTCTGTAAACTTTTCGCATTTTGTCTTCTTCTCCAGAACCAATTGGTTTAAGGAACTGAACTTTTGTGTGAAATTAGAAACGCATCTCATTCAATTCTGTAAGATAATTTGGGCTCAAGTTGAAATGATACAATCTGCAGGAGAGTAAGATTAAAGGGGCAGTAGCACGTTTTTTTGCTCAAATAAGTGAATGAAATGTATTTGAAAAATAATTTCACCAATAGTAAAACATCCTTCTCTCTACGGAAAATAAATTTAAAAATGAGTGTACATTCTTCGGTAAAGCCATGGGAATCGTTTTTGTAATACAAAATAATAAATTGTGTTCACAATAAAATGGCCGCCATGCAATTTTTGCTTTATACGCAACATAGTTTTTACCACTACAGATAATTGGTTTGTGTAATAAGATATTTTACCCTCTAAAGTTAATTTAAATGACATAAACTATCATTATAAATGGGAAATTTGAAAAAATAAATTTTGCAAAAAACGTGCTACAGCGCCTTTAAGTGTATGGCCAATATAGATTGCTTATAACTGGGCACTGGTTAGTTGAAAAAAGGTTCATAGTCACTGTTATTCAACAACTATTCTTTAGTAAATTTCCCCAAAGGCGGGGGATATGGCCGACTCTGTCTGCTTGTTGGAAATTGTAATTTGTAAAAAGTCAGGTCTCAACTTTAATCGTTTAAAACGTCACTACAGTCCATGCATCAAAGAAGTATAATAATTGTCTGTATGATTTATTGCATGATATAAATGCATTTCGTGAACATTACTCTATTGCACTTGGAATTTATTTATATTATTTTCCAAAGAAAATTATAATATAAAGAAGACATTTGAAAAGTAATGCTAGGGTTTGAAACAGTGACTACATTGTATATGTTGGTGAAGAAACGGGAACTGACCACATTTAGCGGCAAGCTTTAATTTTGACCTTGCTTTAATTTGATGCATGTTCTTGTTTGGATCACATACTTGCTATATTTTAACAAAACTTCTAGAACAAATGACGCGACTTTTTCTGCTTTTTTTGTGCTTCTAGGTAAGTCTTTTTCAGGAACATTTATTCAATTAGGTCTTTTCTCTTTAAATTTAAACTTGCATCAACTTTTTTCTGTTGGGGTATTCCTTTGTCAGTCAATTCTCGAAGACAGGAAAAGAGTGGATGGTTACTGAAGCAAATAGAATAATATATTTTCCTTTATGAGGTAGAAACAGAAAAGGTCAATTTCGAAAATCATTCTCGCATGCGTTGTACAAACCACTAAGTTATCTTTTATCTGTCCTCGAGTAATCCTCCAGTGATCAATTATGAACATGCGAATGTTTTTGAAAATGTCACATAAAACAAACATAACTGGATTAACACAACCTGTTCGGAATTAAAAATACATTAAATCATCCTTACGTGTCACTAAAAGAGATCAGATGGCAATTAACCAACATGAATCCATCTGTAATTATTACGTCACATAATTGTGTTCACTCCCATTGCCCTCCAAATTGAATGAAGTGTGTTAATTGGCACATTTAAATCAATTAGTTCAATTACCCCCCTTTCTGTTATAGCAACTGTGGAGACGTGTATCATCAAACGCAAATTATAGTCTGATTGCACATTTTGCTGAAAGCAATTTTGTGAAACTGAGGGGTAAGGAAATTGTGTATTGTGAATATTAGATTATTTCAAGTAAAATCCAATTCAACATAAATAAAGAATGTAAGTGTTTATGAAAGGAGTACATTTTAAACGTCAGTTCACCGTCTGATTTATGTTTTTTTTGTTGTGATTTTGCTTAGATTAGTCTGTGATTTGCACGTTGTTTCGATTGGAAAGCACCTATCAATGACAATTGAGTCCAAGGTTTAAAATTCAAGTCAGATTTATTGACTATTAACGGTTTCTAAAAAAGGTAAGGTTCAAATGACACTCCATCTGAAGTTTCTATAATGTTCAATTTGAAACGATTATATAATCGCTTTATCTTACAAACCTCTTCATTACCTTGTTTATATGGTATATATGTCCTACTGAAAGCTTTCATAGCTATTAGTATACTGACTGTAATGAGAGTATTTATATTTGCCTAATGAAAACAACATTTCTGTATTAAACAAACAGGTTAATGTTTCTTAAGGGTAACTCAATTGTGTAAAATGAAACTTTTAATATCAGAACTAAAATTTTGACAACTTATAACAAAATAAAAAATAAAAAAATAAAAATAAATGTCAACGATTAATTAGGTCGACAGTACGAATCTTCTTCACAAGTCCTCAATATGGCACAAGAGGTTTAACCCAACAGTTGTCCCCAAATTTGGCAGTGATATTCACCCGTGAATGCGTAGAGTTTATGTCCGAGTAACCTTTCGTTCGTAGAATAATTAGAGCCAAGGTCGGACTAGAGAGTTAGGAGGACATTAACCTGTTTAATTACACTCAAAGTATTGCTCATTTTAAATGTTTACTTTTAAAAGGTTTAAGAAATGAAATAAAAGATGATTTAGTGCGTGTGTAACTGTCCAGTACTGAACAATAAAACAATAGGTAACGTAAAGTGTAATTGAAAGATGCATTTACTGTGTTTCGTAAAATTATATTTGTTTTCAACACGTTCTAACACACCATATGTGCCCTTTACGGTACAAATCATTTCACTCAATTGCGTAATCAACCCCAATCGCCAAATATATCATAATTACTAGTTTGCAATTAAAATCTTGTACCAGTATGCATGCACAGAAATCGAAACTACACGTACCTTTACATGCACAGCAATTATATGAAATTAAACATTATCAACCCAAATGTGTCTCTTTGTCTGTTGTAAATAAGATTCAAAAATTAAGTTTGACTAATTGGCGTGCGTCAATCGCAGTGCATTGTATTTTAAACCGTCATTCTGTCTGAAATCTCAAAATCGCAGGAGACCAACAAAGATTTTAACAGAATTATCACTTTATAAGTCGCACCATACCGGATAACAGTTTTCAATTGCTTCTTCTTTTCTTTTCTATGGATGCTGCTATGAAATTAAACATTATCAACCCAAATGTGTCTCTTTGTCTGTTGTAAATAAGATTCAAAAATTAAGTTTGACTAATTGGTGTGCGTCAATCGCAGTGCATTGTATTTTAAACCGTCATTCTGTCTGAAATCTCAAAATCGCATGAGACCAACAAAGATTTCAACAGAATTGTCACTTTATAAGTCGCACCATAACGGATAACAGTTTTCAATTGCTTCTTCTTTTCTTTTCTATGGATGCTGCTATGAAATTAAACATTATCAACCCAAATGTGTCTCTTTGTCTGTTGTAAATAAGATTCAAAAATTAAGTTTGACTAATTGGCGTGCGTCAATCGCAGTGCATTGTATTTTAAACCGTCATTCTGTCTGAAATCTCAAAATCGCAGGAGACCAACAAAGATTTTAACAGAATTATCACTTTATAAGTCGCACCATACCGGATAACAGTTTTTAATTGCTTCTTCTTTTCTTTTCTATGTATGCTGCTTATCGGGTTGTGTAATGAGATGTTTTACCCTCTAACGTAACCATATATTGTATAAACCTAAAACATTAATTGCAAATATGAGATAAAAATATGAAACAACAAAACAAATACGCTGACAAACTTTAACTGTCAATCAGTCATGTGATCCTGACAGGAAGTTTAAGTTCTGAAAATATAATAAATTCCAATGTAAACACAGGTGTTGGTTGGAACTATTTAGCTTTATACATTACCTTAAGATTATAGGGAACACTTATGTTTGTTTGTAACGGTAAAGTAACTGTATATTCCGTATCGACGGCTCATGCGAAAAAATAATGTTTATCACTTACAAATTTGCTATTTTCTAACTGCCGTCAATCCTCGAAAGACTGGAAACCACATGGCACTTGAAAACCAGTAAAGAAAACAAGAATGCAAGTGCCATTCCAGACCTTCAACTGTTTGAGAGGCATTCTAGAAGTTGGTGTTATGAAGAAGATAAGGATATTTATGGATTATCAACTTCTTTATTCAACAATTGCGATGTTTAGGTATAAATCCTTATACCGTTATCAAGCATATGGGTAGAATGATAAATAAACCTGCAGATAATATATAGGTTACATACTGGTATGGTTATGAAGTAAACACAAGATGAGATACCTATGACGTGAACAATTTAATCACGTAATAACAAGGGTGATATCTGTGATATCTGGATATCAGTGACCTTCAAACACTTGTGCACTTGTACAGTTTAGATACATTAACTTTTGATCATGTGTCTTTTTAATTCTCTTCTCAGGGTCATTTAAAATATCTTAACAAAAAAAAATACGCACAGTTAAATGTGAAGTTTAATATTGGATTTGAACTGTAGATAAGTCCGTTCAAAGGATTTTGCAAATCGTTTGTATGTTGAATGAAAACCGTTAGGTTGCTAATTTCATGGGTTTTGTTCACTTGTGCAAGGTATTACCAACATCACCTAAATATTGTTCAATCGGTCTACTTCCAAAATTCAGTATTCGAATCAACGAAGCTACAGAAACGAGAGGTATGTCCATCTGGGAGTTTTAAACATAACTGTACCTGTTGGTATTGCTTTAAACGGTTGTTTATGAATTTCACAATTACAGTTGCTTGCCAACAACAGCATATTTACTTCAAAGGAGGCTATACGTGTTTCTTGTTTTTCTGCTGTATACAGTAATGACAGAGGTGTAGTTACAAGTGCGAACTGAAGTGTGATTTTCAACTACCTGTAGATACTTATTGCAGACTCTGTTTGGAATGAAAATAGAAAATTAGCTTGTCCTGTATACTTCTCCTAAACATATCATAGATACGCGAGTAAGCCAATGTTACCCATCTTACTACTCATTCAGTGATCATGGAATGTTATAGACCAATTGGCTTATATCTTGACAAAGTTTACAATAGATGTCAAGTGACGTACGCTGCAACACTTGCACTAGTGACAGATACATATTGAAGTTATCTTTCGGTTGACTTTAGTTGTAATTCTATGTAGGTTGAACAGACATCACATTGATATATGAATCACTAATTCTTCTAATAACAATAAAAATCGCTACACATGTTATTTTTCTGAAATAATTGTACTATCAGGCTGCTATTGGTCCGTACTTTCAGGTACCCATTTAAACAGCTCGGTTGACTGAGTGAATTGTGGATGAAGTGCCTTGTCCATGGACAGAACACAGTATGAGACCAAGGTCACAACTTGTCGATGTCTCCACCGGGATTCGAACCCAGGTGTCTGGCGTGAGAGGCCAGCCAGCTAACCACCATACACAAGATTTAAATTCTGTATTAATCTAATTTAGAGACACCCTACGACGTCAGCGACTTTGTGTTTATAACTGTACTTGAAACAAAGACTCAACTTCAATATATTTGTGGAGGCTCTTAGCTCAGCATGAAAACATTATATAGTTGCTAATGTTGATTTTATCTCTCAACCATACAATCATAACATTATAGGAGACTATTATGACTGCATCTCTATCAATACTGTGCATGTTTAAAACTATATCAATATCTACATTCAGATAAACTTGTTGATGGCAAACACTAATGAAATAGGACACTACGTGCATTGCTACTTCTTGAAAAGTAAGTATAAGGCAGAACATGATAATTATTTGCAAATGAAATGGCTTAACAACATTATAGATTGATACATGATGTGATAATAAGAAAAAAAGATGATTAAGACAAAATTAATGATTAAGCTCTTAATATGAACACAAGTCATGTTATTAATTATTATTGTTGTAAGTTATTAGTGCACTATTGTGGGATTAATTGCATTACGTGAAGATCAATATTAAGATGAACCAGCATTAACAATTATATTTGAAGAAATATATTGCTGTTGAATATTTATTCAATTATTTCATGCGTTCATTTTTGAAATTGAAGAAGAAATTTAATTGATATTGTCTTTTCTGTTAATCTTCCTATTTAGGGGGTCGACAATCCTTTCATTTCAGATGTTGTCTTGTACTATAGGACCATGTATACACAACAGTTCAATATCAGCGGGGGCGGGATAGCGCAGTGGTTAGCGCGTTCGGCTTCGGATCAGGAGGTCAGGGGTTCGAATCCCGCCAGGGGGACGGCAACTTTGTCTGCAGTAGAGAACTGTTCTACACGCGGTCATGTTTGGGTGCACTGATACACTGAATTTCAGTGCAGTACCACCAATGGTTCGCTAGTTCCAGCCGATGCTCGCAGGTTTCATCGCAATGCATAGCCACATGGCGTTGCGGGCTTTCTCCCTGCCATAATACTAGCAGCCGTGATATAAGTGAAATGCTCTTGAGAGCGGCGTTAAACCCCAACTCACCTCAATATCAGCAGCTGTGTTATGTAATAATTGAGGTCTCATATAATTCAACGTAACTGACCTCTTTGAATTATGTTTGGCAAATTGTGAATGGTATGTAGAATGTCATGTTTTAATGTTGATAATAAAATTCGTTTTAGCAATGTACTTCTCAACTGTGTACTGGTGAATTCTTTCAACATCTGTTCATCTTGTTCTTCAAAGTTTTTGCATTTTAATAAAAGTGCTTCCTCACATCCAACTTATATCATACGGGCATAAACAAAATGGTTCAGAAAACATAGATTCACATTCGTGTCCCTTCAATTGAGATGAAGAAATTAACAAACTTATCTTTTACGTCAAAATAGAAAAGTCAAATTTGATTTGTTTCAGTTGAAAACCAAGTTTACTTGGATGTAATGAACATTATAACTGGACTTTTGGAATAAAATTGAGAAATTCCTAAATGACAACTTCCAAAGTAACTTGACACTTTCTATATATATTGTAATGTTTGGAGTATTCTCTCAAAACCAAGTTATATATCATATTTTACTTCTCGCCAAACGATTTATTTATATATATAGTTTAAAATAACAAGAGATGTGTTACGCAGGATTGCTTACAATATAGAAAGACTTATTGCAATGAAAAATAATGGATATCAGAATTTCACTAAGAAACAGCAACATCTAGAAAGTATTCTCTAATACTGCAATGAAATTGAATGAAGAAAATGTCCTAGACATACCATTACCATTTATATCTCCTACGTGTTAATTTATTACTCCATGACTATATCATGCCTTATCCTGTGTGTATTCTTATTTACATCATCGACTCGACTGCCAACACATGTTAACCATGTCATATACTGTACATGAAGCTTGAAATTAATGAAACTAAAAACAAAAAATAAAGAAATAAGATCACAATGTCGAAATTCCATGTTTTCAACACATTTTGGCCACTATGTTACCAGCTATTAGTAACATCTCATTGCTTCTCCAGTTCATCTTATCATAAAAAATGCGATGGTCTTTGTTTGCATAATCTAATTATTTAAATACCTATCTGTTGACTAGACTTACTTTGCCTTACCTCCTATAGGTAATGCTATTTCAACCTTAACACAGACGAACTTGAAGAGTGGAGAAGGGGTGCGTAAAATCCCTTAGTAATAAATTAACACGTAGGAGATATAAATGGTAATGGTATGTCTAGGACATTTTCTTCATTCAATTTCATTGCAGTATTAAAGAATAATTTCTAGATGTTGCTGTTTCTTAGTGAAATTCTGATATCCATTATTTTTCATTGCAATAAGTCTTTCTATATTGTAAGCAATCCTGCGTAACACATCTCTTGTTATTTTAAACTATATATATAAATAAATCGTTTGGCGAGAAGTAAAATATGATATATAACTTGGTTTTGAGAGAATACTCCAAACATTACAATATATATAGAAAGTGTCAAGTTACTTTGGAAGTTGTCATTTAGGAATTTCTCAATTTTATTCCAAAAGTCCAGTTATAATGTTCATTACATCCAAGTAAACTTGGTTTTCAACTGAAACAAACCAAATTTGACTTTTCTATTTTGACGTAAAAGATAAGTTTGTTAATTTCTTCATCTCAATTGAAGGGACACGAATGTGAATCTATGTTTTCTGAACCATTTTGTTTATGCCCGTATAATTACGTTTAATCAAAAACGTACTATTATAACGATTATCACAAAATTGCATTGAAATGTCTCCGTTGATATTTCGTCTAGATCTATCATATTACATTTTAATTCAAATCAATGACCAACAATTTGATGTCATTTATCAGCGATACTCTCCTTAGAAAATGATCGGCAATCATTGTTGTACTAAGCACAGCAAAAACCATGATTTATTTGATAATATTGATCTCTGTGCATATTAAATCAATTAAAAAATTATATAATGAGACTCATTACAATTCCCGTAGATAGGAAGCAATTTGTACTCTTTTGAACTAATTGAATGAACAGAGAGACTAAATAAATAACATCATAGTTACTGGATGAACTTGTTTTGTAGAAGGGATTACATTTTAACTTCTGAGATACATCTTCTTATAATTACATAATAGTGTGATTACTTCCAACAACAACGATGAAATATTTACATATTATCTGAATACAGAATTAATCCTTACTCCAAATCATAATGGGATTTTGAATGATATGAAAGGTATATAACAAGTGATTTATCTTCTCCGAAACACAGTTGGATATTGATGTGCAAACTGCTTTAGTTCATGAAAGAAACATTGATGATGTTCATTTCAAGTCAAAAGAATTATTCTGTCAAATATTAGAATTGCCATTTCTCACCCTTCGAAATTTATGAATTGTTGTAAAACAATCTACATGCTGCATATTTCAGAAAACCATTACTTTATATTAAATTTCACTTGATGTAAACATACTTGTTCAAGTAACTTGTAAATGAATATAAACATTACTTTACTGTACAGGAAAGTACAGATTCATGAAGTAAATTAAACAAACTGCACTTCTTTTGACACTGGTTCCGTGGATAGCGGATTTGAATCTCCGTGGAGACAAACGGTGTTATATCCCTGGGTATCCGGTTTTATAACGTTCGACAACTGTGTCTGACTTACCCATCATGTTAAATAAAGCAGTAACGTTAACGGAATGCCACTTTGCAGAAATTATATAATTTTTCATGAACAATGTCTCTAATGATAACTTGACAAAGTACATAATTGATAACCATACCCTATGGTTATATTTCTGTATAAAAAAAACAAGACAAACATGTTTTTGATCGTTTAAGCCTAACTATATTGATGGACCATGTACGCTGAACCATCAACACATGTTTATTACTAGAAAATGGGTCCTTTTGATTCCTGCGATATTTTTTAATTCTTCTTATCCATTCGTTGAAGATTCATATCACATTTCAGAAAATTGTGTGTACATTTAATTAGTCCATTCTTAACAAGAGAATATCTTTCACAGAGCTTTCGCTTGATTATTTACTTTTTTAATCTTAGCTAATGCTACAGTATGTATATTTTATATCAACAAACATACAATATTTGTTATGAGTGTATTCGTCGACGTTTGTTTTGCTTTTCTTGTTCATTCACAGTCAAGACCTGTCAGTGTTCAGCAGCATGTTATGATGATGAACATGTTATCCATAATAATTTGGGAAATCATAATATTAACTGTAATTACCATCTTTCAATTCAGACTAAACATTTTAAGCCCTATTTTGTTGCAATTTCCATTCGTTCTTGATAATTCAATTATCTTTTGTTGTTCAATGTGGACATGCTGATCGCAATCACTATAAGTTATATCCAATCTAAAGAAAAATACTTGAGCCGGCGAAACCGGGAGTCGGACATGACATGTTACAGATGTATCAATACTCATCGTTTCAATTTTCATGAAATATCTAATCGACACATATATGCAATACGTAATCCATTAGTGCAAAACATTTACTAACTCAAAACATTTGGCCTGAAGTAAAGAAGTGTACACTCATTTGGTCTGGAGTTTGGCCATTTAATACGAGTGATACATGATTTAATGGCAGACAAAGAAACCATTTCACATCAGTAAGTGTCCGATTTGCCAGTCGGGAAATATTGTAAAACATTTTTCAAATACCACAAGTTGACTTTGGACAGTCAGGAGTGCAACATTGTTGGACAAGATGACCAGAATACCTTAAGCCCTGTTTATACGGCGAGCGTTTGCATATGAGTAGTGCATTACACATATGCAAATTTGCTCATATGAGCAAACTTCGCCGTATGGACGCATTTGCACATACGCATATTTTACTACCGTAAGCAAATTTGTCACTACCGTAAGCAAATTTGCACCTAGTCAGGGGCAGGTGCAAATTTTTACTACCGTGAGTAAATACGGTATTTTCACTTTTCTAGTAAAAGTTCGTCGTATACAGACATAGTGACTTCACATAGATTGAGAAAATATATAAGGGACCTTTAGAAACTCTTAATATTTTTTTTTTATTCTCTATATATAGTATAATCTCCTTCTTGCACGCGATGACCTTCGAAATCCACCTGGCTATCCGTTTTTCATTATATAATTAGGGGACAAAGTCAAAACAATGTTGACAGATTTAATTAAGTCATTTATTTAGTTTACATCTAATAAATATTAATTGGCATGTTTAAGGAATTCACATTCATATATTAAAATAGTTGGAAGTCCATTTGCATAGGCAGACATTAAACACTTATGAACGCATAGCAAATTTACTTTTACTCACGTGTATATATTACTACCATAAGCAACATTGCATATGTGCAAAGTTCGCCGTATAAACAGGGCTTTAGATATATGTTTGATAATGTCTGGTGCAAGTTAGGTTGTTATTTTCATATTTGACCATGAATTCAATGTCCTCAACAGATATGAGTTCTATAGTTCCCATGTTCAGACATGTGGACATTACGACAGACTACTTGCTTGTAAAACAGCTGCCCCCAGTCCTTCCAGACACTCAACTCTATGATATCCATCTGCATCTGATCACTAATACAGAGTATTGTACTGAGAGATGGATTTCAATGTTCGTATGTTGTTTACAATGGAAAATACTATGTTACTGTTTTAGATAATTTTTAATTTTAATGTAATAAACAGTAATGGAACTGAAAGCCACCAAATTGAAAAGTTGGTGTTCTTTTGCCGGCTTCGTCATGCCAACAACATTTTAAATATGAGGTGTTGCTTCCGAGATTATGTCTCGGCATAATAAGAATAGAACTACATTGTACATTGTACATTGTACATTGTGAGTGTGGTCATTCGATGAACCATGCACACACCAGTTTAGAATATGTCTACTGCATAAAAAGGTACGGAAAAACTGCTATATTTATTTAACTAGACATTCAATATTCCACCATTCTTTTGACAAGTATGTCTTACAAAATCACAGATGTATGTTGTGTAAAATACTCTTTACTATATGCTCCTTCTAAATGGTGTACGAAATGAATTCGGAAAATTCCTTAATGTCGCTTTGCTCTCATCAAACCTCCAAATTGCCGATCATTTGGAATAACTTTCATGATTCTTTTTTTTGTAATGCGATTTCGGACAGGTGGCCTGCAGTGCGTTCCTTACAGGGTGCTTGTTTCTGATAATGCACATACTTGGTTGTTTGGTCAACTGGATTTGTGTTGATGAGGAGAAACGCTAATTGTTTCTTGAATCTATTTAACTCTCAGCTACTGCAGAATCAATATTCAGTCATCTACATCAACCGATAGATAGATTGTACAGTTAAGTACAGTCTAAGCATTTTGTGTAATAATTATTACGTAAAATTAAAGTAAACCATATGCAAATTTAAATTTGTTTTCTTTACATTCACTGTTGTCAATATATAATTAAAGTCACAGATAAGTAAAATAATGGAGAACCTCACTTTTCACTCATTGCCATACATACAAATTATTGATACAACACAGACTGACAGATATGAAATGACTAATTGTTATTCTAAATAAATGAACCCTTTTTGTGACAGACAGCTATTTGATGTAAATGTACTTTCTAGCATGTCGTGTTAATCAACTTACGTTTTTACTAATTTGACATTAACAAAACTTCGGATCCTAAAGTCTAAGGACATTCTCATACAAATGATGTATGTTGTTGAAAATTGAATTACAATGGAATTATTGAAAATGTTTTCACCATTAAACTGTTTCCCTAAGTGAAAGCAAGACCTAAGATGTAATTGGATTAAACCAACAGTAACCCAATAGCTACTAGTGTTACCAACTTCAGCTATATGTATAAAATGTGGATGTTTTGTTGATATGCCATGCTTTTTAGTACTTGCTTCAAAGGGGACTGATGTACCATTATGTTCATTACAGTGTAATGAAATTCTAATCTAGACATTAGGGGAAATATTGTCATATATGTTTACTCCAAAAATAGACACTTAGTTTGTATATACAAGAAAAGAGTTGCCATTGAGGATCATATTTTATCATTATCTATCACTGTGAAGATGTTAACTTCTTGTTTGCAATTACCTTTGCAATTTGGAAAGTTATTCTCATTCAGAAATTCATAAATCTGTTCATGTCAGGAAAGTGTGTTGCTTGCACATGCTGTTTTCCAAGCAGAGGAAAGTACATTTGCAGAACCATATCTTGATAATCACATAAACGTTGGCAATCTAGAAAGCAGATAACTATTCTGTATCAATCTAAACGCCCTGAATAGCAAATATGTCTTACAAAAACATTCTAGAAGTTGCAAGATTAAGATTTGAAGAGAGGACATCGATAAACCAGCTGTATGGAAGTCAAACGAATTTCGAATTCTTCACTATTTTCTCATTTGAGGGTAATTGCCACTCTTTGACGGTGGAATCGCCACATTATCTCTGGAAAATATCTACAATAGCTCTAGGAAACTCTACTTCTGTTTCCCGACTGTTTTATTTAGGAGAGGCAGTCCTGTACATTGATCCTGATTTGTCGTATGTGAAGGTTTTTGTATGGTTCGTTAAAGATTAGACCGTATTTGCTACACTTACAAATGCATTGGTATCACAATGCAGTTGCATAAGTATCAGGAGGAAACAAAAAAAAATTAAAGCATTGGTTAGGTAATTAAGTTTATTATAGGACATTCTTGATATGCATCAGTATTACTCATTACCTAAGGAGTCCATCACGTTTCGTTTCTTAGGGTTCATATGTAGGATGTTTTGGATTTTAACTATCGACTGTGTTGTTGTCATCCATTAACAAGCACTGAATGTAAATGACGAATTTTTCTGAATTAATTTCCGTTGGTGTCGGAATTTCTAGTGGTCCGCAACATTATTGCCCATCTTTTTCTTGAATCTGGTTTTCTTTTCCACGTGAAAACATCTGACATCAGGAGGAAAACACATCAAACTCAAAGCTTCAATGGATCGGTAATTATGTGTGTAACAGGACATCCTAGATCTGCATCAGTATTACTCATCGGCTGAGGATTCCCTCACATTTCGATTCTTTAGTATAGCTATCTTGGATATTGTTTTTATTATAACTATTGACTCTATTGCTGTCATCCATTAATAAGGGCTGAATGCAAAGGATTATTTTCTTGAATTAGTTTCCTCTGGTGTCTGATCGACTGGTGATTCATGTTATAGGACTCGACTGAATGTATAACGAAGACAAAACTCCCCATTTAAAAAAATAATGTTCTTCTGTATGAGAAAACATCTGAATTCTCATAAAAGTGGATATAATTACACAGAGAAACTGGGATACCATGATTTAGTAACATACAATATATGCCCATTGGAAACAACTAAATTGTGTAGTTTCTAACGCACAAACATATGGGTATCAACACAATCAATGGTATTATTGGCGATAAATGTCTCAGTGGTCACATATGGTCCTGGGTTTTAATCAGCAAACCACTTTGATCGATTTTCAGCAACAACAATGCAACTCACATGATGGACGATCTTGAACATGGCTGGATGATTATGTAAAACCGTACCTCATGTTTTTCTCACGCCCTTCTGGAAACAAACATCTTTATTTGTGATGACAAATTGGCCGGTGGTTGTACAACGTTCTCCATATTGCCCTTCAGTAGCAATGGATGCTGTTCACATAAATAATGACCCCTAGCATACCTAGGTTATACGAAATGTGAAATGTTATTCCCTGCCTCAAACTGTAGTATGAGTTTTAAGACGTGGAGGTGACACCTTAGGCAAGAATGTAATACAAAATGTGTCTTTGTTACCAGTTGTTGCGTTGTTATTAAGAGACCACGTGCGGCATCATACATTAACACAGTAATGGTATGAGTAATGCTACGAGCATGCATTCGTATATGAAAAACTCTATTAGTACCCACGTGGTACTTCGTAAAAGGGTGTCATAACAAACTGTTATGACACATATGTGTCCTTCAAGTAATTAGATTGACTAACGATGAACTTTGACACTGACTGGACTACTTTATTCATTCATAAAACGAACATGAATTCATTCATGAAATTACACATATTTTACGACAATACTTGTAATTAATATTTATCTCATTGTTCAGTTAATTCAGAAACTCGTACTCACCGCAATGATTGATTTTAATGAATAATTAACAAATGCAACTTGACTAGAGCAGAGCTCATAAGCAGAGTTTTTGCTCTCAAACTTACCGTTTAGAATGACATTGCACCAAACGCTCATTATCATATATTGTGTTCGTAACGGAGCACAGTGAATTTATAATCATAAGGCAAACACAAGCGAAAGAAAAGCCATTTTTTCTGGGATGTTCATGTAAAACTTACATTAAATGAGGTTGTTTAAGCTTGTTTACACATTCCGATGACAAGAAACATGCGAATGGCGGCCGCCATGACATGACGTCATTCAAAGGACTGATAACTCTTATCTCGTTTCCTCAAGCAGTGAGATGTTATATTACGTACGCTTCCTTCACCAAGACTAGTGCAACTGGTTTCGCCAAACCAAACACCACGGATTATAGAATGGTTTGATTTTAAAAGTGTGAATGTTTAATGTCGTTATATTATGAACTTATAGATGCTGTGACAGGGTTGATATTACTCCGCTGTTCCGTTCCTTTATAGGGACAATAGAGATACATTTTCAAACACAATAAATCGTATGCAATACATGTTGGTAATAAATAGGATACATAACTCGTTCCCCTTTCATGTCAAGTCGATGTCCCTCATGAAATAATTTTGGTTTGTCTCTCGCCAAGGCTCGAGACCAAGCACAATTGTTTCACTCGGGACATAAACTTTATATGAAAGCGGAAGCTACACAGTAGAATAGAGATAAAGGAATGAGTTATACCTTCTTTTTATTCTGAACTTTAAAGTAGTTCCAGGTATTCTTCACATTTGAATAGTATATCAAGCAAGTTGCGATTACCGTCTTCAAACTGTCGATTCAGAACGTAGAGATGACCACCTTTAACACTGGACACACATTTGCAATTATATACCTTCAAAGTTTTGCAAGGAAAATCTAATTTCCGGAACAAATTGCGGGAAGTGTAATTTAATCAGAATTTGTGAAAAAATAAGTATAAGGTCAAAGGGTTTGTTCTTTTCGTCAACTTTTAACACGGTAATCCTGCCACAATAATAACCGTTATACCAGTCTTTATGAAGTGTCCAGCCAGACAACCTTTGTTAAACAAATTGATTCAAATGATTATTTCTTTCAACAGCTCCCAAAATGTAAAGATGAATTTCAACTCAGTGTGTCTTTCAACATGCCCGAACCATTTGTTAATATGAACTGTTTCCTGGGAGCTGTTCTCGTGTGGTACATGTAGGTATATTTTCTCTAATATCGTACCTTTCAACTATGTTTCAATCGATGCAATTCTCATATTACTTCCCTACAGCATCGATTGAGGGTGCAATTTTCAAATATAATTGAACCAAAAACTCGATTCCACAAACTCATGTCTGGAATCCAAATTGTGTCAGACAATTGGTTTATTCACCTTCATGTACATGTCTCAGTGTTACATTGATATGTTTGGCTGTGATAAGACTAATCCAAGGTGTGCACAGGATGCTATTGTATATGATCCATAGGAAACAACACAATGTTTATATGGTTTTATATTTGTCATGCATAAACTGTCAATAATATCTGTGTAAAATATCTGTAAAAATGAAAAGAAAGAAAACAATTTTGGATAAGAGAGTCAGGATTTAATATGATTAATATGATTTTTCATATTTTCACAAATTCAATATTTTATACATGCACCTTTCATTCAATAATTGGATCGAAATGAGCATAGAATTCGCACTAATTAATTAATGTTTTGCCCGTTTGCCCTAATTTTTAAGGGATGTTTTAAACCAGTAGGCTAAAATAATGAAATTCATGTTACGAAATCACAATGTTAACTTTCCTTTGATGAAGCATCCATGCATGTATTTATGTACCATTACATTCAATCTGCTACGATAACGACATCTAATTAACAATCTTGAGCAGATCTAGACATGTGAATTCCGAAGTTTAGATAATTATTTATTTAATTCTAATGGTGATGTTTGCTTACAATAATGTAATAGTTTTAAACTCTTAATTTGTTTGGTGTTCGCCTGTCATGTATTTTATTTTCAATTTAAGATGTATGTGAATGTATTTAAAAATACTTAAAACAAACAAAAAACTTCATTCTATATTCTGGTTATGTTACAGTTTTCACACATATGGATCAATTCTTCAGTAAAAGGAAGGAAATTCACATCTGTCAACAACTTTTTTATATTCCCCTCAGGGATTATCAGGACAGAAACAGTAAGATATTGAGATACTTTTTCAAGCAACCAGGCATGGCATCATCACTTCACTTGCACTTGCATCAACAACTATCTTTACGATTTACATGCTGATGTCGTAAGTTATCATATATTTCTTCACATTTTGTTTCATTGGTAAAACAAATATTGAAGATTATGGTTTTAGTATTAAAATAGAAACATAAATGCCAATTTCTTCTCAATGTTCCTTCTTAAACTAAAGCTTAATGGCTCTATAATGTAATTTTTTTTACAAATGCTGGTTGATTCAATGTTTTTCAATTGGAACATGACTACAAAATCAATACAAGGAGGATACAAATATCCACACCAAATGGACGCATCTAAATAAACATTTATAACGATAAATAGTACTGATGTTTACGACCTCAGAAATACATTATTACATTTGATAAATTGAAAATGTTATGAAATTTGTTGAAGACATTATTTCAGAATCCCCCTCACAAAATCAGCCAATCAAAGGAATAACAAATAATGAGAGATTAAATTCAGTTAGCATTGGTACAGAAGTAAGTATATAATTGAAGGTTTGATAGTTTGTCATCACTTTTCACTTTGAAGTATTGCCAAGCTAATGTTTTTGCTCTTATATATATACCAATTTTTTAAACACACATTTGTGTCAGAATGGTGAGGCAACAGAGAATTTTTGTTACAACATTGGTTGGCCTGATTTATTGATACAATTTCCAAAATGTAAGCTTGAATTCAGCTCAGGCTCAGACTAAGGCGATCAGCACGTGTCTTTGACTTATTTATAGAAAAAGGTTCTTTGAAACCTCTAATGTGTGAGTTCCTCATAATCATATCTGATAGTCTCCGTTTCAATCAACTACGTTACCACGTCGACAGACAACGCATCTCAATATTGAGATCTAATTTGACTCAAAACCCGTTCCCTTATGGTCAAGCCTCTTTATGTACACTGCTACAACTATTGAAATGTTTGGCTGTGATTAAAGTATCATTCTGTTCTTGCTCATACCTTTATGTATGACAAGTCAATAAGAAAGAATTGTTCAAATAAGTGATGTGAATGATCCAGGTATTGTCAAAAGTAAACTATTGGAATGATTGTATTGCTCACTCCATGCTTACTCTGTGGTGTTGTTGATCATAAGTACCAATTTTGTCCAAAAAATAGTTCATACTCCATAAGGTATATACGTTGTATCACAATCTTAGTTGTAGTCAAGAAGTGTGCCATGACCTGACACTTAGTACACCTTAACGATATTGCTCTAACTTACTAACACAAACCTACACATATCTTTAGTCATCAATAGATTGGGGACAAGTTGACCGATTCGATACTTAAAATCAATATCAATAAAGATAGTTTCTGGATGGATATAGTATTCAATAGTTTCAAATAGGCACTGTCGATTCTTTTTTTTAACCACGATGCTTTAATAAATTTCCAACTTGATCACAGAGTTCTTTTGACAAATTCTTATTCCCATGCGGACTATATACGAGCTTTGTGAAGGTTGTACAAAAATACATTGATCAAATCAAAGAGAATTTTGTCTCTGAAATGACATTAATGGAACCAGGAAGTAAAATACTGAATAAACATTAAAACTATGCATTTAATTAAATACTTTAAACAATTATCTATATGTTGGATTCCATCTTTATTAAATCATTGTTTTGTGCCAATGTTTGCTATTTTATTCCTTTTAAACTCAATTTAAATATTGCAAGCCGCGTTACATCTCAAGTCTTACAATATAACTTTCACTTGGCATTATGAGGCATATTGGATGTATTTTATTAACAATAAAATGTAGATGTCAATGTCATGTTTATTTCCTTTCATTTGATTTGACTCGCAACCGCCCCATGAAAGTATTGCAATTCCACACGCACTTGCATGATTGCACGTCGATATAACTTAGAAAACAGATATATCTCACACGCTAAATGGGATTTACACACATGCACTGGCTTAAGTAGAAACTATTTAATCCAATTAAAGGTAGGCAGGAATATGCAGACCAATTTATAGTATCAATATAGAACATATAGTAATTACATGTATCCTTATAATAGATAAGGTCGAAATAATTATGTATCAAAAGTCGCAAAAATTAAAACATATGTACAAAAAGCTTTTGTCACTGTGACTAGATGTGACTAGAAGTGCCACATCGAAAACAGAATAATCTCTTCAACATTGCAAATTAGACGGTTATGAAAAGAAGGAAGTTGAGCTTGTTTCAACAGTGCTCTACAAACGTTGAAGAGAGTGGACACTTCCAGGACATGTTGGGCTAGCTTACATGCCAAACCAGATGATGCCCCGAGGGTTGCTGAAACTGAAAGAAATGATGTCTTCCTCGTTTGAGGAACGAATTAGAGGAACATTAATTTCTCCTACCGGTGAGCAAAGTTTCAAAGGGCAGATAATTGTAGGCGCGCTAGTGGTTCTAGCGGGGTATACACGGGTGAGTGCAGTGCCATACACCTATCTTTTTAACTTGTATATAAGTTATTTTTATTATTTACACGTAACTGCTGTACGTTAATGTACCATCTCTGGGGCAAAAAGGGGGGTTCAAATGTTATATCATAACTTGTGTATTATGATTTCGGTGTATCCTTGATTCTGATTGGTTGATTTGCCTATGTTGAATGACAATGAATACCTGCAAATTACTTGGGGCGAATCACCGCGAACATATACATCATGTTCACAACTTCCGGCCCAACTCAAACATTTATTTTTCTATTTCTCTTAATATGTGCCCCTTACTCAAATTTGACAGGTCGCATTGTCATTTTCTAACTTGTTTATAGCAGTATAGGTAACAAATAACTCTCAAAATTAATTAGTTTCAAGTAACTAAATTGTTTAAAACTAGTAAGATTTGTCCAAGTTTGACGCCTTCTTCCATGCGGTTGTGTTTACCGAATGCCGTTGTCATGGCATGACGTCATAGTGATCGACCGTTTTGACGTCAAAATGCTAGCGTCATTGTCACAATGGGTTAGGGCAAGTTTAAGAGTTTTGTTCCTAGGTCTCTTGTGTGCTGATGTGTGTTGATGTCGTAGATAAATGTTTATCGCCATCTAAAAGGAAAAGTGAATATTGTCAAGTGAACATAGTTGAATGACACTGTTTGAGCTTATGTGTTAATTGTTGCTAATGTACATATTACACCGAGTATTTACATTTGTTTTGACCTGACCACAACTCTTACAAAAATGGAACAGTCGCAAAGTCCTTTCCACTCAGAGATAGGTACGCACAAAGAGAGTTCGTTTCAAAAACGCCCGATAACTAACGGCCATGTTAAAACGCCGTCGGTTTTAAACTAAATTTGCGGGTGTTGAAAAGCAATGAATCCCGGAAATTTTACAAACGCAACTATTTATCTTATAATTGTATATACCTTTTGTTTTACTGTAAACTCCCCAGTAATGAGCTGATGCATACGTAGGGAGAACACGGTTTCAGAGAAAAATATAATACAAAACAATGGAAGGAAGATGTGTAATACAGAAATGCTAATCCCTATTGAACAGAGTTTAAGTTCCTGAAAATACTTTGAGCATTTTAAGGAAAATTTAGCATTTATACCTGCATTTTTTCCTAAGTTTGCTTTATTATAAGTCGTGCATGTATAATTCTTTTTCTGAGCAAGGTATGCCTCAATTCTTGAAAAATATATTGAACAAAGAGATAATATATTTCCATAAAGGTAACAAGATATAAATATTCAAAACGTAAAATAAAATATTATCATTGTAATCGACTAGTGATTAATTTTCAAATTATTGTAATATGCCACCAAAATGTAATTTGTCTGTGAAACGAATTTCAAAGATCATTTGTTTCCATCATTACTATAGGAATCAAGAAACGAACATGACTGACTGGTTCAATACCGCAATCAATAAGGGAACATTTTTTCATTGTTACAACACAGTTGCCAGTCAGGAACTTTCCACATGGTAATACTTTATTGTCATTCATATTCGCATTAGAGTATTATGTTTCGGCGCACCATGTGACATTACTTACACTGGCTAAGAATACATGTGGTCCTGTTTAATGCATGTAATAAAACTAGATTCACTGACTAGTGCTAATCATTTAATGTGCTTCGATCATAAAAGTGGTTTCAGGTTCAAAGGCAACACCAACAAGCATCTAAGGTTGTATAGTGAGGAAATACATTTTAAATATGTTTATTATATATATGTCTATCTCAAGAGATTAGCAGGGAATTGAACAAAAGAAACTCCGTACATTCAAATATTACTTTAACGTTGATGATTTTGTTTACATCTTATATAAAGTATATATCGAAGGAATTAATACATCCATGTAATTTTGTTCAAAGTATTTGAGCATTGAATATGCATTTTAACAAATGTGTCTGTGAAGGTAAAGAACCTTATGTATTTATTACAACATGTTGTGAATACTTCCGTTTACTGATCTATTAGGAAATAGACGTTACAATGCCCAGTTTATGAATAAATATGTTCACACGTCCCACTGACAAAAATAGTCTGATACCTTCTCAAAGGGAAAATAACACTCTCACAATAATTCTCACTAAATATTCGTTATCACACACATACCGTGGAATAGACGTTGTTCTCAGAGCGAGGCTACGGAATCAGTATCCAGCAACTTTTGCACAACACATTTACAGTTCCTTATAAATGCCGCGCATCCATAAAATTACAGCGTGCATTGCCATGTAACAAGTGTTAAGTGTTCATTCAATCTGCCACGGTGATTCGATGATTATAACACAGACTGCTGTGCATTTGCCATAACTGGGTATGCATGCTACTTGCATGTGCACTCTGCTTAATGCATGTTATGATGTACTATGAACCAAATCGAGGAGTAGATGAGTTTAAAAGTCGATTTGATTAAATAATTTTGCATTGGGAGTGAAGGAAAATCTCTTCATATCAAGTTCAAATGTTTGACAAAATAGTGTACAAAGTGTTGTTTGTGAAAAGCATTTGTAAATGCCTCTTGAATCGGGGAGCCCTTTTTACCTAACTCACATTTTTTAGGGACAGAATGCAACGCACATTTATATAATATATGTTTTAGTACACAGCTTACTTTCGTCTGTCACTAACAACATCCTAACGAACGTCTTTACTGTTACACAACAGGTTATAATGTTTAAAACAGACAGGTATCAACCTTGTCCGAAATGTAAAAAGTATATTGTAACAAGAATGTAAGTCTATGGAAATGAATATTTTACTTTTTGTAAAGCATCTTTAGATGTCTCTTGAATCAGGGAGCTCTATTACCCAAATCACATTATAAATTTTGTACTTTTTAGGGACAGAATGCTACATATTCAAAAAAAATCCAACATTTATATGACACATGTATATGTATAGAAAAGAACGTAATCAACATTATAAGAAATGCTGTTTTGGGGTGATTACAACTTTATAGTCATCATACTACCCTGATCCCAATACGTTCTTTGTGTCGATTAATCTGATGAATGAACATTGTGTATATTTTGTAAATGTGACATTTAACCATTGATAATAGCTTATAGCACCGATACCGACACCACGGAATAACTTTAGCATGTGATGGGTGATTGACTTTCATCAAACAGACGCCAATGTAGACTACATTAAGCATCCTGAATGCCTGTGTCTGTCAGTCGGCAGCTTTCTGTTTGTTTCTTGCTGCAGGTTTGTCCATTTTTTGTCCGATTGCAACGCACAAACATGTTTTACATAACTTTTAGAACCAATGTAAAAACTTCAACTTTGTTATGCGTTTGGTATAAAGGTTTCAAGAAATTTCCTTCATTTTATATTTTGCCAAGCTTTTATACTTCTAAAACTCCGTTAGTGTTTATAAGGTAACGGTTTGTAAACGTTAATGTTCTGGTTCTTCTGTCACAGATTTAGTGTCCGTAAATGCCTTCTCTCTTGACTAGACATTTTTATTATAATGCCATCCTTAATGGCAGATAAATAGCTTTGAACTGCAAATAAGGAGTTTTTTGGCCTACTACTTTCACGTATTTAAAATCATTATATTTCGCGATACATGTCGATTTCCTAATTGCGTTTAAATTGAATGTAAATCGATTTAATTCACCCGAAGTCAGATCAAAGGAAACACCAGATTCATCATCCTTGTTTGATCTGAACCAGCACTTGCTTAAAGTTACCCTGACCTGGAAATAGGGCTCTGTACCTGACCCAAATTAAAACTAATAACACTTCAGGGTGTTATTGCATCCTGTGTGCCTCTATCGAAATATAGCATCAATAGATTGTTTAAAATCGTGCAACAATTCCAGTTTGTACACTTCAACATAGACATTGATAATCTTATTAGGCAACTTTGGTACATGTAGTATAATGTTATTAATGAAGTATTTTCGTATTGGCCCAGTTACAGGTCCGAGGTCCGTTGTATTGGCCCGAGACGAAGTCGGACCGAGGACCTGTAACTCGGCCAATACGGAAATACTTAATTAATGACAATTTTATTAATTAACTTCTTTCCATTCTATTTGCACAACACTAAACATCTTATTTATATTGAAATAATAACCATAAACAAGATTGATGAACAAATAACATGAATCAAAGTTGTGACAGCTTCGGGATTTCAAAAATGTTCAACTGCGCATGCTCAGACTGATATTGGCCCAGTATGTCCCGTATTGGCCCAGTTGTCGAATCATATGGTCTAGGCCGTAAATGCCATATACGTACCATAACATTGATAGTTAATTAATAATTTCCGATATAATAGTATAAATACATTACTAGAAGAAGAAGAGATCAGAAGAGTTGAGATAATGTCTATCCCATGCATCTTCTATTCTACTAGTTTTATCTTAAACTGACCTTACTTTAATTTGAAAGTTTAACAGTGATACCTTGCCCTATTTTGAAAGAGTAAAATCGTTTCTCGAACCTATTCTGGAACATTTATCCATATTACAAACTGTGAAGGCATCACACTTCTGTGTGCGAACTATCCTAATGATCAATGTTGCACATGCAGATGTATTTAATGATACAAATGTACAATATAAAACAATATAAAACCCACATAACTTGATCAACAGACCTTGGGTGTAAATAAATGCACACCATTCGAGATGGATCAGTTAACAATAAACATTAAAAAGTCAAGAGAACCCTTTGAGGGAAGTATGTCAGAGGGTCGTTAGTCTCATATATATGTATTATATATATATATTGCTCTCACAATTGGATCAATTGATTAACATGTGCATATCAAATAAACTGAAGTGAACCCGACCTCCTGTGAAAGCAAATGTGTGCAATATGTGTCCAGAGCAGATTTTACTTTCTTAAAGTATTTAAAGAACACATACCGTAAGTCAGTTTCTTTTTGTTAACTTAGCACATGTATGTGACTTTTACATACAAAAATATCATTTGAAAATTATTTTTTGAACAAGATTTGTTCTACTTTACTTACCGATATTCATTTTGCTTTGTGACATCTTAAACTGTTTTAAAAAATTAATAATTCGACTAGTTATTCAACCTGCTAGGTTTATCAATACATTGTATCTATAAATAGAGATGACATAATGGAAGTTGATACAGTACTTAATATTGTTATGTGTTTCTCTGTTTCATGTATAATATGATGTCTTTTCTACTTCTTTCTTATATATCTTTCTCAACAATCACCGACTTATTTTGTGTAATATTTGATCTTACTAAAATTACATGTAAGGAATTGTGTTTAATACCATGAATATTGAAATCAGAATGTTCTGACATTCTTTATTCTGTTAACTTCAGAATATTTAATGACACGATATTGACATTGAACGATACAGATAATGTTACAGATATTGAAAGGAACATGGCAGGTGTAACCTGAAGCCAAGTTAATGTATTCTGCTTTCTCTTTTTAGTTCAATTGCCTACGTAAATAAATACGAAACCCACATGTTTAGTTATGTACTGCAGAAAGTACATGACTACATTTATGTTTATGTGGATTAATTTCAGATATATTTTTCTGGACTCCTGATGAGCAAGTTTATTCTGCCTACTGAAAGGCCATGAAAGTCATATAAAGTAAGTGGCAAAAATGCCAACTGTAATTAATCGATTATGACATATCAGGAACTAAACACGTCAAATCTAATTAAACAGCTACTGCATTAAGCAAAATGACACTGTTCTAAACTGTTTTTCATATTGTGTTTGCATATAGTTTGATCCTTGCTGGTCGTTTCTGAACAGCACAATGACATTGCGGAAAGTAAGCTTAGATCGATCATTTCAACATGCAGTTTCGTTTGGAGTTTTACTTTCGGAAATGTGTTGCGGATATTACATTTTCTTTGAACAAATACACTTATTGATTTTGGCTTTGAAACCAAATCTGCGGAGTCAATAGCCCAGCTTATGACAACTTGGTTTGTAATGAGATTTTTTGAACAGCGAAATCAATTTATGTCACTGATAAATGTCCGCCGGATAAAATCTCAGTTGACTGAGAGTATGTTTGTATACAAAAGAGAAATACTGAATGATATTGAATAACAATGTGTCCATAACCTACCAGTATATTGTATACAGTGTAATTTAAAGATGCATCCACAGTTTTATTTGTCTTCAATACTATCCAGCACATCGTATATGCTCTTTAAAGTACAAATCACTTCACTCATCTTGCATAATCATCCCCGATGAATTACTAGTTTCCAATTTAAATATTGTATCACTACATGTATGCTTGAGCAGACTCGAAACTACACGTCTCATTTTAATGCTCAGTAGTTATGTGTCCTCTTAAACATTATCAAACCATATTTGTCTTTTTATCTGTTGTGAATAAGATTCCAAAATTACAGTTGACTAATTTGCGTGCGTCAATCGCCGTGCGTTGTCTGGTTTTCGATCAGAAACAACTACTTTTACCTTTATTTTGTCAATATACTAAGTCCACTTTCATCGAAATAGTTTCTGAGAAACTAACACCTTCTATTACGTTTGAAATAAATTTATAACAAAACAAAATGGATGCACCTTTAACATATATCAGCCCGACTTTCAGCTCTTCGTTGGATATGGAGTTTATACACACTTCTACATGTAACAGAAACCACAATTGCATCAAATACAAAACGATCCCTGTAATTGATAGATAGTTGATTTGACAGTGCAATTGACTTGAAAAGTAATACTTATAACACTTTCAATTACGGTTAACATTTAGTTAATAACCTAGAGCTCAAGCACAGACCAGAGCAGAACCCGTCCCTACATGCAGTTCAACTCTATTCCAATTTTATTGTTAGATAAAAAAAAATGATGCCACTATAATGAAATATATAGAGAAAGTGGACAATATTAAAAATCACAATAATGAAATGTATATAAATGTTCTCTAAAAACTACAAGTAATAAAAACTATATTATATGTACTTGAAAACGTTTACAGACATGGTGCAGGTCAAACTTTATAACAATCAGGTATCAATAAAAAGAATTTAAAACGAATGTCCATGGTTCAGGTAAACCATGCGAGTCCATTAACCTTTGAGCGTCCATTTTAAAGTGTTCAAATTAAAATGGCTGCTCGAAGGTAGTTCAAGTGGTGTAGAGATTCCATAACACTTAGAGTATTTTTTTTAAATATGGCTGAATGATGAAATTGTCAACCATCATGCTGTCTGAAATCTCAAAATCGTAATATACCTACACAATTACCTCTCACACCGAAGGGTTCAACAATATTGTCGCATTAAAAGTTGCACAATTTTCTTTGAATACCGATAACAGGTTGTAATGGAAACGGCTTATCGGATCGTGAATTGAGAAGTTTTACCCTCTAACTTAATAATATATTATCTAAACTTAGAAAATTTATTTCGAACTGAAGGATCATGTGCAAACAATATGTTTGTAACTTTCAAATTTGCTATTTTCTAACTGCCATCTATCCTGTTTTATGTGGGGCTTAAAAACATGGCGCTCAAAAACGGGTAAAGAAAACAAGAAAGCGTATCATCGCAATAGTATAATTCGATATAACAGACATCTGTTTCTTGTTTAAAGTTGTTGTTTCATAGTAAATCTCAATGCATTTACGACCTGTCTGTTGGATGAGATGTATGCCATATATTATATACATGTATATCATATATCACAGAGACTTGCGAGGAGGTAGGTGTGTTTAACGAGATCGGGGAACAGAGTTTAGTATGTAAGTTTATTTCTGAGAAAAGCAATATTAACGTGTCAAATTAGCAGACTTCAGTTAACGTTATTTCCTGTACACATACGAAGTTGAAACCTGTGTTTACAGAAAGTTCATTAACATGTAGCCTAGAAGTTAAAACGATGCAATAATCCTAAATGCACAAATTATCCTAGTAGGGTAATCTTTATTTGCTTTGCTTGAATGCTGGTACACAGCATTACATATAACCCATTCAGTTACCGAGACAGCACACATACATTGTGAACCCTTTCATGTAGATTAAATAGGATACACACACAATACGTGTAGTCACTTATACCTTAAAGAGTGGGAAAAACCATTGTGCGTTTAGCCTTTATAGTACTGTGGACAATGAAAGTGACTGATTGCAACTGAATATAGTAATGACAAGTTATATTATGAATTATGTTCGGCACACTGTCCAATATTTCAGACATTCAAATGTTTGGGAAGTTAGTGTGATTAAGAAGACATGGACATTTATGGACGATCAACTTCTTTATTTAACAATTGTGACGTTTCGGTATTAATTCTTATACCTTTATCAAGCACATTAACAACACTTTCAAATCCTCAAGTTGGCAGTTTGAGGATGGTCTCATAAAAATGATGTATGTTTTAGAAGATTGAATTACAATGACAATTATTGAAAATGTTTACACCTTTAAACGTTTTGTTATACTCCAAGTGGAAAGCAAGACCTTAGATATAATTAGATTAAAACAGCAGTAACCAAATAGCATCAGCTAAATATACAAATGTGGTTGATTTGTGGATATGCCATGCTTTTTATGCTATGCTTCAAAGGGGACAGGTGTTACCATTATGTACTGTACAATGTAATTAAATTAGCTCAAATATTGTCATATGTGTTTTAATCCAACGATAAAGCACTTAATTGTTATATACAGTATAATGGGTTGTCATTAAGGAATATATTTTATCAATATCTATCACTGTGAAAATGTCAACTTCTACTGTAAGAACATGTTTTTCAATTACCTTCTTGTAAGTTATAATCGTTCAGAAAAAACATATCTGGAATTCTGTGTATGTCAGGAAAGTGTGTTATTTGCAGAACGATATCTTGATAGGCACATAAACGTTGACAACCTAGAAAACAGATATATACATATTCCGTATCAATCTCAACACCATCATACCAAAATATGTCTTCCAAATACGTTCCATAAGTTGCCAGATTAAGATTTGAAGAGCAGACATTGATAAACCAGCTGTATTAAAGTAGAACGAATTTCTCATTTGTTGCTAATTGACACTCTTTGACGTGGAATCTACATTTGCTCTTAGAAACACTACTTCTGATTCCCTACGGTTTTATTTAGGAGAAGCAATCCTGTACAGTGATTCTGAACTGTCACTTGGCATTTGGTCGATTTAAAACGTAGGCACGACCACATTTAACAAATTTGAACACACGTTTTAAATGATTTACTTGCAAACGATGTTCTGATGAAGAACTTCTAAAATTCAATATATGTCTCCTTCTGTTGTGTACAGAGTATGTATATATTCTGTGCATCTATTGCATTGAACGTGCAGAGGTGCAGAGATCCATATCTCCAAGGATTTATTTGTTACCACACACATTCTTCATTCAATTGAAGGTATTTCTGGCTAACTTAACAAGTGACATTATCTTGTTTCAGCTGCTCAATACTTCTCATTACGTAACAACAGGGTGGAATTCCATTTATTGATTTGCTTTCAATGGAACTATGGGAAAATCAATAGCTACTTTTTCAAGAAAACATTAATTTCCTGACAAATTGATCTAAGTGAAATTCAATCAGAATTTCTTTCAAATAACTGTATAAGGTCAACGGTTTTCTTCGTTTTGTCAACTAGTAAAGAAACCCTGCCACAACAACGACTTTTATACATGTTTTTATGAAGCACAACGTTCGCCTGTCAAGTCCAATAAGCTTTTTTAAAACATTGATTCATATACACAAAGAAAAAAGTTAAGCACCCCTTATATTTTCATATAGCTGACTGTCAGAAACAAGTAAGCTCTGCTATGACCCTAAATTAGCCTGAGATTATTATTTTTCAGATAGAATAGTCATCTGGCAAGACAGACACGTAACAATATGTAGCTGTTATCATTATTTGATAGTGATAACGTCATGTTTACACAGGTACTGTTTTTACCATGAAACAATATCCACAAAAGTATGGAGTTGCAGGTGAAACAAAACACATTCGCATTGGTTTGTCACTTCTAAATGTTCTTTGTAGACCCAACATGTTCAATAAGAATGAGCAGTATCTGGTAGGACCGCCACGTACCCGGATGACGCACTGCACCCTACGTCTCATGCCTCCAGCCAGACGTCGGATCCGTTCTTGTGTCAATAACATCCACTCATCGTGTAGAGCTGCCTCCAACTCATGTAAATTCTGTAATGGAGGGTTCCGAGCCTGGAGTCGCTCCCCTAGACTATCCCACACATGCTCCAGAGGGTTCAGATCTGGGCTTACTGCTGGCCAGGGTAAAGTTGTCACTGCGTTGGCTCGCATGTAATCGACAACCGCATGTGATCGGTGAGGCTAAACGACTAACAACAGTGTAATGGTAACCAAGATTTCGTCCTATCGTCTTAAAGGACATCCCTGCAGAGTGCATACCAATAATTTGATTTCTGAGATTCATTGACAATCGTCTTCGTGCCATGTACAATAGATATGCTTGAATGGCTATGGAAAGCAACGTTACATACCACCAAAGGCAGTTGGGCCATACTGCTTTTTGTGATCCTCGAGCGTAGCATGTTGCACGTGCATGCCCCGAACGTGTAGGCGCGACTGTCACGCATCACTGGTTGGAACGTATTGCACAAACACTACTCTACTACAACACTACTAAATGAACCTTGTTTAACTATTTAAAATATTCTCGATAATATATCATCACGAATATGAGGGGGTGCTTAACGTATTCGTCTCTACAACTCTCAAAGTGTAAAGAGGAAATCAGCTTTATGTGTCTTTCAACACATACGTACCATTTGTTAATATGAAGTGTTTCGTTGAAGCTGTTCTTGGGTGGTTTATTTTCTCTAATAACGTAGCCTTCAACTATGTTGCAATCGATGCAACTCTCACCTTCCTTCCTTACAGTATCGATTGACGATGCAATAGAGGAAATTCCTATTTTCAAATCTAATTTCGCAGAAAATTCGATTCCTAAAGGTCACGCCTGGAATCCAAATTTTGTTAGACAATTGGTTTATTTCCCTTCATGTACTTGCCTCAGTGTTAAATTGAAATATTTGGCTGTGATTCAAGTTACTTTCTGTCCATGCTCTTAAATTAAGTTGTGAACAGTATATTGAAATAGACTTGAACATAATGTATTGAATATGATCCATAGGAATAATTGTCATATAAATTCTATAATTTGATTTTCGTCATGCTTTCATTGTTAACAAAAGGTACTGCCCGATGTGTAAAGGTACAAACTAAAGTATGAAGCTAACAGTTGATATTAATGTTGTTATATGTAGCTCTGAAAAGTTATCTCCCGATCATAAACAAATGTTAATAGAGGCACATGGCACTGTTATGAGGTATTTTGTGATAAGTCAACTTTGGTATGAATATGTGTAGAACGGCGTAAGATGGTGATAATTTAAAACAAAACCTATGTTTTAAAAGGTTATGTACATAGACCTGACATTAAAAATAAGATTCAAATAAGCGAAGAAATCAAAATAATTAATGAACGTTCCAGTCTAAATAAAGATGGAAGCAACTGTTTGATTTCCTCCATAAGGTATTGTGATCGACTTGCAAACTGTAACTACGAGTAGGCATAGACACATACTTCTCCACGGCCACCCCACTCAAAACCATCATTAGGGCTAATGGTAGGAAACACTCCACAGCTAAACAACAACCTAAAGGCGTAGTTTACAACATCAGCTGCAACTGTGGCAGTAACTACATTGGGGAAACATCCAGACCACTCAACATACGCATCAAAGAACACAAAACATCCACAATCAAGGCAGACAACAAATCAGCCATTTCAGAACACATCACCAAATTTCCACAACACAACATCAATTGGGACGCTGTCAAAACACTCACAAACAACAAACATGATTACACCCACCGCCGTTTATCTGAAGCTTTACAAATTTTGAGACATAACCCCTCTTTGAATAGAGATCAAGGCTATTTCATCCCATCAGCTTACAACCACTTAATCCACAAATAATTAATCCACTCTACTCACCCTGGCTTCCTTCATTATCCTCCACTGATTGCTCACCCTCACTGCTGCATTGTATCCCCATCCCAACTTAATTAACTTACCTTCCACTGGTATCCATGTTATCACTACCTGCTTGTTACAGCTTTCATCTTATTGTTATCTCATCTTGTTGTCTTTGTTATCCCATTATCATACCAAAAATGTTTCATGTATATAACCTCTGATTTGATCATCTCTCCCATATGCTTGATAACGGTATAAGGATCTATACCGAAACGTCGCTATTGTTAATAAAGAAGTTGATCATCCATAAATATTTGTCTTCTTCATCACACCAACTTCTAGAATACCTCTCAAACAGTGTAACTACGATGGCAAAAAAAATAATGAACAAGTTTAGCAACATTGATCAATTACACAGCCTATACTGGCGAAATACTTTCTTTCTGGGACTATCGTTCGGACGTTTCTTTTCTGAGGATTTCAGATATAATGCCATAGGAATTATTGTTAATGTATCACGCCAAAACCTAACGGTAATGTAATGTCTCTTAACTTATTTACAGTGACCTATTTTTATAAAAATGATTTCCGTTGTTTTAGCGATTTATAGCATGTATATAGTGATGATAACATTTTAGAAACAATATAATCGTCAATGGCTCTTTAGATCAATATATACAATGTCATGTTCATGATTACAGTGTAGCCTATCCTGTTAAAGCCAATTACTTTACTCTTATAGTATGCTCACAACCTACTGTGAAATATTCTTTCACTGTAAGTTGAAAGATAATAAACACAGCATACACTGTGTCTTTGCTTGAGAATGCATAAATACAAACATCAAACTTTAATGTTGCTGGTTTGTCACAAATTCATTTGAAACGCACACAAAATACAGGATTCTTGTTATGATTGTAGTCCTCCCGTGAATGGCATGCACACTGGGTCAGTAAGTTTTGGCAAAATAAAAGAAGAAGAAAAGGATATTCCATGACCATTTTCTCTCGTTACACCTGCAAACTCAGGATTCCAGTGTTCGGAGTTCCAAGGAGCAGGTTACCAACAATTCTCCAGGTTGAAACTCTGCAGTATGTGTCCCTATGTACACTAATGCAGGATGTTAGAATTGTTTCGAAACTGAAATAGTAGGAAACACATAGAGTGACAATTACAGAAGGAAAGAGTAAATGAAGTAAATTTCTTCACAAAAACATTAAATCATTTCTCAGTTTACTTCGTTTTCAAGTGGTTTCAAACCAATAGCTAAACTTGTGGATTCATGCTTCCAAATCACCATGTTCACGTTTCGTTTGATAACAATGTCTGTATGAAACAAACTAAAGGTACACAGTACTTGTATATACGCTCGTATGTATGTTACGAACCATCTAGGGTATATCACAATCTGCAGATTGTTCGAACAATCTGCTGATTGTGAGCTCACAATCTAGGAATATTTCACCATTCCAAGATTGTTTAACCAATCTGCAGATTGTTCGACAATGATCACAATCTAGGAATATGCTTTTAAGGCTATCTAACAAACTGTACGAGTCGATTCCTAGATTGTGAAGGGTTCTCAAAAAGTTGTTTCTATCTTATCTACCGACTTTTGGGTCGATTCCTAGATTGTGAAGGGTTCTCAGATAGTTTTTCTATCCTATATACCGACTATAGGGGCGATTCCTAGATTGTGAAGGGTTCTCAAATAGTTGTTTTTATCTTATCAACGGACTACAGGGGTCGATTCCTAGATTGTGAAGGGTTATGATATTTCATCTAACGACTACAGGGGCCGATTTCTAGATTGTGAAGAGTTCTCAAATAGTTGTTTATATCTTATCAACGGACTACATGGGTCTATTCCTAGATTGTGAAGGGTTCTCAAATAGTGTGTCTGTCTTATCAACAGACTACATGGGTCGATTCCTAAATTGTGAAGGGTTCTCAAATAGTTTTTCTATCTTATCAACGGACTACATGGGTCGATTCCTAGATTGTGAAGGGTTCTCAAATAGTTTTATCTGTCTGATCAACAGACAACATGGGTCGATTCCTAGATTGTGAAGGGTTCTCAGATAGTTTCACAATCTAGAAATCGACTAATACAGTCTGTAGATGAAATATCATAACTCTTCAAAATCTAGAAATCGACCTCTATAATCTGAAGATAAGATAGAGAAACGAGTTGAAAGTTCCTCACAATCTAGGAATCGACCCCTACAGTCTGTAGATGAAATATCATAACCCTTCACAATCTAGGAATCGACCCCTATAGTCTGAAGATAAGATAGAGAAACGAGTTGAAAGCTCCCCACAATCTAGGAATCGACCCCTGAGTCGGTAGATAAGATTGAAAAACGAGTTGAAAGTTCCCCACAATCTAGGAATTGATCCCTTTAGTCTGGAGATAAGATAGAAACACTCTTTGAAAACACTTAACAATCTAGGAATCGACCCATACAGTCGGTATATTAAATATTACCCTCACACTCTACATATTAATTCGTTATCATAGATAGAAAAGCGAGTTAGAATAGTTGGTAGACTACAGAGAAAATATTTGAGAATCTTTGAAATCTAGTAACATTATGGTTGTTAGATACGATAGAGCAAGCCAACGAATTGAAACACTTCACAATCTAAGAATGGGCCCCTATAATCGATAGAAGATAAAGATATGACAGATAAAAACCTTTCACAATTTACGTATTAATTACATTTGTATTAAGGTAGACAGGAAATAAGTGGGAAACGCTCACAGTCTACAACAATTAGCTGCAAGGAAATACATTCCTAGATTGTGATCATTCTTAGATTGTGAAGGTCTCACAATCTGCAGATTGTGATGATTCCTAGATTGCACGGAACATGTACATTATGCCCATATTTCAAGACGTATTTTCTAAAGTCATTTGTTTATAAATTAATTTGTCTCATTAATATTTGGTAAATTTTATTGTATTCAGAATTGTTTTGACTTGTGGTTAGTTGTTGTTGCATGCGTTAAATAAAACTACATATTACATCTAACTTCTTGGTTTGACATAAACATAGTACCTCCATGCAAGTGTTTATGTACCATTTCATTCAATCTGAATTTCAGCGTAGTACCACCCATGGTTCGCTAGTTCCAGTCGATGCTCGCAGGTTTCACCGCAATGCATAGTCACATGGCGTTGCGGGATTTATTCCTGACATAATACTAACAGCCGCAATATAAGTGAAAGCCTCTTGAAAGCGGCGTTAAACCCCAACTCACCTCACCTCACCTTACAATAATGTGACTGACTGACTGTAAGAGGGAAATGTTGATATTTTGTCATCAAATGTTACTTGGAAATCCTGCCACGCTAATGACTCTGCTCTTTTGTGTTACTTTTATAGCAACCTTTATGATGTACACATTTCCCCTTGATAGTGAGACACCAGACAACCTCTGTTACAATTCACCTATTTCAAATCTATTTCAAAAGACATTCCACCCCATGATCCAATACTAGCGGATGGCATAACGGGATCTGATATACAAAAGGTTATCACAACACTGAAACTGAGGAAAGCCCCTGGTCCAGACCAGGTTTGTAACGAACACTTACGTTTTGCCAGCTCAACACTCCATGGTCATCTCGCCGATCTTTTCAATCTTATGATTCGGCTGTGTTATATTCCCCGTGCAATGAGGAAAGGATCTATTCTCCCTATATACAAGGGGAAGAACAAAGACAAAACCGACCCAGCGAGCTATAGGGGCATAACATTGACCTCATCTATAAGTAAACTGTTCGAAAAGATACTTTTAAACAAAATAGAAAATCATATAGAAACCTTACAAGTTGCAGTGCGGTTTTAGAAAGGAGCATGGTGCGAACATAGCTGTACATATTCTGAAGGAAACTATTGCGTATAACAGTGAAAGATGCTCAAACATTTATGTTGGATTCCTCGACAATGAGAAAGCGTTCGACCGTATATGGCATAATGGTTTACTCTACAAATTATACCAGATCGGCGTTGACGGTCGTGCTTGGCACTTGATTAGTCATTCATACAGAGAAGCATCAGCTTGTATTCAGTATAATGGTAAAACAAGCTATACATTCCCAATCAAGCAAGGGGTCGGACAAGGTCGAGTTCTTTCAGCCTGGATGTTCCTGTTATACATCAATGACATGATTACACAACTTGAGAACCTTAATCTCGGTCCAGTGATTGGTGACTTACACGTGCCGACTGTTGTCCTGGCTGACGACACAACTCTGATCACAACAACTGAGGATCTACAATCTTCTCTCGATGTTGTACATGATTATTCCTCAAAGTGGCGTCTGTGTTATAACCCCTCAAAGAGCTGTGTTCTAGTTTTTAGAAGCTCCGCCATGAGTATAAAGAAACCGAAATTTACGCTAAATGGATCGGGTTTACCCATCAAATCTAGCACAATATATGCTGGTTCACTAATTCAAACAGAAAAACAATGTGAGAGGACTAATCGTGGGTGTTCATCTGCTCGTCGCACTATTGCATCCCTCAAATATATAGGTATGAAGGCGGGAGGTTTAAATCCTGTTGTGAGTGCTAAAATATGGCAACGTGTTATATTGGCAAGTGCATTATACTCGTGTGAGTTATGGACAGACATGAGCAGAACTGAACTGCAACAACTTGAACGTTTACAACGATACTTTGCCAGAATTGCTCAAGGTTTTCACTGTCGTTCTTCCACAACTGCTACAATACAAACACTAGGTCTGTGGACAATGGAGGCCACCATAGATAAGTGTAAACTTACATACCTGGGCAGACTGTGCAACGCTAAATCTACTCACATGGTAAAAAAGCTGTTCTATTTTCGATGTGGACAGTTCATTAATGGATACCAACATAAGTCCTCTATTGTACATGATCTGTTATCTATATGTATCAAGTATGCCATTTTTTCATATGTGCAAACATTCATAGTGACTGGATACTTTCCACCAAAACGAGTATGGAAAACCATAGTATACAAAACTATATTGGAACGAGAGTCTAGCCAATGGAACAGGCAAATAACCATCTCCACAGAGATGCAACGATTCCATTTAATACACAGCCATCTATCCCCTCACAGACTGTGGAACCTGTGCTTAATGTACAACCTGTACAGCAGACCTATATATGCCCTGGTCAAGCTAGGAGTGCTCCCTATTACTGATGGAACATGTCTCATGTGTGATGAGGTGGTATCTGACGTTATCAACCACCAGTTGATACACTGCCAGGAACTGTGTGCAGAGAGAAATTCTATGTATGAAGAACTGTTTGATGTTATTCCTCTTGATACATATATGAGACTTGAGTTTTGCCCAGAGGATACCAAGGTGGTCAGTCTTCTTGGTGGCATAACATATGTTATGAATGATCTGAACATTGATCAGTGGGCACAATTCATCGACATTGTAGCCAGAAACATATCCTCATGGAATCTAAAATCCCTGCTGCACCTATAGAACATTCTCATCTATGTAAATATGTTCACAGCGCAGTCTTCAACATATAGTTAAATACTTATTTATCTTTTAACTGACTTATATGTAAATCCTAAAAAAAAATGTTTCTGTACTCTTCGATGCTATTGGAGGAAATAAAGACTATTCATTCATTCATTCATTATTTATCATTCATCCACTATCGGTGGTACAAGAGAATAAAATATATAATTAATATATACACATGAACATGGTGAAGGTAACTGGTTGAATGTGATTACAATGGATTTAGTTCATTTAGCCGTGAATGAATGAACGATATAAATCTAGGAAACTTCTTCAGGATAGATAAATTGATTGACCTGATTATTTGTAGGTACACATACCCAAAATGCAAGTTTGAATTCAGCTTATTGTGACTGAAACCATTCCGTCCCTTTGACATTTATATGTATGACCTCCCAATAAAATATCTGCAACTCAGTTTCAATCGATGTTATTCTCACATAACTTTGTTACCACATCGACTGACGACGCATGGGGAGATATGCCAATATTGAGATGATACCCGAACTCGATCCCTTATGGCCATGCCTGGAGTCTCAGTTTGTCAGACAGTTGTTCTACAACTATTTATGTACACTCTTATTAAATTAATAGTTGTGTTTGTAAATCATCCTGTCTAGTTCAGCACGGATCGTAACACGTTATCTGTCTTTGAAAGAAATTCAGTGACAAAATAGATTTAAGGCATAAATGGGTAATGTGAAAAACATACTAAGATTTAAAATTCTCTATAACATGTATATGTTATTATGTATAGAACGGACAATTCTGAGAACCAGTTAGAAATGTTATTCAGATGATATGAGGACATATGTTTATCACTGTATGTTATCTTTAAAAGCAGTGCCATGCTTACAATCCATCTACGTTTATGGGCCATTATGAGGTATTGTGGTTCTTTTCTCATACAAAAAGAGGTAAATGTCCGTGTTATATGAATTACCTTTCAGTTGATTTGTCTCACAACCGCCCCATGAAGGTAATGCAATCCCACACGCACTTGCTTGATTGTACGTCGATATAACCCAGAAAACAGATCTATCTCTCACGCCAAGTGGGATTTACACACATGCATTTGCTTAAGTAGATCAGATTGGTATCCGCTCAACCATAAACAATATGAATATCTAATGTGCTTACACGTCCGACCAGTGAAAAATGGCAATGCACACACAATGGGGGACATATTACAGTGATATGTTTTACCTATGTCATGTTCATATAACAGTAGTTCACAGAAATGTTCACTTATTTCACATTGCATACTCATCAGATATAGTTGCACCATTGCAAACTACTCTTCTGTGCAATTCCTGCTGTTTATCAATATATCTCAGACTAACTGTTCAGCTTATGGAAATGAACCTTATGGGAATTAAAAAAACACATAAAAAAAAAACTTCCAGGGTTTGCATAATTAAACATAAGGACAATGAAAGGTAGGCAAGAACACACAACTAAACGTATGAAGATGTACAACATATTCTCACTTGCAAAAGAAACGTCCCAACATTTAAAAATAGAGTATAAAATAAAATTTTGATGTTGGAGAAAGTAGATGTTGAATGTATTTGATAGACGCATGTTTTGTAAAGAGGTACTCACAATAATTGTATACATCAGAGTATACACACGGGCTGCTTAAATCGCTTTTACAATATGTTTTTTTTTCATTGGGTAAAAGACAAGGGAAGTGAAATTACGTTGCTTAAAATCAGAGGAGTGATTAGTGATATACGTATGTGCTGTTAGTAACTTTCGATGAACTTTTCTGAGATGCCAATTATTTGATGCGAAAGAGATTAACATAATCTCTTTCTATGTTTAATTTATTGTAATTGTTAACATGTTGTTATAAGTTAGTGATTGCATGATTACTATGATCAGGGAATTGTATAACAAATCCTATAAATGTAAAAACAACTTTAATGTTGGTGATTTCGTTTATATATTATTTTTTGATGAATATAACTCAAGAAAATTAACATTAACATTAACATGTTCATGATAACATGGTTACTGTTTAGGAAGACCTTGTGTTGTTCTGCATAAGTATCTCTGAGTTGATTAAACGAGGAATTCAAAATGAAAATCAATTTAATTTCGGATCATCGGCATTGCCTTTCATACATGTACTATAAATGTATTCATTAATTTGTTTTAATTGAAATCAAAATATTGTGTTTGATATGTATTGTTACGTTTAGATGTACCAACTGACTACAATGATAATGTTCGGCATTCAATGTCACAGGTTTTACGATTATATGAAGATAAGGTGTTTTTATGTGTATATTGAAACATTTAAAATCATGTTACTAAAGTACATATCGCAATGTAAAGTATGATTCACATAACTCATATCAATACAATATACAGTTTGAAAGTCATTTGGTTCATCATGTTCTAAATAAATACTGGTTCTAGACAGTTGAAATCTTCTGTACATTCTCCTAGGCCAATGAGCATTATCAGCTGTAAATTTGGTGATTCTGTGGTACCTGATAAGAAACACAGGTAGCATGATCCTTTGACTACTCAGCAACTAATCTAAAGGTCAATTGGGTCATGGCATAAAAACCTATTCTTTAATAATAATAATAATAATAATAATAATAATATGTACATTTATAATGCGCTAAATTCCACGTTAATCACATGCTCATAGCGCTACACAAAAGTTCAATCAAGTCCAGTCTATTGTCTAGCCATAACACTTTCTGAAAGGGTGCGTCTTTAGATTATTTTTGAAAGAGTCCAAACTCGGTGATGACTTGACTTAACGCTCAACAAAACGTTTGAACAAACGTCTTGTGCAATGTTTATTATAAATTGTAGACTATTCACTAACTGACGACATGTAATATTTATATATCAAATCTTCATTCGTGACCACTCATGTTTTAAAAAAAGTAACACATGCTACAACAGAAATAAACTAACTAACGGGCAAATCACTGATTTTACAAAAAGAAAACTTTCATTTTTTTACAGGAACATTGACATTTAAAAACAAGTGTATCGGCAGCATCTCAATCATGACATGTCATTGGAATAGCAACAATGACTATAAATTGTAACATTGAAATTAACAAATGAAATCCACCTTCCAAGTTCAAATAACCAGGATTACCTGAAAATCAGCTCTGACAGGTCAAATTTGTATGGTGTGGCAATCCGTCTATAAACGTTTAGCTTGTATATCTTCACAAGAACCACTGAGACAAAGGATATTATAAATTGTGGAGTAGTTAACCCTTTGACTAGTATTTATGGAAGTCTGATTATTTATCGAGCAACGGTTATAGTTTTATTTAGGGACTTGCTATCTGACTAAAGACTATGTATGTAACGTTACATCTATCTAAGGTTTGACGTTCTGGAGACGATGACAAACATATTACACATGATACAAAGTATGACAATAGGTTGTAGATATAGCCTTTGAGGCCCTTATTTGGGGTCACAAGGTCACCAAATCTATAATTGTTAATCCTGATTGGCTAAGAAAGTCGAAAAAGCAAAACGTTACACATATATTGACCAATGGGTGGACTCCATGCCTTGCTCATGAGGCAATCGGTCCTTTCAGGGCTGATTAGCTAAACGAAACCCATTAAAACACATGTATATATGCGTGTACATGGCATAGTGAAAACAAAAGTGACATGTATGTGGAATTTGACTTCATAATTAATCAATCCCTCGAAAGTTGGAACACTTTATACAATTTCACACGCACAAGTACGATTACATGTCATCGTAAAACAGTAAACAGATCCTCCTCGGGACCTGAACAGCATGGTGTCATGTAATGTCCTCCAAACTAATGCATATTCATCGAATATGTTTCAATGTAGCTCTCTTTTATCGCTTGACTTTTCAGTCGTTTAGAGAGTTATGATCAGGGCCTGTTCAGGATAGTAATTGAATACAATCATTGCTTAAGATAGTTATCTGAAGAGAAACCGAACAGGATGAGTTTAAGTCAATAAATAGGTTTAACCATCGTCTTACATTGTCATGAAAAACACAACTACCGTTAATCGTTTCCTTGAATATTCGCCTACCTTGAACAATCGACCGTCTTAAATAATCGCAGGGTTTAAGCCCTCTTTGAAATAAATAATCGCCTGCCTTGAATAATTGCTGGGGTAAATTTTGCAATGGCTGTGTAAATAATCCAATGCCTATCGCTTTTTCAAAAAATAGTTCCCACATTAGTTATTAATGTGAAGTTTATCCTCATAAAATGCACCTAGTTTACAATATTCATAATTTAAAACACACTGCAATGATGTTTTTGTTACGATTCTAAAATTTTCACATATATATATATATTATGGCTTCGGAAACAATAATTGCCAACCTCGAATAACTGCCTGCCTTCAATAATCGCTGGCTCAAATCACTGTTTGAAATTAATAATCACCGGGCGGTCATTCAAGGATTTACTGTAATATTCTCTAGGGCACTTTTTATTCATGATTATAGTATTCACACTTTCAGTCATCAACTTGCAACCAATTTTCTGAAAGAACTGATTTTTGTCATTCCAAAACATATTCAAATAGGATGTATTCGGGTTTTCTCCAGAAAATATATTTATTTACCATAATCAAAATATGAGTTCTCACGATGGAAAGGAGAAGAAAAGGTAGAGAATAGAAATACATGTTGAATTATTTTGGTAGAGCTCACTACAAATGTCTTTGGTTGATGAATGCTAGTGTTATTCGAGGAGAAAGAAACATGAATACGTTCATCTAATATATTCAACTTATTTATTTTCTATCTGCACAATATCGTAACTGTACATGAATCGTGAATCGAGCTATATCCTAACAAATATATGATAATAATCAACAATTTATTTTCAAATATGATATGTAAATTATATCACATTCATCTTCATTGTACCAAGCAGAGCGGAAACCACAACAATTAAACAAACATTTAACAGAAGTCGCCCACCTTACTATACCAGCTGAATTTAACTTTCTCAAATAGGACTGTTCTGAATAACAATCCTCGGGCAATCTCAATAATTTACAGAATACATCTCAAGTACATGCATTAAACAACATACATATTCAACCTACCACAATATGCTAAAACTCCATTACTTGAAACCCGAAAAATACTTTAAAAAATGAGTGTGAAACATCTCAACGGTATTCCCCTCCTCAAACCCCCAGGTGCCAGACCCATACAGTAACACTGGCTTATCCTTACTATCGAATAACCTGAACATGAGCTTAGAAGGATATCTTATGAACAAAGCCTTACTAACATTACCATCAGGATTATCAGTATATTTTGTACACGACTATCTTGTTGAAAATATAACACCTAAATAACTATAATATGTTGAAATTGTAACTGGTATACCGATATAAAACAAACTTTTCATATGTGAGAAGATAACCGCCATTGCGAAACACTAGTACCTCTGGTTTTATCCATTATCCCAAGAGCTGCAAAATTGTTAATGCATCTATCTTCCTGCAAACAAAATCTTCTAACCTTCTAAAAACACATCTAAGGATCATGGTTGACATGTGTATCCAGCTTGGCGAAGCTAGCATGTACATTTGTATGTTCCGGACAATGTCTCAAAACAGGCAGGACGGATGGATAGACGCAAAGGAGGGGGTGGATTTAACTGCAGTAGACAAATGTTTTATTCCACTGTTATTTCGTAAACGGGGGTATAGTTAAGATCTTCTGCATCCACCGGTAACAGTAAATCCATATGATCAGAACCAATAAAGATACTGCTGAGACCTGACGTGTGTATGACATGCTATCATTACATGATTTTATGTAACAATTCTTTCATTGTTACCCAGTGTCCAATACAAATCTTTATGGACATCAACAACGTTGCAATCAAGCAAAATTATCCCTAATTTGAAGTAGTAAATATCAACGTGAGGGTATACTTTTATAAATAACATGGTTATAAAAACAGCATATAATACACATACGAACATCGACATTAATGCAAATTTGTTCATTGGAACATTGGTAAAAGATATGTAAGTCATGCTTGGTGAAATGTGGTTGCTTTAACTTTTTGTTGATTTAAATTGATAGTGTGTGTTTACAACGAATAATACACATATATGTTTCTGTTCATAACAACATTGTCGTTCACTATAAAACGACATAATAATCAGTAGTACAATACAAAGATCAGTCGAGAACGAAATGTGGCTATGATGTGACATCAACCCGTGAGTCCTGACGTACCAAGCGACTCAACACATTTCTGATTACATGGTTACACAATGAGGTTGGGGCCAATTGAACGTTATTGTAACATGTACTTTATAATTGTATTTCAACAGAGAGGAACAGTTTTAGGACATCCAACAATGTTTTTTAGTCTTTAAAGTCTTATGTAGTTTTCAAGCTTTCAAACAGGTGAAAAGTGTGTTGCTTTTCAATGGCACTTTTAACTTGTTTCTTACTATCTTCATCTATCATTCTAACATGACATTGCTGGATACTCGATTCCGATTGCCTCTCAAGAAAAATCAAACGTGATCAATTCTGGATTGAACCTCCTCTGCTTTGTGACGTCACAATCTATCCTAACAAAAACCGAGCGTAACGTTTTGATGCAAAATAAGAACTACATACGTGTCATATCATCTGCACACCTACGTCGATAACTAGAATGTGCATTCCTTACCCGAATGAGATAATTACCCTCACCTGGAACACTTTATTTTAATAAACACAAGTCCTCAAGCTCGTCATTCACAGCGACTCGCAAACGATAGCCATTTTGAATGTCGAGTGATATGCTTATGCGGGTTATTCCAAAAATTCGGAATTCAGGAATAACGAATCCTGATTGTATGAACGTAGTTGTTGGGGAAACCGAATTAAAACTCCCATAATAAATGACTCATTTATTAGATTATTGTAAATAGTTAAATATATCTTATGGGAAAGAAGTTTTTGTACGAAATCGCTGATGTTGTCAACAATGGATTTTTCGAACGTAATTCGGAGCTCGCGCCCTGCCGTTGTTCCCCCAATGTCAGCATCCGACAAAAAGAGTTCAATGGTAAAACGATCGTGGTAGAATGGAGATAAACCTACTGTGTTTGAAAATCAGAGATATGTTTTACTGGATTGATAGTGAGTAAATTTAAAATTGAAACCTCTGCGCGTAACGTTCGGTGTTAAATTTAAATTTACTCGCTATTAATCCAGTAAAACATGTCTCTGATTTTAAAACACAGTAGGTTTATCTCCTGAATCAATGACATGTGTGAGCTCTGTTACATGTTCTTGAATATTTGAAATGTAGCTCTGCTACTTCTGTTTACTATTTTCTATATTAGAATTAAACAGTTTTAAACTGAAAGAATTAGCAACTTATTTTTTTGGATATAATTCACCTTATCTCAAACAAGAATGCATTTTCATCAGCATCACCTGCAATATTGTTTTCACATTAAAAATCGCAGCCTTCTCCTAAATGTCATGCGTTTACATACCATGTGTACCAGAGGAACATAGCACAACTTATGGCGGGGGATAATAATCATGTATTAATTTATCTGAAGTAGATATTGCGAACATCGTTATCACACTGGTTTTACATGACTGAAATGAATAGGTGATGAAAAGCTTAAGAAACAATCCTTCGCTGTTGCCTATATTTCGCTATACTGATTCTTTTCCGCAATTCTCAGTCATATATATATAATGTAGAAAATAAAGTCAGGTTTTTCTACAAAGTCATTATTTGTCACAGCTTGTGTTGGTTTGAGACCACTTTTTTTACTTGTGCGCTTGGGCTTGCTGGTTGATTGGGAGCTGCTTGCTGTGTTCTGGTGATTGTTTTCTGTATACCAGGACGTGCTGCGTTTTGGGGCTGTTTTTTTGTTTTGGTTGTTTTTGAGCAAAAAATTGTTGTTGTGTCTGCAGGTGTTTACCAATTCGTTCCGTTTGTTTAGGGTTGCCATATGGGGTTTGCTGATTATGATGAACTGTTCGAATATGCAAAGGCTGCATCTTTTGCTTGTGTTTGAGTATGGTTTGGCATGGCCGATGATTGACCATTCCACATTGAATTCAGAGTTTTGTTCTTTTAGTTGCCAAATATATGCTTAATTCTGTGGCGTGTTTTTTGCTGGGGTTGTTGAATCTTGTTTTAAATTCTGTTTCAGTTAGGCCAACGTATGTTTCAATTGTGTTGTCGGATGTAACTTAGCTTGGTAAACTACTGATTTGGCAAGGCAGTTTCCTTTGAGGGGACAGGTTTTTGGGCTACGGCAATTGCATGGTTTTTCCTTTGTTGTTTCTGTGGTTGTTTTGACTCGTTTGTTGTTGCTGTCAATTATGTTTTTAAGGTTTGGCATGCAGCTGTAACTGAGCTTGACTGTGTTTTTATTGAATATGTTGCTGAGTGGGTTGGTTTTTGGGAATGAGGTTTTGAGGATACTGAGGAATTGGTTGCCGACGTTGGTTTTTACCGTTAAGTCAAATGGGGGGTTAAACCAGGTTGTTTGACGGGATCTTTGGCGATTGATGTTTCTGTTTTCTGGGGGAATGCATTGCAGTTTATGGTTGTAGCCACTGTTGTTCAGGGCGGTCTGGTATGGTGATATGGCTTCGCTTGAAGAAATTTGTGATAACCGTTTGTTGATTGCTTCAGGGATGTTTTTAATGATACTGGATGGATGTTTGGATTTAGAGTGCACATATTGTAGGACGTTGTTTGGTTTGTTGTATGGTTTATAGCTATTGTCTTTGAGGTTAAGGGTAACATCTAGGAAGTCTACGATGTGCTTGTTTGCTTCAATGGTTACTTTCAGGTCATGCTGTTTGAAGATTTTGCAGATGTCTTTTTGGTTTGCTCAATCTTCCTTGGCGTTTGGTCAAGCGCTGCAAGACCGTCGTCTCTGTACAGGCCTATGTTATTTCCTAATTTGGCTTGCAGTTTGAAGAGGAGGAAGCACCCGACAAGCTCACATGTTTCAGCGCCATCGAAGCTGCCCATGGTAACATCGAATGATGTTTTTGAAGATTGTTTACACCATGGTTTGGTGTTGTTGAAGAGTAGACATTTCTTAGTATGTAAGATTATGTTTCTCTCTTCTTGTGTAATTTTGTCAAATTTGGAGGCAAAGGTCAAGGGCTTTATTTAGAGTTTTTTCAGTTATGGATGGGTAAAACTCTACCACATCGAAGCAGATGAAACTTGTTGATTTTTGTTGGGTATATTGCTGAACCATTCCAGTAGCGAGTCGGTGTTTTTCCAATGGTTGGTGTTGTTGCTTTTGATAATGTTGGTATTGCTACGGTCAAGTAGTTGTTTGCTGACATGACCTATTTCGGATTTGGCAGGGTTAAGGAGGCTGCAGGATGGGTTGTTTTCAAAATTGGGTTTGTGGTCTTTAAGAGTAATGAATGCTTCTCGCTTTGCCATGGTTTCAATTCTGTCACTTAGTTCAAGGTCATTGGCAATTGCATTTGCTTCCTCATTAATATTCTGTTCTATGCTGCTATCTGCTATTTTGTAGTTTTTGGTGACATTGTTAACCAGGAGTTTGTCGTACTCTCGGCATGAAACAATGGTGTAGTGATAAATAATGACTTTGTAGAAAAACCTGACTTTATTTTCTACATTACATTTAGCTCCATTTTTTTCAAATGTTGAGCACTCTGACATTCCCTTACAAGGCTAAAATACACAAAACCAGTTTGGTTTTTGTAATTTGCTTATATATATATATATATATATATATATATATATATATATATATATATATATATATATATATATATAAAAGAGTAAACATCAGATGGGTTTGACTGGATCAATCTTCTTTAATACGATGAGCTCATTTCGACCACCAGCATATCGGTCTTTTCAAGTACATACTTGAAAAGACCGATATACTGGTCGAAATGAGCTCATCGTATTAAAGAAGATTGATCCAGTCAAACCCATCTGATGTTTACTCTTTTCTATATATAACCTTACTTCACGTGAGAAACGACTCATTTTTATTTATATATATATATATATATATATATATATATATATAAACTTTAATTTTTATTTTATACGAATATTAACCGGCCAATTACAGACATTGTCTTTACTTCTGTCACACAGTGATTCCTTCACGCTTTGTAAGTAATTTTCTATTATACGTATAGAACCATAAGCTTCTACTCCCTTTATTGGTGTCCAAATTGTACTGAGGAATCCCGAATCGAATGCATTTATTTCCTTCCTTGAATGTGTCCCATTATACTACGTCTTGATTTAGAATGAATCGTTTTGCATATAATGATTTTCGTATTGTGCAATTTTGCAATCAAGATCATTGAACCATATGTTCATTATAGGCATGTAATTTGTGGAAGTAGAACTGTTATGCTAATATGCTACAAACTCAAATGTGGGATAATTCTATTTGTTGGCCAGTTGTCCAAGTCCCTTGACAATATCAATTACCACAATCAGACAGCAGTACATGTATATCACATGGACATATTTTATTGTCATTGATTATTGAACATGTTGTTGAAGCATGTAAAAGCAAGTGATACACAAGTTAGGAGAGGATAGCTTTACATTTAAACACAACAACTCTGGCAGTTAAAGCTGTTGATGGCTCATATATATAAATATGGCAAACAGAAGCTGTAGAACATGGCATGTTCGATAGTAATTCTTGGGAAACAGCAAATCATTCAAAAGATAGAGTAAATCATCTAAACTGAGGTTTTGCTGATTATGAAGAGTAATGTGCCTGACAACACATGACAGTTAAACTTCCTCCCCATAACGAGAGATTCAATACATCATATGTGTTGACAGTTACTACCTGCAATGTTTTATGTATACATGTGACATCCCAAATTAAAAAAAAAGTAACTTCATACATGACAATAGAGAAAAATGCAAGTTCTAGTATAATGGATAACAGTTATTAGATTTATCAAATATTCCGAAAACAAAGTCGAAGCTGTCCTGTAGAGGAGTTGCTGGATAAATCATAATCTCACCGACCGTAAAGCATACTGCTATCCACTATAGCTCATATGAAATCATATTTGGACATACTTGAAAACATTACCCTTTATCAGCCTAAACAAGATATCTTAGAACAATATCATGTACGAGTTGATAGTGGATAGTGGACGCTTTTTTATTTGTAACTTACAGTTTGTTTCAGGGATATTGCCTTTGGAGATTTATAATTTTTTTAAAGCAGATATAATGATCAAATAGTTAGTAAGAGTACTGCTCGGTAACCAGTCAAGGCATGGATAGTGCCTTGTTTGTATCGCCATTTTCCCGAAAGTTCAAAGGAATGTAACTTCTTGAAATTTAAGCAGTCTAAGTCGATTTTTTTTCTACAAGTACTACCAATAAAGTTAATTGAAGGTGGAAAGCACAGCCAAAGGATACAATGATATGCGCTCTTTAAAAGGAGTGTTGGTTGATGGTTAATATGGCTTTCATATTTACATGTCTTATTTGAACTACTCCTATTCATTGTATGTTGAAATATAAAAAAAGGTTATTCAGCATAACTACCAGACCATTGCGGGCTGACCTTTGCATGCTTCTATTTGTCTCCAACAGTCTGATTTGTTGGTACGTTGTGTCTTTTCTTATATTATTTGAACGTTCAAGAGACAAATTAGGCAAATTATTGAAGCATATACTAATGATATGTGTCTGTACAACACCGCAATGGTACGCAATATCTTCAGGAACACATGTTATGACGCTTGACAAATGAATATGTCTAAATATACCTGAAATGTCACCGGAGTATTTGTATGATATGTTGCGCTCAAATGTTTTAGTTCATGACTGTAAGTGTCAGTAAACGGGATCAGTTGGTAATAAACCGAAATATATCCATTGGATGAAATGTGTTAATTTGCACATTTAAGTCCATTAGTTCAATAATCTCATTTAACCCCTCCTTGTGCGAAGTACCACGTAATAACTAAGATTATTACATGACCATTGTCCCTTAGCAAGTGATCTCAACCTGTAACTGTGTATAGGTTAATGTCCGAGTAACTATTTATTACTAAGAAATTTAGTCAAGGCCGCAATAGACAGTTAGCGGGACATTAACCTATTTAAATTACACAAGTATTGATCATTTTACCTTTTTACCGTGTAAACATTTAAGAATGAAAGAAAATATTATGTATTATGTGTAAAACTGTCAATTTGTGAGTAAGAAAACAAAAGGATGTCTTCAGAAGTGTAATTTAACATTTTAACTCGACTTTCTCTGGATTTGCGACCAAGCCTATAGTTACATGTGTGTTCGTTTTTTTTACCCAAGATGTTATTTACAAACTATCAACTCTAATTAATGTGCAAATTTGAAAAAAGAACTTGTTGTCAGGCATGTTTCCCCAATATGAAAAGAAAATGAAATTATAATTATAATAAAGAACTTATCTTGTCCATGTGACGTTGACGTGGATTCAAAAAGACACTTGAAATCGGGTAAAGAAAACAAGAAAACCTGTCATTGCAATAGAATAATTTGATATTACAGACATCTGCTTCTTGTTAAAAGATTCATAGTTAGTCCCTTTGCATTGACTACAATGTATCTGCATGAATGATGAGAGGTATGCCATATATATATATATATATATATATATATATATATATATAATCTCAAAGACAAGAGATCACAGGGGGTAAACCCCGTTCCTTGCTAAACCGGAAGTTTGTTTTCTCGACATACAGTGATTTTGCAACCGTAAAGTGTCCCACAATTGGTCAGTTGTGAATAGTTTCCATTGATAGATATTAACATTATCAACTTTTTTCAACTTTTGGATAGCTATATTTCACAATCACTACATTACATGACATGTAATATATAATTTAGAATTTTAACTTTTCGAAACAAGTCAATCGTACTGAGGAGAAAATTCGCGAAAAGACGAACTTCCTACAAAGAAACAGCACATAAATATGGATGTCGCTCATAGTATACATAACTTTAATATGCTAATCTAGGAATTGCATCAAACCTACAGCATTCACAAATTGAATGATGCCGAGACATTTACAAAATTTAAATTTCTACACATTGATGGTAGTTTCTCTTGTTCACAAACAATCTATCAACGTTGTCGAAAATGATCGGGTAGTTGGCCTAATACTTGTTTGCAGGTAACAGAGACTGGCGTTATGCACAAGGTTACTTTATTTTCTCTTCTGATAGCGTAGATCTTAGAAAATACGTCTAGGGTAACCTTTGTTTTTAGAGATTGCCACTTAATTGGACTTTTTGCAGATTTTTCTCCTGACAACGATTGACTGTTGTACTGTTTCTGTAAGGTCATTCACATGTAAGAAGATAGCATAGAAAAGTGTAAAACGATGAAATAATTCTAAACCCAAATAAATTATCATAGCCAGCATATCCTCCCATTAGAACTGTGTGAATGGACGCCTATAACACATGTACATCAGTACATTCGGACGCCTTTCACGTATGTTAAATAAGGATACACACACTATACGTGTATTCACTTTATACATACAAGATGTCGCCAACACCATAGTGCGATACTAACTATTTAACATGTGAGAGAAAGCGTTTCAGCCTTTATAGTACTGCGGCAATTGACATAATCATGACAAGAAACTACAGTTGTCACACTGAGGGCCAAACAGTCAAGACCTTCTCTATATTCATGTCTAATTTACAGTCAATATAGAATAACTTTTAGATCACACATATTACAATTTGGTTTAAATACGCTAATCAGGGTCATTTATACTATATTTTACAATAACAAACATGAAGCATTGTTAAATGTGATCTGTGACAGTTTAATTTTAAAGAGGTCAATTGAATGAGTTTGCCTTATTCAGACCAAAACCTGTTTCGTTTTTACTTTCTGGTTCATTGTTGACTTGCACAAGGTTCAACTTACATCACCTAAATAATCTACAATCGATTTACTTCCAAGATTCAGTACTAGTTTCAACGAAGCAACAGAAACGAGATGAATTTCCAACTGGTATTTATTGAACATACCTGTACCTGTTGTTCTTGCTTTAAATAACTGCTTATGTATTTCTCAATTACAGTTGCTTGTCAACAACAGCATATGTACTTAAAACGAGACTATAGGGGTTACTCTTGTTTTTGTCGCGTACTGTATTGACCGACGTGTAGTTACAAGTGCCAAATGAGGTGTGGTTTTCAGATACATTACATACAAACATTTAATACTTATTGCAGGCGCAGTTTTGAATAAAATATAAATACGTATCTCATTAGTATAATTCTTCTAGGTTCATGAGTTGCTTGAAAAAGTGCACACCAAAGTTACCCATCTTACTTTTCTAAAAGTCATTCAGTGTAGAAAATATTGGCATATATGCTGATAAATAATTGACTTTTTAATTTTGTTTACAACAGTTGTCAGATGATATTCACCGCATATTCACCGTTTCTGTGCACTCTTTAACTCGATAGAAAATGGAATCATATGTAAATTGAACATACAGAACAAAGCATCATCATATCATTGAATCGATGGATGATTCACTTATGCTTCTGATAATCTTCATTCGGGATGCAAAAACAGACTCAAAGTCTCCTTTGTTCTAAATGTAGATATGTACGGGAATTTGAGATACGGTCTACACAGGCAGCGAGTATGTGTTGATAACTGTACTTGAAACAGATACTCCACTGCAATATGTTCGGGAGGCTCTTACCTTAACATGAACACATTACATGAGTTGCCAAGGTTGATTTTATCTCTCAACCATCGAATAATAACATTTTAACAGACTGTTATGACTACAACTCTGTCATTACTGTGCATGTTTGTACCCAAGTAAATATCTACATTCAGATATACTTGTTGTTGATGGTAAACAATAATGAAATAGGACCCTCGATGTCAATAGTAGGTGCAGCCTAAGTGGTAAGATTCAAACTATATGGCTTAAACATAATAAATTGTACTTAATTAGAAACAAAATAAGAAACAAGATAATTATAAAAATCGGTCAGCCCGTGATATTAAAAAATGTCATGCTTACTTATTAATGTACAATCTATATCTTCGTGAGTCCATATTTTAACATTTTGGTTAATGGCAATCAAATCAAATTAGAAACTCGTTTGGTGAAAAAAGGTTTGACTTTCAGATTTACTGAAAATATAACCACATAATTCAAATTAGACATGGAGATATTGTATTTTCGGTACGTTTGTTATTTTTGGGGTAGCCTGTCCTTTGATTTCACATGTGCTTTTGTACTCTTTGAACTTGATGTTTAAACAACAGGTTCGAGTATATGCTGTGTTATTCAGTATTGGACGTCTCATATATCTTAAGTAATTGATCTTGTTAAATCAGGCTTTGAATGTTATGCTGCTATCATTAGAACACCTGGGTGTGTTTGCTCTTTTCTAGAAGAATATCATGTTGCGTCACGCGTTTCACCAATCAATGTACAAGTCAATTTGTGTTTATGTTCTCCAGTTACAGGCAGGTTCAGCTGTTACCTCACTTCTACATCAACCATGAACACTGTAGATATACACATCATTTGAAGAAATCACTTGCAAACATGTATTCTTTTTCCTGGAAACCTATTGCTAAACATTAGAACAAAAACATATCTGACAGGTCATAAACAGAATGATTAAGTAAGTATCGCTTTCATTCATGTCAGTTCAATTGCGATGAAGAAAATAAATTGTTAACTAACTTTTATTCTATGTCAAAACAAGAAAAGTAAAATATGATTTGTTTCACTTGAAAACCAATTTAACTAGGATACAATCGACATTATAACTGATAACTTACTGATGGGAATAAACTCGCTATTTAGTGTTCAACTCTATAGAACCTTCTCTCTACCAAATAACCTGAATTTGAAATAGTACATTATTGAACAAGTGAATTTAACACATGTCTGTCAGTGGAAATTATAAGTATTTGGTTATGTGTTTGTGTAACGCGATTATAACGATTATCACTTTGTAGGTATTTCGTCTTGATTTATCTTTTTACATGTTCATTTAAATCAATTTCCATTAATTTAGTATCCTTTATGAGCGATACCCGTCTTAGAAAATGGTCGGCAATCACTGTTCTACCAATCAGAGCAACTGAAACCGCGATTTGATACTATTTATTTAAATTAATTTGATCAAATAAATTCAACATAAAATCACCATTACAAAGTACATTGATACTAAACAATCGATGATTTGTGGAATGCAACTAATTAACTACCATGACATATGCATGACCTGTAATAAACACATCCAATCCGAGCAAGTTTTAGTGCTAATCATCACCAAAACTAAGCAACTCAATGTCAGAAGTACAATTCAATTTACATAATATTTTACGTGTTTGTAAAGTGTTTGACATCAGTGATACGGTTTAAAGTTAAATGTTTATTATAAATTAAATCATAAATGCTAACATGATGTGTATGTCCTAAGCATCCTATTTTCAAACTTTTTATCATTATATTGTACTTCATCAATAATACATCAAATTGAAATTCAATCATTATTTAGATGGTCTAGTTACTGGACGACAAATCTCATACGACCATTTGTGGACACAGATAGAAGCAATTGTTGAAGAGGTTTCATTGTTTAACAACACAATGTACCATGGACTGCAGTATACTCCAACCACGTGTACTAACTGGCTTAGTTAACATACATCACATTCATGTACCTCTTTAACGCATTGTGAGCTACATAGAGGCTAATTTAATAACATTATAGTTAATGAATGAAGCAGTTTTAACCACGTGTTTGTTAACGTAATGACAGATATAAAACACAGATACATCTTGTAAGTATATCATACGAGGATCAGTTCTGACAACCGATGATGAATTACCTGGTCAAGTAAGTACAGAATGAAGTTCTACTTTCCCATAACGATAGGAGTTTGAATGATAAGAAATGTATTTTACAACATATTTATCTTCTCACAAACACAGTTGGATATTGACCTGCAAACTGCTTGAGTTCATGAAATAAACATTTATGATGCACATTTCAAGCCTTACGAATTATCTTGTCAGAAGTAGTTAGCATAGCGATTCATCACCCTTTGTAATATCTGTGCAATTGTCTGTTTGAACAGTCTGCAGAGAGCCATAATTTAATACACCTAAAACCTGATATTATATTTCGGTTAAACATAAATTATGTACAAATGTTACTGAACATACAAACACACATGTACAGGAAAGTACATCTTCATGAACTACAGTAAACACAGCTGTAACGACAATTCACACTTACTGCAGACCACAGCGGTTTGCTGGCCTCCCACGCCAGACCTCAGGCCCATGTTGAATGTTCGGTAAAGAAAACCAACCTTCGTGACCTGGGTCTCATACTTGTGTCCCTGGGCAAGGCACTTCATCAACATTGCACTCAGTCCACTCAGCTGTGTAAGAGGGTACCTGTACATGGTCAAAATAACGACATGAATACACAAACTGGATGGTAGAATCTCGCGATCGTTCATTTACTTTTTGTTTATTTGAAACTAAGGACCCTAAAATTTGTTCTGGTCTTGTATAGTATGTGCGATGTACGGACAAGTCAATAGCAGGATTCATTGTTTAAGTTTCAATTTATTGATTTGATTTAAATACAGCTGGTCAACTGAATCTTCAAAACATGTATAAATGCATATTACAGGCAGTATTAAAGATATCTGTGATAAGTACAGTTTCCAGTCGTTTCTTTGAATATTTATATCACAATTTCTGAATCGTCCGCGCATTCAAATGGTTCCTTCTTAGCAAAGGGAACACCCTTGAAAACAATTATTAGCTCTTTTTTGAATATTTTATAGTTTCAATCTTCACTAAAGCAACCCCGTCATAGAAATCCACGACTCTTATGTACACAAACACGATTTTATTATACCAGTCTTCTTGGACAGTGCATCCATGCTTGTTATGCTTCCCTGGATCAGTAACAATATAAATGTGCAAATGATGTTATGATGATAAACATGGTATCCGAAATAATGTAGGAACACATTTAATGGAATTAACATCATTCAATTCTCAACCTTATTGCTATTACCCACTATTTTTGGTAATCAAATTATATTTTGGTGTTCAATGTAGCCATGCCAATTACAATCACTGTAATTTAAATCTTATCTGAACAAGTTATTGAACATTTGTAAGCCACACCTGGTGCCTGTAATGACATGAACTTATCATTACTTTTTCATCATTTTATGTTCATTAGATATATAATTCACTCGTTTTTATGATGTATAAACCATTTGTGTACAAACATTACATGACATCTGGCATGAAATAAAAAAAGTGCAATTGGAGCACCCGTTTGGTCTGGTGTTTAATCAATTGATATAAACAATACATGTTTCAATGGCAGAATATGTCACATTTTACATCAATAATAGTTAGACTTGCCAGTCGAGAAACATTTTGAAGTAGTTTTGTTAATTCAAAGATTTGACATTCAGATCAGAGGTGTAACATTGTTGGATGGTATTGTATAGAACGATGTAGATCATATATATGCGCATTGATTATTAAAGATAGCTACAAGGTTTTAGTTGTTATTTTCATACTGGTTTATCAATAACTTTAATGTACTCAGGAAGAAAGAAGGAATAACAAGTAACGTGTTCTGTAGTTCCCAGACTAAAACTACCAAGAATAGACATTCAGACAGGAAGGCATTATGACAGACTAATTGCTAGTATGACCGCTGCCCCCGTCCTCCCGACATCTGCATCTGATTCACGTGGCAGCATGTGTTAATGGTAACTGAAGGACCAGCATTAGTGGTGCCTGTCATGAGATGATTTCACTTTTGTATATGGATAGATATTGAGGAATTATTTAAGATTTTTTAGAACATGATTTCCTCTGCATATTTGTACATGAGTTCCAAATTAACTAAGAAGTATGTAGCCATGGCCAACTATTTCAAGCTGTTGTTTCTAAAATTTACAATTGCACTCATACCACTTTTGAGTTGAAATTTGTTATGGTCGCGAAATAGACAAGAACTATGTTTATGGATGCCTTGATTTACACTACCGTATGAGATTAGATTGTCGCGACTCCGTAAATGCGTTTTACTATATATATACATGTATATATATATATGCATGCTAGCTCCACATATCTCACTTTGTTGTTATTTCTATGTTTTTTCTTTCAATATTTGAAACAATCACGCTTTAATGTTCAAGAGAGAGAGAGAGAGAGAGAGAGAGAGAGAGAGAGAGAGAGAGAGAGAGAGAGAGAGAGAGAGAGAGAGAGAGAGAGAGAGAGAGAGAGAGAGAGAGAGAGAGAGAGAGAGAGAGAGAGAGAGAGCGAGAGAGAGAGAGAGAGAGAGAGAGAGAGAGAGAGAGAGAGAGAGAGAGAGAGAGTATCGCCCAAGCGTCTTCTGATACAAAACATATCAATGCACTAGTTTACAAAGTTTACTTTTATCAATGAATGTTGATATATTTGATATAAGGAGACAAGAGGGTCAGATTCTATTTACCATCCAACATCAATTCTCATTACGTTTCAATGAAGCAGTGAATTTTATATATTTATATCAGCTACTGTAGGATCATTATGCAATCATCTACATCAAGTATTATGTGTATCAATTATTAAGTAACACAAAAGTAAAACTTTCTTTTTAAGTAAACGGTTATCAATATAAAATTTAAGTCAAAGATTAGTAACAGTGAAACACCTCACTTTTCAAACAAAACCATAGATTAAATCGAAGCATGATGATGATACAATACAAACTAAATGATATGTAGGGTGATATGTAATTGTAACAAAATGAGTAATCGTTATTCTGAATCTTGATTGTAATCTGATCCCTTCTTATCTAAGGTGAAATTTATTTTCCAGTATGTCGTGATAATCAACAATAAGTTTTCTACGTTTAACATTAACAACATTTCCGATCCCAAGTTTGCAGTTTAAAAATGGACAAATGGTGTATGTTTTTGAAGATTGAATATCAATGACATTTATAAATACGTTTACACCATAACATTGTTTGTTATTCTCCAAGAGAGAGCATAAGATATATTTATATTAAAACAGCAGTAACCAAAAAGCAACGGAGGTTACATGTACCAGCATCAGCTCTATATTATACAAAATGTTTTGAATCTTGTTTCTTCAGTTCATCTTCTTATAAACAACTTATGTAATGGTCATTGTTTGTATATTCCGATGTAGATATTGCACTAAATATATCTACTTGATATTTCAATTTGATCTATTTTCTTACATGTTCATTCAAATAAATGACCATCGATTTAATGTCCTTTATCAGCTATACTCTCCTTAGAAAATGATCGGCAATCATTATTTTACTTATCAGATCAAACGATGCCGGGATTAAATTCATACTATGTGTCTGTGCACATATTAGATTAAATAAAATTCATAAATCCAATGAGATCCATTACAACTACAATGCCCGCAGATACGAAACAATCGATGATTTGTCAAATCTAACTAATCAACTGTTATGACATATACTGAGCTGTAATAAACATAACCTATCCGATTGCTCATTTATAATATGATGAAGTGAAGTGATAGTGTTAATGATCACGCAAAGCTAAGTAACATCACTCAATGTCAGCAGTGCAATTCAGCTTATGTCTAAGAACATTTTAGTGGTGGTAAAGTGTTCGACAGCAGTGACAATGTACTCTTTTAGTTTCAGTAGTATGTATATGCAAGTTTGTTTATTGTCAGTCAAGTCATATATGCAACAACGTGTGCAACAATGCAATAACCGGTATTTGAAAACGTTTTTTGAGTCTTCTTCATCAACAATACTTATATTATCAAGTTGAAATATCATGATTATTTAAATGTTTCATTTGATGGACAATCTCATGAAATATGCTTTTTGCTGATTCTCATAAACACGGAATTGAAAAGGATAACCTTCATACTTTGAAATTTATGCAAGATAAACTTCGGGACTACTTTATCGCTGTACCATTGCACAGCTATGACACTGCTATGACATGATGTTTTCGTAATATGTATATTTATAAAGACTTCCAAACGAGAAAAAGCTTGAGTTCATGAAAGAAACATTGATGATGTACATTTCAAGCCAAAATAATTATTCTATCAGAAGATATTAGCATGGCCATGTATCATCCTTGTTTATTTCCGTGCAGCTGTGGATATGCGTTATGAGAGCCAGATTTCATACACGAAATACTTGATAATATATTGCGATTGATGCTAATATTATATTGTCATAAGTAACTTTCATAAATTGCATATACGTGTACCTGAATATAAATATTTATCTGCATTGAAAAGTACACAGCTGTCTTTCTTGTGGAGCACACAGGTGTAGTGGTTAGGTGCTGACTTCTCACACCAAAGGCCCTGGTTCGAACCTCGGTGGTGACACACTGCTTTGTGTCCCTGGGGAAGGCATTCATCCACATTGCATTCGGTCAACTGTTTAATTGGGTATCCGAACGCATGTTGTACGGATGTTAATTTTATAATGTTCGACAAGTATGTATGATTTACCCATCATGTTTGACATTTGACAGAATGAGAACAGAATGCAATTTGACAAAATACACATTTCCTAACCTTACCCTGTGGTTTTATTTCTGTAAAGAATCACACACACAAACAAGAAAAACCGTTAAAGCCTTAATTTATTTATCCATAAACAACTGCGAAGCTGACCATCAACACATTCACATTATGAGAAATAACAGTCATGCTCAAATTCATATTAAAGGTACTGTAAGAGCGTACATAAACTAACGTACCATATATGTTCCATGTTACATAAACTAACGTACAATATATGTTCCATGTTACATAAACTAACGTACAATATATGTTCCATGTTAAATCAGACAGTACGTTAATATTGTCATGCATGGCCTCGTTCATATCACAGTAAAGATCTGAAAATATTCAGGGGCATGTTATTATGATAGGCATTGGAATCTCAAATAAGATGGGAACTCATAACATTTCCTGTAATTAGCATCTTTCAATTCAGACTAAAGCAGCCCTATCATGTTGCTGTTGCCTTCGGTTCTTGGTTATCATATTATGTTTTGTTGTTCAATGTCGACATGTCATATAATTTATATCCAATCCGAAATAGTCCTTGAAAAAGTGACACCTGGATCTTGACATCATTTTCATGTTAATAAAACATCTACTTCACCGTTGATTATGGTGTGGAATACATTAGTGTAAAGCATTAAATGTACTAATAGACATTTATCATTCAAAACAACACCTGGCATGAAGTAAAGAAGTGCATTAGATCTTGTGCACCAATTTGTCATGAGTTTGGTCATTTGATACGAACAATACATGTGAGAATGGTAAATATAGAAGCCATTTCACATCAATAAAAGTAAGATATACCAGGGGAATTATTGTGAAACATTTTCACATTGGACAGTCAGATGTTCTACATGGTTAGACGGTATGGTATTCAAATATGATACGCCATCTGTTCACAACAGACTAGATGATTACCATACCTTAAATATATGTACAGTTTGACATGTTCTTGAGTTTTTAGTTGGTATTTTCATACTTGTGTGCCCATGACTTTGATGTACACAGAACAAAAGAAGGAGAAAAGTAATGAGTTCTGTAATTACCAGACTTCTTATATCAAAAAAGACATTCAGACAGGAAGGCATTATGACAGGCTAATTGCTGGTAAGACAGCTGCTTCCCGTCCTCCCAGACACTGAAGTACTCTATGATTTGATGATGACATCTGCATCTGATCCCTTACAAACCATACTAGACTATACGTGGCAGCAGGTGTTAATGTTAACTAATGTACTAGCATGTGCCTTTTATATCTTACATTTAATAAACTGTGTTACGTTTTGTAGAGGTCTCTTGATTTAAAGGTATGGTTAAATACAGGACCTCAAAAAAAGGTGTCTTACATGTTGTGGGATATATAAGTTAAATATTTTCCCTGCATATTTCCATGGGAACTTATATACATGTATACAACATTTTTAATATTTTTAATGAGGGGTTCTGAAAGTGACTTATGTGTCTGATCATTCTTTTAAAGATTTTGAATCGTTTACAGCGGGCAACTAAAAACGTTCCGACACATGAATTATGATGATTGCATGTTGAATAACATTGACAATTGTTGAATACCGTAACACTTTTAAACGTTCTGTTATTCTTCAAGTGAAAAGCAAAACCTAAGATATGATTATTTGGAGATATTTCGACATTACATTTATAATTGAAACTGAAGTAACCACATAGCTTCACGCGTAACACTATTTGCTATATCGTATGGAATGTGGTATATTGTAAGCTTCAAATGGGACCAGTGTTAGTGGTATTTTTACACATTGTATAGCATATTAAATTTGCATTAAGATATGTTTATTTGGAGATATTTGGCTATTCCATTTGTAATTGAAACTGAAGTAACCAAATAGCTTATGGCGTTAACAGTATTAGCTATATGATACGGAATGTGGTATAATGTAAGCTTCAAATGGGACCAGTGCTAGTAGTACTTTTACATATTGTATAGCATATTAAATTTGCATTCTAAACTTTCACTAAAACAATTGTCACATGTGTTTTCACTGCCAAAAGTATGACTAAATTCAGTATATCGAATAAAGGGCTGTCATTGTCAATAACATTTGAATACTTAATCAGTAGCTGCCAGTGTAAATATGTCAGTGTCCCCTTTTCAAATACTTCTGGTCTCTGACAACCATACCTGGAATTCCTAAACCTTATCTGAGTACTGGGTGGGTGTGCGACACATACTCTTCCAAGGTAGTCTTATTTACAGAATCACATCTTGATAAGCACATAAACGTTGGCAATCTAGACAGCCAACAACTATTTTGTATTAATATAAACACCATGAATAGCAAATATGCCTTTCAAAAACGTTCCACAAGTTGCCAGACTAAGATTTGAAGGGACGATATCGATAAACCAGATGTATGAAAGTCAAAAGAATTGCGAATTCTTCACTATTTTCTCATTTGTAGGTAATTGCCACTCTTTGACTGTGGAATCGACACAGTATGTCTGGAAAACATCTACATTACCTCTTACAAATGTTTCTGATTTCTGATTCCCTACTGTTTTATTTAAGAGAGCAGTCCTGTACAGTGATCCTGATTTGTCGTGTGTAAAGGTATTTGTATGGTTTGTGAAAATTAGACCGTACTTGCTACACTTACAAATGCATTGGCATAAGTATCAGGAGGAAACAGAAAAAATCAATGCATCGGTTATTTAGGTAATTGAGTTTATTATAGGACATTCTAGATCTGCATCAGTATTACTCATTGCCTATGGATTCCCTCACGTTTCGTTTCTTTAGGGTTGATATGTAGGTTGTTTTGGATTTTAACTATCGACTGTGTTGCTGTCATCCATTAACAATAACTGAATCTAAATGGTGAATTTTCTGAACATATTTCCGTTGGTGTCTGAATTTCAGTGATTCACAACATAATTGCCCATTTTTTAAAAACCTTGCTTTCCTTTCCACGTGAAAACATCTGACTTCTCTTACACGTGGAGATAATGACACAGAAAACTTGGATACCACAATTTAGTAAAGACTGTAAACTGTATTTTGCAAACTCTGTGTCGCCAATTTGTAAACACTAACTCAACTTTATGAATAGTATTAGATAATAGAACCAGTGGTGGTGTATTATCTTGTATATTATTCAGTTGACCGCTGTTATCGACTTTATTGAATATAATCAATGGTTAATTCGCCGATTTAGTAACAGAGTGTAAATGTTGTTGACCCCTGTGTCAACACTCTGTATTTGCGGTGTAAATTTGACCACGTTGGTACATTTTACTGTACGTTGGTCAGTAATAATGGATGTAGCTCACATGATGAAAGATCCTCAACATGCTTGGGTTATAAGAAATGTGAACAGTTTATTCCCTGCCCTACACTGAAACATGAGTTTTGAGATGTGCAGGGCAAGACAAAAGTTCAAAATGTGCCTTTATTACAAATCATTTGGAGTGTTGTTATTGAGACCTCAAGGTACCACCTGAGACATCTTACGTTAAGACAGGGTGATAATGGGATTAATGCTACCAGCATGCTTTCATATGGAAAAATATAAAGTATACATATCTATTATCACGTCCACCATAACGTGGAATGTGGATAAAGAAACGAATGCTGTCCATCCAGCTGTCTGTCCATCTTTATATTCGTTCCATCCTTGTAACGTGTAGTTATTGTTGGTATTCTTGACACTGGGTTTGTATATGAAGCAAGTTGTGATTACGTCTTCTGCAAAATGTAGGGACGACCACATTTTAACATTGAACCAACGTTCGAAATGATATACAACAAAGCGATTTTGTGACAAGGAAGTTATACAAGTTCCCTTCTTTTAATAATAGACGATGTTTATATTCTCTACTTGTGTTTGGTGAATGTGAACAAACACTCACTGTGTTGGACACACACATGTGTAGAGATCAACATCTCCAAGGATGTATTTGTTACCAAACACACACATTCTCCATTTAATTAGGAGTATTTCTGGCTCACATTAACCAGTGACACAATCTTGTTTCCGCTGCTAAAGTTTCTCATTAGGTCACAACAGGAAAGAATTCCATTTATTGACACGACTGATTTGCATTCTATGGAAAGAAGGGAAAATCGATAACTACACATTTTCAAGGAAAATCTTATTTCCGGAGCACATTTTTGGTTGTGTAATTCTATCAGAATTTGTGAAAAATTAGTATACGGTCAAAGTGTTTTTGTGGTTGTCAACTTTAACATTGACATCCTGACACATTAAAGACGTTTCTACATTCCTTATCAAGTTCGCCTTGGAGTTAATCAGACAACCTTTGTCAAAACATCAATTCACATGAGTAATCGTAGCAACAAATTCCCAAATGCAAAGATTAATTTCAGCACGACCGAACTGAACCATTTGTTGATATAAAGTGTTTCTTGGAAGCTGTTCTTGAGTGGTATATATTCTCTTATATCGTAGCCTTTATTTTTGATACAATCGATACAACTCTCGCTTTATGTCCATACAGCAACAATTGACGATGAAAGGGAGGACATTCCTATTTTCAAATCTAATTTTACAAACATTTCGACGCCTGGAATCCATATTTTTTAAAACTTTTGCTTTATTTCCCTTTGTGTACTTGCTACAATGGTATATTGAAATGTTTGGGTGTGATTCAAGTTGCTTTCTGTCCAATATATTAGAACACACTTGAACATACGTTTGTGTATATGATATATAGGAATAATTGTGACAGTTTCTATATAGTTTAGTTTCTTTCATGCTTTTATTGTTAACGTTGAAAGTTAACATATAATACATAATGTATGAAGCTAACGACGGATATTTATTTTGATTCTTTGAAAGTTATTTGACGATCATGTACAAATTGGCACAGGATTTTTTTGTGATAAGACATATTAATATCATAACTAGGTAGAAACAGGAAATATGTTCATGGGTTTCAAAAAGGTTATATACCTACACCTGACATCGACAAATGAATGTCTTGCCCTGTCCAAATAAAGATGGAGTCCGTTATTTAATTTCGTCCAAACTGTAATAAGATGGCGACAAATCAATGAACACGTTTAGTTACATTGATCAATTGCACAGCACATGTTCAATCATTACTATCTTTCTTGGAGTATCATAAATGTGAAGTATGGGGGAATAGAACATGGCTAAATCCTGTCATTGATGCCATGGGGAGCTGTTGTTCTCAGCCCGAAGATCCAGCGTGATTCCGCAGATCTTCTTTTAGCAGTGCTCTTGTCGGAGTCAGGGTAATTTTGTGAGCTGGTAAATAATTTTATACCGGAGATCCCAGTTGGTAGGTTCCTCGCCATTAAAGTGTAAAGCTACGGATATGTCTATATTGTGCAGCATGTCAGCAAAGTGTTAGTTGATGCGTATACCAAAGTGTACCTTAGTTTCAAGTAGACTACATTGCGACTTTTGGAGAGGAAAAAGTAGTCACGCTCCTGTATGATTTGTTTGTATAATGACTAATGAATGTTTTGTAATGATTTACATATATATATATTTGCAGGTCTTTTTAACACAAGGCTCATCAAAGTTTTTGTGGACTGACCTCGAGATCTGGGTAGTGGGGGCGGGATAGGTGATGACGAACCTGCAGAGTATGTCCCTGAGGTTTGGGTTACGCCTGTATGCTGTTACATGTGGAAGATGGAACGCTCGTTTGCATTCCTCTTGGAGTATCTCAGTAGAATTTCGGATGTTTCTTTTTTGAGGATATCAGAAGTGATGCCCCGGGAATCCTTGCCATTGCCTTACATCATTAATTTCATTTCTTCAAGTAAGGAAAGCTCTCTAATGATATACAAATTCGCTGGTGCTTGTCAATTAAGAGGGAGTAGGTGTCTCTATAAATACAATTGTACTTGTTTTTATAAAGTTATTTCTGCTGTTTTAGGAATTGATGTTAATTATATATTGATGATATTCTTTAATAACACAGAAACAATAATATCGTCAATGGCTGATTAGATGTATCGACCCATATGTATATGTTTACAGTCTGTCTATTATGTTCCAAATTTAATTAAATGAAGTACAAACATAGTGTATGGATACATACTTTCTTGTGGCCATAAAATGAATTCCATCCGGGAATTATTCCTAACTCAGTTTGAATATCATATACACGTACTTTGCAAGTATGCAATGTGTTGGTCGCTGGATATGTAGACAATTACTTTACTATCGCGGTATGCACACAATCTACTGTGAACTATTTATTCACTGTATTTTATTAATAAACTGAAAGCGTACAGCATCTAGCTTATAATAAAGTCATTGTACGATGGTCTTTGAGCCTCCATCAAGTAACCTATTGAGATACTGTTCCCAAGCAACACCAGAATGGCATAATCACTTCAATTGAATGTGAACAGAGACAATAGCGTTCAGATACGCCTTTACATTAATTAATTATATTGTATTCCCTTCCTATTTCGAGCAACATTACTTCATTAGATCGAAATTGTATTGAAGAAATTGTTTTAGTATTTAAATCAAAACAAACAAGGGCAACTCCTTACCAATATTCTTATGGTCCAACGGGTCTACATAATTCCTGTGATATATACACTTACATGACATGGCGTACTACAGTGTCTATCTGTAAATCTTTGCATGGGAGATCTAAAGAGTTATTCTACAATTCTACCATGACATTGCTGGATACTCGATTCTGATTGGTTCTCCAGCAAAATCAAACGTGATCAATTCTGGATTGAACCTCCTCGGATTTTAGTGCCGCTTCACAGCGTATTGACAAATTTACATTGTGACGTCACAATCTATCCGAACAAACGGCCGTGTGCTCTATTTGTGGAAATCAAAATAACTGATATAATCAAAATAATTTGTTCCTGTGGCGTGTTTTAGAGCTACATCAGATAGATAAGCAAGACCAACTGCGTCAGTATCAAGATCTATCCAAATAGCGACACTTGATGCAGTTGAGAACGCAATGTCATTGACGCAATGGTTAGCCGCTTCTGAAAAGCGAGCGTAACGTTTTGATGTAAAATAAGAAATACATATGTCATATCATCTGCACACCTACGTCGATAACTAGAATGTGCATTCCTTACCCAAATGAGACAAAAACCATCACCTGTAACGCTTCCTTTTAATAAATAAAGTCCTCAAGCTCATTCACAGCGACCGGCAAACGGTAGCCATTTTGAACATCGCATGATATGTTGATGAGGGTTATTCCAAAAATGCGAAATTCATTAAATACGAACCTTGATTTTGTGAGCGCTAATGTTCGGAAAACAAAATTAAAACTCCTGTAATAAATGACACATATATTAGATTTGTTTAAAATGCTTAAAGAGAATGTGTGTGTGGGGGGGGGGGGGAAACGTTGTGTATAACACAAATATTTTTTGTACGAAATCGCTGCTGTTGTCAATTCGGAGCTCGCGCCCTGCCGTTGTACGCACTGTCAGCATCCGACAAAAAGAGTCCCATGGTAAAACGGTCATGGTAGAATGGAGATAAACCTACTGTGTTTGAAAATCAGAGACATGTCATACTGGATTGATAGCGAGTAAATTTTAAATTGAAACCTCACGCTACACGTTCAGTAGGTTTATCTCCTAAATACTGGTTGCAATTTATGCAATTTTCAAATAACTCAACGACACCATACAAGGATGACACAAGATATCGGCATTAATGAAAAAAAAAAGATAAACATTACTTTAATGACGATGTACCACGTCATCAGTTCATATATAAAGTGGCAGTGAGACATCATTACATTGGATTAATCCTGATAAGTTCATGATATTTGGCGAAGCGGTTATTTCAGAATCTGCCTCTTAATATGAGTAAATAAATGACACATTCATGATACCAGAAGTAGGTTATCCTGACTTTGTTTTTGTCTACATGTATTCACTGAATTAGTTCTATAATAAATAAACGGAGGTAAAGTTAAATCAGAATTGGTGCAGACTGAGAATGAAAGGGGGGTCATCAACTCTCACTTGGAAATCCTGCCTTGCTCATGATTGTGTATAACTTATACACCTGTAACATTTATGATGTTGACATTTCGCCTTAATAATGAGACACCAGACAACCTTTGTTACAGCATTGATTGGCCTGGTTTTTCGCAAATACAAATACCAAAAATGAAAGATCTACTTCGCCACTTGTCACTACAGTCATCAATACATACTTTTGATTTATTTATCTCAAAAGTTTCTTGGAAAGTTCTTATTGGTGAATACTCCCAATATAATATCTGCAACCCTGTTTCAATCGATACTATCCAAACATAACTTCGTTACAACATTGATTGACGACGCATGAGGAGAAATGCCAATATTGAGATCTAATCTTATCCAAACTCGACCCCTTATGGTCACGCCTGGAATCTTATTTCGTCAGACAATTGTTTTACATCTCTTTGAGTACATTGCTGTTATATTGATGCGTTTGGCTGTGATTCAAGTATCATTCATTTGCATTGATTGTAAATGGTTGTAATGATCCATATTGTCAAAATTGCACATGTGTTGTTATTATTGTGCTCACACCACTATTATTAGTAGACGTGTATACTTTCGATTATACAAACGTATACAAACATATCGTAGCATACAGTGGACATTTTCCGGGATTTGTGAAGTCCTTTAAAACAGGCAATACAAAAACTATTTTATTTGGGATTCATTAACAAAGATAATATTGAAATAATTAAGGATTCAGCCATTTGGGCCATTTTCTCGAATTTCGATCTACTTCCTGAGTTATCCCCCTTAGAAGAAAAAAACTTTAAACCTCAATAGCTTGAAAACTAATCAAGATATTATCGCAAAAAAAACATAATGTGGGCAAAAACATTCCCAATCGATAAGGCCTATAGCGGTTTTCGGCCGTTGTAATAGATGTTTTACTATTTCGCAAAAACTTAAAATTTTGCGCACTTTCGCGATTCTGAGGGTACGCATCTTAAAAAATATTCTTCAAAATAACGGCAATACATACAGCATCATGCAGTAGCTCTTTGTGAAGCTGGAATAATACTGTTTATATGATACTATAAACCAAAGCTCTACATTGAACCGTTTACGGGTTACAACATTTTAAACATTGAACTTTTAAAAAAAGGGATTTTCTGCCTTTGAATCTAAAGGGACATAACTCTGTCAGAAATAGTTTGATTTGTAATCTGTTTCTTGCAATCTGTTTTCCATGGTTATTGCCACAACTCCACTACAGATCAATATCATATAAAAGTTGATAGTTCATGCACAATTTAAACAGTTTTAAAAACATTTGAAATTTTATGATTTTGGGGCTTTTCGAGGTGCCTTTTCTTTAGGGAATTATTGTTCTTCAACCAATAAAGAGACAAACATGGCTTTAATATCATATCTAAACGGAAATATATATTTTATTAAGCACAATATTTGTCAACCATGTATCTATAAAGGTTTTCAAGTTACAGTCAATTGAATATTGCCATTTTTCGAAAATCGTCATTCTCAACAAATTTCAAACGAACACAGGTGCCTAATTAATTAAGCAATTGAAACATGACTTACGTTTTCTTATGGACAATTGCAGGAGCAACAACTTTTGTATTGAAGCCTTTCATCAAAAAGTAGATAGTTAGGCTTCAAACATCCCAAACGTCACATTGCGGCCCAAAAATAAGCATTTTTCAGTATTTTGTTAAATATTCAGAAGACCATAACGCATTAAATATGTATGCAATCTTAATGAAGATTACATCTTCTTAAGTAGGAAGTAAAGCACAATATTATCTATGTTACACCTAAGGATGAAAATATAACCGTTGATCTTAATCATGAGAAACCTAATGATGGGGTTCATTGATATGTGATTTTTCCATGTTCACTTTAAGACTTGCAGATTTCATTAAATGATGTACAGACACAAATGTTATTCATTGTCAAGTCAAGTTTATCTTATGGTTTTGTCTCTATTTACATTTTACTTTATTTAAAACAGGCACTGGAAAAAGAGTTACCTGCCCTGCCTGACAAGACGTGTGTGTACACGCTCTCGCTAATTTTCCAGATAAAAGCTAAACCAAAAGCTGTGAGTAAAACAGTCCATATTGGTTTATAAAAGCTCCCCGAAGTCATCGATATCGATGGGAATATCTCTAGACGTAAGGAGAGCGAGAATAGGAACTTTCTCGCACCGCATGGGACCCGGCAGGTCGACTGACTGGCCGAGGTATATTGACTTGGGCTATCGACTCCTAACTACATATGTGTTACTGACATGCATATACAACACTAGCTCCATCGTTGTGTCTACGTGGTCTAATATCCCACTATCGGGAGACGTTGAACTCAGCCCTGGACCCGCCGGTAAGGGTAATCATATGAATGAAACCGACATAGCTTCTATGAAACTTGAGATTTTACAGGAGATTCGTTTAATGAAGAATGAACTAAGTTGTGATATCAAGGAAGTCAAAACCATTATAATTAAGTAGTGCGGTTGATGATATAAAACGTACAATAGAGGAAGTTCAAGGTGAACAAAATGTACTTCGTTTAGATGTAGAAGCTATGAGTGAGCGTCTAGACAAAGTGGAGCGATCTCCTCAGAGCGGACCTGGTCAGAGTGTTGTGACAGACTTACAGCAAGAAGTAGAGAAGCTGTAACATTATAGTAGACGGAATAATGTGTTGTTATATGGTGTGTCCGAAAATCCAGACGAAGCTTCTAATGATCTTAGGACCCTGTCATGTGATATCTTGAATGATAGTTCCCTTTCGGACACTGTCCAGTTTTCACCCCAAGATATTGCTGAAGTTCATAGGATCGGTCGTTAGTCATCGCAGGGAATCATACCAGGTCAATTATCATAAACTTATTTGTGTAGAAGATGGTCTTCAGGTCAACTTATGTAAAACAAAAGTTGTTGTTTTTCAGAAAGATGGTATTCTATCAAAACGAGAATGTTGGTTTTATAACGGTAGAAAATTGGAAATGATATCTTCATATACATATTTAGGTGTATCATTTACTAGAGGTCTGTCTTGGTCTATTCATTGTTCTAATGCAGCTCTACAGGGTAAGAAGGCTTTATTTAGTGTTTTTAAAATATTGGCTAAACTTGGTTATATATCTCATGAATTGTTTTTTAACATATTTGACATGACAATAGCTCCTGTTTTACTCTATGGTTCCGAAGTCTGGGGATTCTGTCAGAATGATTATATGGAATCTGTACATACTTAGGCTTGTAAGAGGTTCTTAGGCGTTAAGAGCTCTACGCCGAATAACATAGGTCGTGGTGAATGTGGCAGGTACCCACTCTATATTTTTTGCAAATAAAAGAGCTGTCCAATATTGGTTAAAATTATTAAATATGTCTGACACTCGGAATCCAAAATAAATGTATTATATGATGTTAAAAGGTATAGAAAATAATAAAGTTAATTGGGCTTCGAAGTATCAAGATTTATTGTACAGTTTGGGCTTTGGTTTTGTTTGGGACCAACACTTTGTTTATGTTCCTACTTCGTTTTTCTCAGAACTTCTGTGTCGACTAAAATGTATTCATGAACAGAATTGGTATAGTTCACTTCAAAACGGCACCAAATCCATATCTTACTCTTATTTTAAAGCTCCACTGTCTAAGGAAGTGTATTTGAATGCGGTTGTTGTTAAAACGTTTAGAGTAGCATTAGCCCAGTTCAGGTGTTTTTCGCATCACTTAAGAATTGAAACGGGTCGGCTTTATAATATAGATAGAAATGATAGATTATGTTGACAATGCGACGAAGGCTATATTGAGGATGTTCCAAGTTTAATCATTTGTAGGAAATTTTCTTTTCTTTACAGTGATGAGCTTTTGCCATAGACATTTTGGATCTCAACAATCCTACAGATATGTTAGAGACTTGCAACTTTGTTTTATAAGATGCGCAAACATATTGGCAAGATGTCTTACTTCATCATATATCAATTAATTGAGTAATGTATGCGCTCAATCCGTTTATCGTCGCTTGCGACTATATGTATGGTTAATTTCATTGGGCATATTGTGAGTTACACTAATTGCAAGTCTTGTGTTGAACCTAGCAGCATAACATGGCTCTGTATACGTGTTTAAGTAGTTTGATTGTATATATTGGTATTATGAACGAACGTAGAAAGTTTAACATCCTATATAACCTTCATGTATGTTTATGTGTAGAACGGACAATTCTGAGAACCATTTATCTTAGAGATATTATATGCATGATTTGCAGACACATGAATGTCACTGTATGTTATCATTCATTGCAGTCGCCATGATTACTCTGTTCGTGTTATTATTGGTAATCATACAATTTCTTTGTATAAATAAGTTTAGAATACTAAAGGTAAATGCGTTCTTTGTATTATAAAGACATGTGTGATACTGGAAAGATATTTCTATAACTTACTGACTGACACAAAACTAAGCGTTCCTTTAGTCATTAATCGAAAAATACCCTCAATCAATAAAGATAGTTTTCACTGTCATAATATGGTTGCCAGACATACTGCTTCCATATGGTAAGATCGTATTGCCATTAATTACACATTTCCTTATGCTACAACGAGCAAACAAAGGACATGGCTACTGGTTATGATGAACTGTATTTCTTTGCACTTCAGAGTTATACAACGCCAACAACGTGTCCACCTATTGTTGCAGGCATTCAGATCACGTGAATTCTATTGATGAACTATGAGATAAACATATAATTCATTTTTTTCACATCATCCAATTGATTGTAACAAGTGAATTAACTATTCACACTTACCAATCCGTTGGACATATTGCATCTACCACAGACCACACACCCTTTTTGAATTGGCATTAATGGGACCGGTAAGTAAAATGCTGAAATCCATTAGAACCCTGCATTTGGGGTTCCACTTTAATTGGATTCATGTCTTGTGCCACTGCTTGTTTAACATAATTATTTAGTTAACCAAATCTAAATCTGTCAAGCCCGGAAACATCTTCTTGTGTTACATATGTTTGTCTTAAAATTATCTAATAGGATGGTTTAAAAAAAGGTAGAGGTCAATGCCATATTAATTCCTTTCAGTTAATGAGTCTCACTTGTGTAGCACGATACTGCAATTCAACACACACTTGTTTAATTGTACGTCGATATAACCCAAAGAACAAATCTATCTCACACGCTAAGTGAGATTTACACACATGCATTTGCTTAAATAGATCAGATGTTGTTCAGCTCAACAATAAACAAAATTAATATCATGCTTACATGACCAGTGAAAAATGGAAAGGTGGTGTAATATATATATATTCCGCCTAGCTTCCAAGCTAAACCAGATGTTATGCCACACAATTGTAACACTGAAGTAGGGTTTCACAACTTATCTCTGCTACGAAAATGGCCAAACATTAGTGGAAGTTGCTATTCATCAATACTGCACATACCTAGTGATGAAAACACGAAGGGAAAGCTCCGGTGCTGCTGCTTCAAATTCAAAGTGCCAAGTGTGGCTTTGAAGTATAGCTTCATTACCCACTTCTGATTAAACCCTTATTGTTCAGCTATCTGTTTCAGATCTTGCTGTAAGGAAACCGTGTTTGTAACATTGTCAGTATAACATCTCTCAAAATGCAACCAATATGGCTGGCTTTAACCGTTGTTTTGATTTCTGTATTGCAATTGTCCATGAGAGCAGGTACAGTCTGATGTTGGGATGTTTCAACTCATCTATACGTCAACACATACATATAATCAGACGATCCCATACTTCTTTGAAATAAAAACGAATTCCAAGTTTTTGTTTTTATCATTGCTCAAAGAAGCAAGATGCGAATATGGTTAACTGGTTCAATACCTCAGTCAATAAGGAAACACCATTTCAATGTTATAACACAGTTGCCAGTCATGAAACATTCAACATGGTAAGACTTTATTGTTATTGATTTATTCTCATTATAGTAGTTTGTTTCGGGCCACATGTGACATTACTCGCATTGACTAAGGTTTCTTGTGAAGCTGTTTAAAGTATGTAATAAAACTAGACTCACTTGATATTGCCAAGCATTTAATGTGCGTGGATCATAAAAGTGGTTTCAGGTTCAAAGACAATACCAAAGGCATCGAAGGTTGTAAAGTGAGGAAATAACTGTAATAGGGGTTTATAGTCTATCTCAAGGTATATATCAGCCTGTAAATGTAACAATTAAAACACTAGGGAAGAGAAATTACGTTGCTTAAAACCGGAGAATCAACGATTAACACATGTGGTGTTCGTTATTTGCGAGAAACTTTTCTGAAACGCCAATTATTTGATGCAAAAAGTATAAAGATAATCTGTTGTTATGTTTAATTTCAGTAATTGCTGTTACGTTTTAGTGATTGCATGAATTTTGCTTTTAGTGTGGAATTTTATGACAAACCCTGTAAATTTAACTTTAACGTTGTGTGATTTTGTTTAAATATTATATCTTTTGATAATATTGTTCCAGAAAATTCAATATTAACATTATGAACATGGTTAGTACTTTAACTAAACGATTGGGTCCAATATTTTGTTCAGCTTACCCCATTTAAATGAAAAGAAGATGCAGCCAACAAGAATAGCTTGCTCAAAACGCTTACAATGACAAATCCTGTTGTAAATTATGTAAGGCATGGTAATTACACATAATGACTGAATTGATTACAATTGACTGTATCCTTTGTAAAACATAAACATATGTCATGTTAAAAGAAAGGATTTAAAAAAAACTTTAGTTCTGATGTTCTATTCTCATAAAAAAGTAATTCAATTTTGCATATTCGAACCTACCAAACATCAAAGACTTAAAACAATCATGATGGATCATCAAATGTAGACAAAATAGGTGTTATTCTGGTAACCTCATGTAACTTGATTACTGATCAGAACAACACTGCTGCAAAGAGATAAATCATATTTGTTTCCTCAAACAATGAAGATTCTTACATATGGCAACAATGACACCCATGTCATATAAAGTGAATTAATATATACAGTTACATAGAGAACACATCTCCAAGTGACAGTCATGAAAGAATATATTAGTATTATTGCTCATCAGAGAAGGCATGCTTTGAACGATATATTCCATAAAACAGTTGTAAACAAATTTTTTTCCGATATGGCCTTTTACCTATAAGCCTTTGAAGAGTTAACTCGGAGTAATTAGAAGCATTGTGTTTAGGAGGATATTGTATAGTTCTTCACAAGGATCTCTGCGTTGATTTAAACTAGGAAATTAAGTTTTTGTGTTAAATTTCTCCATTCACTACAACGACGTGCAAAGCACGGTCATTCAAGAAGAAAATCAATTTCAGATAATCTGCATTGCCTTTCTTATTAAATGTTTGAATGGAAATCAAAGTATATTACTGTTGACACTAGTACTGTTCGAAACTCAATTTCACAGATGTTGCCTTTGTATGAAGTTAAGATGATGTATATTGGATCATTTATATTCATGTCACTGAATTACATCTACACATCGTGTACATCGTGTGAAAATTATGATTCAAATAATTCATATAAATACAATATAAAAGATCGAAACGTTATTTAGTGCATCAGTTCTGAATGGTCCAATGGGATTATGGCATGGGGTTCATCTGTCCATTTATTCATAAACTTGTTCTTCTTGTTCTAAATAAATACTGCTTCTAGAGAGTTTAAATATTCTGTATGTACCCCAAGGCCAATGATCATTACAATTTGGTCGTACTAACTTTGATTTAAGACATTTAAACAAGTAATACACTTTTATCAGCGTCTCCTTATTCAAAAAAAGGAAAATCATCAAATAATAAAATTGACAGGTTCAAATGTCCAACAATAAGGGATGTTTACTTATATATTACTTACTTCGTCCTAGGGAATAAACGTTTCCATGCCAGGTTTAGGAATAAATAAATATATCCACACATCCTACTGAATAAACATTCTGACACCTGGTCTTACAAAGAGAACACTCTCGCATTAATTTTACTAAATATGTGTTCTGACTCCAGAACTAGGGAACAAATGTTCTCAAATCCAGGCTACGAAAACACTATTCTAACATCAAGGAAATGTTGAACATGCAACACATTTACGCTGCATTATACATGTAACAACACGGTTACAGCATTATAAAAGTGCATTGCCATGTACAAGGTGTTAGTGTTCAATCATTCTGTCATGTGGAAGGTGTTCAATGATAATAACATAGTTTTGTGTTCATTTGTCGCAGCTGGATATGTATGATACTTGCATGTGTAGTCTAGCTTAATACGTGTAATGGTGTAACAGGAACCTTAGCGAGGAATAGATGAGTTTAAATAAGTTTTGTTTGAATGATTTTAAAGTTTTCTGAGTGAGAGAAAATGTTTCCCAATACAGTGAAAACTTTAAAGAATTGGACAAAGGAGTGACCAAAATGTTGTTTTTAATAAGCATTTGTAGACGTCGTTTGTATAACCCAAATGCCATTATGTGTAGGTTGTTTGGGCGAATGATACGTAGCGTGTTCAAAGAAATTAACATTGATATTGTATATGTGTCAGTGCAAGACATTACTTTCTTCTGTCACAAACAACATCATGGTTCACGAACGTCTGGCTTTACTGTCACATCATCTTAAACAAACAAGATTAGGTTATCTAAAATAGGACATTACATATAAATAAACCTTGCAAGAGATGCCGCCTTGAGGTGGTACAAAACTTTTCGAATTATGCATTTTAAACAGAAGACTGATATTACAAAAAGAAAACTACCACTAATTACAGGGAGACATACATTTAAAAACAAGTGTACGGACAACATCTCAATCATGGCATGTCATTGGAATAGCCTCTGTAAGTTTGAACATTAAAATTAATACATTAAATAATAAAAACATGATTATTTGAAAAAGAAACTTTGTTTAAGTTAGGTATGGCAGGGTAAAGGAGATTTTTTATGTCCGTCCATCTAAAAACATTTTGCTTTTTTTGCACTTCACAAGAACAATTGAGACAAGGGGATTATAAAACGTGGAGTAGTTAACCATTTGACTGCTATTTGTGGGAAAATAGATTGTTTAACCACATATAATGTAATATCTCAAGTCTGATTAGTTTCGGAACAAACATCTGCCAGTTAGAAAGTAGATCATTGCATTTGATATGAAGTGTTATATTTGGACATATTGTTACATGATATTTGAGTTTTGGAAATCCTTTACCTATTTTCCACTTTGCTAATGGTATGATAACCTCTTCATCATCGGTACATTTCTATCCATGTATTATTCAATATTCAAAAGTATCATTCACATATTTCATAGTAAATCAAAATAAAGACTTAACAGAAAAAGTATTTTGAAATAATCCAAAGTTTTAAAAGCTCTTTGTTATTATGTACTTGAATAATGCCATAAAGTGAAGAATTGATTGAGACACATTGATCAGCGATTTCGTGTTCACAAGACGAGGAAGCATCAAAAGAACATAGCTGACGGTTCAATATATCAAGGATCCTTATTCATCGTTATAACACGATTACCAGGCATGAAGATTACACATGATAAGGTTTAATTGTCATTGATTTTATGTATTCTTTTTCACGACACTGCTGAAGTTTGATGTTTGCAAAATCAGGCACTTGAACGTTATTAATTTAGGTTATAAAACGAGATTCATTTGCTTCTGATAAAGGGATCTGGTCGTTATAGAAGTTTCAGATTCATTGAGGACACAATAATGGATTGAAAATTGTGAAGTGTGGTATAAATGGTTACATCCTTGAAATGGATCTCAAGTAGTAAAGTTGAAGTATACGCGACAAGTTTATCCGCCTGTAAATCAAACAAATGTTTTGAGTCCACTGATGTTGAATACCGGAAATGATTAGAAGCATTAATGATGACTGTTTTGATATGAGAACAATTCTATGAAATCTATCATCTAAAATGAATTTAAATAAACACTATTTTCAGATTAAACCAAAGAAAAGAAAAGGCAATTACATCATGAACAGTAGATTGGGAGGTCTATATATTGTGATTTGTACTAGTAGGATTTGAAGTAAACAATAAAATAAAAAGATATAAAATAGATCAGACCATACTGAGATTATTTTACAGAACGTTTATCCAAAGTGTCTTGACCTTTAATTTCTTGAGCTGGTACGGAAACCTGTCTGTTCGGAATAAAAACAAACTCTCAAAAATTGTTAAAACAGCTTCAAAAATTATTGGACTTCCAATTGAAAGTATCAGCGAATATTATGAGCAGCAAATTTCCAAAAAAACAAACAAAATTTTAAGTGACCAATCACATATCCTTTTTTCGGAATATTCTTGGCTACCTTCAGGACGCAGACTGTGCATGCCGACTGGGAGAACAAACAGGTTTCGCTACTCTTTTATACCAAACAGTGTTCGTTCGTACAATGACCTACACATGAGAAACGTAAGGGATTTCATGAAGTATCCTGACCAGGATACTCCGAATTTCCTAATCAGTATACGATAGGATACCCGGCGTATCCAAGAATTTCCTGCTCAGGATACTACAAATTTCATGACTCAGGATACTCCAGGATACCCCAGGATACTCCAGGATACTCTAGGAAACTATCGGAAATTTATAAATATTTCTTATACTAGACAAATCATACCACATACGGTTTTGGTATTCATTATTTCTGACATGACATGACACATGGAGAAGATTATAAATTGAAGCTCATGTAAAATCACTTTTCGAGTGTTTCTCTCGTGGTTATCGCTTCTCTATGGTATGCATAGAAGTATCAAAAGCATTAATAGCTACGAAGGATATGTTGTTATCATTGTAAGTTGATGGTCAACAAGTACAAGTACATGTATACCTGTTGTTCTAGGTTTTTTGTCGCATTGCAAAATTAATGTTATCGAAAACACATTAATAATTTTGTATTTGTACAAGGTCTGATTAAGAGGTGGAAATACTTATTGCATATTATCTTATGGCATATGACCTTTACCACTACAGATATATTATATATTAACGACATAAACCACCATTTTAAATGGCCCCTTTGAAATGAAGATATGAATTGCAAAACATTACTAATATATGATTATAGCATATGATAAAACGTTTCGACTGAAGAATGAAACAAAGTCAATTAAACCAAATGTAATATTTATTCCTTATTTTCCACTTTTAAGATCAAATTACACAATATATTGCAATATATACACTGTTGATATACATGTTGAATATATATATATATATATATATATATATATATGTTTTTGTTTAAAAATGTGTTTATATTTTCATATATATATATATATATATATATATATTATATATATATATGAAAATATAAACACATTTAAAACAAAAAAAAGTATAAACAATTATGTAATACGAACTGGTTATTTACAATTTAGTCAGTTATATACAATCAATTTCTTTGGATTCATGTTGGATTTACATGGACACAAATTTGTCACGAGGGCATACAAACATGACACGCCTTTTCTTAACGTCACCAAATACTCTTACAAATTTACATTTAATCCTCTGGACAGGCATGAAGGATGAGGGACCTCTGTCTACGGTGCATTCAGGATGCCATGCCTCAAAAGGACGCCCACAGTGATCCCTCACACTGTCTGGTAGGGCGGTACACCATTTCACCTCAGCTAAGAGATGCGTCTTGGGTACTTCATCCACGACAGCGGTGTGGAGGAGATATCTGAGGATCTGTCCAGGGCGTGGGCGTAGATTCCATGATATTTCTCCTTCATCCCCTGTCCAGTAGGCCATGATGTAGGAAGATCTACTGCTCGGGCTCCTTGCAGACCCAAACACTTGTTTTGATAAGGTCAGGGTTTTGATTTGCTTTGCAGCAGGCATCACTTCTACTTCACTTTCATACAAGGACCGATACATGTTTGCCAAACAATGATGTTCAAATTCTGTTAATCCAACTACTCTGAATCGGCTGAATGTGTACCATGACACAGACGTCCAATCGACAGAACTTGGCTCGATCAGTCGGGATGACATCCTCCTCAAATAGAAGTCGTCGGAAGCATCAATGGTTGCTAATGTTCCAGTCTTGACTCCAACGTTCAGCTCAGCCATGATAGGAGTGATTGCATCAGCAATTCCAAACTCATCTTCCAGTGCCGTTGATAGAAGTTGAGTGTGACACAGGAAGCGTCTCATCAGCTGCAGCTCAATGTTCTTGTGGTTTGTTGGTACCTCACCCAATATGCCATTGCATCTCTCAAAGCTAAACAGCCAAAAAGAATATATAGGCCCAAAGTCTTTTATACATTCAGCAAGGTGCCCATGCAAATGCATATTTGGTGTCACTCTGTCCTTCCCGTAGAGGTTTTCAAACGTTGAGGAAAATCTGAGGAGAAGTTGATCAGCTAGGTTGATGTCCACATACGATATGGTCCTGCAGCATAACAATCTGCAGGCCAGCACAAAGAATCGCCAACACTCTAAATGTTCATTCCCTATCACATCTTTCAATGCGTATACTGAGAACAATAATGTCCAGTTTTTGAACTGGTCTGCATTGAACCCAGCAAATCCAGAGGCAATCTTCATTGGAATACGGCCAATGTCACTAGGGCACTCTACAGAATCCACTTTTTCCTGAATTGCATCAAAATCCTTGTCACATATCACACCGGTGTCTTTCCAAACATGAAGCATGTGTTTCGCAGTGCCAAGAAAGAGATTGTGCATAGGATCGACTACAGACATCTTAATTAGGTCTATGTATGGGAGTTCAGAGAGAACAGAATACCTTGTCCCATATTTTGACTCGAGATTTTCCTTTGTTGTTTTAGTTTTCATTTTCGTTATGTGCCTCATCTCTCTAATGTGTTGGTCATGTGTCCGGTTGGGCCAAGTTGATCTGTCGAATCCACTGTAGTCACGACAGCCAAATCCACCTGGAAAGGTCCTTTTCTCCCCTTCCTGGAGGTCATCCACAAGGGGCTTTACGAAGGTATTTGTTGGTGGCTCTTTTTTCATGTGTGGAATGATTCCTACAAGGATGATATTTTCGCGCTTGAACCGCTCATGTCGGGGCAAATTTAGGAGAACCAAATACATAACTCCTACTGAGTATTTGACATGTTTATAAGGTTGAAACCAATCCAAGTTCAACATAAGTCCATAATTACGAGGTTCATTAAAGAATGTGGAACTGAAAGTCTTCCAAATATGTCCATCATAAACATCACTCATAATTGAGTCCTCAGTTTTACGCATTCGCCATTGTTCACAAAGTTTTTCAAAACCACTCTTGGATACAAGCTCATTAAGGGATTGTTTTAAGGGTCTGTAGTAGTAGTTTTTAAATGGAACTAATCTTCTCCGGCCAGAAGGAAGGAAAATTGTTTTTAAGAGGTTTGAGCCACATCCTTGACGACGATGAGGTTGAGGATGGTTTGGATGGGCAACAAAGGTGCATGTCTTTGTAACCTCTTCTCCTTCAATGATTTGAACACAATCTTCATAAGAATATAAATGGTAACAACTGGGGCATACCACATAGTGACTAAAGTTATTACTCTCCAACTTCAGCAGCTTACGAAGCATGTAAATGCTACTGGGAAACAGTGGCACAAGACAGGATGCAAACTTGTAATGCTTGGCAGCTAGAGTCAAGGTGGCGTGCATATACTTGAGCAAGAAAGTCATTGCACTTGATGATATGTAGAATACAGACTGCCATAGACACAGGAATAGACAAGTCCAAAGCAACAAAGTTTTCAAGAATGAATGATCCCCAGCGTTGTCTTCTTCAATGTGAGTTGGCTTGAAGGTCTGCAACATCTCCTCAATGTCATCCTCATCCATGTACACTTCTTCATCTTCGTCTTCATCCTCGTCAGAGCTTAGCTTGTTTTCTTGGTTATCTTCTTGTTTTTGAGAGTCTGGCGAACATCTGTGTTGCTTTAAATACCTCGCAGAAGCAAAGCATTCATTGCAACTCTGACACTTCTTCCGCTTCGATAAGGGCAGCATCTAGAATAAATATTCATTCATTAAAAAACCATTTCTGACGTTTTTTAGCGAAAAATGTTTAAAATAAGTTAAAAAGCACTGTTTGTATAGCGTGAGGCTGCCGCTTGTAAGAAATGTTTATAAGCGCTGATTCTATAGCGGGAGGCTGCCGCTTGTAAGAAATGTTAATAAGCGCTGATTCTATAGCGGGAGGCTGCCGCTTTTAAGCTAAATGTTAATGAGCACTGTTTCTATAGCGGAAGGCTGCCGCTTTTAAGCTAAATGTTAATAAGCACTGTTTCTATAGCGGGAGGCTGCCGCTTTTAAGCTAAATGTTAATAAGCACTGTTTCTATAGCGGGAGGCTGCCGCTTTTAAGCTAAATGTTAATAAGCACTGTTTCTATAGCGGGAGGCTGCCGCTTTTAAGCTAAATGTTATTAAGCACTGTTTCTATAGCGGGAGGCTGCCGCTTTTAAGCTAAATGTTAATAAGCACTGTTTCTATAGCAGGAGGCTGCCGCTTTTAAGAAATGTTAATAAGCACTGTTTCTATAGCGGGAGGCTGCCGCTTTTAAGCTAAACGTTAATAAGCACTGTTTCTATAGCGGGAGGCTGCCGGATTTAAGCTAAATGTTAATAAGCACTGTTTCTATAGCGGGAGGCTGCCGCTTTTAAGCTATATGTTAATAAGCACTGTTTCTATAGCGGGGGGCTGCCGCTTTTAAAGGCCCTGTAGCACGTTTAGCATTAACAACATGTTTTAACATGTTTGACATATCCTCATATATCCTGGTATTTATATAATAGAATAAGAAATTTGAGTCAATTCCAACTATTCATTACTAAATAAATTAGAAAATATCATTTCACAATTTCGCCATTAATAAGCTAGTGAACATTGGACTAGTCCATTGTGTTTGTCCCAAAGCGTTTAACGTCCCAAAAATGGCAATGTGTAACAACTGGCAATGTGTTACCAAGGTGATAAAGTAGCAACCCTATAAAACATTGAATCTGCATTTCTCTTATTAGGTCAGAATAGTTTGCTTTACTTTACTGTACTTTAAGCGATTAAGTGTACTATTATACTATTTATACTCCTCGCTATATAAAATCAGCAGTATTTTATTTGTATTCTGTTGACTGTGGTGAACCTTCTTGTGCGGCTGTGTATAGTATACTGAAGTGTTCAATTCATTTATTCACATACCACCAATACATGAGATAATAGTGTAGTACACCAAAATTGCGAATACATTCTCGTATATACGTTATACGTTAAGTGACACTCTATAATCAAAGCTACAATGTCAAACGACAAAATAACTTCCGCATGTTCCGCATACAAGGGCTATATTCCTACTGGAACGGTTAAAGTAGCAAGTACTTCCACTGCTGCTGTGAATAAGCACTAGTATTAAGGGAAGAAGTAGTTCTCAACGCAGGATTGTTAGTAATTTTCGCAGTGGCACTTTACTTTCACAAATAAAATTAGGCACATTTTCTCGTCTAATCGTTTATGTTTGTAAACATCAATGTACAGTCGAAGTCTGTTGTAATTCATATTCAGATTTTAAGATATGATTTATTAAACACATCATCCGTTTAGAAACCCTTATTTCCTCTTACTATCACCAGTATAACATATTTAGTCAAGCTTATCACAATTCAATTGCACAACAATCCAAAATATTTACTACGAATGTTTTGTAATGGTTTTAATTAAGATATTCTAACATATAATGCAGTTGTTACATTTTTTTTACATCTTTCTTTTTGCTGGTAAGGCAATGATGCGCATGTCTACAATATTCGTTTTTATTTTTGTTTTGCCTATTTTTCATATATTTTCTTAATAAATATACGAAGATAATAGGGATTGTTTCGAAAATTAGTCACGTTTACCAAAACACGATCTTGGTGACCAAAACATAAATTTAAATGCTGAAGGTGAGGGGTTTGGCGATATTGTTATATTGATCGGTATAGAATCACGCTATATATAACTAAAGTTAAATTTATTGTGAACTGAACCCTGGTTCGTATTGTAATCAATTTTAATATTGTCAGCACCTGTCATTTTAGTGTAGCCACACAAGTGTTTTGTGTTAATGATAATATAATATAAAGCTGATGTTGTTCATCTCAGTCTTAGATAGATGGGCTGATACAAGAACAGGACGATTTCCTTGATAACAACATGCTTGTTAACGAGATGTTAGTTAAGGAGGTGTCGAAACCAACATATTGTTATTTCCTTACATTAAATCGTGTTTATTTCACCTTTTCAAACTATCTTTATGTTCTTATGTTTGCCACTTTTTAAGTGCCCTTCAAAGATCGTTTTATGTATTTACGCGTTAATTGTAGGGTAAACTATCTATGTTGTAATACACCGGTTTTTATGAATAGTTTTCCAGACCGTATGATGACATGTACACATACTTGATACAGCAAATGTTATGACATTCATCTATATTTGTTTAAGGATAACAATGTAGAGTCGTGGTACTGACCTTTCGAAGAATCTCTTCTGCAGGACAGTGGGGACAATCTTGGCAGCACAGCTTTGGATAAAACGTATTGTTGAGTTCGATGCGCAGCAACAGTCTTTGTGGAAGTGATGTTGATGTACAGAGAGAGACCTCTTATATAGACAAACAGTCAGACATGATGTCACCAAAGTAATTAATCACCGGCAATAAACATTGTCGGTGCCTTATGGTCACCTTACAAAAGGGGATTGACTAATTAGTTACAGTGACCAACCTGTCTGGGGAGACCTTGTAATTGGTTGTAATTACCTCAATCCCGGCCCGGGTAGTGTCACAGCTGCCTATTGTGTAATCGGCGTTTCCGTGTCAATGCGTCTTTAATCTTTGCCGCTAAGTTTATTACCATTTATTTAGTCTTTAATGTATTTGATTGCGTATGTTAGAGTAAAGACAATTGTCATCATCGAAGATAAACAGTATCCTCACTCCTTTTGTTACACAACCGTTTACAACATATCTAAATTGCTATATGCACACGTATAATTAAATTGCCAATTCCGGTTCTTTAAAACAGTGCTCGGGAAAAAAGTGACAGGAAATAAAGTAACGGAAAAAATAACAGTTTTTATTAATCAAGTTTAACTTAACTTTAACAAGCTAAATATCACATTGCCATTAATTATGAGTAATAAAACAGTTGAACATTTCAACCACAATATCATCTTTGAAGTTAGTGGGTTACTTGTTGTAATAGTTATCTGATGCGGTGTGGAGGAAACATATTTATTTCACAAAAAAGGGGATATAAAAAAAGCCAAAGCTTATCTGAATACTGCTCCAGGATATAGAACAGAAATCATATAAAATGGTGAATTTACAATGCATAACGTTGTTCCTAGAGTTCATATTTAATGTTATTAGAGATTTTCTGTTTCAAGCTTGTTCATTTGTTGTACTGGAGCGGTGTTCAAATAAGCCTTATGAATTGTTCGCCAATCCAGATTTCATTTTGTGAAATAAAATTTGTTTAAACCATTCCATACTTCTCTTCATTAAGATAATTTAAGGCCAAATATGTATTTTTATAATCAAGGCTATGACATAACGACAGTTTTATATGGTAACAGCTCCTTGAATGAGTCCACTAATAGTAAAATCTTGAACTCATTACATCAAACAGCAACAGCAAGCGGTTTCGAAAACATCTTTAAAAACTTTAATATTTTAAACTGTAGCTAAATCCATTATCATTAGGCATACCCAACAATACAACAATATCGCGACTTTCTTTATGTATCATTGTTTGGATATCTTATGCAGATGTTACTTTGTTTTCATTATTAGTTTCATTTCATTTGTACCAGTCTTTGTAATTGTGTGCTGGAGCGGCGTTTATATAAACCCGAGTGGCTTGTTCGCAATCCATTTTTCTTAATGAAATAAAATATGTTTAAACCATTAAGATAACTGTATGTGTAAATAAGAGAGATCAATATTCGTCCATTTTATTACTTACAACTTACGACGAGAACAAAATGTTGAGAAAACACGAGTGAACAATAGTTCTCAGGAAAGCGTTATTTCCTGCTGTTTGCCGGTGATGAGTTTAAGAAAATGCACAACAAATCGTCTCTTGACAAATTAAACCAGTTATGAAAACAACTTTGGGTCTTCAAAATGTTTAATCCCCCTCATTGGAGAATAAAGAAAGAAAGCAGATACATTTAAGGAACCGTGTATGCTCGTTTTCATGTCAATATAAAATTGACGCTCTGTAGGACTGTAAACTATTGCTCCTCTGTAGCATATCATACATCACAACTTCGCAAGTGCAAAACCAGTACCGGTATGAATCCTACCGGCGAGGCATCAGAGAGTTCAGGTGAGAATAATTATTTACATACCATTATACCACATATCATGATACTGATACCAATTGTGTTAAATGTATCTAACAATTTCCCCATTTTGTGAATTATGATTTGCCATCCAGTCGTTTTAAATTATTTTCTAAATAGAAAGGGATTGGTAAACAGTCTAGCAGCCAATTGGAATATCTCCCCTAATAAACAAATAAACATTTACACACTTAATGTTGATTATTCATTAACGCATTCATAAATGCATCAAGTTAATGTTATGTTCGTTGTTTTATCAGTATTGTTTGTCATTAGATGTTTCGTTCATTTAATTCATTCACTACAGACACATTCGTGTAATGGTGTTGGACACTCATCATCCTTATATACATTATTTTGGTGAATGCATTACGGGCCGTGACCTACTAGGGGTTAATTTAAACTTAAGGTAATCTGAAACATATTTGCGTATTTAATGAACGAGTTAAACAATAATGAGGCCAACAATATATATATTACATTGTACATCAATTTCTTTCAGGCAGTGAGTTCAATCCGTGTCGGGAGGATTATGATTCCAGTACAAGTTTCGACGCATTTATATTGTATCATTATGATGTGATATTGCACTTGTTCCAGTGAACCATGGAAGTGATCATGTTAATCACGATCTGTAATACCCGACGTACTTTTACAGTATGACATTGAGTATATTTCTTTTTTTTTTGGTTTTGGTACGTGATATCGTGATCATCTCACTGAACTGGGACTGCTTGTTAAATACGATATGATGTGATGTGAGATAGTTCTGTATAAACTTCGTATATTTATACGATATGGGTAAATAAAATGTTGCGTAACATTAATCATTATTTTTGTCTCGTAGATTACTGAGCTGAGGAGTAGAGTTGCTGTCCTGGAACGGGGAGGTTCCCAGGAGAAATCCAAAACAAACAAAGTCGGCAATGGAGTAAAGGTTCGTCATTTCAATGTCATTATGTAACTGTCATTCTAAAGTACTATCACACGCTCAAATTTCTTTAGAACATTTCCAAATCTAACATCATATTTCTACTAAATTCCAACTTGGCTATTATGTCATATTTCCATTAAGATAAGTCATTGGCCATCATAACGTGCATAATCTCTTTTGCGACACTATCATCTTGGGCTTCCGGTAAATACATTGTATTATATTTTTAGCATTGATCAATTCAGTTTTTCCCTCGTCAATCCGTGGTCTAACATTGCAACATCGGTGTAAGTAGTGTAAATAGTATTCTATATTCACAGCAGGCCGTGCGAGTAGCTGTGGCCGAATGCAGTCGACACAAGGGAATGGAGTTGGACCTAGACACCAAGTAAGTTGTTAAATATGTTATAAGAAGGAGCATGATGTAAATGATAAAGTTTTCTAAAATCCCTACAAGACAGTGGTAAGTATAAGAATGTTAAGCAGAACAGCCTTTCTCTAGCGCACTTTTTAAAAGTTACCTCACGGTAACTGCAAGTTACTATAGTATCACTATCAATGAAGTAATTTTGTATTACGCTGGTATCGAATACCGGTATATAGATCCTATTTTAAACGAATTTTACCAATGCATATACCTAATGAAGCTGATTTCTAATGCACATACGTGGTTACTTACATACACTCTGATTGTTCCTAATTGTCGAACAGATATATACAAACGATCTTTCTTGCCGTCAGCTGTTGTAGAATGGAACAACCTGCATGAAAACCTTAAGGAATCCGAATCGTATGCAATATTTAAAAACAGATTGTATAAAGATAACACCAAACTTCACGACATTTTTCAAAACTTTGGATCGAGAAACGAACAAATTTTACATTGCCGGATAAGATTGGGTTGTAGCAACCAAGACGGTCATAAATTCGATAGATTTATTAACGACCACTCGCGATGCTCCTGTGGGCATCTGTATGAAGATGTGCATCACTACCTATTCACTTGTCCAATTTATGCTAATATTCGTCATGCAAGTTTCTTTTACATTAATGGGCATAACATGGACACTGTCTTATTTGGTAACAAGAACTTGTCAAATACTATACATATATAAAAGAATCCAGTCTGTACATGAGTTTATATCTCTTACAAAACGCTTCGACTGACATACTATTTTATTTTGATGACACTATTTTGATAATGTGTGGATGTGTTGTTATGATGTAATCATCCTGTTGAAATGTATTTATTTGGGGAGAGACATTAATATAGGGGAAACCCTGTTTGTCAATCCCCCTGTACATGAAAGTACCTGAATAAATATTGGTTAAACCATACACTCTGATTTCAGCATGCAGTCTACGAACAACAGAGCCGTAGCAGCCTACTGCTGGAAGTATGCCAAGACAGTTGCGCAAGACATGACTTCAGATGTATTTAAAGGTGAATATATATCATTGCATTTTGATAAAAGTGTACATATACATACATGCAACATACGGAAGAAATATTATTTTGAAAATTATTTACAAGAGATCTAGATATTGACATCGCTATTATTTATATAACTGGTGTCACATGCTGACACTAATAGGTTACGAGTTATCACATAACTTTGTTGATACAAACAAATGTTAATACAAACATATATATAAAACCTGGAATCAATATGTTTCATAGTTAGATTAGGTGCAAAATGGTTAAACCAATGATTTATTTATAGTGGCCATGGATAGATACCTCAACTCGAAGAAGGAGCAAGAGTCAAGAACTAGAAGAGGCAAGTTGCAGGCTCACACAGATGGGCAGAGAAAAAACCAGCGGAAGAGGAGGGTAAGTGGAGAACCCATACATAACCTATACTATTTATGGTAAATAGAAGCGCATTTGAGTAACACTCCACCCGTCTGTTGTATATAAGTACATGTTATGGTATTGAAGCACGTCTAAAACCGTTCCTTTGGTTATTTCATTAATATCAAATCCATACATTACTGGAAATATATGTGTGTGTGTGTGTTTGAATATCAAAATATTCATTTACCCTCATATTTTTTATGTTTTGTTACTACATTTTGAAAATATCGTTATACTAGGGGTTCTGCTAGCTAAATTTAATACACATGGCCATATGAAATGGAGGAGGGTTAAAACGCACGAAACTTTGAATATTTGAGCCATAATATTACAGTTTCCATAATTAACCTATTAAATAAATAAATAAATAAAATAAACAAATACAAATTAAATATCCAGAAAATATCACACTCGATTTATATTGTTAAAGATTATTTTTATTTTTTAGAAGAGCAGAAGTCGTGTTGAGGGGTTGGAATTGTCTGAACTTCCGCAACACGTGAAGACAAAGTATCGTCAAGCCCTTAGCCAGCGGGAGATGATGTCCACAGAGGAAAGCGATGTTGACGACGACGGACACAGGATCTTCCGCACTAAACAGAGGAATTGGGAGGCACCGGAGTTGACGTCCGCCAAGAGAATTGCTGATGCAGCGTATACCAGGAAGTCCGGCTCAGCACCAGCAACCAAGATGAAGAGAACAAGGGGATACTCTGATGCGCCAGTCCCCTCCGTCAACGACGACAACAGATGGACTATTGCTACAGAGTATGGACTCTTGTGAATTTATTGACAGACAGACAGAAATAGTTTATTTGAGTGTCACAAGTCAGTTACATGAAGATATATATACATTGTAGAATTCGAGTTAAGAAAACTGACATCCAGTCATAGACTGGCTTATTAGACACTAAACATTAAAACATTTTAAATATCGTAAAAGTATAGGTTAAACATAGAGGAATATTTGTCTTTTAAATGCTTTATAATATATACAATAATATACAAATATATATATGGAAAGATGATTTAAAATGAAATATATCATTTTAGTGGAATATAAAATGTATAATGTAAAATATAAATGTATAAAAGTGAAATGCTGCTAGAGTGAAACTACATGATAAAACATTTTGCTTATGCTTATGCTTATGCTTATAGATGTAGGGGGTTTACAAAAACAACATCTGAATCGACTTAATGTCTTTCGTTTCTGGCGGGAAATAATAATCTTATATAGTGTTCTGTTTGAAGATCCTTTTTGTAAAGCCTATAGGTTGTCAGTTTATTTCCATTTGCAGTATTATTATCATTCTACAGTTGGGTAAACCATTCTTCTTCACCCTGGTGTTTCAGTTTCTTCTTAAACGCACACATCACATGTCTTAAGGTTAGATGAAATGACATATGGTCCAAATCGGATTCATTAAAATGGGATGTCAATTTGATGATTGCTCGATTTTAAATTTCTGAAATCGGTTCATAAATTACTTATATACGGCTTTTTAAAAAAACGCCTGATGTAGCCCCGGCGACCAGAATGAAAGTCTGCAGGGGTGTGACCCGTGAAGGGATGACTTCTGTGACGTATGTGAAGGGATTTGATTTTCGGCGTTAGTCAAAATTCAACGTAATTTCGCAACATTTTGATTGTTAATTTCAAAAAGATACCTTCAATAAACCAACTTAAATTTCACACATATCGGATGTTTAGATATCCAACTAGGTAATTCCGCAGACGACAATTACACAATTGTTACATAAACATGTCTTTTTGGCGATGTAATACACCTCAAACATTCATTTAGCGGCAGTGATAATCATCATTAATTAATTACTCAGGTCCCACGGGCACCAGCTGACTCGCGGGCCTCGCCTGTGTTTAATCACATTCACGCCTCACTGATTGTTCAAAGTGTTCGGCGTGCTAATTTTTGCATTGTTAAAATGGGTAAATTAAAATCGTCCTAATGATCAATTGCAAGTGTATATTGTCTCGATTTTATGCTCAATTGATTCCGATATATAATGTCTGTAGAGGTAATAATCTGTCATTCTTTTGAAAAATGCATTTCACGTGAACTTTACAGATCCTGGAGCATGTAGTAGATGAGATATATTTATTCGTGTACACATCTTCTCAACTGTGGACGCAAATGACTTTCTTCGCCATTTAGACCATTCAAATAATTGCTAAAGCACCGCGAGTCCTCGGTTCTAGTGAGTCGAATATAAGCACGCACTGAAGCTATCCTTTGTTTCGTAGAACATGATATCCATCCCATTTCACCTTGTACAGCTATATTTGATGTATTTCGTTGAACTCCTAGGTAGAATCGACATGCTCTGTTCTGTATTTTGCTGATAAGGCGTTGTGATGACAGTCCCCATAAAAGCGCCCCATACATGAGAATAGGTTCGACAGTAATTTCAAATAGTTTAGTGAAAACATCTCCTGATGATATTTTTATACGAGTACAGTTCGATTAGCACTTTAACATATTTCCAAAATACCGAGCCTAATATAAATGTTCTTCGAAGCACATCCAGGTATACTTGTAGGATCCGACATAGTCTAACTCAGCTGCACCACAGTAAACGTTAAAATCTCTTAAAGGGACTCTTCTATTTTTAAAATGAACAGTCTTCAGCAGTGATACATGTTGAAAAGAGTATTATTTTATTATTATTTGTTATTGTTTTAATGCTACTGCTTTTGTATCAAACGGGTATGAAACGTTTGATTATTCAAAATTGTGTGAATAATAATATTAATACAATTATGGGATAACTCCTTAATGCTTGGAAACAGCGTGTCCTTGTTTTTTCCGAAAATAATGCCTTCGGCTCAGAAGCTGATGACAGTTTGGACGTCAGACACACATGTGCTATCTGATAAATATATTCATGGGTTTACCGACGTGTTAAATGCAGCAAGTTTTTTTGCATGTTTTGTTATGAAAATGGAAATTGAGCGACAGTGATGTGGTAGATATGCAGAATGATTTACCATTCCATCATTGTTTCATAATTAAACCTCTCGCTACAGGCCACTTGAACTACCTTCGACCATGGCTTTACCGAATCATATACTTTCGTTTTAGAACTAATTTTAATATTGATTCAGGAGCATTACTCGGTCACAGAAACAGTGCAGGATGAATTCCCCTCTTCGCTGAGGTACACCCTTCACTTTTGCATTGATTCAAGTTTTCTTTTTTAAAATTTGGTAGCTCTGAAAAGAGCTGTTTTAATAGTGACAATAACACTATTTAAAGAAGTTCTACAAAACTGAGTCATCGTTACCCAACTGGCTGTTCAATGATACGTAGTATCTTAATTCTGCGATCTCCTCGGCCTTTCCACAAGCATACTCGTAGTATGCATTTCTGATTCCTTCAACCGTTGCTATTTTAAGTCTAAGGTTGTAGATGAATGAACGATGGTTCTCTTGTTGAGCCTTGTCATAACGTATCTGCAAACCTTGCAAGTGGTCGTTGAGAAGGACAATCTGCTCACATGCCCTTTTGTAGAGAGTTTCAGCTTCTTTGAGTTTCATGTTAAGGTATTCCATGGTTATAGCAGAAGCAATACACGAATGTGCAATAAATTCGAACATGGAGACATCCTATATATGGCGATGACACGTGCCCGCTTCCTGCAGGCCAACTTGCCTTCTTGGCGTCATACAATACCACTTTTGCTGCCAGAGCAATTAGCTGCCAGAACGTGCCCACCTGTTAGCAGACGGGGCAGGTGTCACACCACTAGAAATGCACCTGTCAATCAGGCTAATTAATATGGCGAGACAACTGTCTGGCTTTTCACAACACCTCATTTCATTGTCTCAAAAATAAGATGCTATAAGTAGCCAATAGAATCCTTTATAACATCACATGCTCCGCCTTCCCACCACTGAATGTACATGCAGTCATTCTTGAAAGTTTGTAGCTGTATCATTTGTGATAGTTGTCAGTTGTCATCATCAGTGCGTCACTACCTGTCGCATCAGTAAAGGATTTATTTGGATTTGTTCTAGAGGAGCCAGGTATCAGGTAAGATTCATAACCGTGCTGTCAAAATATATATGGACCACTTGCCGTTTCCGTTTTGTTTTCATGTTGTATATGTTGTATATAAAGATTGATTGAACAGTATTTTATTTCCGTTATCATGTTACAAAATCTATACATATGAAAAAATAGAGAAGGAAAGGAATAAGCAAACATACTACAACAGCCTATATAAATGCTTCTTCTAAACAAAATGAAAAATTTAAAGTTAGAATTGCGCAAAAGTGATCAAACTTACTGACTTAAATGATTAAAAGTTAATTTACATATGGTACCGTGGGATATTGCTATTTTATATTATGAGAAGCTATTGATATGATTCATTGAATTGTAAACATATAATTGTTTTTTAGGGATTGTATTCATTTCAAACGTTTTAATCCAAAATAGATTTCACAGATAAATTAAATCAACTAACTACGGATATATATATATATATATATATATGGTTTTAAACCATTTTATAAATTGCAAATAATAAATTCCCGCTTGTTTGTCAAATATCTTAAATCATTTTACTTACATAAACAGTGCCCAAATACTGATAACAATATTGATTTTAACAAAGTTTTCATATTGATGATACTATGATTTATACATTTAGCAATGAAGATATCTAATTTTTATTCTCAAGAACTATTTTCAATATATATAAAATTAAATAACCACCACGTCCGTTTTCAATAACACTCATTTAGATATGTCTTATGTCCATATGTCTCATTTTACAAAATTTTAATAAATACTTATAAACGCAATTTTTATCATCACACGATATAATTTTGGTAAATGAATACAAAATCCTCATTATGTTATAGCGCTGATAATTTCCGTGCGTATACTGGAGTTTCCTTGAGTTTCCTGAAGTATCCTGCGCTCAGGAAATTCCATGTAAACTGATCATGATACCTCATGAAACCCTTAGGGTATCCTGAGCAGGATACCTCATTAAACCCTTAGGGTTTCCTGAGGTATACTGTATCAGGATACCAACACTTTTCTAGCAGTGCTATTTATTGAATAATGTCATATTTTTATTTGATCAAGTGAATTGTGAGTGTGACTAACTCGGATGTGTTCATGTTAATTAGTCAAATTCTATTATGCAAAATAATATTATCATGTATATTTTGTTTGCGATGTGTGTTTGAAACTGGAGAACTGTATATATGATGTAAAACAAATTTCCCTTGGGACAATAAAGACATTATCTTATCTTATCTTATCTTAAGATTGATTGAATTGTCACTCTTAACAGTCTGTCATATTTGAAGACGTTTACTTTTACTGTTCACTCACAGATCACACAAAATAATCATCTAAACCAACGCAATGCCTTTAACATATTCTAGAGTTACATGATAAGGAAATAATTGGTTTATGTATATATGAATATATAAGACATAATGAATACAATTGTGACATATGTATGTGGAATGTTGTATTCGTGTGATTATAGTTAATCTATCTCTCGAACATGCTAATACATCTTTACAAGCACAAGTATTATTACATGTCATTGTAAAACAGTAAACAGATCCATCTCAGGCGCTGAACAGCATGTTTGCAGTAATTATCTCCAAACTGATACTATTCATCATTCAACACATGACAGATATTTCGATTTAGCTTGGGCTTGTGTTATCCTTTTGTCATTTAGAGAGTTATGATACACTCAGACTTTACGTGATTGTTTCAGGTCTCATTTCCTGATTAGGACAACGAATGAAACAATAATGTAGTGTAACCAGTGTCCAATACAAATCTTTGTTGACATCAGCATCGTGGCAATCAAGCATATTTATCACTAATTTGAAGTTACAATATATCACAATGACAGTTTTACAAACTACATGGCTGTAATGAATCTGACGTTCACTAAACAACGGTATTGCACTGCGTGCATAACATAAAAGCAATAAAACTCTATTACTATCCATTAAAAATAAATTAATATAGCATACACACATGGACACGGGCATGCAAGGAAAGTCCACATTGAACACTGTTTAAACATATTTAGTTGTCAGAATTCCTTACGACGCAGTTGACACCCAGAGTGATAAGGAAATAATGTTTCTCCAAAGTATAATGTAGTTTACCCTTCTTGAAATGCATCAAAATAACATTTAAAATATAATATTGCATAACGTACATATGTGAACATATGCTTCTGTCTCATACAATGAAAGACAATACATTTATATCCTGAAGGAGCGAAAACCTTCCAAGCACATATTTTATGATTACTTTGGAACCATAAGCACCTACTCACTATTGTGGTCTTACAGTTTCATGTTACAAGAACATATGTCGTGATAAAGCTCCATTGAATGTGTATACATGTCGTACATGTTCCCGTTGTATTACTTCTTGATTTAGAATTGGTGGTATTGGAGCTATATTAATATATGATAATGTTTAATTTTGCAATCAAGTCTACACTTATACACATTATAGACATGTACTTTGTTAAAGTAAAACCGTTATGCTGATATGCTATAAACCTACATTTATAGGGAACATTCTATTTGATTGCTAGTGTTAGGATGTCCCAAAACATTCTATTGAACACTAGCGGTTACTGGGTCGTTACAACAATTTACTTTCCATGCAATTAAAGCCTGCCATAGTTTGCACTGGCAAAATTATTCCAAATGATATCATTGGATAATGTTTAGTCAACTAAAACTAAATCCATTTTAGTTCAACGAGTGGGTTAGGTTTTATCAGTTTTACAGTACTCTATTTCAACATATTCTAGTAGTTTCAAAACTTTGACCTGAAATCATTAGTACACCTTGTTGTAAATTATCCAGTATAACACGGCAAACGAACTCAATTTTACGAATCAATATGTCAATCGATGATAAGATGCTGCTGTTATATTACTGCCATGAGACATGGAAATAGTTTATTGTCATTGACATCTTGTTGAAGCATGTAAAAGAAACTCATATAGATATTAGGAGCAGATATATATACGGTTGCACACAATTTATTAAGTCTTGTGATTACAGGTGTTCTTGGTTAATAACTATTTTTGCAGACAGAACTGGAAGCTGTAAACAGTGCATGTACGATAGTAATTCATAACAAAATATACAAAACATAAATCAATGCAGCTTCAAGGAATATGGCCAAATGTACATAACATGTCAACTATTCCGAAATTCTGCTGAGGTAAAACATAGTTGAGAACTCATTTTAAAGCAGATGTATCAATCTAATAGTAAATAAGAAGAAATTTATGAATACTAGCAACTCATTACCTAAATATGCATTGTGCATATGTTATTCAGAATCATACTAAATTCTAATAATGTAGGTTCATTATTACATTATCATAACATGCACAAATGCTTCAATGTTGTATTTAAGAGTCCTAATTGTTCGCACCTTATGTCTTTTCGAATACTATTTGAAGGTTCTCGAGACAAAACCTGGCAAATTTTAGAAAAATATAATTAATAATATATGTCAGTGCATCACTGACCTGGTACTCAATATATTCATGGACACCTGTGTTGACAGTAGACCAACGAATATGTCTACATAATTCTGAAATTTCATTTGTGTATCCGAACAAATAGAATGTGTTCAAATGTAGTTTTTCATGGTCGAGTCTGATAGGTTTAGGAGATAATGAAGGCTATTTAAGTTTAAGTTATTTAACTATTCTTAATATTGACATGCACATGATAACAGTGGTTATTTATTATAAATACAAATTAAGATAATTGATTGGAAGATTGATGATATCCTAATAACTTGTGGGTAATGACAAATTGATCGTTATAACAACTGCGGGACTACTTTATCACTATACCATTGCACAGCTATGACACTGCTTTGACATGATGTTTTCTTAATATGTATATTTTCAAAAAAGAATTCTATTTGTAGTTTGATTAGAAGTACGATTAGAACGATAAAATAAATAGATTACTTAAAATTGTTGTGAACTCAATTTTGCGCAAGATGACACATGACTGATGCTGTACTAATTTGGACGGAGCTAAGCCAAAAATCAAGACTTAATATTTGGTTTGACATGCACTGTGTTTTGCATATGTATATATCTTTAACAAACCTTAAACTACAATGCTTGATTGTTTATGAAATGAATCTCATAATGTGTTTGTTGACTGGATTATAAAGGCTTTGAAAGTTCAAGGTAAGTAAGCTCCAGCATTTCTACCAATTAAACTGCACGTTTTACTGATCTGAACCCTTTATAAGCCAGTCAACAAACACATTATGAAATCTATTTCTTAATTCAAATATACATTTCAGTTCTGACAACTGACGATGAAATATAACCAACGATATACACAATGAAGTAATATATTCAAATCATAATGTGATGTTTAGTATATATGAAATGTATTTTAGAAATGTTTTATATTTCCCCAACACAGTTAGATATTGACCTGTAAACTGTTTGAGTTCATGAAAGAAACATTGATGATGTACATTTCAAGCCAAAAGAATTATTCTGTCAAAATATATTAGCATGGCCATTTATCATTTTTGGTTTCTTCCGTGCAGTCGTGTATCTGCATTATGAGAGCAAGATTACATACATGAAATACTTGATATTATATTACAGTTGATTCAAACATAATTGTGTCATAAGTAACGTTCATAAATTACATATACATGTACCTGAATATAAAAATTAATCTGCATTGAAAAGTACACAGCTGACCTTCTTGTGGAGCACACAGGTGTAAGTGGTTAGGTGCTGACTTCTCACGCCAAAGACCCTGTTCGAATCTCGGTGGTGACTCACTGCTTTATGTCCCTTTGGAAGGCATTCCATCGACATTGCATTCAGTCGACCCAGCTGTTTAATTGTGTATCTGAACGCATGTTGTACGAACTTTTTTAATTTTATAATTTTCGACAAGTTTGTATGATTAACCAATCATGTTTGTCATTTGAAAAAATGCAACCTGACAAAGTACACATTTGCTTACCTTATCCTATGGTTTTATCACTGTAACTAATCAAACACAAAACCTAAATGTAGTGTGAATGATCTATATACAACTGCGAAGCTGGAACATCAACACATTCACATTGTGAGAAATAACAGTAATACTCAAATTCATATTGAAGGTAGTCTTTTTTTCCACTGTTTTCGTTTAAGATTCAAATCACGATTTCTGGAAAACGTGTGTACATTTAATTTGCCCTTTCTTAACAAAGAGACTATCTGTCAAAGATAATTTTTAATTATTGGCTTTCTATTTTCTTATTTTATTTTCAATATTACCTAATGTTACACCATCTATATACTGCGGCCTCTCTGACATAAATTAACGTACAATATTTGTTACATGTTAAATCAGACAGAACATTAATATTTGTCTTGCTTGGCCTCGTTCATATCACAGTAAAGATCTGTAAATATTCAGGGGCATATTATTATGATAGGCATTGGAATCTCAAATTACATTGGACCTAATAACATTTCCTGTAATTAGCATATTTCAATTCAGACTAAAGCATCCCTATCATGTTGCAGTTGCCTTCAGTTCTTAGTTCTCACATTATGTTTTGTTGTTCATTTTGACATTTCAATTGAAACCACTGTAATTTATATCCAATCCAATACGAACGATACATGAGTCAATGGTAAATATAGAAGCCATTTCACATCAATACAAGTAATATATACCAGGAGAAACATTGTGAAACATTTTTCAAATGAAAATTGGTCACATTTGACAGTCAGATGTTCTACAAGGTTAGACGCTATCGTGTTGAAATACAATACATCATCTGTTCACAACAGACTAGATGATTACCATACCTTAAATATATGTACAGTTTGACATTTTCTTGAGTTTTAAGTTGTTATTTTCATACGTGTGTGTCCATGACATTGATGTACTCAGAACAAAAAGAAGGAGAAAAATAATGAGTTCTGTAATTACCAGACTTCTTATATTAAAAAATACATTCAGACAAGAAGGCATTATGACAGACTAATTGCTGGTAAGACAGCTGTCTCCTGTCCTCCCGGACACTGAAGTACTCTATGATTTGATGATGACATCTGCATCTGATCCCTTACAAACCATACTAGACTACACGTGGCAGCAGGTGTTAATGTTAACTAATGTACTAGCATGTGCCTTTTATATCTTACATTTAATAAAGTTGTGTTACGTTTTGTAGAGATCTCTTGATTTAATTGTATGAATTGTATTAATTGTATTGTATACAGGGCCTCAAAAAAAGGATGTATAACATTTTGTGGGATATATAAGTTAAATCTTTTCCCTGCATATTTCCATGGGAACTTGTATATACACAATATGTTTAGTATTTGTAATGTGGAGTTCTGAAACTGAATTATGTGTCTGATCATTCTTTTTAAGATTTTGAATCTTTTACAGCGGGCAACTAAAAACGTTCCGACTTTCAATTGTGCAGTTGTTGGATGGACCCATATACAAATGAAGCATGATGATTGCATGTTGAATAACATTGACAATTGTTGAATACCGTAACATGTTTAAACGTTTTTGAAAGTCTGCAAGTGAAAAGACCTAAGATATGATTATTTGGAGATATTTGCATATTCCAATTGTAATTGAAACTGAATTAACCACATAGCTTCACGCGTTAACACTATTTGCTATATCGTATGGAATGTGGTATATTGTAAGCTTCAAATGGGACCAGTAGTAGTGGTACATTTACACATTGTACAGCATATTTAATTTGCATTAAGATATGTTTATTTGGAGATATTTGGCTATTCCAATATGTCAGTGTCCCCTTTTCAAATATTTCTGGTCTCTGACAACCATACCTGGAATTCCTAAACCTTATCTGAGTACTGGGTGGGTGTGCCACACATACTCTTCCAAGGTAGTCTTATTTACAGAACCACATCTTGATAAGCACATAAACGTTGGCAATCTAGACAGCCAACAACTATTTTGTATTATTATAAACACCATGAATAGCAAAAATGCCTTCCAAAAACGTTCCACAAGTTGCCAGACTAAGATTTGAAGGGACGATATCGATAAACCAGATGTATGAAAGTCAAAAGAATTGCGAATTCTTCACTATTTTCTCATTTGTAGGTAATTGCCACTCTTTGACTGTGGAATCGACACAGTATGTCTGGAAAACATCTACATTAGCTCTTACAAATGTTTCTGATTTCTGATTCCCGACTGTTTTATTTAAAAGAGCAGTCCTGTACAGTGATCCTGATTTGTCGTGTGTGAAGGTATTTGTATGGTTTGTGAAAAATTAGACCGTACTTGCTACACTTACAAATGCATTGGCATAAGTATCAGGAGGAAACAGACAAAATTAAAGCATCGGTTATTTAGGTAATTAAGTTTATTATAGGACATTCTAGATCTGCATCAGTATTACTCATTGCCTATGGATTCCCTCACGTTTCGTTTCTTTAGGGTTGATATGTAGGTTGTTTTGGATTTTAACTATCGACTGTGTTGCTGTCATCCATTAACAATAACTGAATCTAAATGGTGACTTTTCTGAACATATTTCCGTTGGTGTCTGAATTTCAGTGATTCACAACATAATTGCCCATTTTTTTAAAACCTTGCTTTCCTTTCCACGTGAAAACATCTGACTTCTCTTACACGTGGAGACAATGACACAGAAAACTTGGATACCACAATTTAGTAAAGACTGTAAACTGTATTTTGCAAACTCTGTGTCGCCAATTTGTAAACACTAACTCAACTTTATGAATAGTATTAGATAATAGAACCAGTGGTGGTGTATTATCTTGTATATTATTCAGTTGACCGCTGTTATCGACTTTATTGAATATAATCAATGGTTAATTCGCCGATTTAGTAACAGAGTGTAAATGTTGTTGACCCCTGTGTCAACACTCTGTATTTGCGGTGTAAATTTGACCACGTTGGTACATTTTACTGTACGTTGCTTAGTAATAATAGATGTAGCCCACATGATGAAAGGTCCTGAACATGCTTGGGTTATAAGAAATGTGAACAGTTTATTCCCTGCTCTACACTGAAACATGAGTTTTGAGATGTGCAGGGCAAGACAAAAGTTCAAAAATGTGCCTTTTTTACAAATCAGTTGTAGTGTTGTTATTGAGACCTCAAGGTACCACCTGAGACATCTCACGTTAAGACAGGGTGATAATGCGACTAATGCTACGAGCATGCTTTCATATGGAAAAATATAAAGTATACATATCTATTATCACGTCCACCTTAAAGTGGAATGGGGATAAAGAAACGAATGCTGTCCACCCAGCTGTCTGTCCATCTTATATTCGTTCCATCCTTGTAACGTGTAGTTATTGTGGGTATTCTTGACATTGGGTTTGTAAATGAAGGAAGTTATGATAACAGTCTTCTGCAAAATGTAGGCTCGACCACATTTTAACATTGAACCAATGTTCGAAATGATATACAGCAAAGCGATTTTGTGACGAGGAAGTTATACAAGTCTCCTTCTTTTAATAAAAGACGATGTTTATATTCTCTACTTGTGTTTGGTGAATGTGTGTTGGACACACACATGTGTAGAGATTAACATCTCAAATGATTTATTTGTTACCACACACACACATTCTCCATTTAATTAAGGGTATTTCTGGCTCACATTAACAAGTGACACACTCTTGTTTCCGCTGCTAAAGTTTCTCATTAGGTAACAACAGGAAATAATTCCATTTATTGACACGACTGATTTGCATTTTATGGAAAGAAGGGATAATCGATAACTACACATTTTCAAGGAAAATCTTATTTCCGGAGCACATTTTTGGTTGTGTAATTCTATTAGAATTTGTGAAAAATTAGTATACGGTCAAAGTTTTTTTGCGGTTGTCAACTTTAACATTTACATCCTGACACATTAAAGACGTTTCTACATTCCTTATCAAGTTCGCCTTGGGAGTTAGTCAGACAACCTTTGTCAAAACATCGATTCACATGAGTAATCGTAGCAACAAATTCCCAAATGCAAAGATTAATTTCAGCACGACCGAACCGAACCATTTGTTGATATAAAGTGTTTCTTGGAAGCTGTTCTTGAGTGGTATATATTCTCTTATATCGTAGCCTTTATTTATGATACAATCGATACAACTCTCGCTTTATGTCCATACAGCAACAATTGACGATGAAAGGGAGGAAATTCCTATTTTCAAATCTAATTTTACCAACATTTCGACGCCTGGAATCCATATTTTTTAAAACTTTTGCTTTATTTCCCTTTGTGTACTTGCTACAATGGTATATTGAAATGTTTGGGTGTGATTCAAGTTGCTTTCTGTCCAATATATTAGAACACACTTGAACATACGTTTGTGTATATGATACATAGGAATAATTGTCACAGTTTCTATATAGTTTAGTTTCTTTCATGCTTTTATTGTTAACGTTGAAAGTTAACATATAATACATAATGTATGAAGCTAACGACGGATATTTATTTTGATTCTTTGAAAGTTATTTGACGATCATGTACAAATTGGCACAGGATTTTTTTGTGATAAGACATATTAATATCATAACTAGGTAGAAACAGGAAATATGTTCATGGGCTTCAAAAAGGTTATGTACCTACACCTGACATCGACAAATGAATGTCTTGCCCTGTCCAAATAAAGATGGAGTCCATTTTTTAATTTCGTCCAAACTGTAATAAGATGGCGACAAATCAATGAACACGTTTAGTTACATTGATCAATTGCACAGCACATGTTCAATCATTACTATCCTTCTTGGAGTATCATAAATGTGAAGTATGGGGGAATAGAACATGGCTAAATCCTGTCATTGATGCCATGGGGAGCTGTTGTTCTCAGCCCGAAGATCCAGCGTGATTCCGCAGATCTTCTTTTAACAGTGCTCTTGTCGGAGTCAGGGTAATTTTGTGAGCTGGTAAATAATTTTATACCGGAGATCCCAGTTGGTAGGTTTTCCTCGCCATTAAAGTGTAAAGCTTCGGATTTGTCTATATTGTGCAGTATGTCAGCAAAGTGTTATTTGATGCGTATACCAAAGTGTACCTTAGTTTCAAGTAGACTACATTGCGACTTTTGGAGAGGAGAAAGTAGTCACGCACCTGTATGATTTGTTTGTATAATGACTAATGAATGTTTTGTAATGATTTACATATATATATATTTGCAGGTCTTTTTAACACAAGGCTCATCAAAGTTTTTGTGGACTGACCTCGAGATCTGGGTAGTGGGGGCGGGATAGGTGATGGCGACCCTGCAGAGTATGTCCCTGAGGTCTGGGTTACGCCTGTATGCTGTTACATGTGGAAGAAGGAACGCTCGTTTGCATTCCTTTTGGAGTATCTCAGTAGAATTTCGGATGTTTCTTTTTTGAGGATATCAGAAGTGATGCCCCGGGAATCCTTGCCATTGCCTTACATCATTAATTTCATTTCTTCAAGTAAGGAAAGCTCTCTAATGATATGAAAATTCGCTGGTGCTTGTCAATTAAGAGGGAGTAGGTGTCTCTATAAATACAATTGTACTTGTTTTTGTAAAGTTATTTCTGCTGTTTTAGGAATTGATGTTAATTATATATTGATGATATTCTTTAATAACACAGAAACAATAATATCGTCAATGGCTGATTAGATGTATCGACCCATATGTATATGTTTACAGTCTGTCTATTATGTTCCAAATTTAATTAAATGAAGTACAAACATAGTGTATGGATACATACTTTCTTGTGGCCATAAAATGAATTCCATCCGGGAATTATTCCTAACTCAGTTTGAATATCATATACACGTACTTTGCAAGTATCCAATGTGTTGGTCGCTGGATATGTAGACAATTACTTTACTATCGCGGTATGCACACAATCTACTGTGAACTATTTATTCACTGTATTTTATTAATAAACTGAAAGCGTACAGCATCTAGCTTATAATAAAGTCATTGTACGATGGTCTTTGAGCCTCCATCAAGTAACCTATTGAGATACTGTTCCCAAGCAACACCAGAATGGCATAATCACTTCAATTAAATGTGAACAGAGACAATAGCGTTCAGATACGCCTTTACATTAATTAATTATATTGTATTCCCTTCCTATTTCGAGCAACATTACTTCATTAGATCGAAATTGTATTGAAGAAATTGTTTTAGTATTTAAATCAAAACAAACAAGGGCAACTCCTTACCAATGTTCTTATGGTCCAACGGGTCTACATAAATCCTGTGATATATACACTTACATGACATGGCGTACTACAGTGTCTATCTGTAAATCTTTGCATGAGATATCTAAAGAGTTATTCTACAATTCTACCATGACATTGCTGGATAATCGATTCTGATTGGTTCTCCAGCAAAATCAAACGTGATCAATTCTGGATTGAACCTCCTCTGATTTTAGTGCCGCTTCACCGCGTATTGACAAATCTACATTGTGACGTCACAATCTATCCGAACAAACGGCCGTGTGCTCTATTTGTGGAAATCAAAATAACTGATACAATCAAATTAATTTTTTCCTGTAGCGTGTTTTAGAGCTACATCAAATAGATAAGCAAGACCAACTGCGTCAGTATCAAGATCTATCCAAATAGCGACACTTGATGCAGTTGAGAAGGCGAGCAAACGCAATGTCATTGACGCAATGGTTAGCCGCTTCTGAAAATCGAGCGTAACGTTTTGATGTAAAATAAGAAATACATATGTCATATCATCTGCACACCTACGTCGATAACTAGAATGTGCATTCGTTACCCAAATGAGACAAAAACCATCACCTGTAACGCTTCCTTTTAATAAATAAAGTCCTCAAGCTCGTCATTCACAGCGACCGGCAAACGGTAGCCATTTTGAACATCGCATGATATGTTTATGAGGGTTATTCCAAAAATGCGAAATTCATTAAATACGAACCTTGATTTTGTGAGCGCTAATGTTCGGAAAACAAAATTAAAACTCCTGTAATAAATGACACATATATTAGATTTTTTTAAAATGCTTAAAGAGAATGTGTGGGGGGGGGGGGGGGAAACTTTGTGTATAACAAAAATATTTTTTGTATGAAATCGCTGCTGTTGTCACAAAGGATTTTTCGAACGTAATTCGGAGCTCGCGCCCTGCCCTTGTACGCACTGTCAGCATCCGACAAAAAGAGTCCCATGTTAAAACGGTCATGGTAGAATGGAGATAAACCTACTGTGTTTGAAAATCAGAGACATGTCATACTGGATTGATAGCGAGTAAATTTTAAATTGAAACCTCACGCTATGCGTTCAGTAGGTTTATCTCCTAAATACTGGTTGCAATTTATGCAATTTTCAAATAACTCAACAACACCATACAAAGATGACACAAGATATCGGCATTAATGAAAAAAAATTTATAAACATAACTTTAATGACGATGTACCACGTCATCAGTTCATATATAAAGTGGCAGTGAGACATCATTACATTGGATTAATCCTGATAAGTTCATGATATTTGGCGAAGCGGTTATTTCAGAATCTGCCTCTTAATATGAGTAAATAAATGACACATTCATGATACCAGTAGTAGGTTATCCTGACTTTGTTTTTGGCTACATGTATTCACTGAATTAGTTCTATAATAAATAAACAGAGGTAAAGTTCAATCAGAATTGGTGCAGACTGAGAATGAAAGGGGGTCCATCAACTCTCACTTGGAAATCCTGCCTTGCTCATGATTGTGTATAACTTATACACCTGTAACATTTATGATGTAGACATTTCGCCTTGATAATGAGACACCAGACAACCTTTGTTACAGCATTGATTGGCCTGGTTTTTCGCAAATACAAATACCAAAAATGAAAGATCTACTTCGCCACTTGTCACTACAGTCATCAATACATACTTTTGATTTATTTATCTCAAAAGTTTCTTGGAAAGTTCTTATTGGTGAATACTCCCAATATAATATCTGCAACCCTGTTTCAATCGATACTATCCAAACATAACTTCGTTACAACATTGATTGACGACGCATGAGGAGAAATGCCAATATTGAGATCTAATCTTACCCAAACTCGACCCCTTATGGTCACGCCTGGAATCTTATTTCGTCAGACAATTGTTTTACATCTCTTTGAGTACATTGCTGTTATATTGATGCGTTTGGCTGTGATTCAAGTATCATTCATTTGCATTGATTGTAAATGGTTGTAATGATCCATATTGTCAAAATTGCACATGTGTTGTTATTATTGTGCTCACACCACTATTATTAGTAGACGTGTATACTTTCGATTATACAAACGTATACAAACATATCGTAGCATACAGTGGACATTTTCCGGGATTTGTGAAGTCCTTTAAAACAGGCAATACAAAAACTATTTTATTTGGGATTCATTAACAAAGATAATATTGAAATAATTAAGGATTCAGCCATTTAGGCCTTTTTTCGAATTTCGATCTACTTCCTGAGTTCCCCCCCCCCCCCCCCCCCCCTTAGAAGAAAATAACTTTAAACCTCAATAGCTTGAAAACTAATCAAGATATTATCACAAAAAAAACATAATGTGGGTAAAAACATTCCCAATCGATAAGGCCTATAGCGGTTTTCGGCCGATGTAATAGATGTTTTACTATTTCGCAAAAACTTAAAATTTTGCGCACTTTCGCGATTCTGAGGGTACGCATCTTAAAAAATATTCTTCAAAATAACGGCAATACATACAGCATCATGCAGTAGCTCTTTGTGAAGCTGGAATAATACTGTTTATATGATACTATAAACCAAAGCTCTACATTGAACCGTTTACGGGTTACAACATTTTAAAAATTGAACTTTTAAAAAAAGGGATTTTCGGCCTTTGAATCTAAAGGGACATAACTCTGTCAGAAATAGTTTGATTTGTAATCTGTTTCTTGCAATCTGTTTTCCATGGTTATTGCCACAACTCCACTACAGAACAATATCATATAAAAGTTGATAGTTTATGCACAATTTAAACAGTTTTAAAAACATTTGAACTTTTATGATTTTGGGACTTTTCGAGGTGCATTTTCTTTAGGGAATTATTGTTCTTCAACCAATAAAGAGACAAACATGACTTTAATATCATTTCTAAACGGAAATATATATTTTATTAAGCACAATATTTGTCAACCATGTATCTATAAAGGTTTTCAAGTTACAGTCAATTGAATATTGCCATTTTTCGAAAATCGTCATTCTCAACAAATTTCAAACGAACACAGGTGCCTAATTAATTAAGCAATTGAAACATGACTTACGTTGTCTGATGGACAATTGCAGGAACAACAACTTTTGTATTGAAGCCTTTCATCAAAAAGTAGATAGTTAGTCTTCAAACATCCCAAACGTCACATTGCGGTCCAAAATTAAGCATTTTTCAGTATTTTCTTAAATATTCAGAAGACCATAACGCATTAAATATGTAAGCAATCTAAATGAAGATTACATCTTCTTAAGTAGGAAGTAAAGCACAATATTATCTATGTTACACCTAAGGATGAAAATATAACCGTTGATCTTAATCATGAGAAACCTAATGATGGGGTTCATTGATATGTGATTTTTCCATGTTCACTTTAAGACTTGCAGATTTCATTAAATGATGTACAGACACAAATGTTATTCATTGTCAAGTCAAGTTTATCTTATGGTTTTGTCTCTATTTACATTTTACTTTATTTAAAACAGACACTGGAAAAAGAGTTACCTGCCCTGCCTGACAAGACGTGTGTGTACACGCTCTCGCTAATTTTCCAGATAAACGCTAAACCAAAAGCTGTGAGTAAAACAGTCCATATTGGTTTATTAAAGCTCCCCGAAGTCATCGATATCGATGGGAATATCTCTAGACGTAAGGAGAGCGAGAATAGGAACTTTCTCGCACCCGCATGGGACCCGGCAGGTCTACTGACTGGCCGAGGTATATTGACTTGGGCTATCGACTCCTAACTACATATGTGTTACTGACATGCATATACAACACTAGCTCCATCGTTGTGTCTACCTTGTCTAATATCCCACTATCGGGAGACGTTGAACTCAGCCCTGGACCCGCCGGTAAGGGTAATCATATGAATGAAACCGACATAGCTTCTATGAAACTTGAGATTTTACAGGAGATTCGTTTAATGAAGAATGAACTACGTTGTGATATCAAGGAAGTCAAAACCATTACAATTAAGTAGTGCGGTTGATGATATAAAACGTACAATAGAGGAAGTTCAAGGTGAACAAAATGTACTTCGTTTAGATGTAGAAGCTATGAGTGAGCGTCTAGACAAAGTGGAGCGATCTCCTCAGAGCGGACCTGGTCAGAGTGTTGTGACAGACTTACAGCAAGAAGTAGAGAAGCTGTAACAATATAGTAGACGGAATAATGTGTTGTTATATGCTGTGTCCGAAAATCCAGACGAAGCTTCCAATGATCTTAGGACCCTGTCATGTGATATCTTGAATGATAGTTCGCATTCGGACACTGTCCAGTTTTCACCCCAAGATATTGCTGAAGTTCATAGGATCGGTCGTTAGTCATCGCAGGGAATCATACCAGGTCAATTATCATAAAATTCTTTAGTTCGGACTTCAAAATCCGCTCACTTGGATTAAGACAGGAACTGAAAAGTAAAGGATATACCCACAGACAGAGGAACACGCTAAAAAATCTACGAGCACAGAACAAACGTGGATATTTCAGGAACGGCGAGCTTTTGGTTACTGACAATATAACAATCTCTTACACAGGTACATCAAACTCCACTACATCAAACTCCAGTACAACGGACACCTCTCATGTTGTCACTGCTTCCGTACACACCTACGGGTGTGGCCCCGCCGATCTACGAAATGATGACACAGCTGACGTAAATAATCAGTTTCTATTTTGGAATATCTCTGGTTTCCTAAATAAACTATCCGATACATGTTTTATCGCTTATATCACAAACTTTGATATCATTGAACTTCTAGAAACATGGACTGTTGATTATGCTTATGCTTAGTTTTTCCCAAAATGGTTAACTCAATACAGTCTATTTATAAATCAGTTAAGGCCTGTGTTAGATTCGATACGAACTGTACAATAAATCTCGATACTTCGAAGCCCAATTAACTTTATTATTTTCTATACCTTTTAACAGCATATAATACATTTATTTTGGATTCCGAGTGTCAGACATATTTAATAATTTTAACCAATATTGGACAGCTCTTTTATATGCAAAAATATAGAGTGGGTACCTGCCACATTCACCACGGCCAATGTTATTCGGCGAAGAGCTCTTAACGCCTAAGAACCACTTACAAGCCTAAGTATGTACAGATTCCATAGAATCATTCTGACAGAATCCCCAGACTTCGGAACCATAGAGTAAAACAGGAGCTATTGTCATGTCAAATATGTTAAAAAAACAATTCATGAGATATATAACCAAGTTTAGCCAATATTTTAAAAACACTAAATAAAGCCTTCTTACCCTGTAGAGCTGCATTAGAACAATGAATAGACCAAGACAGACCTCTAGTAAATGATACACCTACATATTTATATGAAGATATCGTTTCCAATTTTCTACCGTTATAAAACCAACATTCTCGTTTTGATAGAATACCACCTTTCTGAAAAACAACAACTTTTGTTTTACATAAGTTGACCTGAAGACCATCTTCTACACAAACATTTTCTCAATAATATAGCAAGCTTTATTTTTCATGCCATGTACAAAAGATGTTAATTGAATGACTGTTGCTGTTCACATCATGTCTTGTCATATATAACATTTGTAATTATGGGCCGATGGCCTACACTTCAGTAATAAAGTATTGAGTAAAACAGACACTAACTAACTAACTAACTAACTAAATCAATCGGCCTATCCATATAAGTTCCGGTTCGAATCAAAATTTGCATTTTCAACAATGGGAACAAATTCAAAATGCAGATAGAGACTTGAATTCTTTTGGAAAGTTGCGCAATAACCATGCGAGCAAAAAGGGAATCATGTCGAGATCATTGGTCACGTGGTTTAACCACAATTTTATTTTCTTTACAGTGATTAGCTTTTGCCATAGACATTTTGGATCTCAACAATCCTACAGATATGTTAGAGTCTTGCAACTTTGTTTTATAAGATGCGCAAACATATTGGCAAGATGTCTTACTTCATCATATATCAATTAATTGAGTAATGTATGCGCTGAATCCGTTTATCGTCGCTTGCGACTATATTTATGGTTAATTTCATTGGGCATATTGTGAGTTACACTAATTGCAAGTCTTGTGTTGAACCTAGCAGCATAACATGGCTCTGTATACGTGTTTAAGTAGTTTGATTGTATATATTGGTATTATGAACGAACATACAAAGTTTAACATCCTATATAACCTTCATGTATGTTTATGTGTAGAACGGACAATTCTGAGAACCATTTATCTTAGAGATATTATATGCATGATTTGCAGACACATGAATGTCACTGTATGTTATCGTTCATTGCAGTCGCCATGATTACTCTGTTCGTGTTATTATTGGTAATCATACAATTTCTTTGTATAAATTAGTTTAGAATACTAAAGGTAAATGCGTTCTTTGTATTATAAAGACATGTGTGATACTGGAAAGATATTTCTATAACTTACTGCCTGACACAAAACTAAGCGTTCCTTTAGTCATTAATCGAAAAATACCCTCAATCAATAAATATAGTTTTCACTGTCATAATATGGTTGCCAGACATACTGCTTCCATATGGTAAGATCGTATTGCCATTGATTACACATTTCCTTATGCTACAACGAGCAAACAAAGGACATGGCTACTGGTTATGATGAACTGTATTTCTTTGCACTTCAGAGTTATAAAACGCCAACAACGTGTCCACCTATTGTTGCAGGCATTCAGATCACGTGAATTCTATTGATGAACTATGAGATAAACATATAATGCATTTTTTTCACATCATCCAATTGATTGTAACAAGTGAATTAACTATTCACACTTACCAATTCGTTGGACATATTGCATCTACCACAGACCACACACCCTTTTTGAATTGGCATTAATGGGACCGGTAAGTAAAATGCTGAAATCCATTAGAACCCTGCATTTGGGGTTCCACTTTAATTGTATTCATGTCTTGTGCCACTGCTTGTTTAACATAATTATTTAGTTAACCAAATCTAAATCTGTCAAGCCCGGAAACATCTTCTTGTGTTACATATGTTTGTCTTAAAATTATCTTATAGGATGGTTTAAAAAAAGGTAGAGGTCAATGCCATATTAATTCCTTTCAGTTAATGAGTCTCACTTGTGTAGCACGATAATGCAGTTCAACACACACTGGTTTAATTGTACTTCGATATAACCCAAAGAACAAATCTATCTGACACGCTAAGTGGGATTTACACATATGCATTTGCTTAAATAGATCAGATGTTGTTCAGCTCAACAATAAACAAAATTAATATCATGCTTACATGACCAGTGAAAAATGGAAAGGTGGTGTAATATATATATATTCCGCCTAGCTTCCAAGCTAAACCAGATGTTATGCCACACAATTGTAACACTGAAGTAGGGTTTCACAACTTATCTCTGCTACGAAAATGGCCAAACATTAGTGGAAGTTGCTATTCATCAATACTGCACATACCTAGTGATGAAAACACGAAGGGAAAGCTCCGGTGCTGCTGCTTCAAATTCAAAGTGCCAAGTGTGGCTTTGAAGTATAGCTTCATTACCCACTTCTGATTAAACCCTTATTGTTCAGTTATCTGTTTCAGATCTTGCTGTAAGGAAACCGTGTTTGTAACATTGTCAGTATAACATCTCTCAAAATGCAACCAATATGGCTGGATTCAACCGTTGTTTTGATTTCTTTATTGCAATTGTCCATGAGAGCAGGTACAGTCTGATGTTGGGATGTTTCAACTCATCTATACGTCAACACATACATATAATCAGACGATCCCATACTTCTTTGAAATGAAAACGAATTCCAATGTTTTGTTTTTATCATTGCTAAAAGAAGCAAGATGCGAATATGGTTAACTGGTTCAATACCTCAGTCAATAAGGAAACACCATTCCAATGTTATAACACAATTGCCAGTCACGAGCATTCCACATGGTAAGACTTTATTGTTATTGATTTATTCTCATTATAGTATTTTGTTTCGGGCCACATGTGACATTACTCGCATTGACTAAGGTTTCTTGTGAACCTGTTTAAAATATGTAATAAAACTAGACTCACTTGCTATTGCCAAGCATTTAATGTGCGTGGATCATAAACGTGGTTTCAGGTTCAAAGACAATACCAAAGGCATCGAAGGTTGTAAATTGAGGAAATAACTGTAATAGGGGTTTATAGTCTATCTCAAGGTATATATCAGCCTGTAAATGTTACAATTAAAACACAAGGGAAGAGAAATTACGTTGCTTAAAACCGGAAGATCAACGATTAACACATGTGGTGTTCGTTATTTGCGAGAAACTTTTCTGAAACGCCAATTATTTGATGCAAAAAGTATAAAGAAAATCTGTTGTTATGTTTAATTTAATTAATTGCTGTAACGTTTTAGTGATTGCATGAATTTTGCTATTAGTGTGGAATTTTATGACAAACCCTGTAAATTTAACTTTAACGTTGTGTGATTTTGTTTAAATATTATATCTTTTGATAATATTGTTCCAGAAAATTCAATATTAACATTATGAACATGGTTAATACTTTAAGTAAACGATTGGGTCCAATATTTTGTTCAGTTTACCCCATTTAAATGAAAAGAAGATGCAGCCAACAAGAATAGCTTGCTCAAAACGCTTACAATGACAAATCCTGTTGTAAATTATGTAAGGCATGGTAATTACACATAATGACTGAATTGATTACAATTGACTGTAACCTTTGTAAAACATAAACATATGTCATGTAAAAAGAAAGGATTTAAAAAAAACTTTAGTTCTGATGTTCTATTCTCATAAAAAAGTAATTCAATTTTGCATATTCGAACCTACCAAACACCAAAGACTTAAAACAATCATGATGGATCATCAAATGTAGACAAAATAGGTGTTATTCTGGTAATCTCATGTAACTTGATTACTGATCAGAACAACACTGCTGCAAAGAGATAAATCATATTTGTTTCCTCAAACAATGAAGATTCTTACATATGGCAACAATGCCACACATGTCATACAAAGTGAATTAATATATACAGTTACATAGGAACACATCTCCAAGTGACATGAAAGTTAAATTAGTATTATTGCTCATCAGAGAAGGCATGCTTTGAACGATATATTCCATAAAACAGTTGTAAACAAGTTTTTTTCCGATATGGCCTTTTACCTATAAGCCTTTGAAGAGTTAACTCGGAGGAATTAGAAGCATTGTGTTTAGGAGGATATTGTATTGTTCTTCACAAAGATCTCTGCGTTGATTTAAACTAGAAAATTAAGTTTTTGTGTTAAATTTCTCCATTCACTACAACGACGCACAAAGCACGGTCATTCAAGAAGAAAATCAATTTCAGATAATCGGCATTGCCTTTCTTATTAAATGTTTGAATGGAAATCAAAGTATATTACTGTTGACACTAGTACTGTTCGAAACTCAATTTCACAGATGTTGCCTTTGTATGAAGTTAAGATGATGTATATTGAATCATTTATATTCATGTCACTGAATTACATCTACACATCGTGTACATCGTGTGAAAATTATGATTCAAATAATTCATATAAATACAATATAAAAGATCGAAACGTTATTCAGTGCATCAGTTCTGAATGGTCCAATGGGATTATGGCATGGGGTTCATCTGTCCATTTATTCATAAACTTGTTCTTCTTGTTCTAAATAAATACTGCTTCTAGAGAGTTTAAATATTCTGTATGTACCCCAAGGCCAATGATCATTACAATTTGGTCGTACTAACTTTGACTAACTAACTAAAGACATTTAAACAAGTAATACACTTTTATCAGCGTCATATTCAAAAAAAGGAAAATCATCAAAATAATAAAATTGACAGGTTCAAATGTCCAACAATAAAGGATGTTTACTTATATATTACTTACTTCGTCCTAGGGAATAAACGTTTCCATGCCAGGTTTAGGAATAAATAAATATATTCACACATCCTACTGAATAAACATTCTGACACCTGGTCTTACAAAGAGAACACTCTCGCATTAATTTTTCTAAATATGTGTTCTGACTCCAGAACTAGGGTACAAATGTTCTCAAATCCAGGCTACGAAAACACTATTCTAACATCAAGGAAATGTTGAACATGCAACACATTTACGCTGCATTATACATGTAACAACACGGTTACAGTATTATAAAAGTGCATTGCCATGTACAAGGTGTTAGTGTTCAATCATTCTGTCATGTGGAAGGTGTTCAATGATAATAACATAGTTTTGTGTTCATTTGTCGCAGCTGGATATGTATGATACTTGCATGTGTAGTCTAGCTTAATTCGTGTAATGATGTAATAGGAACCTTAGCGAGGAATAGATGAGTTTAAATTAGTTTTGTTTGAATGATTTTAAAGTTTTCTGAGTGAGAGAACAATTTTCCCAATAAAGTGAAAACTTTAAAGAATTGGACAAAGGAGTGACCAAAATCTTGTTTTTAATAAGCATTTGTAGACGTCTTTTGTATAACCCAAATACCATTATGTGTAGGTTGTTGGGGCGAATGATACGTAGCGTGTTCAAAGAAATTAACATTGATATTGTATATGTGTCAGTGCAAGACATTACTTTCTTCTGTCACAAACAACATCATGGTTCACGAACGTCTGGCTTTACTGTCACATCATCTTAAACAAACAAGATTAGGTTATCTAAAATAGGACATTACATATAAATAAACCTTGCAAGAGATGCCGCCTTGAGGTGGTACAAAACTTTTCGAATTATGCATTTTAAACAGAAGACTGATATTACAAAAATAAAACTACCACTAATTACAGGGAGACATACATTTAAAAACAAGTGTATGGACAACATCTCAATCATGGCATGTCATTGGAATAGCCTCTGTAAGTTTGAACATTAAAATTAACACATTAAATAATAAAAACATGATTATTTGAAAAAGAAACTTTTTTTAAGTTAGGTATGGCAGGGTAAAGGAGCTTTTTTTATGTCCGTCCATCTAAAAACATTTTGCTTTTTTTGCACTTCACAAGAACCATTGAGACAAGGGGATTATAAAACGTGGAGTAGTTAACCATTTGACTGCTATTTGTGGGAAAATAGATTGTTTAACCACATATAATGTAATATCTCAAGTCTGATTAGCTTCGGAACAAACATCTGCCAGTTAGAAAGTAGATCATTGCATTTGATATGAAGTGTTATATTTGGACATACATGTATTGTTACATGATATTTGAGTTTTGGAAATCCTTTACCTATTTTCTACTTTGCTAATGGTATGATAACCTCTTCATCATCGGTACATTTCTATCCATGTATTATGCAATATTCAAAAGTATTATTCACATATTTCATAGTAATTCAAAATAAAGACTTAACAGAAAAAGTATTTTGAAATAATCCAAAGTTTTAAAAGCTCTTTGTTATTATGTACTTGGATAATGCCATAAAGTGAAGAATTGATTGAGACACATTGATCAGCGATTTCGTGTTCACCAGACTAGGAAGCATCAAAAGAACATAGCTGACGGTTCAATATATCAAGGATCCTTATTCATCGTTATAACACGATTACCAGGCATGAACATTACACATGATAAGGTTTAATTGTCATTGATTTTATGTATTCTTTTTCACGACACTGCTGAAGTTTGATGTTTGCAAAATCAGGCACTTGAACGTTATTAATTTAGGTTATAAAACGAGATTCATTTGCTTCTGATAAAGGGATCTGATCGTTATAGAAGTTTCAGATTCATTGAGGACACAATAATGGATTGAAAATTGTGAAGTGTGGTATAAATGGTTACATCCTTGAAATGGATCTCAAGTAGTAAAGTTGAAGTATACGCGACAAGTTTATCCGCCTGTAAATCAAACAAATGTTTTGAGTCCACTGATGTTGAATACCGGAAATGATCAGAAGCATTAATGATGTCTGTTTTGATATGAGAACAACTCTATGAAATCTATCATCTAAAATGAATTTAAATAAACACTATTTTCAGATTAAACCAAAGAAAAGAAAAGGCAATTACATCATGAACAGTAGATTGGGAGGCCTATATATTGTGATTTGTACTAGTAAGATTTGAAGTAAACAATAAAATACAAAGATATAAGATAATATTGATTGAATTGTCACGCTTAACAGTCTGTCATATTTGAAGACGTTTACTTTTACTGTTCACTCACAGATCACACAAAATAATCATCTTAACCAACGCAATGCCTTTAACATATTCTAGAGTTACATGATAAGGAAATAGTTGGTTTATGTATATATGAATATATAAGACATATTGAATACAATTGTGACATATGTATGTGGAATGTTGTATTCGTGTGATTATAGTTAATCTATCTCTCGAACATGCTAATACATCTTTACAAGCACAAGTATTATTACATGTCATTGTGAAACAGTAAACAGATCCATCTCAGGCGCTGAACAGCATGTTTGCAGTAATTATCTCCAAACTGATACTATTCATCATTCAACACATGACAGATATTTCGATTTAGCTTGGGCTTGTGTTATCCTTTTGTCATTTAGAGAGTTATGATACACTCAGACTTTACGTGATTGTTTCAGGTCTCATTTCATGATTAGGACAACGAATGAAACAATAATGTAGTGTAACCAGTGTCCAATACAAATCTTTGTTGACATCAGCATCGTGGCAATCAAGCATATTTATCACTAATTTGAAGTTACAATATATCACAATGACAGTTTTACAAACTACATGGCTGTAATGAATCTGACGTTCACTAAACAACGGTATTGCACTGCGTGCATAACATAAAAGCAATAAAACTCTATTACTATCCATTAAAAATAAATTAATATAGCATACACACACGGACACGAGCATGCAAGGAAAGTCCACATTGAACACCGTTTAAACATATTTAGTTGTCAGAATTCCTTACGACGCAGTTGACACCCAGAGTGATAAGGAAATAATGTTTCTCCAAAGTATAATGTAGTGTACCCTTCTTGAAATGCATCAAAATAACATTTAAAATATATTATTGCATAACGTACATATGGGAGCATATGCTTCTGTCTCATACAATGAAAGACAATACATTTATATCCTGAAGGAGCGAAAACGTTCCAAGCACATATTTTATGATTACTTTGGAACCATAAGCACCTACTCACTATTGTGGTCTTACAGTTTCATGTTACAAGAATATATGTCGTGATAAAGCTCCATTGAATGTGTATACATGTCGTACATGTTCCCGTTGTATTACTTCTTGATTTAGAATTGGTGGTTTTGGAGCTATATTAATATATGATAATGTGTAATTTTGCAATCAAGTCTACACTTATACACATTATAGACATGTAATTTGTTAAAGTAAAACCGTTATGCTGATATGCTATAAACCTACATTTATAGGGAAAATTCTATTTGATTGCTAGTCTTAGGATGTCCCAAAACATTCTATTGAACACTAGCGGTTACTGGGTCGTTACAACAATTTACTTTCCATGCAATTAAAGCCTGCCATAGTTTGCACTGGCAAAATTATTCCAAATGATATCATTGGATAATGTTTAGTCAACTAAAACTAAATCCATGTTAGTTCAACGAGTGGGTTAGGTTTTATCAGTTTTACAGTACTCTATTTCAACATATTCTAGTAGTTTCAAAACTTTGACCTGAAATCATTAGTACATCTTGTTGTAAATTATCCAGTATAACACGGCAAACGAACTCAATTTTACGAATCAATATGTCAATCGATGATAAGATGCTGCTGTTATATTACTGCCATGAGACATGGAAATAGTTTATTGTCATTGACATCTTGTTGAAGCATGTAAAAGAAACTCATATAGTTATTAGGAGCAGATATATATACGGTTGGACACAATTTATTAAGTCTTGTGATTACAGGTGTTCTTGGTTAATAAATAATTTTGCAGACAGAACTTGAAGCTGTAAATAGTGCATGTACGATAGTAATTCATAACAAAATATACAAAACATAAATCAATGCAGCTTCAAGGAATATGGCCAAATGTACATAACATGTCAACTATTCCGAAATTCTGCTGAGATAAAACATAGTTGAGAGCTCATTTTAAAGCAGATGTATCAATCTAATAGTAAATAAGACGAAATTTATGAATACTAGCAACTCATTACCTAAATATGCATTGTGCATATGTTATTCAGAATCATACTAAATTCTAATAATGTAGGTTCATTATTACATTATCATAACATGCACAAATGCTTCAATGTTGTATTTAAGAGTCCTAATTGTTCTCACCTTATGTCTTTTCGAATACTATTTGAAGGTTCTCGAGACAAAACCTGGCAAATTTTAGAAAAATATATTTGATAATATATGTCAGTGCATCACTGTTCTGGTACTCAATATATTCATGGACAACTGTGTTGACAGTAGACCAACGAATATGTCTACATAATTCTGAAATTTCATTTGTGTATCCGAACAAATAGAATGTGTTCAAATGTAGTTTTTCATTGTCGAGCTAGATAATGAAGGCTATTTAAGTTTAAGTTATTTAACTATTCTTAATATTGACATGCACATGATAACAGTGGTTATTTATTATTAATATAAATTAAGATCATTGATTGGAAGATTGATGATATCCTAATAACTTGTGGGTAATGACAAATTGATCGTTATAACAACTGCGGGACTACTTTATCACTATACCATTGCACAGCTATGACACTGCTTTGATATGATGTTTTCTTAATATGTATATTTTCAAAAAAGAATTCTATGTGTAGTTTGATTAGAAGTACGATTAGAACGATAAAATAAATAGATTACTTAAAATTGTTGTGAACTCAATTTTGCGCAAGATGACACATGACTGAAGCTGTACTAATTTGGAAGGAGCTAAGCCAAAAATCAAGACTTAATATTTGGTTTGACATGCACTGTGTTTTGCATATGTATATATCTTTAACATACCTTAAACTACAATGCTTGATTTTTTATGAAATGGATCTCATAATGTGTTTGTTGACTGGATTATAAAGGCTTTGAAAGTTCAAGGTAAGTAAGCTCCAGCATTTCTACCAATTAAACTGCACGTTTTACTGATCTGAACCCTTTATAAGCCAGTCAACAAACACATTATGAAATCTATTTCTTAATTCAAATATACATTTCAGTTCTGACAACTGACGATGAAATATAACCAACGATATACACAATGAAGTAATATATTCAAATCATAATGTGATGTTTAATATATATGAAATTAGGAGATAAATGCCTTCCGTTTTTGATTTTGGGGTTGTATGTTGTGAATTTGTTACCCCTAAATTTAATTTCAAACCGAGCTTGCGAGGTTTGAAATGTTTAATTTAGGGGTAACAAATTCACAACATACAACCCCAAAATCAAAAACGGAAGGCATTTATCTCCATTCTAACATGACTAATTAGAAAAATAACGAGGAACTATGTTATTTGCCTTGCGCCACAGCGACGTGATAAGGTCAAACCAGTGCAGACCTGTTCCACTCGAGTGAGAAGCTGCTTGTTAATTTTTCAAAGAACACACTTCAGTCAAAAGTTAATGAACAAAATTATATATACACTAAAATATTTTCAAATATAACTCATACTGTTTCATTGAGAACAATATCAATAGAAAACTTTGACACAATTTCAATGTCCATCAAGTCAACGACCACCTCGATTGCTTGGTTTTATCGCTTGGTATGGCTTCAAGGGACGTTACTCTAAACGTAGTCGTCCTATACAATCACGGGAAGCTACTCTGAAAGCAAGACGAAAGAGCTTTATTTTGTGTCATAGTTGAGGACACGATGATAGGAATTTAGGAAATGTGATCACTTGAACATTTTGTCGCTTCTGTTCGGTCAACGATATGCTGCTGTATGAAGCGTGCGACGCGGAGGAATGTGAATCGGTCGCAAATATTTTGAGGTGATTATCGGTAAAATAATTACTCCAAAATTGTTACGAGGAACCAATCAGAAAGCAGTATTTTCATTCTAAATATAGTGTCATGTTAGAATGTATTTTAGAAGTGATTTATATTTCCCAAACACATTTAGATATTGACCTGTAAACTGTTTGAGTTCATGAAAGAAACATTGATGATGTACATTTCAAGCCAAAAGAATTATTCTGTCAAAATATATTAGCATGGCCATTTATCATTTTTGGTTACTTCCGTGCAGTCGTGTATCTGCATTATGAGAGCAAGATTACATACATGAAATACTTGATATTATATTACAGTTGATTCAAACATAATTTTGTCATAAGTAACGTTCATAAATTACATATACATGTACCTGAATATAAAAATTAATCTGCATTGAAAAGTACACAGCTGACCTTCTTGTGGAGCAAAACAGGTGTAAGTGGTTAGGTGCTGACTTCTCACGCCAAAGACCCTGTTCGAATCTCGGTGGTGACACACTGCTTTATGTCCCTTGGGAAGGCATTCCATCGACATTGCATTCAGTCGACCCAGCTGTTTAATTGTGTATCTGAACGCATGTTGTACGAACTTTTTTAATTTTATAATTTTCGACAAGTTTGTATGATTAACCAATCATGTTTGTCATTTGAAAAAATGCAACCTGACAAAGTACACATTTGCTTACCTTATCCTATGGTTTTATCACTGTAACAAATCAAACACAAAACCTAAATGTAGTGTGAATGATCTATATACAACTGCGAAGCTGGAACATCAACACATTCACATTGTGAGAAGTAACAGTATTACTCAAATTCATATTGAAGGTAGTGTTTTTTTTCCACTGTTTTCGTTTAAGATTCAAATCACGATTTCTGGAAAACGTGTGTACTTTTAATTTGCCCTTTCTTATCAAAGAGACTATTTGTCAAAGATAATTTTTAATTATTGGCTTTCTATTTTCTTATTTTATGTTCAATATTACCTAATGTTACACCATCTATATACTGCGGCCTCTCTGACATAAATTAACGTACAATATTTGTTACATGTTAAATCAGACAGAACATTAATATTTGTCTTGCTTGGCCTCGTTCATATCACAGTAAAGATTTGTAAATATTCAGGGGCATATTATTATGATAGGCATTGGAATCTCAAATAACATTGGAACTAATAACATGTCCTGTAATTAGCATATTTCAATTCAGACTAAAGCATCCCTATCATGTTGCAGTTGCCTTCAGTTCTTAGTTATCACGTTATGTTTTGTTGTTCATGTCGACATGTCAATTGAAACCACTGTAATTTATATCCAATCCAATACGAACGATACATGAGTCAATGGTAAATATAGAAGCCATTTCACATCAATACAAGTAATATATACCAGGAGAAACACTGTGAAACATTTTTCAAATGAAAATTGGTCACATTTGACAGTCAGATGTTCTACAAGGTTAGACGCTATCGTGTTGAAATACAATACATCATCTGTTCACAACAGACTAGATGATTACCATACCTTAAATGTATGTACAGTTTGACATTTTCTTGAGTTTTAAGTTGTTATTTTCATACGTGTGTGTCCATGACATTGATGTACTCAGAACAAAAAGAAGGAGAAAAATAATGAGTTCTGTAATTACCAGACTTCTTATATCAAAAAATACATTCAGACAAGAAGGCATTATGACAGACTAATTGCTGGTAAGACAGCTGTCTCCTGTCCTCACAGACACTGAAGTACTCTATGATTTGATGATGACATCTGCATCTGATCCCTTACAAACCATACTAGACTGCACGTGGCAGCAGGTGTTAATGTTAACTAATGTACTAGCATGTGCCTTTTATATCTTACATTTAATAAAGTTGTGTTACGTTTTGTAGAGATCTCTTGATTTAATTGTATGAATTGTATTAAATGTATTGTATACAGGGCCTCAAAAAAAAGGATGTATAACATTTTGTGGGATATATAAGTTAAATCTTTTCCCTGCATATTTCCATGGGAACTTACATGTACAACATTTTTAGTATTTGTAATGTGGAGTTCTGAAACTGAATTATGTGTCTGATCATTCTTTTTAAGATTTTGAATCTTTTACAGCGGGCAACTAAAAACGTTCCGACCTTCAATTGCGCAGTTGTTGGATGGACCCATATACAAATGAAGTATGATGATTGCATGTTGAATAACATTGACAATTGTTGAATACCGTAACATGTTTAAACGTTTTTGAAAGTCTGCAAGTGAAAAGACCTAAGATATGATTATTTTGAGATATTTGCATATTCCAATTGTAATTGAAACTGAATTAACCACATAGCTTCACGCGTTAACACTATTTGCTTTTTCGTATGGAATGTGGTATATTGTAAGCTTCAAATGGGACCAGTAGTAGTGGTACATTTACACATTGTACAGCATATTTAATTTGCATTAAGATATGTTTATTTGGAGATATTTGGCTATTCCATTTGTAATTGAAACTGAAGTAACCAAATAGCTTATGGCGTTAACAGTATTAGCTATATGATACGGAATGTGGTATAATGTAAGCTTCAAATGGGACCAGTGTTAGTAGTACTTTTACATATTGTATAGCATATTAAATTTGCATTTTAAACTTTCACTAAAACAATTGTCACATGTGTTTTCACTGCCAAAAGTATGACTAAATTCAGTATACCGAAAGGGCTGTCATTGTCAATAACATTTGAATACTTAATCAGTAGCTGCCAGTGTAAATATGTCAGTGTCCCCTTTTCAAATAATTCTGGTCTCTGACAACGATACCTGGAATTCCTAAACCTTATCTGAGTACTGGGTGGGTGTGCCACACATACTCTTCCAAGGTAGTCTTATTTACAGAACCACATCTTGATAAGCACATAAACGTTGGCAATCTAGACAGCCAACAACTATTTTGTATTAATATAAACACCATGAATAGCAAATATGCCTTCCAAAAACGTTCCACAAGTTGCCAGACTAAGATTTGAAGGGACGATATCGATAAACCAGATGTATGAAAGTCAAAAGAATTGCGAATTCTTCACTATTTTCTCATTTGTAGGTAATTGCCACTCTTTGACTGTGGAATCGACACAGTATGTCTGGAAAACATCTACATTAGCTCTTACAAATGTTTCTGATTTCTGATTCCCGACTGTTTTATTTAAGAGAGCAGTCCTGTACAGTGATCCTGATTTGTCGTGTGTGAAGGTATTTGTATGGTTTGTGAAAAATTAGACCGTACTTGCTACACTTACAAATGCATTGGCATAAGTATCAGGAGGAAACAGAAAAAAGTAAAGCATCGGTTATTTAGGTAATTAAGTTTATTATAGGACATTCTAGATCTGCATCAGTATTACTCATTGCCTATGGATTCCCTCACGTTTCGTTTCTTTAGGGTTGATATGTAGGTTGTTTTGGATTTTAACTATCGACTGTGTTGCTGTCATCCATTAACAATAACTGAATCTAAATGGCGAATTTTCTGAACATATTTCCGTTGGTGTCTGAATTTCAGTGATTCACAACATAATTGCCCATTTTTTTAAAACCTTGCTTTCCTTTCCACGTGAAAACATCTGACTTCTCTTACACGTGGAGATAATGACACAGAAAACTTGGATACCACAATTTAGTAAAGACTGTAAACTGTATTTTGCAAACTCTGTGTCGCCAATTTGTAAACACTAACTCAACTTTATGAATAGTATTAGATAATAGAACCAGTGGTGGTGTATTATCTTGTATATTATTCAGTTGACCGCTGTTATCGACTTTATTGAATATAATCAATGGTTAATTCGCCGATTTAGTAACATAGTGTAAATGTTGTTGACCCCTGTGTCAACACTCTGTATTTGCGGTGTAAATTTGACCACGTTGGTACATTTTACTGTACGTTGCTCAGTAATAATAGATGTAGCTCACATGATGAAAGGTCCTGAACATGCTTGGGTTATAAGAAATGTGAACAGTTTATTCTCTGCTCTACACTGAAACATGAGTTTTGAGATGTGCAGGGCAAGACAAAAGTTCAAAAATGTGCCTTTTTTACAAATCAGTTGTAGTGTTGTTATTGAGACCTCAAGGTACCACCTGAGACATCTCACGTTAAGACAGGGTGATAATGCGACTAATGCTACGAGCATGCTTTCATATGGAAACATATAAAGTATACATATCTATTATCACGTCCACCTTAAAGTGGAATGGTGATAAAGAAACGAATGATGTCCATCCAGCTGTCTGTCCATCTTATATTCGTTCCATCCTTGTAACGTGTAGTTATTCTGGGTATTCTTGACACTGGGTTTGTATATGAAGGAAGTTATGATAACAGTCTTCTGCAAAATGTAGGCTCGACCACATTTTAACATTGAACCAACGTTCGAAATGATATACAGCAAAGCGATTTTGTGACGAGGAAGTTATACAAGTCTCCTTCTTTTAATAAAAGACGATGTTTATATTCTCTACTTGTGTTTGGTGAATGAGTGTTGGACACACACATGTGTAGAGATTAACATCTCAAATGATTTATTTGTAACCACACACACACATTCTCCATTTAATTAAGGGTATTTCTGGCTCACATTAACAAGTGACACACTCTTGTTTCCGCTGCTCAAGTTTCTCATTAGGTAACAACAGGAAATAATTCCATTTATTGACACGACTGATTTGCATTTTATGGAAAGAAGGGATAATCGATAACTACACATTTTCAAGGAAGCACATTTTGGCTTGTGTAATTCTATTAGAATTTGTGAAAAATTAGTATACGGTCAAAGTTTTTTTGTGGTTGTCAACTTTAACATTTACATCCTGACACATTAAAGACGTTTCTTCATTCCTTATCAAGTTCGCCTTGGGAGTTAATCAGACAACCTTTGTCAAAACATCGATTCACATGAGTAATCGTAGCAACAAATTCCCAAATGCAAAGATTAATTTCAGCTCCACCGAACCGAACCATTTGTTGATATAAAGTGTTTCTTGGAAGCTGTTCCTGAGTGGTTTATATTCTCTAATATCGTAGCCTTTATTTATGATACAATCGATACAACTCTCGCTTTATGTCCTTACAGCAACAATTGACGATGAAAGGGAGGAAATTCCTATTTTCAAATCTAATTTTACCAACATTTCGACGCCGGGAATCCATATGTTTTTAAAGATTTTCTTTATTACCCTTTGTGTACTTGCTACAATGTTATATTGAAATGTTTTGGTGTGATTCAAGTTGCTTTCTGTCCAATATATTAGAACACACTTGAATATACGTTTGTGTATATGATACATAGGAATAATTGTCACAGTTTCTATATAGTTTAGTTTCTTTCATGCTTTTATTGTTAACAAAAGTTAACATATAATACATTATGTATGAAGCTAACGGTGGATATTCATTTTGATTCTTTGAAAGTTATTTGACGATCATGTAAAAAACTATGAAAAGACTATTAATATCATAACTAGCTAGAAACAGGAAATATGTTCATGGGTTTCAAAAAGGTTATGTAACTACACCTGACATCGACAAATGAATGTCTTGCCCTGTCCAAATAAAGATGGAGTCCATTATTAAATTTTCTCAAAATACGATGGCGACAAATCAATGAACAAGTTTAGTTATATTGATCGATTGCACAGCACATGTTCAATCATTACTATCCTTCTTGGAGTATCATTAATGTGAAGTATGGGGGAATAGAACATGGCTAAATCCTGTCATTGATGCCATGGGGAGCTGTTGTTCTCAGCTCGAAGATCCAGCGTGATTCCGCAGATCTTCTTTTAGCAGTGCTCTTGTCGGAGTCAGGGTTATTTGTGAGCTGGTTAATGATTTTATTCCGGAGATCCCAGTTGGTAGGTCCCTAGGCCTCGCCATTATAGTGTAAAGCTACTGATTTGTCTATATTGTGCAGTATGTCAGAAAAGTGTTATTTGATGCGTATACCAAAGTGTACCTTAGTTTCAAGTAGACTACATTGCGACTTTTGGAGAGGAGAAATTAGTCACGCACCTGTATGATTTGTTTGTATAATTACTAATGAATGTTTTGTAATGATTTACATATATATATTTGCAGTCCTTTATAACACACGGCTCATCAAAGTTTTTGTGGACTGACCCCGAGATCTGGGTAGTGGGTTCGCTATAGCTAATGGCGACCCTGCAGAGTATGTCCCTGAGGTTTGGGTTACGCCTGTATGCTGTTACATGTGGAAGATGGAACGCTCGTTTGCATTCCTCTTGGATTACTCAGTAGATTTTCGGATGTTTCTTTTTTGAGGATATCAGAAGTGATGCCCCGGGAATCCTTGCCATTGCCTTACATCATTAATTTCATTTCTTCAAGTAAGGAAAGCTCTCTAATGATATAAACATTCGCTGGTGCTTGTCAATTAAGAGGGAGTAGATGTCTCTATAAATACAATTGTACTTGTTTTTATAAAGTTATTTCTGCTGTTTTAGGAATTGATGTTAATTATATATTGATGATATACTTTAATAACACAGAAACAATAATAGCTTCAATCGCTGATTAGATTATCGACCCGTATGTAAATGTTTACAGTCTGTCTATTATGTTCCAACTTAAATAAATGAAGTACAAACATAGTGTATGGATACGTGCTTTCTTGTGGCCATAAAATGAATTCCATCCGGGAATTATTCCTAACTCAGTATGAATATCATATACACGTACTTTGCAAGTATGCAATGTGTTGGTCGCTGGATATCCTAAGAATTTATAGACAATTACTTTACTCTCGCGGTATGCACACAATCTACTATGAACTATTTATTCACTGTATTTTATTAATAAATTGAAAGAGTACAGCATATAGCTTATAATAAAGTCAGTGTACAATAGTGTTTGAGCCTCCATCCAGTAACCTATTGAGATACTGTTCCCAAGCAACACCAGAATGGCATAATCACTTCACTTGAATGTGAACAGAGACAATAGCGTTCAGATACGCCTTTACATTAATTAATTATCTTGTATTCCCTTCCTATTTCGAGCAACATTACTTCATTAGATCGAAATTGTATTGAAGAAATTGTTTTAGTATTTAAATCAAAACAAAAAAGGGCAACTCCTTACCAATGTTCTTATGGTCCAACGGGTCTATATAATTCCTGTGATACATACACTTACATGGCATGGCGTAGTACAGTCAGTGTCTATCTGTAAATCTTTGCATGGGAGATCTAAAGAGTTATTCTACAAATACTGATTTCAATTTATGCAATTTTGAAATAACTCAACGACACCATACAAAGATGACACAATATATCGACATTAATGAAAACAATTAAATAAACATTACTTTAATGACGATATATCACGTCATCAGTTCATATATAAAGTGGCAGTGAGACATCATTACATTTGAGTAATCCTGATAATTTCATGAAATTCGGCGAAGCGGTTATTTCAGAATCTGCCTCTTAATATGAGTAAATAAATGACAAATTCATGATACCAGTAGTAGGTTATCCTGACTTTGTTTTTGGCTACATGTATTCACTGAATTAGTTCTATAATAAATAAACGGAGGTAAAGTTAAATCAGAATTGGTGCAGACTGAGAATGAAAGGGGGGTCATCAACTCTCACTTGGAAATCCTGCCTTGCTCATGATTGTGTATAACTTATACACCTGTAACATTTATGATGTAGACATTTCGCCTTGATAATGAGACACCAGACAACCTTTGTTACAGCATTGATTGGCCTGGTTTTTCGCAAATACAAATACCAAAAATGAAAGATCTACTTAACAATACATATTTTTGATTTATTTATCTCAAAAGTGTCTTTGAAAGTTGTTATTGGTGAATTCTCCCAATATAATATCTGCAACCCTGTTTCAATCGATACTATCCAAACATAACTTCGTTACAACATTGATTGACGACGCATGAGGAGAAATGCCAATATTGAGATCTAATCTTACCCAAACTCGATCCCTTATGGTCACGCCTGGAATCTGATTTCGTCAGGCAATTGTTTTACATCTCTTTGAGTACAATGCTGTTATATTGATGCGTTTGGCTGTGATTCAAGTATCATTCATTTGCACTGATTGCAAGTGGTTGTAATGATCCATATTGTCAAAAGTGCACATGTGTTGTTATTATTGTGCTAAAACCACTATTATTAGTAGACGTGTATACTTTCGATTATCTTATACAAACGTATACAAACTTATCGTAGCATACAGTGGATATTTCCCGGGATTCGTGAAGTCCTTTAAAACAGGCAATACAAAAACTATTTAATGTGGGATTCATTAACAAAGATACTATTGAAATAATTAAGGATTCAGCCATTTGGCTGAATCCTTATTGTTATTGGCGTGTTTTTTTTTATTATTCCACCGATTTTGTGGATTCGTTTCAGAACTAACGGCTGGGCCGATTGGCATGATGATAGATCGTGTCAAAATCTCGCTCTGCGCGAGCCATTTTTTCGAATTTCGATCTTATTCCTGAGTTATCCCCCTTAGAAGAAACAAACTTTAAACCTCAATAGCTTGAAAACTAATCAAGATATTATCACACAAAACCATAATGTGGGCAACAACATTCCCCATCGATAAGGCCTATAGCGGTTTTCGGCCGCTGTAATTGATGTTTTGCTATTTCACAAAAACTTACAATTTTGTGCATTTTCGCGATCTAAAGGTTTGCATCTTAAAAAATATTCTTCAAAATAACGGCAATACATACAGCATCATGCAGTAGCTCTTTGTGAAGCTGGAGTACTGCTGTTTATATGATACTATAAACCAAAGCTCTACATTGAACCTCTTACGGGTTTCAACATTTTAAAAATTGAACTTTTTTAAAAAGGGATTTTGAATCTAAAGGGACATACCTCTGTCAGAAATAGTTTGACTTGTAATCTGTGTCTTGCAATCTGTTTTCCATGGTTATGGCCACAACTCCACTACAGAACAATATCATATAAAAGTGTTAGTTTATGCACAATTTAAATAATTTAAAAAAAAATATGATTTTGGGACTTTTCGAGGTGCATTTTCTTTAGGGAATTATTGTTCTTCAACGAATAAAGAGGTAAACACGTTTTTAATATCATTTCGATGCGGAAATATTTTATATTAAGCACAATATTTGTCAATCATGTATCTATAAAGGTTTTCAAGTTACAGTCAATTGAATATTGCCATTTTTCAAAAATCGTCATTCTCAACAAATTTCAAACGAACACAGGTGCCTAATTAATTAAGCAATTGAAACATGACTTACGTTTTCTTATGATAAATTTCAAGAGCAACAACTTTTGTATCGAAGCCTTTCATCAAAAAGTTGATAGTCAGGCTTCAAACATCGCAAACGTCACATAGGGGTCCAACAATAAGCATTTTTCAGTATTTTCTTAAATATTCAGAAGACCATAACGCATTAATTATGTATGCAATCTAAATGATGATTACATCTTCTTAAGTAGGAAGTAAAGCACAACATTTTCTATGTTACACCTTAGGATTAAAATATTAACCGTTGATCTTAATCATGAGAAACCTAATGATGGGGTTCATTGATATGTTACTTTTCCATTTTCACTTTAAGACTTTTCATTTAATGATGTACAGAATACAATACAGACACACATGTTATTCATTGTCAAGTAAAGTATATCTTATGGTTTTGTCTCTATTTACAGTTTACTTTATTTAAAACAGACACTGGAAAAAGAGTTACCTGCCCTGCCTGACAAGACGTGTGTGTACATGCTCTCGCTAATTTTCAAGATAAACGCTAAACCAAAAGCTGTGAGTAAAACCAGACAGTCCATATTGGTTTATTAAAGCTCCCCGAAGTCACCGTTATCTATGGGAATATCTCTAGACGTATGGAGAGCGAGAATAGGAACTTTCTCCCACCCGCATGGGATCCGGCAGGTCGGCCATGTCAGCTTGTACACCCCGTTCACTGACGGGCCGAGGTATGTTGATTTTGGCTACATATGCTACATATGTCTTACTGACATACATATACAACACTAGCTCCATCGCTGTGTCTACCTGGTCTAATATCCCACTATCGGGAGACGTTGAACTCAGCCCTCGATCCGCCGGTAAGGGTAATCATATGAATGAAACCGACATAGCTTCTATGAAACTTGAGATTTTACAGGAGATTCGTTTAATGAAGAATGACCTAAGTCGTGATATCAGGGAAGTCAAAACCATTAAATTAAGTAGTGCGGTTGATGGGCTCAATCGGCCTATCCATACATCCATCCATTCCGGTTCGAATCAAAATGTGCATTTTCAACAATGGGAACAAATTCAAAATGAAGATAGAGACTTGAATTCTTTTGGAAAGTTGCGCAATAACCATGCGAGCAAAAAGGGAATCATATCGAGATCATTGGTCACGTGGTTTAACCACAAGTTTGATTTTCTTTACAGTGATGAGCTTTTGCCATAGACATTTTGGATCTCAACAATCCTACAGATATGTTAGAGACTTGCAACTTTGTTTTATAAGATGTGCAAACATATTGGCAAGATGTCTTACTTCATCATATATCAATTAATTGAGTAACGTATGCGCTGAATCCGTTTATCGTCTCATGCGATTATATTTATGTTTGATTTCATTGGGCAAATTGTGAGTTACATTAATTGCAAGTCTTGTGTTGAACCTGGCAGCATAACATGGCTCTGCATACGTTTTTAAGTAGTTTTAATGTATATATTGGTATTATGAACGAACATACTAAGTTTAACATCCTATATAACCTTCATGTATGTTTATGTGTACAACGGACAATTCTGAGAACCAGTTATCTTAGAGATGTTATATGCATGATTTGCAGACACATGAATGTCACTCTATGTTATCGTTCATTGCAGTCGCCATGATTACTCTGTTCGTGTTTTTATTGGTAATCATACAGGTTCTTTGTATAAATTAGTTTAGAATACTAAAGGTAATTGCGTTCTATATTATAAAGACAGGTGTGATGCTGGAAAGATATGTCTATAACTTACTGACTGACATAAAAGAATGAAAGATAGTTTTAACTGTCATAATATGGTTGCCAGACATACTGCTTCCATATGGTAAGATCGTATTGCCATTGATTACACATTTCCTTATGCTACAACGAGCAAACAAAGGACATGGCTACTGGTTATGATGAACTGTATTTCTTTGCACTTCAGAGTTATAAAACGCCAACAACGTGTCAACCTATTGTTGCAGGCATTCAGATCACGTGACTTCTATTGTAACAAGTGAATGAACTATTCTAACTTACCAATCCGTTGGACATATTGCATCTACCACAGAGCACACGCCCTTTCTGAATTGGCATTAATGGGACCGGGAAGTAAAATGCTGAAATCCATGTGAACCCTGGATTTGGTGTTTCCGTTTTAATTGGATTCATGTCTTGTGCCACTGCTTGTTTAAAATAATGATTAAGCTAACCCAATCTAAATCTGTCAAGCCTGGAAACATCTTCTTGTGTTGCATATGTTTGTCTTAAAATTATCTTATAGGATGGTTTTAAAAAAGGTAGAGGTCAATGCCATATTAATTCCTTTCAGTTAATGAGTCTCACTTGTGTAGCACGATAATGCAGTTCAACACACACTTGTTTAAGTGTACGTCGATATAACCCAAAGAACAAATCTATCTCACACGCTAAGTGGGATTTACACATATGCATTTGCTTAAATAGATCAGATGTTGTTCAGCTCAACAATAAACAAAATTAATATCATGCTTACATGACCAGTGAAAAATGGAAAGGTGGTGTAATTTATATATTCCGCCTAGCTTCCAACATTGTAACATTGAAGTAGGGTTTCACAGCTTATCTCTGCTACGAAAATGGCCAAACATTAGTGGAAGTTGCTATTCATCAATACTGCACATACCTAGTGATGAAAAGGAAAGGAAAGCTCAGAACTCCGGTGCTGCTGCTTCAACATCAAAGTGCCAAGTGTTGCTTTGAAGTATAGCTCCGTTACCTACTTCTGATTAAACCCTTATTGTTCAGCTATCTGTTTCAGATTTTGCTGTAAGGAAACCGTGTTTGTAACATTGTCGGTATAACATCTCTCAAAACGCAACCAATATGGCTGGATTCAACCGTTGTTTTGATTTCTGTATTGCAATTGTCCATAACAGCAGGTACAGTCTGATGTTGGGATGTTTCAACTCATCTATACGTCAACACATACATATAATCAGACGATCCCATACTTCTTTGAATTGAAAACGAATTCCAAGTTTGTGTTTTTATCATTGCTAAAAGAAGCAAGATGCGAATATGGTTAACTGGTTCAATACATCAGTCAATAAGGAAACACCATTTCAATGTTATAACACAATTGCCAGTCACGAACATTCCACATGGTAAGACTTTATTGCTATTGATTTATTCTCATTAAAGTATTTTGTTTCGGGCCACATGTGACATTACTCGCATTGACTAAGGTTTCTTGTGAACCTGTTTAATGTATGTAATAAAACTAGCTTCACTTGCTACTGTCTAGCATTTAATGTTCGTCGATCATAAAAGTTGTTTCAGGTTCAAAGACAACACCAGAAAGCATCGAAGGTTGTAAAGTGAGAAAATAACTGTAATACAGGTTTATAGTCTATCTCATGGTATGTATCTCCTTGCAGATGTTACAATTAAAACACAAGGGAAGAGGAATTACGTTGCCTAAAACCGGAGAATGAACGATGTACACATTTGGTGTTTGTTATTTGCGAGAAACTTTTCTGAAACGCCAATTATTTTATGCAAAAAGTATAAAGATAATCTCTTTCTATGTTTAATTTCAGTAATTGCTGTTACGTCTTAGTGATTGCATGATTTTTGCTTTTAGTGTGGAATTTTATGACAAACCCTGTAAATTAACTTTAACGTTGTGTGATTTTGTTTAAATATTATATCTTTTGATAATATTGTTGAAAATTCAATATTAACATTATCAACATGGTTAGTACTTTCAGTAAACGATTGGGTCCAATATATTGTTCAGCTTACCCCATTTAAATGAAAAGAAGACGCATCAAACAAGAATAGCTTGCTCAAAACGCTTACAATTACACATCCTGTTGTAAGTTATGTAAGGCATGGTAATTACACATAATGACTGAATTGATTACAATTGACTGTAACCGTTGTAAAACATAAACATATGTCATGTTAAAAGAAAGGATTTAAAAAAAACCTTGAGTTATGATGTTCTGTACTCATAAAAAGTAATTCAGTTTTGCATATTCGAACCTACCAAATACAAAAGACTTAAAACAATCATGATGGATCATCAAATGTAGACAAAATAGGTGTTAATCTGGTAATCTCATGTAACTTGATTACTGATCAGAACAACAATGCTGCAAAAAGATAAATCATATTTGTTTCCTCAAACAATGAAGATTCTTACATATGGCAACAATGCCACACATGTCATATAAAGTGAATTAATATATATAGTCACATAGGAACACATCTCCAAGTGAAAGTCATGAAAGCATAGATTAGTATTATTGCTCATCAGAGAAGTCATGCTCTGAACGATATATTCCACAAAACAGTTGTAAACAAGTTTTCTTCCGATATGGCCTTTAACCTATAAGCCCTTGAAGAGTTAACTCGGAGTATCTAGAAGCATTGTGTTTAGGAATTTTATTGTATTGTTCTTCATAAGGATCTCTGCGTTGATTTAAACTAGGAAATTCAGTTTGTTTTGTTAAATTTCTCCATTCACTGCAACGACGTGAATAGTACGATCATTCAAGAAGAAAATCATTTTCAGATAATCGGCATTGCCTTTCTTATCAAATGTATTCATTAAAATGTTTGTATGGAAATCAAAGTATATAACTGTTGACACTAGTACTGTTCGAAATTCAATTTCACAGATTTTGCCTTTGTATGAAGTTAAGATGATGTATTTTGGATCATTTATATTCATGTCACTGAATTACATCTACAAATCGTTAATGAACATTATGATTCAAATAATTCATATAAATACAATATAAAGATCGAAACGTTATTTTAGTGCATCAGTTATGAATGGTCCAATGGGATTATGGCATGGGGTTCATCTGTCCATTTATTCATAAACTTGTTCTTCTTGTTCTAAATAAATACTGCTTCTAGAGAGTTTAAATATTCTGTATGTACCCCTAGGCCAATGAGCATTATAATTTTGTCGTACTAACTTTGATATTCTATGAAAGTAAAACATTTAAGACACTTTTATCAGTCCTACTGAATAAACATTGGACACCTCTCGCATTAATTTTTCTAAATATGTGTTCTGATTCAGAACTAGGGAACAAATGTTCTCAAATCCTGGCTACGAAAAAACTATTCTAACATCAAGCAAATTTCGAACATGCAACACATTTATGCTGCATTTTACATGTTACAACACGGTTACAGCATTATAAAAGTGCAATGAGCATTACAATTTGGTCGTACTAACTTTGATTTAAGACATTTAAACAAGTAATACACTTTTATCAGCGTCTCCTTATTCAAAAAAAGGAAAATCATCAACATAATATCATTGACAGGTTCAAATGTCCAACAATAAGGGATGTTTACTTATATATTACTTACTTTGTCTTAGGGAATAAACGTTTCCATGCCAGGTTTAGGAATAAATAAATATATCCACACATCCTACTGAATAAACATTCTGACACCTGGTCTTACAAAGAGAACACTCTCGCATTAATTTTTCTAAATATGTGTTCTGACTCCAGAACTAGGGAACAAACGTTCTGAAATCCAGGCTACGAAAACACTATTCTAACATCAAGTAAATGTTGAACATGCAACACATTTACGCTGCATTATACATGTAACAACACGGTTACAGCATTATAAAAGTGCATTGCCATGTACCAGGTGTTAGTGTTCAATCAATCTGTCATGTGGAAGGTGTTTCAATGATAATAACTTAGTTTAGTGTTCATTTGTCACAGCTGGATATGTTTGATACTTGCATGTGTAGTCTAGCTTAATTCGTGTAATGATGTTATAGAAACCATAGCGAGGAATAGATGAGTTTAAAACATTTTTTTGTTTGAATGATTTTAAAGTTTTCGGAGTGAGAGAAAATGTTTCCCAATACAGTGACAACTTTAAGAATTGGACAAAGGAGTGACCAAAATCTTGTTTTTAATAAGCATTTGAAGACATCGCTTGTACTACCCGAATGCCATTATTTGTAGGTTGTTGGGGCGAATGATACGTAGCGTGTTCAACGAATTTACTATTTATATTGTATATGTGTCAGTGCAAGACATTACTTTCTTCTGTCACAAACAACATCATGGTTCATCGAAGGTCTGGCTTTACTGTCACGTCATATTAAACAAAAAACATAAGGTTATCTAAAATAGGACATTACATGTAAATCAACCTTGAAAGAGATGCCACCTTGAGGTGGTAAAAACTTTTCGAATTATGCATTTTAAACAGAAGACTGATATTACAAAACGAAAACGACCACTGTTTACAGGGACATATACATTCAAAAACTAGTGTATGGACAACATCTCAATCATGGCATGTCATTGGAATAGCGAAAATGTCCCGTGAGTCGCTGTAAGTTTTAACATTAAAATTAACACATGAAATAATAAAACCATGATTATTTGGAAAAAAAACCTCTTTTTAGTTAGGTCTGACAGGAAAAAAGGAGCTTTTTGTAAGCTTTTTTTTCTTCTTCACAAGAACCATTGAGACAAGGGGATTATGAAAAGTGGAGCAGTTAACCCTTTGACTGCTATTTGTGGGAAATTAGATTGTTTAACCAAATATAATGTAATATCTCAAGTCTGATTAGCTTCGGAATCTGCCAGTAAAAAAGTAAATCATTGCATTTGATATGAAATGTCGATGTTTTGGAAATCTTTTACATATTTTTACTTTGCTAATGGTATGGTACCCTCTTCATCATTGGTACATTTCTATTCATGTAATTTTCAATATTCAAAAGTATGATTCACATATTTCATAGTAATTAAAAATAAAGACTTGACAGAAAATGTATTTTAAAATAATCCAAAGTTTTAAAAGCTCTTTGTAATTATGTACTTGGATTATCTCATAAAGTGTAGAATTGATTGAGACACATTGATCAGCGAGTTCGTGTTCACAAGACGAGGAAGCATCAAAAGAACATAGCTGACGGTTCAATACGTTAACCGATAAAGGATCCTTATTCATCGTTATAACACGATTATCAGGCATGAACATTACACCTGATGAGGTTTAATTGTCATTGATTTTATGTATTCTGTTTCACGTCACTGCTTGAATTTGAGGTATGGCAAAATCAGGCACTTGAACGTTATTAATGTAGGTTATAAAAGGAGATTCACTTACTTCTGATCATGCGATCTGATCGTTACAGAAGTATCAGATTCATGTGAAGTGTGATATAAATCGTTACATACTTGAATTGGATCTCAAGTAGTAAAATCTGATGAAGTATACCCGACAAGTCAGATGGGAACAGATTTTTTGAGTCCGCTAATGTTAAATATCAGAAATGTTCAGAAGCATAAATGCCTGACTGTTTTGATATGATAACAACTCTATGTACTCTATCACCTAAAATGAATTTGAATAAATGATATTTCCAGATTAAACCAAAGAGAAGAAAAGGCAATTACATCATGAACAGTAGATCGGGAGGTATATATATTGTGATGTGTACTAGTAACATTTGAAGTTAACAATAAAATACAACGATATAAGATAAGACTGATTGATTTGTCACGCTTAACAGTCTGTCATATGTGAAGACGTTTACTTTTACTGTTCACTCACAGATCAAACACACTAATCATCTTAACCAAAGCAATGCCTTTAATGTAATGTAACCAGTGTCCAATACAAATCTGTGTAGACATCAGCAACGTGGCAATCAAGCATATTTATCACTAATTTGAACTTACAATATATCACAATGCCAGTTTTACAAACTACAGGGCTGTAATAAATCTGATTTTCACTAAACAACGGTCTTGCACTGCGCGCATATCATAAAAGCAATAAAACTCTATAACTATTCATTAAAATTAAATTAATATAGCATACACACATGGACACGTGCATTCAAGGAAAGTCCACATTGAACACTGTTTTAACATATTTAGTTGTCAGTATTCCTTACGACGCAGTTGACAACCAAAATGATTAGGAGCTAATGTTTCTCCAAATTATGATGTAGTGTACTCTTCTTTAAAAAGCATGTATCAAATAACATTTAAAATATAATATTTCAAACGTACATATGTGAACATATGCTTCTCATGTCTCATACATATGACTACAATCAAAGATACTACATTTATATCCTGGAGGAGCGAAAACGTTCCAAGCACAAACTATATGATCACTTTGGAACCATAAGCACCTACTCACTTTTGTGGTGTTACAGTTTAAAGATCACCATGGAACCAAAAGCTAACCTCACTTGTATAAGTGTCTAAATTTTAGTAAGGAGTCCAGGTTACAGTAATATATGTCGTGATAAAGCTCCATTGGATGTGTATACATGTCTTACATATTCCCGTTGCATTACTTCTTGATTTAGAATGGGTGGTATTGGAGCTATATTAATATATGATAATGTGTAATATTGCAATCAAGTTTAGAGTCAGTTCAGATTCATATGTAATTTGTTAAAGTAAAACCCTGATATGCTATAAACCTACATTTATAGGGATAATTCTATTTGATTGCCAGTGTTAGTATGTCCCAAAACGTTCTATTGAACATTAGCGGTTACTGGATCGTTACAGCAATTTCCTTTCCATGCAATTAAACCCTGCCATAGTTTGCTTTGGCCTAATTATTTCAAACGGATATCTTTGGATAATGTTTAGTCAACTAAATCTAAATCCATGTTAGGTCAACGAGTGGGTTAGGTTTTATCAGTTTTACAGTACTCTATTTCAACATATTCTAGTAGTTTCAAAATTTGACCTTAAAACATTAATACATCTTGTTGTAAATTATCCAGTATAAAACGTCATGCGAACTCAAATTTACGAATCAATATGTCAATCGATGATAAGATGCTGTTATATTACTGCCCTGAGAAATGGAAGTAGTTTATTGTTATTGAGTACTGGATATCTTGTTGAAGCATGTAAAAGTTACTCATATAAATATTAGGAGCAGAAATATCTATGGTTGGACACAGTTTATTAAGTCTGGTGATTATAGGTGTTCTTGGTTGATAAATAATTTGGCTATTTTACAGAACTGGAAGCTGTAAAATAGTACATGTACACTAGTAATTCTGGGGAAACAGCAATCAGATAAAACCTGAGATAAAATCCTATAAACTGTGATTTCGATGAGTATGAAGCGAGAGCTACTTGACAACACATGACAGCTAAAACGAGTTGCTCATAACGGGAGTTCAATAATACTTTTCTTTGTCAGTGACTACCTGGAATTTTTAATTTCATAATGACATAACATTAGTTCGTAACTCTGAAGAGGACGTACGTTTGTTCATGTTTATACAAAACATAAATATCAATGCAGTTAATATGGCCAAATGTACATGGATCTCATAATGTGTTTGTTGACTGGCTTATAAAGGTTTTGGAAGTTCAAGTTAAGCAAGCTCCAGCATTTCTACCAATTAAATTGCACTTTTTACTGATCTGAACCCTTTATCAACAAACACGTTATGAAATATATTTCTTTATTCAAATATACATTTTAGTTCTGACAACCGACGATGAAATATAACCTTTAAGTACACAATGAAGTAATATATTCAAATCATAATGTGATGTTGAATATATATGAAATGTATTTTATTCAAATAAATGGATGCCAAACCGGATCCATTTATGGAATTAATATGTTTAAATAAAATGTATGTTAGAAGTGATTTATATTTTCCCAAACACAGTTAGATATTGACCTGTAAACTGTTTGAGTTCATAACAGAAACATTGATGATGTTCATTTCAAGCCAAAATAATTTTTCTGTCAAAATATATTAGCATGGCCATTTATCATTCTTGGTTACTTTCGTGCAGTCGTGTATCTGAATTATAAGAGCAGGATTACATACATGAAATACTTGAAATTTTATTGCAGTTGATGCAAACATAATTGTGTCACAAGTAACGTTCATAAACTACATATACATGTAACTAAATATATATAATTCATCTGCTTTGAAGAGTACACAGCTGACCTTCTTGTGGAGCACACATGTGTAGTGGCTGGGTGCTGACTTCTCACGCCAAAGGCCCTGGTTCGATTCTCGGTGGTGACACACTGCTATAGTCCCTTGGGAAGGCATTCCATCCACATTGCATTCAGTCCACCCAGCTGTTTAATTGGGTATCTGAAGGCATGTTGTACAAACACGTTAAATTTATAATTTTGTATGATTAACCAATCATGTTTTTCATTTGGCAAAATGCAACCTGACAAAGTACACATTTGCTAACCTTACCCTGTGGTTTTATTTCTGTAACAAATCACACACAAAACCTAAATGTAGTGAATGATCTATATACAACTGCGAAGCTGGAACATCAACACATTCACATTGTGAGAAGTAACAGTATTACTCAAATTCATATTGAAGGTAGTGTTTTTTTCCCACTGTTTTCGTTTAAGATTCAAATCACGATTTCTGGAAAACGTGTGTACATTTAATTTGCCCTTTCTTATCAAAGAGACTATCTGTCAAAGATCTTTTTAATTATTCGCTTTCTATTTTCTTATTTCATTTTCAATCTTAACTAATGTTACACCATACATATACTGCGGCCTCTCTGACATAAATTAACGTACAATATTTGTTACATGTTAAATCAGACAGAACATTAATATTTGTCTTGCTTGGCCTCGTTCATATCACAGTAAAGACATGTAAATATTCAGGGGCATGTTATTATGATAGGCATTGGAATCTCAAATAACATTGGAACTAATAACATTTCCTGTAATTAGCATATTTCAATTCAGACTAAAGCAGCCCTATCATGTTGCAGTTGCCTTCAGTTATTGGTTATCACATTTTGTTTTGTTGTTCATGTTCACATATCAATCACAACCACTGTAATTTATATCCAATCCGAAAAAGTCCTTGAAAAAGCGACACCTTGATCTTGACATGACATATTACAGATTAATCATGTTTCATCATTTTCATGTTAATAAAACATCAATATCACCGTTGATGGTGTGGAAAACATTAATGTAAAGCATTAAATGTACTAATAGAAATATATCATTCAAAACAACACCTGGCATGAAGTAAAGACACGCATTAGATCGTGTGCACCAATTTGTCTTGAGATTGGTCATTTGATACGAACAATACATATGTTAATGGTAGATACAGAAGCCATTTCACATCAATACAAGTAAGATATACCAGGGGATACATTGTGAAACATTTTTCACATGAAAATTGGTCACATTGGACAGTCAGATGTTCTACATGGTTAGACGGTATGATACTCAAATATGATACATCATCTGTTCACAACAGACTAGATGATTACCATACCTTAAATATATGTGCAGTTGACATTTTCTTGAGTTTTAAGTTGTTATTTTCATACTTTTGTGCCCATGACTTTGATGTACACAGAACAAAAAGAAGGAGAAAAGTAATGAGTTCTGTAATTACCAGACTTCTTATATTAAAAAAAGACATTCAGACAAGAAGGCGTTTTGACAGAATAATTGCTGGTAAGACAGCTGTCTCCCGTCCTCCCAGACACTGAAGTACTCTATGATTTGATGATGACATCTGTATCTGATCCCTTACAAACCATACTAGACTACACGTGGCAGCAGATGTTAATGTTAACTAATGTACTAGCATGTGACTTTTATATCTTATATCGAATAAAGTTGTGTTATGTTTTGTAATGATCTCTTGATCTAAATGTATGTTTAGATATGGAACCTAACACTTTTTAAAAGGATTTCTTACATTTTGTTGAATATATAAGTTGAATATTTTCCCTGCATATTTCCATGGGAACTTACATGTACAACATTTTTAGTATTTTTAATGTTGGGTTCCGAAAGTGAATTATGTGTCTGATCATTCTTTTTAAGAGTTTGAATCTTTTACAGCGGCAAACTAATGTATAAGGTAAATTGACAAAGAGGGATAATTTAGCCGTCAATCGGGAGACAACATGCAGTATGAAGTTACCACCTTGCAGAAGGGAAATGTATCTCCGGTGGTAGCTTCACACTAAGTGTAAGGACTTAGATAGAACAGGGACTACAGTTTGAAGTCGAAAATGCCATCATTTAAAGTATTTGAATACAAATAGAACGGCTTGTCCTTATTGTTTTGTTACAATTTGGGAAGAGTATTAGACAATCTTGATAATTTAAAGATCGAGTGGGAATCGATAACAGAGACAGACAGACAGATACCTTTATTAGCACAGACCATGTTGGCCTCTGGCCATTACACATACATTTGTAATGAAAGGTGGGGGGAGGATGTACAGTGAGATAGTTAGTTAGTTACGGGTTTTAAATGCTTCAAAACAATATTTTGCTAACATTTTCATTTCTGTAACATTAACAGTTTGCATGAGAAGTATGAACTTGTAGTATGAAGGTTTTGTGATGTAGAATCTTTTTAGATATTTGCTACGGAGCTCCGCATATTTTGGGCAAACGAGTATGAAATGGAATTCGTCTTCTAATTCCATACAGCTACACAGCGTGCACACGCGCTCATTGCGGGGTACCCGGTTACTTCCATGGCGGCCGGTCTCTATGTAGAGCAAGTGAGACGATAAACGTAGTTTGCATAGAGCTTTTCTGTGGTTTGCGTTGTTGATCTTCTTAATATAATCCTCTAGTTTAAATTGTATCTTATATTCTTTATATAGGTAGAGCGGGGAAGAGTTATTTAGGTTTGACTGCCATGCAGTAATGAAGTTGTCCTCTAGTCTTCGTCTGAGCACGGGGGTAAACTCCCTGGGGGTGGTGAGAGTGGGGTTCATCCATATATACCCAAATCCGTTTGTTTCCAAAATATGCTTTATTTCTCGGATCCAAGTTGAGGAGTTTTGTGTCATAAACCCTAATATCGTTTGTAAAATACAGTTCTCTGAGGAAACCACTTTTAGCCAATATTTCACCATGTCTACTTGTCTGTTGATATACAAAGGGAAACGGCCGAGCTCTCCATATATTTGAATGTTATTTGTACTCTCTTTCACTGATAAAGTTGTTTTAGAAATTTCCGGTGAATTCTCTCTATTTTCTCTGCTTTAGCATAACCCCATACTTCACTTCCGTAATTAAGGACAGGAGCTACACAGGAGTCGAAGAGTTCAACTGAAGTCTGAATATCCAGGTTATTCTTTCTGATATCATACAAAAGAGCGTTCGCTGTTTTTGTACCTTTGTCTGCAAGGGCGTTTATTGCTTTCGTATATTTCCCGTTCGATGACATAAGCAGACCAAGATAGTTAAATTCATTCTGGAGTTCCAAAATTTGTCCATTATAGATGAAATTAAAGTTGGTAGGTAAATTAGACTTCCTGAAAACCACTATTTTGGTCTTGTTTATGTTGACCGTGAGACCCCAGTAGTCACGATATGAATCAAGATTATTCAAACAGTTCTGTAATCCATCTGGTGTTTCGCTGAATAAAACCATGTCATCAGCGAAAAGTAGAAGATAAAGCATAAGGTCATCTATGTTGATCCCAGCGTTTGTTTCTCCTGATAGTTGTTGTTCCAAATCTTCAATAAAAAGTGAGAAAAGGAGTGGGGATAGGATCTCACCTTGTCTTAATCCTATATTGTAATTGAATGTGGGACTTGTTTTATCTCGTAGTTTGACACTGGATTTTACACTTTCGTACATGGACCGGCATATGTTAGTCACTTTACCGTTTATACCGAGCTTGTAGAGTTTCAGCCACAATCCATTTCTGTAGACGCTATCAAAAGCTTTTTCGTAGTCTATAAATGCACAAAATAGTTTCCCATTGTCTTTCAAACTTTTTTCAATTAGTGACTGTAAAACAAATATTGAATCAATAGTGCTATGTTTCTTTTTGAATCCAAACTGTGCATCTGAAATAAGATTATTTTCCAAAACAACTTCGTTAAGCCTTATATTCAAAATCTTTGAAAATAGCTTCCCAAAATTGCTGAGAAGAGTGATCCCTCGATAATTGTTTGTGTCCGTTTGACTTCCTTTTTTGTGTATTGGTATGATTTGACAGTCAGATGTTCTACATGGTTAGACGGTATGATACTCAAATATGATACATCATCTGTTCACAATAGACTAGATGATTACCATACCTTAAATATATGTGCAGTTGACATTTTCTTGAGTTTTAAGTTGTTATTTTCATACTTTTGTGCCCATGACTTTGATGTACACAGAACAAAAAGAAGGAGAAAAGTAATGAGTTCTGTAATTACCAGACTTCTTATATTAAAAAAAGACATTCAGACAAGAAGGCGTTTTGACAGAATAATTGCTGGTAAGACAGCTGTCTCCCGTCCTCCCAGACACTGAAGTACTCTATGATTTGATGATGACATCTGTATCTGATCCCTTACAAACCATACTAGACTACACGTGGCAGCAGATGTTAATGTTAACTAATGTACTAGCATGTGACTTTTATATCTTATATCGAATAAAGTTGTGTTATGTTTTGTAATGATCTCTTGATCTAAATGTATGTTTAGATATGGAACCTAACACTTTTTAAAAGGATTTCTTACATTTTGTTGAATATATAAGTTGAATATTTTCCCTGCATATTTCCATGGGAACTTACATGTACAACATTTTTAGTATTTTTAATGTTGGGTTCCGAAAGTGAATTATGTGTCTGATCATTCTTTTTAAGAGTTTGAATCTTTTACAGCGGCCAACTAATGTATAAGGTAAATTGACAAAGAGGGATAATTTAGCCATCAATCGGGAGACAACATGCAGTATGAAGTTACCACCTTGCAGAAGGGAAATGTATCTCCGGTGGTAGCTTCACACTAAGTGTAAGGACTTAGATAGAACAGGGACTACAGTTTGAAGTCGAAAATGCCATCATTTAAAGTATTTAAATACAAATAGAACGGCTTGTCCTTATTGTTTTGTTACAATTTGGGAAGAGTATTAGACAATCTTGATAATTTAAAGATCGAGTGGGAATCGATAACATAGTTGTGTCCAGCATTATTTGCTGGTCATGGTTAATCACAAAGTTGAGATTGACATTAAGTAGCTGACTAGGTTTGAGTGGACACATTGTTGCAAATTTGACAACAGTGTTGTGATAGTAAAGCCATAAGCTTTAGACTTGTTGTCTAGCGTGAGTTGAATTTATCTCAACAGTGACTATTGAGTGAATTAGAGGATGATTGTTCCCTCTTTCAAACAACATGGTTAATAAGGTAATACTTTTCAACTCAAAGACCCTATGAGATGACAGGGACCTTGATAATTTGCAGAGAGTTATGCGTTAATGGATTTGAGTTAATGGAATTGCCCCCTTTATCCAACCTAATGTATACGATAAATAAATAAAACATGATACTGACAAATACATGTTTTGAGGACCTCTTAATGAGTGAACAATTGGTGATATATTCCTTATTGCTGTTTTACCTTCAAAAGTTCACTTTTTGAAAACTTTTTAGATAAAATTCATACTTAATTGATGATGCAAGCCTTCAGTATAAATATGCCTCTCATCAACCCAACAAATTGTCCATCAATTGGATGAATGTCAAGATCCATTTTAAAGTGTGATATCATGCAGGTTGTCCGACACTGTGTTCTATTAACAATGTGTTTGTTTCAGTTAGTGTACATCTTGTGGTAGATATATGCATTTGGATTGGTGCACAATCATTATAGGAGATACGCTAGTTGTGTAGCTGCTGCAATACAGGATCAGTATTCATATCTTCATCACTTCATTGTTAGAATTGACACGTTTCAATTTTTTGAAGCATTAAGTATATTAAGTATTACGTGAACTCAAAATAAAACAAACATATTCAAATTGTTATGTAAGATAACTGTGGTCAATAAAAAACTAACTAAAATAGTTCACATCAGTGAACTTATAAATAACGTTTCTCAAGATACAATACAAACTATAACAAGATGAAACAACTCACATAATTATAAAAACTCGAGTTGTCCTTTTTGTAAATGTTCATTTAAATTGGATCCCTTTTGTGTGACAGTATGTGGCCTAATGTAAATCTATTTTCGAGCATGTTGTGTTAATCAACTTATCTTCGTCTACATTTGACATTAACAAAACGTTGCGACCTTCAATTGTGCAGTTGTTGGATGGACCTACATAGAAATGAAGCATGATGATTGCATGTTGAATAACATTGCCATGTGTTGAATACCGTAACACTTTTAAACGTTTCCTTATTCTTCAAATGAAAAGCAAGATCTAAGATATGATTATATGAAGATATTTGGATATTCCATTTGTAATTGAAACTGAAGTAACCAAATAGCTTCTCGCTTTAACAGTATTAGTTATATTGTACGGAATATGGTATACTGTAAGCTTCAAAAGGGGCCGATGTTAGTAGTAATTTTACTGGTACTTTTACGTATTGTATTGCGTATTTCATTTGCACTCTACACTTTTAATGACATTTGGTCAATGTGTTTCACTGCCAATTATGACTAAATTGAGCATACAGAAAAAGTGTTGGTATTGCCAATAACATTTGAATACTTAATCAGTGGATGTCAGTGTAACGCTGTGAATAATTCTTGTTTCTGACAACCATACCTCGATTTCCTAAAACTTATTTGAGTACTAGGTGGGTGTCTTACACATACTCTTTCCAAGTTAGTTTTATTTACAGAACCACATTTTGATAAGCACATAAACGTTGGCAATCTAGACAGCCAAAAACTATTTTGTATTAATATAAACGCCATGAATAGTAGATATGCCTTCGAAAAACGTTCCACAAGTTGCCAGACTAAGATTTGAAGGGACGTTATCAATAAACCAGCTGTATGAAAATTGTTGCGAATTCTTTACTACTTTCTCATTTGTAGGTAATTGCCACTCTTTGACTGTGGAATCGACACAGTATATCTGGAAAACATCTACATTAGCTCTTTAAAACGTTAATTCTGATTCCCGACTGTTTATTTAAGAGAGTAGTCCTGTATAAAGATCCTGATTTGTCGTTATGAAGGTTCGTGAAAGATTAGACCTTATTTGCTACACTTACAACTGCATTGGCACAAGTATCAGGAGGAAACATATCAAAATCAAAGCATTGGTTATTTTGTTATAGAACATTCTAGATCTGCATCAGTATTACTCTTTCCCTGAGGATTCCCTCACGTTTCGTTTTTTTCAGGGTTGATATGTAGGATGTTTTGGATTCTAACTATCGAGTGTATTGTTGTCATCCAATAACAAGAACTGAATCTAAATGTCGAAGTGTCTGAATTAATTCCGTTGGTGTCTGAATTTCTTGTGGTTCACGACATAATTGCCTATCTTTTTTAAAATCTGTCTTTCTTTCCCACGAGAAAACATCTGACATTTCTTACACGTGGTGATAATTACACAGAAAACTGGGATACCACAATTTAGTAAATACAGTAAACACTAACTCACGTAATCTTTAACACACAAAACACATGGGTATCAACATCATGGATAGTATCATTGTGGTAAATGAACCAGTGGTGGTATATGGTATTGTATACTTTCAGTTGACAGCTGTTATCGAAGTTATTGATTAATCAATTGTTAATACCCTACCTTATGCCGATTCAGTAACAGCGTATATATGTTGTGGACGATTTTTGTAAACAATATGTATTTGGGGTGGCAATTTGGTACATTTCCCAGTGTCACCACAATGTCGTTCATTAACAATGGATGTTGCTCACATGATGAAAGATCCTGAACATACTTGGACTATAAGAAATGTGAGACGTTTATCCATTGGGCAAGAAATAAATTCAAAATGTGTCTTTATCACAAATCAGTTGATATGTTGGTATCACGTCAGGCATCTTTCGTTAACACTGGGTGATAATGCGAGTACTGTTACAAGCATGCTTTCATATTTGGAAAAATATCAAATATATAGAGGATATTTGACATTTCTTGTCGAATACCATTGATATCCAACGAGTGAAGTTGAAAATGATATGTTTACGAATGGCTAATGTTCTATTTATTAGATTTAACAAATTATGCATAGTTCACAATTTTATGAATGGAGCATCCATGATCACTTGCTTTACGACGGTCATTGTGTGACGTCATCCTATTGTAACGATGATGTCTTATTATTGAAAGTGTTATTTTCATTAAGTAGAATATCATGCTATTTCACTCAATAAATAATACGGATTTTATTTTAACAGTTACACACCGTAATTAACCACAGAACATCTAATAAAAGTATCTATTATCACCATAATAGTAGAATAGGGATAAAGAAAGGAATGCTTTCCATTCAACTGTCTGTCCATCATGAGTTATTTCCAGGCCCTAACTTGTAGTTCTTGTGGGTATTTGTGACATTAGGTTAGTATATGAAACAAGTTGTGATTACTGTACTGCAAAACGTAGGGACGACCGCATTTAACATTGAACAAATGTTTGAAATGCGATTTTATGACGAGAAAGTTCTAAAAGTCTCTTTTTTAATTAATAGACTATGTTTATATTGCAGTGGATCTAAACCAACACTCATTGTGTTGGACACATACATGTGTAGAGATCAACATCTCCAAGAATTTATTTGTTACCACACACATTCTCCATTCAATTAAGGATTTGTCTTGCTCACACTAACAAGTGACACAATCTTGTTTCCGCTGCTCAATATTTCGCATTAGGTAACAACAGGAAATAATTCCATTTATTGACACGACTGATTTGTATTCAGAGGAAAATCAATAATTACACAATTTCAAAGAAAATCTTATTTCCGGAGCACATTGTGGGTAGTGCAATTCTATCAGAATTTCTGAAAAAAATTACTATAAGAACAAAGGTTTTGTTTTTTTGTCATCTTTAACGTGGACATCCTGACCCATTTAGGACATTTCTACCTTCCTTTATCAAGTTCGCCTTTGATTTAACCAGACAACCATTCTTAAAACATTGATTCACACGTATTCCCCAAAAGCAAAGAAGAATTTCAGCTGTATGTGTCTGTCAACACGTCTGGACCATTTGTTGATAGAAATAGTTTCTAGGAAGCTGTTCTTGAATGGTGTATTTTCTCTTATATCGTAGCCTTCATATATGAAACAATCGATCCAACTTACAGCAACAACTGACGATGGAAGGGAGGAAATACCTATTTTCAAATCAAATTTTACCAACAATTCTACGCCATGACATTTGCTTTATTTCCCTTCGTGTACTTGCTACAATGCTATATTAAAATGTTTTGGTGTGATTCAAGTTACTTTCTGTCCAATATATTGGTGTTTCAAAACGACTCTATACATACATCTGACATGGGATGCACATAAGTGGATAATTTATTAATGAATGTCTTGCCCTGTCCAAATAAAGATGGAGTCCATTATTCAATTTCCTGCAAACTGTAATATTGATCGATTGCACAGCACATGTTCAATCAATACTATCCTTCTTGGAGGATCATAAATGTCAAGGTTGGGGGAATAGAACATGGCTAAATCCTGTCATTGATGCCATGTGAAGCTATTGTTCTCAGCTCGTAGATCCAGCATGATTCCGCAGATCTTCTTTTAGCAGTGCTCTTGTCGGAGTCAGGGTTTTTTGCGAGCTGGTAATTTTATCCCGGAGATCCCGGTTGGTAGGTCCCCACCATTAAAGTGTAAATCTACTGATTTGTCTATATTGTGTAGTATGTCAGCAAAGTGTTCTTTGATGCGTATACCAAAGTGTATCTTAGTTTCACCACATTTATTACAGTTAAGCAAATAAACTACTTTTGCACGAGAAATTGGTCACGCACCTGTATGATTGTTCCGTTAAATCTTTGTAATGATTTATATATTTGCAGGTTTTTGCAGTCCTTTATAACACACGGCTCATTCAAGTTTTTGTGGACTGACCCCGAGATCTTGGTAGTGGGAGCGGGATAGGTGATGGCGGCCCTGCAGAGTATGTACCTGAGGTTAGGGTTACACGTGTATGCCTGTTACATGTCGTTTGCATTCTTGGAGTAACTCAGTAGATTTTCGGACGTTTCTTTTTTTAGGATACCAGAAGTGATGCATCGGAAATCCTTGTCATTGTCTCACATCATTAATTTCCTTTCCTCAAGTAACGAAAGCTGTCTAATGATATCACATTCGCTGGTGCTTGTCAGTCAAGAGGGAGTAGGTGTCTCTATACTCTAAACTTTTACTTGTTTTTATGAAGTTATTTCTGCTGTTTTAGGGATTAATGATATAATTTTAACACAGAACAATAATATCGTCAATGGCTAATTAGATGTGTCAGATTTATATGTATATGTTTACAGTTCTGTCTAATCACAGGACAAAAAGGGATGGAATCGGATCTTTCAGGATTCTCCCAAAAATTGGCGGATCCTGGAGAAGGAAGGAACCGGAAGAATCCGGCAACCGGATTCAACCACTCTTTGTCCTGTGAATCTGTTCCAAATTTACTTAAATGAAGTACAAACATATTGTATGTGTACGTGTTTTCTTTTGAATTCCTGAATTCCATCCAGGACTTTGTCCTTATACATAGAGAATCTCATCCAATTAAAATGGCAGAGATGTGCTCAGATTTGTACACTGATATGAAATATATCAACACGAGTTGATAAAAGTTACAAATATTTGAGGCTTGCTGAGGATTTTTTTACTCTTATCAACACATGTTGATATATTTGATGTCCGAAGACACGGGGGTGGAATTCTATTCATCATCCAAAATCATTCATATTATGTTAAAGTGAAAATAGTGTACATCTCTGAGCACATCTCTGCCATTTGACTTCCATTGTGGTGAGGCCATAACATTGTGATGTCATCATGTTTATGATGTCATAGCATTATGATGTTATTACCCTGTGATGTAAAATTATTGTGATGTCATGTAGTTTACGGTGACAGGGCATTGTGCAAAATCTACTGCCAAAACGATATCTCCTAGGAGATATCGCTTGATCTCACACAAGCAATATCTCCTGTGGAACACAGTTTTGGGTGAACAATTATGAAGATCATATACATGTACTTTACATGTATGCAATGTGTTGGTCGCTGGTTGTCCTATGAAGTTATAGACAATTACTTTACTCTCGCGGTATGCACACAATTGTGTTTGAGCCTCCTTCCAGTAACATATTGAGATACTGTTCCCAAGCAACACCAGCATGGCATTATCACTTCAGATAAGCCTTTACATTATTAAGTATTTTGTTTTCTGCGCTTCCTATTTCAAACAACATTTCTTCATTAAATTTTACTGAATAAATTGTTTAGTATTTAAATCGAAAAACAAAAGGGCAACTCCTTATCAATGTTCTAATGGTCCATACATACACATACATGGCAGTGCCTATCTGTAAGTCTTTGCATTGCAGATCTAAATTGATATTTTACAAATACTGGTTGCTTCAAATTGAAAATATCTCATTAATGAACAGGGACATAGACATTTAAAAACAAGTGTATGGACAACATCTCACTCATGGCATGTCATTGGAATAGCAAAATCCACATGTCCTGTGAATCGCTTTAAAAAGTTTTAACATTAAAATTAACACATGAAATAATATAACAATCTTTTTAGTAAGGTCTGACAGGATAAATGAGCTTGTGGTATGTCCTTCCATCTAAAAACATTTTACTTTTTTTTACATCTTCACAAGAATCATTGAGACAAGGGGATTATAAAATGTGGAGCAGTTAACCCTTTGACAGTTATTTGTTGGAAATTAGAAGGTTTAACCACATATAATGTAATATCTCAAGTCTGATTAGCTTGGAACAAACATCTGCTAGTTAGAAAGTAAATCATAGCATTTGATATGCAGTGTTATTTTTGGACTTCCCATCTGACTTTTGTTATATGATGAGTTTTGGAGATCTTTTACATATGTTTACTTTGCTAATGGTATGATCATTCATCATTGGTACATTTCTATTCATGTATTATTCAATATTCAAAAGTATGACTCACATATTTCATAGTAATTTAAAAATAAAGACTGAACAGTATCAGTATTTTGAAATAATCAAAAGTTTTAAAAGTTCTTTGTAATTACATGTATGTACTTGGATAATCTCATGAAATGAAGAATCAATTGATTCACTGATGTTGACACATTGATCAGCGAGTTCGTGCTCACCAGACGAGGAAGCATCAAAAGAACATAGCTGATGGTTCAATACGTCAACCAATAAAGGATCCTTATTCATCGTTATAACACGATTATCAGGCATGAAGATTACACATGATAAGGTTTAATTGTCATTGATTTTATGTATTCTGTTTCACGTCACTGCTTAAATTTGAGGTATGGCAAAATCAGGCACGTGAACGTTATTAATGTAGGTTATAAAAAGAGATTCACTTGCTTCTGATCATGCGATCTGATGGAGTTTCAGATTCATGTGAAGTGTGATATAAATCGTTACATACTTGAAATGGATCTCTAGAAGTAAAGTCCGATGAATTAAACCAGACAAGTTAATCTGCCTGTAAATCAAACCTTGTGTCCAGTCAGATGGAAACAATTTTTTTGAGTCCACTGATGTTGATATTCGACATGATCAGAAACATTAAAGACTTGAACATAACTGACTGTTTTGATATGAGAACAACTCTATGTAATCTATGTTCTAAAATGAATTTAAATAAACAATATTTTCATATTAAACCAAAGAAAAGATTACAAATACATCATGAACAGTAGATTGGGAGGTCTATATAGTGTGATGTGTACTTACCTATGTGTACCTTATGTGGTCAATGTATGAGTTGCTTGTGAAGAAGTAAGATTTGAAGTAAAACAAAAAAATAGATAAAATTGATTAAAATGTCACGCTTAACAGTCTGTCATATTTGAAGACGTTTACTTTTACTGTTCTCTCACAGATCACACACAATAATCATCTTAACCAACGCAATGCCTTTAAGTGTGAACAAAACATATTCTACAGTTGCATAATAAGGAAATAGTTGGTTTATGTATTTATGAATATATATGACATAATGAATACAATGGTGACATGAATGTAGAATGTTGTATGTGTATGGTTATAGTTTATCTATCTTCCGAACATGCTAATACATCTTCAGACGCACATGTATTATTACATGTCATTGTAAAACAGTAAACAGATCCATCTCAGGGGCTGAACAACATGTTTGCAGTAATTATCTCCAAACTAATACTATTCATCATTCAACACATGACATATGTTTCGATGTAGCTGGGCTTGTTTTCTCCTTTTGTCATTTAGAGAGGTATGATGCACTCAAACTCTACATGATTGTTTCAGGGCTCATTTCATGAATAGGAGAACGAATGAAACAATATCCATGAGAATATGAATATATTGTTTCCATTATTGCATAATATAATTAACCGATGATAATCATAATAGGAATAGTTTCATCCATGATGTACATTTAATCTTCGTCTTAATTGTTTTTTGATTATTCATATTTTTATATTGTGTCCGCTCTTGAATGATTTAAGTATTTAGAACCATCAGTCATCGACATGCAACTGAATTTGTTTCTACCTTAAGAAAATACAATAAGATGTTTTCGGTTTTCAATCACTCAGTAGATCTTCATTTCACTGTAGATAACGCATCTCTTTCCAAAATGAAAAGGACTGGAAGCTGAAGGGAATGGACATTTGTGTTGCATTATTTTGGTAGAGCTCAGGGAAACATGACTGTTATTGATGAATATTGATAGTATTCATGGAGAAGAAAGGTAAAAGACGTTCATCCAATATATTAAAATAACTTACTGTCAAGGATGTTCCAGTACAATGTAGAGCTTCTAGGTCGTACATAATTTTATTTTATTCAAATATGTGTAATTTCTCAGCATAGTTGTTTTTTAATCAACGAGGTTCAGGGCAAATCATTGTTTATTTGATATGTTTCAAACATATAACTTTTATCGTGCACTGGTGTTTATAATTTATTTGCATCTTGTCTATGAAGATGTCAAGTTTGGACATTGCATTGCTATTTTGTCAGTTCTGGTTTATCACCACACAATTTAAAAAATAAAGTACTGTCACAAATGGCAACACTCAGATGAAATAATGTAAAACTAATGGCAAACAAAACAACACCAACAAATAGTTTATATAAAGTATGACAGGTTTTCAAGGTGATTAAATCTGGAAAATATCAGTCAACAAATTGATGTTCAAATACACGTATTCGTTGCTTTACAGTTTGTTATTAACAGATCATTTCATCGACTTTGTAATGGTCACTTAATAATTGGAATGATAAAATTAATGCTTAATTGGTAACAAGGAATGTTTTGACGTTTTGATCTCCTACAAACTACGAAAGGCCATCATTACACTGAATCACAGGACAAAAAGTGATGGAATACCCGTGCCCAAACCTTCCAGATTCCTCCGGATTCCTAGGAATCCGGCAATTTTTGCGAAGATCCGGAAATCAGATTCCACCACTTTTTCTCCTATGAAGGCGTTTGCTGTAATGATTCATTCATGGTTAAACAGTGTCCAATACAAATCTTTATAGACATCAGCAACTTGGCAATCAAGCATATTTATCACTAATTTGAAGTAACAATATATATCACAATGACAGTTTTACAAACTACATGGCTGTAATGAATCTGACGTTCACTAAACAACGGTCTTGCACTGCGCACATAAAAGAAAAGCAATAAAACTCTATAACTATTCATTAAAATTAAATTAATATAGCATACGCACATTAACACGGGCATTCAAGGAAAGTCCACATTGAACACTGTTTTAACATATTTAGTTGTCAGTATTCCTTACGACGCAGTTGACAACCAAAATGATAAGGAGCTAGTGTTTCTCCAAATTATGATGTAGTGTACTCTTCTTTAAAAAGCATGTATCAAATAACATTTAAAATATAATATTTCAAACGTACATATGTGAACATATGCTTCTCATGTCTCATACATATGACTACAATCAAAGATACTACATTTATATCCTGAAGGAGCGAAAACGTTCCAAGCACAAATTAAACTCATGGGCAAAGGAAACGGTACCAGGTATTTTAATATAGATTGAAGAATAAATAAAGAACCAAAATGTTTATTCAAAAAGAACAGGTGCCGATATCATATTCATAAAAATGCAACCAATCAGCTTCCAGTATCAACATCACAGTCTCCGATATTCGTCCAGGGGTCAAAAAGTTCAAGTTCAAGGTTATGACTTATCCCGGTGCAGGGAAATCCAGGCTCACTGTAACGAAAACAGTTCACACTAATAACGTGTATGGCCTCCCCTTGCCATAATACACGCAGTGACCCTCTGACGCATGGAGACAATCAAACTTCTGACGTCATTACGTGGAATGCGCTGCCATTCTTCTTGGAGAGTTTGGACAAGTTGCAGGCGGTTATGTGGAGGTGGTCGTCTTTGCATAGCATCCCAAAGGTGTTTGATTGGTGACATGTCATGCGAGCATGCTGGCCACGGCAAAATGTCGATGTTGTTGTTAGCAAGAAAGTGTTGAGTAACTCGAGCTGTGTGCGGTCTGACATTGTCTTGTTGAAAGATCACACCTTGTGCCTGTTGTCGAATAAAGGGACAGACGACGGGACGGAGAATGTCATCGACGTAACGCTGATCCGTTAGGTTTCCATTCAAGCGGCGTCTTCTCCTCACGAAGTATGCCTCCCCAAACCATGACTTCCTCCCCCGTAGGGCACTACTTCCTGAACGCAACATGCAGCTGTTCTCTCTCCCCAACGGCGATAAACGTGTACTCTGCCGAAAGTCGGTTCTGTTTCAGAAGGAAGAGAAAAACACCCTCTGCCACGGACGTCGCTGCCAACGTAACATCGTTCTTGCCCATCTCAGTCTTCGATGGCGATGTCCGGCTGTCAACTGCTGTCCCCGGAACGGTCTGTATGCCCTGATGTCATGGGACCTATGACGACTGGACACCCTGCGGCTGCTTACCCGGTTGCCCCGTGCATTTGATGCCGATGACGTCACAGTCAAGAAGTGGTTCCTGAGGTGTAACGTGCGCAGGTATCGGCCCTCCTGGTGGGTTGTGACTCTTGGTTGGCCTGATCTTGGCTTGTCTGTGGTCCGTCCGGAATGACGATAACGCTGCATTAGTCTTGTGACAATTGTGCAGTGACAGCCAAACGTGGGTGTGGGTCGCTCCCATTTCAATCATCCCGATTGTTCGCTCACGTTCTTGTAAAGTTAATCTTGCCAATCTTCTTCAAATGTTTTTTTTTACAAAGTGGGTGTCTAACAAGCAATTCGCATTCGCAATTTCAAATCTAAAGTGGTTGCGTTTCTTTTGCCCGTGAGTTTATATGATAACTTTGAAACCATAAGCACCTACTCACTTTTGTGGTGTTACAGTTTTAAGATCACTATCGAACCAAAAGCTAACCTCACTTTTATTAGTGTCTAAATTTTAGTAAGGAGTCTAAGTTACAAGAATATATGTCGTGATAAAGCTTCATTGAACGTGTATACATGTCTTACATTTTCCCGTTGTATTACTTCTTGATTTAGAATTGGTCGTATTTGAGATATATTAATATATGATAATGTGTAATCTTGCAATCAAGTCAGTTCAGTTTCATTACATACATGTAATGTGTAGAAGTAAAACCGTTATGCTGATATGATATAACCCTAAATTAGGGATAATTCTATTTAATTGCCAGTGTTAGTATGTCCTAAAACTAACAGTTACTGAATCGTTACAGCAATTTCCTTTCCATGCAATTAAAGCCTGCCGTAGTTTGCATTGGCAACATTATTCCAAAGAATAACATTGGATAATGTTTAGTCAACTAAAACTAAATCCATGTCAGTTCAACGAGTTGTTTAGCTTTTATCAGTTTGACAGTACTCTATTTCAACATATTCTAGTTGTTTCAAAACTTTGACCTCAAAACATTAGTACATCCTGTTGTAAATTATCCAGTATAAAACGTTAAACGAACACAACTTAATGAATCAATATGTCTATCGTTGAGAAGATGCTGTTATATTACTGCCATGAGACAGGTTTATATCACATGGGAAAAGTTTATTGTCATTCAGTACTGGATATCTTATTGAAGCATGTAAACGAAACTCATATACATATTAGGAGCAGTTAAATCTACTGTTCATGGTTCAAAGATAATTTGGCAGACAGAACAGGAAGCTGTAAATATGTTCGATAGTAATTCTGTGAAAACAGCAATCAGATAATACGTAAGATACAATCATACAAACTGTGATTTCAATGATTATGAAGCGAGAATTACTTGACAACACATGACAACTAAACTCTTTTTGCTCTTATCGAGAGTTTCAATACATGCTCTTCTTTGTCAGTGACTATCTGGAATGTTTAATTTTATAATTATGACATAACATTAGCTCCATTTTTTAAAATGTTTTCAGAATATTAACTTCATACATAACATAAATATCAATGCAAGTAATATGGCCAAATGGTTATTTCATGTCAACTATTCCGAAATTCTGCTAATATAAAACACATTTGATAGATCATTTTAAAGCAGATGTAACAATCAAATAGTAAATAAGAATAAACTATGTGATCAGTCATCGTGTGAGAAGGACAGTTCATGCAATAATAAAATGGAAATCATATAGAAATGTCTTGGCTGTATGTATAATGACAACTCATTACCTAAATATACATTGACAGGTTCATATAGCTTACATATACGTGTATTTGGAGTTCTTAAGTTTCTCTGTACCATTGTATGTTAAACTAGTAAAATCTTATTCAGAATCATACTAAAATCTAATAATGTAGGTTCATAATTAATTTACCATAACGTGCACACATGCTTCTATGTTGTATGTAAGAGTCCTAATTGTTCTCACCTTACAACTTTTCGAATACTATTTAAAGGTTCAAGAGACAAATTTTGCAAAGTTTAGAAACATATAATAAATAATATATGTCTGTGCATCACCGTTGTTGTACGCAATATCATCATGGACACATGTGTTAACACTTCCAATATATATCTACATATTTCTGAAATGTCATCTGTGTATCTTTAGAATATAGGTTGTTTTTTCCATTGTCGAGACTGAGAGGTTTAGGAGATAATGAAGGCTATTTAGCGCACTAAACTATTCTTAACATTGATATTCCCATGATAACAGTGTATATTTATCAGAAATACAAACTAAGGATTGATTGGCAGGTTGATGATATCCTAATAACTAGTGGTTAATGACAAACTGATCGTTACAACAATTTCCGGTCGATGTAATGATGGCCTGCCATGCATGATCGAAACTTGAAAATACAATTTGTTAATGATCATTTGTTAATGAACGAGTGAATGTTGATGGCATGTCGAAAAAGTAATATAGCTATAAGCTACCGATTACATTGATAGTCACCACATTTAAAAATCATGTGAAGAAATAAGGGCATGAGGTTGAGACTTTGACATGTTGATCAAACACTATATGTTGACTACATGTTTATGGTTTATGGACATGTGGTTGCATTGACAACGTGGTAATATTTTACTTTCCTCGATGACATATTTAGTTTTAATTTAACTAAGTATTTGGTAGATGTGATCACATTTATTTATTTCTAAGATTGAAGGCTTTTGACACACGTGACATTCCCCATTTACAAGTGACATATTCTTAGTTTGATATCAGGAACAGTTCCTAAATGCTTCAAAAATGGCATTGTTAAGCCACTCCTGAAGAAACCGTCCTTAGATTCTGAGACTTTTAAAGGCGCTGTAGCACGTTTTTTGCAAATTTTATTTTTGCAAATTTCTCATTTATAATGATAGTTTACGTCATTTATATTTACTTTAGAGGGTAAAACATCTTATTACACAAACCAATTATCCGTAGTGGTAATAACGGTGATGCGTATAAAGCAGAAATTGCATGGCGGCCATTTTATTGTGAACACATTATTATTTCGAATGACAAAAACGATTCCCATGACTTTACGGAACCATGTACACTCATTTGCAACTTGATTTTCCGAAGAGAGAAGGGTGTTATGCTTTTGTTGACATTATTTTTCAAATACATTTCATCGACTTATTTGAGCGAAAAAACGTGCTACAGCGCCTTTAAGAACTACCGTCCTGTGACCAATCTTTCCTTCATCTCCAAGGTGCTGGAGAAAGTGGTAAAGATTCAGCTGTTGGAACACTTAAATAAGTATGACCTTATTGACAGTTTCCAGTCGGCATACCGGTCATATCACAGTACGGAGACAGCTCTCAACTGCGTGCTAAATGGTATCAAGAGGTCAGTGGATTCTGGAGATGTAGCAGTCCTAGTGTTGCTGGATCTTTCGGCGGCTTTTGATACCATTTACCATTCTGGATTACTTGACCGACTTCAACGTGAATTTGGCCTTAGTGGTTCAGTGCATGAGTGGTGTTCCTCCTACCTATCAGATATATCTCAACTTGTACAGATTGATAACTTAAGATCCAACAATTCTGCTCTCACATGCGGTGTGCCTCAAGGTTCTGTTTTGGGTCCCATCCTGTTTACCATGTATGTACGACCTCTTGGGCGTGTCATTTCAAAGCATGATGTCGATCGCCATTTCTATGCAGACGACTCCCAACTTGCAGACAGCTTCACACAAATGAATGAATCCTTCATTGTTAACAAACTAGAGTCTTGCATTGGTGATATGAAGACATGGATGGGCTCAAATCTGCTGAAACTTAATGATGACAAGACGGAAACTATTCTTTTTGGCCCAGACAAAAGACTAGAGAAATGCCAAACAAAACATCTCCAAATAGGTCAGACATCAATTGCCTACTCGCATTCTGTCAAGAATCTCGGAGTTCAACTCGACACTAACCTCAACATGGGGACACATATCAGTCATCTTTCGAAAATCTGCCACTTTCATCTACGAAATATTGGATCAGTTCGCCAACTTCTCTCTCAGAGTACCACGGCCTGTCTTGTGGGAACCCTCATCCTCTCCCGTCTCGACTATTGTAATATCCTTCTGATTGGTACCTCCTCGGAGCACCTTAATACACTACAGAGAATTCAAAACAGAGCCGCTCGCATCATCACGAGAACCAGGAAGCACTGCCACATATCCCCTGTCTTGAATTCCCTCCACTGGCTGCGTATCAGAGAACGCATAGAGTTCAAGGTCTTGATTTTAACCTATCAAGCCATCCACGGATCAGCACCTTCATACATTCAAGAACTTATCTCCCTGTAGCAGCCCACAATAACCCTTCGGTCCCAGGATCAGTTTCTGCTCAATATCCCAACGTACAAACTCAAATCTTTTGGCGCCACATCATTTCAGTTTGCCTCAGCTTCCCTCTGGAACTCTCTTCCTCTCAGTATCAAGACAGCACCAAGTTTGCAAGCCTTCAAGACCAGACTAAAAACTCATCTCTTCAAGCGATATCTCTAGTATTCCATGATATTCAATGACTGTAAATAGTTTTAGATTTTAACCTGTCGATTTCTGCGCATTTCTCATACTTTTGTCAGCGCTTTGAGCATGTCCCTCCTGTGATGTGGAATCCAGCGCTATATAAATAGCCTTATTATTATTATTACATATTGTTCCACGTGTATCAGCTTTATATAACTCTAGAGTCATATATATAAGAGTCATTCGAAACTGTTAAGCCTGGTTGGATGAGAAATTGCAGTGATATGAGGCATCAGTGTTTAACCAATCATTTTATTAATCATTTCTAACCTTACTTTGTCATACTGCCCAAACTACATAAAATCGAACTCACCTTATGAATTATTTAAGGCCAGCTATTACAAGAAGTCTTTCACTTTGAATGTAACAGTAGTATGGGTGGTCTCGTAACATACACCTGCAACTCATTTATCTGCACACATGCTGGTAAAGTATGACGAATTACTTCTCCAAAAAACAGGTTTAAGCTAATATCCGTAATTTGTTTCGAGTTTCAGAGCAGTAGAATATACAACTTCATATTCTCATCGTGTTTTCATCACGTCTCTGTTCCAGGGGCACTTAAGTGCATTATTTTATAGAATAACTCGTAAACTCCATCGGTGCTTGGAATTACGACAGACTCTATTTAATTCTCAGAATCAAGCAATATATTTTCAGGGAACAACCAAGTTTGTATCTTAGAGAGAAAAAACATGATGTGTTTGTTAAAGACCTCTGTCCCCGAATGTAAGCAAGTTTGGGTTTTAAATGAAATGTATAATGTAGAATGTAGAGCGATAGTTTGACCGAATGTGGATGATTCGGAATATAAACCATGCACCAAAGTTGAGGTATCATCATATGAAGGTCACATCACGGGATCACTGATGAGTCACATATTCCAACAATGGTCATTTGATTATGTTAGAATTCATAGTTGTAATTATTATAAAACATAATAAAGGATTCAAGGATAATAAATCTATCACAGACTAACATATCAATGCTAATCTGATCAGTCACCAAATTAACAATGTATAATCCACATTGTTCGATGTATGTAAACACAAGATGATGATAACACCTTTACAGCCAACGGAAGAATTAGCAAGCATATTTCAAATGTATGACATAATGTTTTGTCTCTATTAGAGGTTCACCCAATGATTAATATAAGACCTTACCAGCCAACGGAAGAATTAAAGGTACATCCATTGTGTTGTTAGGGGTCACATATTGCAAACGTTATAAATGGTGTTACTTTATCGAGAAGTACCGATTGTTACAGAAAACTACCAGTTTGATGATAGTAGACTTAGCATATTGACGATATGAAGGTAAAAGAAGTGATTTTTTATCGAAAACCGGACAATCCACAGCGTGTGGCGCGCGTCAATGAGTCAAACGTAATTTTGAAATCTTATCTATAACAGACACAAAGACAGATTTGAGTTTAAAATGTTTAATAGGTCACATAACTACCGTGCATGTAAATGGAACGTGCAGTTTCGGTTTCTGCACCTGCATAATGATGTTACTCAATTTTAATTGGAAACTAGAGATTTTGATATATTTGGCGATTGGGGATAACTATGCAAGGTGAGTGAATTTATTTGTATTGTAGACAGCACATGTGGTGAGTTGGAAAGTATCAAAGCCAAATAAAATTTTATGAAACACAATGGATGCACCTTTAACAAGCATATATCAAATGTGTGACTTATTGTTTTGTCTCTATTAGAGGTTCACTTAATGATCTCACAAGAGCACAACAGTGATATAGCACTAATAGTAGCTTGACATATGACTCCCCCGATAATCAGAACCTCTATGGGCATGTTACAGTCCATATGGCACCGATGGCCTGCTGAGTTAAAGCTTGCTGATCGATATCTCAAAGAACATCAATATCCCATCACACTTCATTCATTATAGTCATGCTCATACCCTCAGCAACTCCATTGAATACTACCTTGCAAAGGATGTGCACTCAGGATATCCTTGAAATGGCCAAGTTCATACTGATTAACGTCAAAATGATTTGATGTTATAAGTTATACGAGTTATCAAATGTAAGATATCGAATTGGAATGGATTTTTAAAGGTAGTGGGCTGGGAGTAGGATTATGACAATAGTATCAGTATGGTAATTGTTCAATTTGCCCTCAGGTAAGAAAACTCTAAAACCCTGATTAGGACTGTATGATCATTTGGCCATATCGGACATATCCGTGCATTTACAAGAGGACATTAACAAAGGTAACCGAATGAATATGATGAATGCTATAGACAAAACGCAACAAATTAAAAAGAAAACTTACGTCACTGAGATCAGATATAGTCATCATTAGCTTTAAAAAAAATCTGTATTGTTTGAGTAAATCCCGTGAGCCAGAAGTGTTTATTTTATTGTTCCTTTATTAACAGCTGAGGACTTCAAATAAACTTTATTTTTATTTTCCATTTGATCATTACATCTGCTTTTAAAGTGAATAGTTTATAGTTTTGAAAAAAAACAGTAATCCAAAGGAAAAATCAAACAATTTTGGAGGTAAATACCCATTTCCCACTATCCACTATCAACGCAAACATGGTATTGTTCTGACATAATATGTTTAGTTCTGATAAAGGGAAATATACTGCACTAAAAAGTGTTTTCTGGTTTCACATAATTACTATCGAACATAGAGCTTGACGTTTTGTCTGTCACATTATCAATGAACAATCAACAGCTCTAATATCCAGGCTTCATAACGTGTGTCCAAAAGCAAGATATGTATATCAGTTGCTTTTACATGCTCCAACAACATGTCCAGTAATCAATGACAATAAAATATCTGCATGTGATATAATCCTGTTAGATTGGGGAAAGATCTCAGCATCGTATCATTGATTGTCATAATAATTATTGATCTGTTATGTTGAGTTCCTTTGATGTTTTATACTTGAGAATATACCGCACCATTGTGCACCAGTGCAAGGTCATGGTTTAGAAACTACATATCTTAAACAATAATTGTGTAACAGTACTGTATAAATGATAACAAACTCGTTGAACCCACATGAAAGTTGGTTTAGTTGTCTAAACAGTATCCAATGCTGTCATTTTTCCAATGCAGACTTTGGTACGTTATACTTGCGTGGGAAAAAATACTGTAACGATTCGTCAGGGTTCAATACAACGTTCCGGGATCAAATAGAATTATCCTTAATTTGAGGATACAGCTTATCACCATGCCAGTTTTATTGCGTACATTACATGCTTATGATGAAAATGTGGTTCACTGATCTTGATTGCAAAATTGAAAGGCCACTCATTCTAAATCAAGACGTATTACAACGGAAATATGTAAGACACATACACATTCACTAACGGTAATTCAATTAACCCAAGAAGGGATTCCTTACTACAATTCTGACACCAATACAGTTAAAATAAGCTTATGGTTCCACGGTATCATAATGTGTGCTTGGAACAGTTTCACTCCTTCATAAATTTGATGCAGTGCCTTTCATTGTACTCGTACTGTTAAAATAGAAGCATATGCACACGTCTGTAGGATGTACATAAGAAAATGATTTTGTTTTGACACGTACTTTTTCTAGAAATACTTGATTTTAATTGACTTTGCTATCAAGTAGATTTATACATATATTCTTTTACAGTTTTTGTCATTGGGATCTCGCATCCTGCAATAATGAAAATTGTTTCTACCGTTTTAAACGAGTATTTGTCTTAGTTCCAACCCTAACCCTCAGAGAAGGGCACCAATCACCAGGACTGAATAGCTCAACATCTTAGCATTCGGCAACAGAGACCTCGCTCAAACTAATAATGTAATAAGTAGTAAGTTACGCTAAGTGATAAACTGCTGAGGAAAAAGTATATGTATAATTCTCTATTTACATTCACTGACGTGTTGTCAATATTTTGACGTGAAACACTGAATAGGTAGTTCTTATCCATACATCCTATATTATCTACACGATCCTAGTAAGTTTAAAATCTTATAGAATGTCGTTCTATAGTTAGATTATTAGGGAACATATCTAAGCCTTTTGATAAAAAATGGATAATTACATGAACTTATTTAAGGTACAACATTCTCTTCTCACATAGTTTTAAATACATGGCAATTTAATGACACGTAAATGAACTTACCAGAAATCATTTATACAAAGGCCGGCACATGAGAGATTTTTAATTTCTCAAATCAATATGGATATGACCACTTGGTGGATCTATGTCCTGATATCGTTAGATGAGTGCAAAATTGTGTCGGAAAACCTTAGAATTATATAAAGATAAATGGTGGACATATAAACAAAAATACTTACACAAAATATGAAGGAATCACTGCGTGGTAGCTAGGAAACTCGTCTTTTGTAAAAAGTATATTATCAAGTGCATGAAGCTTAATTTTCATATAAAAAAGGAAACAATCAAAATAATTAGATGTCGATGAAGATTCATCCTTGTTCCCTGACACTACAACAACTTAAAACAAGTGGCAATTCTTGTCTTAAGGGGCTCAAATTATACAAGAAAAGGAACAAGAAAATCAACATTTTTTCAAGATTTAGTATACAGAAAACATAAAAAGGCTTATGATGAATATATTATGATCTCAGTGACAAAACTTTGTTTTTAGTTCGCTGCATTTTGTCAATAGCATTCATGGTATTCTTAGGATTACTTTGTCAGTGTCCTCTTGAAAATGGATGGAGACGCCCGATTTAACCAAATGATCATACTCTCTTACTCATGTGAAAGAAGGCAGAATCTTCACCATTTCCTCAACTTTCAAGGGTTTTAGAGTTTTCCTACCCGAGAGCAAATTGAAAAATGTTCATATTGATACCTTTGTCATAAATGTCGCTCCTAGCCAACCACCTTCACAAATCCATACCAGTTCGATATCTTACATATGATAGCTCACATCAATTATAACACACGATGATTTTGTTTACGCACATCAGTATGATCTTGTTCATTTCAAGAATGTGTGAGTGGACATCCTCGCAAGATGTTTAAGGGAATTTTCATAGCTGAGTGTATGCTTATGATTCTAATGAATGCCTACTGAGTCTGTTATACTTATTGAGAATGTTCAAACAGGATTTAATATTTTGACATGCTAATAAAATGTATGCTTGCTTTATTTCGTAAAGGTCAGGATATGCACGGTGGTTTGATTGTCATATCACTGTAATTCTTGTATATTCTGCTATTAGGCTATTTCAGTCATCAGGCTTTTAAGGTTATATGGACTGTGACATGTCCTTTAGATTTTCGTGTTATGGAGCAGTCATATTTCAAGCTGCTATGAATGCTATATCACTCCTGTGAGATCATAGAGTGAACCTCTAACAGAGGCAAAGCAATACGTCACACATTTGAAATATGCTTTTTACTTCTTCCTTTGGCTGTAAAGGTTTTATATTACTCTTGTGTTGGCATACATTGAACATTGTGGATTATATGTTTCTAATTAAGTGATTTGAAAGTCCTATGGTCCTGCGATCCTTGACTAAATTTAATTATAATGAAAACTCTTTTTTCTATAATAATCACATGATCATGGTGGGGCTATGTCATGCTCGCTTGGAATTGATCAGAGATGCTTGACCTTCATATAAGGTTATACATTTTTACCATGTGACCTTCAATTTGGTCAGTGGTGTATTTTCCTGGATAATCCAGCTTAGGTCAAAGAATCATTCTACATTTTACGTTCTCTATTCATATATTACACATTCAAACTATGTTTATATTATATATGCTAGTGTTTAACAAATACTACAATAACATCTGATGAATCAGATGAATGATTTGAGCCCAGGTTTTACGTGCAGTCTTTCACTAGTGTATGTAACGGTGTTATGGGTGGTCTCGTAGGATGCACCTGAAAGTGATTTATCTGCTCACATGCTGGTTAAGTATGAGGAATTACTTCTCTAAAAACAGGTCTAAGCTAAATTACGTGTATCATTTGTTTCGAATTTCAGAGGAGAAGACTATTTAACTTCTTATATTCATCATGTTTCTATCAAAACTCAGTTACAGGGGCATTCACATGCATTATGTTACAGAAAAAATGAAATTATAACACGCTCCATTTAATGCTTTGAATCATGTATTTTCAAGGAATAGCCAAGTTATGGTCTTTGTTTGTTAAACACTAGTGTGCCCGAATACAAGCAAAGTTGCCGCTCATGTGTGAGGATGTTGTTTGATTTTAATTTAGAAAAAGAAAGTATCATAGATTAGGCGATTGGGTATGAATATGCATGTTGCATACACTAGTGAACGACTGCACGTAAAACCTGGCCTCAAATCATTTATCATTTTGATTCAGAATTAATAATACTAATCATAATAATAATGTATTTCTAAAGCGCCTAATATCCACCATCAAGATGCTCAGTGGCGCTACGACAGTAATGGAAAGTTCAGGATTACAGGAAAGCAGTGAACAGATATGTTTTCAGGAGCGATTTAAAAGTTTCTTTAGATGCAGTGTTCCTAATTTCCCTTGGAAGAGAATTCCACAATTTAGGACTGGCGTACGTGAAGGCTCGATCCGACAGTTTAGTTGGAGATCTCTGTTGTGTCAGGAGAGAGTCAGAAGATGATCGGAGGTTTGGCTGTGGTACATACATAGAAACGAGTTGTTTGAGGTAGTCGGGGCAGTCATCTGTCAATATGAGAATTGTGCAGGAGACCCTTGCGGGGACCGGCAGTCAGTGTAGAGAATGTAGTACCGGGGTGATATGATCATAGCGGGAACTGAGGGTGATACATCTGGCAGCAGAGTTTGGGATTCTTTGTAACTTTTGAAGTGATTTGGAGGGGAGGTTGGCATATAGAGAGTTTTTAAAGTTTATAAGTAACGAGGCAGTGCATCAGACGTTTACAGGTGTCAGTATAAAGGTGATATTATATTTACTGATATTATGAATAGTGAAGTAGCAAGCTCTACTGGTGGCTGTGATATGAGCATCCATGGACATGCTGGAATCGAGGATGACACCAATATCCCTGACGCTCTATGATGGTTTGACATCAGTGTCACCAATGTGAAGAGAGGGTGTTGAGCCAATGAGCAGGAACTCTGTCTTCTCCACATTAAGCCTCAAGTAGTTTGAGGTCATCCAGGATTTAACCTCCTGTATGCACAGCTCAAGAGTATTGACATTGATTGAGATATCATCTGACTCAAAGGCGATGTAGAGCTGCATATCGTCAGCATAGTTGTGGAAACTGATGAAGTACTTTCTGATAATGTCACCATAAGGGAGAATGTAGACCGTGAACAAAAGTGGGCCGAGGACTGATCCCCGAGGGACACCATGTAACAATGGTGACTTGATGATTGTACTTCTCCAATTTTCACAGATTGTGTGCGTCCATGCAGATGTGAGGAGATCTATTTGAGAGCAGTTTTGTTATCCCAATGCGTTGTTCCAGTCGATGTAGTAGAAGGGCATGATCTGTGGTGGCAAACGCGCTGGATAGGTCAAGAAGTACAAGCGCTGTCAACTTTTTCTGGCCCATACTGACTAGGATGTCGTTGTGGATTTTCACCAGGGCTGTCTTTGTACTGTGGGATGCCTTGTAGGCCGACTGGAAGAACTCTGCAAGGTTATTCTTCACAAGATGTGACTTTCCTTTACCGGCTACTACCTTCCCAAAACATTTAGATATGAATGAGAGGTTGAATATGGGTCGGAAATATTTCAAATTGTTTTCATCAGCACCAGTTTTCTTAAGAACTTATGTGACTATTACATGTTTGAAAACGCATGGAACCCATACTGCAGGGGCTAGATGATGCAGCATAGACTTGAACAACCATGAACAATGCATGTAGTGTATGGACAGTTTGACAACGTAGGCATTAGTAATTTACCTAGTTGAATGTGATGCATATCATTGCTACTTTTCATCCAATCAAGAGTTTGTCATTTAACTATATATAAGTTTCAAATCTGACAAATCAGACAACGTAGTGTTTGTCGAAAAGCTATCATTTTAAAAATTTTAAACAGTTATAGCACATCTGACAATTATATAGTTTAATAAGAGCAAAATATGTTATCTATCAAAATAAAATGTCACTACGTTGCCAGAGCGGCATTGCACATGTTGATAGTATTTTACTTGATTTTCACGTGTACCGAAAAACTACATGTACATGTGTTTAACTTTAACAAATATTTTCACGCAACATGCATATGCATACTTTTCCTACCTGACATTAAGGTTTATTTGAATCATTAACAAAGTGTCATAATCCTTTTCAAGTCTCGATCTCAATAGGATCATTACATGGACCTGAAATTATTATACCGACCGTCATTAACCACTAGTTATTAGGATATCATCAACCGGCCAATCAACCCTTAGTTTGTATTTATAATAAATCAGCACCAAAGTTATATTTTCATGCGAATGTCAATTTTAAGAATAGTTAAATAGCCTTCATTATCTCCTTGACCCTCAGTCTCGACCAAGAAAAAAATACATTTGATCACAATCTATTGTAAAGATGACATTTCAGAAATATGAAGACACAATCGTTGGTCTTGTGTCAACACATGTGTTCCGGAAGATAATGCGTAAAACAACGGTGATGTACAGATAGATATTAATAGTTATATGCCTCCAGAATTTACCGAATTTGTCTCTTGAACCTTCAAATAGTTTTCGAAAAGACATAAGGTGTGAACAATAAGGACGTTTAAAAACAACACAGAAACATGTGTGCAAGCTACGGTAAAGTAATTATAAACCTACAGTATTAAATTTTAGTATGATTCTGATGAATACAATCATGTAAAGTGTGAGTGTATCATAACTCTCTAAGTGACAAAAGGATAAAATAAACCCAAGCTAAATTGAAACATATGTCATGTGTTAAATGATGAATAGTACTAGTTTGGAGATAATTACTGCAAACATGCTGTTCAGCGCCTGAGATGGATCTGTTTCCTGTTTTACAGTGACATGTCATAAGACTTGTGCGTCACACGTAAAGGCATTATGTCGTTTAAACATATTATTGTGTGGGTTCTTTGAGAGTAAAAGGCTTAAAATATGACAGACACTGGAACGTAACATTCCAATCAATCTTATCGTATATCTTTGTCTTTTATAGTTTACTTTGAACTTTTGCATTATAGTTTCTCAATAAGTCTAAACCAATAAAACACACATTGACCATTTGTTGATATGTAGGTGCACATCACAAAATATAGACCTCTCAATTTAATGTTCACGATTTAATAGCCTTTTCTTTTCTTTGGTTTAACCTGGAAATATTATTTCTTAAAAATCATTTCAGAACATACAATCAAACATACATAGAAATATTTTCATATTAATACGGTCACTCAATTTGTATTACCCAAGTCTTTTCTGACGTTTCTGATCATGTTCAATATCAACATCAGTCCACTGAAACATTATTTCCATCAGACTGTTTTAATTCACCAGACTGTAATACTTGAGATCCATTCCAAGTATGTAACCATTTATACCACACTTCACAATTTTCAATCAATTATGTTGTCCTCCATGAATCTGAAACTCTTATAACGATCAGATCGCACGATCAGAAGCAAGTGAATCTCTTTTTATAACCTACATTAATAACGTTCAAGTGCCTGATTTTTGCAAAGCCATACATTTACGTAGTGACGTGCAACAGGATACATAAACTCAATGACAATTAAACCTTTTCATGTGCAATGTTCATGCCTGATAATCGTGTTATAACGATGAATAAGGATCCTTTATCGGTTGACGTATTGAACCGTCAGCTATGTTCTTATGATGCTTCCTCGTCTTGTGAACACGAAATCGCTGATCAATGTGTCTCAATCGATTCTTTTTATTTCAAAGATTATCCAAGTAAATAATTTAATAACAAAGAGCTATTAAAATTTTTGATTCTTTCAAAATACTTTACTGTTAAGTGTGCATTATTAAATTACTATGAAAGTTGTGAATCATACTGTTGAATATTGAATAATACATACATAGAAATGTTCCAACAGAGAAGAGAGAATCTACCATCAGCAAAGTATAAATGTGTAGAAAGGCAAGACCTCTGAAATTAAGTATCACGTTGTAACAATAACAGTCAGATAAGATAAGATAAGTCTTTAATGTCCATTTGAAATTTGTTGTACATGTACACTGTTTTCAGGCAAACCAAAAATTACATAAAATTCATATATCACAAAGAGAAGTCCAAAAATAACACTAAATGGCAGACTTTTCTTCCGTAGCTAATCAGACTTCAGATATTACATTATGTGTGGTAAAACCTTATATTTCGCCACAAGTAGCAGTCAAAGGGTTACAAACCCCTTGTCGCAATCCAATACCATCCAATTTGGCCTGTCAGACCTGATAAGCTACAAATTAACTAAAGAGAGGTTCTTTTTAATTAATCCTGGTTATTTGAACATAGGTTTATTTCATTTGTTAATTTCAATGTTAAATCTTGCAGCGACTTACAGGACATGTCGTTGTTGCCATGATTGAGATTGTTTTTAAATTTCATTGTCGCTATCAACAATGTAATATCTGTGATTTACCCGTTAGTTTGCTTCTGTAGTTACGCTTGTTGACAACATGAGTTTCTAGGTTTGGATATCTAAATACTCACTCAGTTTAAATGCATCATTCAAAAAACGTTAAATGCTGTGGAGTTTTAACCACCTCAAGGCGGCATCTCTTGCAAGGTTGATTTATTTATAATGATCTGTTTTAGATAACATAATTTTTTAATTTGAAGATGACGTGACAGTAACGCCAGACGTTCCATGAACCATGATTCTTTATACACGTTACATAGTATCCAAACCCACAAAAAGGTACAAATAATGGGATTTGGGTAATACAAACGACGTCTACAAATACTGTATAACAACAAGAGTTTGTTCACTACTTTGTCAAAAATCAAAAATTTGTCACTGTATGTTGAACATCTCACTCCGAAAACTTTAAAACCATTTAAACAAAATTTCTTTTTAACTCCTCTACTCCTCGTCAGGTTCCTATTATATCATTACACGTATTAAGTTAGACTACACATGCAAGTATCATACATATCCAGTAAAGACAATTGCACAGTGAACTTTGTTTTAATAACCAAGGCACCTTCTACATGATATATTGATTGATTACTAACACGTGTTACATGGCAAAGCACTTCTATCATGCTGTAACTGTAAGGTTGCACATCATGTATAATTCAGTGTAAATTCGTCGCATGTATAAAATCTGCTGGATGTTTGAATAATGTTTCTGTAGCTTCGCTGTGAGAATATATGTTTCGTAGTTTTGGATGTGAGAACGCATATTCAGTATATTTATTGCAAGAGTATTGTCCTTTTAGACAATGCGTCTTCATGTTTGTTTAAAAGTGTTTGTGGACATACTTATTCCTGAATTTGACACGAGGACGTTTATTCCCAAGGACGAAATAAGTCAGTAAGTCAGATCAGTAAACGTCCCCCTTTTGGCTGACGTTTGTACCTGTCTACTACGTTGATAAATGTGTGTTTGGTGTCAGAATGCATATTTAGTTGATTTCTGCGAGAGTGTTTTTTTTGTTAGACCAGGTGTTAGAATGTTGTTTTGATGATTTTCTTGTTTTCGAAATTACACACTGATAAACGTGTCATAATTAATGTTTTGCTGTCAAAGAATATCAAAGTTAGTAAGACCAAATGATAATGTTTATACTTACGGGCTGATGCAGATGGATCCATTAGGATCCAGCTTAGCAGATTCCATCCATTCCACCAACACACATTTACACTTGATCTAGAAATATTAAAAAATACGGAATGATGCGTGACATGTATATATTTTTATATACAGAAATAAACAAATAAAAACATATGCCTGATTGATTTGAAGATTATTAGTTTTTCAAATCACTTATAAGTACGCCACAGAAGAAGGCTTGTCTTATTTGTATACCAGGTAAATAAATCATGAAACTGATCACCAATGTCATTACAATATAAAGTTCGCAAGTTCTATTATGCTTTGAATATTATTCCAGGAACCTTTTTCAATGGGTAAGTTATGGTTAGATGTCATAAGATATACTAATGCCTTTGAAGTTTATCATCTAAATTATCCAAATATATACTAAACCGTAAGTCTCCATGACATATGGGACCATAATTAATACCTTATGTATTGGACCCAATCGTTTACTGAATGTAGTATCATGTTACAATTAAAATAGTAAATAATATGACAAAGTTGAGTTTTCTGGATCAATATTAAATTAAAGAAATAATATATTTTAAAGAATCACCAACATTAAAGTTCAATTCCCTGCTTATAGCAATAATAATGCAATCACTAAAATGTAACAACAGTTACAGGACTTAAACATAGAAAGAGATTATCTTAATATGTTTTGCATACAATAATTGGTGTCTCAGAAAACTTTTCTGTTACTGACATCACATGTCTTTTGATGTTTGGTTTTCAGCAACATGATTCGCGTTTTAATTGTAACATTTGCAAGGTGATACATACCATGAGATAGACTATAAACCTTTATTACAGTTATTTCCTCACTTTACAACCTTCGATGCTTTCTGGTATTGTCTTTGAACCTGAAACCACTTTTATGATCCACGCACATTAAATGCTTGGCAATAGCAAGTGAGTCTAGTTTTATTACATACATTAAACACGTTCACGAGAAACCTTACCCGATGCGAGTAATGTCGCATGTGTCCTGAAACAAAATACTTTAATGAGAATAAATCGATGAAATAAAATCTTACTATGTGGATTGTTCCTGACTGGCAATCGTGTTTTAACAATGGACAAGTGTTTCCTTATTGATTGAGGTATTGAACCAGTCAGCCATATTCGCATCTAGCTTCTTGTATAGCAATGATAAACAAAAACACTTAGAATTGGTTTCAGAAACATATACTCATTCAAAGAAGTATTTAATAATTATTCGGATTAGTTGTAGTGCTGACGGATAGATGAATGGAAGCATCCAACAATCAGACTGTACCTAATGTATGGACAATTTCAATAATGGTTACGACATATTGGTTGCTTTTTGACGAACGCAACCGGGCCCGGATTTGCTTTTTTGAGATAGTACACTGACATTGTTACAAAAACGGTTTTCTTACAACAACATCTAAAACAATTAGTTAAACAATGGGTTTAATGAGAAGATTAAGGGTAATGAAACCGTTCTTTGACTGTGAAGCAGTAGCACAAGAATGCACCATCGTATTAACGTTTGGAGGAAATTGAATAATGGACTTTATCTTTATTTGGACGCGATTTCTCCACTTATTTGGATCCCATTTGTTAATGTTAGATGTATGTACAGAATTCATGAACATATTTCGTTGTTCTGCATATATTAATATCATAACTGTCTTATCACACAATAATCCTGTGCCCATGTGTACATGTGTTACCTTTCAGGTCTAAATGGAAACAAAATAAATATCGACTGCTAGTTTCATACATCATGTTTTTCAACATTATATTGTAACTTTTGTTAAGGATAAAAGCACGACACAAACTAAATTATATAGAAACAATTATTCCTATGTATCATATACACACACGTATGTCCAAGTCTGTTCTAATATACTGTTCACAACTCACAATAGACCCTGATTTTAAGAGCATGGACAGAAAGTAACTTGATTCACACCCAAACACTGTAGCAAGTACATGAAGGGAGATACAAAATGTGGATTCAAGGCATGTCGTTGAGGCATCGAATTGTTGATAAAATTAGATTTGAAAATTGGAATGTCCTCCCTTTTATCATCAATGATTGCTGTAAGAAAGTAAGGTGAGAATTGCATCGATTGTAACACAATTGAAGGCTCCGATATTAGAGAAAATATACCACTCAAGAACAGCTCCCAAGAAACACTTCATATCAACACCTGGTACGGAAATGTTGAACGACACATAGAGCTGAATTTCATCTTTACATTTGAGGAATTGCTACGATACTCGTGTGCAGTCTGATTAAAATCGACGGTTTTCCGAGGACTAAACATTTCGAAATAGTGCATCTACCGGGATACGAACTCATATCGTTCAGGAGTGTCCACGCCAAACCGTCTGATAACAGCCCGTAGACTCCGTGTTCTGACGCAATTTAGTTAACCAATCACAAGACGTCCAACGAAAGCTTTCAGGACGAGAAGCTAGGGGCAGATAACTTATAACACCTTTCCTGTCATCTGAATGCCTTTAAAAAAGAGAATGTTTAAAAACTATGATGTGATTGGTCAGCTATTTGACTGGGCTTTGGCTGCGCTAAACTGATATGGAACACGCGCCTATACAGGGTATTCTCAGACCTTGTGGCGAGGAATCTACAGAACCTGTTCGTATCCCGATATATGCATTATTTTGCAATTTTTTCTCCTTGGAACAAGGTCGATTTTAATCAGACTGACTCGTGTAAATCAAAGTTTTCACAAAGATTGCCTGATTAACTTTAAGGAAGGTATAAACGACCTAAATGTGGCAGGATGTCCACATTACAGTTGACAAAGAGTACACAATCTTTGACCTCATACTACATTTAAAAAAAAATTCTGATTGAACTTCCGAAATTGTCTTCCGGAAATTAGATTTTCCTTTAAAATTGTAATTATTGATTTCCCCTTCGTTCAATAGAATGCAGATCATTAGTGTCAATAAATGTAATTATGTCCTAACCTAACGAACAATATTGAGCTGCGGAAACAAGATTATGTCACTTGCTAATGTGAGCCAAAATACCTTCAATTGAATGAAGAATGTGTGTGTGGCAACAAACAAATGCGTGGCAATTAGGATCTCTACACCTTCATGTAACCTGAAGAGTCAGTGTTTGTTCACATTCAATTTAATACACCAATAAAATATGAACATTCTCTATTATATTATATTATATTATATTATATTATATTATATAATATAAGGAGACATATATTTATAGACATAGATATTTTAGAACTTCCTTGTCACAAAATCGCCTTGCAGTATATCATTCCAAATGTGTGTCCAATATTAAATGTTGTCGTCACTACGTTTTGAATCGACTGAAAACGGTAATCGCAAGTTGCTTCATTTATTAACCAAATGTCAAAAATACCCACACCTACTTTCAAGTTAAGGCCAAGTTAAGATATTAAAAGCTACATGGATGCTTTCTCCACATACCAACGCATGCTAGTAGCAGAAATAGAGATTATTACCCGAGGAAGTGTGTCATATGACTTTTACGACACGAGTGTGAAATTTTTATACAGAAATTTGCACGAGTGTCGTAAAAGTCATATGACACACTTCCGAGTGTTATAATTTCTTTATTACTCGCTCTATTCCTTTTTTATTTCTGTAAAAATAGTCAGGACACGGCCCACTTCTCTTGCTACGACAAGCTACAGTGACGTCACGAACAATCGTTTTATGACGTCACAGACGATAAAATACGGTACGGCGCGGTGAAACAATTGTTGCTAAGCAAACGTGATATGTGCACATGTGCTCATATCAATAATATTAACTCAGTTATGTTCAACCATATGGGTAATAACTAGCATTATTACCCTGTGCTAACGAAAGATGGTAAATGGCCTCCATTACAACACATGAACTGATTTGCACATCTAGAACTGAATTGTTGCACAAATTGACACCACCACGTCTTAAAACTGACGATTCTGTGTGGGCCGAGAAATAAATTTTTCCCATTTCATGTAATCCAGGCATGTTATGGATCTTTCATCTTGTGAGCTACATCAATTGCTACTGAACGACATTATCCGTGGTCAACTGAGAAATGTATGGTAAATTGTACCACCGTTGGTCCATATGCCACCACAAACACAGATAATTGTTAACAACAAGTTCATTCTGTTATTAAATCGGTGTAGGGGAGGCATTAAACAATTGATTAATCATTAACGTCCATCACAGCGGTCAACTGAATGATATAAGGACCATATACCACCACTGGCTCATTAACCACCAATAGTCATGATACCCATGGGTTTTGTGCGTTAGAGATTATTATAGAATTATTGTTTAGCAATTGGCGACACAAAGTTTACTGTCTAAACTAAATTGTGGTATCCAGTTTTTTGTGTAATTATCTCAAAGTGAGATTTTTCTCGTGGAAAATAAGCTTGATAATTTAAAATAAAAAATATGGGCAATTATGTCGCTAACCACTACTAATATTCAAACACAAACAGAAACTAATTCAAGAAAATTCGCCATTTACATTCAGTTCTTGGTAATGGATGACAACAACACAGTCAATAATTAAAATCCAAAACATTGTACATATAAATCGTAGAGAGACGAAACGTGAGAGAATCCTTTGCTAAAGAGTAATATTGATGCAGATCTAGAATCTCCTGTAATAAACAGTATTACCTCACTAATGTTTTGAGTATGATCTGTTTTACTCCTGATTCTTGTGCCAATTCATTTGTAAGTGTAGCAAATACGGTCTAATCTTCCACGCACCATACAAATACCTCCATACATGACAAACAAGGACCACTGTACATGACTGCTGAGCCTAAATAAAAAAAGTCGGGAATCAGAAATAACGTTTCTAGAGCTAATGTAGATATTTTCCAGAGATACTGTGGTGAGTCCTCCATCAAATAGTGGCAATTACCCACAAATGAGAACATAGTGAAGAATTTAACATTTGGTCTATCGCTGTCTTCTCTTCTGGCAACTTATGGAACGTTTTGGAAGACATATGTTCTATTCATGGCGTTTAGATTGAAATAGTATATTTTTCAGTTGTCTAAATTGCCAACGTTTATCAAGATGTGGTTCTGTAAATACGTGGGAAACAGTACGTGTATGTGTGACACATCCACCTCAAATAAGGTTTATGAATTCCAGGTATGGTTGTCAGAAACCAGAAATATTTAAAAAGGGGACATTGACATCTTAACACAAGCAGTTACTGATTAGGTATTACAACCATTTTTTCTATACAGAATATATTCATTTTTTAATAAAATGTGACTATATGTTAAGTTAAACTCTAAGATGTAATTTGAATACCCTATACAATACTAATAGCAAAATTGTTCCCTTTTGAATAATCTAGCTATTTGTGGTGATTCCAGGAGCTATTTTGGTTACTAAAGTTTTAATTACAACGGCAATATCCAAATATATATGTATAACCATATCTTCGGTTTTTCTTTTCACCAGAAAAAACAACCAAATGTTTAAAAGTCTTAAGGTTTTCCACAAATGTCAATGTTATTCGACCAGCAAAACCATACGTCATTTGTATCCATCCAAAAACTGAAAAATTGAAGGTCTGAACGTTCTGCAAATGTCAATTGTAGATAAACCTTATTTGATAAAAACAACATGATTGAAAATAAATTTACATTAGATCTCCTTCAGTCATAGAAAGTGATCCGTTTTAAATGAACAATTCCAAAAGGAATTACTCATTTTGTTCAAATTATGCGATGTGTTTCATTATGTACATGTTGTATCAGCCGGTCTGTATTCTATCTTATTTTTATTCTAATTTTATCTATAATTATTGCATTTTTGCATGGACTCGTGTCAAAAGTGAGAGTCTTCACTTATGTGAAATCATTTCGTTTATCTTATTGACCACCGTAAAATAAAAGAATTTTTTTTTTCTAATTTGAATATGGCTTACTTTAATTTATTACTTACAACACTTAATGCTTCAATTTAATTTGAAACGTTTTTAACCAATTCAAATCAAACACTTGATCTCGCGTTGAAGTGATGAAGATGATTGAATCCTGTATTGCAGCAGCTACAACAAATACTGTTTATCATATAATGAGTATACACCAATCCTACTGCATGAATTTACCACAAAACAAACAAATGAATACATGTTAATAGAACACAGTCAGATCACATTTAAATATGGATCATGACATTCATCCAATTGATGGACACTTTATTGGGTTGATGAGAGACACATCTACACTGAAAACTTACATCATTTATCAAGAGAATGCATTTTATACAACAGACATCTGAAAATTACTCAAAAATTAAACTTTGGGAGTAGAATCGCAATTAGCTAAATGAATAGAACACTTTTGTCGTACCTTTTTATTCAGTAGACATATTACAAGGTTCACCTACTGATGTTTTACATTGTGCACCAGATTGCCACTATGCAGCGCCAATTACAGTGTAGTACTATCCTTATAATCCTGAGTGTTAATCAATTAAGAAACATTTGTTTTTAGTTTTGAACATGAGACAGCCTGGTATAGAATCGTGACGTCATAATTAATAACTGTAATGTAAACTACCATTTACTACCATTTGAATGTACTTGTACAAAGATGAAATGACCGCTACATTTACCGCTAGATTTACATTCGCTAAATAGCGTTTTGGCCATGTTGGCTTCAGGTTTCAGGTCTGACTTTAAATGATTGTAGTTGCATATAATGTATGTATATATAAGAGAAGTCCACAACAAATAAACCAACAATATTATTCAATTCAAGATATAAAAATGAAATCCATCTGATTAATTAACAGGGACCGGTAATGCTAGTACTTTAGTTGACATTAACACCTGCTGCCACGTGTAGTCTAGTATGGTTTGTATCAAGGAATCAGATGCAGATGTCGACATCATCACATCACAGAGTTGAGTGTCTGGGAGGACGGGAGGCAGCTGTCTTACTACCTGTTTGAATGTCTATTCTAAGTAGACTGAGGACTACATAACTCATTACTTTTCTCCTTCTTTTTTGTTCTGAGTACATTAAAGCCATAGGCACAGATGTATGAAAATAACAACTTATAGCTCTAAATAATTTCAAACCTTGACTTTAACAACGGCTGTTCATATATCTAAGGTTTGGTAGTCATCTAGTCTGCTAGGAGCAATTTTATAAACAGATAACACTTTCCAAGGCAGATTATTTTTTATATTTAATCGCATGCACTTCATGAAAGTCGCTTATGACAGAAGTATGTTGATTTTTAAAGTCAGTTACATATTTATGTAATGTATAAAGGTAACTTGTGACATTATAATGTTAGCATCAAGTGCACTTTAATATCAAGTATTGCGTGTATGAAATCTGCCTCTCACAATACATATTGTTTTCCACATACAACTGCAGGGAAATAACCAAGGGTGATAAATGGTCATGCTAATATCTTCTGACAGAATAATTTTCCAAGCTTGAAATGTACATCATAAATGTTTCTTTCATGAACTCAAGCAGTTTACAGGCCAATATCCAACTGTGTTTGGGAGAAGATAAATCACTTATGAAATACCTTTCATATATATTCAACATCCCATTTCGATTTGAATAAATTACTTCACTGTGCACTTACTTCATTTGGTAATAGTTCATTGTCGGTTGTCAGAAATAACAAGTACAATGTAATTAAGAAATAGATTCCATAATATGTTTGTTTACAGGCTTAAAAATGGTTTGAAAAGTGCACTTTAAACTGGTAACAAAGCTGGAGCTTTTTTAAGTTGAACTTACAACGCCTTTTTAAGCCAGTGAACAAACAGATTATCAGATTCATTTGATGACAAATGAATACAATGATGTATGTGAAATATGTGTGTGTACTGCAACATGATTGAAGATTATCATGTCCGTCCACGTACATTCAATTGTTATACAATTAAATTTCTTCGACAGTATGTTCAATTTCTGTCAAGGAACATTTGTATGAGATCTATGAAGTCCAGGAAATGAAACATTTAAATACCCATTTCATCTTGATTATGAACGTATCATTGTTGAAGTAGACTCAAAATAAGTTTTAAAATACAGGCTATTTAAGATATAAACAATGTTGTTTACGACTTAATTAAAATAAAACAAATTTGCTTGTGCATAATAGTGAAACTTCATCTAAAACAATATATTATCACTGCTGTCGAACATTTTACCATCGCGTATATTGTACTCCTCCATATATTTCTAGAATTGAACTTCTGTCAATGAATGATGTTATTTAGTTTCTGTGTGGTGATTGGCGCTAGCACTTCACTTCATCATGGTATAAATCAGCAATCGGATTGGTTGTGTTTATTACAGGTCATGTCTATAGTATGTCAGTATAGTATGCAGTTAATGACTTACATTTGAAAAGTCATTGATTGCTTCGTATCTATGGGCATTGTAATGACTCATTAGATATATTTATCAATTGTATGTGATCTAATGGGTGCAGAGAAAAATCGATCAAATAAATCCTTGGGTTGGATCTGATTAGTATAATAATGATAACTGATCGTTTATAAGAGAATATCGCTGATAACGGACATTAAATAGGCGGTCATGTTTGCATGAAAATGTAAAATACCAATGAGATACATATTAATGTAATTTCTTGTTTTGGTGATAATCGTTATACTCGCATTATGCAAACAGTGATCATTACATTTGTTAATGATAAGATTAACTGGAGAAACATATTTTAAAGCAATGAAGCGTAGTTGTAGACTTTATATTGTCATATTTAATTATAATTAACCTATTATGCTTCACCTTTACTATTTTAAAACTGGTAATGCATAAATCGTCCTCTTTCATTTATGGTTGCCATCAGCAAAAGTGTATCTGATTGTTGGTATTTACTTGTTTTTATGCACAGTATTGACAGAAGTGAAGTATGCAACCATGTTATTATTTCATGGTTGAGAGATAAAATCAACATTGGCAACTCATGTAGTTATTTTAAGTTAACGTAAATAGACTCCGCTAAAGTATTGCAGTTGGGTTTATGTTCAAGTACAATTATCAACACATACTCGTTGCCTTAGTAGAGTGTATCTCATTTTACCGTCCATACATCTAATTACATTTAGAACTAGGATTGACGCGTCAATAGTTAGGTCTTCAAGACTTCTGCTTGACCGTGAACTCTGTTTGACTCTAGATTATTCATCAGTTTCTCTGCTTTAACATGATATATCAAACATATATTTGCTGTGGTTGATGGGTACAAAACATCAGAAACGAACCTCGGATATTTGCCACCAACTACAATTTGGCAAAACAAACATATGAACCCTGGACCGGGTTCATTCCTACCCATCCAAAGAATCCAAACCAAGTGCGCATGGTGTGTCGAGAAGGCTGGACAAAGACCGTTCCTGGCTGTAGTTGCCCTACCTCACCATGTGTATATATGATGTAAATTTGATATGGAGCTCAAACTTGTACTTTGTATATGTATTGTATTTGATATCAGTGCTGGATCCAGGAAATGATCGGGAGGGGGGTTACTTTTTGAAAACAAATTATCTATTAACAAAACTGACAGGTGTGTTAAAACACTCCTCTGGATCCACCACTAGATATTCCTTTTTAATTTGGCAAGAGGAATGCTGTGCACTGGGAATATACTGTTCTCTTTTATGCATTTCGTTATCTTCAAATTGTAATTATCTTTCCATGGTATTATTGTTGCACATCGACCATTTGTGTTGATGAATAAAGAACAGTGTAAAGAACTAAATGTGTATTTTCTTTATTTCCTATCTGTTTGAATATCAGCGTGAAATTCAACCATATATGTGATACTCCCCAATTCTAAGTTATTTGAATGTAAACATATAAACATTTTATTCCTGAAATTCACTGGAGCTTATCATGACTTTCCTGAGGAGATGAATCTATAATGATTCAAGTAGAAAACTCAGTTTCAGTGAACGGATACCAAGTGGATACCAGATATTCAACTTTATATTCGCATTGAAACTAAATCCTCTCTAACATCTAATAACCTAGGTCAAATTAAGTAATGGAAAATACCACAAATAAAAGAATCCAAATGGATTCTAGTTGGAAACCAAGTTACTTAGTTTCAGTGAATGGAAACCAAGTGGATACTCGAATTACCCAGTTTCATTTTGGTTTCCAGGTTTCAGGAAACCGAGTCATTTCTAAAGTCACAGTTTCATGTTGGTTTCGATTCAATGAAACCATCAACTATAATTTCCAGAACTGGAAACCAAGTGGATACCATCGTTCATATTTTCTTGTTGGTTTCCGTGTATGGAAATCGACAAATCAATGAATCCAAAATCGATTCCAGTTGGAAACCAAGTTACTTAGTTTCAGTAAATGGAAACCAAGTGGATACTCGAATTACCCAGTTTCATGTTGGTTTCCAGGTTTCTGGAAACCAAGTCATTTCTGTAGTGATATCTCTATCTTTAGTATTTTTAAAAACAAACATGACATGAAAATGGAAAAATCATATATTAATCGACCCCTACATGATCTTTCCCATGATTAAGACAAAACTGTTACTATTTTCAGATTAGGATACAACAAAAGAAATGTTGTTCTTTAATTTCCACTGAAGTAGATGTAATCATCATTTAGATTGCATACATAATTAATGCGTTATGTTCTTCTGCATATTCAGGAAAATACTCAAATGTGCTCATGTTAGGACTCCTAGACAACATTCGCGATGTTCAAGGCTTAACTATCAACTTTTTGATGAAAGCGGAAACAAAATTTTCTTCTTGAAATTGTGCAAAAGGTAGGTTTGGGTAAAACTTTAATAGCATAAGAAGTTAAGCAGTTGTGACTCTTTTGAAAAATGACAATATTCTACGACTTGTCACATATACACTATGACAGATACATGTTACGTTTCTACATCAAAATGTGCTATCAAAAGTCTTCCTATCTTCATTGGGTTATGATCAATACTTCTAGAAGGGATATACGCCTCGAAAATGCTCAAAATCACAAAATTTTACCTTTTTGGGAATATGTCTAAATTGTGCCGAAACTATCAATTTTTATGTGATAATGATATGTTATGGTATTGTTAAGCTGTTAATTATAAAGATATTGCAATAAATACCATTGAAATAAGTGTATTCAAGAAAAAGTTGTGTCCCTTTGAACATTGAAGTGAACAAAATAACATTTAAAAAAGGACTATATTCAAGGGCGGATACTTTTAGTGTTAGGACGAAATTAAAAATTCGGGCTAGAGCATCTTGTGGAGCAGTTATACGGCTTAAGAATAAACTGTCACACATACATGTATGTATTGCCGTGAACTGGGAGAAGAAGATGTGTACCCTCAAAACGAAAGTGCGAAAGTTCACAAATGTTAAGTTTTTGCGAATTAGCAACCAAATCTATTGTTAAATATAATTATAAATATCTTGATTAGGTCCCGAGCTATTACAGTTTAAAGTTTTAACTTCAAGGGGAGAAAGAAGACGAAAATCCAAAATCGGGCTTCGCAGTGCGCCTGTTCAGGTCACAGATTATCATTACTGAACATTTTAAGAAAAACAGTCAAGCGGTGAAGCGGATATTCTTCGGAAAACAAAAGGTCAAATAATACTAAAAAAGAAGGAAAATAGGTCTTCCAGACGTAGTCTTGAAGACATAATAATAGAGAACTTGAATCTTCTTTTGCATTGCAGAATTAAAATCATCAGACCCATTAGTTAATCATCCATCGATTCAATGATATGATGTTGCTGTATATTTTGTTCTGTTTGTTCATCTTATATATAATACCAGTTTCCATCAATATATAGAGTGCACAGAAACATATATACGGTATATATCATCTGATGTTATAACAGATTGATGACTTAAAAATATATGTTCATCATTTGGGTGGTTATAACGTTTCACAGGGTTGACATAATTAAATGTTGGCATTTATTGTTCTCTTAGGGCTATTAGTTATCTAAATTCAGTTATTGTATTAAAAGTGTCATTTCACACGATTTAATTACCCTTTAGACATATTAACCCTGTTATTCACGTCACTTGATAGATAAATGTTGCTATCCTCAGGGAAATTAAAATACTCTCATTACAACCAGTTATAGCGAATAATAGCTTCAAATAGGACTGGGACATGAAGAGGTTCGTTAGCTATATTGATTATAGACTATAAGTATATATAAGTTGAACATTTAAGAAGAAAAGTATTTGACATCAATTTTCAGAAGGGGATTAGAAATTCAAAACATATCTTTAAGTGATATTTGAACTGACATCTTTTGAGACTATTAATAGTCTATAAATCTGACGTGAAGTAAAACCAAATGTATTATATTTTCATTGAAATTTACTTTCTATTTCCTTTAACGTGAGGATGAATAGAACAATTCTTACAAAGGCAGGATAGTGAAGCCATGTCTTAAGTATCATCTCCTTTCAAATCACTTAAATTAATCAATTATGTTAACGGCTATAGTTCAAAGAATCAAATAATGCACATTTTCCTTAGCCTTCAGTCTCAATCAATTTATTTTAGCAAAATGTTCCATCAGAATTGGTGTTGGATGATACAAGTATCCACAGTTCATTCAACAAAACCCGAGGTATTGAGTATTGATTTAAATGTGCCAATTCACACATTTATCCAATTTTGATGGCAATGGGAATGAAACATATATTCGATATAATTATTACAATTATGAAACTAGATTTTGAGGTTGTTACTCATATAACCCTTAGTTGAGGTCTGCACATTATTCTACTCATTAGCTGAGGAATGTGCATTATATTTAATCTTTTAAGGCCTAATATTCGTTTTAAGAAGAAGACGAGACTATGTTTATAAGTCGTGACCCTTTGACCCTTTTTGTGGGTAACAGGGCCATCAAATCTACACATGATACTATCAATTAGCTAAGGAGTGTGTATACAGGAAGATCCAAAAAGCTGAATGTATACTTCCTGAACACAAAATTTAAGTTCTAGCTCCATTAGTTCAGGAGGAGAAGTCGTAAATGCGGACATTTTACGGACAGACAGACGAAGGGAGGAATAGATGAACGTCAAACCATTAGCCCATCTGGCCCGTTGAGCTAAAAATCAAGCGCAGATTAACATTCTTACTCGAAACCAATTCAAGTTATTTAAAACGCTATTATTCACAATCACTTTTACTCTTCTGTATTATGTTTCAGCCTAATTGTGTTTGATGATGTACAAATATATAAGACTGTTGTTCCATAATTTACATATTTATACATACGTTTATGGATGTGATAGAGTAAACATGTTAATTCCATATTGAATATTTAACAAATTCGATCTCTTACACATACTCACTCAACTGATAATGTCAGGTGACATACTTTGATTGTGCTATTCATCTGATTAGAAAGCATGTTGTCATAAACAGAGATTATTACCCGAGGAAGTGTGTCATATTACTTTTACGAAACGAGTGTGAATGTTTGTATTGCCCGAGCGAGAGCGAGGTTTATAAATAAATTTGCACGAGTTTCGTAAAAGTAATATGACACACTTTCGAGTGTAATAATTTCTTTATTACCCATTTTATTCCATTTGTTTAGCGTAAAAATAGTCAGGAAACGACCCACTTCTCTTGCAACGGGAAGCTACAGTGACGTCACGAACACTCGTTTTATGACGTCACAGACGGCGAAACAAGGGACGTCGCGGTGAAACAATGGTTGCTAGACAAACCTGATATGTGCACATGTGCTCCTATCAATAATATTAACTCGGTTATTTTCAACCATATGGGTAATAATCTTGTCTACTGACTCCGTAGATTTGGACAGTAAATTGTATTTTTCAAACAAAATTCAATGATGGCAACACATTTTCGAAATTGAAACTCAAACAAAACTGTATGAATTATTAAAACGATTGCATATTTATCCATAATTAACTATTTTGTAGGATATATACGGTAGGATCAACAGATTTTTTTTTTAAAAAAAGACCAGGATTTATATTATTATTATCATTGGAATATTTAAAGTATTTTCTTCGGTAATGTTGTATTAGTTTCCCATTTGAGACAATTGTTAATTTACTTCTCACTTCTGAACGACCTTAAATCAAATTATATAGGCAGGAAAAACGTACATAACCACTCAATGTGACAAATATAAAGTAAATGTGACAATTATATGAAGTAAATTCATAAAGAGGGACTTACTTAATTTGATAAAATTTCATCTCTGCAGTATTGAAAAGCAGATCTTGGCAAATTAATAAAACGTGTCAACACACTGGCACATAACACAATTCGTGCAGAGTTGATAGCAGTATCTCTTATAGCACTTTAAATATTACAGTGAAACAGTACATGAAACTCTTCGGTAAAATCTATACAGTTTAAACAAGGCCTTCATTTACAGGTTCAAAACGCCCCATTTCAATGTAATGGTAGCCTGCCATGTATGATCCTATTGGGGTCGAAACCTGATAAGTTAAACCACTTGTTAATTATAATCATTTGTTAATGAATAAAATAAACCTTAGGAAAAGTAATAAAGCTATAAAGTGCCGATCAGAAATGATCACGTGCGGTTGAGGAAGTTAGTCCAGTATTCGACATGTTGATTAACATATTATGATAACTAGACGTTTATGATGTACGGAGGGTGAGGTTGTGTACATTAAGTACGTTGTTGGAACCACATACAGTCACACATTATAACTGGTATTATTTTATCGAGATGTACGGACTATTGTTCAAATTTTTAGTCAAACGTCAAAATGAGACAGATTTCGTGGGTTAATGTTAATAGATCATACAACTACTGTATAAGTAATTGTTGCGTGTAATTTCGGTGTTATATTTTAATCGAAAAAATAGATTTGGTAAGTGGGTATGAATATGTATGTCGGTACACATGAAAGCAAATTACAGTATTATTAAAATATGTAATGTCACTTTAACAAGTGGGAACATTTTATTTTGATATATATCATATTTTGTTCTCGTTAAACTGATTTGTTGATAGATGTGACACTTGAATACATACAAACATTCATAGCTTTTAGACACACAATACGTCCTCTGCAAATATAGAACTGATAAATAGTTCACTGACAAACGCTTGATTGCATAAAAAAGTTGAAATGATACACATCATATTCAACCGATTACTATACACTACATGAAATCTGAATGAAACTTATGACTGATGTGAGGCCATGTTTTACGTGAAGTCTTTCACAAGTGTATGTAACGGTGTTATGGGTGGTCTCGTAGGATGCACCTGGAAGTGATTTATCTGCTCACATGCTGGCTAAGTATGAGGAATTACTTCTCTAAAAACAGGTCTAAGCTAAATTCCGTGTATAATTTGTTTCGAATTTCATAGGAGACGAATATATAACTTCTTAAATTCATCATGTTTCAATCAAAACCTAGTTACAGGGGCACTCACGTGCATTGTTTTATAGAATAATTAGAATTACAACATGCTCCATTGTATTCTTAGATTCATGATATGTATTTTCAAGAAACTGCCAAGTTTGCATCTTAGTGAGACAAAACGTAATGTGTCTGTTGAACTCTCGTGTGCCCGAATATAATCATTTGGGCATTACATATCTGAATGGAGAAGTAAAATGTAGAACAATACTTCAATCAATTGCGGATGATCCGCAAATAAACCATGCACTAAAGCCGAGGTCAGAGTGTAAAACGTATAACAACATATGAAGGTCATATCAAGAGGTGCAAATGTCAAGCATCACTGACCAATAAAAAGCAACCATCACATATCCCCGTCATGGTTATTTGATCATTAAATAATTAAGAGTTGTAAATATGATTAAAATTAATCTAACCCCCAAAAAGAATTACATATCAAATAATAATCGTCACATTGGTCAAGGTATATCACGGAAGAAATAACAAGCATATTTCAAATGTGTAATCAGTTGTTTCCTCTCTATTAGGCTTGTACAAGTTCATTCAAGGATCTCACACGAGCACAAGGTTAATATCAGCTTGATTTATGGTTCCCCCTAGAACCTCTAAGTGCATATAACAGTCCATATGACCTTATGGACCTGATGAGTTAAAGCTTACTGGTCGATATCTCAGAGAATATTATACATGCATATTGGAACATAGTGATCATAATACAAGAAATACATTGATATGAAAATCATGACACCTTGCGTATCCCGACCTTTATGAAATAACATACCATGCAATTTATCTCATTACACAAAATTGGAAAACACACTTATTTGAACATAATCAATAGGTGTAACGGTCTGAGTATTCATTAAAATCATAAGCATACACTCGGCAATGGCAATTCTATCTTGCAAGTGTGTCCACTCACACGTTCTTGTAATATCCAACTGATTAGCATCAAAATCATCTTTTGTTATAATTGATTCGAGATAACAAATGTAGGATATCGAACTGAATTCAGTTTTTAAAGGTAGTTGGTTGGGAGTGAGATTTATGATGAACATATCAATATGAAAATTGTCCAATTTGCCCTCAGGTAAGAGAACTCGACAACCCTTGAAAGTTGAGGAAATGGTGAAGTCTTCTTTTGCATGATTGAGATAGTATATGCTCATTTTGTCGAATCGGGCATTTCCATCCAGAGGACATTGACAAAGATAACCCAATGAATACTATCAATGCTATTGACAAAATGCAGCAAATTAAAAATAAACCTATGTCACAGAGATCATAATACATTCATAATTTGGTTGGTATTAAAATAAACATAAAGGCATCAAAAGTTGTGTATAATGTGTAAGATCGGCATTATTTAACATGTATGTAAGGATTAACTAAGAGTATATGAAGAAAAGAATTATCCCCTACACATATTTTGTACAGAAGTCAAACCTAAACAAACCCAAAACTAAAATAGAAATATAGAAATTTAGCTCATCATGAGTTGCATGATAGGACCTGCGGGCTAACAAATGAAAATGTCTCTTTTGATTAGTCAGTGATAGGCCTATTATATTTTACATGTGCATCTATGTGTAGGATAAAACAAGACTGCCTTTAAAAATCTAACCTCACCTTTAGTTACATGTATTCTCAGAAGAAAATCTCTTAAGATTGGATTAGATAAGATATGGGGTTTTTACGAGAACAAATATACCTTCGAAACAAAAGATAGACTCCCTGTATATCTGGTGATTATATGTCCCCTAATAAGGACTAGAAGGACCACAACCCTACATCTTATGTTAGTTTCCCTCTCCTCTTAGTATACTCCTTGACGAATGGGCAGTATAATAAGAGTGACTATGGCCACGACTCTAAAACCTATATCTATTCATCGTCTTCGTAACGAAATGCTCCAGAAAGTTTATCAAAATATGAATAAATTATGTGATGGACACACAACTAAATTGGTAAAATTTCAACTATTTATTTAAAATTTACATAAGAACTAGAACTAGAATTATCTTCTTCAGGACTTAAATGCAATGTCAACTTCCCCGAAGAAGAAGGCTGAGACATTTAGAAGGAAACATTCCTTAGTTGTGCGTTTTTCTATTCAAATGAATATATGCTGATTGACTTTATTACTTTCCTAACGGAATGATAGCAGTATTGAATTAATATAAAGATACCTTATGAAACGTAAATGGCAGCAATGATAAATTTGAAAGTAAGATTCTTACAAGTCTAGACGGTCCAAATGATAGATCATTAGCACTTTCTCACTTAGCACTATTTGAGTATAATGCATTTGACAAGGGGAGTAATTGACTGCAGCTAGTAAAATGATGGGTGACATAAGCTGCTACCTAAGATTTGATTCCATTGATTTCAATATGTGATTGAAGGCCATTCTAGAATTTGTCTGAAAAGTGTCTGGCATCTAGACCTTACCTTTGTACATGAACATCTATTTCTCAATAGTTTGTCATAATTGTGTGAAACTCTTTTGTCGTACCCATGGAACTGTTAGACACATAATTCATGTAGGTATTATGAGTTTAAATATACTGTAAGTTAGTCTGGCAACATTTGTCATGTACAACAAAATTGTGTCAGACCAACTTAGAGTATATTTAAACTCATAATACCTACCTGTATTATCATGAGGCTATTGCGATAATTGAGATAAACAAATTGACCCATTGGCTCTGTAGCTCATCTGGTTTCCAACTATAAACTAAATCAATTTCAAAATGTAAATCTTCTAGGAGAATTCATCACAGGCATAACACATTTCAAGCGCTTAAGAATTACAGAAAAAGATGTAAATAGTTTACAGGGTTACCAAATTAAGAATACCCATTGGCCAATGATTCTGTGCACACCATTTAAACTCTTCATACTTGAGAAATAGATGGAATGACCCAAGCAAATTCATCAGATATGTTCAAGGCATAATGAATTAATTACAATGTCCCTGTCAGAAATTATCAACTGCTATACAATTACACGAGCGGTTTTACTAATTGCCTATATTCAGTAATGGAGTGATGCACATGGAATCCAATCTTGAGATTCCCTGAAAGTATCAACCACTAAGTAATAACTACGGTAACCATTCGTGATAAGTTGGACACATATAATGATAATATATCTAGCATTATACATCACCAGTAATTATATAATTTCTCATATATAACATGATGCTGGAGAAAATAGACATCAGTGTTGGAACCTCCCTCATGATTATTTCTCAACAAAATAGACATCGATCGACATCACCATACTGAGCTCGTCAATTTATTGATTCTAACAGGGAGTTTGAGTAAACAGCTCGTGTATCAATCATCCACTTCAACTAGTATGAAACCAAAACGATAATTTCAATCGACTTCTAAATTATATTAATTCTATTATCGGTAGTTGAAATCTGTTTCTGGGGTATTATATTGACACTTCTGATATTCTATCATTCTTCAAGATATTTTATAACGTTCATTATAATGGACTGATAGTTAAACGTGTTATTCTTGATATAAATCTAAATAAATCATGTGCTTACGTGAACGCAAAACGCATTTAAATTATATTTTCTGTAAACAGAATCAATACCGTTTTATTTTTATTATTATTTTGTAATACAATTTGAGAATACATATATGTACTGTTCTTTAACTATATATTTTCCGAGCGGTTTCATATATTCATTTTTTAAAATTCAAATTGGTAATTTCTTTACCTAATTAAATATAGAATAAATTGTTTACTAGCTACAGCAACACTTGAATTTGATAAATACAATCTACGAGATCATTCAAAACTCTACATTTACGTGCAGCTTATTTAGAAACTAATATAAATGTATTACTCTGTTGTTTGTGCTTTTAAGCACATACAAATAAATTCAGCATTATACATTTAACAATGGGCAATCTTGGATACTTCATTTCAAATGTTAAGTATTAAGGGCATGATATTTCAGATGCGCTATTATATGTTACACGATCATTTAATCTATTCCATAAATGTCATACGACTTGCCAAAGGAGATTAAAGTGACAGAGGTAAATACTGCGTCAAACAAAATCCATGTCTTAACAGGATTAGATTCCTGTATGATTCTGCTATCTTATAGTGTCAGTTTATCACCTTGCAACGTTTGCAAATGATATCCATTTCAACCGTTTTGTGTTGCTAACAATATTACCATAAATGTTTATCTTGTCAGTAAGCATGTTACACATGTGATAATGTAATATTATGATGATGTGGGAATTCACGAATAATGTTAAGATTCAACTGCTAATTAGATATTACGCTTTACATATTATAGTAATGACATAGAGTGAAATAGTTAATGAAGAAAATTGCTTTAATTCCCGCAAACCATTTAATTTAAATTTGATGTTAATGATTCAGTGCATCCATGATCCGGAAGGCACCTGTCATTAACGCTCACCAATGAGACTGCTTTGTCGATTTTACATGACAACCCGTGAAAAGGATTAGTTTAACATTAGTTTTTTCAGTCAAACAGGGGTTAGTGTATCTGATTTCACGCCAAGCAACCTGTTTCATCACATTATCAAGTTTTTTCATTGGTTATGGTTTTAACACAACCCACCGCCAGGACAGATTGTCCTGATGAAAAGATCAAGGAGTGACCGGAGTCCTGTCAGTACCTGTGTAGTTGTACTAACTAGAGTATAAATGTCTGGTTAAAAATCAGGTTACGTTAGTCAATCGTAATTCGAAATTTGTAAACAAATATAAAAAAAGTTAAATGTCCGCATTACTTCTAAAATGAAAAAATAATGCAGAATGGGATTTTAAAAAACGTATGTACACAAAACAACACATGTTACGTCAATGGTGCTTGGAGTGTTCCTAATATAAGATCAATAAAAAAAACCTAACTATTGTGTGGCATCATGCAGTCCTTAAAAGGGTCACAGAGACCGCAACCAAAAACCACTTGGCATTTGGATCAACACTACTTCAAAAAAGTTCCTAATATGCTAAACTGGCCGAGACCTGTTAGCTTTGACTAGGATTGAAATGTATGGTATCAGACGTCACGACGAGGAGATAATGTTTATCATGTGAAAATCATTCATTATTCATTTTCAACGAATTTCAAGCTATTGGAAAATCAAGCTCAAAGTATCGGTAAAGCCATGGGAATCTTTTTTCACATTACAATGGCTGCCATGTATTTTTTGCGTTATACGCAACAACGTTATTACCAGTTTTTGGTAGTAATATGTTTTTCTCTCTAAAGTAAATATAAATGACATAAACTGCCATTATACATAGGAAATGTGAAATAATAACATTTGCAAAAACGTGGTACAGCCCCTTTAAATAACCCGTCACAGGACTGGAGTGGGGTTGTCGTGTTGAAACGGTTTTGAATGTTGTCAAGAGGAGTAGTCATCGATAAAGACACCTTTAAAAAACAGCTGATCATCCTTCGATCATACCACAAACCGATCCTAAGAAAGCATGTTCCCAAATCATGTTCTCCAAATATTTGAAACCCCCACATGTCATGGAACCATCGTGATGCTGACACGATCTTATGTAAAAGGATGTTTCTTTTGGGATAAAATAAATCTTTCCAACCATGGAATTAGGTTTGCAGTACAAATTAAGTGAACCTTTTAAAAACCAGATTTCTATGGGTTTTTTTTAAAATAATAAAACAAATAAACTCACGTGCACAATAAACGTCCCCACATTTTGAAAACAGTATAAAATGAAATATTGATGTCGGAGAAAGTAATTTTGAATGTATTTGGTAGCCACATGTTTTGTAAAGAAGTATTCACAATTTCATACATCAGAGTATGCAATTTTTATGTTTACATCTGTTCAAATAGACATGGGGTGCTAAAATCGTTTTTTAAAGATGTTTTTGGCCCACAATATTTTGTATTTAAGTTTAAAACATTGAAAAAGTAGAATTTAATTAGTTAAATATATCCTCGACATAAATAACCTTCTTTGATTCACATTTGTTGACGCGTCGTTACTGTAGGACGTCACAAAACAAGCCAAAACTGGCTTTTTGAGGCTTCTATCTCGTCTAGTTAAGGAGATTCCAAAACGACCATTTCTTAAAACTTGTCATTCTCAGAGTTATGAATAGATAATGTTTTGAAAATTCATATTTAGTTTTGATGGGTTCTGAAGACATTATGTTACGTTGTTTTAGTCGCATTTATCGCCCGTCGATTGAAATATCTTGTATTTTGTATGGGGACGTTTCTTTTGCGCGTGAGTTTATAATGTTTTATAATTTTCAAATGTGTGTATGATATCGTTACTTTTGGTCCTTGGCGTATGGATTAATAACTAAATAGGTATAGGTGACATGGTGGCCGTACCCGTTATTTACTTTGTTGTGTGACATCGTGCTCGATGATAAACTTCTTAAGTCTTCGTTTCGGATATCGTGCATCCTCTTTTGAAATTTTGTTGTGGTCCTTTAATTCAGCCTCTGATGTTTTTCAATCGTTTAACTGTGTTTTAATCCAATTCATGAAATTTGTGTGTGCACAGATTCTCTACGTGAACTCATATTAGGAATCATAACATCCATCGACAACATGTTTATGTTACATAAAGTCTAGATAAGTGTAAAAAAGCAACAAAACAGACGTGAAAAGTGTCGTACATTTCCCTTCTGCCCTCGTGTGCGATAATTCCAAGAGAATAATGTGCATGACAATGTTTATCATGCAGTGAGGTAGATGATGAAATACTCTATCTTCTAAGCTGCTCCTTTGATGCGTTGACTTACATGATGTCATACTATTATGCGTTTCAAAGGGGATGAACATCGCTCATTGTTAACAGATAACGATAGATTGTTATTGTATAACCGTGCAATGAACATTTATTTTGCTCAGCTTTAGGAAAACTAATATATTAATATATAAATGTGCTCCTGGGTCATGCACTTTAAGTACCTAATAAAGATAAATTTTAAAAAAAGAACCAACAACGTATATAAATATCAAACATTCTTGAACAATTTTCGTTATCCAAATAACGTTATATGTATAAAAACTGTTCATCTTCTTCTAGTTCACAATGATAACACACACAAATTGGGTTACCTGATTTTAATTATTAATCCTACGGTTTACTTTACAAAGATTCACTGAGTTTATATAGACTTGCATTGCCTATGTTAACTCTGTTTTTCTAAATGTAACGAAATAAATGATGAGTAAAGAAATTTGCAATAAAAACAATATGTATACTTATCCCACTTGCAATAAGCGTTTCCACTTGAACATTTAACGATGTTGCAGTGAAGATGATGTTGACAATTGAAAAAACGATTGTTTTCCTCCCAGACACGATAATGACCGAAATAGCAGATTGACAAGCAAGTTAGTTACTGAGCCAATTCCCTCCATAATATACAGATACACTTACACCGTAATATGAGACCCCTTAGGTGTAGCATTGGATAAATCTCAACGCATCAGGTGTCAATAATGTGTTTGCAGCAACTCTAATATGTACTCCAATATGTGTCTGAATGGTCATATTTAATGTTTCATGCTTAGCCTTTCAGTGTTCAGTGCTGAAATACTTCATAGTCACTGGTGGATTTTACACTTCATGAAATCAATCGTCAACACGTTGAACACATTTTGTTGATACATGTAAATTGTATGTCCGACCAAAGTCAATATTCTTTATAATGATGGTAGTGAATAGTTGTTTTCTTTTGAAACTAATTTATGAACAAATAACAGAACATTCCAACCAACAGCATGTTTCTAAATTTAACTGAAAGGTCCTCAAATGTGATGTTTAATATGTCATGTTTGTGAAATAGAGAGTGACTGACATGGCACCGTTCACACTGACATGTAATTTTCTGACAATGATATCTCGTGAGATTACATGTTAATACTAGATTTCTGTGATGTCCTGTGAATGTGAAATAGGTTCAGTGTTTCGACATAAGAGGTATTAGAGTCTAGTATCAGTTCAATGACGTTTTGGACATCACAGACTAGAATAACGCTAGGTTATCTAGGTGAATGAAATTTCACATGTAGATAGTCCAGATGATACTATTTATCGAGTTCAGTCCAGTTCCGGAATATTATTGTTTACGGGGTAACAGAGTTATGAAGCCCTTGAATCTGTAATTGAACTTGGTACACATTACCAGTGAGATGCTCTATTGGGAACAATTCACTCTCCTGAATATTACATCTGGGTGAATGGTATTTTGTAGTAACAAAGCCAGTTCCCAAAAATATTGTGGACAATATTATGATGCTTGAAGATGTGTTTTTAACAAAGTACCCTATACATCTATAATGCTCAATGGACGGATAGCGGATGGCGGGGGTATGTGAGCCATGCCCACTTTTTTTTATTGTTTTACTTGTGTGTCATATAAGGGAATGCAGTTATTCAAAACGATACCATTAAAGAGTATCTATGAAAAAGACATGACACAATTACATCGTTTGTCATTTCCTTAAACGTTACTGAACTTTGATTTTCTTAAATAATTAATTCATAGGATAAACTTGAGATAAAATGGCATTCGGAATAGCGACACCAATTTATATTTAAAATATAACTTGTATTATACTTTACTGGTTTATCTTAACGTGATTGTTGCTCCACAACTATACAGCAGTACTTTCAATTTTAACCATCCTCTCCTTGTAACACATTTATCCGGCAAGAATTTGGATTGAACGTCCCCATTTGACAAATGCAACAATGCTGCAATTAACATAACGTGAACAATCGATGAAAAGTTATTATCCTCCAGACATAATAATGACTGAAGTAGCAGTTTGGTACGCGACGTGTTTACTCAAGCTCAATATTTCCATCAACAGATGTACTACCACTGTAACATGACCTCCCTAACCAGTAAGGGGATGTTTCTCTTTACACCAGTTAAATAATATAACAAGTGGGGTTTAACAATATCATGATCATAAGCCCCCTTTGATATTGTTCATTTTTAGCGCCTTACATCCACGACCTTGAAGATGCTGTGTCAGCAGTCGAATTCTTTCAAACTTGTAAACGACCCAACAGAGGCTTCCCTGAGCACGAGGGCTAAGGACCTTATTTGAAAGCAAAATAAAACTAAATATAAATTCATGTACTAGCTACTACCATAGTTTCCATAGTTATATCGGGAATGCCGGGACAGTTTGTCCGAGAGGCCCAAGGAGTAAAATAGTGACTGACTCACAGGACAACAAAAGTGCTCTGAGGGCGCAATAACCCCCGGGTTCCTTATCCTCGAAATAAGCAGTTTAATTGTAAGGGTAATTTAATTACCTATTTAAAATAAATAAGCATGTCAATAATCGAAGGCCTATCACTAATCAAAACAAAATTATGGCCTCGGTTAGGTTTCTCAGAAAATTTATCCTACATCAAGGTCAAGGTCAAAGGTTATAACATAATAGAAACATAACATTTTCAAATGATGAGGAATTAAAAGTTACTATAAGTCTGAAATTGGTCAATAGCTGTTGGAAGAGTCAAGGGCCATTGATAAAAACTGTGGGAGGGGTTAATTTCAGAACACAAGTACCATGTTCGCGACGGACGGACGGACGGGGTGCGCCACGGCAATAACACCCTTGGGTTTTACCCGGGATCCGCCATTTTTTGGGAGAACCCGGTAAGTTGATTCAACCACTTTTTGTCCTGTGACTTGCATCTCACTTATTCTGAGTGAAATAAAATGAAAAAATAAAAGTTTTAAAATTATGAAATGGGAATCGTGCAAATAATGCAGTCCATTGCTAATTTCACGACATTTACACACAGCGACCTACATCTGTGTTGCACAGAGTCACTGAAATTTCAAGTGGATTATTAATAGAATATATTCGCTCGGACTGTCACTATTCAGATAACTGAAATTGCATTTTTCTTCAGTTGGTATGTATTGCTATAATTCATTTAAATGATTTCTGTTTCAAACTAGTTTATTCAATTGTTTCTAGATTAATATTTAATTTACTAAAATTGCGAACGTTGTGGATCAAGGTTTATTTTAACCGATGTGTATTTGTTCGTTCGTTTCTTTCAAGCGTAATATCTGCCAATTTCAATATGTTGAATATATATCTGTTTGTATCGTCATCCTTTTGATATTATTGGTTAATGAAATAGTATATTCAGTCAAACATTTAACTCATTGTTGATGTATTTGTCGTTGAATTTTTTTTTTTTTACCTTTTTAACAATAGTGTTTCAAAAGTGTTCGTGTATCAGATATCAGGACTCTTTCACCCTCGATAATGAACAGGACACTTTTATGAATGGTTGAGGTCCAATTGGGATGTAAAATAGTGTTAAATACATTGAAAGCAAAATCCAAATACGTTTTGTTTCATTGTTTGCTTTGGTAAGTTGATGATACTACATAATCATGAGCACAGTGGATGCAATGCTGATATAATTGCAAATTGACAGGAAATAATGTTGTAATTCTATCTATTTAGTTAAGTATTGCCACTGTTGTTGCAATAAATCACGCACTAGAGTAATTGCCGTCAACCTAACACAGAAAACAGATCTATCTCACACGCTGAACATGACTTGCACATTAATGTGTTTCGTCTTTACAGCAACGAGTTCTAAAGAAATATATGTATGCCTCATACATTGATGCAGGTAGTTGTTCATTTCCCTTTTTCTTTCAATTGGTATAATAGCTGCACCATCAATTGATTTATACTTAACGTTATGCAACTGTGACTCATGTGCATGTCCAAGTTTTAACAACATAATTTCATATACATTTATATAAATTATATAAACGAAGTAAACATTTCCAGATAACTTACACAAATGTTTTGAAATATATTCACACTTTCAAATACATATATTATTTATTCATTCAGTTATAACATACTGTACCTTAATAATCATGAATCCTGACGATACGATAAGATTTTCTCATAGATATTTTCTTTGAACATTTGTTATATCTCTGTTAAATGTCCATGTACAAATGTATTTGTTTTCTTTAAAAATGGTGTCGCTGATGTAGGAAATACATACATAAGTCCATTGGGGTCATGGACGTGATTTCGTGAGAAGGGCATTCTAGCTGGCAGTTATTATGGGAGTGCTATAGTATTATTTTTTTCTCATCGATATTTTATTCTACGTATGTCCTGCCAGTATGGGCTTTGACACTATTATATGGACTTCAAAAGTGTTTCACTTCTCACTGATCCTACTGCAGGAAGAAGGATCCCAACACCATGAGTGTTACGCTTATGACACTTACAAACATCTTCTGGAACCAGAAAACATTTGCACACTTCATTCGAATTGCAGCTTCATTCAGTCTGAATGATTGAGTGTTATCTGATAGAGATTATCTCGTTTGAATGTCAATACAAAAACACCAGCCGCGGTCAATTCCGATTGGTTTAGAATGTAAATACTGCAAAACAGAAATAGCATGATTGGAGTAGGTTTTCATGTAACATGTGTAAGAGTTCAATCAAAGTGTCAACTGTTAAGTGTTTTGATGGTAGAAGCATGTTTCATTTCTCAAAATGCATTGCGGAAACATGGTAGGATGCCAATACGTCCTTGTTTCATTGATTGTATGGTATCAATGAAGAACGGTTGATAGTGTGCAGATCTTGCAAATGATGGCGCGTTTAATTATCATTTTATTGGACCATTATTTCATCTAAAAAGCCTAGTTTCTTCATAGATAGGTTATCGAATCATAACCTAAATGTAAACACCCGTGTTATCGTGATTCATCACACTACAGATTTACTCATGAATACAAACTTTTTTAAAAAATTCATTTTAAAATTAAAAATCTCGTTTCTGTTACGATTGGCAGGGTTGCTGAACTATCCGACTGACTTAGAATTCAAAGTAAATAATTGAAGTAAACACCCAGTTTAATAATTTATTGACCTGCGCATTAAAATTATTATGGATTGACATCCATCCTCAGTTGTATGACAGAAGTTTGACTTAAATGTTGCTACCATGCACATCCCTGCAATATTTTCCTACTCATGATAGCCCTGACTTTCAGGAGAATTCATTATATTATATTATTATGCATCCTTTGTTTTTCATAACATTTTATTTGGCTTTATTGCGTTCCAACTCACCACATGTGCTGTCTATAATACAAATAAATTCACTCAGTTTGCATATTTATCCCCAATCGCCAAATATATCATAATTACTAGTTTCCAATTAAAATTGAGTAACATCATTATGCATGTGCAGAAACCGAAACTGCACGTCCCATTTACATGCACAGTCGTTATGTGACCTATTAAACACTATCAACTCAAATTTGTCTTTTTCTCTGTTATAAATAAGGTTCCAAAACTATGTTGGACCCATTGACGCGCGCCATACGCTGTGGATTGTCCGGTTTTCGATCAGAAATCACTACCTTTACCTTCATATCGTCAAAATGCCAAGTATACTATCATCAAAGTGGTAGTTTTCGGTAACGGTCTGTACTTCTCGATAAAGTAATACCATTTATAACGTTTGCAATATGTGACCCCCATAACAACACAATGGATGTACTTTTAAGGATTCATTCATTCTTTTAAATAAGGGATTGGCTGCACAAGTCCATGTAAAGTCTTTCTTGAAATTACATGTAGATACTCTGATGCAGTTATAAAAAATGACAAACCACTTACAAACATAATTGAAATCACACTTTCTTAACTTATGATCCTAACATTAGGTTCACACAAAAGTGACCCGATCTTGATCAAACTTCAATCAGCTTCCGATTTAGTCCCACTGTAAACAGAAGGCAATATGATAGATCGATTACATGTATCACGCCCGCATGCGAATGCTATCTGATGCTTTGCGATTGCTGTACGAATCCTGGCCCACTCGTATTATTGGATTAACATTGACTTACGATACATGGCTAACTGTTGATAGAAATTGCAAAGACACAGGTCGGACTATCTGTGTTGCTCAACTGTGTCTATTAGTGTCGTTACCGCAAACTAAGGGAAACTGTCACGTTGTTAAACCATACATCTATGGATTGCAAGCAGACCATGAATATACTATCGAACTTTCGACTGAGGCTTGTTAAAGATCAAAGGCAAACCATGATGAAGTAACGAGCGAATGTAACAAGCTGTCCGAACGTGAGTAGGATGGCTATTCTACGAAACCTCTGTCGATGACATCATCACATACCCTGATGGTAAATCTTTGGAAGTCTATGGCGGTACAACTGTGAACTCAGGATCAATTCATCTTGTATTCAATTTTAACAGGCTTCTATATCAGGCAATACGACAGGAACATTCATACACGATTGTATATCGATGACTGTGTGACTAGCAAATATGGATGCACTACGGAATTACAACGCCAAAACCTGTGCTTGCTCTCGACAGCGACAATGAAATGCATACGGATTAAGATGCAGTTTACAAATCCCCGATTGCTTGCGATCCTTTGGACATTTCCAAATTACCGCTTCAGACTCTTCTCAAATTCATCGCAGTGTTAAGCCTAACATTAGGAAACACATGTTTAATGCAATGTTCCTTGTTTGAACATAGTTATCGCATTGCATTTGTCATTTTATGTCCATTTTAGAGATACTTATTATCACGCCTTGAAGTGTGCTGTCATTACACTCTTCTAACATCTTAATAATAGGTGTATGGTAGTGTCTAAGTAAAAGGCTTGGGAGAAATTTGCAACTTTATCTTGAACAAAGCTTACAAAAAACTCAATTTTACATTCTAATATAGCTGTTAATTATTTGCATTTTAGAACCTTCTTGGACACATAGGTAACATTTTATCCTTTAATCTATCTAAGCAGTAGTTCAATCTCAAAACAAAGAACATCTACTAATGATAAGCTGTTTTAAAAAATATATATATTTCTAATGAATATTTGAATGATCAGAATTGTTAATTTCAGTCAGAATATTTGACATGAGTAGGCTTTTTTCAAGAGACGTATGTTCTGAATCTGCAGCCGCCAGGAAAGCACAACATACGAATATTGGCTCGTTCATTATTTGAGATAAAAAGAAATAGTGTATAGCGCTGTCACTATAAACGTAGGTTTCACAATAATACATAGCCTCATTTCAGACGCGATTTTATTTTACCAATGATCATGTTAACTTTTCAAAACATGTTAACACTCATTCTCTTCCCACATATTTCTGAGCCTCTGTTCTATATCGCTTGAAATCGAGAGCAAAAGCAAAGTCCCCTAGCGGAGGAAAGCGGAATATCTTAATGTACCCCTGCTTCTTAACCAATGAAAACTCATCTTTCAGTGGCCAAATCGACTGAGTGATTTCAAAGATCTAAGATTTTACTCATAAGGGTCTTTCACATTAGCATACATGTATGTCCTTCGAATATAGCTGATGTAAATAACCCAAATGAACAAATGAGTAACCTCTGTGGGAAGAGAATGGTTAACACTTGAAAAGGCGAGTCGATTCCCAACATATCATTCGTCAGAAAAGTGTTGCAGGGCGCTTGTTATGTTCTTGTAGTTAGCGATACCTTCCTTTAAGTACAATTAAATACAGATCTTACTCTTGTTTTATATGCCAGCTTATTATCTAAGCTGTAATACCTTCCTTGGGCACATACGTACAATCTAATGGTTTAATCTATTAGCAGTGGTTCATTAGTCCTAAAACATTTGCTTCCGATATATATATAGAAGCAGTCATTAGGTTTTATATCCTGGTTCAGCTGGTCACAGACATGCAATTATCTAAAGGAATTGGGAGTGCAAAGGTTATTTTCCTCTGGGGACGCGAGAACTTGATATTCAAAATTGGAATGGCATTCGCTATACAATCATAGATGGAATTGAGCATGGCCTACTCTGTTGCATAAATATATCGAAATATAATAAACTGATAAATGAAAATGTACAAAGAAAAAACTTAAGCACCCCCTGATATGTTCATATAGCTGACTGTCAGATAAGCTCTTCCATGACCCTAAATTAGTCTCAGATTATTTTTTAGATAGAAAAGCCATCTGGCAATACAGAAACGCAACAATATTTAGCTGTTGTCATTATTTAATAGCGATGACGTCATGTTTACACAGGTACTGTTTTTAACATGAAACAATGTCCACAAAAGTATGGAGCTGCAAGTGAAACAAAAAACATTCGCATTGGTATTGTCACTTCAAAATGTTCTTTGTAGACCCTCGTGTACATGTTAACTATGAATGATCAGTATATGGTAGGAACGCAACGTACCCGGATGACACATTGCACCCTACGTCCCATGCCTCCAGTCAGACGTCGGATCTCTTCTTGTGTCAATCCACTCAGCGTTCAGAGCTGCCTCCAACTCATGTAAATAATGTACTTGAGGGTTCCGGGCATGGAGTCGCCGCCCTAGAATATCCCACACTTGCTCCAGAGGGTTCAGATCTGGGCTTACTGCTGGCCAGGGTAAAGTTGTCACTGCGTTGGCTCGCATGTAATCGATAACGGCACGTAAACGGTGAGGCCAGGCGTTGTCGCCAATGTACTATTGCCAGTGTAGCAAGTGCATGGTTATCGAAATGAGGACCAATGACTGGTTGCAGCAGGTCCGGGATGTATTGAACTCCTGTTAAGTTGCCCCTGATGGTGACCAAATCCAGCTTGCAGTCATGAGACAGGCACCCTCATATCATAACAGAGCCACCTCCATACGGAACAGTTGGCTGGATGTTCCTGGGGGTATAAGCTGTATTCTTCTGTCTCCAAACACGTGCACGCCCATCAGTATTATGGAGCTAGAATCGACTCTCGTCAGACCAATGGATTTTCCGCCAGGTCCTCAGATTCCAGTGTTGTCTGTCCAAACACCATGCCAAACGTGCACGTTTATGATGGTCTCTCAACAAGGGACGTTTATTTACTCTTCTTGCCTTTAGTCCTGCTGATTTGAGGCGATTTATGACTGTTCTGGTGCTGATGTTTCGATTTGGTAACCACAGACGTTTCAGCTGAGGACTTGTCAGGAAATGTTCTCGGCGTACATATCGAAGAAGGTGCCGGTCCTCTCGAGGTGTAGTGACAGTAGGTCTTCCAGACCTTGGACGGTCCATTGCACTTCCTGTCTGCGCATGCTTTCGGACTAAACGACTAACAACAGTGTAATGGTAGCCCATATTTCGTCCTATCGCCTTAAAGGACATTCCTGCAGAGTGCATACCAATAATTTGATTTCTAAGATCTATTGACAATCGTCTTCTTGCCATGTTCAATAGATATGCGTAGCATGTTGCACGTGTATGCCCCGAATGTGTAGGCGCGACTGTCACTCATCACTGTTTGGAACGTATCGTACAAACACTACTCTTCTCATAAATGAACCTTGTTTAACTATTTTAAATATTCTCGAAAATATATCATCACAAATATCAGAGGGTGCTTAACTTTTTTCTTTGTGTATATATTAAATTTATTTTGATACTGGTGTTTCTTTAGCACACTCCGGTGATCTTTTGTTGGTGAATAAGTATACCGTGGGTTAATTCTGGTTCAACTTACATATATATTATTATACTTATTTAACACGATAACCCCGACCTCAGATATGTAGAAGGAGTTTTGTTTTGACTTAAGCCACACTTCTATATAATGATTGATGGTTTGTGTCAAATTCGAGACAATCGTGAACCTAATATTGACCCTATGTACTAGTTTCTACAGTTGCAATTTGTGTCCTGTAAACATTTGAAGCCATGGCATTGGTAAAACAATCACACTCGTATCATATGTAAGGTACTCAACATATCAAACTGAATGGAAGTCTAATTTGTTCTATGATGCATCAGCAGTTCATAGTGATCTTAGATTTTGATGAGAACAGTCATATATTGAGATACGTTTCATTGACATTGACAAGAAGTAAATGACAATGAGTTCAATAAGGAAACGGTAACCTTCAGTCATATTATTGTCTTAACTGATTTTGAACACTCCGTTGAAGGATACCACCGCCTCAAGATCGAATCTGAACCAGGTTTAGAATATGAAGACAATACAAGAAAGTCTGTTTTGATAGTTAAAGTGTTAAACAATTTAATCACTCAAGTGTGATCAGAATGAGGAAATCAATATGTTTGATCTACAAGCGAGCAAGTATACAATATTTGAAGAAGCGATAACTGAACGCCAAGATGGTAATAAACATAAACGTTGAACTAGATTTTGCCTTCTATGTCATATTCATTGCTATTTTTCAAAGATGTTTATGATCATAGATAGTGTCATGCACATGTTTGGCATGTTCATCAAGATCACCTACATGTGTAATACAACCATGCATCCCCAGCCAATCAGTGATCATGAGATTATACTGATGCACAGTTTCAAACTGTTTTGTTTCGGGGAGGTTAAACAGATACTTCAGAGCTTTCGTCTAAACGGTTGGGCGATGATATGTTATATTTGCGAAGTGACAAACACCATATTGCTAGTGTGTAAAAATAGCTTGACATTGACATATACATTCATTTAACTTAAACACGTTTATAACAAGATAAGCCTGGTACATGTATGACAGATTCCCGTCAATTCAGATGTACAAACATGCACATGTATCATGATAAACTAAAATCATAGTTCATCGTCAAAATAAACGCAAACAAATATTATGTTGTTCTTATGACTTGACTGTAAAAGCATATAGATAATAATAACATCTGATCGATGCTCTAGTAGACATTGACCTTGCAAACACTACAAAAACCGACAACATTAAGAGTTGACATTTTTAAAATTGTAAAGAGAGAATTTGTGTCAGAGTAGCCCTTCCCGAAAAAAAGGCGAAAGAGGAATGTTTATTATTATTGGTAAAGGTTGGTTCGACGTTATCTCTGAAAAAAGAATAATGGCAACAAAAGAAACAATTACATATATTTGAAGATAAGGATGCTTCAGATAGTGTGCTCTCTATCTCGTTGTTATATGAAATAGGTTAAGGGCATCTTTAGTGTAATCATCTTGCCGTTATCTTTGCAGATAAACATTGTTTCATGTATATCAGGAACACTGTCTTTGCAGATTAAATATATTTGTTTTCAAAACATGAATTATGAGCAATGCTCACATGCCCTCTGTTTCATTAAATTATACGATTTAAGAATTAACAATCACCACTGTCACTTAATCATAACCAATAATTATGAGCAGGTCCAATATATGTTATCTAGGACAGTTAATGAGCCAGATAGTGTGCATTTACTCACTTGCCGACGCTGTCTGTCCCAGTATTCCCACAATCATTTGTACATGTAAAAAACTAAAAAAAGAGTTGTATCTAAACATCACTGAAAGATAATATTTGCAATGTATTCAAAATGAATTTCCGTGGGAGATTAAAACAAGAATCCTGATGACTAAGTGAATTTGTTGATTATGATAACAAAAAATGTTGGATTATGAAACACGGTTGACTTGTTAAAAACCTTTCTGCATTAAGTCTGACGTTACCAAATAATCAATAATATATATAACTAAGGTCACATCGACATAATGTCATAATAACAAGTCGATCTATCGGTTCTGTGCATTTGATAAATAGTAAAAGGTTTATTACTGGGTTATACCAGATTCGGGGCCATAGACAGCACATTTTGAACATTATTGTTTCTTAGAACGTTGTTTGCTGTAATAGTTCTAAAGTGAGTTCACATATTTATAGTTTAACTTTAATTTGTTGGGGCAATAAAAATACTAAAACAAATCGGCCTGCACTTGATCATGTCATATGTGACAGTATTGATGCCCTTTCAGATTATTTATGCTGAATTTTGACGTCAAACTGTCTGGTGATACGTGATTTACGCATATAATTAGAAATAAAGTTGGCATCTGCTTCAATGGTATCAACGTTATTACAAGAGCCAGCAATATCTAAAATTGACAAAGTTATGTGCAGTGATCTGAATTGATGTGAATTAATGATGAAAAAGATAGAAGCCAAACACATAATACTGCTTCAACAAATAGGAAATCAATTACCAATGTTGTGGTAAGGTTTAGCGTTATATGCGTGGGGTCCTAGTCACTTAGTATATTATCATTTCAAATTATGTATGTTTTTTCTTTAAAATATGACCTAGCATTCAATAATTTAAATTTGTTATATAATGTCCATAATGGTGAACAACGACTTTTGAATTTATAAATTAAAGTCGTGAAGATATTTTTAAAGCTGGTTGTTGCACACATCTACTGCATCCAGGTTCAGTAAATCATTAAAAAAAACATGCTATAAATACATTTTCTAAGTGTTTCTGCAAACCTAATAAAGTGTAGTGGATACTTATTTGAGTGTGTTAAAATGTACACCATGTATCATTATGTAATTCGCATCGTTAATATCTAGCCCTTAGCTACCAGATATCGATCAGCATCCCAGTGTTAAGCCTAACATTAGGAAACACATGTTTAATGCAATGTTCCTTGTTTGAACATAGTTATCGCATTGCATTTGTCATTTTATGTCCATTTTAGAGATACTTATTATCACGCCTTGAAGTGTGCTGTCATTACACTCTTCTAACATCTTAATAATAGGTGTATGGTAGTGTCTAAGTAAAAGGCTTGGGAGAAATTTGCAACTTTATCTTGAACAAAGCTTACAAAAAACTCAATTTTACATTCTAATATAGCTGTTAATTATTTGCATTTTAGAACCTTCTTGGACACATAGGTAACATTTTATCCTTTAATCTATCTAAGCAGTAGTTCAATCTCAAAACAAAGAACATCTACTAATGATAAGCTGTTTTAAAAAATATATATATTTCTAATGAATATTTGAATGATCAGAATTGTTAATTTCAGTCAGAATATTTGACATGAGTAGGCTTTTTTCAAGAGACGTATGTTCTGAATCTGCAGCCGCCAGGAAAGCACAACATACGAATATTGGCTCGTTCATTATTTGAGATAAAAAGAAATAGTGTATAGCGCTGTCACTATAAACGTAGGTTTCACAATAATACATAGCCTCATTTCAGACGCGATTTTATTTTACCAATGATCATGTTAACTTTTCAAAACATGTTAACACTCATTCTCTTCCCACATATTTCTGAGCCTCTGTTCTATATCGCTTGAAATCGAGAGCAAAAGCAAAGTCCCCTAGCGGAGGAAAGCGGAATATCTTAATGTACCCCTGCTTCTTAACCAATGAAAACTCATCTTTCAGTGGCCAAATCGACTGAGTGATTTCAAAGATCTAAGATTTTACTCATAAGGGTCTTTCACATTAGCATACATGTATGTCCTTCGAATATAGCTGATGTAAATAACCCAAATGAACAAATGAGTAACCTCTGTGGGAAGAGAATGGTTAACACTTGAAAAGGCGAGTCGATTCCCAACATATCATTCGTCAGAAAAGTGTTGCAGGGCGCTTGTTATGTTCTTGTAGTTAGCGATACCTTCCTTTAAGTACAATTAAATACAGATCTTACTCTTGTTTTATATGCCAGCTTATTATCTAAGCTGTAATACCTTCCTTGGGCACATACGTACAATCTAATGGTTTAATCTATTAGCAGTGGTTCATTAGTCCTAAAACATTTGCTTCCGATATATATATAGAAGCAGTCATTAGGTTTTATATCCTGGTTCAGCTGGTCACAGACATGCAATTATCTAAAGGAATTGGGAGTGCAAAGGTTATTTTCCTCTGGGGACGCGAGAACTTGATATTCAAAATTGGAATGGCATTCGCTATACAATCATAGATGGAATTGAGCATGGCCTACTCTGTTGCATAAATATATCGAAATATAATAAACTGATAAATGAAAATGTACAAAGAAAAAACTTAAGCACCCCCTGATATGTTCATATAGCTGACTGTCAGATAAGCTCTTCCATGACCCTAAATTAGTCTCAGATTATTTTTTAGATAGAAAAGCCATCTGGCAATACAGAAACGCAACAATATTTAGCTGTTGTCATTATTTAATAGCGATGACGTCATGTTTACACAGGTACTGTTTTTAACATGAAACAATGTCCACAAAAGTATGGAGCTGCAAGTGAAACAAAAAACATTCGCATTGGTATTGTCACTTCAAAATGTTCTTTGTAGACCCTCGTGTACATGTTAACTATGAATGATCAGTATATGGTAGGAACGCAACGTACCCGGATGACACATTGCACCCTACGTCCCATGCCTCCAGTCAGACGTCGGATCTCTTCTTGTGTCAATCCACTCAGCGTTCAGAGCTGCCTCCAACTCATGTAAATAATGTACTTGAGGGTTCCGGGCATGGAGTCGCCGCCCTAGAATATCCCACACTTGCTCCAGAGGGTTCAGATCTGGGCTTACTGCTGGCCAGGGTAAAGTTGTCACTGCGTTGGCTCGCATGTAATCGATAACGGCACGTAAACGGTGAGGCCAGGCGTTGTCGCCAATGTACTATTGCCAGTGTAGCAAGTGCATGGTTATCGAAATGAGGACCAATGACTGGTTGCAGCAGGTCCGGGATGTATTGAACTCCTGTTAAGTTGCCCCTGATGGTGACCAAATCCAGCTTGCAGTCATGAGACAGGCACCCTCATATCATAACAGAGCCACCTCCATACGGAACAGTTGGCTGGATGTTCCTGGGGGTATAAGCTGTATTCTTCTGTCTCCAAACACGTGCACGCCCATCAGTATTATGGAGCTAGAATCGACTCTCGTCAGACCAATGGATTTTCCGCCAGGTCCTCAGATTCCAGTGTTGTCTGTCCAAACACCATGCCAAACGTGCACGTTTATGATGGTCTCTCAACAAGGGACGTTTATTTACTCTTCTTGCCTTTAGTCCTGCTGATTTGAGGCGATTTATGACTGTTCTGGTGCTGATGTTTCGATTTGGTAACCACAGACGTTTCAGCTGAGGACTTGTCAGGAAATGTTCTCGGCGTACATATCGAAGAAGGTGCCGGTCCTCTCGAGGTGTAGTGACAGTAGGTCTTCCAGACCTTGGACGGTCCATTGCACTTCCTGTCTGCGCATGCTTTCGGACTAAACGACTAACAACAGTGTAATGGTAGCCCATATTTCGTCCTATCGCCTTAAAGGACATTCCTGCAGAGTGCATACCAATAATTTGATTTCTAAGATCTATTGACAATCGTCTTCTTGCCATGTTCAATAGATATGCGTAGCATGTTGCACGTGTATGCCCCGAATGTGTAGGCGCGACTGTCACTCATCACTGTTTGGAACGTATCGTACAAACACTACTCTTCTCATAAATGAACCTTGTTTAACTATTTTAAATATTCTCGAAAATATATCATCACAAATATCAGAGGGTGCTTAACTTTTTTCTTTGTGTATATATTAAATTTATTTTGATACTGGTGTTTCTTTAGCACACTCCGGTGATCTTTTGTTGGTGAATAAGTATACCGTGGGTTAATTCTGGTTCAACTTACATATATATTATTATACTTATTTAACACGATAACCCCGACCTCAGATATGTAGAAGGAGTTTTGTTTTGACTTAAGCCACACTTCTATATAATGATTGATGGTTTGTGTCAAATTCGAGACAATCGTGAACCTAATATTGACCCTATGTACTAGTTTCTACAGTTGCAATTTGTGTCCTGTAAACATTTGAAGCCATGGCATTGGTAAAACAATCACACTCGTATCATATGTAAGGTACTCAACATATCAAACTGAATGGAAGTCTAATTTGTTCTATGATGCATCAGCAGTTCATAGTGATCTTAGATTTTGATGAGAACAGTCATATATTGAGATACGTTTCATTGACATTGACAAGAAGTAAATGACAATGAGTTCAATAAGGAAACGGTAACCTTCAGTCATATTATTGTCTTAACTGATTTTGAACACTCCGTTGAAGGATACCACCGCCTCAAGATCGAATCTGAACCAGGTTTAGAATATGAAGACAATACAAGAAAGTCTGTTTTGATAGTTAAAGTGTTAAACAATTTAATCACTCAAGTGTGATCAGAATGAGGAAATCAATATGTTTGATCTACAAGCGAGCAAGTATACAATATTTGAAGAAGCGATAACTGAACGCCAAGATGGTAATAAACATAAACGTTGAACTAGATTTTGCCTTCTATGTCATATTCATTGCTATTTTTCAAAGATGTTTATGATCATAGATAGTGTCATGCACATGTTTGGCATGTTCATCAAGATCACCTACATGTGTAATACAACCATGCATCCCCAGCCAATCAGTGATCATGAGATTATACTGATGCACAGTTTCAAACTGTTTTGTTTCGGGGAGGTTAAACAGATACTTCAGAGCTTTCGTCTAAACGGTTGGGCGATGATATGTTATATTTGCGAAGTGACAAACACCATATTGCTAGTGTGTAAAAATAGCTTGACATTGACATATACATTCATTTAACTTAAACACGTTTATAACAAGATAAGCCTGGTACATGTATGACAGATTCCCGTCAATTCAGATGTACAAACATGCACATGTATCATGATAAACTAAAATCATAGTTCATCGTCAAAATAAACGCAAACAAATATTATGTTGTTCTTATGACTTGACTGTAAAAGCATATAGATAATAATAACATCTGATCGATGCTCTAGTAGACATTGACCTTGCAAACACTACAAAAACCGACAACATTAAGAGTTGACATTTTTAAAATTGTAAAGAGAGAATTTGTGTCAGAGTAGCCCTTCCCGAAAAAAAGGCGAAAGAGGAATGTTTATTATTATTGGTAAAGGTTGGTTCGACGTTATCTCTGAAAAAAGAATAATGGCAACAAAAGAAACAATTACATATATTTGAAGATAAGGATGCTTCAGATAGTGTGCTCTCTATCTCGTTGTTATATGAAATAGGTTAAGGGCATCTTTAGTGTAATCATCTTGCCGTTATCTTTGCAGATAAACATTGTTTCATGTATATCAGGAACACTGTCTTTGCAGATTAAATATATTTGTTTTCAAAACATGAATTATGAGCAATGCTCACATGCCCTCTGTTTCATTAAATTATACGATTTAAGAATTAACAATCACCACTGTCACTTAATCATAACCAATAATTATGAGCAGGTCCAATATATGTTATCTAGGACAGTTAATGAGCCAGATAGTGTGCATTTACTCACTTGCCGACGCTGTCTGTCCCAGTATTCCCACAATCATTTGTACATGTAAAAAACTAAAAAAAGAGTTGTATCTAAACATCACTGAAAGATAATATTTGCAATGTATTCAAAATGAATTTCCGTGGGAGATTAAAACAAGAATCCTGATGACTAAGTGAATTTGTTGATTATGATAACAAAAAATGTTGGATTATGAAACACGGTTGACTTGTTAAAAACCTTTCTGCATTAAGTCTGACGTTACCAAATAATCAATAATATATATAACTAAGGTCACATCGACATAATGTCATAATAACAAGTCGATCTATCGGTTCTGTGCATTTGATAAATAGTAAAAGGTTTATTACTGGGTTATACCAGATTCGGGGCCATAGACAGCACATTTTGAACATTATTGTTTCTTAGAACGTTGTTTGCTGTAATAGTTCTAAAGTGAGTTCACATATTTATAGTTTAACTTTAATTTGTTGGGGCAATAAAAATACTAAAACAAATCGGCCTGCACTTGATCATGTCATATGTGACAGTATTGATGCCCTTTCAGATTATTTATGCTGAATTTTGACGTCAAACTGTCTGGTGATACGTGATTTACGCATATAATTAGAAATAAAGTTGGCATCTGCTTCAATGGTATCAACGTTATTACAAGAGCCAGCAATATCTAAAATTGACAAAGTTATGTGCAGTGATCTGAATTGATGTGAATTAATGATGAAAAAGATAGAAGCCAAACACATAATACTGCTTCAACAAATAGGAAATCAATTACCAATGTTGTGGTAAGGTTTAGCGTTATATGCGTGGGGTCCTAGTCACTTAGTATATTATCATTTCAAATTATGTATGTTTTTTCTTTAAAATATGACCTAGCATTCAATAATTTAAATTTGTTATATAATGTCCATAATGGTGAACAACGACTTTTGAATTTATAAATTAAAGTCGTGAAGATATTTTTAAAGCTGGTTGTTGCACACATCTACTGCATCCAGGTTCAGTAAATCATTAAAAAAAACATGCTATAAATACATTTTCTAAGTGTTTCTGCAAACCTAATAAAGTGTAGTGGATACTTATTTGAGTGTGTTAAAATGTACACCATGTATCATTATGTAATTCGCATCGTTAATATCTAGCCCTTAGCTACCAGATATCGATCAGCATCCCATATCTTATATAATTCGATCATGTAATAGTTTTGAAGCGATTTGCAGTGAACAATGTATATTTTCTTTATTTTAACTACTGATTTGTTCAATCTTTAACTTAAGTGATATGATCAATATTCCTTGTATTGTCCAGAAAAGACACCAGACGAACATGGTGTTAAAATGTCAATCAATAACGAGATCTTAATTCATTGTTATCACAAGACACCCAGACATGAAGATTACACATGGTAACGTTTTAGTGTTATTGAATGTAAACGTTAAAGGGCATAACTTTTGACTCATTTCCAGCTTATGCATTTAACTGCGATTAATGTCTACTGTACAATTAGATGATTTGTCATATGGATGAGTTTAACAGTCTCTTAGCATGAACTCGATTCCTGGATAAGAGAAAGAACATCTTGAAAATATCCTTGTTTGGTCATGGTTGATATCCTGAGTTGTAGTTGAAATATTGTACCGAGTATACTTTTGATTTAATTGAAAAAGAGAGCATTGCTATCCCAGAATGTATCTGACATCAACATAAATGTGTTCCAATATCCAACTGTTTTCATGAATTAAAACACCATTTAACTTTTGCATATGTTATACATATTATGACTTACTTTATAATTGCACAAACGCTGTATGTAAATATGTTCCAATATCCAAACGACTTCATGAAGTTAAACACCCTAAATTTTGCGTAGTATATACATTCATGTATAGGGAGTCATAATTGTCAAAATTGCACAAACGTTGCATATGTAACCACTTCCTCAATTGAGGACTAACATGAATATATGTGCATTCGTAAACATATGTAAAACAATATTATAAATTATTATATGATTCATAATACTACACTGATGAATCGTCACAGTTTTGCCACATATTCAGTTATTCATTTTATCCTACAATAAAATTGTAAGCATTACCATGGAAATAATAGACCACAAATTTAATCTTAAGCCTGTCGGCTCAATAATGCAGTTATTGTAAGGAGAGGTATAGAAGCGAATCGAATATACATTGTCCATGTATGTTTCATCCATTTAGCTTCTTTATTAACATGTGAGTATTCACTAACTTTATTCGTATCAATAATGTATACACTTGAGTAACATATCATGGTCAGGTATCGGACCAACTTCCAAACGCAAGGCATAACTCCTGCCAGTCTGCGTTACTGGCTGGTTTAACCCTTGCGGTATTTCCCTAGCTTTCTTGTGTCGAGGCAGTGAATCGCTGCACTGGAAATGAATAGCGGGCCTGGATTTCTAAACACAGATTTCTTAAGGAAATACTGCAAGGCCTAAATCAGCCAGTAATGGAGACTGGCAAGAGTTATGCCTTGCATTGGGAAGTTGGTATCGGACAGACAAACGTTAGAAGCATGAACCATGGGTTCTGCTGCAATCCATAGATTATATATTTCATACAATGCATTTTGAAGAACTTCCAGACTTGGAAAGTCTGAATTCGGATATGGATCCCTTGTAACAAATCCAAATTGCTAATCACTGTGCTCTGTATCATGGCACGTACAATACTTGAGTACTCACATGGAAGACATTTGCTTGAAATCGTTGCATGTGGATTTATTCATTCAATACACTTTATTGTCCTCAGTTACTTCATTTTTGGAAATTCTGTCACTGAATTTAACAGCAACAGTGCAACAGTGCAACAGTGCAACGCTAGTTATAGCTTATACTACCCTGTAAGGAATCAAAAACTTTAAGTCTTTTTAACTGGTGAGATATCGACAAGTTAAGGCTCTGTTAAACTTTTGCTACAATTTTAGCCATGTGTATTTCTAATGCAAACCTCAAACTTCGGGAATAGAAAAACTGATTCAAGGTATTGGTGGTTATTTATTGATGTTCAATTAGAAACTCAAATGACCATGAACAATCTTTGCACTTTTAAAGGCCACGTTTGAGCTGGTTGTGTAGATTAAGTGCCCAGCAAAGGAGTTTAAATATGAAGCTCTATCCTAGAGGTGTACTGCTCTAAAACATTTACTTGGCACGTTAATATAATACATTGTAATGTTTTAGTGTTTACGATTTAGATGCTGCTGCTGCTGATCAAAGGGATGCAATTATCTTATGAAATTGGAGTCCGAAATACCCATCCCTAATGGGAACATCCAGAGCCGTCAGGATGGCATTTAATATAATAAACATATATGGAATCAACTCTCTTCATTGCATTAATGTGTATATACATATTATTACAAAAATATCTCGTATCTCAATATATTTCAATAACAATTCTCTTTTCGCATAATGCATGTGATCTTCTTTCGTCTATGTTGAAATTGCTTTTCCATTCAAAATAGTGTACTAAAGGAGTCATATATTTCATGAGACCCAAGCTATCTCTCTAAAAGTGATATCGTTTTTGACAGTAGCTTTCATTTTATTCATATACCGGTAATAGCAAATACCGAAATACCAAAGTTGAACAATTAAAACGTAAATGTATTATATTGATTTATGTATGTTCAATGGGCTTCTTGTTATCAGAGCAAGCTCAATCGTGAATCGATCTCTAGTAAATAAGACAAACCCATCAAATTGAATCTAGTATCAAGTAATGTCGAATGGAAGTTATTGTTTACTTATCGTTTCTGTAGTTTTTACATTATCAAAGAAATGTGGAATTGTGATTTGGTCAATGCCAATTTTTCATTGACCCAAAAACACATGCTACCAGGATTAACAACTTGTCAGTTGAGGTATGTGAGCTCTCGTAACGTTTGTCTTGTATTAAAAGAGAAATAATTCACCACAATATATTTCAAAAAGTAACAGTTAAGCAGTCGTCAAATGGAATATTTCTTTGAATGTACATGGATTTCAACACCTTGCCCTTTTGCAGAGAAAGAGTGTATTGTCAGACTGCCACGGGTAAATACATTATTGGAGGGTGGATAAGTATATGGGTAATCGATGAAAAGTTATCTTTGCAGACAGGATAATGGTTGAAGTAGAAGATTAATACGAGACATGTTTACGAAACTCTTTGGATTTATCGCAGAGTAACAACGCTAAGATATAACGCAGGATACCTATTGCTCTCTACGTTAGCTTTCTTTAATTGAACTAGAACAGGATTATCAGCAATATTTATGACTTTATCCTCCTCTTGAATTTTACATTTGCACTAAGTTTTAAATGCAGGCGATCCTCTGCTGCCTAATTTGATAAATCAGCTACTTTAGTTTTATCTTCTCATTTTATTCCTCTAATGTGTTTTTATCTTTATTGATATGTCCATACCAAGATTTATAATAACAGATCCTCGTCTTATCTACTTAATTTTCATCAGAAAACATAAGAAACCAGACGCGTGTATCGCAGTAGTTTCCAAAAAACGTTTGAAATGATTAGCTGTGTTTTAAAACAAATTATTTTAAAACATATTTTCCTATATATAATGAGGCTGAGGTTTACTGTTAACTAAGCGGAATTTCTTGTTTAAAGAAGAACTTCTGTTGAGTGATTGCATGGCTGTTACAAGGGTGAAAACAGTCATTCCTGCATTCCTGTCTAATGCATGATTTGGGATCTGCAAGTAGTAAAAGTTATGATAACTGACTTATTTACAGTTTAAGCAAAGCGTAAACAAATCAATCTACCTTATGCTTTTCACTCATTATGACACACCGATTTGGTCGGAGATGTGTGCAGTAAGAAATATATTTAGAGTGACTAGTTTATGAGATGTTAGCAGCCGTTCTATATTTTCAGATTCTTTTGTAATCAGTTCAAACATATAATGGTCGATGTATACCTTGTAGTGATGACTGTTTAATTAGAACTTCAGCAATGTTCAGTTTGTGACCTTGTGACATGATGGAGTCATTGGGTATTCCATTAATAAATGTATTCCCTTTCACCCAAAAACACAATTTCTGTAATTATTTGCAGATTTAATTTAATTAAAACATTGCTATTTTGTTGGTGTTTTATTGAGACTGATAGTATTTCGCTATAAACGATATTTGCTTTCCTAATAAGGTAACGATGCGTTAACTTTTGATGACAAAGACATATTAATCCTGATATCATTGGAAGAAGGTCTGGTCTGATAGGGTGAATCAATGATGATATCTTAGTTCAGCATTATAACAGGATTACCAGACAAGAAGATTACACATGGTAACAGTTTATGGCCATTGATTGCACGCTTTATATTTCAAAGATATAAATAATGTTTCATTGCATGTAAAAGTGATTTATTGCAGAGAACAATGTCAGTTCTTAACTTGATTGGCATGATCTGAGTGCATGAAACTGATGTCCAGATAATTAAATTGAAAGCTTACAATCCATGCATGCTGTTGAAATTATATACGAATATTTGTATACATCAGTCAAAAACGATAATGATAATTTAATCACCAATTTGTGAACACTCGATCTTCAACTAAATTGAGAGATTATGTAAATTATTTCATTATCATAATGATCATGTGATAAGGGATACATACGTGTATGTCACGTACCGACAAATAAACTCAGATTAAAGTTCCAAGAACACTCGTCCGATTCTAAGGTCAAGTACAAAGTAAGTTACACGGGATACACATCAAAGTATCCATTGGTAGAGTGGAACAAGGTTAAAGCTTATCCTCACCTTGAAATGGAAATTAAAGAGTTGTTATTCAAAGGTCATACTTTTTGGGATTGTTATCAAATCATCCCTAATATTATATATGAGAATCACTGATGTACACAAAATACATACTGATTTTTTAGAAAGACTAATGATAAACTAAATGCTATAAGAGGGGCTGATTTCTCTTGTTCTAGCATCACAACTACATAATAAGACAATATGATATGACTGCAATACATTTAGATTATCATTTAATGTACCAGTTCATAATTTAAACAACTGTTCTGATACATGTATGACTAGTTATGTTTCATGTACGTGTGTTACTATGTAATAGTTAGAACCTATGAAGAGAAATCTTCGTGATTAAGAAGGGGCGGAACTCCACCTACTTTTGATTGACAGGTTCAATGACGTCACTGCTTCCGTGATTTCCTACGTAATCGTTTCATATGACGCGATGTCGCCAAGCTGTATGGACGTGTTTTATGAACTCTCACTTTTCGAAAAACGTATTTGATCGTAACATTTGTTATGGTAAAACTAGAGATAATCTTCCGTCTGTCTTTGAAGTCAGCTCATTTTCATCTGTTCATTGTATTCGGAAATAAGTTCTTTTTAACCATGTAGAAACCGTTGTCTAAATCAAATTGTGGAATGTGTGAGTCATTAAAATTAACGTTGTTGTTTCATAATTTAATGCAGATGAAAGTAAATACCTATTTAGTTATTAGTGCTTTTTGTTTAGATTACAGCCCAAACAAACAGAATATAATTAATTCATAATTTTAAAATAAAATTAAAGTCGGCATTTTTGGCTTTAGTTCCTTAAAAGACTGAACGTTTTTATTTGTAAAACGACTTTAATAAGGCTGAAACAAAGTGTACACTAATTATGCTAACTAACAAATGCATGCTGAATGCAAAATATTTCTCATTTGCCAGTATCTTTATACCGTGTAGCATAGTGTCGAGGTCGTGTTTACTTCGAGTCACGTGGGGCACATGTCAATAAAAAGTTGTAAAACATTGTTGTCCTTTCTTTTGGACCAACGAGGCACAGAGAGGGCGTGTCATGAATAGCGTATTAGCGTTGTGTTCTTAATCATTAAGAGTGTATCTTGTCAGGAAAATACGACCGTCTGATTGGCTGAGAAAGTAGGTTGAGTTCTAAACCAAGTAAGATATGATAAAAAAAAATCTAACAAATTAGCACAAACCTTGGAATCGATATAGTCTAGTATAGCCTGGTATAGTAACACCGACTGCAATATATTGGCAGCTGCTAGTTGTGCATTTTTGCTATATATTCCAGCTAATTATTTGAACTATAGTCTTTGCGTTGGATACATATGTACAATAGTATGGTTTAAGCTATTAGCAGTAATTTATTTGTCCTAAAACATTTGCTTCCGATATAAATAGAAGCAGTCATTAGGTCTTATACGCTGGTTCAGCTGGTCATAGACATGCAATTATCTAAGGAAATTGGAAGTCAAAAGGTTATTTTCCTCTTGAGACGCGATGTGTTGATATCCGAAACTGGAATGGCATCCGATATGAACATGGATATATGGAATAGACCTACTCTCTTGCATATTTATATCAAAATATAATCAATAAATGAAAATGTATAATACATATACATTTGTTTTAATACTGATGTTCTGTTAGCTCACCTCCCATCTGGTGATCTTTTTACATGATTAAATAACTTTACCATGGGGTTAGTATTGTTCAACATGCAGCCGGGATATTTATACCTATTAAACACGATAATCCAGACATCAGATGAGCAGAAGGAATTGTTATCTCGAGTGAGTTGATTTAAGCCACACTTCTATATAATAATGATGTATTCTTTGAGAGGCATTTTAGAAGCTGGTATGATGAATAAGAACAAGTTCTATGGATAGTCAACTTCTTTATTGATATGAGTGCGACGTTTCGATGCAGATACTAGCACCGTTATCCACTTGCTTGATAACGGTGCTAGTATCTGCATCGAAACGTCGCACTCATATCAATAAAGAAGTTGACTATCCATAGAACTTGTTCTTATTAATAATGATGTCACATGTTCTTTTGTGTCAAATTCGAGACACAATCGTGAACCTACTGTTGACCCTATTAGTTTCTAGAGTTGCTGTTTGTATCCTCTTCACACATCTGAAACCATGTGATCGGTACAACTCCCATACTCGTATCACATGTAAGGTACTCAACATATCAAACTGAAAAGGAAGTCTAAGCTGTTCAATGTCGGATCAGCAGTTTCCACTGATGGTACATGTTGATGACAAAAAGCTATATGACAATGAGTTCAATCCTATCCTCCTTAGGCAATATTCTTCTTGTGTTAACTGAACTTAGAACAACTTGCCTTTGGTTTATTTACGCTCACACTTTAAATAAAGTTAAATTTGGAATATTACAAGAAAGTCTGTGTTGATAGATATAGTGTTTTTCTAATCACTCAAGTGTGATCAGAATGAGGACATTAACAATCATCAACAATCAAATATACACTATTTGAATAAGTGATAAACCAACGCCAAGATGTCAACGGCATTGGATAGGATTTGGCCTCCATTTTCATATGCATTGCTATTTTCTCAAATATGTTTTATGATAATAGATATTGAAATGTACAGTTTAACATGTTCATAAAGATCACCTACATGAGTAATAAAACCTTGCATCCCAAGCCAATCAGATTACACTGATCATTTCATTTTCTTTTTCAAATACATAGACATATAATACATATTTTATTCATAATACAAAAGCCAACAATATAAGCATTTATAAATAATGGTACAGACCAACTGCCAAATAATATCACTATTACAAGTTAACATAAAGTTTACAAGTTCACAAGTTCTTTTTTTCCTCGTACATTCACTGAAGTTGCAGCGTGTTTTAGTTTTTAAGAAGATTATGGCATACAGACATTTCAAACTTTTTGTTTCGGGAAGGATGAAAGGATACTTCAGAGTGTTCATCTAAACTGTTGGGGAATGACGTGTAACAAGTGACAAACACCATATTGCTAGTGTGCAATATAATATGGTGAAGCTGACACTCACATTGACATATAAAAAACAAGTAAAAAAACAAGCCTGGTACATGTATGACATATTCCGGTCAATTCAGATATACAAAACATGCACAAGATGTTAAGCTAAAAATCATATTTCCTCACCAAATTAAATGCGAAACATATGATATTTTTCTTTTGACTTGACTGAAGAAGTAAAAACAAATGAATAACATATGATTGGTGCTCTAGTAGACTTGGTTGTGTAACATTTAAAACTGCAAACATATTACATTACGACCACATTAAGATTTTAACTTTCTGTTTTGTGAACCCATTTGTAAAGTTGCAAAGATAGAATTGTTGTGAAAGTGGCCCTTACTGGAAAATAAATTCAAAGCGGGATGCTTATAAACATTATAAATGAAATAACTATTACATATATTTGAAGTTAAGGATGTTTCAGATATTAGGTCATCTGTCCCCTTGTTATTTGAATTATGAAGAGAATCACTATTTTAATGACATCATCTTGCATTTATCTCTGCAGATAGACCAGTTCATGTATATGAGGAACAATGTCTTTGCAGATGAAATAGATTTGTTTTCAAAACGAGAATGATGAGCTACGTGCACATCCACTGTGTCTTGCCACTGATAATACTGTATCGCCGACGCCTACACAATTAATGATTATGAGCATCTTCAAGTGTGTTATTTAAGGAGGTTAGTGATCCAGATAGTGGGCAATTACTGCCTTGCTTAGGCTACCTGTCCTGGTATTGACACTATTTCTGTATACATGTAATACACTTAAAACCCGAGTTGTATCTTAAAATCAATGCATTATATTTTTTGCAATGTATTTAAAATGAATATCCGAAAAAACATTAAAAACGGAATCCTGATTACTCGTTGATTTGTTGATTATGATAGAATTGGTGTTGAATTTTGTAAGGACTGTTGACTTTCTGAAAAATAAAACATTTATCCATTATATCTGGCGTAATCTTCACCAACAAATGCACGTCACGTGGGGCACATGTCAATAAAAAGTTGTAAAACATTGTTGGAATCTTCACATATCAACAATTTGTAAGGAAGGACACTTGGAAACTATGGAATATCATAATAACAAAATTGGCTAAAACAAGCCCGTCTATCGATGGTGTGCATTTGATAAATAGTGATAGGTTTAATATTTGGTTGTCCAAAATTCGACAAGTTTGGCAAGGCAAGTTCACATACATTTATATGAAACTTTAGATATTAAATAACATTTGTCGAGGCAATAAAAATACTAAAACAAATCGGCCTGCACTTGATCATGTCATATGTGACAGTATTGATGCCCTTTCAGATTATTTATGCTGAATTTTGACGTCAAACTGTCTGGTGATACGTGATTTACGCATATAATTGGAAATAAAGTTGGCATCTGCTCAATGGTATCAACGTTATCACACGAGCCAGCAATATCTAAAATTGACAAAGTTATGTGCAGTGATCTGAATTGATGTGAATTAATGATGAAAAAGATAGAAGCCAAACACATAAAACTGCTTCAACAAATAGGAAATCAATTACCAAAATTTTGCGGTAAGGTTTGGTGTTACAGCACGGAGTCACGTAATATATATTCAGTTCTATGCTGTTTCTTTAAAATATGAACATTCAATAATTTAAATTTGTAATGTTATGTCCAAAATGGTGAACAGTGACTTCTAAATGTTTCCATTAAAGTCGTGAAGATATTTTGAAAACCATTATCATTATTTGCACAATTGTACTGTATTCAGGTTCAGTAAATCCTAGTCTATGTTTGGAATCTTAAAGACACATTTTACTATTATAACATGTTCTACATGTTTCTGTAAACCTAGTAAAGTGCAGTGGATACTTTATGAATGTGTTAGTATGCAGTTTGTATCATTAATACCAAGCCCTTAGACACCCGATATCGATCAGCATCCCATAGCAGCTATTTGGAGTCAGAATCGTGTAATACTTTTTAAACGATATGCTGTGATTAATGTCTATTTTCTTTATTTTAGCAACTGATTTGCACAATCTTTTAGACAAGATATATGATCAACCTCTCCATATTAACCAGAAAACGCTTCAGGCGAACATGGTGTTAAATATAGAGATATGCCAAAAGCAAGATGACCAGATGAATATTACGCATGGTAAAGTTTTAGTGTTATTGATTGTAAACGTTAGGGGTAAAACGTTTGACTCATTTGCAGTTGGAGCATTTAATGCGATTAATGTCTACTGTACAATTAGATGATTTGCCATATGAATGATTGTAACACTCTCAGGGCATGAAATCGATTCCTGGATAAGAGAAAGAAAATCTGGAAGCTATCCTTGCTTGATCATGGTTGATATCCTGTCATATATTTAACAACCCATGAACGAGTACATCATATTATTATCGTACATACATTTTTTCATTCGATTCTCTTACCGAGCATACATTTGATTTAATCGAAAAGCAATGATATCCGAAAAAGTATCTGACATCAACACATATGTGTTCCTATATCCAAATGAGATCATGAATTAAAACACCAAGGCTCTATTGTATATTATATACATATAATGAGTAATATATTTCAAATTATACACGATTGCATATGTAACCACTTCCTCAATTGATGACAAACATGATAATATGTGTATTGGTACACATTTGTAAATACATATTCTAAACTATTGTATGACACTGGTGAATCGTCACAGGTTTTGAACCATACATTGCAACATATGCAGTTACTCATTGTATCCTACAATTAATATTTCAGCATTACTAGGGAAATAGTAGACGACAAATTAACCTAAAATGTCACACTCAATAATGCAGTTAACGTAAATCTGTCATATTTGTCACATGCAGCATAGTTGGGTTTACATACTGCATATGCTAGTACAATATATGCTTGAACAGAATATCATTGTAATAATTCTTGTTTACTGCATACACTGAAATTAAGAAAGGTATCTAAGACTGTCAATGTACTTTTAGTCTTTTACATTCCTTATGAACATGGTTTGAGTTTTGGTTTGGATACAATGCATGTTGAAGAACTCCCAAACTTGAAAAAGTCTGAATTCGGATATTGATCCCCTGTAACAAATCCAAATTGCTAATCAATGTGCTCTGCAATATGACATGTGGAATACTTAAAGAACGCAATCGGAAGAAATTTTCTAGAAAGCGTTTCATGTGGATGTATTCAATCAATGCACTTTACTGTCCTCAGTAATTGGAAATTCTGTCTCTGTCCTCGACACAGGAAGCCATAGTGCAGCGCCAGTTAAACCTTGTATTACCCTGTGAGGAAGAAACAACTCATATATTGTAAAGTATTTCTGTATTCACTGGTGTTTAAGCTCTGTAAAAGCTTTGCTACAATTTTAGCCATGTGTATTTCTAATGCAAAACTCTAACTTCGTGAAATGAAAAATTGATTTCAAGGTATTGGTGGTTATTTATTGATGATCAATTAGATCAAGTTTCAATTTTGCTACAATTTGAAACATGTGTATTTACAATGCAAAACTTAAGCCTCGTCAATTGAAAAAAAGATAGCGGAAACAAAGGTCAAAACAGCTACCCCAGAAAAGTATCGGTGGTTATATATCGATGAACAATCAGACGTTTCTTTAAGTAAACTCAAATAACGATTACGATCCTTGTGCTTTTGAGCTAGTTCTCAACATGTAAGTGCCCCAGCGAAGGGGGTTAAATATGAAGCTGTATCCCAGTATATTAACATTAACATGGTACATTAGTACCACCAGTGTTTATGATATAGATGCTTTGCTGATAACAGAGATGCACTTATCTTGTGAAATTGGAGTCGGAATTATTCATCTCTACTGGGACATCCAGAGCCAGTGGGATGGCATTTAATATAATAAAACATATATTGAATCAACTGTCTTTATTGCATTACAAATATATCTCGTATCTAAATCTATTTTAATAGCACGTTTCTTTTCAAATAAAGCACCTGGTGTTATTTCATCCATGTTGAAACTGTTTAAGCATTCATGAGTGTGTTTGAAAGGAGACATCGATTTCATGTGACCAAATTATCCCTCTCTAAATTTCATCTACCGGTAATAGCAAGAAGCAGAATAGCGAAGTTAAGACAATGTCACCAATCCGATTCTAGTATCAAGCAATGCTGAATGTAAGTGATTGTTTTCCTTTCGTTACTGTATTTTATGCATAATCAAACAATTTTGGACTTGTGTTTGGTCAATACCTTTTTTCCTGGGACCGAAAACCATTACTGATGAACTATTAATGAAATGTAGCACGATCTGTTAGTATCAACATCACCTCATTTTCTGTTCACTCCCTGACCTTTGTGGGAATTTCAACATCAGAATATATCACATTTGCCAAACAGAATTTGTTCTTTATGGGTCATTGAAACCAAGTACAATTAGATGTTAAAGACATATTTTATAAGATGACTGATTCGGAAATTATTTTAAAATGAAATGGGTGATCTATATAATACAATTTGAGTCGTTATATATGGTTTAAAAGAAGGTGAATATGGAGTATATGTATCTCGGCCGCATGCTCCATCGACTGTCTGGAAAATTCAATCAGTGTTCTTATTGTAGCTTTCTGCCATTTTAAGATCATTTTAATGTTATTGTGCCGCTAATGAATCCTTCGAACGAGCACTCTCCATAAAGCTTCAGGATTAGCAGTCCACAATAACACTTTGATTTTACTGTTGATTCCAAATTAGCTAACCCAACATTTTCCTGTTGTTGCACACAGTTTCACCACTTGACGTTGAATATGGTAAGCCTGTGAAATGTCAATCAAGAAGCCATCGTTCAATTATGTGTGTATACAACCCCGACCAAAAGAAACGCCCACTAGATATCTTATCAGATATTGTAAAAACTGTTATGAACAGTTTAGCAATATTATAACATAATGAAGTTGCAGTATCAGTGCTTGATCAGAAATTTTTTTTTAACAGATTTTCATACAACCACGAGCAATAATACAGGCATGCATTTGCGTTAAATTGGTGATGATGCTACCGATGTACGTGGTTAAGGTACGCAAGTGAATCAACCGAAAATAGCAGTCTTCATTGGGCGTGTTTTTCATGAATGTTATTGACTCGAATCACAGTTTTCCACGATTTCAATGGACTTTCCTATTAGTTATTACTTCAGTATAACGTGGAGACCGCCATTAATTATATTTAAGAAATGATTGCATCTTTCATTTTAAGGAGCATAAAGTAGGCGTTTCTTTTGGCCGAGGGTGTATATAAGTGATCACCATGGTCACGAGTAACCAAGTACTATATTTCGTACATCTTTTAATTCAGCGTCGCAAACCCCGTTCTCTGCCCCCTGCATGTTTATCCACTAAATTTATTTAGTTTAGTTTATGATCACTAGAGACAAAACAATATATTATCTTCTTCCAATTTAATCACATTGTATTTTCATTTAAATCTAGTATTTCTATACGTTTTTTAAACATTGCAGTATTATATTCCGTATCTCATTTACAATGTCACTTTGCATTTTATAATCTCGTAGTTTATATCTCACACAAATGCTGTATTTATCATGGCTATTTCTGTAATATAATTTTGTCTTGTTTTCTCAAATATTTTTCATTCAAACGTGATCAAAATCCCAGTTCGTTTTTCCTTTATTGTTTTTAGGTACAGTTTGCTCAGCGCACATGCACAGTTGATATTTCCTTGGTCTTTGAACTGTTTTCCATTAAAAAGTCCTCATTCGGTTTTTTTTCTATCACCCTCATTTTATAAATTTCCGCTCTGCACATGCGCATTACTTCTTTCAATTGTTATCATTCTCGCATTGTTTTTACTCGATTTTCATTAAATCAAGCCCTCCTCCATCCCCAAACATCCTCCTTTCATACTATTCCATTAAATCTCATCCACACCTATTTTCACCATCCAGTATTATACTGTTATAATTTATCCGTCCGTCAAATTCTCATTTCTTATGTATTTTCTACATCTCATCCACCCACATTTCACCATTCTTAATATGGTCATGCCTTCCGTCCGTGTTATATATTTCATATTATTATTATATCCAATTGCCTTCGTTGCAATCCTTTGACATCACCACCTGGGAGTTCTCAGGGGATTTAATTTCCCCAAAGCATTATCATAAATAACCTCATTAGCTTTACATGCTTCCTTGGTCAGCTACGTAACAATTACACAGTGGCTACACCTTTGTCTGTAGTCTTCGCATTATACCAAGCTGCACCGTTGTCTGTAGCCATCGCATTTTATTTGCTACATCGTTGTCTGTAGCTGTGTTTTTCCTTAGGCTGCACCGTTGTCTGTAGCCATCACTTTATTTAGGCTACACCGTTGTCTGTAGCCTGCTGCACCGTTGTCTGTAGCTTAATTAGTCCGGCTGACCAGGGAAACCCACATTTAAGGGCCTACCAGGGATCTCAGCTTCTCGGAGATCAATTTCATCTTTATTATATTCCTGTACCTTTAATGTACTGGTAGGCTCTTAAACAAACCTTATTACTTTCATTTATCTGAGATTTCCTCATTTATGCCAAAAACTTTATGTATATTAATGTATATAAAATATGTTATTCATCTCTAGTCTCTAGTCAAAGTAAACCAGCTATAGTAAGAACTCCCTATGAGGTTTGGTGCAATGTATCGACAGCTTTACACCATTCCATTCCAGTCTCAGTTGCTTATGTATCTGCGTTGTTTAACAGCATCAAAGGGCCATCTGTGTGTAGACCTGCTTTAACCTGACGAAAGTTTGGAATTTGAAATATTTGTTACATGGAGATGAAATGTTTTCAGTTCCAGTTCAGTTACAGTACCGTGAGCTTATGGGAGTGGTTCCTAATTTACCACATTATTATGCAATACCTGATGAGCCATAAAACCAATGGTATCTGGTAGACGTTATTGTGAAAAATGGTGAACATTGCATTTCTCCAACATGTTCTGTTAGAGTCAAACTCTTGAATTTGATCAAATGATTTAAGTTTACCCCCAAACATATGTCCATAATAGCAGGACTAGTTCATTTTCACTTCGTCTGTTTAACCAATTTAAGTTCTAATATCAGTAATATTTTCTTCATTCTATTAATTTATCATTAATAAATTATGTTATGGTTACTGTGTACAAGCTGTTACTACAATGGATGTTTTAGACACTTGTTCAAATGTATCTTTTTTTAACTGCACATGCTACCAGGATTAACAGACTGTCAGTTGATCTGTGTGAGCTCTCGTAACATTTGTCTTGTATTAAAAGAGAACTAAATCACGACAATATATTTCAAAAAGTAACATTTAAGCAGTCGTCAAATCTGAAAATGCATTTTGAATGTACAAAGATTAAAACACCCTGCACTTAAGCAGAGAATTAGTGTATTGTCAGACTGCCACTTCCTCGTAAATACATTATTGGAGGGAGGATAATTATATGGGCAATCGATGAAAAGTTGTTATCTTTGCAGACAGGATAATGGTTGAAGTAGAAGATTAATACGAGACATGTTTACGAAACTCTTTGGATTTATCGCAGAGTACCAACTATATATACGCTAAGATATAAGGCAGGATACTTTTTGCTCTCTACTTTAGCTTTCATTAATTGAACTAGAGCAGGATTATCAGCAATATTTATCACGTTATCTTCGTCTTGAATATTACATTTGCACTAGGTTTAAGATGCAGGAGATACTCTGCTGCCTAATTTGATTAATCAGCTACTTTAGTTTTATCTTCTCAGTTTAATTGTGTAAATGAAGTCAGTATTACACAAGTCCATGAACTTTGCACATGTAACCCGTTACTACCATAGGAAAGCAAGAGAGTATCATTTTCATCATACACAATTATTATTCCTCTAATGTTTTGTGATTTTTATTGATATATCCATACCATGAATTATAATAAAAGATCCTTGTCTACTTTATTTCCATTTAAAACAATATAAGAATCCAGACTTCATGCATCGTGTAAGCAGTAATTAAAAAAAAAAACGCTTGTAATTTTTAGCTGTATTTTAAAACAATAATTAAATAACAAATTTACCTATATATTCAATTAGGCAGAATTTCCTGTTAACCGAGGGGAATTTCCTGATTAAAGAAGAACTTCTGTTGAGTGATCGCATCGCTGCTACAAGGGTGAAAAACTAAATCTTCCTGCATTCCTGTCTAATGCAAGCAACCTTCACCGATATAGTCTACCATGAGTCAATATTGCCAATCTAAATGATGACATAATGATGATATAAGTTCATACAAGTGAAACATTTAACATACTACATGTATATGGTAAAAATATGAATTGTAAAAAATGATGATAACAGTTTGTATCTGACACTTGGATATCAAAGTCTGTAAAGATTTGTCTATCTTGATTCAGTGTAGAGTTTTTATAAGTTTCCTATTTCAAAGTGATTCGGGATGATAAGGATATCAATGTTAAATAAAAAAAACAAGTTTGATATAATTTGATAATAATTTGATATTCAATTTGATATAAATGAATAGTTATGTTAGTATTCATCCTCTGCATTGCCTTTTGAGTCGTACATTCATAGTGAAAAATACCGGTATGTCAAATTAATTTTATTTTATTTCTACTAGAAATGAAAGATAGATTATTTGACATTTCCTTACAACCTTAAGTTAAGTAATTTATTGTAAGTTGTCCTGTCTTGACATCCATTGGTACTGGGACTTAACTTATGCAAGTAGTAAAGCTTATGATACCTGGCTAATTTATATGTTAAGCATAGTGAAAACAATTCAATCTAACTCATGCTTTTCACTCATCAGAGATGTGTACAGTAAGAAAGATATTTAGAATGACTTTTTAAGAGTTGTTGGCAGCCGTTATCTATGATCTATCACAGATTTTTCTTTGTAATCAGCTCGAACATATAATGGTCGATGTATACCTTGTAGTGATGACTGTTTATTGGTTTAATTAGAATTTCAGGAATGTTCAGTTAGTGACCTGTTGGAGTTGGTGAGTATTCTATTAATAAATGCATTCCCTTTCACCCAGGTCCTTACCAAAACACATTTTCCTTTAATTATTTGCAGGTTTAATTTAATTAACTTTGCTATTTTTTGTGTGTGTTTTATTGAGACTAATAGTATTTTGCTATAAACGATATTTGCTTTCCTTATCATAAGGTAACGATGCGTTCACTATTGATGACAAAGACATTCTGAGAACATTAGAAGGAGGTTATGGCTGATATGGTCGATATGTCAATCAATAAGGGTATCTTAGTTCAGCGTTATAACACGATTACCAGGCATGGGGATTATACATGGTAACAGTTTATGGCCATTGGTTGCACGCTTTATATTTCAAAGATATAAATAATGTTTCATTGCATGTAAAAGTGATTTATTGCTGAGAAAAATGTCAGTTTTTCACTCATTCATCATTGCCATGATCCGAGTGCATGAAACTGATTTCGTGCTAATTTAAGTGAAAGTTTACAAGCCTTGCATGCTGTTGATGTTATATATGTACATATGTATACATCAGTCTACAAGAGGATATGATAATTTAATCACTTGTTTGTGGAAATGTAGTAGTCGTGGTGGATTAAGTTTTTAATCAAGATCTACACTTACGAGGGGGTGGTCAGCTTGTAAATTATAACATTATCATAATGATCGTGTGACAAGGGATACATACATGTAAGTCATAATGTCACGTATCAAATGACTATGACGGACCAATAAGGCCAAGCTTAAAGTTTCAAGAACAAGCGTCCGATTCTAAGGTCAAGAACAAAGGTTATACGGTTACAAGGGATACATATATCAAAGTATCAACGGTTAGAGTGGAACAGTCGCTATTCAAAGGTAAAACTTTTCGGAATATTTATCAAAACAACCCTAACGTTTGATATGGGTATCACTGATGTATGTACAAGACAAAAGACAAAGACTAATGGTAAACTAAATAGTATAAGAGGGCCTGAATTCTAAAGACAGGTATCCTCCGTTTGAAATGAGATACCCATCTCTTGATAAAGAACCACAACTACATAATACGACATTATTATAGGACTGCAACACAGTGATATTATCATTAAATGTACCAGTTCATCATTTAAACGCCTCTTCTGACACATGTAGGACTTGTTAGGTTTCATGTGTGCGTGTTATTATACCTACCGAAATATAATAAACACATGTCAAACAAATAAACACACACCTTGCCACTGAAAGGAACGTCAAGCCTGGTATAGTAACACCGACTGCAAAATATTGGCAGATACTTGTTGTGCAGTGATACCTGAAAAACTTAAATGACCTTAAACTTCCATTTTAAACCTCTCATTTTTGCAGGTTATATTTCTGTACCTCCTATCCATTTAAGTACCCTAATTATGGAGCCTAATGTTTAAGTTATGCTCCAGTTATTAATTCGCTCTAAAACACTTGACTTGAATATAAATAGCACCAGTGCTAAGGTTTCATAGTGTGGTTCAGCTGGTCAGAGACATGCAATTATCTCGGGAAATTGGCTTCTAGAAGGACCTTTTGCACCTTAATCACCCAGAGAGATTAACGAAAGTGACACGGCATTTGAAACTTAAAGCGAAACTTTTAAAGTGACCTTCTTATTAACATAATTTAAGAAGTTGTTTAAGACTAAAATGAATGTTGAAATGCATGGCATTTGACATTATATATTACAAGGTGATAACATGAAATATGGGAGTAGAACGGACGACAAGAGATTGATTTTGCAAATGAATAAACATAAAAGTGTAATTACACAGAAGTCACGTATAAAAATCTTTGTTAAGTACATTGTAACATGGAGATTACCTTTAAAATAAATAGGTCTATTTAATTTGAAATAATTTAAGTGACTGTTTGTAAATGCCTTTCACACGATTGTAAACTGGGCCTCCGGATGATAAGTGCAATCTGACAAGGACCTGCTGGTGATACAGGCCAATCTGACACACAGGAGGTGATACAGCCCTACTCCTTCATTGACAATGACAATCTTGCTCAAGGTCGATTTTCATCTTTATGCACCATGTGCGACCCTCCTCAGGGGTTCTATACAGAAACCAGGGGAATTGGAGGCAGCATTACATTCATAATAGAAGAGACCATCCATTATTCAATCATAAAGTCTAGTAATGAGCATGAGAAGACCGGTTATGGAAAACTAACTCGTTACTGGAGTGTACATTCTTGTTGGCCCTGTATGGGAGCTCCTGAACTAATGTAATCACATGTGTATCATGTTCTGGAACAGACTTGTAAGCTCTAAATATTGTGTCACGCTGTTTCCATTTTAAGAACATTACCACTTTAAGTTTAAACGTTTAAGCGTTTTAAAGCAATGCATGTCTCCTTGAATAAATCATTTGTAGAGTTTTGTATGTCCAGTTGTCTATTCTGTCATAATCTCAAGTGAGCAAAACCAATTCACTTTATTTTCTCTTTTCATATATATATATATATATATATATATATATATATATATATATATATATATATATATATATATATATATATATATATATATATATATATATATATATATTAACTATGTATACTTATTTTGAAATGTTCTAATAGACTCATAAATTGACAAGTCGAAAGCGATGCATTCGGCTATTCATCAAGTGTCGTATGAAGTATTCTTTCTTTTTAGTATTGATATGTTCTATAAACTAAAATAATAAGAATGTATACATGTAGCTACGTTTACATTTAATTGTATCAATGTATTACTATATTGTACCAAGTATTAAGTTAATCAATGCAAATACATTGTTCATAGACGAAGTTCGTATACTGATGTTTAAAAGCAATTTAAGATTATTACACCGAGCTAAAATTTGCCAAATTGGGAGAGATCTAAGGAAACCTCCTATCTATCTGTGAAGTATTGCTGTGATTACCTTTCATGTTCTAAAGCTATCTAACTGCAGTGAAGATGGAGCATGATCCTGGTTAAATTGAACAGATACATGGTGATTTGAGAGTTTGAATTTGAGTTTGAGTGCTTTAAAAACACAGTTTCATATTTCCATACTTGTTCATGTATATGTACATACTATTTATATTTATTCTAACAAGTGAATACTTTAACACAGAAGCCATTGTTTAACAGCAACACTTACCTAATGTGCACAATCCGAGCTTTCCTCTCTCTGCAAAACCATACCTCTTCTTCCTTGGTTTCACGTGGACACATAAGCCATGACGGACAGCAGAATCCCCTCAACTATGATAAATGGATTTGACCAGTATTACGTCATTTGCTGAGCGACGTCCGTATAACCGACATGGCCGACATGACGTCATAAATCACAAGCTATTGGCATCAACCACGTGATCGGTACCATTGACCACGGACTGCTTGTATTTTATGGCCGTCAGATAAATATAAAGATAACAACACATATATGTTAAAAAAGACCATGATAAATTTGTTATAAATCTTAATGCTTTACTATAGTCCGAACTGTTTTCTTCAAATCTATCAACATTGTTGTCTTTTGGTAAAGGCTGCTTGTCGTTTTGCAATAAGCTCACTGCAAAAGAAATAATTTACCACTACTATTTTCACTGTGAAATGCTGACAATGAGATCAAACCCTTTTGCATTTAAATATCTAAATGATTTTGTTTTTGTTTATGTAATGTCATCTTGTTTTTTTCTCTACTGAAACAGAAAATCCAATTGACAATCCTATAAAAAGATGTATCAGTTAGTAGATGTACCTTTCCTGTTGTACAACAATAAGAGTCTCAACATATCTGAAAGCTGAGGATACTTTAGTTTACTTTAGAATACCAACTGATACCGCTCAGTTTTGTTTTTAATTTGGGAAACAAAAGTAAACTGTATGTTAATTCACCATCCAAAAAACATAGACATTTCTGAAACTTCTCAATAAAAGGTTGCATTGCAAGAAATTACATGTATGAACCTTTCTCACGGCATATATGAGTCAATGGTAAGATTTCTGTAAAAAAAACAACACATGAAAGCCTCTTAATTTCTGGTTGACCTTTCGCTGTGAATTGATCGAATTTACCCTAATCATCTGCCATGGCCATATCTGAAAATACACAACTCAAGATTTAAGTGTATTTGATGGTAGTTCACTTGGTTCGAAAGTCGTTTTTGGCGTAAATAGCATCGTTTCCGAGGTTTTATGCCCTGGTTCAGCTGGTTTCACAGATGCAATTATCCTAGGAAATTGAAGACCTGACCATATAGCCATTGGGCTGGCAAGGCAGGTGTGAAACTGACAAAATATGCTGTTATATTGCATAAGTGATGTTAGTCGTTTTGTTCTGGTGCTGGCAAGATGCTGTAATATTACATTAGTGACGTCAATACTGTTTTTTTAAAGAAGACTCAACATGTTGCCACACACTTGTCTCATGGATACTGACTACTGTAATGATGACAAAAGTATTATAAGTATTTAGGTTATTTTTCACCAATCTATATCATCAATCAGCACCAAGAGAAAGTTATTTCTTTTTTAAATTTGCATTCTAAAATCCTGGTGTTTTTGTGTCCAAAACATGTAAAGTAATTTTAATCGCATTCTTTTAAGAGAACTGATCACACCTTTAGCAGTGAAGGAAACTTACCAGAATGTACGCCAGACACCACTGCTGCTGCATATACTACTTATTATATTTCCATTAATATCTATTAATATTATTGATAAATATCAAACATGACGTGAAATTTGTATTCATTCTTTGATTCTTCTGTTGCTTACAATTGTTAATTTGTCATGCATTTTTAACCTTAATTTTGATGAAAATGAATGATAGAAGAGTCGGCTATATCCCCTGCCAAGTGGGTCAAAGTTATGGCTGTGATTCGATTGACAAATACAAACCCAGAAAGGCCCATCTACACATGATGACTGTTCCACGTACCAAGTTTCATTAAGCTACAACAGAATCATTCTACACATCAACACAATGTGGGAAAACACTCTCTTATCCCATCTTAACTTTATATGAACCCTCTCCTCGAACCAAACTCTTCGAGTACTAGTTTCTCAAAAGAAGGAATAAGACTGTTCTATGACAACCTCAATCCAATGGCACTCCACTGAAACTTCAGAAAACAAATTGGCAGTATAACCACACATATATATTTCATGGATTAGTATGTTTAATAATACACATAAACTGTACTGATGATGTGGTATGTCCCAAAAGAATAACGAATGTAAATCATTTGGCAATGGTGGAAGAATACAAATGTGTTAAGCATTACTGGCTGATCTGCCGATTTAATATACCAAGATCACTGACTGTGTTTAATACATGTTCTAGGGAAAAAGGCATTGAAAGCATATGAGGTCTCTTTTGAAATGTACTTTCTTCTTTCTTACATAACGAGTGAGTGTTAAATATCGAAAATATTCCAACGAGATTTTTTAAATGATATGATTTATTCACGAGCGAAAGTGAGTGAATAAATCATAATATTTAAAAATATTGAGTAAGAATATTTTCGATATTCAACACTCACGAGTTATGTAATCTATTTATTACATAATATTATGAAACTTTATATTCAGTTGAGACAAGCATCAGACTATGCGCGATAGTACCGCTTAATAATACTAATACTTGGGAATTAATCAAGGTGGAGTCAAACCGTAAAACAGTGAAAAATGTAGTCACGTTTTCCGTTACGCTTTCGCTCGCATCTACATACAACATCATATTTACACAATCATTATCACAATGCTTGTCGTCATCAATGTCCTAAATCAAGATATCAAGAAGCACTTCAACAGCAAACATTGACGCTGTCGACGTCGACGGAGGTCGTCATTCCTTGACCGGCTGTTTTCATACAACCGTCCTGAACGTTTCTACATGCAAGCTTCTTATTTTGAACTTCATACAAGTATATCTGGACGTTGATCACATCAAAAACTGATTATACATGCCGATTCTAAACGCATTCAACTATATGATTTTACTACTAAAGTCGTGTCGACAAAAACACGGCCGTTGTAAACAAAAGGGAGATAACTCTTCTTAGGCTAAATTGACGCAAAATAGTATTGTCATCTTACTATAAAATATTAGAGATCGGAACCCGAATTCTCTATTTCTAATTTTGCACATCTATGTTTGCTATGATGCAAGTTTAATAATAGCCAAAAATACGTACAGGAAAAAGATGTGATGAACTGAAAAACTGAAGTGGCGAGTGGGTTCGACTGTACGCGATCAGCTGATGGCGAAATTAATACGGCATTATGACGTCACTATCGTTGAATAACTTGTTTTGGTTACACAACACTCGTTGAATAACTTTCAACTGGTTACACAACACTTGTTTCCGATAACCAAAAGTATTTCATAAAGATATTCAGAACACGTATGTAATAATTGCTGATATGTGGCCCATGCAAGTTATAATGGCAGTATTCACTCACACGACACGCATTAGATCAAAATTAATTATGACACGAACTCATGGCGTCTACGTGAACTTGTCAACTCAAATGTCAGTGATGATATTTCTTTCTTAAAAATGCCTTACATTTACTTGTGTGAAAATTCTACACAATGAATCCAATTAAAGTTGCTTTGTTATTGACCATATTAATTAAGAGGCTTTCGGAATGTTAGTTGCAGTTAATTTGTCAACCGTTCATGGAAATTAAATGGTTCATCATTATATCTCTAAGAATATATATTTGAATATAGTTAATTATTCAATTAAAAATATTACTGCCCCATGATGAACTTGTAAAATGTAGAGGTTATTAATATTAAAAATAAAGCCATTCGCTCTATTCAAGCCATTCGGGACTTTCATGATTTATCAGGTGAGGTGAGGTGAGTTGTGTCTTAACGCCGCTTTCAAGAGTATTTCACTTATATCGCTGCTGCTAGTATTATGACAGGGAGAAAGCCTGCAACGCCATGTGGCTATGCATTGCGGTGAAACCTGCGAGCATCGGCTGAAACTAGCGAACCATGGGTGGTACTGCGCTGAAATTCAGTGAAGCATTGCACCCAAACCTTACTGCGTGGAGAACAGTTCTCTACTGCAGACAAAGTTGCCGTGCCCCTGGCGGGATTCGAACCCCGGACCTCCTGATCCGAAGCCGAACGCGCTAACTACTGCGCTATCCCGCCCCCTATGATTTATCAAAAGCTAAACATAAAAAGACATTCTAAAATAATACCCCCTCCCTTGCCCACATCACGCCGAATAAGCATCTGAAAAATCAGTCAATAACAAATATACGACTCTCACTATAAAGACATGCCAGCGAATTAAGAATTTGTGGGAGACTGAAAATCAAATGCACAATCTCCATGTAAAAATGATGATAATCTGAAATTCGAGCTTCCAATGGCAGCTGGTTTTGGAGAAGAAGTCCCTCCAACAAAATTCCAGCTTTGAGAGTAAAGTTATTCTTGAGGAGAAGTAAACACTATTAAAACTTGGCAGACAACGGATGATGGTCCATGCCATAAGTCCATCTGGCCTAGGTAACATCGACAATAAACTTGTACATTATTAACAGTCTGTGTTCATAGCCATGACTTATCGATCCACATTACATCTTGATATGTCATCATGAGAAACCCCAACTTTTACACAGTCGGTAGTCCTTGTAAAGTGAAAGTTCTCATAGAGCACAGTCATCCATTTATGACCAATTTTCTTATATGTTGGTACCACATTCATTTAATTTATATTAATTCTGTTGTCTTATAAAAATCATATGATAAAGTGCTTTCTAATTTGCGGATATCCCTACAGATCTTTCAATAATGACACCGAAACGCTGTTTGATGCAGTATGTGCTTGTTTGAATATATTTTGTTATATATAAGAACACTGCAGAGCTGACATATACACTTGGATGCATCTTCCCCAAGAGCATAGAGAGAAGACAGGTGTAATTAATCAGAGAAAATAAAATAACATTATAAAACAGGTCATATTTTATTCTAATGTTACATTAGATGACTTCACTTTGCTTCACTCTTGCGTCAGTACTTTCTGTAACACCCTTTGTAATTGTTCATATTGTTCATTTAGGCACATTGACACATTGGTTGCATCGTTCGTTGTATCGTGGATGGTACCAATCACTTCAGAATTTTCCAAATGTGAACATCCTGTGTTCACTTCTTCTCACAAAGTCATTTGCAGTCTCTTCCAAGCTAAGGGTGTCTGTTTTGTCCCTGTGCACGTGGAGAACCATTAGGTTATTAAGACGCCGTTGGGTCGTGGAGGATCTCAGATACGTTTTCAAACGCCTGAGACTGCTGAATGACCGTTCACTGGTCGAGTTTGTCGATGGCATCACTTGGATGAGTTTGATGAGTTTTACAACTTCAGTGAAGAGAAGACCACCTGTCTCTTTCACGTAGGCCATCACGTCTGAAACATCCAACTCTTTCGTCTCAGTGATTTTCTTCATATTCACTGATAGAACATTCAGCTGGCTTGCTAAAGCAGATCTGTCAATATCTGATCCATAGAAGTTGCACACAATCTCTACTTCGTTCTGGTACTCGGATCCTCCAGCTGCATTCAGGAGTAGCATCTCGAGGTTCTTGTAGATCCTGTAACCAGGTTGATCAAACCTGTCTCTGATGCAGTTGGTGATCAAGTCTAGAGCAGTGAAATAGACTTGTCTGTAGTGGTCCTCTACTGTCTGAGGAGCATGTGGAGGTGCTCCTGAGTCTCCATCATCCAATCTCTTGGGTGGTCTTTTCTTCCGCGGCAGAACTGGCTCAGGAATATCAAGTTGTGTGGCTTTGGTTTTCTGGGTTTGCCAAAAGAGAGTGAAATGTTCATCTGTTCTAAGGCATTCCAAGACTGATAAGGTTGCAGCAGCCATCTTCTGTCCACATGCAGCTGATACGTTTCTCTGGAGAGACTTGCTGAGATTGTCACTGTTTCTCAAAATACAGACAGCTAAGTTTGCTCCAAAGAGGAAGTTGAATGTCCTCATGTATGCAGACACTCCTCTTATTCGGCTTTTCATTTCCGAATCCTTCACATATTCCAGCGCTTCATCCCACACTTCCAACAGCACATCATAGTTGGACATGAAACTGTCAATGGTGTCCGCTTTTACAGTCCACCTTGTGGGGCATAATACACGGATTCCCATAGCATGTTGCACATTCAGCATTGCCTTGATCTTCTTGAAGAGACCTTCCCGCCTTGGAGATTCTTTGATCAATTTGGTGATCTCCCGTATGTTGTCCAATGTGTCTCGAAGAAGACTGCAATTTTTGATGGTATCTGAGCATGCAAGATTGAGTGCATAACCATAGCAATGAGTATATACAGCTCTAGGCTCAATATTCTTGATCACCGATGCAACTCCTTTTTTCACCCCGGCCATTGCAGCTGCCATGTCAAAACATTGTCCTCTACACTGAGACCAAGAAAGGTTTAATCTCTGGATTACATCGTTGATTGCCTCAAATAGTGTTTTAGCTTCAATGTTCTCAAGAATCCAAGAAATTCTTCATGTCCCTCAAAGTTCTCATCAATCCATCTGATGCAAACCACAAGTTGCTCCTTATTTGAGACATCGGCACATTCGTCTGCCATTATAGCAAAGTAAATACCTTCTTGAACAGGACTTATGACCTGTCGCAGAACTGTGTTTGCCATAATTTCAAGAAGGAGATTTTGTATCTCAGGCGAAGTATACCTGTCTGTTTTCCTTTTCAACCAACTTCTCAAAATAGGGTCATTTTTGGCCTGGAAGGCAAGCAATTGAAGAAAGTTTGAATCAATCTCAGTTTTGTCACCCCTGAGAGCTAAGCCTTGACGAGCAAGAAACTGTAAACATGACAGTAGTTTAAGAAGACAGTGTCTATTCTCCTTTCTGTTTTCCTCCAACTCTGTTGAAAGCGATTCGCCAATGTCCTTTGTGCACTGAGGCAATATAATTACTCTTTGCACTGCTTCTTGGTGACTTTTACTTTTTGCATGTTTCTCAAATCTCTCAGTAGCTTTCTTCCAATTGTTGTATCCATCAAAAATGAAAGCTTTCTAGGTGAAAGGGTTTGAAAGTTTATTTTCTTTAATCGCTGTAATGCAGGTGAAACAAAATACAGAATCTGAGTTTTCATCATAGTGAAGCCAGTTCCATTTCTGGAACCACCCAGTCTGGCATGTTCGCTTGTGAGAACCACTCTTGCGTTTAGGAAAAAGCTTTTTTGGTTGATGTGGTTGGTTGCCAACATCTGGAATGTTCGTTTCCATTGTGTCGACTTTCTTGGCACTTTTTTGATCATCATTTGAACCTTGACGGACAGTTTCCTCAGTCACAGTGGGTGTAGAAGTGGAATCCTCCATTGATTCAGTTTCAGGGTCCTGTCCTTGCCGAGCAGTGGAACGTTTCTTGACACTAGGTTGAAAGTAGTCAAAAATGCTTTTTTTTGTCTTCTTCACACAATGTTCTTGCAAGCGCGAAAACAAGGGGACAAAATGATTTGGTTGGAAAATAGCTCCAGTTCTTTTATCAAGCATGCTGTCTCGAGTCCATAGGATATGAAGACGTTGATCCATACCAGTGTGAGATACCGAACAGATTACAGTCCCATTCAAAACTGGCCTCATTGCATATTGGACATCAGGGTAGCCGGACACAATCTGGCAGTACTCTTTGAGAACCTCTGCTAATGCGCACATGTGCAGAAATGAGCACCACTCCTTATCACGACAGTTCTTTTGAGCTTCAAATAATATTGCTCTTTCAAAATCCTTTCCTTCATCAAATATTTTCAAACCCTCATCGGACAGCAACAAATGAATGAAGGCTTCATCCCCTTGGTCTTTGCACCTTGACACCATACCAGCGATTGTTGGATTGGAGAGAGCATAAGAGTTCGGTCTCAAATAAAGTTCTGCACTGACTAAAATCCGAAGACATTTCGAAAGAGATTCGTTGCCACAGAGATACATCGAGGCAGAATTATATAGACAGTTTCCATCTCCTGTACTTTTGTACGCACTGAGAGTTTCAGGATGAACTGAGCAATCAGGAGGAATTAATGTGCTGGAAAGTTCATCAATGATCAAAGATGATTTGTCAGCCTTCAAGTTAACATTTCTGTTCAGAAATTCTACTTCTTTCTTCTCAATCTCCAAAATAGCAAATGCATCACGACTACGAAGACTTTTCTCCATGTTTAACCGTACGTTTGCTGATCGATATCTTCTTCACAATGCAAGTGTCGTGAAAACTAAAGACAAAGTTCTGCTAACTCACGGATGTGTGACACCTATAAAAGTAACTAACCTAATCTATAATAGTAACTATGACACCAGACCCAGTGAATTAGTACTTTTAAGTTTACTTTACTATTTTTTTTCAATACACAGGAAAGATCATCAGGCAGCTCTTAGCCTAACCAAGCATGAAAATAGTTATCATTTTGAAATCAACACATTTTTTACCAAAATTAGTGGGGTGGCCGGCCCCCCCTGGCCCCCCCGCTTGCTACGGGCCTGTTATGTATACTTAATTCCAAACGTGTATTGGTAAAATGTAATTCAATTGGTAGAGTGTGTGCTCTGTATTCCTGATCTTATCAGTCCAAAGATGGTAGTTGTTACTTCCTTGCTAGATGCTTCAAGATTATAACGAACAATGTGCAAAGTAGCACCGAACAGTTGTCGTTAGAAGAGAAGATGACATGAATGTGCAAATGTATGTGAACTAACACTATAGAAACATTCTTATTTAGGACTGGCAGTGTGAATAAGCTAGAAGGGATATCCTGCGTAAAAATAGTTTGACCTTCAAATTTGACATTAAATGGTGATACTTCTTCCCAGAGCACCGGATATCGGTACCATCGCATACATATGGTTGATATTGATGTTATTATTGGATACAAATGCAGTAATTGGATACACAAATTGTAATTACACTACTCTACATCGCAACATGTACATGTATGTGTTTAAATATGTAATTTATGCTTGACTTGTTCATGACAAGTACTATTTTGAGGCTATTTCTTCTGACACGTAAAGCATTGTCTTCTACACTGAATTTGTTTCTCCTGTCCATACTAGACAACGTTATGTCCATATTCTTTCTCGCAACAATACACAAATGTGTTAAATCAGCTATCGCGTAATCACCTACATTTTGACAGTAAGGTATGTTGGCAATAGGGTCGGTTGGTTAATATAAAGCTTAACAATTCATAAGATAAGAATGCATATTCAGACGAATCTAGATCACGTATGTGCCTACCCCACATCACTGTTGAAGCAGACAATTTTGAAGTAAAATCAATTTCGAGAAAAATTATTTCCAGACAATGAAAACCCTTGTAGATTAGTCTACCTAAATATGTGTCTTGCTACAGAACAATTGACTCATACAGGACATCAGTTCTATCAGGCGATGCTTGTTTCATTCCAAACAAGCTATTTCTATGTGTATATATGATACAGCATGTACAGAACAATTGTTAGCGTTTCTGGTATTACCACCTGACATTCATAGCACAATCACCTGTCAAAAACACACTCTTTTGTTATCAGGTGATTCACGTCGTCAGGTAATACAAACTTCAGGTAATACTTCACGCTCACCACTGAATTAGCTAACTGATTAATTCTGTTATATGAAAATAATACAAATTACAGTATAGCCAAATGTATCTACAATGTATGTACATAAGTTCATGGTAAAATAAAGGACCATCCTTTCCCGCATAGCTGAAGTGAGTTGTATTGCGAATCGAGTTTGGAGATGGTAATTTGAGCGTGCCAGCAGTAACGCGTTGCACGTTCTTTGTAATGGCTCCTCGATGTCTGGAGATAGATACAACATATAGATACATCTACCTGAGGATTTTACCCGAAAACAGTTTTAAACATTTTGAGAAACAAAAGTACAAAAAAAGAAACAAAATTACAAATTCAAAAAGACAGACTGTGATACATATTGACAGGCTTCATGTTTAGAACTTGGCAATCATCAGTACTTATCGCCATATTCGATGTTTATCTATATAATTTTTTTGCTGTTTTATAATACAATACAATTATTGATGACATCAGCAAAACTGCGTGATCGTAATTGTGAAGCACCAATGATTTGTGTTGTTCACATTTAAACTTAAGGCTGCAATTATGTGAACATATTAATCGAATACCTCCGATAACATACAAAACAAACAAACAACATTTGACAAGCAAAAACAGCACCATCACCAAATGATGAAACAACAATCAAAACACGGGGAACAATTTATTCTAGACACTGACAACGGCGTGACTGATGACTCTATGATCGAGATATGAACACATAAAACTAAATGAGGAATTTCTTGAAAACGTTTTTATCGAAACTGTATTACAACACATTTACCGCTTTTGGTTTTTTTTAAAAACTAGAATGCAATTATAAAACATGAGATTGATGTTGCTAACCATGTCCTCTGAAACGGAACAAATTAAATTGGTTTTACATTTAGCTCAAATATGAAAATATTCAATAAAAAATTGTGCAGTGTTACCTTTCATTCTGAAATGTTAACTCAGTGGTAGCACATCAAAGGATTCCAGCAGTTACATAATGACATACTGTATTTACAACAGACATTCAGGCGTCATTACAATGTTATGTGTGATGCTTTAAAAGATCGCATTTAAGTTTAAAGAAGTTTGTGTTAGGAATATTCAATATAACGAATTGAGATGAGATGATATTGGTATAAGAAGCGATTCTCGAGTAATTCATATTAACAGACACTAGTAAACACGCAGGGAGAAGCCTGATACATCATGGTGTATGTTCATTGCGATGAAACCTGTAAGTATCTGGAATTCAGTTTAGTATTGTATCAACACATTAATGCATCAATCTAATGAGGAAACTGGCGATTTGAAATGCCTCAAGGTCATTATAACGTATTAATGAATTACACGTTATCAACATCTTTACAAGGACTGTATATATAAATTAAGAAGAGCAATGCTGATTTTACAAGTTACATTGTTGTGACCATTTTCTCATAATACGCTGACTCATGTTACATCTTTTTACAATGTTAAGACATATAACCCGCTATTTATTTCCAATGACAACTTACTACTATTTCACCAGTAAGAAATCAACAGTTAACTGATTTACAATTAATTCATATATCTTTTCATTTTAACCGTATAAATTCAGTTCCAGTTTTAAATTCAAATCCAAGTCATCAAGTTGTGAATGAAAATAATACCAGCGTTCAAATGTCTAAATTAAAACCCATCTTAACACAAACCATATGTGCCATTGTGATTAGCATTACATGAATAATGTAAATTATTTTCTCATATTAATATGCTATTACATGCAACCAAGTTGATAAAATCAGCAATTTGTTTGACTATAATTCAGCAAAGGTATAGCTCCCGAAAATAAATGGGCAGGAACATGTTTAATTAAAATACGAGATACATTGACATTTATTTTATTCAATTCCGGTTATTTTGCTATTCTTAAAGATTGTTACTTGTGCAGATGATCGCTATAATTCATCCAAACACACAGCAGATTTATCCTGAATGGGAGTTCATTCAAATTACTGAATCTGAGATTGCAGCAACTCATTTTGGTCAAGTGAATCTGTGTAAATGGTTCTGGAAACACGTGTGGTTATTACACGATGTGAAATATCAGTAATGATTAATTCATCATATAACAAGTTATTGCATTTGGTACTTAAGCTTTTATGTTACTGAACTGGAATATTAGTGCTGGTTGACATTTTTCATTAAGGATCTTACTCTTTCTAAAGGTTTTACATTTTAACATGTTTTGAGTGGCATATTTGATGTTTGATTTCCAAAGTAATTGCGTCTTTTATCTCACAAATATCACAAAATATATGCTTAAACATGACGATTTGAACAGGGTTGATACATCTAACTATATCTCACAGCGGTATTGAGCCAATGGTACTATTTATTCGAATAACATCAAATTGGCAAATGATAATTATAAAAAAAACTAGCTTCATTTCTGTTTGATCTTTCCCTGTGAAAGAACCGGAAAGATCCTAATTATCTGCCATTTTGGTATCCGAAACACAGATCAATTGTTAAGTGTCTCTGACGGCAATTCTCTCCGTTCTGAACAGATTTGCGGTAAAAATAACATCGTTTCTGGGGTTGTATGCCCTTGATAAGCTTGTTTCACCAATGCAATTATCTTGCAATTTGTATCCAGCTAGGCTGATGGTGACAGGCAATGTTAATGTATTATAACAGTTATATTACAATTATATTCAATCGAAAGTTGTTGGCTTAGCTGATGCTAATACTATTATTTTAAGCTATGCAAAATCACATATTTATAAATACATAATCGTGTTTGTTCTCTTGGTTTGTATTGACTTTGAAGTGATATGTAGGACAATATGGGGACAAAATTCTAAAATATTATTTTCACAAACACATTCTTACACACCTTTACATATTTCATAGTATTAGGGACTGATGCGGTAATACAACATAGATGTTACAAAATATCATATTAATGAATTGAAGTATTTAATATACTGGTTTGGTTAGATATTTCCATCGTATCTATCATGAACAAAACTGATGTATCAGCAATAGGAATGCACGTTCAACAATTAAATCAGTATATAACCTGTATGCGAATGAGTTTGTAGCAAACATTGTACAAACTTGATACACTTAAATTATGTTTGGTTGCAATAAACACTCTTGTCAGTCAGTGTAAAGTAGGTCATCAATGACACGGGTTCGAATCCCAGTTTGGTAGGTAGGCCTTAAACTGAGTTTTCCCCTGGTTACTTCATCCACATTGCACTCAACGTACACAGTTTTGTATATATGTATAGGTATAGGTACCAAGGTGTATGTACGGACGGCCCGAGGCACTGAAATGTAGCATCGAAAGCAGAATTACATCAGGGTAATACCACTTTCTGCCACGGATTATTTGGCAAACTGGAAAATAGGCGTCATTATTAATAATGTGTCATTGTAGAACTTTAGTTGTCACATTTCCTCTTCTTATCCTTCAACTTCAAAATCCCAACGCACAACCAATAGCCTGGTATGTAGTTTCTATTCTGCGATCACCTTTGATCACCTTTGATCACCTTTGTAACAATCGAATGCAATCAACTATTTATTTCTCTCTGATGTAAAACTCTTCTGTAGTCGGAAGACCTGTTAGTGGTCAAAGAGAATTATTATGATACATTTCCAGTATATTGGATTGTACATACGTAAACAGTTCCTGAGGCTTAACAAACCAAGGAACAAATTGGACTTTCTGTTTGAAGGCTGTTTGAAGATGGGTTTCAGGAAAGGAAAATTATGATGGCGCAGACCATAAAGCAAAGGCTCAGAAACCCACCATAAGACATTATCTTAAAATAAAACATTAACTGAATTTTAGTACGTTCAATAAGACGTGTATACAATCTCCCAAACAATACGTTCTCTTGTTTAATTTGTTTGTATTGGTTCAATGTATCTGTGCATTGCATATTCTCAGTAGTGACATATAACGCTGGATTTAATGTTCTAGGTGTTTTGTAAACCGTACTGCTCGCAACTGTGACTGAAAGTCTGTTTTTATAATATGCACATTACACCCACATTCACGGCAGTGAATCATGTACGACTAGACAGTGCAATTTCTGTTTGACTTCACTGGACTGGAAACATTTTCTCATTTAAATTGACGTCCAACATTTGGGTCGAATATAGTGAACCATAAAGCATCACTTGAGAAAAAGTATCAAGTTCTTTGTTCTTTACAAAACAATAACCTTAAGGCTCCATAACAAAGTTAAATGTTTCTCGGTCACATCTTTTTTCAAGAGATCCGAGGGCGATAAGACTTGTTTTTATTATTTGTTGGAAAAAATAATCACAAGGTAGGAGTACATTTTATTGTTTATCCATCAAAGTATAGAAAATCAATATCAATATCGAGATCATACAACAAGTGATAGTAAGTAAACAGTTTTGATATTTACAAATACATTTGTTAGTTTGTGTATTTGAGACTTTAGTAGATATGTTTTCTTTGAACAATATGTGTTCGTAAATTGTTTTATCAATATTATTAAGTAGATTTTTATTCATGTTTATTTCATTTGTATCTATACTGTATCTAACTATAAGGCCTTCATCATATCAAAACATGCGAATCATTATGGTGTACTATTATGATACCCTACATCTTTAAACATACAATTCATCCTTTATTCTTCAGTCGTGTATAATGGACTTATTGAATCAAACATGTTAAACCATATTTTACAAAAGCTACCTGTATGCATCTACAATACATGCATCTATAACATATTTATATACTGGTCATAGTATGGAAACTGATCTCTCGTGCAGTAGGTTACGGACACTAAGGATGTAACAAAAATGTGAAAATACCTTTGAATACATTATATTGGATAACTGATATATATTTAAAACAAAAACATGGTTGAAAAAATAAAGTATTCATGTGAATTAACATTGAATAGAATAGCCTCAATTCTGTAACATATCATGTGTTCTTTATAGTGTTACAATGCAGTACAGTCTTTACATTTAGCGCAAAGTCTTACAAAGGTATGCAGGCATTGATATAGGTGAACGCAACTTCTATACCTTGAACAATTTAAGCTGCAAGAAATAAATGTCCATATTAAAAAGCTGAAATTTGCCATTTTAGATAGACACGAAGTATGAATAAGTATCATAATTCAGTCCCATGCATGTCATCTATGTTGAGCGGTGTCAAATAAATTAGATGAATATTGACTTTTTGACTTCTAAGGAAAAAATGTTATCAATACTGGACTTTCAAAGTACCTGTCTAGACGACTACTTATATGCCTTTTGTACATGTAATTGAATGATTCTTGCATATTGACTTTACAAAGGGTGGGTCAATTGATCGTGGTCATGGAAAATCGAAAGAGCAGCAAATAATGGTGCAACTTTTGATTTCTACAATCTTCACCAAATCATTCACATACATTCCTTACAAGTTACCTCATTATTAAAGGTTATTTTAGAATGATCTATGTAAGGTTATCAGACTGGATACATTGACCTCATAATAATTCCAATCGCATTTGATTGAAACATAGAAATTGTTTATGTGTGTGTTGATGATAAAAGCTCAGCATAACTCACAAATTGAAGTGAGAGGGGATGTATTTCATTTCATACATAGATCCATAGGTTGATGATTTCAGCAAACAAGTTTGGACATAAGATATTGTGTTCCTTATGTCCCAAACTTAGAGAAAAAGCACATGTTTATACAACAAACACATATTTCTTTGAGAAAAGATATTATATGATGAAACTACACACTTAGATAGAACTGAAGTGGATGAAGAAATAATAGTTAACCAATCGTATAGCACAATAGTTACAATGTGATGAAAGAATGTCTCACATTAACAATAGGTGAATTGCAAATGTCACTACTGAGAGGCAGTATTGAGAAGTATTCAGAACCCGTTGCCGGTTCTGCTTATGGAATAGGGTGTTCTACAGATTATTAAGATACATTTCAACCAACCCGTTCTCCAAAGCCAACTCAAACATATCTTTTGAAAATAATATTTGTTCATGTTGTTGAAAAAGGACGCATCCATACACATTATCGTTTTATATCAAACATTTGATTAACTAGGAGATTTAAATTTAATTAGGTATTTTTTGTTCATTTAATGCCATCCCACAATAATAATGCGTCAACGATTTAAAGTCGAATAAGGCAAACTAAATTTTCCAATTATATTATCGCTATGTTGAACGTTAAAGTTTGGTATACTTACTTTTGTCAAGTGTTGGCAATGAAATTAGTTATTGATCTCTTTGAGGTTTTGAGTTTCAGAGCAAGGACCAGGACTTCAAGTTGTGTATATATACTTCACAGTTGCATACTGATGGTACTTTTCCCATGAAGACAGTTCAATATACCTTTATATAATGTCTCATTAATCATAACATACTGCAATATATATGAATGGCTTTATTCTAATTCCTAGAAACAAGTAAATCTTGTCATGCTACATTTAGTGACATAAACTTGATTGGTCTTAAACCATATTATAAATATTGAAAAGTATTAATGTTATTAACTAATATAAACTCTATTGAATCAAGTTTAATCAAACATAAATAAACAGACGTAAAAGCGATAAGTTATTGTTGGCTTTTAATGATGATACACATAATAACCAAAACTGTTCTATGACCTTCAACTTGTAGTTCCCTTTGTAATGATAGAGGTATGTCAGATGTTTTATAATTATTCACTCATCACCCGCACATTTATGCTTTAGATTGGCGTTCGTTGTGGTTTACATCCTAAAGTGGAAGGATAAATTGACAATACCATAAATAAAACTAGATATATTTTGACCTCAAACAAAGATTACGTTCAATGACTGAGTGTTCAATGACTGAGCGATCGTGGTGATATTGTGTAAATAGAATAAATCACTTATGCTGATATATATTAATATTGATGTATATATTTATTCCTTTATTATTTGATTTAAAGTCCAATTTGATATTGTTAAAACATTTAGTATACATCAGGCAATTGAAATTACCTTCTTTTTGGAGATAGAGCTATGTGCTATGTAGTTTTCACTTTACTACTGCAACTGTGTCAATGAGATAAGGTAACTGGATTCGTTAAGTCTTCAACATCTTATTGTTTCATTTGAATGATGTTTTGTTAGTCTCAAGTATATTATGTGATGTTACTCACTGTAAAATGTGTGATGTTGTTACATGTTCTTACATGTTATTACATGCTATGTTTTATTATATTATCATGGATACACATAAACGTTTAATGTACAGACCATAACATGCATGTATATGTTGTAAGTACTGCAGTAATTTGTTAGCTAAATTGAGAGTACAAACAACATGCTTGATAAACTCAGTGAAACACCTCCAAGAAATATATGTGAATGATCTTGTAAGGGCCGAAAACAACTTGTTAAGCATGTCTGACTGATCTGCAAAGATCAATCGCATTGACCTTTCTTTGGTAACTTTTATGAGATAAGAATACAGGCACTAAAAGTATATGAGCTGTCGTCACACAGTATACTTCCACGTCCATAAATGCTGACATTTGGCCCAAGCAACGTATAAAGCCAATATTCATTTAATTCATTTGACACTCGTCTCGTTCACATGAACCGCATTGGAGATAATTATAATACGAACTCAAATTTGGTGTCTACTTGAAGTAGTTAATTCCAATCCATTAGCTTGCAGTGATGATTTTGCTTTCAAGACAAATGGTTTATGATGTAAAACAAACCTGAAAATGCTGTAATTATCTTTACGACTCAAAGTGTGCATTTTCAACAGACGCATTGCCTCCAATTATAGCTGCCTTGTCATTGAAATTTGTAGTTATCCAAAAGCTATCCAAAAGCTGACAATATTTATGGACAGATGAATAGTTGATTATATTGTATTACTGGGGTTAAAACAATTATTATTCACTGAACAATCTGAAATGTTGCACGACTGAAAGTAAACTGAGAAACATAAATTGTTGGAACGAAGACTTTTTTAGAAATCTTAAAACTCATGATGTTTTATGAACAGGAAAATGCTTAACATTAGTTGGTATCATGTTCACTGTAACTTCTTATATAAAAACACTCTTGTTCAGGCCGTACAGTATTGATCCATATTACTTTTCTGCATTAGAACAAGAACAAGAAGAGGAAGATTTTCTGGATAACAAGTCATTCAATGTGAACATACACATTAAAAAGTTGTTATCCGAAAACCTCCTGCTCTTATGTATACCACTTCTAAAGGCCCCGCAAAGACTTGGTTGTGACACCCGTACAATTTGCCACAGTCTGCAGTCATTTAGAACCAAGGTGTACTGAAACGATTTTCAAAGATTCTACACGACATTGTGGACCAACAATACATATATTTTATCCTAAACAAAACCAAAATCCATTTGTCATCACTTTTGTGTTATTTTATTATAACGTTTGCCTGGTTAATAGACATTATGTCACTTCAAAATGATGATATGATAAATGCTCATCCTCAGTGTATCTGCAGATATCCCTACTGGTTTGACAATAAGGACACATAGACGCTGCTTGATGCAGTATGTGCTTCTTTGAATATATTTCGCTATATACAAGAACACATAGAATTATTACAGAGCTGACATATAGAGAGATATTACAGAGCTGACATTTAGATTCATATGCACTATATTCCCCATGATATACACCATAGACAGAAGACAGATGTGATTGATCACGTCAAGGAGATGAAGGTACACTCAGTGCAGTGAATATGTAAGTTATGTATTCACGCTTCCAAAGCTTTATCAGACAAATATAACTCAATTACTAGTGTGTGAAAAAAAAGAGGAACGTCTCACGTGAAGTAAATGTATATAAAACTGGATGTCTGCAACATCTTAGTGTTTCATTTGCTGATTAACATCAGCAAGAATCAGATGTGTCCTTCTCAACAGAGGGGATGAATCAGAATCCCCAGAAGTATCATCAACTGAGGACCAACACAGTTTTTGTTCAAATATATTATATTTAAACGTAACATTTGATAAAGGTAAACATACTTTGCAGTTTTATTTGTCATAATTTAGTCATAAAAAACATGGATTTTCGTTCTATCTGATTAAAGGGGCGGTTCTATTGGAGCTATTCAAGCATTACCCCTTCGTTTTGTTTCAATGTTATGTCAAACAAACGCGTTCTTTGTGATTTACATCCAATAGGGACAAGAAAGTCGACTAATAAGTAATAAAACAATGAGTGAGTGAGTATAGCGATATAATATGCATGAAATAAATCATGTATACACAAATGAAAATAAATATAAATGTATATCTAATAATTGAAGAACTTCCTTGATTTTGGAAAAAAAGTTAATACGATTTGGTCAGGACAACCTGACTAATAAATTTACACTAATGCCATAAATTGATAATATCATGAAGATACAGGGCCACAGAAAAACACTCACTCTGAAATTCATTCATTTCTGAGTTGGTGCATGGTACTTTGCAAGTCAACCTGTGATTAAGTATGACTGTGAATGAACCATGATAAAATATTCCATGAAATTAATTGTAAATCAAATGTTAATATTTAACACACGTTCATTATAATATAATGATACAGGAACAATAAAGAAAGTACCTTTTTCATACAAGTTGTTCATTAGAAAATTAATCAGTTTTATTCCACTGGAATGTTATACCACGATATATAGTGGTTGTCATGTCCGTCTCGGCAGCATTATTCACTTACATCAGAAAATGAAAATATGTCCTTATTTTTCCTTCCCTGTCATATTCCATTTTACTGAAAATGGTTATAAATACGGTAATAAATCGCTTTTGTTCACACTTTAATCAATGCAATTCCTGGTAAACAAAGAACTACAAATATCTAACTGCTTGGCCAAAAAAGTATAATTACTCTGAGTACTCTCAGTTATGTATTTCCAATGATTTGTGTAATGTTCTTGTCAATAACTGATCCACAAAAACATTTGAACGGATATTAATGTTATTCAATAACGGTAAATTCTATCAGAATGGGTTCCTGACAATGTCAATTTTAGGAAAATATGATGTACAATTTCACATTTAATATTAACGTAAGGCTGCAATTATTCCATATAATGATCAGAAGATTTCAGGAAACAAACAAATCATTTGATTCTGAAAACTCGAATGGAAAGCTCATAGTAATTAATACAATGTCACATACGCACAAACAGCACACATGTAACAGTTGAAATGTTAACACCAACACTCAAACCGGGAACAATCTCGTCTAGAAGGGCGTCACTGGACATTAACATATACATCTATAAAACTGAACATGTAAGTTCTTGAAAACGTTTACAGCGAAACTGTATTACAAAACATTTACCGATTTAAAAAAAATAATATTATGCAATTATAAACATAAGATTGAAGTGGCTATCCATGACATCTGAAATGAAGCAAATTAAATTCGTTTTAAACAAAACCTGTTCAATATAAATTGTGCAACGCTACCTTTCGGTTTAAAATGCTAATTCAGCTGTAGCACATCAAAGGATTCTGATAGATATGTAATGACATGTTATATCCCTAACAGACACTTTGGCGTCATGGCTATATTATGTGTGGTGCTTTAAAAGTTGTCTTTAAGTTTAAAGATGTGTGTGCTTTCTGGAGGTAAGAAGACTATAATGAAAGTTCATATTGTACAAATTTAAATTTATATTAAATACAAAATGAGATGAGAGGATATTGATCTTAACATCTTTTCCACAAGTATTCCAATATATTCATTGAGATTAGAAACATCCGGTGAGGAAGCTTGTTACACCATTGTAAATATGGTTGATACTAACTGAAATTCATTTTTGATTATTAATCTTTAATTATGCAAGAACATAGAAAATGACGATTTGAAATTTATCAAGGTCACCATATGTGATGACGCCTGATGAATATGCTTACCGGTACTATATTGGTAAATGAAGACAAGCATTGATGATTTTGAAAGTTGTTCTACATCACTTCCGTTAGATACAAATACACTGAAGGAGCAGGAGGTTTAAAAAGGTGTCTGACTTTATTTATTTTATACAATTTTGAGACATAGACCCCGTTATTTCTTTCAACCACAAATAACCATTAGTTTACCAATCAGCAATTAACTATATTTACCATCAATTTTAATATCCTTTCCTTTTATTCTTATTAATTTAGTTCTAGTTTCAATCAAGTCAAAGTATCTTATACATACACATATATTCAAATATTTTCTTTCTATTACTTCAGAAAACCATACATGTGTAGAAAGAAGCGTTAATTGAATACATGTAACATACTTTTCTGATACAAAATGAGTTTACAAGAAAACAAAAGCACACATCAGTTATAATTTGTTTTAATGAAAATTCAACAAGTGTCATACTGCAGTTAAACTTGGTCAAGAACAGCCTAATCAAAGTAACAATTGGGTTTAAGAAGTAAACTGACATTTCTTTTATATTAGTTTTGGTTATTGTGTTATGTTATGTTATGTTTTACTTTCTAAATTGCGTCATGACAGTGTTAATCTATGATGTGTATTATCATTCTTGATGTTTTAAACAGTGATTATTTCGTCAGGTAATTAATGATTGCCTTAGGTCAAAAGCATATGATACGAAATCACGCTTTTTCTTTTATGACATCAATTCATGACCCAAAGGAATTATTTCATTTGAATTTCACTTAATTTGAAAATACTAATTATAAAAAGGTAGCTTCATTTCTGTTTGACCTTTCCCTGTGAAAGAACCGGAATGATCCTAATTATCTGCCATGTTGGTATCCTAAACACAGATCAAGATTTAAGTGTCTCTGACAGCAGTTCACCCCGTTCCAAACAGATATGTGGTATAAATAACATCGTTCCTGGGGTTTTATGCCTTGGTTAAGCTTGTTTCACCAATGCAATTATCTCAGGAAATTTAAGACACGAGACTGCCATTGAAATCCAGCCAGGCAAGTGGCAGGCACATGCGATGTAATATTACAGTTGTTACATTACTGTAAATGGTGGTGATATTGATATTCAAAAGACAAAAATGAAGAAATAGAGGTTGTTCATAATGGATTTTATGGTTTGAATTGACTTTGAAATGATATACGATATTTTAGGACAATATACAATACAAAGTACAACAAACCTTTACTGTTATGAGAGTATGTGTAGAGAGTTTCAATTCTTATGCATAATATTTATCACCCAAACACCCATACCAACTCTTTATCATACACTGTGATTATTCCCATTGTTAGATTAATTCGTATGTCAAACGATGGATAAAGGCAACAGATATTTTCGATAACCTTTGGGGTCTTATGTGGATACATTTCCTTTCATCGAACTTATTTTAACAATTACGTCCGCACGTTAACCTTTCAAACGAATAGATAGAGCTTCAGATCACATCATATACAAAACATATCAACGTTGTATTTCCATAATGAAAAACCTTTCTAACTTCTTGTCATATTCCTCGAAATAACATCTTTACTACATGGAAAAAATATCCAAACCAAACACACATTGCCATGATGCCGGACTGTCTGCAGAAATAATGACATGCAATTATGTATTTAGCGAATCCTTTGATGTTCTAAGTCTGAGAAACGTAAGATTGCAACAATTTGTAGTTAATATTTGAGTTGTTTTAAGCATCACTTTAATTTGTTTCTAATGTCACAATAAACGACCACAATAGATTAAATACATAATTACATACCTATTTCACACAAATTCAAACTTCAAATTAAATTTCGTTAAAATGTAAATGTGTGACTGTTAATGTTTATTTCAGATTTGTGAACTAGGTGATCTGTAGACCAAATATTTTGTTCGTACAATGAAACTGGATCTTAATTGAGAAGTAATTATTGAAACTGTTGCAATTGCACCACGAAGTGCTAAATGTACATTAACAAATCACTTTTAATTGGAAAGCTTCTATTTGGTTGTAATGATTACTGTCGTCATTCAATGTAAAAACATAATGTTTTTAGCTTGATTTTGGATATGTCAAAATTGTTTAATATATTTAGCAAACGATATAACGTTGATGAAATTGCATTATAGTTACCCTATTTCGTAATGCAACACAATTTATTTTTTTAGCATGCTGGTTTCTCAACCCCAAATGCACGGGCTCGAATGCCGTTTTGTTAACTGGGCCTTAAACTATGCTGTGTCCCGGACATGCCACTGTATCCGTATTGAACTCAGTGCACCCAGCTGTATACATGGGTACCCTGGTGTATATATGGCCTGGTGAACTGATGATAATTAAGCGGCATCGAAAGTACAATTTCCTCAGGGTAATTGTGCACCGCAGTGAGCAGTGCCTTGCACTGGATATTAGGCAAACTTTATATTAGGCGTCTTTTTTTATAAACGTTTTATTGTGCAATTTTATTTTGTCACAATTCCTATTATTATCCCCCAACTCTAATGTCCCAATGCAAATCATATAGCCTGATAATAGTTCCTATTCTGCGACCACCTTTGATCACCTTTGTAACAATCGAATGCAATCAACTATGTATTTGTCTCTGATGTTAAAAGCTACCTCTTTTAACGGAACAGTTAATAGTCAAAGAGAGCTATTATGATACATTTCCACCATGTTGGATTTTTACACATGTAAACAGTGCTTGTAGCTTAAGAACCCTTGAAACAAATTGGATTTTTGTTTGAACACTCTTTTGAAGACGGGTTTTAAGAGAGAAATATTACAATGGCGCTGAACATAAAACAATTGTACAGAAACCCTCCATAAGACAGTGTTGCAATATAAAACAGTTCATGAATTTTAGAATAATCAACTAAACATACTCATAGTTCTCTAGTTTTCGTTTTCTATTGGTTCAAAGTGCACTGCGATATAGTTATAGTGAAATTTAACTCTGGATTTAATGTTGTATGTATTATATAAAATTGTAATGCTCGCCACTGTGATAGGAAGTTATAATGTATTATAACAACCATATTCTTTGCAGGGAATCAAGTCCGACCAGACAATGCGTCTCCTACTTCATGCAATTTTTGTTCTACTTAACTGGACTTGATAACATTTTCTCATTTGAATGCAGAAATAGTTGAATCTCTTTTTCGATTTTACAACTTTTTCTAACAAAAACTTTCAAAGGCAAAAGGCTGATTGAAGTTATATCTAAAGTGGCAAGAACTACTGCTAACTAAACAGAAGATTAGAGGAGAAACGATGTTGAGCTAAACTAGGGACGTGGCCCATTTCCCCTACATTCTTCAGTCGTGTGTAATGGCGTGCTTGAAAGGCCGGTGGATGGGAAATCGACTCGCATGACTTAACGGAACCATATACATTCATTCTCTTGTAATTGATTCGGGAGTATTATTCAGCCACCGGTAACACTTATTTACATTTTTGTGAAAATGCGTTATTCAGTAGGAATGGTGTGCTACAGTGACCTAAAGTTGTGAGAAAGAAATGCAATACCTAAAACCTAACAGACTGTTTGCCATTTCAAATAGGCGCAAAGTATGAATAATCACATAAATCAGCACCATGCATATAATGTGTGTAAAATGTGTGTCAACGAGTTTGATGAATCTTGACGTTATGACTTACAAGGTATAAAATGTCACCAGTACCAGACTTTGAAAGTATCTGTCTAGACGAGCATTTAAATGTCTTTTGTACCTGTAATTGAACATTTCTTGTATATTGATCTTGGTCACCGAAGGTCGGAAGAGCAGCAAGTAATCCTGCACAAGTTTGATTTCTACAATCTTCACCAAATCATTCAAATGGATTTGTTGTACAAGTTGCCACATTATTTGTAAGGGGTAACATATTATTGACATATAGAGAAGATTTAAAGACTTGGTTTGTTTTTAATCCAATCGCACTTCTAGCAAACTTAGGAATTGTTGATATGTGTGTTGACGGTAAAAGGTCAACATAACTCACTAAATGAAGTATAATAAAATGTACTTCATATCATGTGAAGATCACCCAATTACAAAACCTAATTACTGATACGCGGTTAATAGCGTAGTAAAAGCAATTGAGCGAAGACTTAATACCACTCTGTCACCTTCATATATATATATATATATATATATATATAAGTCTACTTCAAACAGCCTCCTAGTCGCAGCGATAAATGCATTGATGATTTCCTCAGATACGCTTTGATATGGGGTAGCGTTTAGAAGATGTCCGTCTTTTTGTGCTGACATGTAGTTGTTACATTACGTGTGTAGCATACACAATCTTTGACGAAACAGCTGATGTCTAAGTTGCTATGCAGTGTAAAGTGACAGTAAAACATTAAATGAAATGACTCTGTTAAAAATAAACTACTGGGCAAAAGAAAACGAAACATTTGACAGCTATTTTACTCATCCAGTGATGAAAAGGACTGATACACGGGTACACAGATACATGTAATTCAAGGTGCCTTTTATATGATGTGAGAGTAGTCATAACAAAATGCAATGTATACATGTACCGAAGGCTTTATATTTCCTAGACACTCACAGACAAATCAAAGTAAGTAAATATTTCATTTAATTACATACACTTAAGATGGTATCTAAATTATAGTATACATATTTGATACGATTAACGTTACTGACATTCACAAAGTCTATGGAATCAAGTTTAATCGAAAATACAAATGTATACACAGTAAAAAAAGTTAAGCACCCCCAAATTAAAAGTTGTATACCATTTTGGATTTTATGATCAGGTTATTCAATTCGATAGACAGGCCAAATATGGTACTCTGGATGGGAACTGGTGTGGTTTCTGTTATGGAACGGTTCTCACGAACGGAGTTATTGGCATGCATATCATGCAACCCATGATTTCAGCAAAATGCAGTTTCACCCTTCGACTTACCATAGCTGTTTAAACGCCTTTAACGGCTTCAATGTCAGTTCAATACACAAAATTCATGAACAATGCCACGAATGAGATTGTCCGAGGCTACGAGATGGCAAATTATTGGATAGCATTTAGCAGGTTTCTCGTACAAGAAAATTTGGAGAAGAACTGGTTACCACTATTCGGTCATCAGTCGTTTAGTGAGGAAACATGCCCAAACTAACCATGTTCTCGATCGACCACGTTCTGGAAGGACCCGAGCTACTACATTGGACAGGAAGCTATTGCGGTATCAACGACGTCAACCGTTTGCGTCAAGTACCGTCTTGAAACAAGCCTGGCTACCCTATAGACGTATCAGCAATCAGACGGTGAGGAACCGCCTCAAAGCAGCAGGTTTAAGGTCTCGACGTGTCATCAGACGTCCAAACCTTACTAATCGTCATAAACGGGATCGTAGGATGTGGTGTGGTGACCGGCAGCGTTGGAACCTGAGGTCGTGGAGACGTATCCACTGGTCAGACGAAAGTCGCTTCCCCCTCCATACCGTTGACCGTCGAATCAGAGTTTGGAGAGTCAAGAACAGTAGATACACACCAAGGAACATTCTTCCAAGGGTTCCATATGGTGGAGGATCTGTTATGGGGTGGGGTTGCTTTTCTTTTGATTGCAAGTTGGATTTGGTGACACTACAAGGCACACTTACCGGCGCCTGCTACATTGCAGAAGTGTTGGATCCAGTTGTGATTGACCATTTTGATGATCACAGACTTGCAACTCGACCCCTGTTCATGGATGATAGTGCTCGGCCTCACCGTTCACGAGCTGTGACTCAACATCTGGAGAACAATTCTGTTTCTCGTATCCCCTGGCCAACATTGTCTCCAGATTTGAATCCCATCGAGCATGTCTGGGACATGATTGGTCGACGTCTACAAAGAAGGAACCCTGCTCCACACAATTTTAGACAACTGGAGTCCGCACTTCAGGATGAGTGGCAGCAAATCCCCATGGAAGAATTAAAAAACCTTGTCAGGGGTATGCCCAGAAGACTGGCAGCAGTACTTCAGGCACGCGGTGGCAGCACACAATATTGACACTAAATCGTTCCTAAGACAACGGCACGGGTAATTCAGTATGATTTCTTCATCATGTTCAGCCGTCAAACTTGAAATGACAATACATTTACGAGTCTGTGTTTTTCACCATTTTCCAGTAAATTTTTGTTTCCTGTTTTTTGTCATTTGAAATCTCTGAAGAGTACACAAAAATGTCAACGAATAAAACAATTAATTACACTTGCTCCTGAAATTCGTTATTCCCCTGTGGGATGTTTAGTTTTGCTATAATGGGTCTCTGAAAGATACCCCTATAAAAAAAAGAAGGGGGTGCTTAACTTTTTTTACTTTGTTTATATACAGACCTGAAAGCGATAATTTATTTCTTGGCTTTAAACTACATTAGCAAAACTGTACCACGTCCTAGAACCTTTAATTCACTTTGAAAGATAGAGGTACGTCAGCTATTTGCTTTGGACTGCCGTTCGTTGTGGTTTACATCTGATGGTGGAATGATAATTGACCATACCATAAATAAAACTGGATCTATTCCGACCGCAAGCAACGAGTTCGTTCATGGAGTGAATTATAGTCGTGTTAGTATGTACATTAAATCAACCATGTTTATCAGAATAGGGATATGTCTGTGTATATACACGATTTTATTTAGTGCAGTTTAGGTTTTAAAAACAATGTTTACATTAAGCAATGGCAAGGATTTTAATATTTGATTTGACAATATGATGTTAACAGACAATCTGAACAATGCTTACAGTATGTAATACAGTTGAGACTTTGTATCTGTATTAATGATTGTAAAGTATGCCTGAAATCTCTTACGTTATTCAAGTCGTATTGGTTATAAGGGTGCCATTATCAATTTCATTAAGAGTAGTATTTATGAGATGTTTCAGTCATAAGACCTACTGCATTAAAGGCGAGGTAGCACGTTCTGCTTACAGACATAATGTTATCTCACGAAAAGGTAAATAGGTATTACCAATGGCTAGATGATACTCCTCAATCAATAAAGAGAGTTCTAAAACGAATGTGCATGGTTCTGTTAAGCCATGCGAGTCTACTTTCTTTCGAGCGCCCATGCTAATGTGTAGTAATACCAAAACGCCATTTTTATTACGGTACCATGATGGAATGGTCATTGATCTTGCTGTCTGTATACCTACAAAATATCTACCATTCACACTATAGAGTTCCACACCACTGTCGCTTTATACGTCGCACACTTTTCTTCAAGTACGAATAACCATTTTATGGATATGGTTTATTGAGTTGTGTAATGAGATGTTTTACCCTCTAACGTAGCATTATATCGTATAAACTTATATAATAAATGGAAAATGTGAGAAAACAAACTGTGTCATAAACACGTAGTGTCATTCAGGACGCCATGGGCTTAAAAGTAAATTGGTACATTTGCAGCTGATATATACTCAAGTGAAATTCGTGAACGAGCATTGCTTACAGAAGTTGCAGACAATGGAAAAGTAAAGGCAAAATTACAAAATAAACCTCTATAAGAAATTTTTAAAAAGCAATTACGATATAAATGATATTCTGTATTGCTCGTATTGTGATCCAAAAATCGAATCGAACATCTCATATGATTTACCGCATTGATTCTTTATTGACGTAGGGACCACATTATTCAATGATATGTGTTATACGATCCCTCAACGTTAACCACTGACTCAACACATTATTTATGCTGTTCTGTTGGTGATAAAATATTATCATTTCCCTCAAATGGATATTCTCCAGATTCATTCTTTCAACGCTTTGGATTCACCTAAAGCATTCTTATTACATTACCCATTCATTGCAAAGAAGACGTGATGCAGAACATGCTCATACTGAAGCAGTGATTGACACATAATGTTAACATTTCGCAATCATTACATAAAGTTATGAGACTGCTCTAGACATTAGATTATTGTACTTCATTTGAAATGAAAATTTGTGAATCATTTATTGTCCACGCTATTGATGTTCATTGTAACATTTCCTTTATCACATTCTAAAGCCAAATTATTGATAAGGTTAAACATTACTGTCAATGGCAATTGTTATATTAACTGGAAGTTAAATAAAGAAAAGTATTATTGATAACTACTTCTTCATTTGGAGTGCGTAATTTTTCAATAACTGTCCCTTCATGTTTTCCATGCTATTGTTTTATCATGCTTATGATACTGGCTTGTTATTTATTTCCTTGGAGTGACTTGTCTTTCATCAACTATCTGCTGCATATAGCTTTTCATGGCATGCTGCCCAGAATTGGTTGCACTGAGGAGATCAAATTCGCTTAAAAAGAGAAATGAAATGAAATTGCGTAAATTCGGTAATATTGACGTTTCAGTGCTCTCTATCCTTTTAACACAGTATTTTGACACATATTCTTTCGTAATGGCTCAACTATACTTTCCAATATGATATTAGTATAAATCATGACATGAAGTTTCGATTCTGCTGTCACAAATGCAATATGTGGATACAATCAACTTTCTCTTGTTTAAAAAATTACTTCAGTCAGAGAAACTGTATACTTTCGAAGCGATTAATAGTGATACATTCCAATCATATTGTTTTTTCGCATTTCCTTTCTGTTTGAATCGGAACAACTTTTAGAAACAAATGACATCTTCTATGTAAACAATCTTTGAAGATGAATTATGAGGAAGCAAAAACGGACAATGACGCAGAACATTTGAAGTTATATGAAGATATCAATTCAAATTAAACATCAAAGGAAAAGGAAGATCTGAAACTAGAGATTAGACCTATAGATACAACACATCAAAAACAGTATTATCTCGTTTTTATTTAATTAAGTGTATTTGTCCAGTGTGCTGATCAATAACTCATTGTGTTTTCACTACTTAATTGAACTTGGATGTCTCTTTTCCATGATGCAATGTTGCATATGCATTCTCCATCATGACAGCAAAACATATCCGCTCACACTCTAAGCCTCATACTGCAAGCAATGCTGTTTCACTGCACAGTATTTGTCCAAATTGTATCATTATAGGTGATTGTCTCTGACAATTTGGTTGTCTTAAGGGAACAATATATTAACTTCTGAGACTAGAAAATATTGTTTATTTTGTTTTTATGTGGTACCAGTAAGGGATAAAATAATAAATGTATTTCAATCAAACAAATGTTATACTATGACACCTCAATTATAAATCGTAAGAATAGGATGCCAAACTAATGTAACATAACAATAAAATGCTGATTATTAATTAGCTATCAGTCGTATTGCATGTATACCTTAGTACAGCCTACACCATGACATTCGACAACTGGGCCACTACGGAAAAACCAGTATAGTGGAAAACATTGCCAATATTGTCTGAGCATACTATTCTCACCATTCGTGAACGATTTCAGCTGTTGCCTTAAAATTGCTGCTACTGCTATCTGTTTATAATCACATTTTTTAGTTATGTTGAACCATCTAACTCTGCATATCGTAATGATGATTGTTTTGATAAAGCTTTCATTACTTCCTGAATATACCCCGTGTTTTGGGATATAATAATAATTTTAATAAACATCGATAACCATTGATGTTTGCAAGAATATTAGGCGATTGGAAATAAGCAACTAAAAAGGTGATTTGTTTTTATATAAAAATAGAATCAATGGTAGGTAAATAACAAATATTATTATTTCTATGCAATGATTTTTTTGGACGAAATTTACTTTCTACAATTAATTATTTATTATACAGTTTTACAACATTTTTGAATCAGAACACTGTCCAAGTCTCGGTCAATGTACCCTAAGAGGGAAACATTAAATTCAAATTATGGATTTTAAAATAATTTGCAAATTTGTGAAAGTTGAGTGGATGAATAGAAAGTTTCAATGATACGATGATTTATTCTATTGTTAGAACTTCAAGTACCTGTCTTATTAAGGAATGAAGGAATGGCAAGTTTATTCAACTGGATATACGCATGCAGAATTCGAATGGCAGGAAATGTGCCAGTTATAAACAACCTGAGGAGAGCATGGATTATAAGACAAAACAATTAGCCAAACATTGTATAATAGAAACCATTTGTTTGTTTTGTTTGACGATTTTTAAAGGAATTCACTGATTGTGAGTTGGTAAATCATTCCATCAACGTACATTATATGGTTTATGGTGAAAAGGAGCTTGCATATAACACTGTTTGGCACCGAAAAGTGTATCAGTATATATCAGACTGTATGAACTTAAAACTGATATTTGTTGAATTGAATCAGATATATAACTGGCAGTAAGGTCATTCATTTGGACAGATAAGGTTAATTGTCTAATGTTAAAGAGGACACCAGTTGTATATATCACACATCACACATCACACATCGATGAATAGTCTTAAAGTAAATTAATTGTCCCTGGTTGTCCTTTGATGATGTCGAGACTGAGGATTTGTTACTTATACCATGAAGACTTATCCCTTTCACGAACTGGTCATATGGTCTCAGTTTCAAACTTAGATGATATATTTGTAAGGATATATTGGCAGCACAAATGGAAGCATTTGTGTAAAATTATGTTCTAGTACTAGTCAAATGAAGCCAATGATGCAATCTCAGTCCATCCCCTCAAGGCATGGTGACTATGATTTAATCGATACCATTAAAGACCTAAATTTGACACAATGACATAAACAGAATCATTTAGAGTTTTCTACTATTAATGAGCAATTAACAACATAATCTCCTTTTGCATTGTCACTAAGAGTCTGACAAAGTTGATGCAGGTGTCCATTTTGCATGAAGGGGGTTGCTTTAAATTATTTAGAAAATCATGTCACCTGCAGTTAATTTTCTTATAAGCAAACATTGGTTATATGTTTGGATTGGGATAACGCTTATGTTGCACTGATGTAAGGTTTACCAGTTAAAAACATATTCCAACTCTCAATTCAACTTTTTATATATATTGTATAAACAACATCGCATTATTTAATTTGCCAGTGTGTTCAGTGTATCTATTTCAGGTGTTTATCGACTTTGAGGGAACTAACTTTGACATTTGAAACACACACTAATTAACAAATCTTCACGTTGAAACTGGAACCTTATCAAAGCAGAGATTAACTGGTGAAATGAAATCTGTATTTAGAAACAAAGTAAGTGGTCGCTTAATTTCCAGACAATGGCGATTGAGATAAATTGACGCTCGAGATTGCTTTAACCTTTCCTAGTAAGCGAGATGCCATTGATCAGTGCATTAACAGAAACTGATTCCCCGAAGGCCTCCACAATTTTCAAAAGTAGTTGTTTCTCTGCAAGGTTATTTGAATGAATCTGCTTCCTAACTTTGGTTGTGGGGACTAGTTATATACAAATATGTAAATCCGATAAGTGTTTCAAAATCGGTGCCAAATCTGCGGAGTGATTAAGGAGAAATAACCTTGATTTTAATTCGTGCATTTTAATTACTAAAACATGAATCAGTGAAGCCAATAAGGGTAATACCTGGAGTTTCCTGTAATGAGACAAAGAAATAATCATGAGATTTAGTATTTGACATACATTGTATGTCATAACTACTTTTTGTTCGTTTCATGAGTAAAACTATACATTATCAACAAAACAATACAAAACATCGTTTATCAGATAAAAGACGATACTAATGAGGTCTTTAAACATTGTCATAGTCGTCTGAGACGGCAATGTATTTAAATGATGTACAGACCATACCTTACATTATCTGCGTTATTGCACACTATCACGACCATATGTTTTTCAGTAATGTATTTTTAGAGGGAGAATACAACCGGTCTTTCAAAAGCAGATCACTCAAGTTGTAAGTCAAAATTCAAGACATGTTTTTTCAAACAAAATATTCAGCTTTAAAAAGAACAATCGCAGTCGCCTTTGTGTATAACATTTAATGAGAAATCCTTATTTCAAAGACTCGTCACGTCCTAACCAGGAAACGGCAAAAAAATTGCAGGGTTTATTTATAAAAATAGAATAACACAAGGCATGCTGCTGTCGACATTAAAAGAAGTTCTTGATATCGTATCCTTCATTTTTCGAGGTAATACACGAAAGAAGTACATGTAAACAGAAAATCTGTGTCGGTTTACTTGTAGGTCACAAGACAGCGGTTAAGCAGCAATCCGATGCAAGAAACAACTATAAAAACAACGAAACTCCAATGATATAAAGAATAGCATCCTAATGGCTTAATTTATCTGTTTCTGTTTTAAATCTTCAGATTCTGCATCATACAATTTGACCTTTTAGTTGAGTTTTGTATTTCCAACTTTCTTTTTCATGTATGAACCAGCTAATTTCAAATCATCTACTAAGTACTTTCATCAATATTTGACAATGCTGTATCTACTGATGTGTCAAGTAAATCCTGCACTTGGTCAGAAAAAAGCTGATCTCTAAAAGAATTTACCTTCTCATTGTCCCATACAAACTTGAATGATTTAGCAGTCTGAGTATTCCTCTGTGTTGGAGGCTGTTGTTTATCATCTACTCTTAGTTTCAGAGTAACTGGAAGATGAGTTGAGTCGGAGCGAGATTGTATATCAAAGTCTACAACATTGTTAAATAACGGAGAAGAAGCTATAACATAGTCAATAGCACTTGTACAATTAACACCAATAAATGTAAAGTCACCTACATTTTTATCTTTACCACATTTTCCATTCATTATATGAATATTCAGAACTGAACATAAATCTGTTAAACATTTTCCAAAATTGTTTACAATTTTGTCAAAAGCGTTTATGAGTGAAGTTATGATATATGAAATCAGACATGAAGTAATTAGATCTTCATATTTGGTAATATTTTCAATAGTTTCGATTCTCTGTGATGTAATACCAATTTTACAATTTGGGCTTAATGTATCATACCATGATGAACTCTCTGGATTCATATACACACAAGAATAAAGTAGATCAAATGTTGTTCCAAAAAGAAGTTTATCAAATAGTACGAAATCTGCGTTTACTGACATATGTTACCATTTTACATATTTAAGCAATTCTTTTCCAATCAAAACTACAATACCACCAGATAGTATGCCATGAGATGATAATTTATCTGTATTTTTTATAATGATTTCATAATCTCGAAAAACATTACCTAGATCGGAATCTGTACACCATGTTTCTGTAAAGCAAATACTGTCAAAAGTTTGAATATAGTTGCAGAAATCAGAGCACATTATATTATAGCTTGATGAGAAATGATGGAAATAATCATATTAATGCACTATTATTCCTAAATCTTTTAAAATGAGTAAAGTAAAGCCACTGTTGTTTTGTTTATAAAATATAAATAAAAAACAACTCAATTAAAGTTCTGCTGATGTTATATAATATCACCGTAGTTAACTAATCTCCAAATAGTTTCTTATTGAATTATATTGAACTATTTTGACCCACACACGATTTCCCTCGTTCATATGTTTGCAATGGAGGATTAGAATCCATAACTGCTTTTTCGGTTGGCATTAGTTGCAATAAATCAGAGGGAGAAAGACATTCCGTCACCGATTGTACGCCTTTCTTTGACTATCTCAATAAAAGTTAAGTGAATCTAAATTGAAATAGGTTTTACAACACGAGACAATAAAGTTACAGGGTCCCCATGTAGAGTAATTGTATTAATATTCACACGGTTTAGTTTTCTTTCTCAGTTAATGATCGGCATTCCATTGGGATACAGACATTTACATACATAAATACGACCATACATCATACTAACTAAGCAAGATGAAAATATGACTGACGGTCGAAATTACAACCATTTTACCTCCATGATAAGGGTTAAATCAACGATAACACCGGGAATAGGTCGTGTTGGGTATCACCGATGCACAGTTTCGAAACAGACTTTGGGAGTCAAAAAGAATTAAACTCATTGAGATCATCTGAATAGAGGTCGACTTCCCAATGCAAAACATAACTATTGCCAGTCTCCATTACTTGCTGATTTAGGCCTTGCAGTATTTCCTTAAGATCACTGTGCTTGGAAATCGGGGCCCACATTGCATTTCAGGTTCAACGATTCACAACAGAGCGAGGGAAATACTGCAAGACTTAAATCAGCCAGTAATGGAGACTGGCAAGAGTACGGCCTAAAAATAAAAAATAAAAAAAAATGTTTCTGGTCCTTACAGGCTGACAAAAATGATGCGATGAAGCGATTTCTTTTTTTATGTACGACATTTTTTTTTTTAATGAAGAGATAAACAAACACAATTTATACAATTACTTAAAAAATTAATGCACCCTCTTAAATAGATGTTACTATTCCAAATAGTCGATAATCTCACCCCTACACTCCGATCAACAGAAACAAGTGACATTCTCTATGTCCAATGTTTTCTGAAGCTAAGAAAAATAGTTATCTGCCCCTTACGTTTGTTAAAACCTAGAAAAAAAGACCTGAGGCGTTGGTTTGAAGCTGATGCGGGAAGGAAACCAGAAACATATTCTTCTTTTTTTGTGGCCTTATGCCTGGCGTTTGGAAGTTGAATATAAGAGGTGCCTACTGTAGTTGCAGAACCTTACAGTATCACTGGGTTGAGATGTGTTACCAGAGAAATTAAAGAAGTCTGGGACTGAGCCCTGATTAAAATGCAATTCAAATGTTTTGTGTTATAGTTATAGGGTGGGTAACAATGAATCGCGGAAATGTTACAAAAGCACATATATATAATTATCTTATAATTCTTTTGAAACAATATTTAATGTTACCGTAAGTTTATGTTTAAAAAGCATAATGTAAATGTTATGATGTAGACACTTATAATATATTTCAAATGGATCCATTTTATTCAGTAATGAAACAGAATATTCATACTCACGGCACGGATACTTAGTAGTACAAGTAGAGTACCAATAACTCCTTGTGGTTTGTAATAATTACAAACAATACATCATCGTCAATATCCATATATGTGAAGTTGATGGATGTTTTGCTGACACACATGAACCAATATTAATCTTGTGGTGTCATCGTGCATTTTACACAATATATTTTTGTAAAATCCTCCAATACTACTAACACGTACACCCTCATGTACTTTGTACAAACTCCTGCATATGACGGAAATATTACCATTTGTTCTTTTAAAATATAATCTTATTTAACATAAAGACAACAGGAATGTGATCGTAGACATATAAATCTTCCATGTATGGCCTAACACACACATTATTGATTGTATTTCGGGGATTTTTTTTACAGATACAGGCGGATTGAACAAAACGAAAGGGAAACAAACCAACACCATCTCTACAATGGGACGCACAAACTATATTGTAAGAGGTGTGTGCCATTGGTAAACTTCTATTTTGCTTCATAACATTTATATTGAATAGCAAGTCACTACAAACAATGCTGCTCGGTTCTGGGTTCTGACACGTTTACATCACCAGTTTCAACATTAATGAGTTTACGTTAAAACGTTCTATTTTATCCTTTTTGACATGGAGTCTTATGCAACTGACATCTATCATTTTGATAGAGACATATTATTTCTTCTCAATAAGATAACTTTTTCATTGATGTGATGACATCATTGACGTCATATAACCATAATATGACGTCATTAGGTCAGTCTTTAAGAGAGCCGATCTGTATATTCTTAAATAATACGACAATAGTTAGTGAATGACAGATTATCTTTTTTGTTTCGTCAAGTTTGTTATAGTTCATGCAGTACAACAGTGAACGTATCATAACAAATAAAATTAAATCACGTGATAGCCTTATAGCTATTGTTGAAGAGTTTTGATAATGTAATAGGATCGATATAAACGTTTTTGTTCGTGCACACTATTTAGAAAAAGTTACAAGTGCTAGATACATTAAGTCACACAAGCAATTAATTTCGACCTGGTAATAAATCGTTTAATCTTTCCTAAATTTATGTCACTGGATACAAAGGGTGTTACACTTTGAAGTATATTAGTTTCGCATAAACACACTAATGAAATCGTTGTACAAACGGCCATATAACATTATACATCATGAATGGCTACCATGGGAAATGCAATTAATGTCAGTCATATCTGCTTTCATCCCGTCACCATTTCACCACTCACATACAACTGGTGTTAATGTAGGCGGTTTTATAAGTTGTAATAGGACTCTCCATACCTTTATCAACCTTTGGGTGTTAGGATGGTGGTTTTGATCACTCAACAATAGCAACATTGAAATGCGATTGATGCAGTTTTAATAGTGTCAACAATACATGAGACATGGCGGTAGGAAAACCCATTTATGAAACAAATATTCCCCCACCCATTCCACTAACTATTTTGCAGTCCTTCAATCATTTCGATATAATCGTGGACTCGAGATTTCATTGAGAAGATGTTTGGAGAAAATAGACCTATAGCAGGAAACTTGAACAACTTAGCATTTTTAAAGACTAATAACGTGTCCGTGCATTATATTGGTGGTGAATGTACAATTCAAGGTATTTCCAATTTTGAATTCCAGTGTAATTTACATTATAGTAGAAGTCACTGAAAAAATAGCATTTTATTGGCTGAGTGGTCTGTTTTTGTAACTAAAAGGATTCATTTTCTCACCTAACCACACCTAACCAAGATATCCTCAAGATATTGAACCAATATTAGCTGAAGAGACAGGTTGCTGGTCACTTTAAAATGATAATGTTAAGCGATGTCAAAACTAGACATAAATGTAAGTGGTATTGACAATATCCCTGGTAATGAAACATGTGTGATGGCCGCACTCATATATGTTTGTGTTATGTTCCCTGCAAGTAAGATTCGAGCTTGTTTCTTTGGTATATTTCAAGGCAATAAACCCGTGCTTGTTCAATGAGATACTGTAAAAATAATATAATTTTATCTTCAATCAATCTTTATTTGCACTTAAGGAGGCCACAGGCCTATAGTACATACATGTATATACAAGCCTTTTTAGGCAGAAGAGAGTGTATTTTTTCTGAGAATAAAGGCATGGTACAGGAACATTGACAGGTTTTCAACATGCCTTTTGCTAGAGCTGCTGATTAAAGATATGAATTTATAAATATTATGATTCGTAAAGTAATATTTTTTTATATACTTATATCTTAAATCAAGGTAGGCTGGACAGACACAAAGAAAATGGTACTCATCTTCGATTACATTTAAATTACACATTTTACATAATCTATGTTCTCTTTCTAAGCCAACATATCTACCAGTTTCAATTAACAATTCATGTGATGAGCAGCGAAATCTTGTGAGTGAAATTCTGAATTTCCTAACATTCAAAGTAGATAAATAGATTTCATTGCATATAGACTGTTTGAACATTCTGTAATAGAAACATTTATTTGATAAAGATACTTTATGGAGCCAATCTTGTTGATAAATATCTTGCAACCTTTGTTTAAAGGATATAAGTAACTGTGTGTGAGAGTGTATACATTGATCAAACCATACATAACCAAAACCGGTCGAACATAACAAATCTTTAACATCTGTGGCCCAATTATTTTTTCCATTTTTGTCATACAACATCATCATATTATAACATTTTTTGGGTAATCTATGAGATGGCATTCCTAATATTTTCAACCAGTATTTTATAGCTTTTACCTTTGAGTCCACATATAATGGAAATCTGCCACATTCACCGTAGATCATTATGTTAGAAGTAGTAGATTTCACGCCAAGGAATTTTTTCATTGCAAATAAATGTACTTTTTCTATGATATCAAATGTATTAAACCCCCAAACCTCGGCACCGTAAAGGAGTATTGGATTAATCTTAGCATCAAATATCCTAAAGAAAGCTTTATAAGGCAAATCACCCAAAATATGTATATATCTCATTATTCCTATTAATATTTTCTTTGCTTGCGTCGATGCGTTCCTGGCATGCAAAGACCATGAAAGGTGGTTTGTGAAATAAACTCCTAGATATTTATATGATGTGGTTGTTTCAATGGTCTCGCCTTTATAGTACCACTTTTCGTTTGCAGCAAGTTTACCTCCATTCTTGAACACAATTATCTTAGTTTTAGCTCTATTAACAGTTAGTTTCCAATCTTTACAGTATTTTTCCAATTCATTTATTTCTGATTGTAATCCCCGTACCGTGCTTGAGAAGAGAATGATGTCATCGGCAAACAATAGGAGAAATAACTGTACTATATCTGGGTGTAATTGGATACCATTAGAGCAGTTATCGTGAATCTGTATTGCTAATTCATTAATGAAAAAAGAAAATAGGAATGGGCTCAATATACAACCTTGTCTTACTCCTATCTGGCTTTCAAAAGTTTCAGATATGTCATTGTTGTTTCTCACGCACATCTTTACGTTATCGTAAATACTTCTTAAAAGTTTACTCATTTTGCTACTTAATGAATGATTATCAAGAAGAGTCCATAATTTTTCTCTGTGTACAGAATCGAAGGCTTTTGCAAAATCTACAAACAAAACATAAAATTTAGAACCTTTTGTATTCAAGTATCTCTGAATAAGTGAGTATAGAATAAATATGTTGTCAGTCGTTGTGTATCCTTTCCTAAAACCAGCTTGACATTCTGTTATCTTATCAAAGGATTCTGCCCAGAATACCAAACGTTTATTTATAATTCCAGTGAATATTTTACTGAATACACTAAGAAGAGTAATGCCTCTATAATTTTCAGTTTGATTTTTATCACCCTGTTTATGGATAGGTATAATAATGCCAACCGACCATGAATGTGGAAACACACCTTTATCAAGAATAACATTAAATAACAATTCAAGATGCGGCAGTAAAATATCTGAGGAGTGTAAGAAAAATTCAGGGATAGTGTTATCTACTCCAGATGATTTGTTCAGTTTAAGATGCTTGATACTATTAAGTATTTCTTCTCGTGTTATTGGTGCATCAAGAATGTCAGTAGTCATCAAATCATCCCTATTTTCAGCAATATTCTCAGTTTGGTTACATGGATATATCACCTCATCAGTTTCAGATGTAGAAAACAAATTCTTAAAATAAGAATACCATTCATTTATGTCAATGTCATTTCCATTCTTTACTTTACTGTCCAAATTTTTCAGAGAGGACCAAAATTTCTTTGGATTATTCACACAGTGTTCTAGCTCTTGTTGTTTAGATTTCAAGTAGTAATTTCGTTTTTGTTTGCAGATGGTCTTATACTTGTTTCTAATGTGATGATAATCATTTAATGATTGGATATCTTTTAATTTACGAAATTTATTGAGATATCTGCATCTTTCTTTTTTCAATTTGTCACATTCTTTATCATGCCAAATTTGAACTCTGTTTCTTGTCCTACCTGTTATTTTTTTCATGTCGGAAGCGGCTGTACATAGTGCTTGTACAATGAGATCTATACTTTTCTCAATATTTGTAAAAACAAATTCTGTTGACTCGTTAAGTAACTCTTGGGAACTTTCAAGAAGTATATTTGATCTAAAAAGCTCGAGTTTATCATTATCCCAAACAAATTTATATGACTCATTCTGTTTTCCGGCTGTCCCATGATGGGAATGAAGCGTACGTAATTTCACTGTAAGAGGAAGATGATCTGATTCTGTACGAGAAGGGATTGCAAAATCAAGCACTTTGTCGAAAATTGGTGATGAACTTATAATATAATCTATTACACTTGTTCCGTTATGGCCAATAAATGTAGAGTCACCTATTTCTGAATCCGATCCGCATCTACCATTCATTATATGGATGTTAAGAACTGAACATAAATCTAAAAGGCCTTTCCCAAATGTATTCACAAATTTGTCAGTCGAGAATCTCTTTAAACTAAAAAAGTCTAATAAAAAGTCCCACATTGAATTGTCTTGTCCCTCTGTATGTTTGATTATATCATCCTCAATGAAATCGGGCTCAGTACCTGTTCGAGCATTAAAATCTCCTCCACATAAAATATACACATCTGACATGTTTGATAAAAGATCTAATAAACTGTCTTGAAAAAGGGTAATTCCATTTTTACAACATAAGCCTGGTTTGTTGTAGAAAGTCGACCCATCTGGGTGGATATATGTACATGTATACAATAAGTCTTGATCAAGATCAAACAATATTTTGTCAAAAAGAATGAATACTGCATTTTCAGTTATCTTACTTAATACAATATATTTTTTAAACTCTTTTCTGACCAAAACACATATTCCACCCGATAGTCGCCCACTTTGCGATATCTTCTCTGCATCTTTATAAATTATAATAAAATCTGAAAATACTGATTCTAAATCTATAGAAGAGATCCATGTTTCATACAAACCAATAATATCAAACTTGTTGATGTAAGAAATAAATAATTTTATCTTTCAACCCATAAATGGATATATTTCAAAGAATTCCAACGGCGCATTATCTTCCCTTCTTAAAGGTACATCCATTGTGTTGTTGGGGATCAAATATGCCAAACGTTTTAAATGGTCTTACTTTATCGATAAGTTCCAACTGTTTCCGAAAACTACCATTTTGATGAAACTCGAATTAGTATATTGACGATATGAAGGTAAAAGTGTCGATTTCTGATCGAAAACCGGACAATGCACCGCGTGTGGCGCGCGCCAATGAGTCAAACGTAATTTTGGAATCTTATTTAAACCAGATAAAATAAAACTGTTGGGTTGATAATGTTTAATAGGTCATATAACTACTGTGAGTGTAAATAGGACATGCACTTTCGGTTTCTGCACATGCATAATGATGTTACTCGATTTTAATTGGAAACTAGTAATTATGATATATTTGGCGATTGGGGATGAATATGCAAGCTTAGTGAATATGTTTGTATTATAAACAGCACATATGGTGTGTTCGAACGTATTAAAGCCAAATCAAATTTTATGAAACACAATGGATGCACCTTTAACACATTACGAAACGATTGCACTGCCCAATATCATTTGCAAAACTATTTACGTATTGTTATTTTGACAATTTTTTTTTTTTTTTTTTTACAGATATACAAAATAAAATGCTACTCTGTACAAGGTTCGTATGCATTATTGACTTCAATAACATTTGAAAAACCGATGAGAGGTCAAAGAGAATACAAATGCATGACCTTTTAAACATTAATCACAATATTGAATAAAGACAATATTGTCAAACATGTGTATGATGCGTGTACCTGTCATAATGCAGTAACTGCCGCGTAGTCAGTGAAGCATCGGATGACCACAGATGAATGGTTTCTAAGTCGATGCCCTTAATCAGGACTAGTCTGCTTTAAATGCATATTTGCATATTTCCCCTTCTTCACATATATTAAACAAAACTACATGTTAATCTAGCATGTATTTTAAAATAAAATTACGAATGGTGAGAAGTAAGTAGAGTAGCTTGCACATAAGTAAATTTGCCTTGATATTAATCGCAAAATCCCATTAAGAAGATAGTTCAGAATTTTAGCATATAGCGTGTACGTGTCAAACTGCAGTAAATTTCAACCCAGTCAGTGAGCCATCAAATTCCCACAAAGGCATTGATGAGGTAGTTTTCAGTTCGATGCCCTTATTGAAAGACAGTCAGCTAAAAGCTGTTTAATCATTATCAAGGGAAAGGAAATGTGTTCCGTTGATGACAAAACGCAACATTAAACACGGGCAGGCATAGTGTCATGATCAATTATGAGTTCATCAGTTCTAAGCCAGTGCAATTTCATTATCACTCATTTCTTAACTTAACTGAGGGCCAAAAAAGAACATTATAGGCAGAACATAAGTGTTGTTCCTTAGGGTGGCTGGCTCTACATACTGCATATCCATATTGCGTTTGGAAATGTTGAGTTTTTAATAACACCAGCATTTATAAATATATCAAAACTATATAATGGTCATAAAGAATCGATTAATCAGTTGCTATACAATTGAATGGATAGTATTACAGAGTTAACTTGAACACAACTAATTTTCCGATGTATAATATACACTTAGAAATTAAATAAACGGCAAAATCGTTCTGATTTGAAAGAATACCATATGTCAGGAAAACGGTTAAGGATTTTAGATAGAACATTCATTTAGCAGTCTTGAAACGAAAGGTCATTCAAATAACGGTTCACTGTCTGTTGGATAACTGCTGTTACTGTCAAAATCCAAGTTCCATTATGAAATTAAATGAAAGTCAATATGTGTTGCTATAATGTGATCAGTGTCATTCTTACAAGTGATGTGATAACATTATACTAACTGACTTTTTAACAAAGAAACTTTTTAGAGCAGTGTGCACCTTCAAACTCACAAAACCATGACATTGTCAATTTTAATAAACTTGACAAATAGACATGGACTTGTCACTCAGACACGGTTATGTTACATATTGAAACGTTCACATTTCAATTCATCATGATTATGTGTAATAACTGTCAGCACCACCATTTTAGTAGTCATTGTGTTAAATATCAGTTAAAAATTTATTAGGATATACTTTATGTAGTTCTATGTCAGTATGTATAAACAATATAAAATACAAAATTTATAAACGTTACTTAAAAGGTTACAATAAACAGAAAAAGAGTACTTGAAACGGGTTCGAAAGTATTATGTGTTTTTATTATATTTAAATTATGCTTTTATTACCTTTTATTTCATGTTTGAAGTAGTTGTTATAACTTATTAATGGTTTATTCTGTCACTCACTTTAATTCCCTGAAAGGTCAAACATTGCTATGATAGACAGCAGTGTCGTAAAACGGTCTTCAATTATATTTTGCACTGAGATACTATCATCTGACTTAACGAGAATAATAAATACAAATTAAAACGCTGTGAATTTACTGGTTCATGTTCAATTTGAAAGAAGTAATATTATAGAAAATAGTATAGACGTTTTAAATACATCGAGGGGTAATAGAAACAGTGTCAAACATAAATATATCTGCCAGAATGTCGATGTGAATGTGTGTTTTTATGAGGATTTATCTCGTAATGAGATATACCAAATTTCAGTCGTGAGAGTATGATATTTTATATTTCATATCTGTTTAAACTGCAACTGATATTTCATAGGGTTTTTACTTGGACATAATGTTTTATATCTAAGGTAACATTTTATGACACATGGCAATTATGTTAGTTTGCTACTTACTTACTTACTTCCAGTCGTATGTATCCCTCGTGGATAAATATATCTTGCACTTTCGTTTCTATCGCCCCTATGTGTTCGTAGTTTCCCTTTGGCAACCATGTGCGATGCGGGCATGTGTTTGTTTGTGTGGAACAATCGTAAGAAGTACATGTATACACACAAACTTTCATTCCACAAGCCAGATGTCCGTTGTGTTACACTACTAAAATGAAAATGAAAAATACAATAAAAGAAAAAGCAAATAACTAAGATATCATTGATGTTGATTTAATTTAGATATTATCAGCTATCATAAAAAGGACACAATGCATGTGAATGTGAATATATATCATTTGAAGTGACGTTGGTTTGAATATTAACTTTGGGTAAAACCCATTAAAACTTTATCTAAGGGTGTGATTAAAACTGATCGCTTGTTGTCATTGTATGTATTAGTATTACTAGTATTGGTTCCAGCTAAATTAAACTTACTAATTTATCACACTGACGTCATTTCTCGGTCTGAAGTGAATTTCTTACAGTGTTCTCCTATTTGATGCTATCTTGCTCGTAAGTATGCTGTCTTAATCATACCTTTTAAAATGTGTTCAAGCTGTGAAATAGTATGGTAGTCGCTACTGTGATGAAATCCTGAAAATTTAATGGATGACAATTAAAAATGATGTCATATTTAAAGTGATTATCAAACGATTTGATGTACATTTTTAATGGTCTTGATTCTGTTTCATCTGAAAAAGAGACAATTTGATCGTTTAGTCATCCATACAAAACATATTTCACATATAATGTAATATGTGTCTTGTTTTCATCTAGCATCCGTTTTCCCTGTTCTGAATTAATCAAAACGAAACATGTATGAAATCAGTCTGCATACACATTCAAACTGTATACATACATGTCTCGTATTACATAAATGTGTTTACATCCATGACATACAGACGAACATGCCAAGGTTTATAATATCAATGTGGAATCTGTTAAATCCTAATGCATTTTGAGAATATCAAAATTGCATTTCGAAGCTTACATAATAAACAAAACCATTAAATGCTGACTATCACGTGTAAATCGTGAAAATGGCTAAATATGAATAAAGTTATACACAAATTGTCATGGAATATCACCCTTTATTTATTCAGGTGTTATTCTGGACCAATAGTTTGTTGTAATTTAATAAACTGTATATGTTGATGTAACTTAGGACTGCACTATTATTACAGTTCGTAGCTTACAGTAGTGGAAGTATATCAAATGTTTAATAAAACTGACAGGCACTAAACTACAACCACAACTAAACGCCTAAATAAAGCCGAAACACCATTAAGAAATATCACTATCGACCTATTTCGAAAAATAAGTCATTTAGATAATGAGTCTAATTTGCAATAAGACAATAAGTTTTATGTTAATGTGTCCAATTGTTCAAATTATCAGCAATATCATAATGACCTCTTCAATTAATTCCACCGATACAAAGCTCTCAGATTCACCAATTAAAATATATTATCGCCTCTGTAGTTGTATAAGTCAGATAACCTTAACAACTTCCCGACTTAATCAATAATCAACTTAGCAATAACGTTTTACATTTTGCATTACATTTTTCAGATTTAGATGTTTATTTGTGTGAGTATTATATTACATGTACTTGATTGACAAGAACAATGATTATCACTAGAGTGGACATGGTGTGATACCATTAAACAATGCTGATAATCAATTAAAAGTGTTTGATACTCATAATCTATGACTGTGGTTTTAACAAATAGGTTGAACAATTGTTATTGGTTATTTTTGCTAAAGAGTATATTATAAAGATGTGATAAACGATCGTGTCAGACAACTTGAAACAGCATACAATATACAGCGTATATATAATAACTATATATATAATAATTTATAATCAAAACTTTCCAGATGCTGTACATACTAATTATGTCAATGTGTTCACTTTGTATGGACATGTATGTATCAGATGTAAAGGACGTACCTTTGTCATTTAAAACAGACACAAAGCAAAGTCACGCCTCCAATGCTTGAAGTTAATGCAAGCAGAGCTAAACAGCTTAAATGAAATCCTTATTTAGAAATACAGTTATTGGTCGCTTGATTTCCAGACATTGATGACAATTGAGATAAGTTGACACCCCAGAGTGCTGGTATAGTAAACGAGGTGACATTACCAAGTGCATTACCAAAATACTTCTTCGCACCTGAAGGCCGCTTTATGTTGTTTGAAATGATGGTATGTAGGTATGTAAACCGATTATTTGCAAGGGGAACACACTTGTAGATTGGAGTGAAGCGTTAGCGTTATATTGATGTATTTATATTCAAATATGACATATTTCATCATTAATTGTTCTTCCCTTCATGAATATATTTGAGAAATTAACGACATAACAATACAAAATAGAGAAGACATAACAATACAAAATAGAGAACAAATAATTTGATGTTTATATCAATTTTAAAAAATGAAGATACTACTGCAATCTCTCAAATTCTATCACAAAACCTTACACTGTAATCGAGTGATGTAGAAGACTCACAATACATGTATTCTGTTAGTTGTAACATATCAAGATAATATACTCTCATGCAAAATAAACGTACCCACATTTTAAAGAGAGTATATAATGAAATACAGATGCCGGGAAAAGTAGATGTTGAGTTTATTTAATTGACACTCACTAGAAGTACTCACAATTTTCATACATCAGAGTATAATACTTTAAGTTTTGTGTTTGTTCAAATACACTTGCTTAAACCCTTTTTTTACAAAATGTTTTTTGGTCAGAATGTTTGGCATTTGAATTTTAAAATCATAAAAGGTAGACATTTTAATTATACAATTTATTTTTCGATATACAAAACCTTCTTTGACTTAAATTTGTTTCAAGCATCTTCATTGTAGCATATCATAAAACAGGTTGAACATTTCCTTTTGATTCTTCTATCTCTGAAATTGACAAACGATGATTTCGTATATCTCAGACATTTGCACATATTAGGTTGAAGTTTATTTTGCACGCGAGTTAATACTGATTAACACCGTTAACGTTTTCAGAATAACTTGTCATTGCTTGTTATCAACGTAACGTTATGAAATGTTTAAGAAATATTATTATTATTATTATTATTAGAAACATTTATAGAGCGCTAGAATCCAGCAGGAGCTGCTCAAAAGCGCATCAGTTCCGGGGAAACACCACAAGCAACAGTCACAGATTGAATGCTTCTCTGTATAGGTGTGTCTTAAGCTGGGCTTTAAAAGTGGAGAGCTGTTGTTCTGATCTCAGGTGATCAGGTAGTCTGTTCCAGAGAACTGGGCCTGCTTTTGCGAAACATCTGTCTCCAAACATCTTTGTCCTTGTCCGTGGCACCACAAGTAAATTCTGTTCAGCTGATCTTAATTGAGGGACTGGTTGATAGATTTCAATCATGCTTGATAGGTATGGTGGAGCTAGACTCTTCAGACATTTAAAAACCAAGAATTGAATAATAGTTCAAATATCAATCAATATAAAACTTATTTCACTCATAGTACACGTGAGTTCGTTTTGCATTCTTTAACACATATTGGTGCTTGACAGGTTATAGAAACACATTAATATATTTTCAATCTTTTCCATTGTTATCCTAAAATTTCAAATAACATACGTGAAACAATCTTACTTTAATCCATTTAAATAAGAGTGTTCAGGTACATGTGTACAATTCTATACACAAAGGAAAAGGTAAAGCAACCCCTTATATTTTCATATAGCTGAATGTCAGAAACATGTAAGCTCTGGTATGACCGAAAATTAGTCTGAGATTTGTTTTCTTCAGATAGAATCTGGCAAGACGGAAACGCAACAATACGTAGCTGTTATCATTATTTAATAGCGATGACGTCATGTTTACACCATGAAACAATGTCCACAAAAGTGTAAAGACAGTGCAAGACAACATCAACAGACTGCTTATAATCCAGAATAAATCTGGGCCATTGTGATAAAGTCTCCAATACCTTCCTTCTATCATCAGTTCTTTAGTCTCTTCACTGCTTACCAGTCAAGGCACGTGCAGACTACAATATTCTGGGTCTTGTATTTGGACCCGTTTTCAACCAAAATGTAGTCTCAGTCTTTCTCAAACCACCTCTTTAAGATAAAAGCATTCGGGGCCATCTTCTTAAGTGAAGTATTGCAAAGAAGAACTGACTTGAGCGTTTGAAACGTACTTATGTTTGCAGAGTTAACCTCTAAATACCATAACGTATTATAACCATTATCATGATGCACACTAATGATATTGTCTCTAATTTATAGACTTCAGATATGTTCACACCTTCAGATACACTTCAGATGGGTTCACACCTTCAGATACACTTCAGATAGGTTCACACCTTCAGATCGCCTCACACCTTCACATAGGCTAATACCATCCGGTAGCGTCATAACTTGGTATTTTATAAATACACAGATTTAAGTATGACATTAATCGGCAGTTACATTTAATTGTATTTCAACTCTGTCATTGCATCCAATAGTACATTGTGATAGTATATTATTGTGATGAGGTAAACAATACCAGCGCCTGACACTATACTGTCACATTATATCACATCAGTTAAAATATCACATATGTGCGTGACTAACTACTAGTTTGAAGAATTAAAGTGTTATCCTTTGTACACAATTAATGGAAAATGGCAGTTTTTGGCGTGACAACAACATTGCAATCGATTAGCAACGGGATTAACAATGGGTAAACATCCTTCTGACAACATAACTGGGCACTATGTCATCAACGCCAGTAGATTGACAAGCTGACATTGACAAAACGTGTAGAAACAGATCCAGACAGATAGATGTTTCATTTCAGTCACACCTCACATAATATACAGTAAAAAGTATGTACATATAACATTTAACATTAAAGTGAGCCACCCTATAAGGGTTATGAGAGGCTATAAAGTATAATACATAACAAGAACTAAAATACATATTGATGTAAACAATACATATATACAATAACAGATCATAATTTATCCACATAAAATAAGTGTTCTATAAGTGTGATATAAAATGGTAAAATATGCATGGTGTTTAAAAAGTAGAACTAATTTATCGATATCACGAAGATTTAAGAAGTTGGGATAGCTAAAACAGACATTTTCATACAAACTCTCGCGCAAATAATGATATAAAGGGCAATGTAAAAGTACATGTCTTTCATCCTCAACACTCTAACTACACTGAAAACACATTCTCTCATTCACATTCTTATTTGTATATCTGCCGGTTTCCAAATGCAGAGGAGCAGTACCTGATCTGAATTTGGAAAGGGCAGAGCGGTATGAACGGGGCATACTCATACTCACGTAACTTTCACAACCATACACATCCTTAAACATTCGATACGTTCTTAGTTTATTACCTCCCGTTCTACCGCTTGGCTGACGTAATGATTCATTCCATCCACTAACCTACTTCTGCATAAAGATATCTCGCACACGCTCACAGACACGTTTAACACTCACATCAGCTTCCACATACAGGTTCCATTCTTTCATCTTAGCCCTAACTCGATAATACCAATGTTTCACTCGTCCACTCGTACATCTCTCGGACCACATAAAAACACACTTAATTAGTCTGAAAGGCATCCTAATAAAACGACAATATTGTCTAAAAATACACATCCATTGTCTAACAATTGGAGGAATCCATCCCATGTCTCCATTAATAGCAACATTTGGAGCATATTTACCCAACCCCAGGAAAAAGCTCAAAGCACGATGGTGTACAGCATTTACAACGGAAACCTCCCGATGACCCCAGATAGATGCCCCATAGCTTAGAACTGACCACACCATCGTATCATATAATTTTGCATAAGTTGTGGATTGCATCCCCCAAGTGCCTTATATTTACAAATAAGAAGGCCTAAAGCTATACCAGCAGACTTAGCTGCTGCCTTAGCCATTATATTGTTATCAAGGTGTTCTGTGAGCAATAGGCCTAGGTAATTATCACTATCAACAATTTCTAAAATATAATTACCAACAGTAAAAACAGCACTTGTTCTTTGTGCACTTACTGTTCTAAAATGTACAATTTTTTATTTATCATTAGTAATACATATACCATTTTCCACACACCAATTGTTCAAAATGTACAAAAGTTTATTTAAATCCTCTGATGATTCTGCAAGTAAGCATAAGCATCAGGATAAGCTAGGGCTGCGATAGTACTACCATCAACACAAATACCGATACCACTCTTCTCTAATGCGTATAGCAAATCATTTATGAAAAAAATAAACAGTAAAGGAGAGAGTAAGCAGCCTTGCTTCAAACCTTTGTTAACATTAAACCAAGATGTTAACATGCCATTAATCCGTACACTACCTCTTACATTATCATACAGTAATTGGAGAGCTAAAAACATTTTCCCTTTCACACCAATTTCACTTACTTTCTCCCATAACACACTTCTATCAATACAATCATACGCTTTCTTAAAATCAATAAAAGCAGCAAAGGTACTCTTTTTATGACACTTTCTGTTTTCAACCAACGAACAAACAGAGTGGATGTGATCAGTGGTGGACCTCTTCTTCCGGAAACCATTCTGTATATCATTCAACACATTATTGGACTGTAAGCGATTATTTAAAACATTACAATACAATTTATACATAGAATTGCTAAGGGTCAAACCCCGATATGATAGAGGATCCATAGGATTCAAAGTTGAACATTAAGGTATTAGGTTTATGATACCTTTACCCCAACTAATATGGATTTTCCCTGTACTAAAACACACATTAAAAATATGGTGTTAAGCCTTTAAAACACTGTGAGACATTCACTGGGGATACCGGGGCCTTGTTGTTGTGGCTTCTGTCCACCGCCTCACTAACCTCGAATAAAGTAATCTTAGCGTCAAACAACACGTGCATCTCGTCAGATTTACCATTAACACACTTCCCAGCAACATTCTGCACACCAGCTTTCCCATTCAATAACTCATAGTAATATTTCCTCCATGTGTCTAAAACATCCGTACACTTCTCAGACATACTCCCACAATCCATATACACTTTCTCCACCCACACAAACCTAACCGACCGACCTTCAAGAACTCTCTGTCATTATTATCACACATCTCATCCCAACGTTTAAATTTCCTCTCTTACATACGCTCGTTTTGCAGTTTGCACATCCTTATCAAACATCTTACGCTTTCTCACAAAACTATGTTTTAAATGCACTTTCTCATTTCCACGACTTCTACACTTATACCACTTTCTCTCAGCCACACACATCTCGTTCCACAGCACACGCAAACCATCATTCCACTAAGGCTTTCTTACACGACGCTGTTTATTATTCTTAGCACTAAAAGTTAAGTAAGTATGAGATTTTAACTTAGTGCGCATCTGTTTCTGCACCAAATCCGCCAGTCGATCTGCACACTGGTCAAGGTCATCACTTGACCCCTCAAGCTGTAAAATAATAGCATTTAATTCAGGATGACATTCGGCATATTCTAAAAAGTTTGATGGCACATTGGAAGTGTCATAATGAGTCTTATATACTGTCTCTGGGTGATTCTCTGAAATGGGAGAGTCTATGTTAACACTGTCACATGACATCACCCACTGTAGAATAGAGTGATCCAGCTTACTCAGTAAGTCAGAGTCAGTATTTTCCGCTCCAATATCGTCTATCAGAGCTGTAGGTCTGAGGACATGGAAGCTGCTAAAGTCACACAATGCCTCATATGGGATCAGGCAGTAATCTACGACCGACACACCTAGATATGTATGTATAGTCATTTAGTGTTGCATTTCTTCCATTTAAAAAAAAATTTTTTAGAGTCAATAAGAAAGTCAATCAATCGTCTGCCTTTCTTATGACTTGCCTTTCAGGAACCGTGTCTATTCCCTCTATGTAGTCACTAAGGTCTGAGACACTACTGTTCATATCACCACATATATACAATATAGTACCTCGTGACTGGTACTCAAGGATTTGAGATAGCAACGTATCTAGAAAATTGGAGGCACATATGTTTCTCGTAGAGTTTTCCAGAGGGAGGTAACAAACAGCCAACTAAAACTGGGAATTAAAATTGACTGTTAACTCTAACCACAAAATACCTTCAGTTGTTGAGTCAACCAGACATATAACTTTAAACTTACATAATAGTGATCTTTTAATGAAAAAACCAACACCACCAGACCCAGTTGGAGCACGTCTGTTCTGACAGAACCACTTGTACCGTTCTAAAAAAAAATCTTCATCATTCTTCAAGTGTGTTTCCGCTAAAATCTCCTGGACAGAACGGCGAAACACATTTCAAGGTGACATCTGGCTAAAAGATCACGTCTTAAGGCATAATTACAACTATGTACATCACAAGACCAGCCAGCCACATTCCAAAACCCGCATAGGGCCTATCTCCTACCCCCGTGTCTACCACAGGTAGAGGAAGACTCCTGCTCAGACTGGTTACTGCCTCCTCACCGTCCACGCCCACCGCGCTGTTGTCGATCGCTCCTGACCCGTTTTCTCTGAGTCTGCCACTCACTGTCTGCACCTGCTGTGTCGTGTCGGTCCAGATTGTCGCTATCACGCTCACCTATTTTGTAGCTGCGTGCTCTGTCACTGTCTCCACGGTGTATGTTGTCATCACTTGACCTTGGTATCTCTAGACGGGCACCTCTCACCGTGAGTCTTTTTTCACCTACTGCTGCAGCGATCGACCTCAAATTCGATTCATAAATCCGTTGTTGTCTTGTCTTATTGGAATAAATAAAAATGTCTCTGAAGTTTCTTGTGTCTTTTAGCATAAGTTTTGCTTTCAAAATTTGAGTCTTGTCCGCTGTAGATTTACACGTAGCAACAACAACACCAGGGTAGCGTGAATTTCTCTCAATGCGGTGGATTATGGTTGGGAAGCAGATGAAACAAATAAGTGTCTCATCCCAAGAAATATGACAGAAGGAGTACCCTATGCTCCTGAACAAATCTTGAAGCTGGTCAAATTTGGTTGCTCTTCACAGCTACCTTGTAAAGGGACAAACTGTGGGTGCAGGGGAAGTCAACTTCCTTGCACGATGTTCTGTGCCTGTGGTGGTGGTCAAGGCTGTTTGAATCCTTTGAACACACGGGACACTGACGAAGCAGTCAATCAAGAAGAAGACGACACGGCCAACAATCATGGCGAACCTGATGACTTTGCAGACGAAATCATTGATGAGGATGACTATGTGTAAAATGTGCGATTTGTGGTATTTTGTGGTATTTTGATGATGTTCTTGAATGCATGCTTTGGCGGCCATCTTGGATTATTATTATCAAGAGTCAACAAATTGTCTTAAAATAGGACAAAAGAATCCTTGTCCTTGAAAAATATATCTTAATACCCAACATTATGAATCTACTCGGGCAATATCCATTGTCATTATCAGCGATAGATTTATGTCACTATTTTGACCTCCATGGCGGTCATCTTGGATTTTCTTTTGTCAAGAGAATCACAAAATAGTTTATAATAGGATGATAATATTCCTTGTCCTTGACAACATATATAATGACTCCAAAATCACGATTCTACTACGTTTTTAATAAAACCATTTTCATTGATCGATTTTTGCTCACTATTTTTGCCACCATGGCGGCCATCTTGGATTTTGAAAAACCCACAATGGTGGCGAGTGGCCACCCGGGCTAAATTTCAAGTATATACTAGGGACAACTGAAAAATGAAAAAAACCCATTGTTAATAGACAAAGCAAGCTTTTCTTGAAATGTGGGATCCTGCCACTGGACTATTACCTTTCTCACAGCTCTGTCAACTGTAACATCTCTTATTCCCAACCCATCACTGATCACAGAGTTTACTTTGTTGACAATACTTCATTCTCTGATTCTGGAATATTCTTAAGCACAATGTTAAGTTTGATAGAATTTTCTAGAGGATCATCAATCTGCTTCCTTATACCACTGATCTCATGTTTCACACTGTCGTCTTTCTCACATGTCGTCTGCTCTAAACGATCGATCCTATCATGAACCTTTTCACCTTCACAGACATGGTTTCTTTAACCTCATGAAGTTTTCTATCAAAAGAGCGTTCTATCTTCTTAATTATGCACTCTTCAAAACTATCCATACGTGAAGTTAGCGTTGACGAAAGAAGATTCATGGCTTTCACGACGTCACAGAGTCGTGCGGCATCATCGAGATCAAGTTTAGATTAAGGAAAGTTCATGTTTCTCTCATCTTTACTTTTCTTATTAGCAATGTCCTGATTAGTGTCCTGTTCCTGAAGACGTCGTTTGCGGCCACAATCTTCACTCTCTATGTCCACACTGGTCGCTTGTACATGAGACATCGTCGGATGTGTGAGCCATCAAAATCAACGTTTTGAGATCTCAAATTTCACCCTTTTCACACAAAAAGGTTCTCTTCCTGCCTCTGTAAACCCAGATATAAACAACAAACACAGAATATGGTTTCCCCTGCTGCACTCGCCGAGGCATTTACTTCACTTTCAAAACTTACAATTTACCCACCGATCAACGATCACCGATATCCGAATCCTCGCTGAAATCTTACATGGCCGCCATGTAGATAATCGCCACGTGACGTTACTTCGATTCTCGACGCAATACTGTATTGCATCATGGTTCTTAACCTCTAGCACCCATACCTGGGTGTATATACAGTCGGAACTCATCACTACAGTTCTGAACCATAGCCTTTCCAGTATTCAACGTATCCTGCAGCAGGATATCTTATCTGTAAACATAAATGAATAGAATAAATAAAGTGTTGATTTACGACGCCCCGGGCTTCACATCCCTTTATATACCCAACTGACAGCGCCCTCTACCTTGAATTACCTCCCTTTATATCTGGTTTACCCAACAAGAGAAATCAATTTCATTCTAATTCACCCAGTTCAAACGTATGAAATTTCATTTCTTCACGTCCTGAATGTACAGGATGTGATCGGTTTAACAGCGATCAGAACACAGTTGACTTAATCAACAAGAAACATTCAACACTTGGTCAGAGCTTTCACATTCAACGTCCTCTCGCTACCAGCCTCTTTCTCGTTCTCGTCTCGATCTCGATCTCGTCTCGATCCAGTAACTGATCCAAACATCACAGATGCAGATGTGATGTATGTGCTACTGTACAAGCATTAATATACATGTAGATATATTATTTCTTACCGCACATTTTTATATATGTGAACAGCAATGTTATTGCGGTTGTTTTTCAAAAATATATTTTTATCATATCATTACTGGGATATCTCGGTAAATCAAATTAAGATGTCTGCATATGTTATTTAGTGCACTGTGAAGTTTAGGCTCCTCTATGAATGAGTTAGGAGATGACAATTTAACTGCGTTTCTCATGCGTGAAATATCGACCGTTGATGAAATAACAATCATCGCTTATGATCTTGTAGAAGTTAGATATTGAAACGCCTTTGTCGCATTAAACGGATGCTTCATATTTTATGTTCCCATAGTGGGACAATGTGAATACAGTGAACTGTTCTTTTGCTGTCATTTATCAATTTCGTTTTCATATATATTAGTTTAAATTTAGTTGCAATGTAGTATTCCATTTCGAACACTGTCTTTCCAACATGTCATTAACCAGTTTGATTGTATTACGAAAGCAGGAAGTTACTGACAACTTGATTGCTTATTTCCGCATGCTATTTGCATAATGAACTAAATTTGTTTTATTGATATTTTTCAGGTTAATACATTTGTTAGCATTGGTTCAATTAGAGAATCAACAGTTCAACTGTCAATACGCCAATGACAGTTCCTGTTGAGTGACAGCATGACAGAGACAATTAATCATTTCGTCGATTGCACGATATCAAATCAAATGAGGTGAGGTGAGGTGAGTTGGTGTTTAACGCCGCTTTCAAGAGTATTTCACTTATATTGCGGCTGCTAGTATTATGACAGGGAGTAAGCCCGCAACGCCATGTGGCTATGCATTGCGGTGAAACCTGCGAGCATCGGCTGGAACTAGCGAACCATGGGTGGTACTGCACTGAAATTCAGTGTAGCATTGCACCCAAACCCTACGGCGTGTAGAACAGTTCTCTACTGCAGACAAGGTTGCCGTGCCCCTGGCGGGACTCGAACCCCGGACCTCTTGATCCGAAGCCGTACGCGCTAACTACTGCGCTATCCCGCCCCCTTAATCAAATGAACTGAGACATTCTTACATAATGCGTAAATGGTAAATCTTGTTAGGGTACAAATAATTATATGCAGTTAATGTCAACATGATGTTCAACATTAAATAATACTCCATAAACCGATTGTAACATACAAGAAATGAAACACATTGACATTATCAAAGTAGAATTATGAAACTAGAGATAATAATATATAAAACATATCAATAAAAATTCGAAATATAATCAACGAACAAAATAATTTCAAAATAACGGAAAGTAGCAGTGCTGCATTTATTTTAAATCCAAATACCATGAAGTAATAAGCAGGGTTGATGTTTTTACTCATGTGATAATGATATCTCTTTCAAATGTTCGGCATTATAGTATTACAGAGCTATATGAAGGCCGTTTTTTAACTTATAACATCACTCGATATTGTGTTCATAAATACCTTTGCGGCAATATGGTTATCTTTTTTCTCCCTCATTTGAGTATTTACTGTGAGAAATGTGTTAACAGTTGCTATATCAATTAAGATGCCATTGATTAAGCATTGTTTTAGTTGACTAATGCGAACATTACCACTCTCGAATATTAGTACCTTGACCGCAGTATTTTTCAAAGATGCATTTGTCACAATTAAATCAAGATAGAAATGAAACCACGTGACTTATGTTTTGGGCATGTTCTAATGGAAGTTAATACTATCTAATATTCCCCATTTTAAAATATCAGACCAACCCCTATGAAAGGAAATGAACATTACACTTTCGTAATTAAAGTAATTTTGGATTCTAGTTCTTAAAATGGCAGTAGCACGTTTTTTTTTTTAAATGTATTTTTTCAAATTTCCAATTTATAATGATAGTTTATGTCATTTATATTTACTTAAGTGGGTAAAACATCGTATTTTACACACCTATTATCCGCAGTGGTAAAAAAGTCACCTGAGTTTGACAGTTTAAGGGGGAAAAGTAGTAAGCGTTCGCTAATCAAATACACCACAATGTATTTAGCAATCATTAAGCTACATAATATAATGATGCTAGTGTCATAAAAAGTGTAAAACATCTATATCAGGATGAAACCACCAGACATACGCATTCACTATCAGTTATGTTTGTTTGTACCGTTAATGGAAATGTGTTTTACAGTCCTGATTTGAAAGTGTAGGCAACGTCAATGATAGCGTCTAGTGTCATTACTGGATAAATAATGATACATGTACTTATGCCATAGGGATGATATATGTTGAGTTTTAAACAAGCATTTTCTTTAAACACATATATATATATATATATTGATTGATAAACACGCTGTAATAACTTTTCTGAATACATGAACAAACATTTAGGCCTAGATGGTAAAAGAAATCATAAGAAGTGATGAACATAACTGTTTCTGAGCAAGTATTGATCCATTGTTATTTATTAACCTATCTTGTAAATCCCCTAGTACCAATTGAAACAATGCTGCTAGTATTTTGTTTACCAAACAGAATAGAAAGCAATTTAATAAATCACTGATGATGTTGTATAATAAATCTACAAGTAATTGATGAAAAATATATCTGCCAAGGAAAACGGTATTGGCATCTGACAAAATTATGTTCATATTAACGACATTAAACTATTTTGACTCATACACGGTTTAGCCCATTTATATATTGGCAATGGAGTCTGCTCGTCCATAATTCTTAATTTGTATAGCATTCATAACAATAAATCACACTGAGAGAGACATTCCGTCGTCGATTTTATGCATTTGTGTGACGATCTCTAGGATCTTTTAGGTGCGTCACAATTGAATAGATCCTACCTAATGTATTTCAACCACATGTGGCAATTTTTCATCTCAAATAATTGTTCACTGCAGTGATGCTAGAAGGTCCCGTTGTTACATTTTACAACATCACATATTACACCAACGAAATTGTTATTATTTGACCAACAAGTCCTTATAGGAAGTCATCATATGTTTATCAAATATCACATTTAGGTGTTTTATGATGCTGTGATACTATCTTGTGATCCTTAAAAAAACATTGACATGAGATTAATTTGCATTTAAACTTGCATTGTGTTAACCTTTTCCAGATTATTAATAAAACTATATGAGCAAGTGTATTTCTAACTTTTCTGTAGCACTGTATATCGGTAAATGTAATTATTTATTTACGGTTATAATATGGGTAAAGTTTAAAGGGAAAGATTTAATTGTAGTAGGAATGATGACAATGCTAATGACTAAATAATTGTTGAGATATTGAAGGAACATGACCCTATTTCGTTTATGGCATTATGTGTGGCAGACCATGCATTATACTATTATTTTTCAATTCCAATATCAAATACATCTTAGTTAAAGACACAATCTGGGTGTCCCTGGTTAAAGAGAAAACTGATATTTTATTGGCTGAGTGATCTGGTTCTTGAACTGAATGGAATCAATCATTCTGTCCACTTAACTATGTCAAAGATAGCTTTTGCGGACTTTAGAACACTGTTAGCTCAAGAGACATCAAAGGTGGCCTGTCACTTCAAATGATTATGTTTAAAGATGTAAAACTAGGCAGAAATGGAAATGGAATATGACAAAATATTGTTGGTAATAAACAAGATATGACCTGGTTGACCCGTGGCGAGAATTTAACCAAAACAGTAAACGTTATACCTGGAGAAAATCAAAACCTATTAAACAGGCTAGACTTGATTTCTTTCTTTTATAAAGGAACTTAGAGAATTCAATTGTGAAGGTAGCATTTCGATCAGATCATTCCGCAATCTGGTTAACATTAAAAATAAGTGATATCGAAAGAGGCAAAGGATTTTGGAAATTTAATAATTCTTTATTACATGACGAACATTATGTGAAAAGTGTTAAAGATATCATAAAATCAACTCTTGATCAATATCAAATAGGCCAGTTTGAAGATGGCAGTGTAAAATTAAGTATTGATGATCAGCTCTTTTTTGAAACTTTACTTTTAATGATGAGAGGTACTACTATAAAATATTCGTCTGAAAAGAAGAAATCCCGAGAAAAAAATGAAAAGTTGCTACGTGATGAAATTGAAGAATTACAAACAAATATAGATACAATAGAATATATCAAGACTAAAGAGGAGTTGTCTGAAAAACTAAAGGTAGTCAATGATAAACTAGAAAAAATTAACGCGATTAAAACTGAAGGAATAATGCTTCGTGCAAAATCTAATTGGAAGGAGAAGGGTGAAAAACCAACAAAGTATTTTCTATCTTTTGAAAACAGAAATTTTCTTAATAAAGCAATATGTCAACTGGAAAAAAAGGATGGAACATATGCAACGAAAACTAAAGATATCCTATTTGAGACCAAATCTTTCTTTTATGGATCTATATACTAAACAGAACTGTAGTGACGTTGATTTACAAAACATGTTTCAGAAATTGAACATCCCAAAACTAACAGAATTGCAAAAATTGGAACTGGAAGGTGAGTTAAGGTATGACGAAGTCCTTAATGCATTGAAAAAAATGAAAAATGAAAAAAGTCCTGGTCCATCAGGATTCACTGTTGAATTTTACAATTGTTTCTGGCATGATTTAAATAGATATCTCATACGATCATAAAACTCTGTAAGTCAGAAACAAGGTTTGATAACTTGTATACCAAAGGCAGACAAAGCAAAACATATTTTGAAGAATTGGAGACCTATTTCACTTTTAAATGTTTCATACAAAATCGCATCAGCAACTATAGCTAATAGAATTAAATCAGTTTACCAGATATAATTAATGAAGACCAAAAGGGATTCATTCCAAAGAGATACATTGGTGAATGTACAAGACTTATTTACGACATTATTGACTATTCAGAATGTATGGAAGTGCCAGGTTTGCTGGTTTTCATTGAACAGGCTTTCGTTTCGGTAGATTGGACCTAACTTCAAAAGGTATTGGAATTCTTTAATTTTGGATCATCTATTAAAAACTGGATAAGCACCTTTTATAATGATATAAAGTCAAGTGTTTTTGTCAATGGCTTCGGCTCTAGTTTCTTCAAATTATCAAGAGGGTGCCGGCAAGGCGATCCTATTTCTCCTTATATTTTCATTCTAGGTGCAGACATACTTAGCATCATGCTAAGAAGCAACACTGACATAAAAGGAATAACAATTGGTGATGTATAATATCTCACGTCGCAGTTTGCTGACGACACTACTTTAATACTTGAAGGAACCGAAAACAGTCTTCAAAGCGCCCTTCAAACCCTTAAATCATATTCAGATTGTTCAGGTCTAAAAATAAACCCTTCTAAAACACAAGTGATGTGGATAGGTTAAAAAAGATATGAAAAACGTGCTCTTTGTAGCAATTGGAAACTAGCCTGGTCTCAAACTTCCTTCAAAATCTTAGGAATAACATTTACTCACAATTTGGCAGAAATGGTTGAACGAAACTATAAGGATAAACTGACAAATATAAGAATTGAAATGAATATGTGGCTTGCACGTGACTTAACGCCTATAGGCAGAAACACAGTATTGAAAAGTATGTTGCTTCCCAAACTTAATCACCTCTTTTCATCATTACCAAACACCAGCGAAGACATAGTACATGAATTAAATAAACTTTGTTATAAATTCATATGGAGAAATAAACCAGATAAGATAGAACGTAATGTTCTGACAAACACCTTTGAAATGGGAGGTATACGAGCCCCAAATATAAAACACATAATTATGTCACAAACACTTTCATAGATGAGACGTCTTCATAACACTACACACGTTTTAAGAACAAACATTTTTCAAAATAAATATATCAACCTACTTACCAAACATAATACAAACATGTGAGTCATATATTAATGAAAAAGTAATAACGGTGAGAACAAACGCTTTTTGGAGAGATGTACTAAAGGCATGGGGTACATGTTTAACGATTAAAGGAAATAATATAAAAAACGCAAATGATATACTTACACAGCCTTTGTAGCATAACGCTAACATAACGGTAAACGGGAAACCAATATATGTAAAAAGACTGGCAAACGTCGGCATACACTATGTTAATGACATTATTGATAATCAGGGAAACTATCTTGATATAAATGCTGTTACAAAACACTTCGATGTGAAGACAAATTTTCTCGAATACGCAGGTATTATTGCAGCAGTCAAATACTACATAAAATCCCAAAACAAAGTAATAAACAGCAAACAATCGAATCCGATATTACCTTATTTTCTTGAAATTTTAATCGGTAATAAAACGGGATGCAGAGAAGTTTACGATATACTGCAACTTGAAAATAAGAATGACAATAAACAAAGCTATCAAACAAAATGGGAAGAGGATTTAGATTGCAGTCTCACAGAAGATAACTGGAAAATAATACACCAATCTCCTCACAAATGCAACACACCAGTATCGTTTGATACACAGGATCCTACCCACAAATACGTTATTGACAAAAATGGGCTACAAAGATAATGATGCATGCGACTTCTGTGGGGAAAGCGTCGAAACTCTGCTCCACTTCTGGTCAGAAATAGCTGATTGGATTGAGGTAAAAACACAATGCAGATTAAATTTGTCAAAAGAAACTGTTATTCTCGGATACCCTGAAAGCAGAAACAATGTTCTAAACCTGATTTTGATAATAATAAAATATAATATATTTAAAGCAAAACAACAAACCATATTACCAAACATTCTGTACATGAAAAACGATATCAGCAACATATATAACATAGACAAATTCTCTGCGTATACTTCATGTAATTATTCAAAATTCATGTCAATCTGGTCATCATGCCACACATTGTTCTCAATAAATTGAGTTAAAAACAAATACCCATTTCTGAAATCATATAAAAACAAGTCATGTACATGTACATCCTAAGAATATTTATTACCAGAATTTAGAATTGTTTTTTAATTACATATGTTTTTGTCCATATCTCTTGTTTTCTCGAACAATTTTCACTGAATTGAATATACTGCACTGTTGATTTATTGCCTTACATGTACATGTTTGAATGTGTATGAACATGAACAAACATGAATAAAGTTATAAAATAAACAAAATATATGACCCCAGTATTCACTATAAATATTGTGGTCTTGTATTTTGTAATGCCTTGTATTTCACACAATACAGTATTCTACTAAATATGTCCATAAAGATTGAATTTATTGCTTTCTGAATGCTTACGGAACAAGTTTGTTGTCCAATATTAATGCATTTAATTGTCTGATCATCACTTTGCAAGACCATTAATCTGCTCTTCACTGAGACAACCTAAAACAAGCAATTATCACTTTGGTTAAAGTGGGCCTACGTTATTGAAAAACATGAACTATGATGAATAGCAGATATAAATTAAGGTGAAATCATTTTCAAAGAAGTAAATCAGTTATAAAAGTAATCACAAAATCCATTAACGTAAATAGCGTAGAATTTAATGCGTGTGCGTGTCAAAAAGCGGTTAACACAGTTGATGAACAGCCACATGCTAACACAGGTATAAATCGGATGATTTTCAGGTCGATGCTCTTATTCAAAGATAGGCAGCTTAAATTGTCCCCAAGCTGTTTAATCTTCATCAACAGCAAGGAAGCTGTTTTATTAATGGTACAATGCTACACTAAATGTTCAGGTACATGAAGGATCATTAGCGGTAATAGCAATGTTCAACTATTACATATTAAGGAAAACCAAGATGTATAGATACTCTACTTTTCATTGCAGTACATAATTTGACTATCCACAGATCTTGGTTTTCCTTCATCTCGTCAACTTCTAAAATGCCTCTCAAAAAGTTACACAATACTTTGACATCAACAAATCCCGAACTTCTACGTCCATACAAACGAGTACAAAGCCAATGATGAAACTATGATAAGCGTAACATTAGGAACAAAACATCTGATTAAGCTTGAGGTGTTCAAGTAACCTACAAACAGCATTTTGATACTTATTTGAACTTGTTAATGACATTTCAAAAGTTGCAATATTAAAAAAATGTTATGGATATTCAACTTATTAGTCACAGACTGTGATGTTTCTATTTGATGCATAGTAAACTCACGCAAAAAGAAACGTCACTAAGATACCAAATATTTCAACCACGTGTGATAAATATGACTGAAACAGAGTTACATAATTTCTTCAGAAACCAGCTAAACAAATTTCAATTTAAAAACATCACCTTTTCTCAACTTGTTTGCAAATATGTATGCTATAAGAAGTCGTCGTTTTTCAGTCTTCTTAACTACAATAGATAAGGTAGTCAAAAGAGACCTTTTGGCTTGTTATAGAACACCTTAAAGTAAGTTAGGTTATTTATGTCTACAACATCGTTTATCAATTAGCTTTCTACATTTTAGAAATGTATAACTTACATTTGAAACATTCTTGCCATTAACATTTTAAACAAATATTGCAGCGCCTAAAGCGTATTTCAACTGACATAATGATGAAATTATCATACACTGATGTATGAAAATATGAGTATTACATAACGATACGGCTATAACATTAATGATCGACTACATGTCGAGGTAATATTTCGTACCTTACTCTGTTGGAAATGTGATGCACTGCTATTATTCATTAAACACCATGCATTGCATGATCAATACGCACACGTTATTACCCTGGTGTAAGGACCAACATCACACTCATCTCCCTAAGGGTATGCAACCAAGCAGTCAAACGGCACTTTGAAAGGTTATTTGTCCCATTGCTTTCACTTCCAAACCAGATACCACCATGTCTGTTTGGTGAACAGATGCAATTCATGATTTCCACTGTAAGTCACTTGGTTCCACACATCAAGTCTCTGTTCTGGAGGAGGAAATCAAGCTAACTCACGGATAATCCAGCTATGAAGCGTCCATCAATAGTAGGGCGAGCTGGGCTCATTGTTGCTGAGCAGCATTGGTAGCAGTCATATGTGTTATGTACAATATACATACTTTAATAAAAGACTCTTACTTGGGAAAGTCATATGAATCTGACTCACTCATAGTATATACTCAATAACATGAGATATGGTATAATATGTCACGAAATAGTCTTGTCTAAACTGATTAAACACGTTTTCATTAAATGAATCGCAGACCTATGTACTCAAATTGATATCATACTCTGTTTCATAATTTATTCATGTTGTTACATGTATTGACACATGGGCATGTTCACTTACTCAATATAAAACAGGTCATAGTATATTGCTTTTCTGTATTTTGTTCATCTTAGAAAGAGAAGGCGTGTCCAAACAGGTGAAGCATATGATACGATTCACTGATTAAAGCGACAGTGACTGCTTTGTAAAGGATGGTTATAAAAAAACGTTGCTCCAATAACACGTTCATCCCTTCTAAAGGACAGACTGTATACAGAGCATGGCGAATGCCACCTGAAAGACACAGATAAGTTGGCTATCCCGTGTACATGAGTGAATGTGATTAGGACGTCACAAGAGTGGTAGATCATATGTTTACCTTGCAATCATTGCCTTCCTGCGCCCGTGATCAAAGTATTAGGTAGTAGTACCTATCACCAGGCATTTATACCAAACTAATGTAGACAGCAGGAAAAACAAGACACTGTTTATCAAAACATCACTGATCAATGGACGTTTGTTTCTGCACAGTGAAATGAATAATAAGAAGCAATACTTACAAAATGGTTTTGTTACACTAATTTCCGCGTTTCTGATTGGACGAGAGCTCTCAAAAACCTGCTGCCATTTCTCGATGAATGCAGATAAAATGTGCTACCATACCTCGTGCATTCGTACCTTGTGACGTCACAATCCATTCGAACAAACGGTCGGGTCTGCCGGTTATTTCAACTGAGCGTAACGTTTTGATGCAAAATATGAAATACATATGTAATTTCGTCTTCACACCTACACCTATAACTGGAATATACATTTCTTTTCCGAATGAGACAATTAACTTCACCGGGAACACTTAATTTTGATAGATACAAGTCCCCGAGCTTATTCACTCACAGCGCTTCACTAACAGTAGCCATGTTTGAACGTGAACGTGAAATGCTAATGAGGGTTAATCTAAAAATCCGGAATGTAGAGTAAACGAACTCTGATTGTATACATGTGAATGTTGGGAAAAACGAAATTAAATCTTCTGCCGTTTTAGATGAAGGATTCCTCAATTTTGATTCAGCCATGTATAATTGCGTGTAAGAAGCCGTTTTTTCTCGTGATAAATTACAAATATATTAGATTTGTTTAAATATTTAAAGAAAAACCTGTTGATTTGTACTTATAAGGATTGTTTTACATGTTTTGTGCCTCTATCGAAGTATAACAGCAACAAATTGTATAACAAATTGTTATACAATTTGTTGCTGTTATACTTCGATAGAGGCACAAAACATGTAAAACAATCCTTAATTGATAAATTCCTGACATTTCATTTCAATTAAATGTATACACTATTTCAAGTATTGTGTTTGCATAATTATTCATTTAAATTTCTCTCGTGAATAAATCACAACAGTTAAACATATCTCGTTGGAATATTATTTTATATTATATTATATTGTAATCTATTTATATTTTTAACTTTATATTCATTTGAGAAAAGCACCAGACTGTGCGCGACATTACCGCGTAATAATACTAATACCGGGTTATTAGTTCAGGCGGAGTCAAACCGTAAAACAATGAAACATGTAGTCCCGTTTTCCGTTACGCTTTCGTTCGCATCTACATAAACATCATATTTACACAATCATTATCACAATGTTTGTTGTCATCAATGTCCTAAATCAAGATATCAAGAAGCACTTTAACAGCAAACATTGACGCTGTTGACGTCGACGGAGGTCGTCATTCTTTGACCGGCTGTTTTCATACAACCGTCCTTGCTGAACGTTTCTACATGGAAGCTTCTTATTTTGAAATTCATACATGATGTATATCTGGACGTTGATCACATCAAAAACGTATTATACATGCCGATTCTAAAGGCAATCATTTATAAACTATATGATTTTACTACTAAAACACGGAATTCGTGTTGACAAAAACATGTTTTTTGTAAACAAAAGGGACTCTTCCTAGACTAAATTGAAGCAAAATATTATTGTCATCTAATTATAAAATATTCGAGATCGGAACCCGAATTCTCTATTTTTAATTTTGCACATCTATTTTTGCTATGATGCAAGTTTAATAATAGCCAAAATTACGTACAGGAAAAAAAGATATGATGATCTGAAAAACTGAAGTGTCGAGTGGTTTCGGCTGTACTCGATCAGCTGATCGTGAAAGTAGTACGGCATTATGACGTCACTATCGTTGAATAACTTGTTTTGGTTACACAACACTCGTTGAATAACTTTCAACTAGTTACACAGCACTTGTTTCAAATAACCAAACTTATTTCATAAAGATATTCAGAACACGTATGTAATACTTAACTTTAATGTGGTATCAACATGTATGTAGGAGCAATACCAAACCTGGCTTGAAAGGAAAAGCACAGAATGTTGTACTCAATGAATCTCATGTACTCATACATCGCTATGTGATATCATTTTGTTGAGAATGCTTATATTGGATGTCAACGTCGACAGGTTTATATCTGTATGTGCTAAACATGAACCACACCTGTAATTATCATGTTATTCTCCTTGTTATATTAGTTTTGGAGTATCGTATCGATATATCAGATGATCAATGATCTAAATGAAGTCTCTACATGCATTACCACGTACATGCTGATAATCTGTGGTTTCATTGACGTTGAATAAAACATGAAATAGTGTGCCAAAGGTTAAATTTGTTGATGATGTAAATGTGTAATTGCCATTGAAAGCTGTATCTCTTTATACATTTCGTCAAATTGGCAGCATCATTCACACTAGGCGATATGATCCGGAATGCTGTTGGAAGGTACATTACTGAGGTATCCTGGTGATTGAAGTGCGTTCTTCTTAATTCGTTCTAAATGCATTCCAAGTGTGTGAATCCTCCCTTGTGACATGGTGAATTGTAGCATCTTCAATCTATGAGGTAATATGACTTAACAGGTTTTTTATGTGACTCGTTTCACTTTATGACAAAATAAAACTCCAATTATTTCTGTTAGCTTAGACTGTAAAATATATATGACTGCTTCAAGATGCTCCGCTCTAAACTAAACTAAGCTACTTACACTCTACTAATCTTCTTATTTAACTTTCAGCTATATATATATTCCCGAACAGTATTCTGATGTAACATAAACTTGTGTTAAATACAGGATCTGTTGCATAGTGAGATAATAGCAGTAAGACTTAGACAAGCAATCTCACAGTTATAAATAGGATAGGATAGGAAAGCAATGTCATCACTTATTAACGTCATTTTATGACGTATCAGAGCCATGACGTCACAAAGCAGTACAGGTTGTGCCTTGTGAAGGTTACTAATAGGTGCGATTAGAAGCCATATATGACATATGAGTAAATAATCAATAAATGTAGTTATATCCAAGTATTAAACACAAGTTTTATGAATTGCCAATTGCCCTTTAACATAGCACCAATACTCTTACAGCCGTTGTTCAGTGTTCAGTGGGCCTTCGTCATATAGGTGTGTATATTATAACGGACTAGAAGTGCTAGTTTTGTTAAGTTATTGCTAACGTACATGTATAATTACCTGCTTGGAGTTGATCACAATATCCCTTAACACCAAAAGCTCAATAGATGACTCACAAGCAGTTTGACCACCTAATGCTCAGGTGAGTCATGATATCGGAATCAATAACCGCTTCAGCATAATACAGGTTAGTATTACTATTAATCATTTAATCACTCTGAACATAATATTATATCACATTGTGTATTGCATTTGTAATACAAAACATGATAGATTACTTGTGGTTTTAAAAGGCAGCAATGCTATTCTGAAAAAGTAAATGTTGATATTTATTGGAAAGCACTCTCCATTGTGATCGATGGCCACATGGTTTTCACAAAATTGATAGCGGTCAATTTGTCAAAACTACGAACATTTCAACGTGTTTGTGAGGTATAATCATGATATTTCACTTGCACATTGAGATTTCACCAATCCACCTTTTACAGAAAGTTCCCTTTTTTCGATTCACATGATTGTAAGAGTGGTTGATCGGTCGGGTAACACACAATATTACACTGTACTTATAGGTAAGGTAACATAGTGACACCACTGGAGTAAAAACTACATTTATAATGGAGTAAACGACATGGTCCTTTACCAACTACACTATACCTCAGTCAATATATTTGACATGGCAACCTTTAAGCACTCGTGGTATCCCCTAACTACAGAAATAAGCAAATACATGTAATTAAGTAGTCATGGAATATGGAACAGTAATAAGAGAATATTAATGATCAGGATGACAACAAAGAATGCAAATCAAACGATTTCTCCATAATTGTATTCTTATTAAGGTGATAATCATATGCATTATCATGTTAATCCTTTTTACTAAATGCCAATGACCATGGTGGATGGCACAGCATTATCAACATTTAATCTTATGGGAATTTCAAATAAGATTATTCAGCTTTCAGCAGGAGGTTCACAATCCAATAAAAGCATGTTGACACAAGCTATGCATTAATGCTAATGTTTCATAATGTAAGCAGATGGACATTCTTGAATCTAATTTGAATATGAAACCTGATAGTTCCTTCATATTGTACTCAGAAACAAAATGTATCCCCTCCGTTCCTTTGTTTTATAAGCTGAAAATTGTTTTGTCTATCGTATATAGCGAGTTATGCAAAATATGAATGCGTCATAAATTATGTAAGTTGTGCTGGGTTTGGAAGACATTGTAAAGTAATTTCATAAACGTGTGAGAAAGTAATGGCATTGATCACGGAGCCGTTTCAAAGTAAATTGAATAACTTTGCATTGCCGCTTTAGCTTTATGTTCTTCTAGCATGTGTGTTAAAATGTAATAAATGTGCTTCAAAGGCCAGCTTTCCTTGTTGTCAGTGACATCAACTGAGGTCCTTTGAGGGATTACACGGATAATTTACAGGTCGATGCAGTTCATATTTGACGCTAGAAAGCTTTACAGGTCCCTAATCTGTTTTATCTTTGAAACAACTAAGGAATGTGTTTCCTTAATGAAATGCTTTAACACTAGATATTAATGCCTGTAAATTTCTTCACGGTACACACTATATCTATACACATATCGCTGTTCAGCCGAGCAACATCTTGTTAACTAAATGAAGTGATTCAAGTTCAAACCGTGATGTCATCTTATATCGGAACGTGTTATATTGTAATCATTATTGTTGGCGACTGGTTGATGTGTTTATTAAGATAATTAATCTTGAAAATACTTTAGCAAGGAAAGAAACTGAAAATAAACAGCTATCAAAGACATAATGTAGTTGTACTTGTCACACTTACAAACAAACTGAACATATGTTTATCATATCATCACTCATCAGTATTGTCTCTTCATTAACTTGATTTAAATTCTCATACAAAGAATATATATGCCAAGTTTAAGTCGCGAACTCATCATGCATAAATAATGCCAAAGTTTTGATCAGGCATGCTATCATTGCGTTACCAGTATATTAATATCAGTCTCCTTTCTCAAGAAAGTTAAACTACACAAGCATGTGATACTGACTTTTATCAAACCACGATAACACAATAGGTGAATGACAATGGTTCGGTGTGGCCTATTGTGAAGAGGCCGATGAAATATTACTATGCTCTTTTAACAATTTGCAAGTGAGCAGTGGAGCATAAAGGATGAATGACACATTAAAAATACAATAGTATTTGACATTATTCAAGTTATCAACACTCAAGTTGTTCGTAGGCACATTTATCAACGTGAATTCAACATAACCTAAATTATTCAAATAGGAATGATGTAAATTATCTTCTGTATTCAGATAACAAAGTTGACAGCGCATGCCTGATGTATTTTCATAGTCTACACGGTAGCAATGTACACAAAACAGCATTGTAAATAATTCATTTGCACTGTGATTATAACTTACTGTTGCGTGTCTGCGTACAACAAACTATCAAAATCCACATTATCAATATGACTTCCACTGTTGTGGAAAAGAGACAGAAATAATCTCTTTTGATTTCTGAATTTTATTGGTAATACGTTATCATGTCATGTCAGTATGCATCATTACTTCTAGTTATACATGCTAGATGCCAGGGAGTACTGCAATAATTTATACCAAAATGCATGTTTTTTCTCAGATTGCTATTTTTATTAAATTACCACGAAATCTGTTAATTTCTTCTGGGATGTAATCAATATTGTTAATGTGATGTTATGAGTATCTTGTGTGAATCATATGAAAATATAACATTTTCCCGGTTATTAAATACGTTGACTCATCGCCAAACATTATAGCTTCTAGCAGCAGCCCTACTGATGTTTCAGCAGGTATTTATCGCAAGAGATTTGGGGAAGTCATTTTCTTTTGCATTTTGCAAATTTAAGCATATATTCCATTAATGATTATCTAACTGTTGTCACTCTTACATCTTGTTTATAGATAAGTAAACTAAACAGTCACAAAGTTACATTCATGTCCATGATTATCATGTTTACATCTGTATTATATATGCTGACACTACACGTGCATATACATCAACATCTTATTAAATAACACGCATTTCATTTCTGCTTATGCATCATCCAATCTATAAATGTGTTTTTAATGAAGCTATTGCTCTTGTCAGGTACAAATCAAAACAATCTATTCTGAAACAATAATATAATTGAAAACCAAAATATGACATTATCATATCCTATAGGCCTGATGATGCCTTATTCAGGAATTTATTCTAAAGTTATTGACATAACATTCATATAAAATAATACACCGCAAGAAAAGTGCTAGTATACTGACCAGTATACGTCTTGTCAACCACCCTAATTTCCTGGCGTATACTGGTTTGTCAACCACCCTAATTTCCTAGCGTATACTAATCAGTATACGAGACATTTCCAAAGCTTAGGAAACTTCAGTATACCCCAGTATACGCTAGTATACCCCAGTATACCTCAGTATAGCCCAGTATATTCTAGTATACTCCACTATATAATAGTATGTGTCATAATTAATTAAAAATGAAATGAAAATATATTTGTTGGTTTGTTTATATAGGTGTTCTCTGTTGGCTTAATTATATCAGATTGAACTACGCTAGACAAACTTGTCTTGGGTCTTTGGTTTTATAAGTTGAAAATGTCCGTGTGACAAAGTTGATAATAGCTATATATGCATTCAAATAAATAAAACTATATTTACGTGATTATTTCAGCAGATCAAATGTAAACGTGATCAGCAGAAAGGCATTATGAGAATTATGTATTTAATAGCAAACACGATATATTGTATCCTCTTTGGTATGCATTGGATTATAGGCACTGGTTACTTATATCGGATTTAAATTCTCTGTTCAGTTAGTATCAATTTTGATCGTGGTTTGTCGTTACTCATACAGCATCAATTAATGGACTGTAGTATAGACTGTCTCATCATTGTATATATAATTCGCAAAATGTGTGAAAGTATGTTATCGTCATACAAGACGTTTCACACTTTAAAAATCTCATATATATATATAAATGTGACAATGGATATATTGCATTATTGAAGACTTACCTTTGTCGACGAACATATCCGGAGGAAAGTTATAAATATCCAGATAGTCAAAAGAACACAACTTGAAACAGTAAATCCCTAATCGAACCGTATGCATTTGGGTCACACCTGATGTCGAAAAACACAGAGATAGGTGTTCTCTGTTGGCTTAATTATATCAGATTGAACTACGCTAGACAAACTTGTCTTGGGTCTTTGGTTTTATAAGTTGAAAATGTCCGTGTGACAAAGTTGATAATAGCTATATATGCATTCAAATAAATAAAACTATATTTACGTGATTATTTCAGCAGATCAAATGTAAACGTGATCAGCAGAAAGGCATTATGAGAATTATGTATTTAATAGCAAACACGATATATTGTATCCTCTTTGGTATGCATTGGATTATAGGCACTGGTTACTTATATCGGATTTAAATTCTCTGTTCAATTAGTATCAATTTTGATCGTGGTTTGTCGTTACTCATACAGCATCAATTAATGAACTGTAGTATAGACTGTCTCATCATTGTATATATAATTCGCAAAATGTGTGAAAGTATGTTATCGTCATACAAGACGTTTCACACTTTAAAAATCTCATATATATATATAAATGTGACAATGGATATATTGCATTATTGAAGACTTACCTTTGTCGACGAACATATCCGGAGGAAAGTTATAAATATCCAGATAGTCAAAAGAACACAACTTGAAACAGTAAATCCCTAATCGAACCGTATGCATTTGGGTCACACCTGATGTCGAAAAACACAGAGATAACATCAACGTTACGTTATTTGTTTGAGAGTAACTGCTAATGATGATGGCACAGTCTTTCAACTGTGGGGGTAACTGGTAAAGGCATGTCCAAATATTCATGATCATGTATTTGATTGGTTGTTAGTTTTGGCCTTAATTCTTATTGGCTAACTTTAAATGACCAACCAGACGCGCGAAGCCAATAGTCAGACAGACATAGTGTTTATTAGCCTGTCGCCAGGTCGTCTGTATGTTTATACAACACACCTGTCAAGCTCTTCAACGCACAACTGGTCTCTCAGCTAATTTCTAGCCTGAGTGGCTTAAAGTTTTGTCTAAATAAATGCTAATTAAGCATGCATTGTCCCTCAAACAGACAGACAATTGTTTAGTTGCACCTAGCTTTGGGCATACAAAAAAGCGTTATATCAATAACCAACAACAATAATTATTCAACTCATTTAACCATAAATTTATGTATTAAGAAGAACATGAACTAAAATAAGATGGAACATATCATACAGACCAGGACATAGCTTCATGATATTACTGCATCACAGTTACGTTGGGATTTTTTAAATTGTGAGAATAAATGAGATAAATGTACATAAAAACAGGATATTCATGGTGAAGCAACAACAGTGCTGTTAAATAATCCAAAGAGTATAAATGAGATTAATCATAATTAATTTATTAAATTTATAATATTGGTACTCCTGTTGCCGTTTTATGTGAAATAATTTGTTTTAAGTTGCGCGAAATAATATAAATTTAAACGGACAATAGCTATGCAAAACGATATGATTTGGTAAAGTTTGCTTTTGTTAAGACTTCACTTCACAAGTACAAACATAATATACAAATAGCATATAGGATATAGATAATGAAATAACAACAAAGTACGTGCAAAACAAAACGAACTTACATAAGGCTAGCAGTTACTTTTCATTGGTTTTTAGCTTTTCTCTTTTCTTTAGACTGCCTGACCTGATGAAATCGCTAATAAATTGGTAATGGGACTCATCGTATATGTAGGTAAAAATCCTCAGTCGAAACAATCACCACTGAAATGAAGGAATAGTTGACCGTATTCAATATAACACAATTCATTATTTCTAATATCTGTACTTTTTATTTTACATATAAAAATAAGTGTGATTGCATCCTCATTGTCATATGAAGACGAACATTCAACATTAGTTGATATATCCATATATATGTTTACTTTAGATAAAATGATATGTAAATTACTACTATTATTAAGGACAAATTAACAAAGTTAAGTATACTTGTTATCTGTAATAACAGGATTTAAACAGGAAATGTATCCTTAAAATAACTATTATTGTAGTTTTCATAATCTCCTTAAATTACAAGAATTCAGGTCAATACCATACTCTTATTGTTTCTTTATATAAATTGTTTTACTTATTTCAGTTATTTGTTTTCCTACATATCTCTTAACCTGATCAGCTAGCTTTGAGTAAACCTATAGGAACAAACAACAATTGTAGTGCTTTCAAAAATATTTATTTTAAAGGCAAACATTTCGCAGTTTATCTTTAAAGGTCTTTGAAGGTGACATCGTGCTTTGAACTGTGACGGTGTGCTTGTATATTACCGGTATATGACAAACTCTCACTGTACTGTTGAAAACTGTTTTTTTCTTAGCAAACACTGTTACTATTTTCCGATACTTTTTTCTGTTACTTTTTTCTGTTACTTTTTTCTGTTACTTTTTTCTGTTACTTTTTTCTGTTACTTTTTTCTGTTACTTTTTTCTGTTACTTTTTCCCTAGCACCAAGTTTTAAGTCGAAAGTATGTCTCCATTAGAAAGTTAAAATCCAAAGATATATTTTCGTTATTTACGATTCAACTTTTCACAATAATAAACATTTTAATCCCCATTCTTGCATCACGAAATGACAGGCAGAGTTTTTTTTAAAATGCTGCAACTGATCAGAGACAAATCGGATTTATTTATGATAACATCAATTTCTCAAACTCTTGTTCTGTTACTGATCAAAGACAAAAAGGGAATTACTTATGAAAACAACACTTTTTCAAGCTGTTTTACTGTTACTGATCAAAGACAAATTGGCACCATTTATGAAAACAAACATTTCTCAAAATTCACTTTATACAAACTACTCTACAACGCTCTATAACAAAAGATCATTTTAAGCCTACTTATTAGAAATAACATAAAGATCAAAGACACATTCTATTGTGTTGGGGATGGTGTCTGTGTTGTTGTTTTTGGGTGGGGGGATTATATCCACTGGGGATTTTGTCATAGGGGATTATTTTCCTTGGGGATTATGTCCAGTGGGGATTTTGTCCGTCCACCTCGCTGGTCTCCATAAATCCCGAAAAGTTATCATTAAGACTACTATTAAAACTAAAATAACATTACATTTTGTAAAGTAAACTTGTTATCAGTAGATACTTTAATGCACTGGGATTTAATTCTGCCCTCTCGCCTAAGCAGAGGCTTATGTTCAGCTTAATTTAGTAAACGCTGTAGCTGTAAGAGCACTTCTCTCAGTTTAAACATATTTATTTCCAAAAAGAAGGAACCGGATTGGTAGGGAAGAAAATGCTTATATACAAAGAGCTCCGGGATACAACCAAATACAAAACATGACATGATGAATGTACAGTATAATTATGAATACAAATAAATGATACAATCTGATTATACAAATTATGACTGTGCCATAGAAGCACTACTTTAAATCAAATCTGCCTGTTAAATTTATAAATGAATGAACTGAATTTAAGAGTTCCATTTACAGCTGGGGAAGAAATGTGACTTCCAAACAAAATTGATTTAAGATGAAATACCTTTGCATAAAAATACAGACTTAACGATATATAATAACGAATATCGCTATAGAGAGGACATACAAGGAATTAATGAATATTCTTCAAAGATATAACCACAAGAGCAAGCTGGTGTTGGAGATATAAACCGTTGATATTTATGTGCATTAAGATCAGTACATTCTGGTCGGAGACGAGATTGTATTATTTGACAAAATCTGATGCCGGTGTTTAAGTCAAAAGCGGCTGTAAATATTAGTATTGTTTAGAATGGCAGTTAATCTTGAAACTGTCTGTATTTCAGTTCTGTTCAGGTGGCAATGAATTCCATAATTTAACTGCATCTGTGGAGAAAGGACCTCGCATAACAGTTTTACAATGTATAATCTGAAGATTCGAATCATTGCGAAGATTATAACCCGTGACATCTGAGAACTTCTCTCATTAGAAATTACTAAACATGTGTATGAACTTCAATGTATTCCCACAAATGTATTAACAAATGATTTGTTTTAAGTTTGTTTTAGAAGAAGCATTTATATAGGCTAGTGTATAGCCTGTTTGCTAATCCTTTTTTCCAAATTAACTTCTCATAATTTCTTGTGTGTTATAAACTCACGGGCAAAAGAAACGTCACCACATTTTGAAAACAGTATAAAATGAAATATTGATGTCGGAGAAAATAGATTTTGTATGTATTTGGTAGCCAAATGTTTTCTTAAGAAATGTTCACAATTTCATACATCAGAGTATGCAATTTTTATTTTTACATCTGTTCAAATTGACATGCGGTGCTAAAATCGTTTTTTAAAGATGTTTTTGGCCCACAATATTTAGTATTTAAGTTTAAAACATTGAAAAAGTAGAAATTTAATTAACTTAAGATATCCTCGACATAAATAACCTTCTTTGATTTAAATTTGTTGACGCGTCTTTACTGTAGGACGTCTCAAAACAAGCCAAAACTGGCTTTTTGAGGCTTCTATCTCGTCTAGTTAAGGAGATTCCAAAACGACCATTTCTTAAAACTTGTGTTTCTCAGAGTTATGAATAGATAATGTTTTGAAAATTCATATTTAGTATTGTTTGGCTCTGAAGACATGGTGTAACGCTGTTTCAGTCGCATTTATCGCCCGATGATTGAAATATCTTGTATTTTGTATGGGGACGTTTCTTTTGCCCGTGAGTTTATGTTATTTGGGAATAAAATACTGTTTAATCAACTATTGCTTTTTCTCAAGCAAAAACAGTTACTTTTTTCTGATATTTTTCCTGGTTACCTAACAGTAATGTCAAAGCTAAGTTATGTAACCCATTTCATCATCACTAAAACGAATGTGAACCACAATCATCCACATGCCATTATTATAATACGTTTAAGCTATCTACATCGAATATACTTTTCATTGAATTTACAATAAGTACCTGTAACCGTAGACTCCCGATTGAAATAGATAGAACTAAAAAAAGGATGAAAGATTATGTACATTTTGTAAAAGGCTATGTATGTAGCAAATGTGACTCATAACATACGCAGGTCACCTGACTGAGCTTCTAATACTTTCTTAAAATGTAAATGGACAATATTGTATTGTTTTGTCTGTCAAAAGTAAAAAAGTGAACATGTCTGGTATACAATGTATACTATAAAGTATGACGTATGTACCCGTTATGTACATGTATATTACTTAGAAATATGTATTCGCCAGAAAGTATATATCAAGTATTATGATGAACAACTGCACATCACGCACAGTGTTCATTCAGGAATAACAAAACGATTAAGTGCCATGCCCATTCAGGTGTGACTTATCTCGAATTCAGGTTTCTCGGCCATGAACCGTATGACATTACACACGCCGAGTACTGATCATCCAAAAAGTTAGCACTAAATACACATTGATGACTTTCACTGATTAGACATGTAACTAGGTGTGATAAAGCGCCGATATATTGCCGGCAATTGATGACAGTGGCGACGCAATGTCTGGTTGAACATATCTTTTACCGACTGTTAAAGTGTCACTCTCTGCGCGTGAATAAACAGTGGTTACACTAATTAGACCTATACCCCTTTAAGAAGTGACCATTAACCACCACGGAAACATATTGCCCACAATTAATTACCGTTACATAATGCGTGGCTATTTAAACTGGGACTCTCTGTAAGTCCAAATCGTGCAGATTGGTCAAAGTTCAGATTGGAGTGTAATAAGATCGACCCAACTGAAATAGTGTCTGATGATATCAACACTTTCTGTTCAAACCTAACTTTAGCGCTGATGAAAGCATCCAGGGCTTCAATTCCAATGAGGAAATCAGGGGGACGAGTAAAATCGGTCCCCTGGTGGAATCAGGAAATAGCCAGAGCGCGAAAACTTAGGAAAAAGGCATTGAACAGGGCTAAACGTGACCGATCTGCTAAAGGAGAAGTATGTCTGGCGAGGCAACGAGTCAAAGAATTAATTTCAAAAGCTAAGATTAAATCTTGGCAGGAATTCTGTGGCACGTTAAATGAGAAAACTAACTCAAGGACTGTCTGGCAAAAAGTACATGCTATAAGAGGGAAACGCAAAACACAGATCATTCCCAAAATAGCTGGCACTAAAACAATCAAAGAAAAAGCAAGTACTTTAGCCAAACACTTTGCCTCTGTCAGTAGCAATGATAACTTCTCTGTTGAATTTAAAAAGTCAGAGAAGTTAGTCAAACCACCCAAACAGCCCCCCCAGTGTGGCTTATCTTTTAACTACAGCTTCACGGTAGAAGAGTTCAAAGATGCTATTCATAACAGAAAAGCAACTTGCCCAGGTGAAGATATGGTCAGCTATGAGATGCTTAAGAGGTTACCAGATGGTATCATCGGCGTCCTCATCAAACTGTACAATAAGATTTGGGATATAGGAGAGGTACCTGTAGCATGGAAACATGCTTCAGTAATACCACTTCTTAAACCGGGCAAGGAGGCGGCCTCGGCCAACTCCTATCGCCCGATTTCCCTTACATCAAACTTGTGCAAAGCGATGGAGGCAATGGTGAACAAACGCCTAAGGTACCACTTAGAGTCACAAGGGCTGTTATCTCATGACCAGAGCGGGTTTCGGCCGCAACGTTCTTGTCTTGACCATATTCTGCGCCTGGAAAATGACATAAAGACTGCGCAACTAAGAAAAGAATATCTAGCTGCTGTCTTTATTGATTTTAGCAAGGCTTTTGACATGGTATGGCACGATGGACTCCTCTCCAAACTTGAGAATGTTGGTATAAAAGGGAAAATGGCAAATTATGTTCAAAGTTTCCTTGAGAATCGATCAATATCAGTGTTGGTTGGGGATCAACTGTCAGAGCGACACAGTTTAGATAATGGCACTCCTCAGGGAAGCATTATCAGCCCAACGCTTTTCAACATTATGATAGACGATCTCTTTGAACATGTACATGAACGCAAGTATATCAACACCTCAAAGTTTGCTGATGATGGGGCAGTTTGGGTGAGACACCGAGAGATTTCCAAAATTAGAACATTGCTGCAGGAATCACTCGATGGTGTCGAAAATTGGTGTGACAAATGGGGGTTCATTATCTCTCCTGAGAAAACAGTGGGGGTTGTATTCAGACGGAAAGGCAACCAGGTAAGCTGCACACCCAGGCTTCAACTTAAGGGCAAGACTGTCGCATTCGAGAAAGAAGCGAAATTTCTCGGTGTCGTCTTTGACCAACATCTTACGTGGTCAAAACATATTGACCACGTGGCAGTAAGATGTCAAGGCGACCTGAACGTAATGCGAGCAGTGTCAGGGACTTCATGGGGAGCAAACAGTGACACGTTGCTAACCCTCTACAAGTCACTTATACGAAGCAAAATGGATTATGGGTGTGAGGCTTACCACAGTGCTGCCCCATCGACTCTGAAGCGACTAGATTCGATTCAATACAAAGCTCTTAAATTGGTGACGGGAGCAATGCCCAGAACCTCCCTGCATGCCCTTTTAGTGGAAACAGGGGAGCTACCACTCGATCTAAGGAGAGAACAATTGACCTTAAACTTCTGGAGTAGGAGTACTAATCCATTGGTTAAAAAGATATGGACGGGGGATATCTTCAGTAAGAACCTCGTAGCACTTGCACGCAAAAAACCCTCCATGATGCCATGCGGGTTGAGGGTGCAACTGCTAAGGCGAGAACACGAGTGTGACACTGTAGACCCCCCTGAAAGTCTTAAACCAGGATTGGTACCCCCGTGGATACTCCAGGCCCCAAATGTAGACACCAGTCTCACTAAGGAAGTGCCAAAAAGTGAGAACCCTCTGTTGCTACGAAGCATTGCGCTTAGCAGGATAGACAGTCTCTATGAGTCCGCGGCACACATATACACTGACGGCTCAAAGGACCCAGTGAGAAATAGAACTGCCTATGGTATCCTAATTAGCTCTGCTCGCACATCCGATACCCAAAGTATCTCAGTACGCATCCCCAATGGGCAATCTGTATATACAGCTGAACTTGAGGCCATACACCATGCACTCAGAATCTCTCGAGATTTAAGAGATAGTCAGATAGTAATACTGTCTGATTCCCTTAGTGCACTGGAGTCACTGACCACAAAAAACTCAGCCAGTAGACCAGATACCCTACGTGATATATTAGAACTCCTCCACAAGCTCAAATATATTCACGGAAAAGAGATACAGCTATGTTGGATACCTTCTCACATAGACATTCCAGGCAATGAAAGAGCTGACAAACTGGCACGTCAGGGCTTAGAGATTGAGCATATTTCTGATTATCCTTATTCAAAAAGCGAAATCAAAAGTATGATCAGAAACTCGATCTCTAAGAAGTGGCAGAAGGTATGGGACACCAGTCCTAAAGGCCGGTGGCTTCATAGTCTACGCCCCAGTGTGAAATCGAGACCTATGCACTCGAAACACAACAGGCAGCTAGACACAATGATCACCAGACTTAGACTCGGTGCAACACGCTCCTCGTACCTAAATTGTCAAACATGCCACGTCAAGGCCAGTGTCACTCACGTCTTACTGGAATGTCCTAGGTTCGAAATGGCCCGCAAAGCACTCAGGGAGGAGATTGGAGAAAGTACATTGACAGCGAAGCTACTGCTGGCGCACTCGCAACATCAAAAAATGTACAAGCCCTTATCCAACCTCCTCCTGAAAAGTGAACTTGGCCAGTGTATATGAAAGAAATATATCAATGTGCCGCGGGTCCGGTGGGATAGTGCAGTGGTTGGCACGTTCGTTCGAATCCCGCCAGGGGCTCGGCATCCTTATAAACAGCCAATAAGGTGGGGTGCAATGCCACATTAAAACAATGTAGTAACACCCCTGGCTAGCTAGTTCCAGCCGAAGCTCGCAGGTTTCACCACAATGTTCAACCACCTTGACACTGTGGTCTTTCTCCCTGCCCAAACTCTAGCACCTCCGGGTAATAGAAATTGCCTATAAGATCAGCCTAGTAGAGGGACGCAATATTAACAGCACAATTATATCACCCAAACGGCCAAATAGAAATTGCCTGAACAAAGTGAACTGCCTACTTTGTTCGTGACACACCCGGTAACACCTTCCCCATGAGTTCCTAGGTGGAACACCCTTTCCAGGACCCTAGCCTTCTGGAATCTTCTCTTTCATGTGTGTCAATGTGACACTGTCTGCCGAAATGCCTAACGGGCGAAGGCGACATTAAGCACTTAATGCAACAACGTAAGTCCAAATCACTTCATAGATATATTCAGTTGCGTTCATCCCTCCTGGTTCCTGCAATTTATTTTGCACAAGTGTTTACTAAGTCCTGTGGAATGGATATTTCTATCAAAGGTACGTTGTCACTTCTCATGTCAATGTATAATGTATGATGTATGAACTGATTTTAAGATCGAGGTACAGATAACTTGAGATCGTAAGTAAGATACATTAGGCTGTCGAAATGTTTCAGATGAAAGTTTTGGTAAAAAGAGAGGTTTCGATGGTTTTAGAAAGGATATTCGAGAGGAGATTGCTTACTGCATGTTCCAAGCTAATAAGGGTGATATTATTATTCATTGATTTGTAAAATCTAGCGTACATTCATTACAAAATACAAAACAATGGCGAATGTAGAAAGCTTTGCTACGGCATAAGAGGACAATGTTGATTAAATAATTCACTTCTAAAAATGTTGCGAAGATTTAATCACTTCATCAATATTTGAATGAAAATACATCATTATCCTTGTAAATATCAATATATACTTTGTGATAAGAAAGTGGATGAGTCTTAAACGTGAATAACATATATGAGAATATATATAAAATAAATTATGGTTTAGGAAATAGTAAAATTTATATCACAGAACACATGGAGTGTAAATGTAAACTTGTTAAGGCATATTGATAATATAAACACTATTTATATATATATTTTAATTATTATCCCTACAAATTAGAGAGGTCATTTAAATAAAGGTCAGTATAATGATCATATCAAATATTCCTTTCACATTCTATAAATATCTTATTTGTATAAAGTTACTTGAACCGTTACTCTAGCCCATTGGTATATTCTGCCAACGGCAGCACATGAGTTAATTCATACAATCATGATATTTACAGTAAGACGGAAAAAATTATTGTGATTCTTGAGCACTTATGTATTCCAATGTACACACAAGATGATAAATGTATAAAGTGTATGGATATTTATTTATCAAATATACGCGTTGATTTGATAAAGCATTACAATTAAATAAATAATGAAATTCATCACGAATCTAGATAGAATTATATAATGTATATACTCGTTCTTGACGAGGGATTGTGATATCGACCTTTTTCAACCGGCAAATTAAGAATTACAATATTTGTACACCATATTGGTTTCGTTCATTATAACATATTGATCAAAACATGGGAATCCTTAATGACTGCAGAGTATATTTGATAATGTCACTACACTTTGCAGAATTTATCTTTTAAAACATTGAATAACTATCCATTCCTTACAGAAATACTAGGGATAATGGAAAATAAGTATTTGACCACATGCCACATGTAGTTTTGACATAATTTAACCAAGGATATGATTGTCGTGCTTATAATTATACTGACTGTGTACAGTGCGTATTAAACGGTTTGCAATTTGCAAACAATGACTACTGGCGCTGTTTTATATGATTCTCGCAATTCCTTCATTACCGAAAAAGACTTTGTACCGTATGTTGTTGACCCTGTTGAAAATGTGTTAGCTTGGCCTACACCCCATATTGCCTACATCCCCAAAACTCCTCGTATCGCCTTCACTAAATGCAGAGCGTCACTTATTGTATAACATGCTACTGTTCACTTAGCAATTAATGAACTGGTTCATTGTTATGAGGTCAAATCTGGTAAGGTATACATAATGACATATACAAATATACATAAATATAAGGCAAAATTTGATGGAGCATACGAAAGTCACGTTTGATATGCAAAGCAATTCTAACTAGTATTGGTTTGTATGTGATGGACATAAGTGAAATATATTTTTCAATGGATACATGTTAACAATAATAAGCTGGATGAGGCTGGAATTATGCTATCAAATAACGTGCGTATTCGTTTCAGAAGTTTTATATGGCGGTATTGCGGTGAATATACCAGAATAGGTCGGTGGTTAGTCGACATCGGTAATTTTTTTAATATGAAATATGATAATCTTGTAAATTGTCGAAAAAGCATTTGTCTTACATTCCGACAGTACAATCTTACACCTGAAGAAATAAAATATTAGTCAAAATAAGGAAATTATATGGCCTATGAAAAACGATAGTACTTTATTAACAGCCAGCTCATTCGTGTATTTAATCTGTTGGTGGTAGGTGAAGTTTCTAACTAGTTTTATTCAAGTTATCCATTGGCATCTAGCACGTGGACGTAATTATTCAAATAATATACAGTATATAGTATTCATACAGCATTTGCCAATATGTCGCTATTTTGCAATTTTGATATCCGTTGCAGTGAGCAGATACACTAGCTGTCATGTTTAACCTTCTAGCAAATTGCATCATTTGACCATGACGTGAATATACAAATGTGAGAATGTGTATTAACTGTCATTAATACTCAATAGTATTAAGTAATTACTGCTCATTATGTCTCAGGGTGTTGAAACTGCGCTGTGTATGTGTTTTGTTAATTGACTTCATTGGAAATTGCGTTCAAGATTAAAGATGTTAATGGTGGGCCGACCGTGAAAAGGATCTTTTGTCACCTAACTAACAACCTAACAAGGAAAGATATAAAGAATATCATTGAAAATGACACAATTATAATGACATCAACATACATTGGGAAATATAAACGGTTTACTTATTTAAAAGGTTGATTGTTTGGATAATAAAAGTAACTAATTTCCCATCCGACAAATCAGGGGATGAACCGTTGTGTGTATAAGGACATGTATTAACCCCTAAATTATGTTCTGTTGTATGATATATCATAACGTTGACGTTAGACCTGCAGTCTATATCGATTTGTGTTTCATGCATAATAATACAACAGTTCAATCATCAATAATTTGAATAGAAAGGCGGTTGATTTCATCATATCATATCATCTCATCTCGATGAAATACATGGAATAGATAACGAATTGTGAAATTTTAATAACGTTAATAATATTAGAAGTTGGAGGCTTGAAAAGACAACACACCTTGTTATACTTTAGAGGTAACCATCATAAGATAACAAATGTGGATCTTTGTTCAAATAGTTTTTTAAATTTGTATTGTTGTTTGTATTGTTGTATGTGCCTAACTTTATTTATCAAAATCAAGTTTGTCAAACCTAGTCTAGATCGTATTGATGAATGATACCATAAAATGTGGAATATTGTTTTCGTCATGAATCATATCGTTAACGGTTAATATGCTTTTTATTATGTACTTAGAGTGATTAAACCGAGCCACTATAAATGCACGGAGAGTAAATGACACAAATCAGGTACCCTCTAATCATAACTATCATTAGCGATAATTATTATCTACCTGCACGAACATAAATGCATTTAACTCTCCCTTGGTTATCCGTTTGGATGTAAGTTGGCTCTATACCCCCCTCCCCCATTAAAATCTCACATATATATATATATATATAAACTAAAATCGTTTATGCACATTTGTATCTCTAAAAAAGGTTACACATGACTTCATATATGCTTCATGCTTGAATAGTTACACATTGGTAAAAGCAAAGTCGTCATTTTAATGTTTATATGAGAAAAATGCTCCCAAAATGTTGAACTAACTAATTCTAGTGATTGAAATACATGTATTATTTACACATAAACGCATTTCATATGGCATTTTGCATTGGTATTTTAAAATCCTTCACACATTTTACTAGTAACCCACAGTTGATTTACAGTGAAGCTATCACTTACTCAATTGCAATTAATTTATTGCCCCAATAAACTTGCTCTCCAAAGGATGTTCACAATCCCGTTACGGTTCGTTAATCACCGCACTATACAGAAATTAACCCCTAATTAATTTATTGCTACAATAAACTCGGGATCAGAGTCTATGCAGTTCACAATTCCAACACCGTTATCCAAATGTACGTTTGGTTTGGTACATATAAAACTATATGTCAGCACGAATCAGACTTTATAATTATTATTATCTAATTAATTAATTAAATAATTAAATCGTAAGTTTTATCATACAGCATCAAAATATGCTAACAGATGCTTAGTAAGTATCTGTGTTTGGTTTGTTATTTATCCACATATTCATGTATAACTCAATTTAAATTCTCACATATTTAAAATCGATGATGTAATAAGAAATGAGTTAATCATTGTCTTAAAGGTACATCCATTGTGTTTCATAAAATTTTATTTGGCTTTAATACGTTCCAACTCACGACGTGTTCTGTCTACAATACAAATAAATTCACTCAGCTTGCAAATTTATCCCCAATCGCCGAATATATCATAATTATTAGTTTCCGATTAAAATTGAGTAACGTAATTATACATGTGCAGAAACCGAAATTGCACGCCCCATTTGCATGCACAGTGATTATGGATTATTATCACCTCAAATTTGTCTTTTTGTCTGTTATAAATATGATTCCAAAATTACGTTTGACTCATTGACGCGCGCCACACGCTGTGCATTGTCCGGTTTTCGATCAGAAATCATTACTTTTAACTTCATATCGTCAATATGCTAAGTCTGCTATCATCAAAATGGTAGTTTTCGGTAACAGTCGGTATTTATCGATAAAGTAATACCATTTATAGCGTTTGCAATATGTGTCCCCCAACAACACAATGGATGTAAGTTAGTATGGAAGGCAGAACGGTCTGAGGAGAAAATTTGTTTTCAGATAGTGTGCAAGAATTCCTCTATAAATGTCTAGATTCAGTATTCAGTGATATCAATCGTAGTGTACAATATGTGGCAGATGCGATGTGTACTGTTGCAGCAAATATGAAACGAAAATTGTCGTTTAGAAATGCGGGAAAGGATAGTCCATGGGTTGATTCTGAATGTAGAAGTTTGAAAGCTGAGCGTTGTCACAATATTAAACCAGTTTAGAAAACATAAAGATAAGCAACACTTAGATGATTACCACGTAACAAGAAATTTATACAACACTAAAATTAAACAGAAACGAAAGGAATACTATAAGCAGAAACCAGTTAAGCTAGAAAATAATATCATTTCCAAAGAGTTTTGGTCCATCCTTCTGGAGTTGCAGGGTAAGCAATTCAAAAAGTATAATATAAGCAATAAAGAATGGTATGAACATTTCAAACATACGTTTTTGTCTATCGGAAAGGAAACAGATAGCACTTTCAGTGTAAACTCGACTACGGGAGTTACTGGCGATTTACTTTATGAGCTTGAAGAATTATAGTGAATATAGTGATATTCTGGATTCGCCAATAGATAGGCAAGAAACATTATATAGCATACAAAACTTAAAGGTGAACAAAGACGCAGGTGTAGATAATATTTTACCGGAATTTATAAAACACTCGGTGGATATTTAGTTATATTAGGTTTTAACGTAATCTTAGAGAGTGGCAACTTCCCATCGACTACTGGAATTGTTATCCCAATCCATAAGAGTGGAGATGTAAATAATGTAGATAATTATATAGGTATAAATCTGCTCAGTATATTAGGGAAAGTATTCGTCTACATCATCGAGGTTAACATTCTGGGCTGATACACTAGATAAAATAGATATTAGGCTTAAGGGCGGGATATAGCACAGTAGATAATATTTTTATATTGCATTCGATAGTTCTGAAGTGTCTTGGTACAAAAGGTAATAAACTATATGCCCTGATTATTGACTTAAAAAAAGCCTTTGACTCGATACAAAAAATTGGGAGGTAATGGAGAAACATGGCATAAGCCCTAAGATGAATACATTGCTCAGAAATATGTATGATAAAGTCAAAGTTGTATCAGAAATAACCATGATATTTCAGATTCTTTATCTGCAATTCTGGTCTTAGACAGGGATGCATTTTAAGGCCGTTTCCGTTTTCAATGTTTATAAATGAATTTTTGATTATTCAAAGTAGTGGTTCTCATGGCATCCAGTTACACTCTTATTTGACGAATTGTTTTTATTAATGTTTGCCGATGATATGATTTTATTTTCTTCAAGCGTCATCGGGTTACAACGGCATATAAATAAATTAGAACATTACTGGGAAAATGCAGGATTGACTGTCAACATGGAGAAAACTTAAGTTATAGTATTCAAAAAATGGAGGTAAGCTGTCTAAAACGGAAAAGTGGTGTTATAAAGGTCAGCCGCATATCAATATCTTGGAGTATACTTTTCAAATTGCTTATGCGTTTCAGATCATGCAAAAGATTGTTCCACACAAGCCAAAAAGGTGATAATTGGTGTTCTCAAAAGTATTTATTAACTAGTAGATATTGATTGCAAATCATTTTACAAAATATTTGACTAAAAAATTCTTCCACTATTTTTGTATGGATCAGAGGTATGGGGAATTAAACATTATGATATTATTATACTGTTATGATATGATGATTCTGTATGAGAGGAAAGGCAAATTGGGTATCCAACGTTTGTGAGTTATTAAATACTATTAGTTTTGGGGATATATGGCAGAGTCAAAACGTGGATTTCAACTCAAATTTTGTAAATAATGTTACACAAAGACTGAAAGATATATTTACACAAGAATGGGCAAAACCGCTGTCACTTTCAAACAAATGTGTTTACTATAAAATGTTTAAATCACACATATATAGAGAATTTTGAGTATGTTAGATATAAGGAAATTCCTAAATGCAGTTTCACGTTTCAGGTGCACATCCCACGAGTTAGTAATTGAGACAGGAAGATATTACAATATGGCATTAGAAAATAGAATTTGTAAATTGTGTAATCTTAATTGTGTTGAAGACGAATACCATTTTCTTTTAATTTGTATACTGTCCTGAGAACAAATAATATTCCAAAATATTACTAGGTACATCCAAACAGGTGTTTTCCATGTTTGCATGTGAATCTTTGCACGTTTTTGTACTATAAGAAATAAAGATTATCATAACTAAAATCATTTGTATGCACATTTGTATTCTAAAGTCGTAGTTTTAATGTTTATATGAGAAAAATGCTCCCAAAACTAACTAATTCTAGTGATTGAAATACTTGTATTATTTACACATATATATAGTCGCATTTCAGTATATGAACACAAGCACTTTATTCATTGGTTCAAATGGCATTTTGCATTGACATTTTAAAATCCTCCCCCCTTCTTACTCAAACTAATAACCCACAGTTGATTTACAGTGAAGCTATCACTTACTCAATTGCAATTAATTTACTGCCCCAAAAAACTCGCTCTCAAAAAGGATGTTCACAATCCCGTTACGGTTCGTTAATCACCGCACTACACAGAAATTAACACCTAATTAATTTATTGCTACAATAAACTCGGGATCAGAGTCAATGCAGTTCACACTTCCAACACCGTTATCCAAACAAACTATTGGTTTGGTACATATTAAACATTAGTTAGCACGAATCAGACTATATGTTAATATTTAATTAATTAATTAATTAATTATATCGTAAGTTTTATCATACAGCTACAAAATATGCTGTATTTCTGTATTTGGTTTGTTATTTATCCATGTATAATTCAATTAACTAATTTTAATCAATTGACTGACTACTGCTTGTAAATTGAATTAACTTACCTTCCACTGGTATCCATGTCAATTAACTTACCTTCCACTGGTATCCATGTTATCACTACCTGCTTGTTACAGCTTTCATCTTATTGTTATCTCATCTTGTTGTCTTTGTTATCCCATTATCATACCAAAAATGTTTCATGTATATAACCTCTGATTTTATCATCTCTCCCATATGCTTGATAACGGTATAAGGATCTATACCGAAACGTCGCTATTGTTAATAAAGAAGTTGATCATCCATAAATATTTGTCTTCTTCATCACACCAACTTCTAGAATGCCTCTCAAACAGTTTGTAAATTGTACTTCTGTAAATGTTTTTTGAACGTTGTTTTTGAGTAAACAGTTTGTAGCTTTGTATTTGTAACATTGAGATGACATACTATACCACAATTTACGCATTAAAGAAAATAAATAATTACAAAGATAAGTTCAATGATTAATAATAATAATTAATAATGATTAATCGTCCTATGTAAGACTTATCATATTCACTTTATTTTTAGATTTTATACATAGTTGTATTGTAAGTCTAGCATGGGTCTGTAACCTTTGGAATTATATAAGAACGCAATGTTACGATTTTTGTTTCCAGGTTGAAATGATTTGCGCCATCAGCATTATATTTTTTACCCAAACCGAACATTGGTCGATATATCTATGATATATCTTAACAATTACTACTGTATGTTTTACTGTAGTTTGATAATACTTGTTGAATCATGTTTCACATCCAAATCATCTATAAGGTTCATTGAATTCAACTACACAGTAAACAAACCATCTTTGTTACAAAAGTTTCCTGCAACGACAGGCAGGCTCTTACGTAATATACATAAACCATATCACGGGACCGTGGAATATTAAACAACTGTCCCTTTACATTCACAGAAACACTTTCTTCACTCTCCTATGAACAGATACGACTCAGCGACTTCAATCTACATAAGCAAACCATACAATAGAAACCATACTTAGCCACATTCACGTATCTTAAAACATAATGACTGACACATCACACAAAAGTTAGTTACTTCAATCACACACAAATCTGACTAATATCATTGTATATATCATTGTAGTTACATTTAGAAATGACTCCACCTTGCTTTTCTAATTATTGTTTTCTTATTTTACATATTAGACAATGTGCATTATATTTCTCAGCATAGACACCCGAGTCTACCACTAGGTACATATATAGCTCCCAGCATAACTCTTCACTTACATCCTTCCTACATCAACGTCCCCATTCCCAGTAATTTACCATGCCGCTACCAAACCCTGCCTTAGTAATTCTTCAACCATATATTTACCAAAGACTATCTCGATCTATGCCCATAACCCCCAGTCAGTCACTCACTATTAATTACTTTCTATTCCAAGTTCCAAACGTCACCCATCATGTTATCACTCACCCTAGATCGACTCACATCTCCTAACATTAAGGCACAAACTGTGCCTCTACATGTACATCTACAATTAAATTGAAACCACAGTTCAGGTACTACCCACGACCCTTCCTTCCTAGACCTAAGCAAATAAACATAAATATCAAACCCCTAACTCGCAGCCACTCAACACAGGCAACACAGGCAACAGCGGCCGTCCCAACCTCCAATCTATAGCCACAAGTACACAACAACACTCATGCCTCTCACTGACGAACTTCACACTGACAAACGGCATCCCACACCCAGTCATCTACCCTCAAAACTCCACAACCCCAACATACAGATTTGTAAACATTTTAAATAAACCTGTATAATTAATATTAATTAAGTTACTATTATTATCAGACAACATTCATGCAGGATATAAATTTTCATGCTAATTTCAAAACTTCATTCCTTATTATGTTAATGTTATTAAAGTGTAAAATGCACTCTGAAGTAGTTTATTTAATATAAAATAGTTTATGCAAAAGTATACAAGAGTATACAAAAGTTTCCTAGAGTATACAAGAGTATACAAAAGTTAACAAAAGTTTCCAAGAGTATCCTGAGTTTGGATACCCGGCATATACTGATCAGGATATTTTTGGATACCCGACGTATACTGCCGTATACTGGTTTGGATACCCGACGTATACTAGTCAGGAAACTTCAGGAAATCACTGTATTTTCTCCTGTGATAGCGCTTGACAGAATAGGGGTTATAATTGATAATGGTATTTGACAACCTTCACTTTTTGTTTGACTTTTGACCACACTCGAAAAGATAAAAGTGACATTTTGTCAAGAAACGACAGACATCCTTGTAATACGCAATAGCAATTGAAAACAGTTTTGGATATAGTATATTCTTACATTTGTCCTCTACCGTCAATTTATCTTTTTATAAATCTTCGTACAATCTTCGTTATCAAGTTAAAAGCCGACTTATATAGACGTCTATGAAAAATGACGAACTTGAAATAGACTGCTTCTTCAACAAATAACTCAAGTTAAAAGTAGTAAGTAATCTTTTTGTAAAGACAATTATTTTCAATATTCTAAAACAAAATCATTTACAGAGACACGCATTAGTTTCAGTGTTAGGGCAATGCTTCTATACTAAATAATTTGTATTCAGCTAACCTTGGTTATTCCGTAGTAAAGTAGAGCATAATCTGGTTCGAGTGCATTATGAAGAGGTGTGATTTCAGTGTGATCAGATCCTGGTGGGACTTTAATATAAAGGGTCGGTTAATTTGGAATTTGTAGGTTTGCCTTATTGCCTCAATCCCCATAAAAACTTGAGCATGTTTTTATTCATCCCATGTATAGAGAGGTCTTTGGATGACAGTAAAATAGCATATAAAGGTACCGTGGGATGTAAGGATGACCACTTCAAGAGGGGGATTTGCATCCTAATGCTTTTAATATAAACTCACCAACGAAGCATTGTCATACCATTATGTATCTTATTTCATGATACCATCTATAAAATCTGTAAAAGTGCGGTTGTAATTGGCTAAAAGATATGCCAATTGGTAGGCGTTATTTCAATATTTTTGGAAGTTTATGTAACGAGATTTCCCTTTGATGCAATTGCATTTCTTTATCAAATGGTACAGACAATGCACATAGACAAATTTGTGTTATATATATGCAGGTAGGTAGAGCTATGACGAAGGATTTGGAAGCTAAAGTATTAACACCTGATACATGTCACAGATCAAAGGGATACAAAGTTCAAGGCCAATAATTAACATAAATCGGCGTGGCTCCATTGTTGTTATATCCACATGAGCGTTTAACAATGGAGTCGATTTGACAAATTAATACATGTACGTTCCCTGTGTTCTACTGTAGACCTTTGTGTGGAGTTAAGCATTTTGTGTTTTAATCGAAGATCTGATTTCAAAAACTTATGTATGCATCGCAATACAACCACATGCCACTGAATGAGAGTAAAGTGGTATGTTCAACCCCCCTGAGATAATGCTAGAGTTGCTAATGGTGGAATCAACAATAAACACTTCAATAAGAGGATTCACTTCTTAATGCATTGAATATTTACACGATTATGGACTAGTGTGATATTTGTATCCGTTGAGGAATTAAGTTAGTGAAATAAATTATTCACGGAGTTGATTATAATTTTATCGAATAACCAATATTCTGATTAGCATTTGATTTAAATGTAAATACTCATATTATGCAGGTTCATAAAATTGAAAGGAGACATGTAATCAATCTATTTTGCTAATAGATATTATATTTAAAAGGACGTATTTCATGTTCATCTTCCGTTCAGACACTGAATTCAAATAAAAACACAATTAAAATTCACCTTTTTTATAGGATGATATAAGTCACATATTCAAACATTCTGAAATCTGAATATAAACAATGCTTAATATAGATACAAACTCAACCATGAATCAAGATAAATAAGACCTAAAAGCATTCAATTAAAAAGGTGAGGTGAAGCCATTAGAGATTTAACACATCTACATCACTTATATCATGACGGCAAGTATTATTGCAGGAGAAAACCCGAAACACCATTGAGGCCATGTATTGCCTGGAACTAGTAAACCACAGTGAACCATGCTGAATTTCATTATAGCATTACATCAAAACCTTGCTGCATGTCGTACAGCTGAACTTGAACACAAGGAATGTTGATACTATTGCGCTTTCCAATTGATTGGTATCATACTTTAAAAGTGCAGTCTCATGTTTTTACATTTATGTGAAGTGAAAAACTATTGAAGACATAGTAATTATAATCATTTTCTGAGATCCAAGGTGTCAACACCTCACGTGTAATATACTATGGTTGGTACCAATGCTTCCTAATGAGAAGGCAATATGGCATTTCGAAGTGATGAGTTGATATTATATTAAACAAACACGTAATATGAAATAGACAGATAGCACAAGTTTGTTTGTGAAGACTTATTTTAAATCTAACTAGCTTCAGCATTACCAATGCCCCACAAAGACACACATGTGACCTTGTTATCAATTCAAATGCTTCACTCACCAGCCATACCTTGACATAAACGTAGATACATATTATCAGAACTACTGTATTTGACATCAGCTTTACCTTACTTTACTTTACTATTAGTAACACGTTGTATTCTTTCTTATCAGAAAAATGTTACTGGTGGAAAATGTTGGGGGTGCTTAACTTTTTCGATATCTATCAAAAAGTGTATTATATACACTAACTTGGTGGTATTTGGTCTGTATAACGAATATATATATATATATATATATATATATATATATATATATATATGTATATATATATACAATATAATGTTTGTTCAAGTGTACAGTCAGTATATATTCAAATGGTAGTTGAAAGAATATATATATATATATATATATATGTATATATATATATATATATATATATATATATATATATATATATAAATAAGATGAGTTGCTTCTCACGTGAAGTAAGGTTATATAAAGAAAATAGTAAACATCAGATGGTTTTGACTGGATCAATCTTCTTCAATACAATACGATGAACTCATTTCGACCAGTATATCGGTCTTTTCAAGTATGGTTAACATGTGGAAGATTACATATTTATGTATGAACAAAAACAATAGGATGTTGTAATGCTCAAAAATCAAAAATCAATTCTCGTGTGAATTAACTGTTCAGTGATGGGCAGTATTTATTTGCAAATAATATTATATGCAATGACTCAAATTATGATCCCTCGTAAATAGTTTATTGTGTGCTTATCAAGCTAACCACTCGGGAAATATCTACTTTTCCACCTCACTCGATGAGATAAACATGGTATTTGTCAAAGAAAGGCAGATATCCTCTATATATCACACCCTTCTGTATTGCAGAGAGTTATGTAGACACTCTACAAATGTTCATGATCATTCTTGATGATGTTGAGTAAAACTTTGGCTTAGTACTCAGCTCTACATAATTACTTTAATGACAGCCACACAACACCTGATATCCTCGTGGCAATGGCGAGAACAGATTTATTGTCTGGGAGCAATTTCATTGCACAGTATGTTTTCTAAAGACAATATCCTGGAATCTATTTTCAGTTTACTCAAAACCCTCGTCCTCCTATTTGCTGTCTAAAGGCTGTTAAGTAGTGGTTTTCACATTTCAAAAGGCAAAGATTTTGAAATGTGTTGATATTTGTCAATAACATTACAGTGTATATCACAACCATACTCACCCCTCATCAAACAGTACTCTATTATTTCAAAATCTGATTGTATCTATATACTCTTTCTTGAGATATTGCGTTGATTTTATTTTTAGTCTATGTAAAATATTATTATTAATGTGTCGTTAGTAAAGCATAATACTTGTCTTGAACCATATCAAACGAAACATATGTTTGTCACCAATACAAACGCTAGAATGTTCTTTTCTATATAAGTGTTTCAATTGTGTGAATAGCTTATGTTTTCTTGTACATTTTCTATAGTTCTATAGCCTCCCTCACTACAACCTTCACGTATAACACTGAAAAGTGAACACATAATTTACCATAAGGGTTTGAACCCAATAAATAGAGTTACCATTAGTATATTGTTATGGTTCTGCTATAATATAAAGAGTCCATCGCACTGAAGGTTCTTTCATAAAGTCATTACAGGCAAGTTTTTGCTTAATATATTTTGTTGAGGTATGTCGGATCGGAGTGATTGAACCCAAGAGGTTAAGCAAGAATTGTGAGAGAATTATTTTCTTCATTTAAAAAAAAGACCTCTGTATAGTCAATGACAAAATAGCATCTTTCCAAACTTTATTGGTCAACATTTGATGCTAGTTTTGTGATTTTAATATCGTTATCATGGTTAAAGGTGACACTGAAATGCACTTTGTTCAAAGTTAGTATTATTAATCACATACAGAAATTCAGATGCCAAGAACACTTTCTTTTATACATGTTCAAAGGTGTTACACTTCCCTTCTGTGACAACACCAATATCAGTTAGCAATTTATGTTACTGCGTGGGAATCAAAGATGTAGTTTGTAACAGTTGCATCATTGACTATTTAATCAGAATGGAATCCAATCACGTTCATGACATGTTCCTAAATGTGAAAAGGATACTAGACGAGTTTTGTGTACTATTCATTTCATTTACCTAAAAACTCTGGCGAACTGAATATAAACTTCGGACTTTACCTTGCATAGTATATAAACGTCAAATTGAAGCATGGAGGGGAACCACATGCTGCGAAACACATTCACATCTTGTTCTAGCTTGTCATTTATAATCGAGTTTGGGTACATTTCCGTAAGGTTTTCATCTTCCCACGTAATGATAAGTTTTACGCAGAGAATACCACGACAGTGAGCAATGTTGTCAGGGCTATCATTTATGTCCTTCTTACATTTATACCTTTGATATTTAGTTGGGAACTGTTTTCATAAATTTACTTGGAATTAGAAAATTACCAACAATGGCAAAAACATGAATCAATTGTTTTATGTAACGTGACTCAGATAGAAAAATTAAATACACATACAGCTACCACATATGCTAATGATAATAATCATTAATTTTGAAAAAGAAAGATTAACTTGTCCAGCTTTTAGTGTATATGCCTGTGAATGTGATTGTTAGGACATGTATTCTAACAGCAGTTGTTTTCGTATGGAATGTAGTGTATTAGTGAACAATTAATTCCCGTTTGAAATAGATACTGATATTTATTTGTGCATTTACTATATAATGTGTCAAAACACAATTTGATAATTGTTTAAACCAATGATTAGTTACATGTATACATTTTATATCTATGGGGGCGTGATATTGCGGTGGTTAGTGCAATCGGTTACAGGTTAACATGTTTGGGAATCGAATCCCGCCACAGACTCGACAGTTTTGTCTGCCATGGACAACTGGTCTACATGCACTAATGTTTGGGTGCAATGCTACACGGAATTTCAGCGCAGTACCGTCTATATATATCTATCGATACTCAAAGTTTTCACCGTAATGCATATCCACCATAACGTTGCGGGCTTTCTCCCTGCTATAATACCAGTAGCCGTGATATAAGTGAAATACTCTTGAAAGTGGCATTGAACATCACCTCACATCACCTATATGTAAAGTGATAGGACTTTGACTCATAGTACGTTAACATTGTTGTCACATGCACTAGAAAAGGAGGAAGATAACAAGGAAGATAACACGGAAGATAAAATAAGATAACACGACGTTGCCATGAGAATATAAAGAAACACGATCAATATGTACCCAGGTGCAAATCAGTGGTCAATGGTCACTTTTATTTGGATAATTTTACTAGTTTTAGTGTGTACAATTAATCTAGAAATGTAAGCAAACACTGATGTGCCGATTCTGTAATCCACCCCTCAGATAGATTATATACTTTTGTATTGTCAAATAAATACTGTATGTTGACTGTCAGTTTAGGTGTCCATGTATATTTGTAAATGTCATATGAAGAACAATGATGTATTCCTGTTACTGGAAACTCGATATTCTTAAGAGATAATGTGAAAGTTAACTCAATAGCATTTCATTGATATGTTCAATGGGTGATTATAAACATTTTATATGTCTATCATTAACATTTGAATACATTTTCTTCGTTTGATGTTCTGCAAGGATATACTCAAATAAAATGTGTAAAACAATATGTATCACTATAGAAACATTTCATGTGAAATCAGTATTACATTTATCACATTAATTACTCAATTCCCCGGATAAAAAACCCCAAAGTCTAAAAATGAATTCTTTATAAATGATTAAGGGAACTTTCGTCGTTGTTGTAAAATCACATACTCTCTACTATCCAGTGAATAGAGAAGGAATTGGAACGAGTATTGTCCTTCAACCACGTTCATAACGTCAGTTTACGTAACGCTAAAAGTAAATTTGTAAAAGATATAAACATTCAAGTCCCTTTACTGGTTGAAAAATCACATTCCATCGAGGGAAGGTAGAGAGATCTGGAACACTTTTTATTCTTAAACAAGTCCCATAAAGTTTGTGTGCGGATCATAGCATCATAGAGTTTTCGTGAATCCTACATGTGTGATAAAAATAGGTACCGCCATCATCTTAAATAATAAATGTGTTAATTTTTGGTCTTATAAATATTCATGGTGTAGAGAAGATCATGAACTTGAAGTGAACATCGGTATGTTTTGCATACGCTTTATGCTGTCAGATTTCTTGTAACGCTGTAAATGTATTCATTGCCTGACAATTGCAGAAACGCTGACATTTTCTATGTTGTTAAGTGTAATGACCTAATCTGGCCGTTCTCTTATACAAATGTCACGGAACTACACCATCTCATTTCATTCGTTTTCCCCTTTGCTAGGTATTATGTCTTACTACACTAACGGACAATAGAAAGAATTACACTCAGTTGTATTTATCATATGTTTTTCAAAGTCACATATCTCGAGTTTCGGCGTCGTTTTAAAAAACTAACTAGTTTGGGAAATTAGTTCAAAACATAATATCAGTCAAAGATTACCTCAACGTGGTTTATCTTAAAATAAAAAATTCAAATCTCCCAAATTTATTTTGATAAAATACAACTGTTCATCGGCATATAACACATACTTAATAAATCAATAAATCAATACATGAGCCTCGTACAGCATAGATTTACAACATTTTGGTAGGGGTCATGTTGGTGTAAATTTCATTTCTTACCCCTGTCTACTTTAAATAAGGATATTTTAGTTAAAAAATGAAACAGTCACCAATTAAGTCATTCAAACAACTGCCGGAAGGTGTTTTTGTATCATGTCATAATCAAATGCATCTCATTTCATTCAAATACTGAATTAATCGAAAAGAAGTGAGTGAGTGAGTTTATATTCCATTTGATTATTTCATATAATAACATACTAACTGATGTTTAACTCATTATGTCATTGACAATTTGAAACTTGAAAAGAAATCAGTTCACAGACTCGTTTTATCATGAACCCATGCATATATTCAAATGGAATTACATTATTTATGTGTGGCATTTACATTGATATTCATGGATATTCATACGAAGCTGTATTTTATGTACATGTATGCGAGAAGAGCAGCGGCTGTAAATTGAGCTGTCAAAGTCATCTGTGTAATTCCATTTACAGAGTGAAATATTCGACCATGAGCAATCATAGGAACTTTATTGCAGTGAAATAGGGATACTTTAGCATGAGGTACTTCACTTGCAGGAAAGTGGAGGAATTATTTTTCTGTTAACTCAGTGTAAATTGATATTGACATTGTAAATATCACTTTTATATCCACAAAGTTAAAGTTAAAGGGTTTTAGTAATGTGATATAATTCATTTGATATTAAATGAAAACAATATATATCTTAGCTGATAACTCCTTCAAATTTATGATACTTAGATTCATAAGAAAGGCGAGTCATTATTAAACAAATCAGAACCATAACTGGAGAAATGCATACAGAAATGTACGTTTTCAAGTAATGGTAACATTCAAACTATCTTGATGTACTAATAGTAGTAATAGAGATTATTCGTTACGAAAAGAGCATGGCCTATAGATAATCAACTAACATGTCTTCTTTGTGAACAAATATCGATACCAGTTAATTTCTTGAAACAAAGGAATATGCTTGTAACCCCGAAAGGCACAAAGTGTCCTCATGGACTCAAAAGCTTTATTATTGGAATAATTTTAATATCGTCCCATCTAATCCTCAAACACATCATTATCTTTCATTCTTCAAAAGTATTCGAACAAAAAATATAATATGCTTTAATTATTTTAAGAAATATATTGTTGTTAAACTAAGGCACAAGGTGGCCCTCGGAAGTCAAGTAATGTTTTTTGTCTGCCAATTTATTTCAACTGAACGGGATACTTCTATGATGTATTGTCAATTTAATGTAAACTGAAGCACAAACGAAACGTCACCCCTCAGTTGTTGTTATCATATGTATAATTTTAAATGTCAAATTTCTCGAGTTTTCGAGTAGTTCGACTGAGTAGTTTGGGAAATTAGTAAACAATATTTAAATCAGTCAAATAATTATTCTACGTCGTTTTTTTAACAAAATTTAAAATTTCCCAAAAATAATTTTGATAAAACACAACTGGTCATCGACATATAACACATACTTTGTGTGAAAATCAATACATTTGCCTCGTACTGAACAAATTTACAACATTTTAAACATGGTAGGGGTCATTTTGGTGTAAATCTCATTTCTTACCCTTGTAGAGTTTTAAAATGATATTGCAATCAACAAATAAAACAATCACCAAGTAAGTTATTAAAACTACTGCCAAAAGCTGTTATTGCATCATGTCGTAATCAAATGCATCTCATTTCTTTAAAATATTGAATTAATCGAAACTAATGAGGTGTGACGTTTCTGTTTTGCTTCAGAAAGATCGGGGCCTGTTTAATCGGTTACAGAAACTATTTTGTTGTTTTTAAACTTCTATATCATCAAAGAAATGTAATACAAAAAGATATCACAGCAAAAATGACTGAGAATCCTGAAATCTGGAAACCAACTGTAAATTTGGCAATAGGGGTATCCATTTGGTATCCATCCGCTGAAACTAGGCAAACTAGTTTCCAACTAGAATCCATTTTGGATTCTATAATATTTAGTATTTCCATATTGAAACGAACATGAAACTCTGATCATGTGTTTCCTGTTAGTTTCCATTCCTGGAAATTGCAATTACTGTTTCCATTAAATGGAAACCAACATGAAACTATCAAGTGAAGTTTCATGTTGTTTTCCATACCTGGAAATTTGTATTCAAAGATTCCATGAAATGGAAACCAACATGAAACTATAATTTGGAGTTTCATGTTCGTTTCCATTCCTGAAAATTTGAATTAAAAGATTCCATGAAATGGAAACCAACATGAAACTATAATTTGGAGTTTCATGTTCGTTTCATTTACTGAAATTTGCATTAAACGATTCCATTAAATGGAAACCAACATGAAACTATCTAGTACAAGGAATGAAATGAATTATGATCTATACACGGGTGAAAGAATCACAAAAATATAAATTATAAGGTCAAGGACTATTTAATGAAAGGTGTCATTGTGTTGTTGCGTATGCCTACTTCTACCGAATTTAATAGATATGTATTGTTTTGTGTTATATATTGGACTACTATTTAACAAATAAGCAATAACAATATATATGCCAAAGCCTAAATTTCAGTGAGCAACCTTAATTTTAAGTCAAATACATGCTCTCCAGAAGTAACGCCTATATATAGATCATGAGTGCTCTAATGAGGGAGTCGCATATGGAGGTAATTAAAGCTAGCCACGGCCCGATCCTTCTGACTGAACAAAGGCCTTTGTTTCACCATTCACCCAATTGCCGCCAAATTTGTCCATTGGCCGACTTCAGTTGTGATGATAATCTTTGACTCAATGGAGAAATGGCAAGGAGATCAAAATCATGTCTGGTGGGTAGTGAACTTCAATGCCAACAACAGTTGTCATTCACAGAAGGACAAATTTCATGATGTCTCTACAACCATGCATGTATAGTGCGCATTTCATGTAATACATATACAGTTAGCTCATATTTTTCTTATCGTTTTTCGCCATATGCTAACGATTGAAATAACTGATTAAATTGTAAAAATGATCAACTATCTTCGAAATACTGTGGCTTGAAAAATAGAATAATTATGAAATGTATCAGGGCACACCTTGTATGACATCCTTGCAGAATAAAATGATAAACTAATAGAAAATAGCATTTCAGTAAACTACCCCATTGATTTAGGAAAATGAAATTGTTCTCAAGGTTTAACACTAAAATTCGCATACATGAACTTATATGAGAATATGCACCATTTGACTATATTAAACAAATCACATTATGTAAAACATTTCGTTATATTTACCCTGCCACATGATATATCAGAAAGAGTTTGGTAATATAATTTAATAGTTTATGTACTCCGATTTATGTTTGCTCCCTAAAAGTGCCCAGGTATTACATATCCAATAAATTATTATTCCAATATTTATGCATCAATACAAACAGTCTGCACTTTCTTGATTCACTAAAATTTATAAATGATTACATGAAAATTACATTCTCAAAATCGACAGCTACAGTTGTTGTACTGATTATTTGTTTGTATGTCATACTATGACCTTAAATTAGAATATATTTCATTTATTAATTAATTTAATACTTACTACATCAGCACCCCTGCAGTTATGGCAAAACTTACCAAGGCGATAGATTATATATCCTTTTATCTCAACCTACAACAGGTGAATATAACGAATACGAAAAAATACAATTTTAAAAAAGTTGTATCTTTTTCGATTTACGTTTGGTATTAATATATTTTTTTTTATTATGTTTGCATTCATTTTTCAGTACAGAAGACCACGTGTGGACGATCAAAGATTCTCTACAGCTTGAGGTCGAGAGAAGACGAACATACCCAATGGGACACACAGGGTACTAGTTTGAAGCTGAAGTGTTTGAAATCGCCCCAGCAGGATGATTCGTGACGTAATTAAACCGGGCCGTTTCCTCAAGAAAATTGAATCACCTGTTCCTTAAATACATTTGTTGTATAGGGAGGGGTTGTGGAATTTTTCCGCCATTTTGTTTTTTAAAATAGCCTTGACATGACCTTTAAGTGACCTTTAATTAAGGTAGAAGGTGACCTTTAGGTCACCTGTACCCTCGCACATGTTATGTAGCTGACCTTTGATTAATGGGGGTTCAAGTGACCTTTAGGTCACCTGTACCTTCACACATGAACTGGTGAATGCTTAGTGTGCTTCTAGACATTGAACTGTTAAGTCATGTTGTTTATTCGCTCTGATACTATGGATGTATGTGGTTATCTTGACAACTCTGTTGTTGCTGATTGTACTGGATCTTCAGTACATTCTGATTGGACTTCTTTTGAGAAAAGACTTGAATCGTTCAAGGACTGGCCTATTCAAATGAAGCAAAATCCTAGAGATTTGGCTCAAGCAGGACTTGTTTATCAGCACCGAGGAGACTCGTGTATTTGTTTCAAATGTGGTATTCGTCTCAAAGAATGGATGTCTACTGATGACCCCTGGGTGGAACACGAAAAGTGGTCGCCAGACTGTGACTATTTACGTATGGTGGGGATAGTAAGGAGAAAGGACATTTATCAGAAATCAAATAGGGTATAAACTTTTCTGTACATGAACTGGTAATTATTTGTGTAATCCTGATCATAGGAGGCCATTCTACCATTAGACTCAGAAGTGTACAGACGTGTGTTTATTCGCTCTGATACTATGGATGTGTGTGGATGTCCTGATGAGACTTTTTTTACTGATTGCTGTGCATTGCAACCTAAATGTGACTGGAGTTTGTTTGAGGAAAGACTAGATTCATTTAAGAACTGGCCAATTCAAATGAAGCAGAGTGCTGAAGATATGGCTCATGCAGGACTTGTGTACCAGAACAGAGGAGACTTGTGTGTATGTTTCGAATGTCAAGTTCGTCTTAAGGGATGGATGTCTACAGATGATCCCTGGGTAGAACACGGGAAAAGGTCCCCAGATTGTCACTATCTTAGAATGGTAGGAAGACCAAAGTGGTATAATAAGATGAACTCTGATGGAAAAAAGGACTGATGTTACTCTAATCAACTGAATGTAAAGGATCCATTCAAGACCAATGTTATAACTGCTTTTTTAATGCCTTATAAATATTATGGAATAAAAAATTAAGATATAATGTGTGTTTGTTGTTGTGTATATAAACAATATCATGAGAGTAATATTATCACTTGGCCAATATGGCTCCTTGGGAAGAGTACTTGAGCAAGATTTATTATGATCCAAAACATCCTGGTAGTTATGCAGGACCCAAGAAGTTATACGAAGCTGTGAAAGCTAATGGTCAGCTTAAGATTGGTTTACATCGCATCAGGAAATGGTTGAAAGGTCAAGAGATCTACACCATGACACATCAGGTTAAACGAAAGTTTCCAAGAAACACATATGTTGTGGAAGGTATTGATAGCCATTGGCAATCAGATCTTATCGATATGGTTTCATTGGCCAAGTATAATGATGGTGTCAAATATTTGTTAGTTATTATCGATTTATTTTCACGCTATCTATGGGTCTATCCACTCAAGTCTACTAAAGGTCAAGAAGTGGTAAAAGCCTTGACAGACTTATGGGAAAGACAAGATCGTCATCCAAGTATTTTATCAGACCGATATGGGAACTGAATTCAATATAGGTTGACAGAACTTATATAATAGGTCGAGATAATGACTTCCCTCATTTGCTTCAGAATATTCAAACTGAACGCATCACCATGAGTCAATACAAACTGTTTGTCCCGGACACTGAGAAATGGACTCGTTATTATATGTTACAAGTCCAGGGTAAACTGAAACCATATAATTTTGTCATGAGAGGTGGGGAACAGCAGGGTATAATGTCTGTGGACAGAACATTGGAGCTGTACGATCCCGAGTGGCCTAAAATTTTGGAAGAAAGGAAACGAAAAGAACAGGCAAGGAACATGCCTTATTCTGACCAACCCAAACTCAACTTTATCTCCCCTACACAACACGTCGTGGAGCAAGCCCAAGCTCAGGAAAAAAGAGTACAGGCAAATTTAAAACAGTCAAAGGAAATCAAAGTGAGAGGAGGTCCAAGAAAACGAATGAAAACAATCTTTTAACTACTATTTATTAAGTGCAACACCAAATAATAAAGTTAGTTTGAAATAAACCATTGAACTGTCAACATGGTGATGTGTCCAGTGTGTGGGGAAGTTTTTTCCAGAACTGACAATATGTTGAGACACAGGAGATCTAAACACAAACCTGCTTTTGAAAATTCACAGTCACAGACAAATACACAGCCAACGACAGACAACTACAGGCAGCAACCATTACCGACGCCGTCCCCTCATGGCCCTCCTCATGGCCCTCCTCCTCCTCCTCCTCCTCCTCATGGCCCTCCTCCTACTCCTCATGGCCCTCCTCATGGCCCTCCTCCTCCTCGTGATGCTACTCATCATTCGACTGAAGAATTCAGGCTATTACATCCCTTTACAATGGTAGTTTCTGGGCCTACTTCGAGTGGTAAAAGTTTATTAGTGAAGCAGTTTCTAGAGAGGATGAAGATTAAACCATATCCAGAACGAATTATCTGGTTATACAAGAGATGGCAGCCTTTTTACAACACAATTCTTACAGACGTTTATCCAAATGTTGAGTTCTTCCAAGGTATTCCTTCTGGCCTTGAAAAGGATGATTTTCTTGATCCTACTATGGTGAATGTCCTCATTCTTGATGATCTAATGAGTTCAGCGAGTAAGGACCCACGCATAACAGATCTATTTACAGAAGGTTCCCATCATCGCAACCTCTCTGTCATCGCCATCAATCAAAACCTTTTCTATAATAGGGACCCAACACAACGGAGAAATTGTCTCTATTTGATCCTTTTTAACAATCCAGTGGATCAACAACCTATCATGACTTTAGCAAGGCAAATGTATCCAACCCGATCTCACCTTTTCATGGATCAATTTCAGTTGGCTACTCAAAAACCGTATGGGTATTTACTTGTCGACCTTAAACCATTTACTCCCAACTCTGATCGGCTCTGTCCTAATGTATTTAGTATTAAAAGAGAACACACACCACAGAAGATTCATTTGGAGCGAAATCTCCATAGAGTGCTGACTTGTGAAAATTACCTCTCAAACATGCCTTCCTGTGATGATTGTGGAATAGTATTTCAGGACCATTCTGATCTGCAAAAACATAGAAAAAATTGGTGTCCAGAGAGTGGAGGCTATAGACAGAGTCCTCCTGGATTACCTGATGGGAGAATGAAAAGAAAATTGGAAGAGGATTTCATTACTGTGAAAAAGCCACGTCAAATGGAGGATTGTGTTTATTGTGGGCAAATGTTCAGTAATAGTCATAACTTGCAGAGACATCTCCATGATAAACAATGTCCTGAAATGGAAAATGCTACTGATGACGACGATGATGATGATAGTGTTACAAACCATGCTGATAAACCACAGAAAGCAGGTGATCTTGAGGAGCAAGGAATAAGACAAATGTATAAAAGTGTACGTGAGCAAAATAAAGACTTTTTGGAAGAGAAAAGACAACTTTATTTGAAAAGAGGTCTCACTGAAGAAATGATAGATGATAAACTGAAGAAGTTAACATGGAGAGCTTTTAAAGAAATGTATGCACACTTTATTATGTATCTGCACTATTTGCAATGGGGACCAAAGACACAAGAACTTTTGAATCAAGTAGAAGACACCAATGATATATATCACACTGTGTTTTCTAAATTGTACAAATATAAATCTTGGATAGAAGATTTAATTGATGATGACGACGAAACGCTATCTGATGACGAGAGTGAGGTATCGGAGGATGAAGATGAAAGCCAATAGACGTTGTAAAGCAGATTTATAGGAGTGCTCCTTATCCTAAAATCTGCTCATTGAAACGGGGCTAATAAAACATGTTTGATGTTGTATTCTAGTTTATTATTTGTTATTTTCTTATGATATTCATGACATAAACGTTTTGAAATGTCTTGGTTTAAACAACTGTTCTACACACTGCAAAGTTTGCATGAAATACTACACTGAATTTCAGTACAGTGCCAGATTTCAGTTTTACAAACACTTGGATGATGGGCTTTTTCTTCCTGTAGTAAAAGTAGCCAACCCTGTTATAAGTGATACATTCACACACTCACTGAACAGATGGTTACTTAGTTATTGTACAATTGAGACAATTTTTAAAATACATGAATGTGTTAACTCTTACATACACTCTGTTTGTATGCGATTTATCAATATTTCATAAAATAATACTACAATAACATACACACATTGTCTTGAAACAATACTTTCAATTTATTCCAATTTATTCCAATTTACCCTGTTAAACATTCACCAACTGTCCCAGCATGTAATTAGTTAACTTGCCAAACAAATCGAAACAATCCTTACTAACAGACTTTCACTACTTGAAAACTCTTTCAGAGATAATACATCATCTCTCTCTCTCATATCCCTTAAAGGGTCCGCTAGATGTAATAGAACCCCCATCAACAGTGAAATATCTTGACCGCCCCCAGTGAGAATCACTCAAGTGTGAAGTACTTGAGTAGTTGTTACTCAAGCAGTTCACCCATACACAGGCTTATGGCCCGGTTACTAATTGGCTCTCATTAACTACTTAACCACTATACTGTTGGTTTGAATAGGATGATCATCTCTTTGAGTGACCACTCGGCTGCCTCATTATCTCCTCAATAAATAAGTCATTGATGATGGCCGGTCATTCTCACACATTTTAATTGTAAGATGAAGATTCATTAAGAAGCTGGCAGCTTCAACTTGTGATGTTCACATCAAATAAATATTATATTTGATACTAAATATTTTACAACAATGTGTATTATAAAATATATGGAAACAAATTATTTAACATAATTTATAAAATATGTAGAGTCTGGTAATTAATACAACATTATTAAAAAATCCACGATTTACAAATGAACATTGTGGGAAAGCATGGGCTTTTATAGATGTTTTTGATAGGGTCTAAAGGTCAACTGACTATATTTTTCTGTGATACAGGATGTGCCCACTTTAGGATATCTGTTGTGACAGGTGAAATGGTAACCTGCCTGTCAGAGTTTTACCACAAACAGGATGTGCCCACTTTTAGGTTATCTATTTATGTGACAGGTCAAAAGTCCAGCTGCCCATCTGTCATATTTTTACCAAAAAAAACAGGATGTTCCTACTTAAGGATATTAGTTAATAATGTTTGTGATGGCCCGAAAGGCCACCTGTCTAAACAATTTACCATAGACAGGATGTGCCCACTTTTAGGTTATTCTATTTTTGTCAGTTTTGTGACAGGTCAAAAGTCCAGCTGCCTGTCTGTCATATTTTTACCAAAAACCAGGATGTTCCTACTTAAGTATATTGGTTGGTAAAGTTTGTGACGGGCCAAAAGGTCACCTGTCTAAACATTTACCCAAAGATAGGATGTTCCTACTTAAGGATATTGGTTGATAATGTTTGTGATGGGCCATAAGGTCACCTGTCTAAACATTTTTCCCTAATACAGAATGTGCTAGGGAAAATATTTAGACCTTAGTCTCATAACAAATCCATAACAATGTCTCATTTTATCAGTATCATTTATCTCATATCAATTGCGTAAACACCCCCCATAAAGTGACATTTTTTTCTAGAAATGTTTGAGTAAAAATTGAATGTTTTAGAATAAAGCATATCGCTAATCATTTGTAAATGACATTTTCAGAAAATGGTATTCAGAGGTTTAAGCAAACTTATGCAAAGTCTAGGGTATTACAAGTATGATCATTTAAATGAGTCTCGTGCCACATTCTTCTTATTTTGGCGCATAAGAACGCCTTATGTAATTAAGGAAATGGCTACTGAGGTTTCAGTGTGTCAGTGTTGCCCTCCCCATGGGTTTGTAAGCAGCTAAATGGCAAATGATAGACTTGATTATTGTCCTTCACTTTGATATTATCGTATCAAGCTTTGTGTCCTTTTCTCCCCCAAAACTCCTTTTGAATGAATAAAGCTACAAATAAATCTACAAATAGAGCTACAAATGGCACATTGATTTGTCATATGGTATATTTTATCCTTCATTCTTGTCACTAACATAGGAGTAAAACATTACATTATTCCAGACTTTTAAAACATGTTCCGGGTCACTCTCAGTTTTTAAGACAAATGTTGACTGTTTTATTATCATATTATGGTCAGTATGTGTTCCCAATATGTATCCATATAGAATAGCGCAGACTGAGTGCAAGTCTTTTATTTCAGATTGAATATTGAATCAATGTTGATGTGTATGCACGTACAGAAAGCTCATGCTAACTTCCTGCTCAGTATAGGGACTGGTCAAACTGAAGGAGTACTTGAGATGTTATATCCTGTTCACTTCCGTCGGCATTTCTACACTTACTGACCACTGGTCAATGACATCTCGGTTATCTTCAGGCAATTTTAAACACTTCTGTAAAATGTTGTTGTATGAATTATGAATTAGTATGGATAGAAATCAAAAACCTTAATCAAAACATTAAGTAAGCTCTTAATCAAAATAGTTAAAACTTGTAAAATATTTTCATTCAAGTTATTGATCACACCTGTCAAATCAAAGTTACCTCAAGTCACACGAGAGGGTACAGGTGACCTAAAGGTCACCTTCATTTCATGTGTGAAGGTACAGGTGACCTAAAGGTCACTTGAACCCCCATTAATCAAAGGTCAGCTACATAACATGTGCGAGGGTACAGGTGACCTAAAGGTCACCTTCTACCTTAATTAAAGGTCACTTAAAGGTCATGTCAAGGCTATTTTAAAAAACAAAATGGCGGAAAAATTCCACAACCCCTCCCTATACAACATACATTGAATATTGACTGGACGGCTGGACAGTAATAGCCCAGAATAAAATCCGTAACTGTGGCTTTATCAGTGATCATTTTTTCTTGATCAGCAGCAATGTCTTGTTAATCACATCAAACTCAATTTATGTTATTATCGAAGGTAGTTCAAATGATCTGACTGATGTGACGATACCCAAACGCTCAGAGTGAATTTTAAATATGGTTAAATGATGGAATGGTCAAAATGAAAAATCTTTACATCGTTACATCATTTGTCGTACCAACTTATGTATTATTTATATGTTTCTCAATTTCGAAAAAAAACGGCTATACAATAATACATTCAAATTGGTATATTCATAATAATTCATATTCAATATTTTCTGTCAGTCATATAGATTTTTTATGTACTTCGTTTATGTAGTGTTACTGAAAATCATAAGTACTAATGCCTTGAAGTAGACATGAAATATAGCTATGCTTCACTGCCCGATTAGAATAAAATCGTTATGAACCACTAATGCAAACACTGTTCTGTGAATCAATGGAATCTCATGTCTAATTAAATGTGATTAGTTCCATGACAGATTGCATCTATGTTACAACTGTTATTATAGCACTATTGATACCATTGCCACATATGTGTTTAAGGAGTTCATATAACGATTTGCTCACGATGACAAACTATTAAAGCAGCGTTACTGTTTACTATTTTATGACTTAATTCTCATCAAGCTGCCCATGTTATGATAAATCTATACCAATAATCTAAGATCACTGTAATACAACGGTGAGTTATTACTGAACTGATAGTATTGTTATAGCAAAAAGCGAAACGTAATATATATGAAATATATACACTTTGAACTCAATCAGCCATCTGGTCACTGAATATTGCCAGTTAATGCCCTATACGGGTTCGGCGTTGATATATACAACGTTTATTATCTCACAGAGAGTATCATTACGAATTGTACAATGCCTTTAAACTTATCTTAAATGTTTTATTAAATGGGATACTATGATCAGTGAGTTTGTATTTGGCTTATACAAATCAATACTTTTTGCATCTAATATCCTGAATTTATGTTCAGATTGGGTCAGAATAAAATATAATTAAGATTTAAATGTTTAAATGTCCGTGGCTTAAGGCCCCTTTACACAGACATAAAGACCGTTGTGCGTCCTCTGTGCGACCAAAAAAACATAACATATCGCCGTTGGACGCTCAAGGGAGGCAGAATGGTTGCTAAGGTCGTGAGGAGGTGGCACAAGGGATGTTGAGACATCGCGATTGATCGCCAAGAACGCTGAGGACGCCAACAAATGTTGAACATGCTCAAAACTTCCCATAGGGGTCGCCGACGATTCTGGTCGCTCAAGGGTTGCTCCCATGACGCAGAAAGGTCGTACAATGGACGTTCTGCGGTCGCAAAGGACGCTCAATGATCGCCATGTAAGAAATTCCCTAACGTTGGGCGATACCTCTGCCTCCCTTGTGCCTTCCTACTGCGTCCTCTGTGCACTCAGAGCCGTTTATATCACGATCGTTCTGCCTTCATGCAGCGACCACGACAACCTTTGTGCGACCATGACGAGTGTTGTGCCTTCTTTCTGCATTCACTCAGCCTTCTGTGAGCGTCCTCGTAAATTCTTCAAAAAATACATGATCGATTCTCACATGTTTCCTTGTTTCTGTTGGCAAATCTTTGATAATACTATGGCAAAAAGGAGCAAGACAACCGAAAAGTCATGTTTTCTCGTGCACATGTGAGAACTTTCAATATTCAGAAATCTGTCCAACTTGTGTTGAACAATTATAGAACTGTATAGCAATGAATTTACTTCTGCTCATCATATTAATCATCATTATAACTTTGACGTTTGACGTTGTGAAGAATTTCGTCATGGCAGAATCTTGTCTTCGGCAACCTACTTTGAACATGAACGCTAGTGACTTAGGTAACGAATTCACGTTGTGGATGGAATCATTTAAAATATTTGAAATTGCTAGTGGAGTTGATCAGAAACACGACACTGTGAGAAGAGCAACGTTACTGCATTGTCTAGGACTTCCATGTCGACGCATATTTCACACTTTACCCGGTGACAAGAGAACTTATGATTTAGCTGTAGCTGCTTTGGAGGGTTATTTCATTCCAAAGAGAAACGTAGTTGCTGAACGTTACAGGTTTAGATCTAGAGCACAAAACTCTGATGAAACTATTGATGTTTATGTTACAGACTTGCGTGAGCTTGCTTTAACATGTGAATTTGGAACTTTGTGTGATGAAATGATTCGTGACCAGATAGTTGAAAAATAGTCAATCACAGTTAAAAGATAGTCTGATCCAAAAGGTCCAACGATGTCAATTGCGATCTTCGACCAACTGAAGAAACGTGTTCAACAGGTTGTAACGGAGTATCATCTTGCAACGGTTGATTCAACATACATGACGTACAGTTATTTATCAAACGTTAAATTTTTCCATTACTTTTAGGAAAATACGGTGAAGATCTGATGTGTGTAATACATTCTAAACATTTGAGAGAAAAGTTTGTACTTCAAGTTAAATTGACACTAGATTCTACTTTGAAGATAGCTAGTATGTATGAGATTGCTATGGAGAGTTCAAAAGCATTTTCTGGAATTTCAACTTCTGTGAATAAAGTCAAGGCATTTCCTCTGTCTTCTAAAACCTACCAGTGTTATAGATGTTGATATTCTGATCATTCTCCATCTGAATGTTGATACATTAGTGCAACTTGTTTATCTTGCAAGAAGAAAGGTCATTTAGCTAGAGTGTGCAAAGGTAGAAAGTTTAAGAAGCTGGAGTCAAATAGTTCTAGTTCGCACAAGAGTAAAGGTAAAGGAAAGAGTAGAGCAAAGCATCATGGTTGTAAGCCTAATCTAAATTCAGTCTTTGTAGACGATGGTGACTCTGATTCATTTTCTGAAGATGCAGAATGTGTACACTATCTTGACTCAGATTTTTCAACTCCTGTTGATGTGAATGGATGTAAGTTGACCATGTATGTGGATTCTCAGTAGAATTAGCTTCCCCACCAGCAAATGTTTCAGAACTAAGATCATTTCTTTGAACTTGCAACTATCTCATGAAATGTGTTCCTAATTTTGCTGAGTTGTGTGAACCTTTGAGAAAGTTGACTAGAGTTAGTGTTCCATGGAAGTGGGATTCTTGTGTTCAAACTGCATTTAATACTTTGAAGATGGCTATAAGTCAAAGTGTATCTTTAGCATATTATGATTTAGATGCTTCCACAGTTGTCATTACAGATGCTAGTCCAGTTAGTCTTGGATCTATATTGTTACAAGAACAGTCAAATGGTCCTATGAAACCAATAGCTTTTGCAAGTCGTTCTCTTACTGAAACGGAAAGAAGGTTTTCACAGATTGAGCGTGAAGCACTTGGATGTGTTTGGTCAGTTGAACATTTTCATAAATATCTTTCGGGTAGAAAGTTTGTTCTGCAAACTGATCATCGTCCTTTGATTCATTTGTTGACTCAACAGAAAACTGTACAATTACCACCACGTATTCAGAGGTTTGCTTGGAAATTGCAAGGTTATGAGTTTGACATTGTTCATATTCCAGGGAAAAGCAATATTGCTGATTGTTTGTCTAGACAACCTTTGGTATCAAATAAATCTGAAAATGTTGCAGATCTCTATGTCAGGTCTGTAGTTCAGACTTGTGTTTTGGACTTGGATTCAGTTTCACTAGATGAGTTGAAAGCAGCTACTTTGCAGGTTTCAGATCTTGTGAAAGTAGGGAATTCAGTTGATACTGATATTTGGAATTGTGACAGTGAATATTTTAGGTATAAAGATGAACTCTCTACATTTGAATCATTATTATTGAGAGGAGAAAGAATAGTTGTGCCAACAGTGTTGAGAAAGAAAATTTTGAACATTGCTCATGAAACTCATCAAGGAATCGGCAGAACGAAACAGTTTCTACGATCAAGATTCTTTTGGCCGAACATGGATTATGATGTTGAATATTTGATAAATAACTGTACGTCATGTGTGTTGAATCAACCGTTGCAAGATGATACTCCGTTACAACCTGTTGAACAAGTTTCTTCAGTTTGGTCGAAGATCGCAATTGACATCGTTGGACCTTTTGGATCAGACTATCTTTTAACTGTGATTGACTATTTTTCATCATATCCATTTGCAGTGCTGATTAGAGACATTACATCATCTTCAGTAATTGAGCAATTGGAGAGAATATTTTCAGAGCATGGATTTCCTGAAAACATTGTCACTGACAATGGTAGACAGTTTGTTAGTTCAGAGTTTTGTAAATACGTTAAGATGACAGGTATTACACACATCAGATCTTCACCGTATTTTCCTAAAAGTAATTGAAAAATTTAACGTTTTTATAGATATCTCAAGAAATATTTTAGAACTGCAACCAGTGATGGAAATGATTGGAAAGTACAACTTCCGAAGATTCTGCAGACTTACAGAGCTACAACTCATCGAGCTACCGGAGAAACTCCAGCTATGTTATTTCTTAACAGGGACATTAAGACAAAATTACCTGTGTTGAAATCTACAAAACTTGCTCCTTCTTTATCTAGGAAATTGGAGTATGCAGAGAAAATGAAGAAATATGCCGATGGAAAACGTCATGTGAAACATCATACTTTTGATGCGGGTGATATTGTATATGTAGCGAACTTTGTGCGTGGAAAGTTAGAACCAACGTACAATAATGTGAGACACGGTATCTTGCATAAGAAACAGAGAGACTGTTTCCAGATAGTTAACTGCAATACTGGTGTGATAACAGTGAGAAACGTGAAATATCTTACACATGTCCCATGTATGGAAGGTTTTCTAGATAGATCAGAAGAGACCGTCCAAGAACTGGTGCCTCGAGCTCCGAATATACATGTGACACTACCTGTTCCAGAGCAAGCTGAAGCTGCTGACACTGGACGCGGTGAGACAGAACTTTCAGATGTTGGTCGAGATGAACCGATATCTGACGATATTCAGGTTAGAGAACCACGTCGTTCTCGATTTCAGGACTATGTCATGAAATTAACTTTGAATTGCATCAGATATAATAGAATGACTGAAAGAATTTAGAACCAAGTTTTCAAACTTTCTGTATAATATGTATATAATATATCAGAAAATCAATTCTTTGATATTGGGGCGGTGTTGTTTTATATATTTCATAAATATCTTGTCATTGGTGAATTGATTGAGTGTGAGTTTATTGTAACAGATGAGAGAACAAATATTATCTTTGTACAACAATTGTTTCCAAGTTCTACAAAATACATTTTTCATATTAACATTTTACAGATGTTGAGAGAATGATTTGAATCATGTTTATAAAACATTGTAGAGTGTGTGAATGATTAACCCTATACTGCTTATATACGCGATTCTACGCTTCTGCCCTTTACTGCGTATATACGCGATTCTACGCTTCTGTCCTTTACTGCTTATATACGCGATTCTACGACTTTTCAAACTATCCCAGAAAATGAGTCATTGTAAAATTACCCTGCAGAATTATTCTTTACTTTTGTATTTAATGCATTCTATGGAATACATGAGTGTATTCTCGTACATTTTTAATGTGATAAAAACGCAGTAAATTAGTGGAAACCCTCCTAAAGAAAGCATATCGGTAAAAACAGCTGTTTCCGGAAAATAAACTTTGGGACATTTCAGCCAATCACGAACGAGCAATCGCAATAACGGAAAAAGTTTGTCATGTTGACTTGACATTGTTTTCGTCAAGGAACATTATTTAACATTAGGTGCATAGGTTATGGGTGATTTATCTACACGTTGGAAATATATTTGTAAACAAAAATGATCATATCTTTGCTTCATTACATCGTTGAAAAGCAATTGTTCGCGTTGTGAGCGACCCGGAAGTGAACACAGCGTGACATTGTTTACATTGCCTACGAGATTCCTGTCGTCGGATTGAACTTTTTAGAGATACTTTTCCGGATGAAAAACACATGTCAAAGTGAGTATACAACCTTTTGTATTTCATTTGTCACTGAGATATATTCTGGTGTATATGTATTTGATAAAACCCGTCAAAACATTAATCTAACTTGACTTTGAATGTCGTCTTGTCAATCGACAGGCGAACAGTCGCTACTGCAGTACAGTGTGATGTCTGCCTTCCTGCTCACAGACTCGCTGTCTCGCTGATTGCTGACTGTCATAATCAACAATCATTTAGTTTGATTCATCTTGATCGCATTCTCATACATTGCTTATTGATAATCTTGAATGTAATTTGAAACCAATAATATTATATTCAGTGTGATAGATTGACAAGGATTGAATATGACAGAATAAAAAATAAAATGGCATTACCGTGCAATGACTAGTTATGTATAAGATTTGAATAAATATTTTTTTAAACACAATTAGGCCCTAATTCATATAATTTTTGTTATACAATTAATGTAGAATATTTTAATTTAATGTTCAATTTCATACTGGCAGACTTTAAAATGTTATTATAATTATAACTTGAACCAAAATGTATGTTTCTATGTTGAAATCTTTATATTTTGATTTGATATCTTTGTAAATATTGACATAAATTAGTTCCAAATAATATGCCGGGAAGTAGAGGACATTGACAATTCTATGTACATTATGAATATAAACATCTTACCAGGAGATTTCAATTAATATTTATTTTAGATTAAGGAAAATTTAAATCCCTTAAAAATATGAAATAATAACCATGGATTTCGAAAGTAAACATATTTTTTTGAAACTGAAAGATTGTTATGATGTGACTGTAATTGTTTATTATATATATGTAATGCAATCTTTAGAATAGGAAAAATAGAATGATTGGTGTGACTAATGATGGCTTGAATGTGTTTGATAACTTCTCACCATATCTCATCCAGATAGACATGACTTAATGTTAATATTAGTTAGTGATTATTGTATATTTGTTACAGCACATGAATTGAGGGAAAAAGAAGACTGCAAGGGATACAGTATGAAAAAGGGACCAACAGAAACATAAAAGGTAAAACTTTATTGCCTTTTCAATAGTGATTTTTAAAAGCCCTTTCTATTAGAAATATATATACACAGAGAATCTCACCCAAGCAATATGTCCTGTGGAACACTGTTTTGGAAGAAAATACAATGTACATATGTTTAATTGGCGAAAATTGTTTTATTTCCCAAAAAGTGATGAGTGTATGTAATAATAAAGATTAATGAATAATATATACTTTTTTTAAACAACTTGAAGTATGCAAGGTGTAGCTACAGTACAAATATTAAGTAAACAATGATTTTCCAATTATTCTGATGAGAAATATAGATATTTGACAATAAACAAATTTTATTTCAATTTATCGACTCAATATCTGCGAACGATATAATTTAAAACATAATGTGTTATGTTTATACATATTTAGGTAGAACATGACCAGTTTTTTTTTTATAGAATTCATGACTGTTTTAATGAAAAACTGAAATGAATGTGTTAATTTATACATTTGTTATTTTAAGTTGCATGATATGCTGTCACCAAAACCTTATTGAGATATTTATCCTCAGTTGACATAAATTGAGTTTATACTTACTTTGATACAATTGGGTTGGATTTTAATTGGACTATCTAGTATTAAAGATTTTGTTAAATTCAGAAGGGAAACATAATAGTTGGTTTTGTTTTCTTTTCTGCTAATCAGATTTAATGGGATATTTATTCATGTTTCATCTTAAGAAGCCACTATAATTTATTGTAACTTTCTTTCTCAGGATCCCATCAGAGTTGAAGATAATCCAGGCTTGACAGTTGGTGACAAGTGCTTGACTTTGGGATAATCTGTGCAATCATCAATGCATTTCAGTGTTGGATGATATATTGATATGTTTGGAGTGTACACATCTATCAACCTTATGAAGACTGTGCACACATCTGTTTGATTCAGGAATAATGTGAACATTGTGATTGATCCCCTCCAAATCTTAAAACATTTTCTCAGGGATACCATTCAGTTAAATGGGTTAAGTTATCAAAGAGACTGTCTATATACTGTCTCTGGTTATATACATGACAAGAGTTGTGTTAATGGTATGACTATGACTAACATGTCTAAAATGCATACACAATCATTGTATCATTAAATGTCTATGATTATATGTTGGCATGTATAATTGATGAGCATGTTAAATTTTACTTTAACCTAACTTTGAGAGTTTCAGATAAACTTGTTCATGATCCCTACATCATTTTGTGCTTTTATAAGACAGCACCAAAAGTTATTTGGTTTACAACTTTAGATACATGTAAAGGATAGAAATTGGTGGAATGAAGTTTAAGGCGAAAATAGGTGTTGAAGTTCAGCAGTTTGTTACTTAAATAACTAATGGGTCAAACTTGTTACATTATACTGTTTCTGTAAGAATTATAGCTATGTGTATACACATACTATATGTGTTCTTATTGCTAACAAGGCATTTCCTTGTTCCAATGAATTTTTTAAAGTCTATATCTTTGTTTGATAGTGATTTTTTTAATGAGGGAATCAGTTTAAATTCTGGTTGATAAACATTAACTTTTGGTGCCTGCAGTACCACTCAGTCAATGTCTTCACAGCAAAGGGAGATAATTTTGAAAATGTTTGAATTTGAAAACAGTTTTAAAGTTTAAATTAATTTCTTAATTGATTAATAAACAAAGGCTATTGTTTTGTGTGTTTTATTTGACTTAAGATATTTTTGGAAAGTTGATATTTATCTTAATCAGTATTTGAATATTTTTTTTAAAAAGTTAAAATTTATTTTCATACATACATGAAATCATGTTTAGATTAAATCATACAAGCAGACTTAGGATTTTAAGAACTAAATTATATATATATATATTAAATTATGTGTTAATTAGATAATTAATGATTGCTATTTAATTAATTGAAGCAATAATGTTTATTTTTCCCAAAAGAGCAAGTTTATGTTGAGCCAGGATCAACAACATTATTTTGTCGATAAGGATTGAACAGGATTATCTCCCCTTAATCAACATTAAAAATGTAAAATTTTCTAACTTAAGTCATTATTTGTCAATTACTAACATTTTAAGGGACTTGTTTCATTATGTACATGCATAAGAACTTGAAATAAAGATATTATCAATATAACCTTGTATGTTTACTATTTTAAATAGGTTAATGTGCATTTTTTCACTGCACGGAAATATGCTTGTTAATTAATCCTTAATTAAGAGCATTCAAAATATTAAACTTACAAAAAATGACATTTGATGTCACACAATGGTCATTTAAGAGTAACACTATCCCCCAAAATTGTGATTTAAATGAATTTTATTTTTTGGGTAAATTTACAATTTTAGCAAGCAGTAAAGGGCAGTGCAGGTGCTTGTCTGGCAAGCATTAAGGTGGTGGTGACATGACGTTTTTGCAAGCAGTAAAGAGTTAAACATGGGAGGAATGTAGTGTAGTAATACACAGCGTTGTTACTGCGCATGTGCAAACTGTACCGGAACCTCACTCAGGCAAATAAAAGGCATACTGGTAGCACGTCTCGTGTCGTCTCTCCTCCTAAGTTATGAACAACGAAGTACACCACGACACAACAGAGTCGATTTTAAATGTCTTTGATAATAACAAGTTTTGTAAAGAAGTACGCACAATTTCATTCATTCGAGTTTGATACTTTTATCATGATCTTTATTCAAACACATACGGGTGTTGGAATAGCTTTTTTTCCCCCAGAATGTCGGGTAATTTTCTTTACAAATTACGAAATACCGAAAATAGGACATCGTAAAACAAGCCAAAAATCCCCTTTTTACTTTTTTATCTCCCCGTTAAGAAGATTTTTAGAAGAGACTAGTTTTTACAAGGCATGATTTTCAGAAGTATGAACAGATAATGTTTCATAAACTTAAATGTAACCCATTTGAATGATGAAGCCCTGTTTCATTCGTATGTTTACCAGTGGATTTAATAATTTAATGTATTTTTGTATATTTATTTCTTTAGTTTTTTTTATCATATTCTTCTGCAAAAAAACAATTTTATTTTTATTTATTGCAGCTGCAAAAGCTGATTGGTTGGTTGTTTTTGACTGTTGGAATGGGACTGAAACAATTGAGACTAATGCAGCTTATTATAGACCCAGTCTATCCAGGTTGCCGAACACTCCCAGGGATCACTGATGCATTGTTCAGGTATCGCAGAGGAGGCAGAAGTGTTGCTGCATGGTCGGCCAACTGTCGCCATAGTCGTGAATGGAGGCACAGCAAAGGCACAGAGGAAGCACAGAGGTGGCACAGAGGAGGCTGACGGGTTGTACGGGGATCGCCATTGATGCTGAAATGTTGTTAGGGTTGCACAGTGAACGCCCAGCGAAGGCAGTGTGGAGGCTCCGTAAACGTGCAGGTCGTTCAATGATCGTCATGGAAATTACCGTTATTTGCATTTTAGGTCGTACAAAGGACGCACGAAGATCGCAGGAGCATTTACACAGAAACGGGATTTCGCGAAATCAGCCGACCATTGAGCGTCCTGTCCATTTTTTGGTCGCTCAATGGTCGTAGGAAGGACGCGGCTCTGTGTAAAGGGGCCTTTAATTAACTTGATGTCTGGGTAGAGGTGAACCAATTGCATATTGCAATAATGAAATATAGATTTGTTAATAGTATCACCATTAGATATTAGCATTATAGTATGTCGTTGAAATAAGTATAAACCTGACGTTTCAACATTGAATATTTACTGATAATCGGACTGCAAAACAACATCTGTATGTAGTTGATTTATATCACATTTATGCATTTCAGAATATTTATAAAGATAATTTGACTCTTACAAACAAACAGCATGATAGATTTTATTTGGGAAGCCGAAAAGCTGGTAAGATAATGCTAGAATATATTTATTCTAAATACTTGGTTTATTGCCAAACGATCCATTATTTTGGTATTTCACCTCATGAGTCATAAGAAGTTGACCGCAGAATGCAACAGAATGTCAGCTCTGCATTTATTCTGAGTGATATCATTTTCATTTTCTCTCTTTCATCTCTTTGTACAGTTGCTCTCAGAGAGTTCTTTTTTAGTCTGCTATGTTTTATACTTTGTACCAAACACATTTCTAGATATTTTCTTTCAGTAATGTCACAAGGCAAAATAATTGAACAATTGTGTTTGGAAACAGGGTAACAAAAATGCCAATTTAAACAAAATTGTGTAACGTCAGGAATCCGTTTCATTGATTTCTCCACATTTGCTTACTTTCCAAAAGTTGATTGTAAATAATGGAGCTCTCTGTTGAACAGAGTGAATCTCTCAAGCAGCAGGGAAATGTCTGTGAATCAATGGAACCACTGCGCATCCACTTTCATTCACCACATAATGAATATAGAGTAGTGCCATCATTTCAAATATGTTCATGGTGATGATTGAAGAGGTTTTAGTAATGTGAATGTCAGTGTTAACTAACCCTTGAAAAATTCCTGTCCAACTGCAAATCTGTCATCGATAGACCAAAGTGAAGATAAAAATATCATTCCATATATTTGAAAAAAAACCCATTTATTTGAAATAATAAAGCTGGATTGTAAATTTGTAAATACTTAAATACCAAATATGTTTTTCAGTTATTTCTTTATATTGTAGAGGATATAGAAGTGAGCTTCTTCACTCCTTCCGTCTGTGTGTCCTGGTATCTTCTTTCCAGACCGAAACAGGTAAACAGTTAGATACATGTTCTACACATACATGTATGTCTAACACATGCATTTTCTGTACTGACACATCTATGATGGAAGTCATGCAATGGGTTGACTTACCCTGCAAATAAGCTAGACTTTCTTTCTAGATAAAACTTTAAAATGTGTCTCTCTTTCGTTTAATATGTATCAATATATAATGTTTTATTTTCTGTTTCCATATGAAGACATTGATGTCGATGGAATACATGTTTATCCCTAACGTTTTCAGGTCTCCATTCGTTTTATTGGCAAACTGATCTGGCGTTTCATGAAGGGTACATTCAGGGTGTCCAAAGTTTCATTAAAAATACATCAATTGTGGCTTATTTTGATTCTGACTAGCTGTTAATTACTCCAATATTGACCAAATGGCGTTAAACAAAAACTCACTCAAACATTGATGTTAACCTCAAATTGTCTCGATATTTCTCAAGCTTAGCTTTTACAGTTGAAATACTTTTCAAAAAGTTGAAATTCATTTCACTTATCTGTACGAAAAATCAATAACTGAGGTTAAAATATTCCTTTAATACATTGTCTTTGTAAATATTTGTCTCTTGACACACCATGACCCAGTGGTCTGTAATAACATATTAAAGATTAATGCGATGAATACAAATTTCATGTCAGTGTTTATTTTCCAAATTATATCATGAAAAACATTCAAGCGTTGGAACAAGATTGCATCAATTTACTTTATTGCAGTAAAACTAACTAAAATATCAATCGCTTGTATGAAATAGTATATAGTCAGCAACAATTAATCTCACCGTTTTCAATCATGAAAATGTTTGATTTCAACCTGATGTACAATACCGTCTCTGATGCTGACAACTGCAACGTGTCCGCAAAGATATTTCCATTGGAATAGCTTAACTTCTAACTTCGTCGGATGAAATATTTACTCTCTCGATAATAATAATAGATTTGATCAGGCGTTTCAACATCAACGCTTTCTGCATACAATCAGGTGTAAATTATTGTCAAAAGCGAGCAATATTATTTAGATGACTAACGTTTGATATTAATAACGGTCTAGCTAATCCCAGACAAATCCCAGACGTCTTTTCAATATCAATGCTATTGATCAAACCAAATACCGATTTATCAGTTGAACGGACATGTTCAGTTTTCTCACAACTGATCTTGTAGAACATGAAGGTCCGTGGAATCGAGCATTTGCTTGGGATATGTCCCTTTTTCTCGAGCATTACATATTCTTCTCTCCTTTTAGCAGATATATGATTACATATTTGTGTTTAAAGGGAAGAAACTTATGCGTCCTTCAGAATCACAAAGAATTTATTTGAACATTTTGAAAAGAGGTATTATTGAAAACGTGCTTCAAAGCTTGTGCTGTTACATGGCAACAGTATTGTGTAAGGCCGTTTTGGTGTATATTTAATTCCGGATTGGCACTATGCTGACTCGCATATTTTACTTTTGTTTACACTCTAAACTGTTGCCGCTCGGCTTCTGCTCTGATGTTTTGTCAGAGATTAAACCCTGAAGGAACCATAATGTAATCATTCTTGTTTCATATACTATAAAACTCATGTCTGTAACCTGATGATATAAATTTATGGCATGACAATCTTTATTTTTCTGTAAAATTAGGTTTAAAACAGTTTTGATTGAAACCCATGTGGTCTGAACTTGTAACCTCATAATAATAAGACCTTCCATGTCCATAATTACATTTTTCATGTAGGGAAGACAATATTAGAACTTATTACATGTTTATTGGTGATGAATGTGGTAATTTATAAGATTTTACAAACTTTCAAAGGTCAAGAATGTGACACATTTTTCTGTACTTTGTTGCAGCTTCTTACTCCTTTGAACTCGGAATAAATGCTGGAGGGAAAAAAAGGAGTTAGTGTTTATTTCGCCTGTGCTTTAGACATTACAAAGCTGAATATACATATGATGGTGATTCATCTATAGCTCTGTGTTCACTTATTCAGAAAAACAAAGGTTTCGTTACTTTTGAATGTTCTATTTAATGTACATTTGCACGAGTCATTTTTTCTCAATACTGAGACAAATTATTTGATTGCTTCTAACTTTTTGTAAGGTTACTCCCTTCCAATTTCTGATCCTAACCAACGGAGGGACTTCAAAGATCTAGGTATTTCACTCTTAAGGGTCTTGCTCATTAGCATGTACTTCGAATATGTCTGATGTAAATAACACAAATGCACTTTTTTGGCATTGTCTCTGATTTGGTCTTCTTTACTTACAAGCATGTTTATGATCAATAGTTTTAACAAAATCAAATAGCATATTTTGAGGAAAACACATTTAACGGGAAAACGTTTATCTTACATTTATTTTATCATTATGACGTGTCACCGGCAACGGCAACGGCGTTGCCTATAGTACAACCGGATTCAATTGAAACCAATCATTACACTCCATTTCTGCCCTCAATTTCAAGCGAAACAGAAGAGATTAGGATTGGAAATTTGAAGGGAGTAACCATTGTGGGAAGAGGATGGAGAAACGGTGTGAGTAATTGCTTTATAAGGTACTTGGGGAAAGAAATGAGAGACAAAATATACTATAAAGATAATTTAATAATCTTTGATTTGACAAACAGATCTTCACTTATTTATTGTGTAGGAACAACCTGTCTGTACATATCCACAACGTTATTGTTAATCAGGTCGTTTATTGCTTTTACTTTGATGTGTTTCACTCAAACATACACTAAAAATAAACAGTTTGCCTACATGCAGTTCCATTGTCCGCACGCATCGGACGAGATATGCATTTACAAGGAATTCATATTCACCCTTACGACAATTCGACTGGAAAATTTGTGACTGGGTCAGCGTCCCCCCTCATTCGATCTCACAGACATTAATATAATCTGTATCTAGCTACATGTTTATTAATTTCCCTTATGTTCTTCTTAATGAAAATTAGATCCATTATTGTGCTTCCTATCCTAGGGGATTTGCATATTAGCTGCACTTCATCTCCCATGATTAGTGAAGCGTCAATAACTACAACAAATACTCGACTGGTCAATGTTCTGTGAGTCAATAAAATCTCCCCATTTCTGATTCCATGAGATTAGTTCCACCACCGATTACCTCTATGATACAACTGTTATTTATTACACTCTTGAGACCACTGTCATATTACTGTTTGGAGAGGTTTTACTTCTGTTTGGCTGGCGTTAACGCGTTCATAATGGAACAGTGCTGCGTGCTGTTTCATCAGTGTAAACAATTCAATCATGTCATGTTATGACAAATTTATTCCAATAATCTGAAATCATTTGTAATGAGAAGTCCACCGTAGTTGGTTTGACAAATCCTCTTCAGTCTGATCGGAGCTTTAATTTCTACAACTTAATGATCATTTAGCAGGTTAGGTTTAGTGTTTAGGTTAAGTGTGGATTCATGAAAGTTTGAACAATCTAATTAAGACTTATTGTGTTGACACAGAGAAGGATTCGGATGAGTGTGTTTATTTGTTATTTGCTGTCATGAAGTCAGTTCAGGAATAAGGTTTAGTCACTTTGAACTTGTGTTTGGTCAGTGTTCGCATGGCTCCTTATACATCTGAAAGATCAATGTCTAGATCGCAATCCTGAGAGTAACCTTATGGACTGTGTTTCATCATTTCAGAAGACTTTCGAAAGCAGGTGATTTGGTCAAACAGACAAATATTAATATCAATAATATATATATATATATATATATATATATATATATATATATATATATATATATATATATAATATATATGCTGGTAAAGGAGCTTTCGTTTCATCGCATATTGCTAGTCAATCAATCAATTCACTCCGATTTGCCTTCAGACTTGAACACATTCAACCACTTCAATCGTGCTTACTGTCCATTTTTTGTAATATCAATCAAGTATATACCCTCACACTTTTGAATAATTTGTGACAGGACAAACCGTGGTGGAATCCGCTGAATTTGGAAGGATCCGGAAAGCAGATTGCACCACTTGCTGTGTATAAATGTATCCCACCTTGTGACATTCCAAATCTTATGAAGGAGTAAGAAAATACTCCGAAATATCGAGTTTGTTGACACTACCAAATACCAGATAATCTTGCTTTCTTTTGTATTCTATATGCCCTACTATGGGTCTGAACTATTTATTACATTTGCTCTTTTTCATCCTTTTTTACAATTGCTCCAAGGGAGTATTTTTTGTGTTCTGAGTTTCGTGTTTTGTAGAAAACTAATCTTCACACATATTCCGTTGTGTAATTTGAATGAAAACATACTTTGAAAAGGTCCAAAGTGTTTGAAAAAAACTGTGTTAACGTTTTCGGCACTACTTTATCAGGTGTGTTTTTAACTGATTATTGTTCTTGAATGTAATTTAAAAAATTACTGATGGGAATAAGAGTTTATTTATAGTCATTATTTGAATATACTTGCTTGTGGCTCGCTAATGAATGTTAAGAACCCTTTTCACCTTTTCTGTTACAGTGCGTCCAATGTATACCAATACAAACCTATCGTGTAGATCAACATTAGCTTCATACAGAGGTTACTCCACTCAGCTCTTCCGTCCAAGCCTCTCTTGCATATGATAAAAAGTATATTAAACAAATGAGGAGGAAATTAAAACCTGTGTTCAATATCCCTTTACATGTTGCACTTTCCAAATATGCACGAGCAATTTGGTATTGTACATGTATGTGTGTTTTGAATTGATGTACTATTAGAACTAGTTATTCAATTTGTAAACTTTGAAATACACATGTATTGATAAGGAAGATATGACAGTTACTTAAAACTGTTCTGTTTATACACGTAAGTACTAATCATTATTACTAATTGCTGTTGAATTGCATAACATTAACGTAACATTTATTTAGCATTTGCTGAAAAAAGAGACTATAGAATTGTGGAGTCCAAATGGCTGTGACAAGATTGATATTTGAGATGAAGTGTTTGTGTCATTTTAAATGTAAATCGAGTGACTGGAAATAACAATACTAATGAGGTGTTTACGATCGTCCATTCAAATACCATGAAAATATCTTTGCTGGGGAAAATATTATGTTCATATTTGTATACAAGACAGAAGAAAAATTGCTCTGGTAGCCCATAATTAACCAAGAATATCCAATCAATCAGCCTCTGACCTGAACTGTTGATGATTATTTACTATTAAACCTATGTTGACATTGATGATGAGGTTGTTATCTCATGATAGAGCCACTGGTATAAGTATTAAATCACACACTGATCAGGTTAACATTAAAGACATCATGGATTGGTTGATATCAGATAAGTATGATTTCCTTTTCAAACATAACTATCCATTTAAAGATTGATCGTGGTAAATTAGGAACGAGTAAATCATGTAGCAGGCACATTTGCCACACACAAAAATTACTTGTATTTTTGTTCAGGTTATCAATGAATTACTAGTTTTGATTTTGTCGTAACGCAAAAAACATAATTCTGCAGGGCAAGATTTAGTTAAAGGACCTTGTAACAATTGCCCACACACAACAACATCTCCAATTGTCAGATTTTCGCTCTCAGAACTTAGGTAATCTTTTCATCAACAGTGTGATGTGAGAAACAAAAAATATTATCTTTGGATACTAATAAAGAAAGGTTAAGGTATCATCTTTTTCATCAACAGTGTGTTGTGAGAAAAAAATCAAATTATATTTGGATACTAATAAAGAAAGGTTAAGGTATTATCATTGTGTGAAATAGTTTATGTTTTATAGTAACATAATTATCTACAACCTTAAATACATGAATTATGTAATAAAAAATAAATTTCCCAGTAAAGAGTTACCTTCTTATTCCTTTGCCAATACTTTTCATAAATATTCAACTTCAGCATCAACTTATTCGGAAAATAGGTCTGGATATATATTTTGTATTTTCTATTATTCTTCAGCGGCAAGTTTGATGTTTTTTAAAGTTATTTCTGCAGAATCCATCGTTGACATTGTATTATATCACATAAGGTTAATGAAAAAACAACATACAAATTGCAGAAATATAACATAATATTATAATGTAACATATAACATTACATTTATGAAAGAAACTAACTATATAGCTCTGATTGATTATCATAATTTTTTAAAAAGTGACTTTAACAAAATGAAACAGGTTTGCGATTTTTGAGACTTTCTAAAAAAAAACATCATTTTGCAACAAAAAGAGGTCTGTGACACGCACCTTTTAACATATCTAGAATAATACATATTCATCTTGCATCATGCCATCATCACGACTTGTTTAACAAAATTAGTTTGAGCCTGATTGTGTTCTGAAAGCGTTGATATTGAATTAAACCTTGTGTGATGAAAACTGTCTGCTTAAGATATGTTGAAATTTTAGGATAATTGGGATGTAAATTGAAGTATTGAGCACAAAAGAACAAGGCCAACAACATTATTCAATAACAAGTTATGTATTTGGGTTCTCTTGTCTTTGAATCTCTGATGTTGAAATGTCTGTAATGCAAACTTGAGACAGCAGGTTATATATGTATGTAACCCTTTAGATGGCCAAGGTGTCCAAGTACAGAATAAATGATAAGAATGTCAACCTTAGAGGTACATGTTGTCAAACGCGGAAACTTCACTATTTAAATCCCTGTGTTCCTCCCAAATAGACTTTTCCAAAACGTCGTGGTTATAAATGCATAAATCTCCGTTAGAATTGATCTCACCTCCATTTTAGAGGGTGTCATACAATAGCAAACGTATGTTATAGTTATTTCATACGTAAAAACATATGACTGCTTACAGCTTGTTCATTCGAATCATATATTATTTTATTGCATTGAGTCTGAATGATATTATCACGTTGGACCACCTCTCAGGTATGTCACAACAGATAACATATTGTTTCCACTTATTAACCAATCTCAATTGTGTTGAAATATGCACCAAGGTACTTCGTCAAGTGTTGACTATACACGGACTAGATTGTTCATCAACCCAGGCGTGATTCAATTTCAACTTGTGTTAACCGATAAATGTTCTTTGTTTGAAAGCGTTTGCATTCGATTTGTACTTAATACTAGTTTTGCTTCGTCACCTGACACCTGTGTAGTCAGTGCCACAAGCATTGTCTCTTTGTGGTTTAATGAATGTCTTCATTGTTTATGTAAGCCAAAAAGCTGTGAGGCTTAATGTGCCGTTCAGGTGCATCATACTTAATAACATAATTAATATGCTTCCAAAATTAATGTGTATAGATTACTATGTGAATATACCTCATTCATGGTCGATAGTTGCATATACACACCGTAATTTATGCTGTAATAGGTCAGGTCAAAATACAGGTAGAGGAAAAACCAGTAAAGTTGTAATTTGTGGTATGTGTTATTTAACAGGTTTGCGATTTTTGAGACTTTCTAAAAAAAAACATCATTTTGCAACAAAAAGAGGTCTGTGACACGCACCTTTTAACATATCTAGAATAATACATATTCATCTTGCATCATGCCATCATCACGACTTGTTTAACAAAATTAGTTTGAGCCTGATTGTGTTCTGAAAGCGTTGATATTGAATTAAACCTTGTGTGATGAAAACTGTCTGCTCAAGATATGTTGAAATTTTAGGATAATTGGGATGTAAATTGAAGTATTGAGCACAAAAGAACAAGGCCAACAACATTATTCAATAACAAGTTATGTATTTGGGTTCTCTTGTCTTTGAATCTCTGATGTTGAAATGTCTGTAATGCAAACTTGAGACTGCAGGTTATATATGTATGTAACCCTTTAGATGGCCAAGGTGTCCAAGTACAGAATAAATGATAAGAATGTCAACCTTAGAGGTACATGTTGTCAAACGCGGAAACTTCACTATTTAAATCCCTGTGTTCCTCCCAAATAGACTTTTCCAAAACGTCGTGGTTATAAATGCATAAATCTCCGTTAGAATTGATCTCACCTCCATTTTAGAGGGTGTCATACAATAGCAAACGTATGTTATAGTTATTTCATACGTAAAAACATATGACTGCTTACAGCTTGTTCATTCGAATCATATATTATTTTATTGCATTGAGTCTGAATGATATTATCACGTTGGACCACCTCTCAGGTATGTCACAACAGATAACATATTGTTTCCACTTATTAACCAATCTCAATTGTGTTGAAATATGCACCAAGGTACTTCGTCAAGTGTTGACTATACACGGTCTAGATTGTTCATCAACCCAGGCGTGATTCAATTTCAACTTGTGTTAACCGATAAATGTCCTTTGTTTGAAAGCGTTTGCATTCGATTTGTACTTAATACTAGTTTTGCTTCGTCACCTGACACCTGTGTAGTCAGTGCCACAAGCATTGTCTCTTTGTGGTTTAATGAATGTCTTCATTGTTTATGTAAGCCAAAAAGCTATGAGGCTTAATGTGCCGTTCAGGTGCATCATACTTAATAACATAATTAATATGCTTCCAAAATTAATGTGTATAGATTACTATGTGAATATACCTCATTCATGGTCGATAGTTGCATATACACACCGTAATTTATGCTGTAATAGGTCAGGTCAAAATACAGGTAGAGGAAAAACCAGTAAAGTTGTAATTTGTGGTATGTGTTATTTAGCCCACACATACACATTAGCATACACATGATCAAACTAAAATGAGAGTGTGAATTCAAATTCAGTGGATACTGCTGCAGGTAATTCTCTCGTAGATCTCGTATCATCGTCTCGTTTGTCAAATGAATCAATACATCAAAATGTTATGGTTGTATGTTATAATGTCAATTCAAACTATAAATTGAATTAATTGTCACACAAACATTGATTTTTATTACCCGTATTATAACATTTTCCAGCAATGGTTGATGAGCATTTTGTAACATTGATGTGGTTGTGACATCATTTAAAACTGTGCAATTCACAGCTTACAGTAGAAGTATTTATAAGGTATATTTAAGTGTGTGTGGAACTTTGATATTGTTACACATAATTAATAAGTTATGTTGAGCAAATATTTTCCACATTTCCCAAACCCATTAACAAAATGAAATTGAAAAACATGTTCACCTTTTTAGATACAAATGAGTTTAAGACTATCAGAATTACTTATATCACTTTTACACATCCTCAAAGCAAGTATCTCTTTGATTCCAGTCTCACGGCTGCAAAGTGAAGTTTTATAAACATATTGTTAATGTATTCTCATAAAATAATCCATTATACTAATATCGTTTGTTAGAATATTAATTTTAATTAATCATAACATTAATAATATGTAATACTATAGTATGCTTAAATTTAATGCACTCTACCTATTAGGTAACACAGACTTGGATACTGACAACAACATGATGAGCCCATGTCCAATGTGTATAATGGAATAGCTGAACTCCAATAATTTCTCAAGAAGAAATACTGTGACAACGTGTCCTGACAATCACATCAATTGTCACAAGCGTATTCACTATCTCCGATTTCGGAAACTATCAAGTTATAATATATTGATATCAACTTGTCAATAGCAACTAGTTTTACCCTGTGTAAATAATGTTTTGAATTATCAACAGTCTAGCAGATTCCAGACAGCCCTCTCAATATCAACACCATGGATCAAACCAAATATCAATTTGTGAACTGAATGAACACGCTCAGATATCATATTGCAATTGATTGTTAAACCAAATACACTGTTGCTTCCGGTCTTGTAGTTTATAGGGTTAAGTTTCACTATTATTCTATCATGACCAAGTTGCGAACTTCTCTCGACCACAAATAATAAATTACGACGTCCTACAAAAAAAAACAGTTATATGGATGACAACATTTAAAAACTACTCAAATTGTGGACGGCTCAACTTTGTCTGCTGTAAAGAAAAGTTATCCATGCCTTAAGGCTTGGGTGCAGTGGTAAACTGGATTTCGGGGCAGAACCATCCATGGTTCACTGCTGCTCCCAGGCTTGACTGCAAGGCATAGCCACAATGGGTTTGCAGGAAATCTACCAGCTGTGATACTAGCCGCCATGATATAAGTGAAATACTTGTTTCATCCAAAATCACCTTATCCATTAAATATTAAATAAGGCCACTACGTCTTTATTTTCTTGAATCTATGTTCAGGTTGGGTCATCATTCATTTTCACATATTCCTAATATTTTAATGTGTGAATTAAATCATGTGATTGGCACAGTAGACATTATTATAAATTTGCAATACATCTGCTAGATAAGATAAACTAACAATCCTTAGAAAGTAGATGAAAACGAAATAGGTCGTTTTATATACAATTGTTATGAGTTAACTACACACTTTCAATATTATTCTTAGAAAGCATTTTAATGCTAATGAGAATATTGTTTATTCGGTGACATTTGCAATCACGGTCACATGCATGAATACTTTATCGAAGTAACCTAATTCCTAAATGGATGCAAATATCACACCAGTACATAACTGTGTAAATATGCAATGCATGCAGACGTTCATCCTCTTATTGAAGTATTTATTTTTGATCACACCATTATTGACTCTTAGTACAATCTCAGGGGAAGTTAACATGTCACTTTTTTCCATTCAAAGGCATGTGATTGAATGTATATAAATAAATTAGTTCCTGATATCAGGCCTGTAAGAACAAAATATTAACACAAATTGTTTAATGACAGACAAATGAACCACACATGTATGTTTGTGCCAGATGGACACTGTTATCAGATTAATATCCCACTAGGATAAAGCCACATGCAGAAGTTCATTACAAGATTTAAACCATACATTACTTTAAACCTTGACAAGTATCGGGTATTCATAGTTTAGCTTCACAATCCTCTTCTTTACCTAACTCTATCAATAAGGTTTGAGAAAGAAACGGTACCAACTACTAGTTATTGCTGTATTTTTGCTATCTTGAGACAGAAAACGGACGTTAATATACTTATTTGTTAAGTTATGATTGATCCAAGAAATAGTGACACTATTTATGCATGATGAGTTTGCAAATTACAAGTTTACTTATTCATAAATTCATTGTATCCGAATTTAAATATATATTATAGAAAATAAAATGTTGATACCTGATGATCAAAATATGTTTCATCTGCTTATAAGTGATAAAAGTATTACTACATTATGGCTTTGATGGCTGTTTATTTTCCATTTTCGCTCGTTTCTAAATTATTTTTTATGCATTATCCCATTCAATCACCGCTTGAACAAGTCGCATATCACCTTGGTTACAATATCATAAGTTCCGATTGAACATGACAGTACTATACGAACGTGAAGCACTGTTTTATGTCAACGAGATGTTGCTTGACGTTTATTGATGCATGAATGTCTAGTGTTACAGCATTTCATTACTGAAACACTTTCCTTGGTGTTATCAAAGATAAAACAGCTTAGGGAGCTGATAAGCGTTCTGGAGTCAAATATGAACTGCATCGACCTAGACATTATCCGTTAAATCCCTCAAAGGACCTCAGTTGATGTCACCGACTTCAAGGAAAGCTGGCGTTTGAATCACATTAATTACAATTTAACACATATTCTAGAAGAACGTAAAGCGACCATGCACAGTCATTAAATTTAATTTGAAACGCCTCTGTGATCAATGACATTTATTGTTCACACGTTTATGGTATTCGTCTACAATGTCTTCTAAACACAGCTTCCTGTACATAATATACACTACCTTTATATAAATTATATGTATCTGCATTAATCACTAAGAGAGACAAAACAGCTTTAAGCCAAGTATCATGGTTTGAAGAACAACTGTGATAATACAATGGATATATCAGCTTTCATATTCAGTTTAGTTTCAGTAATGACCCGTTGCTAGCATCATGTTCACCTTTTCATTAATTCATGGCATACATGTGTCCACACTGGATAAATTCGACCTGAAAGCAGAATAATCTTGTTTGAAATTAAATGTTGATAATGCTGTGATCATCCCTCACAATACCATAACTAAAACTGGATATATTCCGACGCAAGCAACAGTTCAAGGAGTGATTTATAGTCATGTTAGTGTGTACATAAAATAAACCATGTTTATTAAAGTAGGGATATGTGTGTGTTATATAAACGATTTGATTTAGTGCTGTTTAGGTTTGGAAATCAATGTTTGCATTAAGCAGTTGCAACGATGTTAATATTTGATTTGACAATATGATGTTAACGGACAATCTGAACAATGCTTACATTATGTAATACAGTTGCGACTTGGTATCTGTATTAATGATAGTAAAGTATGCCTGAAATCGCTTAATTAATTCAAGTCGTATTCGTTATAAGGGTGCCATTATCACTTCCATTAAGAGTAGTGTTTCAGTTATCAGACCTGCTGCATTAAAGGCGCTGTAGCACGTTCTGCTTACAGACATAATGTTATCTCACGAAAAGGCAAATAGGTATTACCAATGGCTAGATGATACTCCTCAATCAATAAAGAGAGTTCTACAACGAATGTGTATGGTCCTGTTAGGCCATGCGAGTCCATTTTCCTTCGAGCAGCCATGTTAATGTGTAGTAATACCATAACACTCAGTATACTTTTTTTTTATTACGGTACCATGATGGAATGGTCATTGATCCTGCTGTCTGTATACCTAAATAATATCTACCATTCACACTGAAGAGTTCGACACCACTTTTGCTTTATACGTCGAACACTTTTCTTCAAGTACAAATAACCATTTTTTATGGATACGATTTATTGAGTCGTGTAAAGAGATGTTTTAACCTCTAACGTAGCATTATATTGTGTAAACTTCAATAATAAATTGAAAATGTGAGAAAACAAACTTTGCAAAAAATATGCTACATTGGTTTTTGCAAATTTTGTTTTCTCTTAAACATCAATAGAAGTGTCTTTCCTTTGGATCAACTTGCTACTACCAAATAGAATCCTAATTTAGTTCGAAGGCAATTCCCAATTTGCATTTGTGCAACACATATTGCCAAAAGGCTTTTATTTCGTCAATGGTTGTATTGCATTTACTTCCAATATAATGAGATAACAATCATGACGTGTCCTGTGTTATGGGTTTAGTCGACGTTCCCCACTCAATAAGCCATTATTAATACTGTATAATATGTGATTTTTAAAATAAGTATGTAATTACAACAATAGAATAGGTCTTATTTCTGTTTCAACTATGAAATGAAGCTATGGTTAATTCTTACTACATTACACCACACTTCCACTAGACTTCCACACTACATCCACTGTATTCATATTAAATTAACTAATGCAAATAACTGTTTCTTAGGTTGATATTTCTCAATTGTTTTACATCAGATGTCTACTTTGATTCACCAATTGCAAGGACTCGTTACTCAAGAGTTTAGTGTCTTTCAGGAAGCCATGCGCTTAAAAGTAAATTGGTACATTTGCAGCTGATATATACTCAAGTGAAATTCGTGAACGAGCATTGCTTACAGAAGTTGCAGACAATGGAAAAGTAAAGGCACAATTACAAAATAAACCAATATAAGAAATAAAAAAGCAATTACGATATAAATGATATCCTGTATTGCTCGTATTGTGATAACAAAATCGAATCGAACATCTAATGTGATTTACCGCATTCATTTGTTATTGACGTAGGGACCACATTATTCAATGATCTGTGTTATACGATTCCGCAATGTTAACCACTGACTCAACTCATTATTTATGCTGTTCTGTGGGTGATAAAATAGTATCATTTCTCTCATATGGATATTCTCCAGATTCATTCTTTCAACGCTTTGGATTCACCTAAAGCATTCTTATTACATTACCCATTTATTGCAATGAAGACGTGATGTCGAACATGCTCATACTGAAGCAGTGAATGACACATAATGTTAACATTTGACAGTCATAACGTAAAATCATGAGATTGCTCTATACATTAGATTATTGTACTTCATGTGAAATGGAAATTTGTGAATTATTGATTGTCCAAGTTGGATGTTCAATGTAATATTTCCGTTATCACATTCGAAGACCAAATTATTGATAACGTTGTACATTACCGTGAATGGCAAGTGTTAAGTTAAATATTGTGTTAAAGTTTAAATAAAGAAAAGTATTACTGATGACATGTTTTTCATTAAGAGGGTTTGATTTTTCGTTACATATCTTTTTATGTTTTCCATTCGATGTATTTCCCTTGCGTATGATACCAGCTTGTTTTTTTTTATTTCAGTGAAATGACTTTTGTCTTTTCGTCAACTATCTGTTGCATCTAGCTTTTGAAGGCATGCTCCCAGGATTGGTTAATTATTGATATGCGTTTTTGCACCGAGGAGATCTAATTTTTTTCAAACAGTGAAATGAAGTGAAATTGAATGAATTAGGTATTATTGACGTTTCAGTGTTGTGCATACATTTAACACAGTATTTTGACACATATCCTTTCGTCATTCCTCAACTGTAATTTCCCATAGGATTTCTATATAAATAATGACAAGAAGTTTCGGTTCTGCTATCACAAATGCAACAGTTGGATACAATAAACTTTTATCTGTCTCTCTTTTTAAAAAAGATACTTCAGTCACACCAACCCTTTACTTTCAGAGCGAATGATAGTCATACATTCCAAGGATATTGGATTTTTTGCATATACATTGTGTTTGAATCTGAACCTTAAGAAAACAATTATATCTTCTATCGAAACAGCCTTTGAAGACGAATTGTGAGAGGGCATAAACGGAAGTTACATGAAGATACCAATTCAAATAAAACATGAAAGGAATATTAAGATCTTAGACTAGAGATAAACACAACATATCAAAAACATTATTCTAATTGTTAGTTGTGTATAGGCCCAATGTGCTGAACTATAACTCATGATGTTTTTCACTCCTAAATCGTACTTGGGTGTATTTTTCCATAATTTTGTTCCATATGCATTCTCTTTCATGACAGTGAAACATGTACAGTCACACTCTAAGTTTCCTACTTCAAGTAATAATGTATCCCTGCGCAGTATTTGTCAAAATTGTATCATTATAGTTGATTGTATCTGATCATCGGGTTGTCTTAAGGAAACAACATCTTAACTTCTGTAACGAGAACATATTGTATTGTTTTGTTTTATTATGTGAGGAAAGTAGGGATGGCGTATATTAAAGTTAAATACATGTGGATATACACTCAGTGAAAACTTAATAATAAACAGTGCATTGTACGTTCAATACTTGGTCTTGATAATCAAGCATTCACGTCCTTGAGACATCCTTGGAACTGATCGTTACCATTTTCCTTTTCACAGATAGATCAAAGAATATTCCTCAAATGATTGTCCTTTGATGCTGCTGCTGTTGAGGATTTGTTAACGACACCTGGATCACACATTCTGTTTCAACCTTTGAGGACTCAATGGTGAGAATGTTTTGATGACACCAACGAAAGTTCTTGATTAAAATGATAATCCATTAACCTTGCTCTCTTTGTTATTATATTTAGTTAATGTAATGTTCACGTCAGTTAAATCCTGTACAGATCAGTCATGTCAAACTTGTTCTGAACCTTTGATTGACTTTCAGATACATGCCTTGAAATTGGTTAGATACAGTGTTACCAGAAAAGATGAAAGAGAACTGTGAATGATTATCTGTACCATAGATCTTTCTTAGGTATATAGCGGTCAATCCTCCCTTTTATCTGTTTTCGTCAAAATCCTTTTCATTAGGAAACGTTAGGAGCGTTACAAAATGTGTTTAACAACATTTATATAGACGATTTCAAGGAAATGGTAGATCAGAATACATCAACTGTTGTCACAAGTAAAGTAATAGAATGCATTATCGCCATCTCACAGTCTTTAAGTGACATACATATCTAGTTCCCGAAGTCTTTTCATGGTCCCTATTACACCTCTTATCCTTCAAGTAGATATCCCTTGGATTGCGTAAAACTGTTGATGTGTTTATAACCTCCAAAACAGTAATTATATCGTAAATTTAGTGAATTTACACAAGACACACTGTTTTTGTTTTTTTAATCATTTGATAAAATTATTGAGGTTTGTTGTTCCGTCTATAAGTGATACTTCAAACTAAAAACAATACACGCGAGAAGCAAGAATTTGGCAAACAAAATGAGTGGAGAAGGAGATAATAAGTTGACAGGAGTCAGTACAACTTTCAAAAGTATATGCACATATTTACAAAGGTTTTGCAGTCAAGCATACCTTTCCAAAAGACTTAGATTGATTACAATGCAATGTAAACCGTCCACGTCAATGAACATTATATCCCATGCATGGTGCTCATTGGTTACTTCAATTCCCTTAACTATTATTTATCAGGTTAATTTTACGTTTATGCCATTTATGCCGAGTTATGATGAACCACTTATATCTGTATATCGTAATGTTTGTTTTATATAATTGTTCATGTTCTTCATGGACTAGATATAAGAATCATTTCAATAAGCATTAATAACAATTGATGTTTGCAAGAACATTAGGTGATATTTTTCACACCTCTAGAGAATTGAAATAAGCAAATAAAATGTTATTTGTTTTTATATATAATAAAAAGAGTCATTGGTAGGTAAATAACAAATATTAGTATTTCTGTGTAATAGTTTCCTTTGGCCAATTTCACAGTATTAATACAGTCTTCCATAATATTTGAATCAGAACACTGTCCAAACCTCGGCCAATTTAGCCTAAGAAGGGAACATCAGAAACTTTAAATTCAAATTAAGGAGTTTAACTCTCCCCATAAGAAGGACGAGATATCACGTCTGAAGGGTCAGTTACAATACAACCTGAGACGCGAGTGGATTATACGACAAAACAATTAGCTAAAAAATGTATAATAGAAACAATTTGCTTGTTTTGTTTGAATATTTTAAAAGGAATTCCCTAATTATGAGTTAAAGTTTCAAGTCAACGTACGTATATGATAGATAGATATGTATGATACCGCAATGTGTATCAGTATAAATCAGACTGTATGAATTTAAAACTGACTTATGTTGAATTAAATCAGATAAGTAACTTGCAGTAAGGTATTTCATTTGGACAAATACGGTTACCCTAATGTTAAAGAGAAAACCAGGTTTTGTATACGTTCTGTGTAATCTAGGAATCATCACATATCTGACCTACAACCACGTTTGGAAAAATAAGGTATGATAATAGAGAATAGAGATATGTATAGTGAAATTCTAGGAATGTTTCACCAATTAAACCTGAACAATCTAAGCATGATCACAATCTAGAAATGTGTTTCCTTGCAGTTATATGTTGTAGATTGTGAGCATATTCAACTCATTTCCTGTCTACGTTAATACAATGAAATTAATATGTAAATTGTGAAGGGTTTGCAACTGTTTTTGCAATTTAATCTGCCGATACTTGTGTCAGCGGGTAGACATATTACTATCCTACTGTATGATAGTAAATATGACTTTGTGAAAGGTATGGTATGTGTATGTTAATTCGGTATTTGTCTATTTATTTACTATCTCACTATATGTGTCTATTCCTAGACTGTGAAGAGTTTTCAAATAGAAACAAAATGTCTTAACTACAGACTATAGGGGTCGGTTCCTAGATTGTGAGGACTTTCAACTCGCTTCCCTATCTTATCTACCGATTGTATTGATCGATCCCTTGATTGTTAAGGTTTATGATGTGTCATCTACTGGCTGTATGGATCAATTCCCAAATTGTGAAGGGTTCTCAATTAGTTCTTTTTTTATCTTATCTACAGACTATAAGGGTCGATTTCTTTAATCTGAAGGGTTTTTAAATAGTTGTTTCTATGTTATTGACATACTATATCGGTCGATTCCTAGATTCTGAGGAGATTTCAACTCGTATCTCTATCTTATCTACCGACTTCAGATATCGACGCCTAGATTGTGAAGGGTTATGATATAAAATGTACATACTGTAGGAGTCGATTCCTATATTGTGAAGACTTCTCAACAGTGTTTCCATCGTATCTTCATGTTCTACATACATGAAATATAGGGATCGATTCCTATATTGTGAAAAGCTTTCAATTCATTTCTCTATCTTATCTATACCGAATAAAGGGTCGATTCCTAGATTGTGAAGGGTTATGATATTTCACCTACAGACTATAGGGGTCGTTACCTAGATCGTGAGGAACTTTCAACTCGTTTCTCTATCGTATCTAACCACTACAGGGGTCCATTCCTAGATTGTGAAGGTTATGATATTGCATCTACAGACTGTAGGAGTCGATTCCTAGTTTTATAAAGGCTTCTCAAATAGTGTTCTACACACTAAAGGGATCGATTCCTAGATTGTGAAGAGCTTTCAACTCAATCACACATCAATGAAAGGTCTTCCAGTCAATTATTTGTCCCTGTTTGTCCTTTGATGATGTCGAGATGATGTCGATGATGTCCCTTTCAACTGGTAATATGGCACAGTTTCAAACTGGAGCACAGTGGTGTGGTGCTTAGCATGCTTGCTTAGCACGCCTACGATCCGGGTTCGAACCCCCGTGCAGACACCAACAATGTGTGACCTGTGTCTTATACTGTGTTGTGCCCCTCGGCAAGGCACTTCATCCAAATTGCACACTGGACACCCAGCTGTGAAAATCAAACTGGACATGGGAATTATCGATCTACATGGTTGCGCAGAGCGCTTTGTAGCAGCACCAAAAGTACAATTCCTTCCGGGTAATAATGTACCGCCATTGAGCAGTGTTTGCACTGGATATTAGGTGTTAAACCTTCTTCTATATTTTAATTTAATTTGACGTGAATATGGTATGTATTATATTGTCAGAGCAATCTGCAAGACAGTTATGATCAGTTTACAAACCAGATCCCATATGTTGCTGTAACTGTTACCGTATGAGCGAAGTATAGATGGTGTATATTACAGTGTGTTCATGTATATATACACTCGGATTAGGGTTAATGACTAACGAGACAATGGATGTTTAATACCTGGTCTTTACTAATCTAGTATTGACGTTCTGTTGGCGATATCAGAACTCATCGTTGCCAATATTAGGTTCGTCACATTTAGATCAAAGATCACTCCTCAAATTATGTGTCCTTTGATGCTGCTGATGCTGTTTTGTTAATGATACCTGGATCACATATGTTGTTTCAACCTTTGATGCTGTTCTGGTGAGAATTAAGTGACAACACCAACGTGCTTGCTGAAAATGATGTCCGTGGTCTCTTTGTTGTATCGTAAGTTCACATCTGTAACATCTTCTTCAATGACGTTGATGGAATCATTATTGTGTAATGTTTATCTTGACTTACGAACTTTTGAAATATTGATGTTCACTATCAAAGCGACAGACCTTGAAAAAGAGGAAATTGTTTAAAGAATTATGGAAAAATAAATATGAAATCATATATCAATTTGACAGATTATTTATTGTTAAGGTGTATTAAAGGTACATCCATTGTGTTTCAAAAATTTGTATTTGGCTTTAATACGTTCCAACACACCATATGTGCTGTTTACAATACTTCTCGATAAAATAAGACCATTTATAACGTTTGTCATATTTGACCCCCAACAACAAAATGGATGTACCTTCAACAATTACGTTTAAACCCAGATTGCCAGGCGTCAACAATATTGCTAATGTATAGGTATAAACTTTATTTCTAAGACACTTTCACTGTTTAACAGGATGAACATGCAGTTTGTATGAAATGCGTGAAGTTTCAGGTTATTGTTTCGCTTTCTTTGGCACAAATTTCGATTTGTTTATTTTGATAATGGTAAATGTGTAAAAGTCTACCAGGGGCCCCATTCAGAAAGGTTAACCTTAACTCCAATAGGTTGACATTACACTAACTTACCTTAATGACTAATCACCTTAGTGCTTTGTGAAAGGAGGTCCAGATACATGAAATAAGCCATTAATCCAAGCACAGATTATTACTTAGTCAACTGGGGCTGTAGAGTTGTCTGACACACATTATTCATGTTGATATAAGGTGAGTATGGTTTATTTATTATACTGATTAATTGACAAAAGACCAGATTGAAAATGATAAATGTATTGATATGCAGTGTTGTCTAAAGGATTGGTTTTCAGGAAACCTTTTAGGTAACAATGAGAACATCTTTCAGTATACTGCTGCTGCATGTTGTCAGTGTCCAGAATGTACAAACCTGTACATCTATAATCCTCATGTCTAAAACATTATTAACATCACAAAGTCTTTTCAAAATCTATCAATAAGGTATAGACCTGGTATCTTGAACTAAAGGTTATTCAATTTTTTTCAAACACATTTTAATTCATAATTATTGTGTGTAATCTCCTTTTTGAAGTTATTTGATTGTGTATACATTTTCAATCAATAGAAATATACATTCTGTAATCAAGATGATAAGCAACACAGGACAAACAGTAGTTGAATCCATTTGCCAGATCCTTCTGGATTCTCCCAAATTTTGGCGAATCTTGAAGAATCCGGAAGTATCCGGCAAGCAAGTTCCACAACTTTTTGTCCTGTGCAATAGTCAATATATTTAGGTACCCAAACTATTTTACCTATACGTTTACAAAATAAAATCTCATGTTTCATGTTAAATCCCTTTATTTACATGTCTACAACAAAAAAATGTTGTGTATGAAATCACACTTTATACAAAAGGGCAAACAATCGTGTTTTTTTCCAGTAGAGTCCCTTGCGGACTTCGCTTCCATAGCCTCAGAGTATTGAACCAATGGCCATCACTAACTACCCCAACAGCTTACCCGTTCAACCAATGAAATCCCGACTTGGTTGAAATAGTTGCTTTTCATGATGGTATTCACAAGCATTAGTGGTGTATTTTGTCGCGCACATACGTTCTTTTGGGATCAAACTCTGTTATTGTGACTAGTGTCATGAAAGGTTTGGCTTAATATTTTACTCCGCGATATCAGACACTTGCTCCTCTGACACTTGCTAGATATGGGTAAATGTTAAAAAGAGCACAAGTGGTAACATTATTTTGAATTTGAATTCTCATTTTAAGAGAAATGAAAATAATTAGATACACAGTCAGATGCCGTTTACCCTCACGATTTGATAACAGTTGAACATCGTGTGGTTAAGCGAATCATAGTTTGCAAGGATGATTTGAACCTCTACCTTGCTGACCTCCGTATTTCCGGATAAACGGGGTCTTGGTTAACGAGGTCTGACCACACAACGTTATGACTTTAATGTACATATATTTTTCATTAATAATATTAGGTTCATGACAAGTTCAACCTGTACAAGAGTATGTGTAATCACATTTCTTTTATTATTGATAACACTTCTTCCTTGCCCATAGAAATCAATTTTGTTTTAAATTACTTGCATAAACCTACATGTCTAACATTAAACAGTTTTTCACTCAAAAAATGAAATATATTAAGACAATTTAATCTTAAATTGCCAATATGAAGCGCCACATTGTCTGTAAAAGGACGGGCGTGTATTTAATCTTTTTATATGCTTTAGGTTGCAATATGAATGTTCATATCTAATTTGTTCAGTGAAGTGTATATGTTGACACCACTACATAAAGCACTTCATTATAATAAAACTCTGCATTTAATAATCTAAAGAAACAATTCTAAAAACGAGTTGAAGTAATACAATGGCAGTAGTGAGGTGCTTTGTGTAAATGTTTACGAAAGAAACTTTTTTTAAATTATTTTAAGGTTAAACTTTCTTGACAACAATAATGATGTCATAATCTTCAGAATGGATATATCTTTTATGTGTTATATTTTCTTCCAGAATTTCGGTTACTAATCTTTAAACATTTAAATGAGAGCAATATTTCACTTTCGTGCAATGGTGTTTATACCATGTTTATACACGGCACTACATGTCACGGAAAATAAATGTATTTCAGCTAGACAAGAAAACAATGTCTACTTTGTTGTGAAATCAAAGATTAGTATATGTGCATGACATAAATCTACACTGTGATTGAAATATAATCCAATTGTATCTATGCATCAAAGAAGAGAGATCAGTACGTAGTTGACAAGCGTCTGACATCATATCGTGGTGTACGTAGTATGAATTACATTGCGTGACTAACAACCAGTTCAGGATCAACATCGCCATAGTTAATATATATATATATATACTTATATATATTTTATGTGTTATATTTTCTTCCTGAATTTCGGTTACAAAACTTTAAACATTTAGATGAGAGCAATATTTCAGATACACTAGTTTTGTCTTTAAAAAATATATTTCACCATGCACAATATATTCCATTATATATATACACAGACAACATCGCTTATATTTAATTTGCCAGTATGTTTACTTTGTATCTATATGCAGGTGTATAGAGATTTTGAGGGAGCAACCTTTTGACATTTGAAACACACGCTAATTAAGCAAATTTACACGTTCGAGACTGGAACCTTATCCAAGCAGAGATTCACTGGTGAAATGAAAGCTTTATTTAGCAACAAAGTAAGAGGTCGCTTAATTTCCAGACAATGACGATTGGGATAAATTGACGCTCGAGATTGCTTTAACCTTTCTCTGTAAACGAGATAGATGTCAATAGCCAGTATATATATATCCCTGAAGGCCTCCACAATTTTCAAAAGTAGTTTTTACTCACGAAAGTGCGTTGGGTGAGACTGCTTTCTAACTTTGGTTGGTGGAATTAGTTATGTGTATATATATATATATATATATATATATATATATATATATATATATATATATATATATATAAATATATATATATATATATATCTTTGAATCCGATTATCGTTTAAAAGATTGGTGCAAGAGTTTTGGTGTTATATATGTAGAGTGACTAAAGATAATTAAAAAAACGGACCAAATATATCGATACGGATGATCCCTATAGTTACGTGTAATGAAACAAAGAAGTACTCATTAGATTTGTCACACTTCATTATTCATTGTTGCTCGATTTATAAACTAAAAATGTACATTATCAACTGAATAAAAATGATATATTAAACAATAGTTTAACAATCAAACAAGAGAATATATTAATGTAGTCAGTCAAAAATGTTTAGGGGAGTCTTAGAGTGTAATGTTTAGTTGTAAATTACAAAACTGTCCTCTATAATAATAATAATAATAATAATAATAATAATAATAATAATTCATTTGTATAGCGCCTAGTATCCATCTATCTAGTTGCTCACTGGCGCATATGAGGTTGACAGTTTGAAAGTTAGTTCGTATATGCAGTCCTGAACAGGAGAGTTTTGATTTGCGTTTTGAAGTTAGTTTCACATGAGATAGGGTTGATTTCTGGTGGTAAACTGTTCCAAAGTTTGGGTGCAGCGATTGAGAAAGCTCTGAGACCCAGCTTACAAGTGGAGACTGGCTGACACAACAGGAACTGATCAGAGGAACGTAGAGTTCTAGTTGGCTGATACACACTGATGAGCTGCTTGAGGTAGAGAGGGCTGTTATCATTGTAGAGGGCTCGGGGAGTCAGGAGGAGAATTGTGAAGGAGATACGTTGTTGAACTGGTAACCAATGGAGAGCTTGTAGAACTTGGGTGATGTGTTCTGTGCGTCGTTTACGTGAGATCAATCTGGCCGCAGAGTTCTGAACTCTCTGCAGGCGTGACAGTAGCTTAAGAAGGAAGTTGACAAGAAGAGAGTTGCAGTAATCGAGGCGACTGATGACCAGAGTTTGCACTAGGAGTTTGGTTGAATCAAGAGTCAACAGGTATCTGATCTTACCAATATTGTGTATGTAAAAATAACAGTTCTTACACACAGTGCTAACATGATCTTCCATGGACATAGTGGATTGGAAAATAACACCGAGATTCCTGGCCTTGGGGGTGTCACTGATAGTGCACGTTCCAACATTGATGACAGGCTTAGGGGTAAGTTTTGAGAGCCTGTGATGTGTGCCGAGAGTCAGGAACTCAGTTTTGTCATCATTGAGTTTCAAGTAGTTTGAACTCATCCATGAGCGGATGTCTGCAAGACAGACTTCAACTAACTTGATGGCATGTTTTACTGCAACTGGATCAACAGAGAGGTACAGTTGATTGTCATCAGCATAAAGGTGGAAATACACGGAATGATTCCTGATAATCTGTCCAAGGGGCAGGATGTAAATGCTGAATAGCAAAGGCCCGAGCACTGATCCCTGAGGAACACCACATGGCATGTTGTGCTGTTCTGTTAGTGTCTTACCAATCCTGATTGACTGAGTACGGTCAGACAAGTATGATTGGATCAACATGAGAGCTGTTCCGGTGATTTCCAAGTTTTCAAATCTTTGAAGTAAGATACCATGGTCAATCGTATCGAATGCTGATGAAAGATCAAGCAGCACAAATAGTGTGACCTGTTTACTGTCCATAGCGCCAATGATGCCATTGTAGACTCGTACTAAAGCTGTCTCCGTGCTATGGTTTGTCTTGTATGCCGACTGGAATGATTCATTGAGATTGTGTTCAGAAAGATGTGATTTAAGTCTGCAAGCAACAACCTTTTCCAGACACTTTGAGAGAAATGAAAGATTCGAATCTGGACGATAGTTTTTCAAGATTTCAGTGTCAAGATTTCATTTCTTGAGGAGAGGTATGACATGAACATGCTTGAATATGGATGGAACACTGCCTGTATCCAGGGATGTATTGATGATGTCTAGGTAGCATGGTGCCAGAGCATCACCATACGCTTTCACAAGCCATGTAGGGATGATGTCCAAAGAAGAAGACTTTGAGGGCGAATCTTTGATGATCTTACGAACCTCGGCCAAAGAGGCTGATGGGAGATGATCCAGAGCTTTTCCATTAAGCGCTTGTTCAGTTTCACTTGCCAACGATGTGATTATCTGGATGGTTCCTCTAATTTTCATGATGTTATCACTAAAGAAAGATGCAAATATGTTAGCAAGATCAATTTGATCAGTGTGATATGGGAGTTTCTGTGCCTTGGAACCGTCTAGAAGTTTACCCAAAAGACTGTGTAGCTGCTTGTAGTTGTTCTTATTATGACTGATAGTGTTTTGGACAAATGCTGCCTTTGCTGAAGCCAGTGAGGAATTGAGATCATTTCGAGCTTTTTTATACATCAGCCGATGCACTTCAAGTTGACTTTTTCTGCTTTACGACAATGAGTTTTCTTTGTCCTGACGTCATCATTGTACCACTGAGTATTTGGTCGAACAACAACAGTTCTACTTTTCTTGGGAGCATGTTTATCAAGGATGTTGATAAGAGAACTTTCAAGTTGAAGGATCTTTTCTTCAGCATCACCCACAGAACATTAATCAATGGTCGTCATTATGTCCATAGAGAACTCAGAAACATCAATATTCCTCGTTTTCCTGTAGGTGATAGACTTGAGAGGACGGTCAGGTTTATCAGTGCTGAGAGTACAGTTTATGGTGTAATGGTCAGAGATAAACATGTTTCTAACATCAGTGACTTGGAGGAAGGAGTCAGTGTCACGAGTTATGACAAGGTCAAGGGTATGTCCGCACCTGTGTGTAGATTCTGTAACCAGCTGTTGAAGGTTGTACAAGGAAAGCAAATCTTTGAAACGCTCTGCTTGGCTATTAGATTCCATATCAACGTGAATACTAAATATATTAGTGTATGAGAGTTGTGGAACAACAGTTTATGGTGTATGTACGCATCAAAGAGATTTTCAGATTAACAAACCGTTTTTATTTAATTCGGATACAACAGAAATGCAGAAAAACAATGCTTCAATTATATTATCATATTACACAGGTGATGGTTTCCAAATAAATATGTTACAATAATTCGTTTGAATCCTGTTACATCTGACTCTTAAGGCGCAAGAACATTTCTACTTCATTCATTCCTATTACACCATGACAGTTAATCGTTATGTTCGTGTATTCGCTTTCACTGCAGTGGTTTTTATAGCATGTTTATACACGGCACTATATGTCACAGAAATAAATGTATAGACTTGACATGAAAACAATGTCTACTTTGTTGTGAAATTAAAGATAAGTATGTGTGCATGGCACAAATCTACAATGTGATTGAAATATAATCCAATTGTATCTATGCATCAAAGAAGAGAGATTAGTACGTATTTTGACAAGCGTTTGACATCATATCATGGTGTACTTAGTATGAATTACGCTGAAGAATCACATATGTGCGTGACTAAGAATTAGTTTGAAGGATCAATATCAACATAGTAAATACCGAATGAAAAGCTACAGAATGCAAACAGCACGTGAAACGGGTCAGTATCCTTCTGTCATTAATATATCCAACTCACTGTCATTACAGCCAGTATAGATTAAAGGCTAACAATGATGACCTGTGTTTCACGGACAGAAACATCATTCAAAGTACACAGATACAAACATGATGATACTAATGCTATGTTGATTGGTACCAGCATTAATAAACAAGTAGATATAATATTGTCATAATACATTAGTTTTCATGTGTAATAATATTGTTGTTTTTAGTGAAACTTTTCTGTTTAATGTTTGTTGAATTGTCTTCTTCGGATGATTGTTCCGTTCATACAATCTCTGTACATCATAAAATATAAAATACAGATGTGTCATATGTTTTTTATATTTAGAAAACCTGTCTATGCTTCTTGTATTGTAAATATTAGCTTATACAAAAATCGATATGTTTTCACTTTTTTTTAATTCAGGTATAATGGAAATAGAAAGGTGTTGCTACTAAGCAGATACAGAGAACGTGACACTAATAGCTTGTTCAGGTATATACATACAAGGCAGTTTAACTTTGAGAGACACAATGCTCTCTTTCTAGAGTTTGCATCTGTCAAGATAAGTTTATCCTTAACAAGGGATACATTGATTGCTTTTTTTTTAATCTTATAACATAACTGACGATAAAATCTGGCATTTAAAAATGACATCAAACAAACTTTCAAATAATGAATAATTAGCAAAATATCTCACAAGGTATGATTGACGTCTGATATACTTCATGATTCACCAACATATTGCGTTAAACCTGTTTAATGTAAACTGAATAGATGAAAAGCAAACAGTTCTTTATTGAGCTTTATTAAGCATTTTCGAGAAGACTACAATGAACCTTTTAAACATTAACCACAATTTTGAATTAAAAAAATGATGACAAACATGTGTATAATGCATGTACCTCTCATAATGCATAACCTCTCAAACTACCGCGTAGATGAATGGTTTCTAAGTAGATGTCCTAAATCAGGACTAGTCTGCTTTAAATGAAAGGTTGCATATTTCCCACTTAAGTATATGTTTTTCAATAAAATTATGTATGATGAGAAGTGAAGAAGCTTGCAAACAAGTAAATTTGCCATGATATTAATTACAAAATCCCATTAAGAAGATAGTTTAGAATATGTGCATAAAGCATGTACGTGTCAAAACGCATTAAATTTCAACCCAGTCAGTGAACCATCAAATGCCCGCAAAGGCAATAATGAGGTGTTTTTCAGTTCGATGCTCTTTTTGAAAGACAGACAGCTTAAAACTGTTTAATCATTAGCAAGGGAACGGAAATGTGTTCTGTTGATGACAAAATGCAACATTAAACATGGGCAGGCATGATCAATAACGGTACATCGATTCTTAGCGAGTGCAATTTCATTATCACACATTTCTTAACTCAGGTAGCTAGGTTTAGTTCAAGCCCAATAAAAGAACATTATATGCTGAGCATTATTTTTGTACTTTGAGGTGATCACTGATCAGACTCGACAAGCTGCATATCCAAATTGCGTTTGGTGATGTTGGACTTTTTCATAACAACACCTGCATTTATAAATATATTGAAAACTATATAATTTTCATTCGATTAATTTATCGATTAATCAATTTCCAAACTATTGGAATGGATTTTGTTAATGAGATACCTCGAAAACAGTTATAATATCATAATGCATAATACATGGAAAGTAAAGTTTTCATTCTATTATCACCTTTGTAACAATCGAATGCAATTTTCTTTTTATTTACCATATTTCAGTCAGAGGAACCTTTGATTGATTACATTATGGTACATCAAATATGATTGGAATAAATGTATAGGAGCAAATTGTATGTTTCTGTATGATCATTTCTTGAGGACATTTTTTGAAGAGACAAAACTAACTATGTAACAAAACAGTAAATAATGGTACATAAACCAACCATATTTTTTTAAATGAACCATGAAAGAATTCTGAATTGGCATTCAACATCCTGAATAACTCCTTTTAATAGTCCAATGCATATATATATTCGTATTCTTCTAAAAATACCAGCGTTATCTGGTAACACTTCAGTTGCTATAATTCCGAAATGTTCCAGTGTCTCTCATTAGAGTGTGTAACTGTCAGGATAGATAGCCATGAAAAAGGATACAGGATATAAAATATAAAGATTAAGATGTCAATGAATAGAATAACGCGTGCAAAGTACACGGATGTTGCTATCTTATGAGCGAGTCACAATCACATTGTTATTGTTCATAAACTATATATTTATAAGTTGTTTTTTTTTTTACAAATTTTGTGACGAGAAACTATTCACTTTGTCCATGTGTTTAGGGAAGCGTTAGTGCCATCTAACCTAGGGCAAGCCTATATGGTTGCTCAACTTCTTTATATTTGTGAAGAGGAGAGGTTTATAACACTCTAGAACTACCTACACAACTAGTAACTGTGTGATGAGTACACACACATCGGTCTCTGGAGGGTTGCCCTTTGCTTCGCTGACACCCTTGACCTAACCTGTTCTTTACTTGCATTTTAAATTGAAGAATTTAAACCATCATCAAACTACAATCAAAATCTTCCAAAAATCACGACGTTGGTTTCTATAATGTGTAGTGAAATATGAAATATGCGTGTAAAGTTTTGTCAAATACATAAATGCAAACAGAATTGTTGAATGATCTATAGATAATAATTAAGGATTCAGCCATTAGGCTCAATGGGGCAGAATCCTTATTGTTATTGGAGTGTTTTTTTATTATTATTTGCACCGATTTTGTGACAGCCATTCAGCAAAAACGCCTGCAGATTATTGAACCAAACTTTACAGTCTGACAGCCCTTACTATCCACTAATCCAAATGTCAATTTTTAACACGGGAAATGCAAAATGCACTTAGAGACTTGCGACCTTTTTCAAAAGATGTACAATGATAATACGAGTAAAAAAGTAAATGATGACGAATTCATAGGTCACGTGGTTTAGCCGCCATTTTCATTTTAGATTTTTACTGACCCAATGCACCTTTGACAATCTTCTCCTCTGAGTATACTAGCTTCTAAGAGCGTGAACTTGCATATATGTGCAGCTAAAGGATTGGTGATTAAATGATACTCAAATTCATTATCGTACTCCTACTACTTTATTCACAGTGACCTTTCAAAGTCATGCAATTTTTTTAAATCGCGAACTTTCAGGGGAGATAATCAACAACCTACATACCGAATTGAAAGATTTGTTCAGGAGAGTAAGACAGGACTATGGTCTTTATGAATCGATAATAAAATCGCTCGCGAACAGTCATTTCCGGTCATAATAAAGAAAAAGTTTAACATGGGCAACCATTTCAAAATCCTCATAGACAAACTTTTCTCAAAAGATGCGCAACGACAATACGAGCAAACAAGTAAATCATGACGAAGTTGTAGCTCACGTGGTTTAGCAGCTATTTTGATTTTATTTACAATTATTTGATTTGACATGCACATATTTAGAATAAATAATCCTAGGGACGTGCTAGAAACTTGCAACTTGTTTTAAAAGATGCGCAATAACATTGGAAAGATGTCTTAATTCATTATATATCAAATTAACGAGTTATTTATGCACTGAATCCTTTTATCGTCGCTTGCGACTATATTTTCAATTCTTGTTTCATGATGGGACGGTTTCACACTGTTCTTAACTTCAACTGTTCAATGTCATAGACATGGAATTGTCGACCTAGAGACAGTTATGTTACATTTTGAAAAGATCACATTTCAATTCATCATGATGTAATAACTGTTAATAGTCAGCAGTTAATTTTAAAAAATAACAGTTTGCATTTATTATGATATACATTTTGTAGTTCAGTGTGTGTATTCATATACAGTATATAAATTCATATACTTAAAACGTTAAATGAAACTGAAAAAGAGTACTTGAAACGTGTTTGAAAGTATTATTATGTGTTTTTATTTTGTTGACATTATGCTTGTATTACCATCGATTACAGGTTTGATGTAATTGTTATGATTGGATTCTCACTTGTTAATGGTTTATTCTGTCACTCACGTAACTTTCCGAAATGGTCAAACGTTGCTATGCTAGAGATAAGTCTCTTAAAACGTTCTTAAAATGTATTTTGCACCGATATACTGTCCTCTGACTTAAACGAGAATGTATAAATGCACATTAAACTCTATGAATGTAATGGTTCATGTACAATTTGAAAGTTCAAAACTATAAACAGTTGAACCTGAATGCTTACATAATTGTCTTGATGTAACTTTAGTGGCCAATGAAATATGCCTAATTCAACGTGTTTGTTCCAAATCAGTTTGATTGAGTGTACGAACAGTAACGCCAAACATGAAACAATTCTTCATACAACAGTTAATCCTTAAATATCGTTAAGTTTTTAATAACCCAAATAAAGCGCCACATTGTCTGTAGAGCAAAGTCATTAATTAGTGTGTTTATCTTTAGCCTGCATTAAGAATGTATATATCAAATTTGATCACACATTTGAAAACATATTATCACAATTGTATCATCTGGAAAAATCACGTTTACAATTTGATATTGTTTTCTCTAAATTTAACTTAATGTGAATGTATGCATGGATGTATGGTTAAATCTCCTACATTTATTTTATCATAAGTTGACATCAATCAGGATGCACGATTGAATAAGTCCTGGTATTATTCTTCCTTTATTCTCCCAATTTCAAGTAGGATATAAACATACTGTGTTTGACAATCAGCGGCATATTATGTAAAAGCTCTTAATTGTATTTAAAGTCAAACCCGTTACTCTTGCATTAATAGCCTTATAGACTGTTTTCTACATGTTTCAGTTATTTCCTGTAATAAGCCATGTGTTAAGTACACACTTCTGAGAAGCTAAAACACGCGAACAGTACATTGATATTCAAGAATGTTCTTAATTCCCTTTCTTCATGTAATTCTAATTTACAGAGCTGTGTAAGGACCGATGATACCCAATAATCGAAAGGATTTCCATTTTCCGGGAACAGTTTATTGTTGGGAGTTAGATAAACACATATATGCATTACTTAATTAGAGTATAGATAACATTATCACTTAACTAAAGAAAAGTGTTTAAATTCATTGTTACTACTTTAACCGTCATTTTACTACATGAACATGCTTCTCAATTATAACAATTGTATTACCAAAATAATTATTTTCACCTGTTTGAAATGATTGTATTATTATATTATATTATATTATATAATATTATTTTAGAAATTATAGACATAACAATTCAAAATAGAGAACAAATAATTTGCTGTTTATATGAATCTTACAAATGAAGATACTACACTACAATCAGTTAAATAACATCAGAGAAACCTTACAGAGCAGTGTAATAGGGTGATGTAGAAGACTCACAATATATGTATTCTGTGGTCTGTTCGTCATCTTCTGACTACCGATACACCTGATACAGTTGCAAGATTAACTATTGTAAAGTCTTGCTTGCAAACACCGTGCAGGAAAACATCAACAAGCAGTAGAGAATCCAGAAGGAGCTGTGCGAATTGTGACAACTCTCCGAGATCTACCGGCATTGTATCATCTGTTATTTGGTCTCCAGTCCAGGCACGTGTTGACAATTCTCTGTCTGTGGTATTTGGATCTAGTCTCCCTTTTATCAACCAAAATATAGTTTTTGTTCTTGCTCAAACCACCTCCTTATGATGAAAACATCCGGGGCCATCATATTAAGTAAAGTACTGAAAAGAAGAACACACTTCCTAAATCTCTCTCTTTTATCAAATGCTGACTGAATGTCTACATCTTTCTTCTTGAGCCTTTAAACTGTACTTCTGTTTGTAGAGATAAACTCTATATATCAGAACATATGATTACCATTATCGGTACACATACAAATGACGTTGTCTCTAACTATTAAGACTTCAGATAGGCTCACACCTTTAAATATACACATCACATGTTGTTGTTTTAGTAATACACGGATTGGAGTATGACATTAATCGACAGTTCGATTGATATATATTCCAACCCTGTCAATGCATCAAATAAGAATTGTCTTAAACTATATTTGATTTATTTGCAGCAAAGTGTACATTGAAATTAAGGTTTTCATTTTGAACAATGTTTCTACCACATGCCAGGAAACAGTTTGATGGCATTTGAAAAACAGGAAGCATGTGGCAACTTGATTGCGTATTTCTGCATGTTATTTGCGTGATGAAAGGAATCTGTCTTATTGATCACATGAGTAGCTTTGATAGGAATGATCCAATCACAGAACAACTAGTTTGAGTGACTAGAGGCCAATGGCAGGCAGTTCCTGTAGAGTGACAGAATGGAATATCAAATTAATCATGTTGTCAATTGTGAAAAAGAAATCTCACCCTTGATTTTACAAAATGAACTGAACAATTCTCATATGATGTCGAAATAATAACTCATATAATTGTCCAACAGGTTAGGTGCAGTTAATGTCAAAATATTTTTTAACATTTATTAATGCTCCACTGTTACAATGTATGTACAGTAATTGAAACATTGCTTGACCTTAACGCTTAACCATTTGCAAGGTATTGAATTTAAACAAACCAATAACATATTATAAATATACGCCACCATAAAAGGATACAAACATTTGTCAAAAGTTGTTCAGGAAGTATCAGCTTTCACAAGGATTATCGTTGCATCAAAGTTTATTCAGAACACAATGTATCAATAAGCAGATTAGATAAAGAAAAGTGCTCCAAATGCAGCAAGTTGTTGAGCATAATAGTTGTTTTAAATTTGAATGAAATCAGTGAAAACATATTTTAACGATTTTACACGAGTTTATGTTTTATCTGATATGATAAATATATATTTCAGATTTAAATTTGTTCAGTGTTGCATGATGTGCAGTTCTTGAATTATGACATTGCAAAAACACATAATTCATTCAATCTTTTTATCAATTATGTCATATTGCTGTCAACATGTCATCACAGTTTCATATATTTAGTTTTGATGAGTTAACACAGAAACTGTTTTCACCAACTGGGAGTAATAGAAGATTGATATGAGAGTAATAGCACATACTTGTTTAAAGATATGTCATCGATGAGTCAAATGTTACTAGATTGTTTGCAAGGTATGACAATATTTTTTGTAGGTATCTGTTATGATTAATATATTGTAAGTATAAAGTTGTTAAATGGTTTAGTAGTTAAATATTCTAACAGAAAATACTTTCGTCAAACTTCAATGCTGAATAATTCCATTACATTAGTATCATTGGTGTATCTTATACATCATGTTCCTTGTCATATAGCGACAAAAATGGCAAATGACCACTAATCATAGATGACTTTAAAAAATTGCATGTGTTGTGGTAATGAAGGTATGCACATGAATTGGTTATGGTTTGAAATGGTTTTAGTTTCTAGTCATCATAATCAAACAGGGATGATTTGTTATTTTCAGTGAAAGGCTTATGAATGCGAGTCTTCTTCATTACATAGAGAAACATACACTCTGAACTAGACGACATATATCTCCTGCATACGTGACTAAATACCAGATGAAAGGATTTTGCATTACCTACATGTATACATCGATGGAAAAAGAGACAGAACTACAAAGAGAACATGACAATAGATCACCTTGAAGGACAGGTGATTTTCCTCTTGCCATCAGTAAATCCTACGCATCGTGTCATCAAAGGCATCCTATGATAGACGGAGACCTGCAGCCTTCACGGAAATAAGTCCGTCACTGAGAGTTTCCAAACAGCAGGAGGATAAACTAATCCTATTGAATTCGAACTTTCGTAGCAGGATACACCACCATTGTCTTACTGTGCACTGTTACAGGTGACCAATCCGACTGAAATGAAAAGTATATGGTCACTATATGTATGTTTTGTTTTATGGGAATTTATTAAATCAAATTAAATCAAACTTTATACTTACATGTATAACAAGTATGGATAAAGTTGCACAATGAAGCAAGATGATGATGTAGAAAATATTCAAATGTCATTATAATGTAACCATGGTCATTATGTTTATTTCTTTATATTTGATCAAAGTTAAATGTTCAACTCAACCTGATAAGAAAATGAAACATAATTGTATTATAAATAAGACCACGATTAGTTCTCAAATTATAGGTTTGGAAAAGTTTAATTCAGAAAAAAATAGTATATACATTGTACTGGGAACATTGATACAATATAAGTGATTGGACATAACAGATCAGAAATTAACCCAGAATGATGATGGTTTATATATATGTTTTTATTGTATGAATGCTTTGTTAAGATAACACAATAATACTGAAATAATACCAAATGTTTAAGAGTTTGAACGATTTAAATTCACATTGCATGGTGTTATTATTAATGAAGCCAGGCCAGTGCTGGTTAATTTATATGCCAAGATCCCTACAGTTCCTTCATGTATACGATATATTGTCCTGTACATTTTGTATCGAAATGCATACAATTCGAAGGATATCAGTTAGTGTGACATTATATTTATGAACTGAGGAGGATGTTATAAACCCAAGAACTGCATCCTGACCCATTTAAGTCAACTGAAATATTATGTCTGTTCTTTTTGTGCTGTTACCATACAGAAAATACATGAATGTGAAAATGTCAGTTTCTCATGGACAGAGATGAATGTTCGTAATGTTGTGTGTCATATCATATTGTGATTTCACAATTTACTTTCGAAAACTTTTAAACATTTTCTTTAGCGAGTGAAAAGTTGAAAACAACAAACTGCAATGTCTAGAAAATACATGGCGTTTGCAGTGAGATCACAAGCTGACCATTATACTTTGATTCATACCATTTATACTGAATAGGTAGTCTGGAATCTACTAGACTGTTAATAATTCATCGCATTCGTCATAGCAAACAATATTACTCGATTTGTTCCAGTTTCACATATTCGACTACACCAATTTACGCATCATTGAGTTGATGTTAAAACGTTCTATTTGATCCTATTTGGTCTGGCATGTTATGCAACTCATATCTATCACTTCGATCAAGGTACTTCTACTCAATGAATGATTGAGTTGACGACATTAAAGTGATAAGCGAATAGATATATTAATACAAAATTAAACATCATTCACGAACCTTTCGTTATGTTGGGAATATGAAAGATATATCAAATGATATTGCTTGTCTAATAGCATGTATGTCTCGAAAGAGTGAAGATGAAATTCTATTAAATTCCAATCTTGGTTGCGCCATTCAAGGATTCCGATATTGACATTGATAATTTAGACATGCTTTTCTACAACAAATGTCAGAAATCCACAACTTATCATTTGATTTGTCTTGAGTTTATACATGATTATATAGTTTACTTCCAGTTGGCTTGAGCATAGGCATTAGTTTACCTCCAGTCACTCAAATAGCGTGGGGGAGATGGACGTCAAGGACGGATAATTATCACAATAAAGTTTGCCTTGAATTTTTCCTTTTGCGTATATATAAAGAACAAAAGTGCTAGTGGGTTATTAAATATACGTATATCATTGTATTTCCGCGTTGCTCAGACTGGTCTTGAGGTTGTATTTTCAGTGGCATATGTCACATATTTTAATCATTTAGAAATAATATATGTTACATTCTTATTCACTCACATGAGAAATGTCTAACTAAGCATCACGTTGACCTAACACAGTGTGAATTATATCAATATGCTATTCAAGTTTGTTAGTTCAGTCTGTAAGACATCGGTGTGAATTTTCCTTTGTGTACAGTTTGTAGATATGTTGTGTGCCGTTGGTAGTATGTTTACGGAATAACGTAAATCATCTGTTTCACCCGTATCCTTCATTTCCAGGCCTCCAGTACATCAGCCGAAACGGTACACAAGCTACAAAAGGAAAAAACGTCATACCGGTCTAGAAAACAACCTGAAACCATTTCCTAGGCATGGGTTCTTTTATGCAGAAGTCAAGTTATGCATACTAGCGAATGTTATTTAAAATTTTTATTTATTTGTGTCAAAGTTCCATGTAAAACATCTCAATTACATCATTCTTATATTTTATTTTTATTTAACTTTAATATCAAACACTGTGACCAAACAGCATCTTAACAAATCGAATGTTCCACCACATGTGCACGGGCATAAAAACATAACCAGCATACTCTGATGTATGAAATTGTGAATGCTTGTGAATGTCTATCACGCACATACAAGATCTACTATTATCTACTTGTGATATTATAGTTTGAAAGATGGACATTATGTATCGATTCTGCAGCATTAATGAATTGGGAAATGGTTTATTGTGTAAAAGGATTATGTTCCTAAATTAGAAGTGATAGACGTCTCACAAATAATAAACATATATCTGGCAATAACCAAGATTAACTCCAAATGGAGATACATACATGTCATTAAATACGAAGGATATTACATTTTGAAACATATTATTTGCATATTAACACCCATGAAATCGTTTTACATGTTCATTATACATGTATTTTCAGTGATGAAATACGGCATTTATCGGTTAAAATAAAATCGATATGTTCACTGAGTGAAATAACATGTTATTCTACTGCGTGAAAGAACAAATTCGATCGTATGACGTCATCATAACAATGGGATGACGTCATAAGATGATATTGATAAAGCAAGGGGAGCATGGGTGCTCCTTTCATTGTAATAAAGTAATTTTCAAACTATATGTATGTTAAATCTAATAAAAAAGAACATTTGACATTTCTCGTCGAATACCAAGTATATTTCACCTCGTGAAGTAGAAACAGTATATTTACACTCATTGCTAAGTCACTCGTGAAAATATGCGTTTCTACTTTACTCGGTGAGAGATATCACATAATTCATAGGAAAAGTCATTAATTTGAGTTATCTTCAAGTAATATCTGTATTAATCATTTCACCATTGCAACACTAATATTTATTTTGTATTAGTATTAAGTCATTATATTAACTCAACATAAGTTTATCAAATATCTCATTTAGATGTTTTATGATGCTATGATACTCTTTTACGATCCTTCAAAAATAGCAACATTGACTTGACATTAACATGCGTGTTTACCTTCTTGCTTCTTCTCAGTTCCAGTGCCCTTTACATCTTAACTGACGACACAATCTGGCTTTCCATGGTTAAGAAAGAAAACGTGTGTGTTATTGGCTGAGTGGTCTGGTTCTTGAACTGGATGAAACAATTCATTTTGTCCACTTAACCACATAAAAGATAGCTTCTGCGGATATTGGAACACAAGACCATTTAAAGGTTAGTTGTCACTTTAAATGATTATGTTTAATGATGTAAAACTAGGCAGACATGGAAATGGAATATGGAAAACAAGTATTGCTGGTAATAAACAAGATATGACCACAACATTTACCTTTCAAAATTGTGGTTTTGATTAGTGATCTTGTAGTTTGTAATGTCTTGTAGTTACACAATACAGTATTTTACTAAATCCAAATGTCCATAAATGATTCAATTTATGAGTTTCTGAATGCTTATGAAACAAGTTTTTTGTCCAATATTAATGCAGTTCAATTGTCTGATGGTCACGTTGCAAGACCATTAATCTGCTCTTCACAAAGGTAACATAAAACAAGATATTATAATGATCGTTAAAGTTGGCTTACGTTATTGCATTAAAGAAAATATGATGAATAACAGATGAGAAGATAAGGTGAAATAATTTACAAAGAAGTAAATCACTCATAGAATTAATAACACAATCCATTAACGTCAATAGCGTAGAATATAATGCGTGTGCGTGTCAAAATGCAGTTAACACAGTTGGTGAACAACCACATGCTAACAAAGGCATAAACGGAATGATTTTCTGGTCGATGCTCTTATTCAACGATAGGCAGCGTTAATTGTCTCCAATCTGTTAAATCTGTATCAATAATACAGAAGCTGTTTTATTAATGACAAATCGCTACATTAAACGTTCACGTACATGAAACGAGGACCAATAGCGGTAACAACAATGTTCAACTATTTCATATAAAGGAAAACCAAGATGTACTGATTGTCTACTTATTAATTGCAATAAAAAAAGTTGACTGTCCATAGATTGTGGGTTTCCTTCATTTCGTCCACTTCTAAAATGCCTCGCAAAGAAGTTACTATACGATACTCTGACATCAACAAATTCTGAACTTCTAAGTACATACGTTTGAGTACAAAGCCAATGATGAAACTATGATAAGCGCAACATTAGGAGCAAATACACGCTGTTTTTGCTTGAAGTTTTCAAGTAACTTACAAACAGCATTTTGATATTGATTTTAACTGTTTTAATAACATTTTAAAAGTTGTAATATTAACAAAATGTTATGTATCTTCAACTTCTTTCATAATAGACTGTGATGTTTCCAAATCGATACATAGTGAACTCACGTGCAAAATCAATATTTCAATCACGTGTGATAAATACGACTGGAACAGAGTTTTGCAGAAACCAGCGAAATAAATTTCAATTTACAAAACGTCACCTTTTCTGTGCGTGTTTTAGAAGTTGTTTTCGAATCTCCTCAAACAAACAAGATAGGATAGTCAAAAGATAAAGACTCATACATGGTATACACTCAATGAACATGATACATGCAATATTTTAGCAACGAAATAGTCTTCTCTAAAGTGATCAAACACGTGATTTGTTCATTAAACCAGCAAAAGATCGTTGTATTCGATTTGATGTTATACTCTGTTTCATAATTTATTCATTGTGTTACATGTGTTGACATATCAGCATGTTCTTCTATTCAATATCAAACAACTCATCGTATATTGTTCCTGTCCAAACAGTTTATAAAAAAATCATTTGTGAATTAGTGTCTACGGAAGCATCCTAGTGCCACAGTGAGAATTGTTTTACTATCACCTAATTAGGAGATACTAACTCCTAATTAGGACTTAGTTATCGCCTAATTAGGACATAACTAAGTCCTAATTAGGAAATAAGTAAGTCCTAATTAGGAGTTAGTATCTCCTAATTAGGTGATACTAACTCCTTATTAGGACATACTTACTCCTAATTAGGAGATACTAACTCCTAATTAGGAGATAACTAAGTCCTAATTAGGAGATATGAACTCCTAATTAGGAGATAACTAAGTCCTAATTAGGAGATATGAACTCCTAATTAGGAGATACTAACTCCTAATTAGGAGATAACTAAGTCCTAATTAGGAGATATGAACTCCTAATTAGGAGATACTAACTCCTAATTAGGAGATACTTACTCCTAATTAGGAGTTACCTATGTCCTAATTAGGTGATAGTTATGTCCTAATTAGGCGATAACTAAGTCCTAATTAGGAGATAACTAAGTCCTAATTAGGAGATAACTAAGTCCTAATTAGGAAATAGTATCTCCTAATTAGGTGATAGTAAAACAATTCTCACTGTGGCACTAGGATGCTCCCGTAAGTGTCCAATAACACGTTCATCCGCTCTGAAGGACAGTCTGTACACAGACCATAGCGATTGATGTGACAAGACTCATATCAGATTATCGTACTTTCCCGAGTACATGAGTGCATGCAGTTAAGACGTCACAAGAGCGGTGGATCATATGTTTACGTTGCAATCTTTGCCCCGGGGACCACAGAATGTAGTAGTTTTACCTGTCACCAGGCATTTATATCAAAATACTGTTGACAGCAGGAACAACAAAACACAGTTTATCACAATACAACACGCTTGTTTCTGCACAGTGAAATGAATAATACGAATCATTTATACATTCCTGGCATTCCATTTCAATCACAGGGGCGTGTATCGCTTAGAAAGAGGGATTAAACTATATATACCTAAATGGTTTAAACATATTTATTTCAATCAAGAAATGGATTGGTAAACAAGCATTAAGCTTATTTTAATACCGCTTATATACCTAAATAGACCCTACCCTATTACTATATAAAAGTAAAGGGATGTAACGACCAAACCACAATGCTCATTTAAAGTCATGTTTAGCATAAAAAACAGTCGATGACTTTGATACGAAAGCTAAATGATAACCCAACAAATTGAGCTATAAATGGTCACAATCGGATCATTATTCCAAAAGCTATGCGACAAAACAGTCCGTTTATCGGTACCTCCATATTTTCATGTGAATTAGAATTTTGATCGGCTACATATATAATTGTAAAGGTAAATACTTTCTCAATTTCCCAATAGTGAATATTCAGGATATTGTGTTATCAGCTGGGAAGGAAGAATACAACATGAGCTGCGAGGTAATTATCGACGTTTTACACAAATACTCAAGCAACACAGATAATTCGTTATTCCAAGTTAGTAATTGACACAGGGATTTGTATTGTCGAAAACAAAACCTAAAAGATATATGAAGTCGACGATCCAGCACCTATTACTATAAAAAAAACTAAAGGGATGTAATCGGGTCAGGACCCCTGCTCTCTTTGGAAGTTATTTTCACAATCTTACGGTCGCAGATTCATTAAAAGTAATATACCACAACAATCCCAACACTTTTCCCTTCAATTTGAGCCATTAGTTGATAAAATCGGACGAGTACTTCGCTGTCCACGACTTTTTAAAGTCAAAAATTGACACGAATCTAGATGGTAAGCCATTTGCCTGGCCCACCAAAACAGGCCTGAAATCGGTCTTTAAAATTTTCCTTAAATCGCAGAAGCTTCTATCGACTTTCAGCTTGTGCGCAATATGAACAACACAAACAACTGCTATGGATACGTCACAAAATTCAGTTACTTAGACTCTAATTTCAGTGTTACCTGCTTTTTTAATTTCTACATCGTCAATTTCTCCCTACTGCGATGCGACACGCCGCCATGTTTGACCTTGCCCTTCAACTACCCCGCACTGAAGCTTTTAACTGGTTCTCTGTTGGAATTGCGCAGCTCTCCGTCTAAACAAAGGGCGAGCACTCCGAACTGTTTTGCTTACGGAGTAAACAGCATGATCAAAGTGTGAGGCTGTGGCGAGTTTGATTAGTTTCATGGCGATTTTAAAAAGTGACAAGCATCATGACTTTGAACTTTAACCAACGTGAGTGTTTAAGAATTGCCAAGTTAGGTCACAATTTGGCAATATTAGGACAGGCAGGTGTTGGAAAGACTTTTATTGTGAATCATTTGAAAAACGAACTCGGTCGCCTGGGTCTGCGTGTGGCTGTGACATGCACCACCGGAATCGCCTGTGCAAATTACAGAGTGAGTATCTTCGATTTTCATCCGATAATTTTACCATTTTAATGTCTTCAACTGTTCAACATTGCAGAAAATATAACTGACCAGGTAGTTTGGAGCAACATAACAGAATACACCGTAAATTATGTGATTATTCAAAACATCTATATGCAGTCTTGGTCTGTAGTTATCCGAGAAATATAAGGGAATTGTAAGTTTACTAATGTTAAATATAAATATAAGAATTTCTAATATATTTTTTAAATGTTGTTGAAAATTTTATTTTGTAGGAATTGTGACATAATTTTGTTGCTTCAGGGACAAGATTACTGTTGGTTGAATGCATACACATTTTAAAAGTGTTTTGTACTACTCATAAGCACTCAGGACAATGAAGTGTAAACAAAAACCATGAACATATGTACGTGTTAGTCTTCTGGTTTGATTGTTTCCTATTAGTTGTTTTGGGATGCACAGTCCAAAATCATTGCAACCTATGGTAATACACCTCAAATAGTATATTGATTTTTGTATCTTTGTATATTTTTTAAAATATGAGAAATATTTGCAACTTTGTAAGATACTAACAGATAATAATAAGCACAAATGAAATATTATTTTACAATAGATAAACATCATTAACAGGCCTACCAAACAAAATGCAAACCGCAACGAAAAGTAGCGAATAGTACACATTAAGGGGCAGAGGCGCATTACAAAGTAGTAATACGGAAGATGAAGTGGCCTGGCTAAACTCTTCAAAAAGAACCCTTCTTCAAATAGTTTTCCCAATTATATATCACCCTTATAAGCCTAAAATTAGGTAGTCAACTGACAACATATTTGATACAAAGAAAGGGTAAAGCAAAAGGATTGTCACTCCCAAGTATCTCAGAGCTTCAGATTGACAGTGAGCCCAGGCCATTCCCCCTTAATTTTTGTCAATTGCCCATCATTTTGTGCTGGGGTCCTACAGGTTCATGCCATGATGTAAAGATATATACTACTATTTATGTGTACATTTCTTATTTTGAGGAAAATGTAGGTAATGATGTTAATATGACAATCATTGTAAGATAATGCAACATGTATTTGCAATTATAATTTCATCTAAATACTAGTAACCAGGTAAATCTATGTTATTTTCCTTTGGCCTCTGCAAAAAGAAATTGACACCTAGATGAGTGAGGGGCCCCTAAGGCCTATGATCCACAAGAATTTTTATTAATCTGAAGCACTGGATCTGTTAGTCTTTCCCCCATACAGCTTATAAGTTTTAAGATTACCTACGATGAGTTCCTTTCAAGCTTAACATACTGAACAAAATTTTATTACTTTCAGGATGCTGTTACAATACACAGCTTTTGTGGAATCAAAGATGGACGATATTCTCTGAAAGACATGGAAGATGTTCTTGCAAGAGAAGATGCTATACGAGAAAAACTATGCCGCACTGATGGTCTTATCATTGATGAGATATCAATGCTGAGGTATGTTTATAAAGATAATTGCAAGTAGAGAATCTCATCCAAGTGTCTTCTGATATCTAATTTATCAACACAAGTTGATAAAAATTACAAATACCCTAGGCTTGCAGAGGACATTTTAACTTTAATCAACGAGTGTTGATATATTTGATATCAGAAGACACAAGGTTGAGTTTCTTATTATCATCCAAAATCATTCTTCATTCCTTCTTTGATTGAAAATGTACATATCTGAACAAAATACTGCCATTGTGGTGACGTCATAGCATTGTGATGTCATTACTTCTTGGTGTAAAAGCGTTGTGTTGTCAAGTGGTTGACAGTGGCAGGGCATTGTGCAAAATCTCCTGGGAGTTATCACTTTCTCTCTCCTGTGGAACCCATGATTAAGTCGGATTCATCTACACACTAAGTGAAGTTTATGACCCCAATTTGAAAATACAAAGTGTATTTTAATTCTGTGCTCATTATAAATCCCATCATCATAAAGAATTTCCATATCACATCAATTTGCCCTTGAGAAACCCCCCAAAATTACAACAATTCAATCATATTTAAGTCTAAGCTTAGCTTTAAATCTCCTCATTGTAATGTTTTCACATGGGTCAGGCGTCTAGCCATCCATCTGAAAAAAATGGTAATTTTCACCTTCTCCAGTAGCAATGATTCAATAGAGAGCTGATAATTTATGTGCAGACAAATGGGGATTCTAAATTGAAGATTTTGTGACCCTGTTACTCCAAGTAGGGTCATGGGGGTCACAACCTTAAAAATATAATTATCATCTTCTCCTGGTAGTCGTTCAACAATCTTATCCATAAACACAACCGTGAGCGTATCATTTATCATTGACTAAGATTTATCTTATTGCTAAGATGGGTTAGTGGAACAGTAGCCAGTTCCAAAAGGTCCTGAGAGTTGTGTGTGCAGACTCCTTGGACAATAGGGACCATAAACTGTAGACTGTAGAACCTTCTTACCCAAAATAAGGAGTCAGCAGGGTCATTACGTAAAAACATATTCTCTTCTTCCTATCTTGAACTCCTGAGTGTGAGTGACCCTCTGACCCCAAATATGGGGTCACCGAGGTCACAACCCAAAACCCTATTTAACCTTCTTCTCCAGAACCACTGACTGATTCAAGATAAGGGGCACCATGGGCATAAAAACCAACATATATATCTTTATATATCTTCTCCAGAACTAAATATACACACTGTTTAGTCATCAAGGACTAGAAGACTGTAGACAATACCTTATAATTTTCAACCAACATGAATGGTTTGTTTAATTCCTGATGAGCAGTTTTATTATATGTAAGGCCACATGGATCTGTATTGCTAAAAACAACAACTTAGAAGACATAGCAATACCCTTTGTATAAGGCCAAAATTGTTTAATGACCATGGTCATATCAACATATTGCAGACAGACAATTGAAGTTACCTGTTTGATAAGAAATTTGTTTGCAAGCATGAAATATTTCCCCTATAAATTCCTGTCTCATGCTAATGCAGTAATCACATGATTTGTTTTCCCAAATGTCTAAATCATACATGAAAAGCTATTGATAACAAAGAAATGCAGCTCTATACATGTTCTTTATTTTATTAAAAGTTAGGTATATTATGGTCATTACTATAAAGTCCTGATAACATATGAAAACAATGTTATTTTGTGAAAGAAGAAATTTATTTCTTGAGATCATCATAAATTATAGTCTCGTTAATTCAAAATAAGGTCACTTTCAAACCAAATACAGAAATTTGAAATGGTAAAACGTCACAATTCTTAGGAATGAAAAAGTACTCATAACAAATGTCATCATGTTTTGAAAATGAGAAATACAGGCATTTAAATAAATATGAATTAAATATAAACACTCTCAGGGGTTCAAATCTTCATGAAATGTTTACAGAACAAATACTTTTTTTAAAAAGTCACCACCTGACACCATTGACACCATTGGTAGGATTATTACAGGACAAAAGAGGAATTAATTAGTGGTTTAATTTTCTTTGAAGCTACAAGATGCTCTGTCAAGTTGAGGCAGTATGCAGAATGGCAAGGAACAACCAGCAGATGTTTGGTGGGATGCAGATGATAGTGAGCGGTGATTTTTTCCAACTGCAGCCTGTTCCAAACCTTCTCTATGGTGACAGAGGTGACTTTGCCTTCAGGTACTTTTCAATATACCTTCCTATACTTCCTAAAGTGAAAAACATTATCCATATTATCTGCACATTTGGATATGAACTTTGAAACCAGGCCCTTATCAATAATACTCTTATACTTTCATTTCTACTAGGGCTTTACACAATTTATTATTATGAAATATAGTGTCATCTATCAAAGGATGTCACAATATTATCGGATATAAAGGTAAGGGAGATATTACAATTAATACTAATCAACCTTATGTGATAAGGTCAATAATTAGAAAAGATATGTATCAAACAGTAAGTCAGGCTATATTTATTATTTACCCTGCAAGATGCACCATCTTATTTGCATAAATAAATCTGTTCATGTAATAAATAGATGACAAAATGATCACAAAATGTCTTTGTTAAAAAACTCCATGTGTTTTACTTCTTCAGTGGACCTCTTTGGAACGATGCATTTCCTCACCATGTCCTACTTGAAGAAGTGATGCGGCAAAAGGAGCACCAACTCATAGAAGCTATAAGGGAAACAAGCAGGGGCAGTCTGTCACCAGGCACAGATGACTTCCTGACCAGCCTTTCAAGACCCTTAGACGGTGATCAGGATTTTGTGATGATCTGTGCAACAAATCAACAAGCAGACATGTACAACCAGAAAGAAATCCTTCGACTCAAAGGTTTTTATACATTTCTCAAATCACAAATATTGTCTGTGCCCAAATCTTTCATATGTCTGATAAATTGATATTGATATGTTCAGAAATTTTCCAAAGACATTTGATGTCATCTCCTCAGAACAAATAAATATCTGACACCTCTCCCTCCGAGTCCCTGCTCATAAGAATATATAACACTGACACCTCTCTTCAGAACATCTCTTCTCAGAACATATTCTGTCAGATAACTTTAGCATTAAGTTCTTATTTGTTGTTCACAGGGGACCTCAAGACATTTCAAAGTGAAGACTTGGGTGAGAAAAGATACTTGGACAGAATGGTAGCTCCAAAGTCTCTGTGGGTGAAAGTTGGATGCAAGGTCATGCTGCTAAGGAATCTGTCTGATGGTCTTGTCAATGGAAGTACTGGCGTCGTCACCGACATTGCTGACAAACACATTGATGTAGATTTCCAAGGAAGATCTTCAAGGATAGTCAAGTATACATTTGGAGGTAAATATTTGTCCAATTATGTAGTTTGTGTTTCGACCAACAAGTCAGGCATGCTTGCCTTGCTTTAGTTTAGTACTATCATACTGTCATGAAACGTCTCCTACTCACTCAAATTGATGTTCATATCCTTCACATTTTCATCAATAGTTCTTGAATATTAAGCTGAATTCTACACTAGACTAAAGTTCAGACTCACTTGTTTGTAGGAACATCAGTACAAACAGTTTAGTTGTGAGCTTTCTCCTTGAAATCTTGTTACTTATTGACAGTCTTCAGTGGTTTCCTTCCATCACTTTGTTTTCTCTGCTTTTGTCTCAATGTTTGCGATATCTGGAAACAAAATGGCTCTGCTGTTGTTTTCTGACGATGACAATTGCTCTTTTTTGATACTAATGATTGTCCAAGAATAATGCTATTGTTAGTCTTTTGGTAGGTTGCATATGTAGGATTGGACGCATTCCCATTGTGCAACCCTCTCTGTTGGCAGAAGTGGTTTTCAATCGGGTCACTGTTGATGCAGGAGGGTTTTACCTGACCGCCAGGGTGATTGACAAGGAAATCTTTCACCATGTTGTCAAAGCCGAGGATGCATGAGGTCAGATCCTCCCGACATTGACTTGACATCAGTTTGCGCTGTTTCTCTGAAGGTTTCAAGGAAGAGGCCATGACTTGTTTTTCCCAGTTCTTGAACCACTTGAATGCCTCCTTGTTTTGGAACAAGCGCTCGTCACCAACATGTGTTATTGGCCGAGGATCCCGGAAGTTCTGTATGAGGACACTGGTTTGGGTAAGTAAGTCAATTGGCCCATTCAGCTTACTTCCTAGTGCACCCAGAGAGGACTTGTATTGCACAAACAGTTCCAACATATCACTGTTGAGTACCTCTTCTGCCAAATGGTTTCTCATCTTCTGGGCTTGATCTGGAGACACATGATCGGCTGTCAGTTTTCGGTGGAACTGCACAGTGTTGTTTTTGTCCCAATTATAGGCCTCCTTCCAAAATTCCCAGAAAACCAGATAACCTGAGGGCAGCTCCAGGTATCTTGTCTTGCTGTGCTCACCACTCTTTAGAAGATTGTTTCTTATCTTCTTTATGCAATGGGACACATCCATTATGTAAAAGATTTTCTGTTTTGGATTGGCTTCTGCACGACCGGACAAAGACAGCCTTTCAATGTCGGTGTTCATTTTCATGAATGCCCTGTTTGCCCCTGCTCCATCCATGCTGACATAATTGACTTTGAAGTCCCAAAGAGACAGCTCTGCTATGGCTTCATGGATGATGGAATGTATTGTATAGGCTGAGGCGGTGATCACTGGGAAATGGGCAATTGGGAATCGGAATCCACTCATCCCTAAGAACAGCATCTGGAATACATGAGTTGCCATCTGTTGCCTGCTTTGACCAGTCTGGATCACTTTCAGATGCTGAGATTCCAAAGGTGTTTCTGTGAAGTCAACGCCTGAACCACTCCTGGAGATATGAATGTCCGATTGAATAGACATCTCATCAATGAGAATCCCCCCAGTTTTGCCAGATTCTGGAATGTGAAGACGAACAGCTTCTTTGTGCATCCACATGAATACCTCATCCTGAAATCCTGCATGTTGTTCGACACTGTTCTTGTAAAGCACTAATAATGATTCTGAAGGCAGGAGCAACATGCCACTATTTCTCAGATCCCTGTAGCTACTAGGACTTCTGGTCCAGAGGGACAGACATGTTTGAATGACAGATTTTGGCCACCTATTGTTCCTGGGATCTTGTTTTGACGAGTTTGAAAATTGACATTTCAAAATATCCAACATGGCTTCTGTTGCATTCGGTAGGAGAGTCCTCAAAATATTGTCATTATCTCCATCATTTTTGGTTTTCTTGTGATCTTTGCCTTCTTTGGCACTGAAGGTAATATTCCTACACAACCGACAATAGTTATTTGAAGAAATGAATGACACAACTCTCACACAGTTTTGTGACATTGCTTGTCTTTTACAGAAATTCTCGTCTCCCTGTTTTGTGAGAAGAACATTACATCCATTCGCTGAACCTTTGTTTTTCTTCACGCCAAGACATAGAGGAACTCTCTTCACAATGTCAAATATTGTCTTGACCTCTTGTGGAGAGCATACAAATTTGCTGTTAATGTGCAGTGCATTCAAGTCAACCGTTCTTCCTGATATGAGGAAAGACCATCCATCCTGAACAAAGACAACTTCCTTCTCTATGATGTTTCCATTTGAACGGAAGCCGCTATCCAGTCCCAAATGAACTGTGTCTTTATGCAGTTTTATGACTCTGAAATCGCATGGCATATTCTGCAAAATAATGTTCTGGTCAAATTGCAAGTTATCATCAATTTTCAGCTCTCTAAGCCTTGTCCCACTGTAGAAACGATGACGTGTTCCATCTTTATTCCTTTGCCTTATCACTTGCAAGTTTGGATGAAGTGATTTCAAAAACCTTGCAAATACATTGGGAAGACACTGTTCCCAGTCCAGAATAACACATTCAAACTGGTATTGTTTGTAAATTTCCTCGAAACTGAGCGTGCTTTTGCTGTCAGGTGCTAGTCTTTGGATGAGCCTGGTAAAGTAAAGGAATGATTGATTAGTAGATTATCTCAATGATCTATTTCAATTATTACTTGAATCGTACAATGTTTTTCTGTTGTTGCAAAAGAATTATTATGTAAATGGTCAGAATGATATCTATAGCAATAAAAGAATCTATGGAATTGTCAACAATTAAACAAATTTTCAGTTAATTCATCAGGAACGAAATCCCTATCTCATACAAATTGTATAATTCACTTTCATTATGGTGTTGACGAAGTTCAGAGGAATCATATTTTCTTGATTTTAATGACAATTGCCTTTTCTTTTTGCAGTTTACAATCCCAACCTCAAATGTGATGTTGCCAAGAGATACCAGTTCCCACTGAAGTTGTGTTATGCCTTGACAGTGCACAAGTCTCAAGGGATGACCATTGACAGGTAAATTATTATCTTAATTGCAATCCATTTGTTTCTCTTATTGCATCACCCTATTATCTTGTAATTGCATTAATACTGCAATGCTTTGGCCATACATTTCCTCACCTATGGCAATTGGAACAACTATTAAATACTAAAAGGTTATCAGTCTCAACTTAAAAATGTAAAAATAATTTTTAAGAAAAATCTTTTCTGTTTTATCTTGCAGACAATCATAAATTTACATTTTAACATGTATTTCATTTTATATGAAAAATAACGATACATGGATCATGTGTTGCAGATTGCAAGTTGACTGTGAGGGTATATTTCGACCAGGCCAGTTAGGTGTTGCCATAGGGAGAGCAAGAACAATACAAGGTCTACAAGTGTTGAACTTTCAGCCTCATTGGGTTATCCCACAAGATGACATCATCTTTGAGTTTTACACAAGAACATCAATGTTGATCCTCGAAAACAAGGATTGCTGCCAACATATCAGGTAATTAGGAAACTGTTTTGATTTGTTAATGGACCCATCTTAATTTGCTTTTAATTTGCAATTCTTGAACAGTTAGGAAATAGTGACAAAGCTTGTGAACTGCTGAAGAAATGCCATTTAAATGTCATAGTTAATTTGTAGAACACAATTGAATAGTATCGATTCCTAAATTTTGAATCATCGGGTATGAAAGATTGGTTTCTTCGTCTCGTATGTTGCCAGCCCTGCATTCAGTATCACTTCATTTATGTACAAAGTAGTCTGCATTGGTCTAAGAAAGCATTGCTACAACCAGTCATTACAGTTAATAAACCTGATCCTTGCAACGCAAATACTCTCAGACTGTGTTTGTTTCACAGTGATGCCTGACAAGAGACAAATTACATTTTAGATTAGATTATAAGCACTTGAAAATTGGTAAAATACCCAATTTATTTCATTGAGATGTGTCAAATACCCAAATACAAAAACAAATTTTAATAATTATATAATACAATTATTTTTTCAGTCCAGCTGGAGAGGACACAGTGTCCCCAGTTGCTGATGGCCCATCTGATGTTTTCGACGATGACGATGACTTCGACCTGCTCAAGGCATACGAGGAGTGCATGGGGGAAGCAGAAGAGGAGAGTGATGATGAAGGGGAAGACTTCATCATCTATGAACAGGCTGAAGCTATGTCTATTTTGAGAACTGCAAATCCAAATGTGGAGGTGACAGATTTCCAAAAAGACGTGAAAATGAGGATAAGTCAATTGGAACAAAGCCCAGACTGTGTTGTGCAGTACTGCAACAAATCAGCAAACCTTGTCTCCAAATCATATGCTCGCACAGTGTCCAAAAGCACCAAAAATGAAAACATCAATGAGTTCTACAAAGAGTGCCACACACACTTGATATCAACAAGACATAAAAATTCCTTAGAAAGCCTTTTTGGAGACAGTTCCAAAGTTATGCACTACATTGCATACAAGATGTTCACAAACATAAGAGAGAGATTCCTTCATTCAAAAAGTGAAGAATCATTAGGTTTAGAGGAAGAAGATCTCAATCCAAGGAGTTCCCCTTCACTGAACAAAGCATCAAGGGCAAAAATAAGATATATTTCTGGATACTGTTTTCAGAAAATACAAAAGAAGTGCTCAACAAGCATCAGACAGAACATGTTTAAAGTGGGATCGACTTCGTTCGATAAAGTTCAGGAAGCTTACAGGAAGAAAAAGATGATAGGAAAGGCTCTCAGAAAACAGAAACAACTTATATCTGAAACTGCGGACTATGCGAGCTTAAGCGAAGTGCTTCGAAAACAGAATTTACGAGAAGGACTTACAAATGTAAGCGATGATGCTTTTGATTTTTCTGTTTTGCTTGGCCAAAAGTGCATCGGACTGCAAACAGAAGCAAACATGCACAGTTATGGAAAGCATTTTCATTTCTTTGTTTCGTCAACCCTTCAAAGTGATCAGAGTCTGTTTCAAAAGTGGCTGAATGTGTTCCCTATAAAAGGACAAACTGAAGAGAAAACAAAGCATGCGGAAATGGATTGTTTAGACGCAGCAGTTAACTTTGCTGGTGATCTAATTGAAATGTTCAATGACTTCACAGAAACATTCACACGAATTATGTCAAAACAATTTGTAAGAGATATCTTGGAGAAGTGGGGCACTAAGAAAAAGGAAGCACATCGAAAGGAAATCAAGATAAGGAAGGTGGATGGGATGGACCAATCGGAACAAGGAGAAACCAGTGTGACTAGTCAGGTACAAGGACGGGGCAGAGGTGCTAGGAGAGGGAGTGGTAGTTCGAGGAGAGGCAGAGGTGCTAGGCGGAGAGGATCAGGGAGAGACAGTGGTGTGTCAGGGAGAGGATCAGGGAGAGACAGTGGTGTGTCAGGGAGAGGATCAGGGAGAGACAGTGGTGTATCAGGGAGAGGAAGAAGTGTGTCCGCAAGAGGAAAAGGCAAAGGCAAAGCTAAAAAGACTCTTGAGATAGAAAATCCTTGTGGAATTTGTGGGGAAGAATCGTACATTGATTGTGTTGCTTGTGACATGTTTGACAAGTGGTTTCATGGCAACTGCTTGAAAATCTTTGACCTAGACTCTTTACCAGATGAATGGTTTTGCCCGCAATGTGATGACTCTGATGAATAAAATCAAAGTATTTGTTCACTGTCAACATAACACTTTTCATGACGCTATCGCATTCTCTGAAAATGACCCCAAAACACAATTTCACCTTTGTCTGAACTATTGAATTCCAATGTGAAATTGCTTCTTTTTTTAACTCATGAGGCTTATACAACCAGATGTGCTTTTGTCATGGATCGTCATCCGTCCTCTGGCAGGCTTATGACGTATTCGTCTCCAGGACCCTGACCTTTGTGTCGACGTAACCTTAGCTAGGGATCACATTCATAACTGGCCATATTTCCATTAGGATGGCTGCAAATGTTTCCAAACACTCAGATCCCTTATATACCTGTGGATCTGTTTTGACTTAAGAGGAATGAATGATGTACTAGTAGATTCTCTTGAAGAATTATGATGATGTTTCATTAATCAATCAAGCCCAATAGCTGTCAGAATGATAGCTGTCAGAGTGTCTGATACAAAGTGTTCAAGCATCAAGTGTTATCCCGGATTCAAGTGTTATCCCGGGTTGTATTTAATTCAGAATCCCTTGACCCCCGGGTCGTATTCGAGGCCCGGGTTGTAATGGAGGCCTGGGTTGTATTCGAGGAAATACAGTAAATGGCAGCTTCCTTAAGATTGATACACATTCCAACCATAATCAAGTGTGATTAGAAATAACTATATTTAGGTGGGTCTTGTTGGAATTATGATGCTGTGGCACAGTGCAATATCTTTAAGATTTTATATTTGTATCGTCTTGGGTATATTTTAAAAACTTTACATTCCTGTACCATCCAATATTGCAATGTTATCTTTCGTAATGATTTACTAACTTTGAAGGGAGCTGTGGTTGCTAGTTCTCTTATGAAAAAAGTATCCTTGTTGTACTAGTATTAGAATGTATCAACTAAAATATGTTGCATTCAACCTCTATAAGTTTGTGTCAATAACTTTGAACTTTGTGTCAAAACTTTCCATCTCCTCGGGAAAGCCATTTCTTGCGCCAATCCATGTCACTCATGACAGGCTACTTTAAACATTGCTGCTGTTTAGGGTTTAAATGTGATGCTATAATCAGCGGTTGTTAGCAATGTCAATGAGCTTTCTCATTATCAATTTCAAATTCAAGTGCTGTAGGTCAACCCGCTGGCCAAGAGCAGCAAGGCTTAATTAGTAGTTTTGGACCTATTCACAATAAAGATCAAAAGTTCAAGGTCATCAATATCTGAAAGCCACAGTTGGGCTATGGCATGGCATGGCATCCTGGCCCCTATCATTTGTTGACTCTATGGACCCTAACAATAGCAATCCTCTAAAGTCCTGTGTTTATGCCTTGGTCTTTCAAATGTGCTTTGTCAATGTTTAGTTTTTCAACCTAGTGGTATAATATCCTTTTTTAAGCCTGATCTGATGGTTCTTTTTATACCTATGAAGTAGTGGGGGTATATAGTGTTCAGCCTGTCCATCCGTCCCGATTTTATGATCATTGGATTTTCAAACATTGTTTGTTGGAAACTCTTGATTAAGATTCACTGGACTGGACTGTTGTGCCTTTTGAACAAATTTGTTAAATTTTGACTTCATTGATATAATTTGTAATTTGATAAAATGTGTGTCTCTATTTTATTTTTTCAACAGTCTTTTTCCCGTTATCTATGCATTTCGTGTATTTTGAAGATTTTTTTGGTCCGACTTATTTTCACATTTTATGCAAATTTCAACAAAATGTATGTCAATATTGCATATCTCCTTCAGCCTCAGGTTTTGTGAAAAACTTTTCACTTAAAAAGATTATAATGTGTCCTCTATAGAATTAAGTTGTGGCTTTTGAAAAAAGATTTCATCTGTGACCTAATTCGCATATTTTATGCAAATATCTCGAATTTTTTCGTTATCATTGCTTATCTTCCATTTTTGTCAGAGACTTTTTATATTCATAGAATGTATTCTTGAGAGGATCTTGGTGTGACTTTTGAGTGAAATAATAAATTGTGATCGAATTTGAATATTTGATGCACATTTTTTTAATTTTGGGATAACATTGAATATCTTGATCAGGTTTTGTCAGAGACTTTGTATTTTCATCCAATATAATCTTAAGAGGTGTGGTGTTCCTTCTGACGACAAAATCATCTGTTTTCATATTTTTTAAAATCTGTGTCACGCTGATCTGTTTATCTTGATCTGTTTAAGAATTGTTTTTTGTTGGTCAATAAAGCAGGAATGCTAGAACCTCTGCTTTCGGGCCTACTCTGCTGTTGCAGTCCCCATAAGCTAATCTTGCTTAGCCAGTAAAAGGGACATGCTTCACTTAGTGCAAAGCTGACTTTTTATAAGATAATTTTAAAAAGCTATTATATTTTTATGGTTGAATTAGTTTAATAATTTTATTTTGAATTTGTCTCCTTCAGATTACAAATATTGACTGAGCACTCACTTCACTTATGTACATGATACATCTTGGAGAATGTTTGAAAATATTTTGCAGATTATTGTCTGTGCTGCAAATTATTCAACTCGAATAATTTATGTTGATGACTTACAACTTGATTAAAATATTTTTGCATTGAAACTATGTTTTTATTCTTTCAACTGATTACTAACCTTCATTTAGTCTCTTTGAAAAAAACTGTAAAGAGTTGTGACAATATCTTCATTATATTATTGTATGTTATGCCGTTGTATTGCATATATTGACAAGTAAGGTTCTTTTATATCTGACAAAGGTACCATATCTATAACTTTACTGTTGTTTTAAACCTTAAATTCATCAGGTATCACACATGTCAAGATTCACATTGTTACTAACTACCAATATTTTGAATATTTTGTCACAACTGTATCACTGAAAGTAGTCAAGGATTTATTTGTACCCTGGAGGTGGGTCCAATGGAATTTTCTACATGCAGCAAGATTTTGGAATTGAATTGGAAAGGTAGTGGCCATAGGGCCATTTGCACTTTGGATTAAAAAGTGACCCATTAGAATTTTAAAGTTACTATTGAAGTAATGGCAAAGAAGTGGTGGAACCAGAGACCCCCCCCCCCCCCCCCCCCCCCCCCCCCCCCCCCTTCGGTAAAAAATGGAAGTTCAAGGTTGAACCAGCATCTTAAGGAAAGTATTTTTGACCCCCACCCCTTTCAAAATTACTGGAGCCGTCACTAATACTCACTATTAGAGGATCCGGAATATACAATTACACAAACAATGATGACTTCAGTACAGCCCCGTTCTTTCAACATTTAAACTTTTGTCTAAATTGTTCGTCAAATAATGGAAGTAACACATAATTGATGTTAAAAATTAAGCTCACATCTATCCTCACATTTTTCAGATTGACCAACATTTTCCAAAGCTACACTGTACTGTACTGTACAGGTGTAACCTACTAAAAATATATATAGGGGTAAATTTAAAATTGGATTTAAAAATTATAAATAATCTAGGCCTATAAATTTATTGATTAACATTCTTCTGACATATCACTTTAAAAAAATATATATATCCCTAATTATTTGTTGTACACTATATAATATTAAATTAGCACCTTTTAATATTCCAGAAAGGCCAACACTTTATTTATCTATCGATAAGTTTCTATAATGTCATTCTATAGCTCATATCTCAATGACAAAATCTTAAAATTATTCCTACCAATTTACGGTTTGTGTTGACATGACGAGGAAAATAATCCACCAACATGAAATTCAACAATTCATATTTCGCGCGTCATTTTAGCAGACGAATTTCTCCGGCGAATTATTAAATAAGTATTTTATTTTTAGCCAATCAGATACACCGAGAGCTTCAGTGCGGGGTAGGTCAAACATGGCGGCGTGTCGCATCGCAGTAGGGAGAAATTGACGATGTAGAAATTAAAAAAGCAGGTAACACTGAAATTAGAGTCTAAGTAACTGAATTTTGTGACGTATCCATAGCAGTTGTTTGTGTTGTTCATATTGCGCACAAGCTGAAAGTCGATAGAAGCTTCTGCGATTTAAGGAAAATTTTAAAGACCGATTTCAGGCCTGTTTTGGTGGGCCAGGCAAATGGCTTACCATCTAGATTCGTGTCAATTTTTGACTTTAAAAAGTCGTGGACAGCGAAGTACTCGTCCGATTTTATCAACTAATGGCTCAAATTGAAGGGAAAAGTGTTGGGATTGTTGTGGTATATTACTTTTAATGAATCTGCGACCGTAAGATTGTGAAAATAACTTCCAAAGAGAGCAGGGGTCCTGACCCGATTACATCCCTTTAGTTTTTTTATAGTAATAGGTGCTGGATCGTCGACTTCATATATCTTTTAGGTTTTGTTTTCGACAATACAAATCCCTGTGGTAATTGATAGTGTTACCCAATGTCATATTTAATTGTACATATCGAAATCGAAAATACAGCTTAGATTGTAAAATATATATTTGACTGCTTCATGATATGCAGCTCTAAACTGTTCGCTACTTACACATTACTAATCTTCTTATTTAACTGTGGAGCTATATATATTCCTAAACAGTATTCTGATGTAACATACACTTGAGTTTAATGTAGTGAATGTCTCAGAAAGAGATAAAAGCATTAGCACTAGAACTAGCAGTCACGCAGTTATAAATAGGATAGGATAGGATAGGATAGGAAAGCAATGACATCACTAATCAACGTCATGGTTTATGACGTATCAAAACCATGATGTCACGACACTTAAGGAGAGATGGGACTCCGAAATCGAACTCGCTTACGGCAACATTTTGCGACAACAATTTTTGTGAATAAGTCTCAAAATATATGGATTGCGTTGTTTTGGGCATTGGTTTATCTGTACACTAACGGGGAGTGTTTAAATTTACCGCAACGCCTTTATAACGGTCATTTTACGACATGCCGCATAGCGTTACTGTCACCTATATTCGATTTTTCTAAAATACGAGATCTAAACAATTAATAAATGGACAAAAAGAACCATGATTCAAGATGCGAGTTAATTTTAGTAAATGTTTGCAAGACGTTTATGAGAACAGATTTCTTAGAGCGTGAGAGATATGTTGAATTAATGTTGTGTGTCATATTAAAGCTATATCATTATTCTTTCATATCCTATCACACATGTTCCCTCTCACTTCCAGGCAATTAATCTGGGTAATGAAGTGAGGGAGAGAGGAAGCGATAAATTACTAAGACGATTACACCACACTGAGCTGCCTGAGATTCACAGATATAATTTCAGTAATGTTGTAGCTCCTTTTTATCTGTGTGTTTAGATTTTTTCGATCACTAATTCTCCCATAACTATTATTAATTACAACCAATAGTTGTTGTTGTTATTATTACTAACAACTAAGTAATAACATGATGTGTGTTTGCTGCAAACTAATCAATAAGATAATATACCTTGAACAATTTCCCCTGCCATTGTTGATGTGTCATGAGACTAAGAGATGGGGTTAGCGTCATGTAATTTCAAGGACCCTTTGTCCCGAGTAAATGTTTGGACAATTAAGCATTAGTTTATGCATTGAGACAGTTATTGTCTTTTGTAACGACATTTGAATGGAACCTTACACACCTGTGTTCATAACAACAATATTGTTTTCAACATTTTACTGTTTTCAAATATATTTGCACAAACTAAATCGCTTAATTGCAGACATCACGTGACCTTGACTGCTTATCAACCAGGAATCCACTTTGATATCTGATAAGGTTCATTAAGGCACAGCCTTGATGTTGATTGTGTTTATTGCTCGAGCTCGTATTTGCTTTGTTTGACAAGACTGTCAGATCAGAACGCTGTTATGGTTGGTTAATGTGCGTTATTGATTACATAATGAACACATAATCTGTGTCCGTTGTTTTATTCTCGTCCACGACTGCATATAAATGAATAATTAATTCGTGTTCATAAAATGTGCAGAACATGATATCTGAGTATTATATCCAAGTATTATACACAGTTTTATGAATTGCCTATTGTCCTTTAAATGCTCTTTCAATCGTTATTCTCAGTGGGCCTTCGTACACATTTACCCATGTGTAGACATCAGAAAAAAGGACTGCAAACATCAACAATTAAACATATGAAGTGCTACTTTTGTTACATTTTGCTAACGCAAATACCTGCTTGAACCTGATAACAGTATCCCTTAACACCAATAGTTCATAACAGATGACTCACAAGCAGTTTGACCACCTTATGTTCAGGTGAGTCATGATATCGCAATCAATAACCTGCTTCAGCACAATGCAGGTTAGTATTACTATTAATCATTTAATTAACTTGATCATAATACTAAATCACACTGTGTCTTGCATTTGTAATATAAAACACAATATATTGCTTGCGGTAATAAATGGCAGCAATGTTATTAGGAAAACATTAAATGCTGATATTTATTGAAAATCATTCCCCATTGTGATTGATGACCACATGGCTTTCACAACGTTAATAGCTGTCAATCTGTCAAAACTATGAACATTTTAACGTGTTTGTGAGTTATAATCGTGATATTTTACATGCACATTTTGACTTTACCAATTATTATTACGATGATAATATTTAACAGGTATCAAAATGATATTTCTGTCTTTCGATTCATATAATAGAAAAAAAGATAAATTGTTTGTTCAGACCTGCATATATAGATATATGGAATTATATAGTATTAAGACAATTACATTAGCTTATTTCAATTCATTAAAAACATTGAACCATTGAAAATTCATTTAAACAATAACAATGTTAATCTAAGTGTTTGTTAATTCATGACAGTATTTAGTTTGGATAAAGGTTACCTATCTCATCAAAGTTGTGCTTAGAAGGTGACACAAAAAATAACTGAAAACATAATACGAAAAAGCGTAAACTATGTGAAGCAGCTTTAAAGTGTAACTGTATCCTCTATGAAAACAAATTGCAAAATATGTTTGTTTACGTGATATTCAATAAAACCGATATTTATATATTTTATTCCAATATCTATATCGTAAAATATGTGTCTTAAGTGTCTCACAGGCCAGTTTGTAGCCCGGCGCATTGTTTTAGACTATTGTTCACTGTTATATGTATTTAAAATGTTCTGGTGCGTGTGACACTTAAATAAAATCTACTACTATTACTACGTAATTAGGTAACTGATTGGTGTGGTGGTGTGGAGTACACACTGTATGGGTATGGCCTAACAGAGTAAACAAAATCCTCTTTCACAAACTATACAATACATCCATCAATGTATTCATCTTTGATATGATCACAATGTAAGTACTCATGGACTCGCCTACAGAAATGAGCAAATACATGTCATTATGAGTATAATTAACTAGCCATGGAATATGGAACAAGATAATATTTATGAATGTAATGCAAAATGGCAACAAGGAATGCAAATCAAACGATGTTTCAATAATTGTATTCTTATAAGGTGATAATCATGTGCAGTATTATGTTAATCCTCTTAAGTAAGCGCCAATGGCAATGATGGATGGTCACAGCATTATCAACATTTAATCTTATGGGAATCTCAAATAAGATTATTCTGCGTTCAGCTGGAGGCTGACAATCCAATAAAAGCATTTGGACACATGCTATGAATTAATGTAAAACTTAAATAATGTAAGCAGGGGAATATATTCTTGAATCTAATCTGCATATATGAAAACTGATAGTTCCATCATAGTATTATCATTGTACTCTTAACCAAATAAATCCCCTCCGTTCCTTTGTTTTCTTAGCTTAAAACTGTTTTGTCTATCGCACTTAGCTATCAATGCTATTATGTAAAGGTGCGCTGGGTTTGGAAGATAATGTAAACGACTTTCATAAGTGTGGGAAAGCAATGTCATTGATCACGGAGCCGTTTCAAATTAAAATGAATAACTTTGGCCGCTTTAGCTTTACGTTCTTCTAGCATGTGTGTTAAAATGTAATAAACGTGCTTCAAAGGCCAGCTTTCATTGTTTTCAGTGACATCAACTTGGGCCTTTGAGGGATTAAACGGATAATTTCCAGGTCGATGCCGTTCATATTTGACGCTAGGAAGCTTAACAGGTCCCTAAGCTGTTTATCTTTGATAACGGAAAGAAATTTGTTTCCTTAATGAAGTGTTGTAACACTAGACATCATTGCATGTGATTTCTTAACAGTACGAGACCAATGGAATATCGCTGTTAAGCCGAGCAACATCTCGTTGACAAAATCCTTCTAGTTCACAGATTGAGGTCATGTTATAACGGAACTTGTTATACTGTAATCGAAGTTTTTTTGGTTTATGTGTTTTTTAAAAGGTATTATAGATGAACATAATTTATCAAGAAAATAAACTTTGAAAATACAGTTATCAAAGCCGTATGTGTTTTAATTTTGTCACTTATAAACAAATTGAACATATTTGTTTTAGCATCACTTATCAGCCTTGTCATTTCATTTAACATAAATTATCATACAATGAATATACAGTATATGCCAATTTTAAATCGCGAACCAATCATGCATAAGTAATACCAATGTTTCTTTGTTGAATCACAATGACTAACAAGCATGCCATAAATACGTTACCAGTATATTAAGTTTCGTCTTCTTTCTCCATATGGGTTAACTATTTAAATATGTGATGCTAATTTATCAAATCATAATACGATAGCTGTATGGCAATGGTTCATTGTGACCTATTGTGATGACAGAAGAGGGTGATGAAACCTCATTCTATGCTATTTAAACATTGCACTATACAACATTGAGGCAGAAAGGATAAATGACAAATTAACGATACAGTACCATTTGACATTATTCAAATTGTCAACACTAGAGTTGTTCATAGGCACATTTATCAACGTAAATTCAACATAACCTAAATTATTCAAATAGGATTGATGACAAATATCTTCTAATGTCAGATAACAACTTTGGCAGTGCATGGTTGATGTCTTTTCATAGGTTTACAAGGTAGTATGAACACATAACATCACTCTTAACAATACACCCTCACAGTGGTTATAACTTACTGTTGCTTGTCTGCGTGTCTGCGTACAACTAATGATCAACCAATATCAAGTATAATTTCACTTAAAGGCGCTGTAGCACGTTTTTTTCAAATTTTATTTTTTCAAATTTCCCATTTAAAATGATAGTTTATGTCATTTGTATTTACTTTAGAGGGTAAACCATCTTATTACACAAACCAATTATCCGTAGTGGTAATAATGGTTTTGCGTATAAAGCAAAAATTGCATGGCGGCCATTTTATTGTGAACACATTTTATTATTTTGAATGACAAAAACAATAGTCGTGGCTTTACGAAACCATGTACACTCATTTGTAACTTGACTTTCCGAATAGAGAAGGGTGTTTTACTATTGGTGACGTTATTTTTCAAATACATTTCATCGACTTATTTGAGCGAAAAAACGTGCTACAGCGCCTTTAATGTGCCCTTTTGTTGTTAACAGAGACAAAATAATTTATATCTGGATTATTTTGTTTTTTATTACTTATGAATTTCATGTCTTGGTATTATGCTGTAAGTCATGTCAGTATGCATTACTCATTCCCGTTATACATTTAAGCGGCCGCTGATTACTGCAATAATGTTTACCAAAATGCAGGTATTCTCTTGCTATTTTATTACTTATCGTGAAATTTTGATTCATCTGTCCATCTCCTCTGGGGTGTTATCAAACTTGTTAATGTGATGCTACGGATATCTTGTGTGAATGAAGATAGACGCGTTTTTTCCGGTTATTAAATATTTACTCATCATCATTCATGATAGTTTAACAGAATGTATCAGTTCATAAGACTTTCAAAATAATATGACATTTTCATATCGCATACTTGTGAATGACAAAATATATTGATATAAACAGTGCTTAAAATAATAGGGCTATACCTGATAATACAATGTCCAAACTTTTGACCTCACTCGAAAAGATTAAAGTTTCATGTCGTCAAGTAACGACAGACGTCCTTGCAATATCCACTAGGAATTGAAACAAGTAATTATATAAAGTATATTATTACTCGCTACTACTTACACTAAATTATTTGTGTTCTGCTGTAATCGGTTATTCAATAGTAAAGCAGAGCATAATCTGATGTTGAGTGCATTATGAAGGGGTGTGAGGTCAGTGTTGTCATATACCATTGGGACTAATAATATAATGGGTCCGTTAATTGGGAGGTTGCAGGTTTGCCTTATTGCCTCAATCCCCATACAAACTTGAGCATGTTTTTATTCATTCCATGTATAGAGAGGTGTTTGGATGACAGTAAAATAACATTTAATGGTACCATGGGATGATGTTAGGATGGGCACTTCAAAAGGAGGATCGGCATCCTAATGCTTTGAATATAAACACAGCAATCAAAGCACGAAACAGTGTCAAACCATTACGTATTTTATTACATAATACCATGTTAATGTTAATCCATAACTTGCAAAATGTGCAGTTGTACTTGATTAAACGATATACCAATTGCTTGGTGTTATTTCAATATTTTTGGAAGTTAGAGGTTACACATTCATATTTTATGTAACGAGATTTCCCTTCCATGCATCTAAACTTGTTGTATATATACAGTTAAGTAGAGCTATGACGGTAGATTTGGAGGCTTAAGTACGTGATATATGCCACTTATCACAGGAATAGTTCAAGGCCAATTATCAACATAAATCGGTGTGGCTTCATTGTTGTTATATCCAAGTGGGAGATTAGTCTAACAGTGGAATCTATTTGGCAAATTAATACATGTACGTCCCCTATGTTTCGCTGCAGACCTTTGTGTGGAGTTAAGCATTTTGTGTTTAAATTGTTGTATTTTGTATTGTATGCATCGCATTCAGCCACATGCCCTTTAATGAGAGTTAAGTGACATGTTCAACCCCCCTGGGATAATGAGTTGCTAATGGTGAAATCAACAGTAAACACTTCAATAAGAGGATTCACGTCTTAATGCACCGAATATTTACACGATTATGGACTAGTCTGATATGTATATCAATTGAGGAATCAAGTTAGTGAAGTAAATTATTCATTGAGTTGATTATAATTGCAACTGCCACTGAATAAACAACATTTTGATTAGCATTCGATTTAAATGTTAATACTGGTATTCTGCAGGTTCGTAAACTTTAATGAAGAGATACAATCAATATATTTGACTAAAATATATCATATTTAAAATGACGAATTGTTAGACACTGAATTTCAGTGAATTTAAAATAGATTGTACCAACAGGATGACACAATGCACATATTCAAACATTTGAAATGTGAATATGAACGATGCTTAGTACGACGCAGACTGAACAAAGATTCAAGACAATTAAGACCTAAAGTCATTCAATTAAATAGAAGTAAAGAACTATATATTTCAGGTAAGGTGAATACATTTTAGATTTGACGCGTCTATTTTGACTTTTCATGGCGGCTAGTTTTATTGCATGAGAAAACCCGAGACACCATTGAGGCTACTCATTGCCTGGACCTAGTAAACCATGGGGAACTGCGCTGAAATTCATTGTAGCATTGCATCGAAATATTACTGCATGTAGGATAGCTGAATTTGAACACTGGCAAGTTTGATACTACTGCACTTTCTCATTGATTGATATCACATTTTAAACGCGCATTCTCATGTTTTTATGTAACACGTACTGTGAAATAAACAGACAGCTAAGTGTTCATGAAGAATATATTTCAATCGATATTCACAATAAACAATAAGTTTGCACGGCTGATTCAATTTGTAGCTATTGAAAGGGTAGCTTATATAAACAGGTGTATTTGAATGAGAAACACATTAATAAGTAAAGGCATATCTTACTGATACACGCTTTTGTTTTCTTTTACATAACCACACTGTCAAACATACTTTACCGACGCTTTACCAATCTCAGTGTAGGTAAAGTCAATAGACTTGTATCCTTTGTATCGTTGGCAATACATAACAATATTTTCTAAATTTGAATTTCAAGACTTTGGGTTTTGTTTTTATATATCATATATTCATATGCGTTTTATAAAGAGAAGACGTTCTCTGTATGAAACATGTTTAAGATTATTTATAATATTGAGAGAAAACCTCTTGCTCTCGATTGATGGAGGAAAGAGAAATTCGATATTAGAGACGGTGTAAAGTAACGTTCAGAAATCACTAGACAAGAAATCATTCACCTCAAGCAAATATTCCATTTCGTAGGTGGTTGCAATATTATAACTTATAAATGGGTAATTGCTTTGATCTATCATGTTGATAGTGAAAATGCTGTCTTGGGTCTGCTAGAATGTTAAAAAGTTAAACAATTAGTCACATGGAAAATTATTGCTTGCTATTTTCATGTTGACATGGATTTGTATTGCCTGATGATATTTAGAAATCGGAGATATTGAATGGCCTGGTGAAAATTGGAATGATTGTCACGATATATTGACAAAGTATATAAGCCTTAGAAGTTCCTATTTTCCATTTGCAATAAACGATATAGGCTCATTCCGTCCGTGTTCTCTACATATGTATCTATATCCAACTCAATTGTCCATTTAACTTAACCTTCAATTGTAAATGCTATTTTATTATTTACGATACTATGCTTTTTTAATGTATATATTTAATTGTTTAAAACAGCAGACTGTACAGCAGTGAAGATAATACCTGATAGCATACGATAGTTTGGATTGATTTTTCAATAAAGAATTTCTTAGGTATTGTAATTAAAGTAGATTGATCCATTGATATTGTTCTTTTTCATATTTAAAATTGGACAAAAGTATTGACATCGTATTTGCCTACATCAAACGTAATCCTAATAACTGTTTAAAGAACAAGTAGAGCACAAACTCATTCCAGAAGTTCCGTTGGAATTACAGCAAACATCATTACATAACAATACTAATTACTAAAAAATATTGAAATTTTAAAAGTATATTATCTTTCCCGATCATTTAATATTGTGTGGTAAACATTCATTATATTATCATTGCGAATCTGTAATTTCAAGCCCATTTACATCTTAGTTGAATACACACTCTTGGGTGTCTATCGTTAAAGTGTAAACTGGAATTTTATTGGCCGAGTGATCTGCTTTTGAACTGAAAGGATTCAATCAGTCTGTCAATTTAACCATATATGAAATATAGCTTTTGCAGATATTGGACGAATATTAGCTCAGGAGACATCAAAGGTTGCTGGTCACTTTACTTGATTATGTTCAGTGATGTTGAAACTAAGTAGAAATGAAGTGGAATAAAATGGTATCCCTGGTAAAAAGTATTTATAGACAGCACTCACGATTACAGATTAATGTCTTGGTAGGTATTTCCTGTAATATCACACAGAATGATTATTGCCTGGGCTCGAGGGGGTAAACATACCGTTACCTGCAAAAGATGATGTCAGTATACGATTAGGTCAATGATCAATCTATAGATTTACACATTTTGGACACATCATTAACCATAAATAGAATCATCATTAGTATATTTGTTTATAATTATGTTGTAATATAAAGAGTCCATCGCACTGAAGGTTTTTTCATAAAGTCACTACAGGAAGGTAATACTTTAGAGGTACAACTTAATTTAATTTCTTAATATATTTTGTTGAGGTAATGCAATGAGGTTTGCTTGCAAGTCTACACTGAGTTTCAGCGCAGTACCACCCATGGTTCGCTAGTTCCAACCGATGCTCGCAGGTTTCACTGCGGTACATAGCAAACCATGGCGTTGCGAGCCTTCTCGCTACAATAATACAAGCAGCCGTGATCTAAGTGAAATACTCTTGAAAGTGGCATTGAACACCACCTCACCATACCTCTTTGTCCATGCAAACAAATTATAGTACGTTGATTTTACAAATGCAACTCATATTACATTTACACTGTTGTCAAATACAATAGAAAAGGAGGAAGATAACGAGAGAGATAAAATAATATAATATGACGGTGCCATGATAATTTAAAAAACACAATCAATATATATGTACCAAAGTGACAAATCGGCGGTACATGGTCACTTTTATTCAAAGTTAATTTATTATTTGTATTGCTAACACTTAATTTAGAGATGTAATCAATATCTGATGTGCCGATCCGCCCCTAATATAGCATATACGCCTCTGCATTACTAATAACAAGTATGCTGAGAGTCATTTCAGGTGGCCATATATGTTTGTAAATGTCACATATATATATATATATATATATATATATATATATATATATATATATATATATATATATATATATATATATATATATACAACAATAACAATAATGTATTCATGTTACTAGATATTGTGTGTAATCAAGAGATAATATGAAAGTTAACTCTGTAACATTTCATTGATGTGTTCAATGGATGATTATAAACATCTCATACAGTATGTCTATCCTTAACATTTGAATACATTTTCTTCGTTTGATGTTATGTAAGGATATACTCAAAGAAAATTGTTTAAACCAATATGCATCAAATATTGAAAAAATTCATGTGAAAACAGTGTTAAAATTACTGCATTGATTGAAAGAAATTACTCAATCCAGTCTCCATTCAATGAATACATTGTAAATGATTCATAGAACCCGTGATGTAGTTTCACAATCAAATACTCTCTACTCCCCAGGGTAAAGAGAAGGAATTGGATCGATGGTTGTCCTTCAGCCATAAAGTCAGTTTATGTAACACTTAAGTAAATACTTTGTAAAAGATCTACAGAACAACCAAGTCCCGTTAGTGGTTGAAAACAACATTCTCCCTATAGAACTTAAACTAGTTTCAAAATGTGATAGATTTGTGATCATATAGTTTACTGAATGTGTGATACGTTTTACTTGGAAAATAGATACCACTATCATCTTAATTAATAGATTCGGTAGTTATATTCTTTACACAAAAATCAGAGTGTAGAGAAGATCATCAACTTGAGATGAACATCGGTTTGTTTTTAGCAAGCATTTTATGTTGTCGGTTATGGTAACGTTGTAAATGTATTTATGTCCTGATGTTTCCAGAAACGAGTGGCATTCTATATGTTGTTAAATGTAATGACCTAACATTTCATTATTTTTCTTTATTTGTTGGGAAGTATGTCTTGCTAGATTTCATGTGATATATTAATATATTAACAGTAATTTGACTCATTGTGTCATTGATAATTTGAAAACTAAAAAGAAGTTACTTCACAGAATCGTTTTATCGTTAGCCCTGTCATATATTCAGATGGAATTACAGTATTGATGTTCGACATTTACATAAATGCTCATGGATGTACATATATTTTTGCTAAATGGCAATGTTGTATTTGCATGTATGTGAGCAAAGCTGAGCTGTAAAAATCATTTGAGTAATTCCATTTACAGCGGGAAAGGGGCAAGAAGAAACATAGCAACTGTGTTGCAGTGAAATGGGGATAGTTTAGCATAAACCACTGTACTTGCATGAACGTGGAGAATCATTTTTCTGTTTACTCAGTATAATAACATATTGATATTGATGTAAATATCTTTTTCATTTTCACTGTGATTAAGAAGAAGTTTAAGCAATGAGATTTATTATAATTAATAGAAAATGATAATTTTTGTAAAAGTAATGCTTAACTCCTTCCAATTTGTAATATTAAATTAAATTAATTTTAAATTCATAGAAAAAGTGAGACAAATAAATCAGAACTATCACTGGACACATGCATACACACTGTACATTCACAATTAATGGTAACATTAAAACTGTCTTGATGTACTTTAAGAATAGTTACCATATCGATGTGTTGATTTATCTTTCATGGAGATTACATGTTACAATAAGAGAATGGCCTATAGATGACAAAGTGTTGTAAAACTTAAGTGATTGGTACATTTGCAGCCACTGAAACAACTATTCATATACACAAAGTAATTAGGTAAAGGTCACAGACAAAGCTGTCTAATTATTCATATGTGAAAGCATGTAGAACGTGTTCACTGTACGACATGAATCAACTCGTTCATGATTATAACTGCATTGTGTTTGATATTGTAATCCTCAAGATGCAACTATATGTCTAATAAGCTCGGTAATCAGGTTTTTCCTTAAAGGTCAGCATATGTTTCAACATTTTCAGAAGACAATGTTACATTTTATTACTTGGCGCATTGTATTTAGACTGTTCATTTATGATTACTAAAACAACAGTCAATAACTTTGAACAATCATTCAAACAGGATATATTACCATGTAAACTAGTTGCTTACATAATCGTAAGTAAATCAGCCATAAATCAGTAATCAATGTGGGACATAAAAGTAAATCGTTTTCAAAGAAACGTCCTTTTGATGTCACTGTCTTATAAGTATAGCATATGTAGGTGGATGTTTCAATGCGTATCATTGTTCAATCTAAACACAGGCGCTGTACAGGAGTATGTGTGATATATGTTACACAATGTACTGTTGTGATGCTCATGGTTTTATTTTGGGAAGAATGAGCTTGATATCTACTTATCGCGTGTATGTTATGTTTATAGTATTTACATATTTATCTTTTGCAATGCTCTCTGTGCAGTATACCTTTATATCAATACGTATAATAAATGTAGATTTACTATAAACAATATTTAAAGACTCATGTTTAAAACATGTGTGACTAAACGTTACTTCTAAAAGTGCATGTATTACGTGATATATATCGGACAATCTTAGAAGGAGTTTCCACTTTCTTCACTAAATCAAATAGACACTAAAATATAAATGATTGCTATTAGACGTAAACTCATAAATCCTGATCGCCTGCTTTGTTTAAAGTCTCTAGCTGTTGATTGATGTTCACACTTGGTAGAATACTTCACTCAGATTCGAGTTGGGCTCTGCTCAATAATTCCTTGGGTATTAGCCAAAAGTATGTTGTTTCGTCAGGGGTATTCAATAAATTGCGTTTCTGTCTGTGCTGAAGTTGACTGCACGTTAGGGTTTTTGGTAGGTGCTCTGAATATTTCATGAAGCTCTTTCTCATTTACCCTAGTGTCTCTTTCTTTCTATTCTATTTGCTGTAGGTGTGCCTTGGGAGAAGCTAAAACAGAAATGACACGTTATAAGATTCAGTATCAGTATAAATAAACCAGCACTATTCTACTGAAATGATTTCGCGAAGAAGTATTTTCATTTATTGTGTATTATAAGCTCATATGCATGTACGGGTGTGTGAAACATATTTTATTTGTTTGACGATGTTAATATACTTTATATCATCATCTATTAAAAAAAATGAACACCTATGACAAACAACATTATTGAGTTATTAAACGTTGATGACAACCGTGTTCAGTTAAATCCTATTGGCCAATCACTTCCTTACATGTGATGTTTTAGTGAGGACTCGCACACAATCACAATCAATATGATTCAATGAAATGATTCCCCGAAATTGGTGCTACGAGCCTGAAATCCATGTTCAATGTGAGTCCCTTTTATTTTATTTAAACAAAGATAACATATCTGATGCATTCATCATGCAAGTCAAGGAAATCGTTCCATGAAAATGTGTATATTTATTGCGAAAAATGATAACATGATTTTATAATGCTGTTTTGCAGATGGGATATGGAATACCAAATGTAATTAATTGAATATCTTATTTTACTGCCTGCAATTATAAGGTTTCATCCGGTAAAATCGTTTTGCTATTTTCATACATCAAGCACGTTATTCCTAGTTTAAATTGGTAGATGAAATACACCTGGATAAACATGATATATTGTCTTACATGAATTATTTCAAATTTCCTCAAACAATGTGCATTTTGCCAGTGGAAGTTAAATTCATTAGAAGCTGGTGTCATACAATGAACATTATATGGAAGGTCCAAAGTTGGTGCAGAAATGTTAAACATCATATTTTTTGGTAAAAAACTCGGTCTCGTGCCACAATATCAATTATTTTGCTTCTTTACCTCATGTACTATAAGAAAGTCACAGCTGGGTGTAACGAAATGTCTATATAACTGCAGGTGGTCTGTCTGTACACCATTTAATCTCTTTCATCATTTTTACAGTTGCTCTCACATAGTTTTTTCTCTACATCCTATGTTTTCTACAGATCACATTGCTGTCCAAGTTTTTTTTTTCCATGTGTGCTCTATTTTTTAAGTCATTTTAGGATAACATTGAGTTCTCTTATTGCTTCATATCCAACATTGGATTGGTAATGAGGAGTATGGGATGATTCTCAACATCTCATTTCTGGATAATTTCTATAATTTGTCCTTGATATGAATTATTTGTTTGTGTGATGATAGAACGGATTTAGGATTGATAACCCTAGTGTTTAACTGCAAAACAATGAACAATATCTTGTTATGAAACATATATTGTACTTGTTATTAACATAGGGCCATATAATTTCATAACTTGAAAGCCGGTTTTATAAAACCCAAATATTAAATGAAATGTAGAACCTAAAACTAGAAGTCTGAAACGGTTGGATCATTTTGTACTTAATGGACCCACATTCAGCACAGATATGACACTTAAGCAACAACAAAAAATCAAAACTTATAGTGACTTTGGTCGAGTTTGTTTCTCTTTAAAACGAATGCATCAAACATAGTTTGTCAACGATTTCAATTTCGAACAATCTATTGACATATTCTGCTCAAAAAATAAACTGATAGGAAATGTTAAATGTTAAATGTTTAATGTTAAAACAATTTCAGATTTTCTTTTTTTGAAAATTTAAAAGTGATTTGTTGAAAAAGAAATGTCTGAATTCAACCTTCAACAACATGACACGAAGGTCGTTCCTAAGGACACACATTGAGGTATTCGTAATTGAAACATAAACCGATAATTCATTGGTAAAGTGGTTGGGCCTTCAAATGGAATCACTCCAAACAGCTTCAATTTCATATGTTATTGTAGATACAGTTTCAATATCAGATCTGGACACTTCAAAGAGTACTGTTGACATTGCTGATAACACTTCTTCCAATACATTAAAGCCCATTTCTTCCTCATATCATAACTATATGATTTCTCCTCGGTCAAGATGCTAAGACCTCAGCATCCTAAGTAATAGAAAGAAAACTACACCCTCAACAACATACCACAACACTTCAAGGCAAGATTTCATGCTTAACTAGTTTTTGGTTGTGGATTGGTTGTACTCATTTAACTAGGACACTTGACATATCATCATTTCATTGTATATCATTTCATCAGTCCAAAACTAGCTTAGAACATTGATATTGTGTCTAGGAGATGTTAGACCATTATTAGAAAACATGTATTTGACATGTGTGACAATGGATACTTTAGCTGTTTGTATTTCCCAAACCTCATGGTTGAGAGACATTTGCTTTTGAAACGGGGTAGTACAAAAAGAAATGTTACATCTGCTATAGTAAATAAAGAAAAATGCAACTGTTTAATGTTTTTCGAAATGTGTGCCACCTACCTCCACCAGGGACTGATATATATATATATATATATATATATATATTCAATGTACAATCTATAAGTATTCAAAGACTATTGATCTATATTGGAATGATCACCGTCTTAAACTGTGTTTGTGATGTACTAGCGACGTAGTTTAAAAGTATGGACAGAAGGACCGATCCTGATAGTTTGCAGGGTTCTCAGTTCATGGTTCGCCGTGTTCCGTACATTATTTATAAAACAATGAAATGCAGGACATGTTCGCCGAGTTCAAAGAAACATAATCGTAGTATCTAGTATTAAACAAACAAATATCCACGATTGAAATAATGAGAAAGTATTGCAATACATAAAATATTACTGATATTGACATAACATGATTTTTACTGTTGAGCATTCAGTTTTCACATTTTGTTATCTGCTGAAGCGATCTCCCGATTAACGTCTAAAAAACAAGTATTATTTTGTGTACTATGGATGAATTTCTTTTATAGCACTGCTAAAATGAAAACCAATGTGTTCGGCTGAAATATATAATCAATTTCACATGAGATCTTGTATATCAATGTGATCAAATTAACGACGTAACAGTTAACGTAAAATGAAATAGGAAATCAAATTATATGTTAGACTCACCATTCGTCGTTCAATTACATGTATATGAAATCACGCATGTTTTCATATCACATTTAATGTTCACAATTAATCGCTATTAATGATTTAGGTTATCAGCTTCAAAGTTAAGGCTTCGTTATGATATTGGACACGTGGTTATACTAAAACATTAGACACCTGGTCATTTGACAATGGAGATAATGTTATATACATTTTACAATGTAGGCGTCAAGTGACAGCAATTCAAAGAACAATGGTATATCTAAAATGAGTTGATGTTTACAACGTATTTATTGAAATCATTTAACTGTTATTAGTTGTATTTTGCTTGATACTATTAAACTAGATTACCTCTTAAGCTCACCGCCACACAAATTACATGATTCTCAACTGGTGTCTGCACACAGTTCATTAACCAAGATGTAACTTATTGTATTTTTTAAAAATTTCATCAGACTTCAGAAAGCCAAGGGAAAGAAATTGTTTGCTTATACATGTTGTTCTCTGATTCTAGATATTTATACACAAGTGTGTTCTACGCAATAAGATATATAACTTTTGATATCTTTAATGTCGACTTTGCTTGCTAACTCGAATATTGTTCTGTCCATTTGAGTCGGGTTAATGGTGATATGTTCTGTCACGTATTTAGAGAAGTACATCACAACTCAATCTCATCAAGTCTTTGGTCTGAAACACGTCACCATAGAAATGCATGCATAATAGTTTCATAGTCTGCGCATAGGCAGGTTTTGATTGAATCATGTGTGGTTTAGTACGCCATTGTACCTGATTTGCACTGTACTATTCTGATTACATATGTGATATGTGTGTTGTTTGTAAATAGTAAAGTTAATAGCATGGTTTAATGCCAACTAGTAACTAACTCACCGTCAGTATTTCATACCAGATGACTCACCAACAAGTTAACCATTCATTGATCAGGTGAGTCATGGTATTGAGTTGTTGAGTTCAAATCAATAACATATTTCGTGCCACCTTCATGGTTATGGAATTATTAATGATAGCAAAAACTCAATGATAGCCCAAAACAAATACACATCTCTGAAGCAAATATAGTATTTCAATGTAGCATATTATTTAAATGTTTATCAATCCAATCCCTCGGCGGTTATATATTTGTTACACAAAATTGAATGATAACCAACTAATGAGCCTGAACAAGTCACAGCTATGAAAATGAAACAGAAGAACGACGCAATTATGTAATGACAGTACACATAACTAGAGATACAGAATACATGTGGTGCTGACATTAACAAGAAATAAGCAGTTTTTGCACTTACGGGATAGAGTTTCTGTAGTTTCTGCATTGTGTCGAAACAGCTTTGCATGACTTCACATTTTTTAAGGAAAAATTACCAACGCAGATGCAATGTATAGTAAACACACATTACATCATACTCACGGTGGGATCACGTGTATTTAGTTTATCATCGCATTTTTCTATTGATAGCAGATTGACATTAATATTGTCATGAAGTTTGCAATAAAAACAACTAAGTTGGGTAGTTAGCAATTGTCATTGTAGTCAGTGACATTAGCCAGTATTCATTGATGAATTCATCAGATTTTATCATGATATCGATATGATATGTGTTACAAAGTTCAACATACACTTAAGCTGTTTCATTTTAAAACGTCCGTGCCGTAATACCAAAAGTCCATGAACAGTATCCGTCACGTAACTAGTTTCTTTTATGTTTGAAATTGAGAATTGATTTTAAAATATTATTATCGTTTGGCTGTTTCAAAACGTGTTTCATCTGTGTGTTAAAATGTAATTAATCTGCTTCAAAACGTAACTTCCTTTGTGTTTGATGCCAACAAGTAATGCATTTTGGACGGTATATTCATCATCCTGGTCGATATGTCTCAGATGTGATGCCAGTATGCTCCATTTTTCATCAAACTGTTTTATCCTTCTTTTCATGTTAAACTTGTTTACTTAAATGTTAAAGTATTGCACTTCCATACTTCACTGCAATTTATTTATCGACTTGAGCTAATTATAAATTACGCAAGGTCAAAATAAGAGCAGGCATTATACCCACATTACTAACATTTGTTGTGAAGTTGTGTACCCTAATCTGATTAGCATCGGCGGTGTCATTGGGGAGGAAATCAAACTATTTTAATGCAGAGGCAAGCGTGAATGGCAAGTTCTTAGTTCACGAAAGTACTTTGAAATACTATCCTTTTTACAGCTATAAGGTGTCTCAATTTATGTTTCTGTTTGTACATTTGTTAACCTATATTCTAACGTGAAAATGTCGGATAGGTTTGTTCTAAAGTTGTTTATGTTTTTATGATATTCATTCTATACTCACTTAACGTAAGTAAACTGTTAAGATTATGTGTGGTATAGTAGAGTTGTTTTGTAACTTTTTTTAACTTCTAGGGTTGAATTACAAACGTTTCAGAACTTACACAGTCATGTGTGTCTTTTCATTCAACATTCACAGGTACTCCGCATGCTTCTAGCGAGATTATTACTAACATCATGCAGATGAACTGTACAGAGTTATCAACCAGTGGAAGCCATTGACAGAGTTGAGGAAGAAGTGAAGAAGATGAAGAAGAAGAAGAAGAAGTGAAGAAGACGTGAAGAAGAAATGAAGAACAAGAAGAAGAAGTGAATAATATGAAGAAATAAAAGTGAAGAAGAAATGAAGAAGAAGAAGTGAAGCAGTTGAAGAAGCGAATAAGATGAAGAAGAAAAAGAAGTGAAGAAGATGAAGAACAAGAAGGTGTGAAGAAGAAGAAGCGAAGAAATTGAATAAAGAAGTGAGGAAGAAGTGAAGAAGAAGAAGTGAAGAAGGAGAAGAAGAAAATGAAGTGTAAAAGAAGAAGGGAATAAGAAGAATAAGAAACGACGAAGAAGTGAAGAAGAAAAAGAAGAGGAAGAGGAAGAGAAGAAGAATTTCATCAAGTTTACACGAAATCAATGTTAGGAATGCAGTGTTTATCCAGTTGAATTGGTGTTAATCACATTAACTACTTCTTGTAGTTATTCAAACAGTTTGAGTCATGGCCAATCGCTACTTACAATGTAACATCATCATCATCATCATAACATATTTGTAATGCGCTGTTTTCCATGTAGATCAAATATTAACAGCTGTTAAACATGCAAGCCTCAGCTAATATCAATTGATAAAAGAAAAGTTCGTTTTATATCCCTATAGTTGGGTAACACAGTTTAAGCAAATTTAATGCAGCAAATGTACATTCATAATCAACACCAACATATTTCAAATATTGTGGATCCTTCTTTATTTTCCATAGACGTGGCTCGAATGAACAAGAACACTTGACTATGAATTTATATGATACCGAATATAATACCAAAACAATGCATGCTTGTGTCTTGTGCTCAGGTTAAATGTTTACCACAGACTGGCTTTCCTCATAAATTTCCAAGATCTACTGTATTGACAACAATCGAAGTTTCAGCAGGCTTACATATCTCCGCTTTCTGAATACAATCGTGTGGATTATTTTCAATGACAAATGTTATATATTATTCACAGTCTAGCTGATCATAGACAGTCTTTCAATATGACCAATGCTATAAATCAAACGAAATACCGATTGCATACTTATATTAATCGGGCCCTTCTGTGTGACATTTGTCGTGGCACCTTTTGTATTATTTATATATGTTTCAATTATAGTAAAACGGTAATAGATGCAATAATAAATTCAAATTTGTATATATCCCTTATTCATAATAATTCACATTAAATCTTTTCCAGTTATATGGAGGTGTTTCCCTACTTCGTATATTTCCTATTACCGAAAATCGTAATAACTATTGCCGTTTCCATCCTCGGAGACTTGAAAATTTATGAGTTCACAGGGTATTTATAAGAATAATTTGAGAAGCCGAAAAGGTGGTAAGGTAATGCTGGAATGTCATTTTTCTAAGTAATTGGTTCATTGCCAAATGATCCATTATTTTGCTATTTCACCCCAAGACTCACAAAAAGTTGACACCAGAATGCACCAGAATGTTAAACACTGCATGACTTCTGAGTGACTTCTTTCATTTACTCTCTTTTATCTCTTTTTACAGTTTCTCGCGGAGAGTTTTTTCTTCAACGTTTTATGTGTTGTACAAAGCATATTTCCAGACATATTCTTTTCAGTTATGTCATCTTAAAATTGCGTTTCGGAACAGGGTAACAAGCGTGCCAATTAAAAACTGTTGTTTGACATCAGGTGTATGTTCATTGATTTCATTACATGTGTTTTCTTACAAACAGTTGACAAAGAATAATGGGGCTCACTGTTAAACTGATTGAATATTTCAAGCAGCAGGGGAGTGTCTGTGGATAAGAGGAGCCTCTGTTTATCCGATATCATACAATGATTAATTCATATAATGTATAGGATTTAATATTGTTTACAAATCAGTTTATCTACTCCACGTTTATTTCTGTCAAACTACAAATCTGTCATTTGGACCAAGGGACGATAAAAAATATTATTTCATATATACACTAACAATTTTGACTTTTTAAATACATACATGATGTTGTTTAGTTATTACTTCATGTGGTAGGCTATATATAAATGAGCTACTTAAGTCTTTCAGTCTGGGTGTCTTGATATATACTTTTCAGACAAACATATTCTAAACATATGTCTAACAAGCGCATTTGTGGATACTGACCAAACCAGAAGGTAGACTTTCCTGACAGATACAAATTTAAAATGTATCTCTCTGTCATGTATAAGTTTATAGTGTTTTACTTGTTGTGTCAATATAACAAATGTTTATCCTTTGACTCTCCATCCCTTGTAAACTGATCCAGTGGTCCAAGAGGGATCCAATCAATGTGTAAAAAGCTTCATATGTCTTCTTTCCAGATAGAGGATCAATGTTGGTTTTAACTATATTAACGATGGCTGCTTTTCATTCCAACCAGCTGTCAATGTGTGTAATATTGCCGACTTAGCATAAAACATTAACTCACTCACACACTAATTCAACATCAAATGTTATGATTACTCATATCTATCAATAGTTTTAATTTGTGCTTCCACAGTTGAGCATTCAGTCCAACTATCTGTATGAAACATCAATCAATGAGGTTTACATATATATTTAATGTATATACTTCACATTTTATTAGTAAATGTTAGGCTCGTGACAAACCATGACCCATCTGTCTGTAATTACATATTAAGTATTAATGTGATGAAGACAAATTTAATATCAGCGTTTATGTTCAAAATACTACTATGAAAAACATTTAATTATTGTTACATTATTGTATCAATCTACTTTAATTGCAGTCAAACTATCTAATTATAGTAATTGCCTGTATGAAACAGAATATCATCAGCTACAACTCAACACATTTTTCAATCATGATATCTATCCTTACTAATTGAAAGGTATGTAATACACTTAAGATATGCACTATTTATCCAGTCCAGTATAGAGCGACACAGATGGTAAATCAATATGGGAGAGAATTAACATAATTGAGTATTGATATTAGAATTGATGCAAAATACCGACTTCGATGCTGACAACCGCAATGTGTGCTCAGCAAAGATATTTACATTGGAATAGCTTAATGTCTAACTAACTCAAATGAAATATTTACTCTCTTGATAATATAATAGATTTAATCAGGCATTTCAATATCAACCCTTTCTGTTTACAATCAGGTGTAAATTATTGTCAATAGCACGCAATATTATTTAGATGACTAACGTTTGTTTTCAATAACGGTCTAGCAAATCCCAGACGTCTTTTCAATATCATTACTATAGATCAAACCAAATACTGATTTATCAGATGAACGGACAGTTTCAGCTTTCAACTGATCCTGTAGAACATGAACTATGTGGTTCGTGGAATTGAGCATTTACTTGTGAAATGTCTCTTGTTCTCGAGCATTACCATATTCTTCTCTCCTTTTAGCAAATTTATGATTACACTTTCTGTGTTAGAGGGAAGAAGCTTATGCGTCCTTCAGAATCACAAAGAATTAATTATATATCAATTGGACGTCTTGAATAGAAATTACGGAAATAAATGTATGTAAACACGTCCTTAATAGGCGCTGAAACACGTTTTCCTTACTGAAATAAAGTGAAACTGAAGTTGAAAAGCTAAATACGTATTACCAATGGCTAAATAATACTTCTGAATCGATAACAAGAGTTATTTAAGGATGTAGTTTACTGTTCAAGTTACCCAGATTTAGACCTCAAAGGGTGGTGATCATTTGATGTTAAACTATGTTAATATTGATGATGAGATTGAAACCTAATGATAGAGCAACCACCTGATATAACTGTGATTGCAAAGGAGAAGGCCGTCATTGAGCTGGACAGATATTTGCCTGTGACATTTGTGCAAGGGAACTTTTTTCCGGGGTCATTACTAAGTGGAATTTTTTTGTTCATTCGTCTTAACACTAAGACATGTAAGTATGTATGTTAAGATGTCATCTGCAAGTTACCAGCACAATCAACTACATTTAAAAAGAATTGCAATTCTTTTGTTTGGTTTTACTACTGTGAATCTGAACAATGAAATAACCTTTATGTTCCTGTCATATAATATCCATTAATATGAAGATAACATCTTCACAATGTGCACGTAAAATATCATGGTTATATCTTATAAACACTTTAAAATGTTACTTTTGACGAATTGATAGCTATTAAGGTTGCGAGAACCTGGTAGTCATTCATCTAAATCGGGATTATTTCCAATCAATATTAAGCATTTTATGTTTTTCATAATAACATTTATGCCTTTTATAACCACAGGCCCTATGAGATAGTTGTATTACAAACCGAAGACAAAATCTAGTGTTAATGTCATGTTCACTTTAATTAAATGGTTTACAGTAATTATGATCTGTATTTTGCGGAAGCAGATTATTGATTGCGATATCATGACTCACCTGGTCATAAGGTGGTCAAACTGCTTGTGAGTCATCTGTTATGAACTATAGACGGTGCTAATGTGATCAGCTTCAAGCAGGTAGTTCTGCATTAGCAACACATTTACAAGACTAGTACCATAAAAACTAAATAAAAAAGATAATGATATTTTATAACATCAATAAAAATGTAAATCATTAAACCTTACTTGGCACAGGATATTAGATATAACAACAACCATGTAAAACAGCTTAAAGTATATGTACATATGCATTGGTGCTCTGATAATAGGATAATAGTTAATTCATAAGACGTGTGTTTAAACATATTATATAATGGTTCAACCACACTGGCCGATTATGTACCCGTGATGTCATATCTCGCGTTCTCATCATACCACACCATCACCATCACCATCACCATCACCATCACCATTACCGCACCATCACCATCACCATCACAAGACACACACTGTACTGCTTGATGAACACACACAAGCTGGACAAAGGTGTCTCAACTAATTTTGCAGTGCGAGAAATCATCAATCAAATGCATAATTGGACGAAAATTTATTTAATGATTATTAATTTTCACTAATTTATAGAGATAATTGTAAACATCAACTAGGTTTCTCAAATGTACACGATCCAGATAATTAACATTCGATTAACTGAGAAGGATAACTACAAATTTTGGTTTCCGTACATATTCAATCATCTTGTATTATGAATTAAGTTTAAGTATGTCTGATATAATGTTTTTATATAATATATGAACACGTAGTATGCAGTCGTGAACGAGTTCATGAACACAAAACCATGGAAACATTATTATTCATTATGTAATCAATAGCGCACAATAGCCACCCATTACAGTATTGTGATCTTGCGGTCTTGTCAAGCAAAACAAATAAGAGCTCGAGCCATAAACACAATTAACATGACATGAACTCATATGTGCGTTAATGAAGCTCATCAAATAACAATGTCTATTCCTGGCTGATGAGCAGTCAGGGTCACGTGATGTCTGCAATTGATTGATTTCATTTATGCAAATATAACTGAGCACAGTAAATAGGTAGGAACAGTCTGATGTTTATGAACAAAGTGTAAACTGTTCTATTCAACTATTTTGCACAAACGGTAAAAACAGTCTTGATGCATAAAATCACTGTTATTTGTCAAACAATTCACTTCGATTTACTCCGGACAAAAAAGCATTGAAATTCCACTAAGTATATCCTGTTCATTATTCATCTGAGTAATTTATCGCTTCCTCTCTTTCGCACTTCATTGCCCAGATTAATTTACTGCAATTGAGAGTTAACATGTGTGGTAAGATATGGAAGAATATGGATACAGTTGAAGCACATTCACTGATGAATACTCCATCTTCGCTTTTATAGGACTGTAAATATAGCCTCAGAAATATTGATTTAGCATGAATTTCTAGTTCATATGCAACTAAACACAAAGGAACAGATTTGAGATCTGCTATATTACGAGAGTGATAAGCACGAGATCTAAGTAATTTATTAAATGATTTCATTTTGGTTAGCCATTTTGTTTTCAAAAACTTAATATTGTTCACTACCTTAACAATTTAGCTCTCAGTGTTTATACAATAGTTGTGGTCAACACATTTCGGACCTCTACATTCAAAGCATCAATACTGTTAATTCCAGCTTAAGTGACAATTTCGGTGAATTAGGTAAATGATAGTCCATAATTCGTTTTGGGTTTCATATTGTTATTGAACATCTTCCAGAAATCGCGAGGCTTATATTTGTTGGAATTTCTTAACATGTCGTGTAACTGCTGCTTATAGTGTCGGATGTTTTTATCCATACATCTCTTGTATTCTTTAGTGCAGTGGTTAGCGCATTCGGCTTCAGATCAAGAGGTCTGGGGTTCGAATCCCGCGAGGGGTACGGCAACTTTGTCTGCAGTAGAGAACTGTTCTACACGCAGTAAGATTTTGGTGCAATGCTACACTGAATTTCAGCATAGTACCACCCATGGTTCGCTAGTTCCAACCGATGCTCAAAGGTTTCACCACAAAGCATAGCCACATGGCGTTGCAGGCTTTCTCCCTGCCATAATACTAGCAGCCGCGATAACTCACCTCACCTCACCTTGTATTCTTTAGACGTCTTACGATATAATGCTTTGTTGTTCACATCATTAGATTTTTAAATTATTGAATTGTTTTTTGTGACGTTTATATTCATTTCCAAAACAACAACTTATGTTTACTACTTTTGCGTAGCCTCGGCCTATTTACAATTTGTTTACAGTTCTGAATGTTTCTCATACTGATTTAGTTATTACGCAAGGCTACTCACTGTGTCCGGGTCACAACGACCTGTTCGCGCATTGCGGATTGACTGCAGTAGATTGTCAATATGGTTGTTATTCAGGTGTTTGATAAAAGTAAGAGGTTTCATATCTACATGGTTGCATAACATGCCAAATCAAATAGGATCAAATAGAACGTCTTAATGTCAACTCAATGATGCGTAAACTGGTGGTGTCATACAAGCCAAACTGGAACAAATCGAGTTATATGTTTTGCTATGGCGAATGCAATGAATTGACTGCATATTAAATACAAATGCTATGAATCAAAGCCAAAATGGTCTGATAGTACACACCTCCTTTAATATCAGCTTGTTATCTCACTCCAAAGGTGGTGTACTTGAAAGAAGTTGAAATTTTGTTGATTTCAACTGTCAGGTTTTCAGTCGCTCAAGAAAATCAATATGAAAATTCATGATGTTACAGCATTACGAATACGCAATTAACCCTTGCGACATAAGTTATAGTACTAGTCTGTCCATGGGAAACTGATATAATTACAACATTTATAATTGTCACAACGGTAAATGTCATAAAACGAATAGACATAGTGTGAGAAATGGGTGCTATGTTCCTGACAAATAAGTTAGTTGGTACAAGATTCAGGTCAAGTTGTAAGACATGTTTGATTTTACAAAATAAATTGTCTACAAATGTTCGTACTACAATAACCCTCTATTAATGTGTTTTCTAATGTATTAATGATGTCTGGTCTATTAAATCACGATCAAGACAAGACATGATGCAGTTCTTGTGTTGATTACTTCATCCTAAGTGCACGCATGCAGTATCTGGAAATTCCATACCCTTCAATGGTGTGTATTTCTCTACAAAATGTGCAGGACAATATGTCAAAGAACAAGACAAAATTGTAGGGAATCCAGCATGTAAATTAACCAGAATTGTCTTGGCATAATTTAATTAACACAATGACACCATGCAAGTACAATTTTGATATTTCAAACAACTCAAAATTGTTTATTATCGTAAACAGTATTATAACAAAGCATTCATAGAATAAAAAATAATCTTTCATCATTTATATTTCATGTTTATACTGTCATGTTTAATGACTCATATTGTCTGTATTAAACTTTTTGAGATTTTGTAATATTTTGAGAATGACTTGTACATTATATTTAATAGATTTATTTCTCATTCTACTTATCATGTTCATTTAGAATCCTAAGTTGAAGGAAATTTCAAATCCAATCTACTTTGAAAAAACTAATGACATTTGAGAAGTTATTAGGTCATCAGCTTGTTCCCTTTTGCATAGATATATTTATATGATATCAATATAAAATTTATATTTATTTTTCCAACAAACCGAAACGTATATAGTGTGACCATACTATGCTCGTGCAGTTGATATGGTCATATGTAACAATGCACTGTATGACAATGGTGGCACATCCTGCTACGATTCAACAGTATAAGTCTATCCTCCTGCTTTTTGGAAGCTCTCGTTTGCTATTGTCATTTCTGTGAAGGCTGCAGTTCTCCTTCTATTAGAGGATGCCTTTGATGATACAATACGTAGGATTTATTGATGACAAGAGGAAACACCTGTCCTTCAAGGTGATCTATTGTCATGTTCTCTTTGTAGTACAGTCTCTCTTTCCATCGATGTTTACGTATAGTTAAAGCAAAATCCTAGTTCAGCTCAGGTGTATGTTTCTCTTTGTAACTTAAAGTAACTTATCGAAATTAAAACATCATCACAGTTTAATGATAATAAATAAGTTACTTCAAACAAATATATATATTGGTGCATTTAATACCATAACAAATTCATGTGCATACCGTCATTTCAACAACACCTAAAAGTTAATTTGAATGCTTTGAAGGTCATCTACCATAAATTCTCTGTAGCATAGTCTTGCCATTGTCCAAATATTCATAGAGTACATGACTTTTGAATATTCGTCTCAATGTAGCAGTCAATGATGATGTAGAAAAGGCAAATCCAAAAGTGTATACTGATACGACGCATAGTTTTGGAGATATTGACATTGGGACACTAATCGTAAAACTACATTAAATTTAATAATATTTGAAAAATTAAATTTAAGTTGGTCAAAAAGTAAGCAAACATAACAATTTACAACTAGAAATGCACACAACAGTCACATTGATGATGCATAAGGATACATGTTATCGAAATTGTATCCAGATATTATGTAAAACAGGAATATTTTCTGGATAACCACTTATTCAATATGAAAATACACAACGTTTTGGGATATATGCTCACTCCTTCATCAGATGCAATGTAAGAAAGATTTACTTCTACTAATGAAAATAATGGTGAGGAACCTGAATTAGAGAGATTAAAACTGCATACGATAACATTGCAAACCAATTCTTCAGTGTTTACAAAACATGATTGCTAAATGTACAATGGTATGAAACATTGGACACATACTAAATGTACATTCCTGTAGCTTTTGACACTTTTTTTGCAAGTAAGATTGTTACTTCATTAAGATAATGTTTTAGTCAATGGTCGGATGCTAAAAGAAAAATATATCTTTTGTTACCTTCTCTGAGTCATTTGTCGTGCCACCTTATCTATTCTTTATATCATTTATATGTTTTTCAATTCTAGTAAAAATAGACTATAGATATATATTCAAATTGGTATATTTCTCGTATTCATAAGAAGTCATGTTCATTGTTTTCTGTCAGTTGTACCTATATAGAGGTTTTTACGAACTTACATTTATTTAGCATTACTGAAAATCATAAGTATTATTGCCTTGTAGTAGACTTGAAAATTGACAAAGCTTCACTGCCCCATTATTTATACAAAGTCGTCAATAACTACAAGTTGAACCACTAATGCTAACACTGGTTATTGCTCTGTGAATAAATGGAATATCATGTCTAATTAAATGTGATTAGCTCCATGACAGATTACATCTATGGTGGAACTGTTATTTACAGACCGCTTGATACCAGTGCCACATTTGTGTAAAGGAGGTCTTATAACGATTCGCTGACGATGACAAACTATTATCACAGGATAGCTGTGTGCTGATTTATAACTCAATTCTAATCAAGCTTTCCATGTAATGACAAATCGACTTTAATAATCTAAGAACACTGTAATAAAACGGTGAGTTATTACTGTAATGATAGTATTGTTATGACAAAGAGCGAAATGTGATATACATGAAATATATACTCTTTGAACTCAATCAGGCATCTGGACACTGAAAAATGCCCTGTATCGTTTGGGCACGGATATTTACAACGTGTATTATCCTACAGAGAGTGTCATTGATATTTGTGAAAAGTGAGTTTGTATTTCGCTTATAAATATCAATACATTTGGTATCTAATATCCTAAATTTGTCTTCTTGTTGGGTCAGAATGCAATATAATTAAGACTTAAATGTTTCGATGTCTGTAGCTAAATGAAGTAAATATCGTGGCAGAGATGAACCATTGGCATATTGAAACTAATGACATTTCGTTTTTTTAATAGTATTTCCATTAGCTATTAGCACTATACTATGTCACTTGGAGTAAGTATAAACTGACGTTTCAGCATTCAATGTTTTACTGATATTTAGATTGAGGTGATTAGGTGATTTATATCACATTTATGCAATTATGAGTTCACAGACTATTTATAAAGATAATTTGACTCTGACAAACACACATTATAGTAGATATTATATGGGAAGCCGACTTGCTGCTCAGCTAATGCTAGAAAATCTTTTTTTCTAAATACTGGGTTCATTGCCAAACGATCCATTAGCTTGCTATTTCACCCCATGACTCACAAGAAGTTGACATCAGAATGCACCAGAATGTTAAACACTGCATGTATTCTGAGTGACTTTCATTTGCTCTCTTTCATCTCTTTTTACAGTTGCTCTCGGATAGTTTGTATTCTTCTACTTTTTATTTGTTGTACAAAGCACATTTCCAGACATATTCTTTTCAGTTATGTCATCTGAAAATTGCGTTTCGGAACAGGGTAACAAACGTGCTAATTTAAATTAGTTGTGTAACATCAGGCATGTGTTCATTGATTTTCTTGACATGTGTGAACTTCTCAACAGTTGATTAATAATAATGGAACTCTCTGTTAAAAGCAGCAGGGTAATGTCTGTGAATCAATGGAGCCTCTGCTTATCCGATTCCATACCATGAATAATTCATATATTGTATAGCATTTAAGATTGTTTACGAATCAGTGTTAACTATCCCATGTTTATTTCTGTCAAAATGCAAATCTGTCATCTAAACCAAGTGACGATAAAACACATTCTTTCAAATATTAAATTTGAAAAGGAACAATAAAAAAGGATACATAAATAAATACATAAATGATGTTGTTTAGTTATTACTTTATGTGGTTAGATATTTAGAAGTGAGCTACTTAAGTCCTTCCGTTTGCGCATCCTGATATCTATTTTCAGATATGCATACGGTCAACACGTGCTTTTGTTGACACTGATCAATCTCTGATGCATTTAATGCAATATGTTGTCTCATCCTGCAAGGAAGGTAGACTTTCCTCCCTGATACAACTTTAAAATGAAGGATCCAATCAATGTGTACAAAGATCCAGATAGGGGATCAATGCTGGCTGCCAATGTACGTAATATTGCCGACTTAGCATTAAACAATAACTCACTCACACACTAGTTCAAGCTCAAATGTTATGAATACTCATATTTGTCAGTAGTTCTAAATTGTGATTCAACAGTTGAAATCCAGTCCACTTACTATATGAAACATCAATCAATGAGGTTTACATATTTCTTTAATGCATACACCTCACTTTGTCTTACTAAATGATAGTCTCATGATACACCATGCCACACCTGTCTGTAATTACCTATTAATGTTTAATTTGATGAAGACATATTTCATGTCTGTGTTTATTTTCAAAATTCTATCATGAAAATCATTCAAGCATTGTAAAATAATTGCATCAGTCTATATTAATTGACGTCAAACTATCTAGTAATATCAATTGTATGAAATAGAATATAGTCAGCGACAACTCAACTCACCATTTCCAATCATGATAATGTTTGTTTTAAATAATTGAAAGGTTTGTAAAACAATTAAAAATATGCAATATTTATCAAGACCACTATAGAGTGACATAGATAATAAATCAATAGCGTATAGTATTAGTATATTTGAGGATTGATATTTGAAGTGATGCAAAATACCGACTTCGATGCTGATAACCACAATGTGTGCTAAGAAAGGATATTTACATTGGAATAGCTTAACGTCTAACTACCTCAAATGAAATATTAACACTCTTGATAGTAATAATAGATTTGATCAGGCGTTTCAATATCAACGCTTTCTGAATACAATCTAGTGTAAATTATTGTCAATATCAAGAGATATGATTTAGATGACTAACGTTTGATATTAATAACGGTCTAGCAAATCCCAGACGTCTTTTCAATATCAATGCTATAGATCAAACCAAATACCCATTTATCAGATGAACGGACATGTTCAGCTTTCAACTGATCTTGTAGAACACGAAGTAGGTGGTTCGTGGAATGGAGCATTTACTTGTGAAAAGTGTCTTTTTCTCGAGCATTGCCATATTCTCCTCTTCTATTAGCCCATATATGATTACATTTATCTGTTTTAATTAAATTGGACGTCTTGAATCGAACTTACAGAAATAAATGTATGTAAAAAGGTCCTTTATAGGCGTTGTAGCACGTTTTTTTACTGACAAAAAGTTAAACTTAAACTGAAAAGGTAAAAACGTGTTACCAATGGCTAAATAATACTTCTGAATCGATAAAAAGAGTTCTAAAATGAATCTGCATTGTTATCGGCTTATCGGGTCATAAAATGAGTTGTTTTACACATTAACATAGCAATATATTATAGAAACTTTAATAATAAATGGCAAATTTGAGAAAATTAATAGGCAAAAACCTGCGCCTTTATAACTGGATATACATATTCTGCAGATTCATCTGTAGCATTTTGTTCACAATTTCCCCCACCAAGAAATGTCTCATTGCTATTGAATGTTCAATTTAATGTACGTTTGTAAAAGTCAATTATTCCAAATAATTAGGTAATTACCTTCAACTGTTTGTGAGAAAACGACATGAGTTACTGTTGTCATGAGGTGCTTCGGAGCAGGAAACGAGAGACAAAATAATAATTATTTAAGCGTAGACTCGAGGTCGGTCGCTGTTTGAAAACAACTTCTCTGGGTAGACAAAAACACCATTTCAATCTTATTTAGATTGAATGTAATAAATAAATATTATCAACCGTTTCATTCTTCAAATCGGTATATACAACAACTGATTATTCATTTAATTTTGATGAGTATGTTAAGTGTTGACCGTTTGTCATTAATTGTGCAGACATAGTATGTATGCCTTTCTATATTTTGTCATGACTCGTTATTCTCCTACGAAAACATGCTTTATGTATGTGCCATTCCAATGTCATTGTGATCACTTTTTGATCCCTAGTACTTATCGACTCATTATATTGATATTAAATTTTCACAATAGGTATTGTATAACTGGTTCAAACAATATGATCTATGAAAACGTTGTAATCTGATATATTGTTTTTGATTTGATTTTCACACATTTCCCTTTGTAGGAAAACAGTTTCCATATATACCCACAACAAAAGTGTTTATCAAGTCGTACATTGCTTTTACGTTGATGTATCTTACATGATGTAAACATGATAAAGAAATACCTATGCAAGGTGCAAACCATTTTAGTCATTTGTATTGTCACACTCTCCCACATTAGCTATGAGAAAGTCGATGTACTTTGTACTTCAAATCATTTTAACCAATTCAATGACATGTAATGTCCATCATAACAATCAAATATATATATCTTTCATGTTTGTTTTGCAAACCCTTATTGTATGTCATTTTAGTTTAATGTCCTTGATGCCGTGTCCTCGCTATTTGGAATAAATTGGATACATGGTCCCAACTTGTTACACACACACTCCATCTGGTGAAGAAGTAAGCATATACTCTGAAACATCGAGTTTGATCATAATACAAAAATGATTATCCAGCAAATTATGATTTCTTATATAATATACATGTATATGCCCTTTAAAAACTTCATTTATCATTAGTTTATACATTCATTACAGGAGGCATGGGTGTAACTGAATTTTGTTATTACAAAATGTTGCTGATAACCACAATGACAAAGGAAGTTATATTAAGAAGGAATTATGCTCAGGTCATTTATGCAAGTTATGTAATTTGTAAAACCAGCTTACATTCTGAGAATTAATCTAAATTAATCAAATTACATATTATAAGGGAAGCACGAGAGATGGTTTTGTTTATTAGAACACTTTTTTTTAAATACTTGGTTCCTTGCCATATGATCCATTATTTTCGTTTTTCACCTCATGAATCCTTGTAGCGGAGTGTACTGCATGAAGTCTAACATATTTATTTCATTTCCTCTTTTTCATATTTTTTACATTTGCTCATTTTGGTGTTTCACGTTTAATGTTTTGTTCAAAACTTATCTCCAGACATATTGCTTTCAATTTGTGTCATTCGAGGGCAAAATTACTTTGAACAACTTTAAAGCGTTTTAAAAAAAAGAAACCAGTTAAAGAAATTACTGTACCACAACCTCAGGTGTTTTTTAAATTAATTATCATCCTTAAATGTATTTCGACAAATTGATGGGAACAATGACACTCTCGCTTCAAACAGATTGTATCTAAAGCATTACATTACTAGTTTTGCCTTTGCGTATCATAAAGGTCATAATTTGGCCAAGCAAGATTGTTTAAAGGGTACTGCTTATTTGTTATATTTCATAAATCATGTTGACCCTGTCAACCTGATACTGAAAGCAATGCCAAGGAGCTGGTAATTACTCAAACAGTATTATGTCAAACCAAATTTCCTGCTCTGTCTGATTACGTTCCCAAAGATTGTGTGATGGAATGCCTGGTGTGTTGAAACCTTAGGTTAATGAACTGTAAATTGTAGAATTGTGCACACGATGACGAGGCAAACACCATTATTCAAGATCAAGATTATATAGTTGCCCTTGTCTTAACATATATATTTTCTTTTCAAAACTTCACATTAAACCAGATATAGTGAAGTGAATAGCAATATTGAAAACCGTGAAGGTTGTTTACCCAACCAAATATATAGTTGGGTTGCCTTGTCTTTGAAGCTCTGATGTTCAGATTACATATTTATTTTAAAATTAAAATGGCCAAGATTTCCAAATACAGGATAAATGAAAAGAATGTTAACATTAGATGTAGATGATGTCCTCCCTAACAGAGTTCTCCAAAATGTCGTGGTTATAAACGCAAACACTCATTATCTCCGTTCGGATTTATGTCTCTTCCAATTAAGAGTGAAGGTGTCAAACAATAGCCAATGTAATAGTTATTTCATATGTCAAAATATATTACTGCTAACAGCTTGTTCGTTCGAATCAATTACTTGTTTATTTCATTGAGTCTGAATGACAGAAGCACGTTGGAACACCTCTCAGGTTTGTCACCACAGCTAACAGATTGTTTCCGCCAAGTAATTCTCTCGTAAGTCTTAACTGTTTCATCTTCTCGTTTATCAAATACAAATACTACTACTACTACTACTACTACTACTACTACTACTACTACTACTACTTCTACTACTACTACTACTACTACTACTAATACTACTACTACTACTACTTATACTACTACTACTACTACTACTAATAATAATAATACTAATAATAATAACACTTTATTGTCCTCATTACAACGTAAATTTTGGAAATTCAGGTTGTGCCAATGGCACCCGGCAGCCACTGTGCAGCATCAGTTCAAGCGTTGTTTTATTCTTATAATTCTGAGCGCTAAGCAAGAAAGCAACAACTCCCATTGTTAAACCTATTTCGATATGACGCGGCGGGGAATCGAACCCCGACCGACGTGATGAGCGGAAGCTCTGCAAACTGAGCTACATACATGTACATACAAATCTGATGGGTGATGGTGTGGATGTTTAATGTAAATTCAAACTATAAATATCACGCATACATTGATTTTAAGTACCCTTAAAACAACTTTGTCAGCAATGTTCGATGTTCATTTTGTATGAGTGATGAGATTGTGACATTATTTTCAAATTAGCAATGCAAAACTAACAGTATTATTAAGTATTATGGTTGTATGGTACTTTTATTTTGTTACACAAATATTAAACGGTAATGTTCAGTAATTATGTTTCAAATTTTGCAAATTCAATAATAAATGAGCTTCTGATTTTGAAACACGTATTCACCTTTTAGATTCCAATGATGTTACGACTATTTGAATTGCTTTTATCACTTTTACATATCCTCATGTCAAGTTTCTCTTTGGTTCCAGTCTCATGGCTGCAAAGTTAAATATTATTAAATGATAAATATTGTGTTAATATATTTTCATAAAAGAGTCTGGTATACTTATACGATTTGTTAAACTAAATTAGTAATTTTACACAACCATATGCGTAACATTGAACACATGTTATACTATGTAATACACTCTACCTATTTAATAGATAACACAGACTTTGATGCTGACAACGACGGTATCAGCCCACATCAAATTTGTATAATGGAATAGCTGAACTCCAATCATTTCTCAAGATAAAATACTTTAACAATGTGTCCTGACAATCATATCAATTTTCCAAGGGTATTGCAATTGATCGATAAACCAAATAAACACTCCCTTCCGGTGAATGGTCTTGTTGCCTCTGTGAGCCCTAAAGGTTTATATTGTTAACTTCAGGTTTTTCTATCATGGCCAAGATATTAACTTGGAGAAGACCACAAATAATACCGTAAAACGTCACATATAACAAGTACTAAATATTCTATAGTACTATAAATTCAAACTTTGAACATATATTTTATTATTTTTTTCTGTTCAAGAGGTCCTGGGTTTGAATTCCTACAAGGATGGTACAAGTCCATAGCGTAAAGATTGAGTAAACTGAATTTCTGCGCAATACCAATGGTTCATGATCACTAGTTGTTCCAGATTTGACTGCAAGGCAAAGCCACAATGGGTTTGAAGGATGTCTACCTGCTATGATACTAGCTGCCATGATATAAGTGAAATACTTGTTTCATCCCAAATCACCTCATCTCGCTTCAAAAGCTTAGTTTGGGATTTAGCTATTACATAAGACTTCAACGTCATTAATGTCTTGAATCTATGTTTAGGTTGGTTCATCATTAATTTTCACATATTTTAAATCTTTAAATGTGTGAATTAAGTCATTTCATTTGTACCGTTGAAATCATTATAAATTTGCAATTCTGGTCCTAAATAAACTAAATAAACTAATCATTAGAAGGTAGATGCACACGAAGTAGGTCGTTGTAAATATAATTGTTTTGAGTTTATTGATTGATTGATGTTTATAACGTTATGCTTGATAACGGTATAAGGATATATACAAAAACGTCGCCTGATTTAAATAAAGAAGTTGATCATCCATTAGCTGCGTATCTCTAAACAGGCAAAAATCATATCAAGTAATAATTTAAATAATTTATATCACAGATTCATCCCTAAATACACCGGGAAATAACTTGGTTGTATGTTATGACTGAGACAAGAACATAGAAGTCAAAACACGATATAACAATTTAATCTGTGACTTGAAGTTGTGGTACACCTAGGAATATATACACATGTTACACACATTTAGGATAATTGCTCATGGTTGTATGTTATGATTAACAAAGAATAGGAAAACAAACAGTTCTATGTTTGTCTCTTTGTAACAGCAAAGAGGCACATTAAGCGGAAGTTTACCCCATATTGACATAACGATAGTTACTTGTACACAGAAACACTGAGCAATAATCACAATGCATGCGCATTGTTTACATTGTTGTTATGTGTAAATACTACCTTGTAGACCTATGAACAGATATCAGACATTCAGAAGATAATGTACATTAATTCTTTGTGAATAATTAAGTTTTTTGTTTATTCAAGTTGAACAAAATGTGCTTCTGAATAACACGAGTGGTGTTAACTATCAGTATGAAACCAACATTGAGAAGGTTTGAGAAAAACAGTAACACATACTAGTTAGTGTAGATATGCCATATTCACATAGAAGACGCACGTTACTATACTGGTTACGCATTCATAGCATGCATGGGCTTGTAAGTTAAATTATGATTCATCAAATACATATTGACACTTGAAATGAGTTCTCGACTTAAAAGTTGACATATTTATAGATTCATTGTCTCAGAATTCAAAGACAATGCTGATAAGTAAAGATAACGATATGTTTATAAGTTTATAATTGAGAAAGTGAACACTACATTATGTGTTTAGTTTCCGTTTCCTTCTTTGTTAAATCTTTGTCTATGTATCATCACATTAAATTAACAGTTGCACTTGTCGAATATAACCTTTTTTTACAATATCACAAGTTCACATAGAAGATGACAGCACTATACGAACTTGAGGCACTGTGTTATGTCAACGAGATGGTGCTTGGCATGTATTGATCTTCTATCAAAAATCACATGCATGAATGTCTAGTGTTACAGCATTTCATTACTGAAACTCATTCCTTGGTGTTATAAAAGATTAAACAGCTGCAGGACCTGTTAAGCTGTCTAGCCTCAAATATGAACAGCATCGACCTGGAACCTGGACCTCAGTTGATGTCACTGGGGATAAGCTTTCATTGATTAGCCATGTTATCATAAACTGTGATTTGTTTTTTATGCTGTCAGTAGCATCGTGGTAGTAATGTCTGGTGACAGGTACAACGACTTAATACTTTGATCACAGGGGCAGCGGAAGCCAATGATTGCAACGCAAACATATGCTTCATCACTCTTCTCAACATCCTAGTTGCATGCATTCATGTACACGTGTAATCTTAGATTAGTCTTGTCACATGGAAATCGCCATGCTCTGTACACAGCCTGCCCTGCCAGAGACAGATGAACGCTGTTATTTGAAAGTACATCAGGCAGCCACGATGTATTTATACGTATAACAAAATAAATAGAGTCTAAAAGCATACGATAGATAGAGTATAAGATTAAAAATGAGTACATACATCTGCCACTCTTTGAATATAACTTGTTTTACCATTTTACAGTAGCCTAGTTAGGTTCGTTCGTTCCTTATTCTTGCATGTCATATGCTTCAGTGATAATATACTTATATGTATGGGTCTAATTCGCTTGAATGTATACTATCAACACAGAAAGTGTCTTAATTTGGTAGTCACGATTTTAGAGACATTTGATGGTGAAGATAGTTGTTTATCCTCGCGCTGATTGTTGAATTTAACCAGTTTTTTTCCGAAACGATTATTAAGAAAAACTTAATTGTCAAATGTAATGTCAGTAACTTGCAAGATATTATGGATATTCAACTTCTTTACCTGGACACTTCTATATACGTTCATATGACTTGTCAAAGTATGACTCATAAATTTGAGTGTGCATGATCTTGTACAGAACTCAGATGACTGCTATCACTAATTAGCGCGGCCTGGCCTATGGGTAAAAAACGACGACTTCTTAAAACGTGTTTCAGAATTAAGCTCATGTTTTTAAACTTCACATTAGTTTAGCTGGCTTCTCAAAACATGATGTAACTCGTTTCAGTTGTGTTGTGAAATATCTTAAATGAACAAGTGTTTTTTCTTAATATGTAATAGTTTGACGTTGCAGGTCCCGCCATTGATCCTTGCCGCATGTGCGTGAAAGTTAATGTAGCATTTTGTCATTTATAAAACCGGTTCTGTGCTGTTGATAAAGATTTAACAGCTTAGGGACAATTAACGCTGCCTATCGTTGAATGAGAGCATCGACCTGAAAATCATCCCATGTATGCCTTTGTAGGTATGTGTTGGCTCAGCAACGGTGTTAACTGCGTTTTGACACGCACTAGCATTATATGCTACGCTATTTACGTTAACTACTGTTGTGATTAATATTATAACTGATTTATTTCTATGAAAAATATTTCACCTTAATCTCTCATGTTCTATTCATAATGACAAGTCACCTTTGATGTCTTTTGAGATAAGAGTGTTTCAATATCCGCAAAAGGATTGATTCCATTCACTCCAAGAACATGACCACTCAGCTAATAAAATATCAGTTAACCATGGGCACCCAAGATTGTGTCCTCAGCTGAGATTTAAGTGACATTCGAATTGAAGATAGGAAATAATAACTTAATGAATGTCTACCAAACATCATAGCATGATCGGATCCTTCAATGCATCTCCTGTCACTGTACTGTTACCTAAAGAAGTTCAGTCCATAAATTAGCACATTTACCAATATACACTACTGCAGAACAATTTGAATTCGTCAGAAAATATACGTTTACGCATATTTATTTTCAATGAAGTACACTTTTATTATCAATCAACGTGAAGTATTTTAAGTTTACGTGCATTCTAATCTCATTGCAACGTTGTTATTGCTGATGGATCATAAATGGTTATCATAGCAACATCAAAACACGCACATTTGGTTTAACTGATGTTGAATTCATATAAGGACTTGTATAAACAAAAATAAAGTATAAATAAAGATGGCAGATACTTATTTCTGAATAAATAATAATAACTTAATGACATTGTTTATGTTACCCATACAAATTAAGATGTGTGTTGATTTATGTAATGTAGTCCAATGTACATCGCCTTCGTTGGGTAAATGATATGCAAATAACATACTTCAAACTGTGTTCCTTTGTATTTAGGGGAATATGCATGTATGTATGTCAACTTGAATAATGTCGGTTTGTATATTTTCATCGTAATATCCTAAAATACATTAATTATTTTAGCTCAACATATGAGGGTAAACGTTGTTGTTAATGTTGTTTAAAGGTTGTTATTGTACAGAATAATACTCACAAATTTTGCAGGAGAAACGACAGTAAATAGGGCTACTCTTATTTGAAATGCATTGTGCTAGTTCATAGAACGTCAGGAATTATGAAAAACATTGCATTGTTAGAGGAAATATTATTTTATGTGATGAAACAGTTTAAATATATATTATATTTGCTTACACATGAGGGAGAAAATCAAAGAAACCCTTGTGACTATGCATTATGGTGAAATATGCGAGCATCGGCTGGAACTAGCAAACCCTGTGTGAAGCTGCACAGACATTTATCATAGCGCCCAAACCTAGATAGCGCCCAAACCAAAAACTACACGTAGAACGTGTTTCTAAAGCAGACAACGTTGCAGAGATCATGTCGGGATTAAAACCCCTAAGCTCTTGATCAGAGGCCGAACGTGCTAACCACTTGAAACAAATGTAGGTTACCATACCTCCAATTACGGCATGATTTGTGAGTGATTGGAGTTACACTGAATGCCTGTGTTCAAGTCAACAGTTATTTCAGGTTTATTTCACCCAACCGTACGTAAACATACGTTGATACCATGATCAAGAAATATAAGCATATATGCTCATAACAAATCAAATAATAAGTGGCGGCTTTCTGACATTTCTTGTAGACAATCATGTATAGCTTATCAAAATGCTTAAAACGGCGCAAGCCAGCTGAATGAATGAATCATTGATCTTCATACTTCGAGACTTACATGTTATTTGACAAGTAATGTCTAAAGTTATATCTGTGATATGCCAAATTTAATGAAAGGTTCGTAAATGACGTTGAGTTGTTTTGAATATCCAGCTTCGCTAATCACTTTAATGTCGTCACCTCATTTGAAAGTTCATTGACCTTAATCGAAAATAAACTTTCTTTATCGAAGTTAACGATATGAGTTGCATAAGATGCATATATCAAATCACATGTATATATCAAATAGGATCAAATAGAACGTTTTAACGTCAAATCAATGATGCGTAAACTGGTGGTGTCAAAATGTCAAACTGGAACAAATCGAGCAATATTGTTTGCTATGACAAATGCAATGAATTATTAACAGTCTAGTACACTGCAGACTGCCTATTCAATACAATCAAAGTAAAATGGTCTGATATTACAAATGTCATCTAATATCAGCTTTTGATCTGACTCCAAAGGCGGTATATTTTAAAGAATTTGTAGTTTTGTTGATTTCAACTGTCTGTTTTTAAAATAATTATCGAAAGAAAATCAATATGAAAATGCATTACAGCTTTACGAAAATGCAATCAACCATGCAACATAAGTTATAGTCTGACATAAGTTATGGTCTATCCATGGGAAACTGATTCACAATTGTCATTATGGTAAATGTCATAAAAGGAATAGATATAATGTGAGAAATGGGTGCTATGTTCCCGAGAAATAAGTTACTTGGTACAAATAAAGATTCAGGTCAAGGTGGAAGAAATGTTGGATTTTACAAAATAATTGTCTACAAAATGTTCGTACCCTCAGCACTTTCTAATTGGTTCTCTAATGTATTAATGATATTTGGTTCATTAAATCACAATCACTTTAAGACACTGTTGATTTGTTTCAGTTGACTTAGATGGGACAGGATACAGTTCTTGTGTTGATTACTTCATCCTAAGTGCACCCATACAATATCAGACAATTCCATATCCTTCAAATAGTCTGTATGTCTCTACAAAATGTGCAGGACAATATATCAAAGAACACGAAAGGGCAGTAGGGAATCGTGCATGCAAATTAACCAGCAATCAAAATTATGATACCATGCGAGTCTAATCTTGATCTTTCAAACAAACTCAAAATTTGGTCTTACGGTAAACATTATTTTAACAAAGCATTCATGGAATAAAACAAATAAGCTTCCATCATTTCCAATTCATGTTTCACTGTCATGTTTAATCACTCATATTACCATAAGTCCAAATTCTATGGTTATATATCTGTATTAAACTTTTTGAGATTTTGTAATATTTTGAGAATGACTCGTACATTGTATCTAATATGTTTATTTCTCATTTATTTATCATGTTCATAAAAAATTCTAGATTCAAGTTGAGGAAAATAAATTTCAACTTTAATCAAGTTTAAACAAAGCAGCAATGCATGTATAATGACATTACTCATTGCATCATTAGCTTGTTCCCTTTTGCATAGATGCATTTATGTGATATAAATATAAACTTTATATTTAATTGCTTCCTACAAAACAAAACATATATATTATGTATTTAATATATTATGACCATACTATTCATGTGCATTTAAATGGTCATCTGTAACAATCCACAGTAAGACAATGGTGGCGTAACCTGCTACGATAGTGCGAATTCAATAGGTTTAGTCTATTCTCCAGCTTTTTGGAAACTCTCGGTTGCGATTTTCATTTCCTTCTATCAGAGGATGCCTTTGATGATTCGATGCGTAGGATTTACTGATGACAAGAGGAAAATTACCTGTCCTTCAAGGTGATCTATTGTCATGTTCTCTTTGTAGTCCTGTCTCTTTTTCCATCGATGTATACATGTAGTTTATGCAAAATCCTTACAGTTGGTATCTAGTCACGTATACAGGAGATATATGTCGTCTAGTTCAGAGTGTATGTTTCTCTTTGTAACGAAGAAGACTCGCATTCATAAGCCCGTCACTGTAAGTAACAAATCACCCATGTTTAATAATACTAAAAACTTACTTGAAACAGATATATGTTCTTTGTGCATTTCAAACCATAATGAATGTATGAGCATACCTTCCTTTTCAGAACATATACAAGTCTATGTGTGTTTTTCGCTAGATCTCAATGTTTGAAAAGTCATCAACCGTAAGTCGTCAGTTGCCATTGTTTACGCTATATGACTAGCAATATGATGTTTAGGATCTCCTAATGATCATAATGTAATAACATTAGTCAGTAATGAGGTTATACGAAGGTATGTTTTTAAAAATGACAACAAATAAACATTGACAAATTGACGTGTATATATATTTAATTACCGTAACAACCCGCTATAGAAATTTTCAAATTATTGTCCTCAATTTCAAACGATCCTGTTAAATTTAACCAAATGATAACAAGTCATTAAACAAATGAATCTGCTATTAACTGCAAGATGACAACTCTCCAGGTTATAATTGGTTCATATGTATCAGCATAACACTCGTCAACTTGCTATATATCGATATTGATGGTGATAAATTGCTTGTGATTATCCGCAAATCACCAGAGTTATTGGTGGGCGTATTCGTGCCGTGCATATTTCTTTTATGTACACAGCGAAAACATAAAAGGTGAATGTTACTATGCTATGGCATACCATATAGTTAGATTTCAAATGCCTTACTAGTATTTATACTCATGCCTACACTGTACAAAGAAATTAAAAAAACGTAAGGAACATGATGACATATGTACAGCAATATGATATACATTTGTTTCGTGTCATAACGTTATCTATACGTTACATTTGAATATTTTCAAGTAGGTAGAAGTTCAACATGAACATAAAAGGAACTAGCAATGCCTTTATTAAAACCATCATAGGACAATATTGCGGTCAACAGGTTTAACAGACACAATGTTATGAAAATAAACCATTAATTACTGAGTTTCAAAATATAGTTTCCAGGTCAACAGTAAATCTCCGCTGGAAAAGGGGTGCCAACTTCCGAAGTGAGAATATCAGTAATTGGTCTATGTTCAAACTGCAATATGAAGCCCTACCGAAAGTTCCAGCTTGTCGTTCTCAACAAATGATACACTTCTGGAAATTCATGAATTATAGAAATAAAATTGTAATTCAACTCCTTCAGACAAAATTCAAATGCATGCACAAACAGAAACCATGAAAGACATGGGGACAAAATAAAAACTTAAAATAGAAAACTATGTTTGAAAAGCAGCAGGCGCACAGACATCTTCTTAAACCTGTAGTACAAAACATACACTACATTTCTAAAACGTCTTAGTATTATTTTTATCTCGGAGATTTCATGACATCACAAGACATTTTAAACTTCTAACAGTCAACTTTTGGTGGAAAATATTACCTTGAATCCGATGCGATATCGCCTGAAAATGACATACATGTATATGTTACAAGATCTGAGACTTAAACTTATGTCATCCTGTTTGTCATTATTCATCTGGGAGACACACATTGCAAAATCGATGAAATCATTGACAAATACAGTAATTCCTCATCAAATACTGTGTTAAATAGATTATAATAGGTTGTTGACTCATATCAACCGAACTTGATATTCTATGATGTGTTATCAATTTATTTATTTATTTAACTGTTATAGATTTTTTTTTTTATTTATCATCAAATAGATATTACAAGTCCTTGCTAAATATATAATCGAAACACAATTTGAAACATCGTGTTAACATATGTATATGTGGAGTGCACAACAAGCTGCAGAGAAAAATAAAAGTTTGGAGTACCTCAGGGCACAGTACATATCTACATGTATCTGCACAGTTACAACTTGAGTATGAAATTCTATACTGATGCAACGCGAGTCCAGATTTCCTTAAAATCTTTGTATACATTTTCTACCTGTCTGCCCCCGTCATTGATTTCAATGTTTGTAATGAAGCCGACAATCATGTCGTATTATATGACATATTATCTGCATTGTATGGTATGATGCATGCTCGTATCAATTTATCATGTGTATGCGTGTATTGTTTGTTTGTATTTATTTATGGTTGTATATATGAATAATTTAAAGGCGCTGTAGCACGTTTTGCTTAATGAAATAGAGTGCTCTCAAAAAGGCAAATACATGTTGACTAAATAATGCTCCTGAATCAATAAAAACTTTTCTAAGACGGAAGTACATGGTTCGGTTAAGCCATGCGAGTCCATTTCCCATCGAATGACCATTAATATGACCGCTCGAAGGTAGTTCAAGTGATTTGACTGATGTATCGATACCCGAACACACAGTATAATTTTGAATACTTTAGAATGATGGCATAGTCAACATCTTGATGTCAGAAAACTCTCAAACCCTACAAATCTACATGTCGGACTTACAAGTTTCACACCACTGTCGCTTTATAAATCGTACCATTTTCTTCCAATACCGATAACTGTTTCCTATGGATACAGCTTATCTGATCGTGAAATGAACTGTACCATATATTGAATAAATAATATAATAATTAATGATAATTTTGGGAAAACAAAACTTGGAAAAACGTACTACAACGCTTTTAATGTACATTGTATATATGTAAAGAAATGAAATAATGTAAATGAAGAACTACTAATATCCATATGGAGTGTTGATCTTATTTGAATATACAAACTAAAATTGCATCGACTGAACACAAAACCTATTTTTCCACAACGGAACCCTAGCTCTATTTCAGAATACAAGTATTTAAATGAAATTGCAAAGCCACAAGGGGTTGGAAACATTACATATAATCTATTTCAATTGTGACACACTCGAAGGTCTTGGAGATCGTCACACAAATGCATAAAATCGACGACGAAATGTCGCTCTCCGTGTGATTTATTGTTATTAATGCAATTCAAACTAAGAGTTATGGACGAGCAGACTCCATTGGCAATATATAGATGAGGTTAATCGTGTATTGGTCAAAATAGTTCAATATCGTTAATATGAAAATAATTTTGTCAGATGCCACAACTGTTTCCTTTGGCAGATAAATTATAATTATAACTCAATTAGTTGCAGATCTATGTATACATCATCAGAGATTTACTAAATTACCTTCTATTCATCATGCAAGAGCACTGTTCAGTTTGGAACTTCGGGATTTACGAAACATTTAATAGATAAAACTGGATCAATAATTGCCCATAGAGAATTATTCTCACCACTTCTTATGAGTTTGTGCACTTACCCAGGCCAAAATGTTTGTTTAAAACCCTACATATATCAATACCATGCATGGTATTAGGACACGTATAACTTAACCATTCATAGACCCAATACGAGGAGTAGACAGCTTTATCTGCCATTACATTGCCCTAACGTCCATAACAGGTCCTCATGATTGACATTAAACAAGACATATGTTTGAATACGCTATAATGCCCAACGTCACACAAAATATTCCACTGTAATGGACGTCAATTTCTCATTAAATGAGGTCGAATTGCTCCCACATGTACAGTTGTTTTCATTTTATGTTTACTGAGCCGTCATGAAAATGCACAGGACCGCATGTCAATAAATTACCAACGTTCCCATTCCTAGTCTAATTTGTTTGTCGGTGTTTAAAAATAATGAATGAATTCAAGCATTATACTGAAGAAATGATATTTACAACCATCAAAAAGGTCCCTTGAAATAACAATATTATATAGACTTGAATTCAAGTCTGTGTTGATATCTATTCCAGAAGAAAATGAACTTTATCCTCTGACATCATTTATAAAATAGAAAGGATGAATATTTAAAAAATCTGGTCTGAAATAAAAACAGAAACCCCATTAACACTATTGAAAATACAAATGAGTTTGACAGTGACTGCATGGAATGGCGAAATAATAAGGAATTCAGCGGAATCCTTATCTTTATTTACTTGTTTTTTGATTAAATTAATTATATAAAATGACACATGAGAAACTAATGCATAAACAATTTACAGCGTTGTATCCATTACTCTTGAATCGCCATAGGATGAACAAACAATGTTGTTGTCACATCAAATACTGCCCTTTTCCATTAATGTTTTACTTCGTCTAAAATTTAATCCTTCAAATTGCTAGTCAATCACGTGCTGTTTAGCTGAAAGATTGATTAATTGATGGTGCTGTATTTCATAGATCAACTTGTTATACATTTCTCACAGTGGGTAATCTAGTTCGACAATGACATGTAGTATTGCACCATAACAATCACATTTAATGGGGTTTTATTGTGAATGTTATTATATAATTTAATCGGACTTCAGGTGCGATTAAGCCTTTTTGTTAATAGACTGGTTAATTACATCCTCATTTACTAGGAACAGTTAAAGCACTCTGGGGTATCAGGTTTTTCAATCCTATCAATGTCTAGAAACACTAACTTTATTTGTAAATAAGGCGCTCATTTCAGTAATTATGTTCTGCTTGGATGAGGTTCCAGTATTGGAGCCGAGGATTGTTTTAATTAGTGTCTGTGTTAAATGTCAAAGATATCCCCTAAATAATCGATGCAGCTCTTGGTATTTCGGATTATAGACATGCTTTTTGTGTTTACCATATATACTGTACACTGTTTAGAGTTGATGAACATGACCGTTCATATCTAAATGCAATATCTTTCTGAAAAATTAACTAATAACAATTAACCACAGTCATTGACTCAAAAGCAGCAAACACATTTTCATTGATTATCGATTGAGTGGTGTCACGTTTAATCTCGGGGCTGCGTTCGATTAGAACTTAGTTCATCGCACGTGCGATCAAAATCCTTATCGAACGACCCTTGTGTCACTCTCGTGTGCACTCTTGAGTCACTCGAGGCCCCTCCTGCTAAATCGAGGAGGGAAGTCGTGAGAGTAACGAAAGTACGTCATTTGACGCAGTGTTCGTCTATATTCTTCCTAACCCTCCGACCCACCTACATAATATATGAACACATTCGTAATAAGTCGATTTGAGGTTTTGAGGGTAAATGCAAAATGTAGGTTATATGCATGATAGGTGTATTCGAAGACCATATAAATTTCACTGATGTATGATTTTAGTGCATTCATGGACGAATTTAGCTGTAAAATCGTAGACGATCGGGCCACTCGAATTGGATTAGATAATCCTTTTCAACACAGAATAATTGGGCAAATGAATACATAAAATAATTAATAGGGTAAGTACAATTAATGTTTTACCAAATGCTGAGCCTATAATAATTATGTCGGCCATATTGCCGGGCAACCAAGTGTGATACTCGGTTTCGTTCGCGATAAGTGGCAACTGAGCATGGGCAAGTTTACCCTCGAGTGAGTAAAAACGATCGCAGCCCTAGATAACACTTGTTAGGTGATAATCATTGTTCTTGTCAATCCCTGTCACACATGTAGTACACATCGTCACTATAATACTCAGACAAACAAATGTGTTAATCTGAACTAGTGGATTTTAGACAAATGTAATGCAATATGTAAAAAGTTGATTATTGATTAAGATGAGAAGTTGTTATGGTTATCTGAATGACATGAACAACTACAAAGGCGACACTTGCTTTTGCAACGAGTGGATGTTGGAGCGTTGTATAAGTGATATCGAATTACAGGAAATGGGTTGTTATAATTGTTGCGGGACAGTTAGACACATTAGCATGAAACATGCGGAACTTCTGATGTTAAACTTTCATTGAGTTTGTGTTCTCATGTCCTTAGAATAAAAAGTATGAATTGTACATTGGTTCATTATCGAAATGACATGTATTTCGAAATTGGTCGAGAGAGGTATTTCTCAATGCTGCTTAAGCCCCATCTTTTCGTTTGGTATTGATAGCAGTTGACTGGCAGTCAGTTTTATTAAACATTTGATAACTACTGTTGGTTACAACCTGTACTAAACGTACATTGGTCATTTACATATTAGCATATATACATATATTATTAAATAGCCCTACACCAATGGTTCATACTTACATATGTATATACATAAAGGGAGATACCCCATTTCGGCAAGCTATGTTGCCTTAACCAATGCATTATAAGCTTTTTTACCGATTCAACTTTGATAGTATTAACCTTGACATTTCGTCTATATATTTGATTAATGTCAGAACAAATAAAGCATGAACAATTCAAACAAAACACACGTTGGATACTTTGAGCTAAACATGTGTGTATAGATGAATAAATGATCAAACCCCCGCTATAAGTTAAACAAAATAAAGACATGAACATACGATCCATCAAAGAAAACATGATATTTAGAAAATCACTGTTAACATGACATTTTTAATAGGCAGACTTTAATCAAGGTAGAGACTAACTTTGAACATACTTGTTGAGCATGAAAGCATGAACGAGATGAATAGTGACAGATATTAACTTCAGACTCAAAAGAGAGTGTGATAAATTACCCACTGTTAGTGAGAAAGAACCCATCCCATTCATCATGCATACACTGACAACAAGTTATCAGATTAGATAATAATATAACAATAACATAATAATATAAATTAAGCCTAAAGTTTATATTCAACACAACCACACTTCGAATAATATATATATCCACCCACATACATGTATGCTTTGTATCTGTTGTTATATTAGTTCATAAACGTATCGTTCTCTCCACTAATTGCTATACTATTGCCTAAGTAGCGTTAAACTTATTCATTTGGTCACTCACAAACATTGTACATCATAAATGGGACTTAACAGATTATGAACACGGTAATACCTATTTAGGAGCAAATATAGATTCACAAATCACGTTTACAAAATAGTACACAAAATATAGTTACGAATATAGATTCAGAACAGCAGCTGCAATGCATAATTTACGTGTGCAATTTTAAGCTTATTACGACATGTTTCCCTTAACGACACAGAGACAAAAACAAAATATTATCAAAACTGATTCAACATCAACAACTCTCTCAGTTCTTGGCTTTTTATATTATTCAAGTAACAATATGGTTACACAATGGAAATTTGGCTTTTAAATTTGAAAAAAAACTAAAACACTTTTGTATGTATACGATTATTCCACACAATCACAAACAAGTCCGCCTACTATGAAACGATATCCACACCTAGGGGTTAAATAAACTATCAAAAAAAAAACATATGATATTTTAATCGAAGTACAGTTGTTATGGAATAAAACTAGATGCACTAACCATACGTCCATACATAAATTGAAATTTAATTGCCAGCAAATTGTAAACTTAATTCTCCAATGTGAACATTCACTTGTCATAATAGTCATTCAAATGTGCCATCATCTATTAACAGAGTTGGAAATATAGATTCATATTGCTGGCTAAAGAATCAAAAAGGAAGTTTTCAGTCGTTTCCTATGACCAATTTAAAACTTAGATTTATATTTTGTGTGATGTTTATCAACATGACATTCGATTTGCATTCTTATTGGATATTGCAATTGTTTTGTATGCGCTAAAAAGAGAAGTGAAGGTACATGTTTATCTATCATTAACACTGATAAATAAGTTTATCCTATTTTGACATGATCTTGTGTAGAACACTGTAAGTGCCTTCACTCTCGAACTCACTGAACAAGCAAGAGTGGTGTGTCATGAAGTATCACGAAGAAACAAGATCGAATAGACCTATCGAGAGCATAATGTTTACAACTGTGAGCGCATGCTATCTGTTTCATTATGAGTTATAGTGTTCATTCCATTTCCATTATGTCTAGTTTAGCCATCGCTAAACATAATCATTTAAAGTTGCCAGCAACCTTTGATGTCTCTTGAGCCAACATTGGTTCAATATCTGGAGGCTATCTTTGATATGATCTTTCAAGCTAACAGAATGATTGAATCCTTTCAGTTAAAAAGACCACTCAGCCAATAACAAACAGTTTTCTCGGTGTGCCTTTAACTATGTTGTTAATTTCATGGAAAATGAAAATTGGAATATGCACATAAATCTGTAGTCATTTAAAATGATAAGTAATTACACTTCCTTGATGTACGTCTTTTTTTTCCTTCTCAATGAATGTACAGTCCACATTATATCGAAAGAACTGCTGATATACTTGAGATCATAAATTGGTGGTTTCAGAGGTCCTACCGTTCTACCATATCCGTGTTGATTGTGTAAAAACTGTTTTAATCACATTTCAATGTTCCTATTGTTGAATGATCAAAACAACCATTTAAACAGAACAATTTTAAGTTCCTACTACAACTTGTAAAAACGCCTACATTATCACCATTTGTATGGGGTGGTGAACTCGTGACAAGAAGATATTACTGATATTAATGACACTTCCCTTGGTACCTATTCATAATGGGTAATACTATATTGCCGTCTGTACAAAGAGGTCATCATTGTGTTAATGTGCAATGTATACACTTCAAAGTGTATTCAGTGACATAAACTTTGAAAGAGTGAACGATGTATAACTAGGTCAATGTTCATTACCTCACAACTTGAAACTTGAGTACTCTCTCATCGAAGCACATTTTCATTTACCGACATATTTTTCCAGATAAAATCCATTTTCTCAATAGTTCAGAATGGATACAGAATTTATGGTAATCATATCATATCATCAACATGATAATCAGAAACTCTTCAATTACCATATGCCTTCATCCTGTATACAAAATAAGATAGTTCCTGTCAGTTACATATTTTGTTGGAGTCAAACGGCTTTTATACTCCTAATATAATCTATATACGGACTACTGAGTACTGAGGACTACTAAAGAGATTAGTTTGGTTACATCTTCCTACCGTTCGGAAACTGCGAGATTCGGATTATCGGAGGCCGGATTATCGCGGCTTGACTGTATTGTGCTACTTTGTACAATACTTTTCCAAGATTGGTAAAACATATTGATACTAAAATCTTTAAATAATTGAAGAAATAGCATCTTATTGCCAACTGATTGACAAATCAAAACATAACTAAATCCATGCTTAAACAGCAACATACGCAATGATGAGACATACGTTGGATAAAATAAATACTGTAATCTGAAGTGTCTTTGATACGTAAATACACCACAAACTCTTGTTCCAAATTTATAATTTATAACTATGGAGAGCTTTAAACATTTGTTAAATATATTTAATACATTTAGAATGCCAATATTAGGCCACAGAACAGTAATTATATGCACAGCCTAGTGATACGAAACTATGGTTCAGGTTTCGTATCCAGTCAGATGATGAAGTATGTCAAATGACAGATCTCATCTTGCTCCATTGACGGAACAAATCTAATGATTACATCTTCGTTTCATTACAGGTAATTACAGGCATTGTCCTTATCGACTCATTTAGTCAATGTCAAATGACAAATCAATGTTTTTTTTTCTCTCTAGTCACTCCAAAAACAGATACATATACCACATCCAAAACCATACACCGATTTTTTAAGGATAAACAAAACAGAAGATAGAAAGGAAATTCACTTAATGCACTTTCCAGAGTATAAACTACTTTTGAAAAGTGTGAAGGCCTTCAGGGAATCAGTCTATGATAATGCACTGGCCAATGACATCTCGTTTACAGAGAAAGGTTAAATCAATCTCGAGCGTCAATTTATCTCAATCGTCATTGTCTGGAAAGTAAGCGACCACTTACTTTGTTTCTAAATAAAGCTTTCATTTCACCAGTTAATCTCTGCTTGGATAAGGTTCCAGTCTCCAACGTGAAGATGTGCTTAATTAGTTCGAGTTTCAAATGTCAAAGTTTGTTCCCTCAAAGTCGATAAATACCTGTATTTACATACCCACTGGGATCTGTACAATGCAAGGGCATTATTAAGCAATTGGTGCGATGTTGTATACACAGTATTGCATTTGATTATTTATACTGTTTTAATGTCTATTAATGGGATATATTATGTAAATCATAATCCAAGCCATGCGACGCAGAGCGTGAACGAACATGACAAAATCAGTGTTGTTCGCATCGAGACATATAACCAATTTCTGCTTATAAGCAATTGGTGGAGTGCTTTCAAGAAGGGCACATGTGTTATGTTTTATACATAGAACATGTGCCCTTCTTGAAAGGACCCCTTCAATATAAAAGCAGGTGACGCGATTGTATAACTTATTTCAAGCAATCTCCTTCAAACACAATGAACACTTACACTTTCCAAGTGAACATATTATATTATTAATCATTCTTTCACAGAAGGAACACACACATTCATTGATTATCAGCACTGATTGATTGATGATATCACATCATATTCACAGATAGAGCTTAAACATATTTCAAATAAAACAAATTATATGAAACTTCTTAAAGTGTATTGCATCACATTAAAATACATAATTGTTGAGCATATAATCATTATATATGAATGTACATGAACTGATATATGATGTCGTCTTTGTACATATACATGTATATGCTTGATGCAACAGTGTAAAAAAGCATCTCAGATGAATACTGTTAATTAGTTTTGTAAATGTGTATTATATTGTTGAATATTCAGGTACTGTTTTCTTTTGCTTCTTTCTAAATCTAATCATTAGGATAAGAAAATATATTTCATATGATATGATACAGGCGATTACTTTAGAGGATGCTACAATTGATAAAAGCCTCTACGGATTTTAGATCAACATATATTTACATTTATTTTGAATTATCATTTAATGATTGTTTTATGTTAACACGTTTTCAGAATTGTATCTTTAGATTATTATGAATTATGTCTTAATGAAATGTAATATAGTGTTGTTAACATCATCACATCACATGACATACCAGATATATTCGTTGATATTGCAAATTAAGAATCTAATAGAAATAAATTATATTGGCTCGTCTTTTACAGACAGAATGGCACCTCATATTGGCAATTTAAGGTATATCTTCAGATATTTCAGGTTTGTTTGAAAAACTCTTTAACATGATGTCGGATTATGCAAGCAATTTAAAACTAAATTGATTTCTTTTTATTGCATGGGCCAGTAAGAAATATTGTCAATAACAAAATAAATGTGATACATACATGGTTTAACTCGTCTTTTCAAAACACTCTTCAGCATAGCAGTGTTTGATCTCCAGGGAACTTACATGATCCATACAATATACCACGGATGCGTGAGAATCATAGACTCATAGAAAACAACTACTTCAACCAATTCAATATCTCTTTGATTGAATGGGTAAGTAATTAGTGGTGGCGATTGGTGCCTGACTCTGAGGGTATGGGTTCGGATCATGCAAGGGAAACGACCTGACACAAGCACAATAGTTTGTAATATTGCAGTGTTATTGCAAATACAACGTTGTTACTCTGAACTTGTTAGGCAAAGGTATTAACATGATTAAACTCAAATGAAGGCATTCATTTAAAAAATTGCTCCTTTCATGTACGTTATACCTGGTATATATACTGAACAGAAACGGAAACGCGAGTCCACTGTAACAATTTCGTAATTACTGATAATGCTGTATTGAGCAAATTAATACTATTTGCTGACATGATGTTAATAACGTGTTGAACAACATGCAGACTAATGTGCTTTTAAAAGCAATTTGAACTTGAGCAAACACTTCCATAAAGTTGTTTGATGCAAAACCCCTGTCTTAGCTGATGTTGATTTGACGTTAAGACGTAATGTTGTATTTCATTCAGAATGATCCTATGGGTCCCATTTAGGTGAAACTACAAGGTATTGCATCCTTTTTCGGTACCAAGTTGTTCCACGAGCACATTTACAGTCCTCGCAAACTATTCAGCATGCAATCGGCCAATATCCCAGTTTACGAAAATTTCACGTTTTTTTTTGCCAACCATTAGTCTGGGGTCTTTTTCACAGCGCAAGTCTCAGATTACAGCACGACAAGACTCATGCATATCATGTTACCATGACAACATGTGACTAGTATTTTCGCGAACTGATACCCATTGACTTTGCAATTGTAACCATCTGTACTCCACAGTACCAATAGCTCAACTTGTTCTCTGACATTTACTAATGATATGATAAACCATGGGATGATATACAAACAGAAATTATAGTCAGTAAAACTCGCGTTTATAGACTATCATCACAGAATTTAAGCTGCGCAATTTGTGTCTAAGAACTAATACTGTCTGTACCTATAGATATAGTGTTGACTCATGCCACGTTGGGTTTAAACTAAATAGCCATCAAACCTAAAACCCAATTACATTTACAATATAAAAAGACACCATGTTAAATTGATGTATAACGAAAAACGATGCTTTGTACCTATATTTATTATTTAGTTTTCCTTAATTTCTTTTACAATATCGTTTTGTTCAAAGTCTGTCTCTATAATAGAGAACATCAATATTTCAAAAGTTTGTAAGTTAAGATAAACATAACACAAGATTGATTGCATCAACGTCTTTGAAGAAGATGTTACAGACGTGAACATGACATTAACTAAAGATACAACAAAGAGATCACGGACATTAGATCATCATTTTCAGCAAGCGCGTTCATTGGTGTTACCAATCAATTCTCACCAGAACAGCATCAAAGGTGGAAACAGAATATAGGATCCAGGTGTCATTAACAAAACAGCATCAGCGGCATCAAAGGGCAAATACTTTGAGGAATAATATTTGATCTAAATATAAATAACCTATAGCTAATGGCATCGATCAGTTCTAATGACAGAACGCCAATATACTTGATTAGAAAGACCAGGTATTAAAGTCCAATGACATTTGTATCATAAAACTGAAAGTAAGTACACATCAATACGAACACTTTAACATATACCATCTATAATTTGCTCAAATGCAACATATAGGATCTGGTATGTAAGCTGTTAATAATTGCACGAAGATTGCTTTTAGAGTAAAATAGTCCATGCCAAATACCCTATTCATGTCAATTAGTATTTAAAAGTAAAATATATATAAACTGTGAAATACCGGTAGCCAGATGACATAAAGGCTTAAATCCTCAGCTTCGACATCATAAAAGGACCAACAAAGACATTTTCTTTGATGTGTGATGTGTGTGGACCACATTATGTCCTGTTCAACATTAGGCAACTGATCTTATTTGTACAAATTACTTAGCTGATATAAATATCAAAAATCAGTTTTACATCCATACAATCTGTGAAATCCCGATACACAATCCTGTGTCATACATTGTTATAAGCACGCTCCGTTTCACCATATACCATAGAATGACGTTGATTGATTTATCTACCAACCAAAACAATTAGCTCAGAATCAGTTAATCAAAATGTTGTTCAATGATCCATGCTCTTTTTAGTTTTAGTGGTAATAACATAAGTAACTTGACAGCACACAAATATGGCCAGCATATTTTCAAGTATTCGAATTCTGCACATTCATATCTTCTTTACTTATTTATAAGTAATCAAACAATAGAATACATCAGCTTATCTTTGAATCTGTCTATTAAAGTTGTATTAAAGTTGTAAACTATGTTCAACTATGATTCTAATATCTGTTTATTTCGGCAAACTTAACGAGGTTCCGACAGTGTTGCAGTTCAAATATTATGAAAGGCTGTATAATACATACTTATTTGTAGTAAGTAGAAAGTGAGCAAACGCAACTAGTGCATAAACATATATAATTTGCTACCCACGTACCAATCACGAATAATTTATAATAACATATAAGTATGGTTATCATTGCAATTCGCACGAGGTTTGGAAAGTATCACCTAATGTTCGGGCAAACATCAATGGTTATAGATATTAATTAAATGATTATTATATAACAAAACACGTGGTAAATACCCAAAGCTATAACTGAATAGTGATATGAAAACAAATTTCATTACTTGATGCAGATATAAGTGGTTCAACATAACTCGATAAGATGTGACAAAATAGTTCCCCACGTGGCATGAATATCCAATGAAGCTTTTAGATAATAGTCCAGAGAATTGAAGTAACCAATTAGCACCATATGGGATATAATATTCATTCACTTAGATAATACATATCTACATTGTATTGTAATCAATCTTAGTGTTTTGAAAGGGTATGCTGTACTCCAAGACCTTTGAAAATAGTTCAACTTTACTTTATTAAACTGAGGCATCCTTCGGTCATACATATAATTCTTATTACTCAGTTTCTTCAAATTCTTTCTTCCTGCGTGTATTGTTTATCTTTGAATAAACATTATTTCCATATATAGTTGGAAGAACACAACTCAACTCAATCTTCATCATAACATTAATAGCTGACAAAGTATCATCTCCTAAATATCTCCAGATCACAATGATCACGTAACTTTTGATAACCCAAATTTCAGATGTAATTACTATTATTGACTTTATGTTAGCAAAGTAATAGTTTTACGTAAACCACAATAAATAAATAAACCTTGGTTTGAGTAAATTTGTTGAATATATATAACGAAAGTAAAATTTCTTTACTGAAAATAAAGCATAAATATATATATAGATATTGGTATATTGGTACAACAGTTGATGTATTTTGATCTACTGTGTCCTTGAAATCCTTATAGGAATATGTTAAAACTCTTTTTCTAAAGTCTCTAGAGTTTCCAAATTAAACATAGTTGAATCGCCCAGAAGAAAGGAGGGATTGATCGCTGTATACCCTGCTTTGAACGATCTTTGGTACAGATAAATCTCCCCCGGTTTCTCTGTGATCTGGCTGGGTAACACTGTATCTAATAATTTTCAAGGCATATCTCTGAAAGTCAATCAAAGTTTCAGAAAGGGTTTGCACAAGACTGATGAGTACAAGATGAAACAGAAGCGAACATTAACTAAAGATACAACAAAGAGAGCAAGGTTTTCATTTTAATCAAGGACAATCGTTGGTGTCATCAATACATTTTCACCATTTCCTCATCAAAGGTGGAAACAGAATATGTGATCCAGGTGTCGTTAACAAATCCTCAAAAGAAGCATCAAAGGACAATGGGCCACACTCATTTGAGGCATATTCCTTGATCTAACTGTGAAAAAGGAATCGTAACGGTCAGTTCAACGGATGCATCAAGGATATGAATGCTTGATTATCAAGACCAAGTACTGAACATACAGTGCACTTGTTATTGCTAAATGTTAGCCGATTTTATATCCACATGAATTAACTTTAATATACACTATCCCTACTTTGCCCCAAGCAAATCTATGTCGTATAGTCAATTGATGTAGAATATAAACATAGAATTTTAAAAAATAAAATTAGGTTTACTTTATTGAAAATTTCAACTATTGGAAATATTGATCCACAATATCACACAAACAGATTGTGGCAAAACATATCGGAAGTATGTAAGTATCATAACAGTAAAAGAATTAAGGTCACATTACTTACATACTTAACATTAATCCTCTTAAATATTTTCAATATATAGTTACAATTTAAAAGGAGGGGTATATCACAGATGACAAAAAGTAGTGGGATTCGCTCTCCAGATCCTGCCGGATTCTGCAGGATCCGCCAATATTTGGGAGAATCCGGAATTGAAAGATACTAATGAAGGTAATATATTGATGACTTGATAAACACAAGCGCACATTTGCTGAATTAATTCGAAGCCATTAATCGGTGCTGCGAGTGGCGAAAACTTCTCTACAACAAAACATATTAGTTTTAGGACATGTTATTATGTTACTATGTTAATACTCTATCAGTGTATGTTTTTTAATATAAAAAAGTTGTTAAGTAAGGTACAATATAGCGTGTATTTATTTCATGTAATGCAAAAAAACCAAGAAGGCGACAGATCCCTCCCTTTAAAGACCCTTTAAAGTGTATGTAATTTAAAGTAGCATTTTCAATAGGAATATTTACTTACTATGATATTGGAAGTATGTCTAGGAAATATAAGATCTAGCATATATATTCTATTATTTTAAGACTACCCTGACAGCATATACAAGGAATTTTGAATTATCGTCACTTGCCAAAACACAAAATTTATCTATCAAGCAATATATTTATATGAAAGTTAAGTGTATCTAATTCAACCTGACACCTCAATGAAACTCATCGCCTTAAAGAGCAATAGCTAATTGAATACGTGACTGGACAAAGAAATTGGAATTTATTGTTCAACTTGACAATTTATGGAAATATGATAATGGAAATTAGTTGTCCACATCCTGTGGCTTCTTTGACTTACTTTGACTTACGTCATAAAACAACACGAAATACCATAGTTCAATCTGTTATCTACAGCTGTCAACTGTTGGTATCGTTTCTTTTGTCCGATAGTTTACTTTGCATAGAGTCATTCATCTTCTTTTAGTGTTGACATTTACAATTCACCGTTTTATGGCACATACTGTGTGATCAGATAGACGAAATCCAATTCTTACTAAAGCTTGCAAGGCTAAGCAATGTTCTTATTTTCTTTCTTTTATATACACCAACAATAATACATAGATAACATGAATTTATCCATGTAAAGCAGATTTTAAAAAGCCCTTATGTCACATTGTAAGGAGTTTGATATACCACTGGTTGATGGATATATCCGCATCCAATTCGGTTTATTTATGTGTCTCACTTCATCCTCTAATACCTTTTTTCTAAGAAATATGTGTTTGTTGTACCTAACCATGGTACACAAGGGCATTGGGAGTGATTTTCTAAACGCTATCTTACATTCAAACGTGTTCGTGTTCGATGGAATCATCAACGTAGTGATCTCTGCACTTATATATCTGAAATTTGTAGAGTGGTAATATGTCTATTTTCACTAGATAGCGTTTGTAATTGGATGATTATTATACTTCAATTTGGGAGTTATGCTGACCTTTTACCGTCAACATACATCAACAGTTCCTATGGTTGCAAGAAACCCGATTGAATAAGTCAATTTATCCAGTCCGAAAACCTCACACAAATAATGCTAAAATAAACCGGAATAATGTGTATACTTGTATAGGAAATGCATTCGAATGATTTGGTGAAGATTGTAGAAATTAAACTTGAGCAGCACTATTTGCTGCCGACCTACGGTGACCAAGATCAATTGACTCACAAAATGTAATAAATATTCACTAACATGTACAAAAGCCATATATGTGCTCGTCTTGACAGGTACTTTCAAAATCAGGTGTTGGTGACATTTTGCTTCTTATAAGTCATCAAGTCAATATTCATCAATTTTCTTTGACACACGCACAACACAGATGGCATGCATGGGACTGAATTATGACGCTAATTCATACTTCGTGTCTACTTGAAATGACAAATAATTCTTTTTGGTTTTAAATATGACAGCTTAATTGTTCACGGCATAGAAGTGGCGTTCATCTATTCAAATATGTGCATCCTTTTGTTAGGATCTGCGCTAAATGTGAATACAGTAGTTTTATTCACATCAATGTTTGAAACCATAACTAATACTGTATTTTATCCACCATGTTTATTTAAATAAATATAGTAAAATAAAATTAAATACAATACATAAATAAATAGTAATCAGTATAATCTGGCATTTGTTTTATCATTTTTGATTCAGTCTGTCAATTACACACTATTGATGCAAACAGGATATGTTTGTAAATAAAATGTTCTAATTATTTTAGAAAATATTGAGTTTGGATGTTTTGATGTTATGACAGTTCATAGTTCTCTGATCTTTGATAAAAAATAGTGTTTTTTTTAAATATTCAATTAAATATCACTTAAAAAACCATGATCGTTTTCTACAATGGTGTTATGCGGATAGAAGTCAAATATCCTTCAAATATCCCTACACAAGTCTCTAACTCAAATTGTTTTATTGTTTTTATACGGCTACTAATAAAAAACAGATTGCATCAAGTAACGATATCAAATCATTTGTTACAGTGTTATGTCCCTTTGAACATACAACGATACACTCTCAGTTTTCAAAACATAACATATTGAAGGTCAAGTACATCTAACTCAAGTTCAAGGATGCAATCCTGGTTCAACACTTTATTCAACATGTATTTAAATTAACAGAGAGTTAAGCTGTACACATATATTATCGTGGATACTACATCCTATGTTAACCAAAATAAACATATGTTTCAACAAAATAGTATATTGTATGAAACAAGCATTGTTGTTAACCAATTCGAACAAAGAGAACAGATACTCATGGTAAAAATGGTTGATAACCCCCCTAATAGTTATGGGAATGAAATGTTATATAATCAACGTAACGTATTAGTTTCGATTATTTTTTCGGTACAACATGTAACTACTGGATGTCTTTTTGTGAATAGTGTCCTTGAGCATTTGTTTTTTTCTCCACTTGTACTTTAAAATACGAAAGAAAGGGAAATAATCGAAACTAGCACGTTACGTTGTTTATATAACATTTCATTCCTGTAATATTAGGGGGTGTCAACCATTTTTACCATGAGTATATAATGAGTATTTGCTTAAATGATCTAAGCAATACATATGGTATACATGTTATACTTTCTGTTTTGAAACAACATCAAATACGAGAAACTAGATAAAACAATTTGTGTCGGTAATGATTAATGATTTACTTTATTCAACCCAACAGTTAGATATCAATTCAATTGAGAAAATGTCAGCACGTCCAGTGAAGTAAAACAGAAATCACATAAAGTTGGAGACGCACTGTCTATCCATACATGATTCACTGCCGAGAAAAGGGTTGTAATAATGCATTGAGACGGATTTTCAATCACAGTTACATAGAACATTAAATCCATAGTTATATGTCACTACTGTGAATATCTCAATCCAGCTACAATTGAATACATATTGAATGAAGAAGGAATTGTTATGGAGGCTGTATATACGTCTAAGTGATGACATTTAGATCCACGTAATGATTTATTTTAAGTTATATGTTGTGGTTGATTTCCGTACCATTGTTTCATGTTTTGCGCCATTGTAATGTATCTCTCTTAAAAAAAACGTCTTCAAAGAGTGTGCAAACAGATATTCCAATTTGTTCCTGGGGTTGTTGAGATTTTAAGCACTGTATACATGTGTAAAAATCCAATATGGTGGAAATGTATCACAATAACTCTCTTTGACTCTTAGCAGTTCTGTTAACTGAAGTAGATTTTAACATCAAAGAGACAAATGAATAGTTGCTTGCATTCGATTGTTTCAAACGTGATCAAAAGGTGTTCGCAGAATATAAACTACTTATCAGACTATATGTTGTGCAATTAGAACTAAAGTTCCAAAATAACACGTTAGTAACAATGACGCATATGTCAAGTTTGCCTGGTATCCTGTTGGAGCTACAACATTACCATGGGCAAATTGTATTTCCATGCCACTTCGCAGCGATCTGCATGACCGTATGTATACACGTGGAAGAAGTGGCCTGTCAAGGACACATTATAGTTTAAGGTCAAGCTAACAAACCAGGTTTCCCGTGCATTTGGAGTGAGAGAGCATCATGTTAAAAATAGCTGTGCTTCACTAAGACATAACATACATGTATCTATCATGCAATATAATCAATTTTATATAATCGTTCAACTGTGTTAAACAGCTCTGATGTATCAAAAGTCATGTCTAAAACCTACTGACAGATAAAAAGTGATCATTACAAACAAACATAAAGTTCTTTCGAGGAGAACATATATACAAGAAATGCGTAAATGTCATCATATTTAATGGTTTACGTTGAATTTACATCAAGTTTTCGGAAAGTTTATTTTAGATTCCAGTGTATCTTCATAGAATCAGTAGCTCCCTTCGTTGGACATTGATGCACTTCGTAGCAGCGATATAAGGTGTTAATGCTCATAAGCCATTTATGTTTGTACAGGCAACATGGGATTGTATTGTCCATAAACCAGCGACTAGAAAGCATATGAAGTCGACGATCCAGCCCCTCATACTATTAAAAAGTAATGATGTGACGAGGTCAACATCAAATGTCCGTTTGAAATTATATTTCAGAATGTTGTCATCATATTATCCTTCAATTTTCAATTCCATATCACAGCCAATACATTTTCCTTAAAATGAGCCATAGAACATAAATATCGATAGGTATTTACAGAGTAGCATATTACTCATTTGACATGGCAAACTAAATTGATTAAAAGTAGCTTAATTTCTTTTTCAAAAATCGTTTGAAATATCCTGTCAACTACAAATTACCCAGTTACAAAACCCATTACTTGGTGCATCAGATCGTGCAACATTATGGACGTAGACATAACAAGGATTTTACATAATCTGCAATACATAATACATCTCAATACATAATACATAATCGACAGTGGTCGTCCATATTCAATGACCGAGGCATTGGTCTATCTATTTTTAACGAAATGATGTTATGGGGTAATTTGAGCCAATGGGGAATTTCTTGTAACTTTGCTACTGAAAAACCGGTACTAAAAGTAACCAGACCGTCCTCTCTTGTGGTGAAATTAATCAAAAGTGAAATACCTATGCATTCATGTCTTTTATAAATTGAGGTTATTATGCGTGACAAGAACTAAACTGAAGCCTTGCTAACTCAAACTTTAATAATAACTACAAATGGTTGCAATGTTAAGTTTCATTTAAAAACGCTTTTCTCAGATTTAGCTCGCCAAAGGTTTCACTAAATATATATATTGCATGTCATTAGTTCTGCAGAGAGCCCAGCCTTACGGCAACACTATGTGCGATTTTAATAAAGTTTTGTTTTCAGTATTGACAATAAATCTTTCATGCTTGAATTATAAAACATCTGCCATCGATCTCTGCTCCGAGGCTCATAATTCTTCACAGTGCAAACCACATATCCTAGATATCTTCTACTTATAAATTACTGACGTGATAATCAAAACAAAAACACACTTCCCTTGTGTGTCAAATACCATATGATGAATTATTTTAGAACACCAATCATCGGACATCTTGAAGAACACTTACCACCCTTTTATATTTCATGCAACTGTTTAACACCAAATTGGAAATATTTTACCACTAATTGTACTAATTTTGAACCATGATTGCAAGAAACAACTGCATACGTGACGTTGTTAACACACGCACACTGATGGCATAGTTGCATTTGGGTGGATATTTATATGTTGTCTTGTTTGGACAGCACAACACAGCTATCTAGTTAGTTTGGAAGTTTATAAGAAGTAGTCTCCAAATAATACATTTGAATAACAAGTTATGTATACACAGCATTTAAGAAAAATAATATGTGATGTCTGTTTTAGCAGAACAGAGGAGACAAATGAGAACGTCGAGATATGTATTTGTACACATAATATCCCTTCTACATTGTGTTTATCATCAGATATATATCTAAGTATTATTCTTTATTGTCCCCAGTTCTCCTACATCTGTGAATACATCTTGATTCTCTTCAACTGAAAGCCACTGCAACCACTACCATATTTTACCTGACGCGAGGGAATTGAGCCCAGTGTTCCTGGTGAAGAGCACACATTCTACCAACTGAGTTACAATTGACATGAGATACACCATTTAAGTACGGATACATAAATTATGAATTCATTGCACTTGGCGTTTCCTCATCTCCATTCTCTCTATTCTGTATCTCTTGGGGAAGATAGTGCATCCAAGTCTATATGTCAGCTCTGCAATGTCTCTCTTTGTTCTTATATATGGCGAAATATATTCAAAGAAACATATACTGCATCAAACAGCGTCTCTGTGTCCTTGTTGTCAAACCTGTAGGGATATCCGCAGATAAAGTAAGGAATAACGTTTATCATGTCATCATTTTGATACAGTGTCTATAAAGTAAGCAAACGTTATAACAAAATAAAAAGTGATGATAAATGGATCAGTGTTAATATAAAGCATGTGGGTGCCCTATGTGGTGTAGAATCTTTAAAATCGTTTCAGTACAACTCGGTTCTCAAGTTGTTTATATATGACCATACAGTAAAAATAAACATGAAATCAACTAATGTTCAGCATGTTCATGAGTTATAAAATAGTAAAAAGGTTTATTTTCCATTACTTAATGATTATCGGTTTACTTAAAGTCGTGCGACAATGCAGATACACTATAATGAACTATGCATATTTCAATAAGAATTGCCGCTAACTTTTGGACAGCCTCGCAAACTACAAACATCAATGACAAGGCAGCTAACATTGGAAGTAACGCCTCTGTTGAATATGCACACTTTGAGTCGTTAGAAAATGTATGGCATTATTACATAAAAAACAATTAAATTGTTTCTAGAAAGAAATATCTTCACTGCAAACTAATAGATTGGAAGTAACTACTTCAAGTTGTCCTGCCAGTGTGAGTTCGTATTATATTTCTTTTTAATGCGTTTCATGTGTGTGAGACCAGTGTCAAATTTAATAAATAATTGGTTTATAAATTGAGAGGGCCAAATGTCAGCATTTAGGGACATGAAAGTATATTTTGAGACGAGAAGTTATATGCTGTTAGTGCCTTCATGTTTTATCTCTTAAATGTACAAAGGAAAGGTCAATGGGAATGATCTTGGCCGATCAGTCAGTAATTCTTAACACGCTTGTTTTTGGCCCTTACAAGAGCATTCACATACATGTGTTGGTGCAGTTTCGCTGAGTTCATCAATTGTGTTGTTTGTACTCTTAATGACATATGTTGATGAAAGTAAGTTGTAAGAAATTCACAAATTTCTTATATTATTACACCACTTCCATTCCAATGAATGTGTTCTATATAAAGGTGATTGCGATGTACTACACTACTCTGAGTAATAGGTATCGCAACATCAGTCAGATCACTTGAACTATCTTTGGGCGACCATTTTATTGTGACCACCTTAAATGGCTGTTCGATGGGAAATGGACTCACATGGCGTAACCGAACCATGTTTCGTTTTTATGACAATTTTTATTGATTTAGGAGTTTTATTTAGCCATTGTAACACTTGTTCATTTGTTTGTAATATCACTTTGTTTCAGTAAGAAAATTGCGCTACAGCGCCTCCAAAACTAACCAATCGGACCTTACATCAAATTCTAAAGGAAGAAATATTTATACACATAATTATATTCATAATTTAGTATACATGATTTATTTTATGATTATAACATCACATTGATAACTCAATCATTTACGGAACTCGTTGCTTGGGGTCGGAATATATCTGGTTTTATCTATGGTATTGTCATTTATCCTTCCACTATCATATGTAAAGCACGACGAAGGTCGAGCTTAACCCATATGTGTGCGTGATGAGTGAATAATTGTTTAACATCTGACATACCTCTCTTCTGCAAAGTGAACCACAAGTCGAAGATCATAGGATAGTTTAGCTAATATAATCATCAACATTAACATCCAACAAATAAATTCATGTATGTTTGAATAAACTTGATTCAGTAGAGTTTGTATAACTAAATAACAAAATATATACTCTCAGATATTAACAATATACTTTTAATACGATCAATGGAAACATTTACTTAATGATGTTAGAAGTGTTCCTAAGAATTATAAAAGTAAATACTGTCCTATGTTGTATCACTATAAAGACCAAGTGTTAAATTAAGGTTTTTCTATTCACATCAATGTATTAAGCAACATTAACCATGTTTATTTTTTAAAATATCAGTTTTCAAATAAAGGTGTCAAATAGTATTATTACCCTTTTCATCTCAGGTTACATCCAGCTGACATCATAGCGGACATTGACAGTTAATAAATGTTTCATAATGCTTAAAGTAGGTTTTAATTGTACCGTATATGTAAGAGACTGAAATAGGAAATGCACAATAAAATAATAAGAAATATTGCTTTAAGACGCTCCAATTATGTATAACCTATTTAATTCTCATTTTCGTATTTTTGAAAGATCAAACAACGCATTTTACAGTTATGTTACTGTTGTATTACATCATCCTTGTTTGTCATCTATCATCATCATCCCGACTAGATCCCAATGGCTGACTCCTTTTGGTCTTCAATTTCCTAAGATAATTGAATTTGTGAAAGAGGCTCAACCAGCTCAACATGTGCATAAACCCTAAGAAACAATGTTATTTATATCACAAATATGTTAAGAACGGGGTGAACTGCCGCCACGACACCTAAATCTGTATCTGTGTGTCACATGATTACAATCATTCCTGTCCTATCATAGGGAAAGGTCAAACAGAAATGAAGCATTTCTTTTATAATAAGTATTTGTAAATTGGCTTCTATTTCAATGAAGAGTACAGTAGGGTTACTATGCTGTAAGATATAGTTGTATATATTGAGGTTTGTGTAATGTAACATTTATTGTGCGTCTTTTATTCTGTAATACTTTTTACATTTTACACTCTCTTCTTATTTCATTAAGCATGTCTGTACCATGTGTAACGGGAGTAATGCACCTGTCAAATGCAACATTTGTTTGCTTAGTTGTTTTACATTATTTGATTTATACTTACATAAGCATATAATATTGTCTTGACGCCTTATTGTCAGTTTGAGATACAGCATTTCATTATGTATCTAAGGGATCCTTTAATTTGCTTCAACTAAATTAACATTTCAAACTGAAAGGTAACACTGCACACTTTTATACTGGATTTTTGTTTATATTTCAAAGCAATTTTATTTGCTCATACTGACAGACCGAAAGGGTAATGACCATATCACATGGTATTATATTTCAGTGGAATAAATCATAGGTCAGTTGAATATTTTCTAATGAACAGCTAGAATGAAAGGGTCATGTTGTTCCTGTCTAATTATATTATAAATACTATGTGTGATATATTTACATTTGCTTTACAATACCATTTTATCATGGTTCATTACCATCACTTTTAATCACAAAATATCTTTCACTAAGCACCAACTCAGAAATCACCAAAGAGTGATTTTCTGTGACCCTGTATCTTAACAACATTATCAAAATTATACATTATTTTGGGAAAATCTATTAGTCAGATTCCCCGCCAACATTGTATGACTTTTATGGGAAAAGATTAATATTTTTTATCACATATCATATAAGTTCCTTACTTTAAAAATATAATTATACATCTATATTTCTTTTCATTTGAGTATGCATAATTTATTTCATGCATGCTGTATCAGTATCATGACTCACTCATTGTTTTATTAAGGGTATTTTCGACCTGTTGGTTTATATAAGATATACATCATACATCAAGGCTATTTGGTGTCAAGCTAAAGCATAATGAAGGAGCAATGCGTCAACTATAAATCATTGACATGGATCTACGCTCTCTGTTTATGTCTCGATCTCGCTGATAAAGCATTATCATGATCAACCAACAAAAAATGAATACATTCTCTTGCGTCTCTTAATACTTAATGGTATATCTGTTTAGCACACCAATCAAAGGATATCTGTGTAATTTACCACCTTTTTTAGTTCATTCATCAGTTTTAACCACAATGGAAATATTTACTTACTAACGTGCGTTGCAAACTGACAGAAATAACCAACAGGGGACATAGCATCAACAAATGGCCAATGTATGTTTAGATAACATTCATTAACTTTATATTGCATCTGTTCTCATCCTGTTATTCGCGTTCAAGTCCCATTTATTCTGGTTAGTAGGCCAATGTGTACATATTATACACAGCATAATAATTACAGTAAACATTTGATAAATATCATGCACATTTATAATCACATTGATAGTTTTGTTTATTGATTTATTTTTACATCATCAACAATGAAGAGGATCCCTTAATCAAAATATTTTAGAATATGTTCATGAATCAGAAGCGCTTGCAAGTTTGCTCATTTCTACAAATTGTAGTCAAAGTTACTCGAGAAACTTTACTATATCAATTTAGTTAATACCTCTAATTTGCCATATCCCTATTACTCTCTACTGTTACCCCTATAAAATCACATCCTAGCCTTGGTAACATATGTAGCTTCTATGGAAGCCAGTAATTTGTTTGCTAATATATGAGGTCGCCATTGAAATGTATTGTGTGATAAAAACATATAATATTAGTTTAATAAGTACGTGTCTCTTATTTTGCCATTAGTATGGCTGAATCGAAAGAAGTCTGGATTCAGTAAGACAAGGATATAAATACGTGGCATCAATCAAGGGAATTAAAATCCTTGTCTAATACATTGTTGCAGGAGTAATTTTTATCTGCAAATCCTGAAATGTTTGATGAATCCGCCGTAAACATTGGGTTAAGAACACGTGGTGAGAACGTCTACTCCTGAGCAACAATATAGAATTGGTAAGGTACATACTAACAGCTCTGGTAGTGTACATGTATGTTTACAAATACCACTTGTCTTCAGTGCTTTTTTGTCACATATTGTTAAAAAGGAAGGTTCTGTGGGGTATTTTGTGGAAATTAAATGCGACGTGACATTCATGCATGACTTTATTTATGTATAGCAAATCTATCACATATATTGCTGCATTACCTAGACTACCTAGACTACCGTGATATCATATAAAGAGAATATTGACTTGTCTTCACTGGGAAACACAACATCGTATCAAGCAGTATACGAAAGTTAAGTATATCTAAACAAAAATGTAACCTTGTAAGGATGTTGATATATCACTGACATATCCGCGTCCAATTCGGTTTATTTATGTGTCTCACTTCATCCTCTAATACATTTCCTCAAAGAAATATGTGTTTGTTGTACCTAAGCTTGGTACACAAGGGCATTGGGAGTGATCTTCTAATGCTATCCTATATTCAAACGTGTTCGTGTTCGATGAAATCATCAACGTATTGATTTCTGCACTGCTCTGTAATATGTCTTCGATGAATTGGTTTTACATAAGAAATTATCAGCAATTAGCCTTTGTAATTGGGTGACTATTATAATTCAAATCGTGAGTTATGCTGACAGTTTACCATCAACATACACATCGACAATTCCTATGTTTGCAAGAAGAGTGATTTAATTATAATGAAGTCAATTTATACGGTCCATAAACCTCACATAAATAATCCTCAAATAACCCTGAATTATGTGGTAACTTGTACACGAAATGCATCTGAATGATTTGGTGAAAATTATAGAAATCAAACTTTAGCAGCATTACGTGCTGTTCGTCCGACTTCGATGACAAAGATCAATTTACTCACCCTTTGTTAAGTCAAAATGTAAGCAATATTCAATTACAGGTACAAAAGGCATATATGTGCACGTCTAGACAGGTACTTTCAAAATCCGGTATGGCTGACATTTTGGTCCCTATAAGTCATTAAGTCAATATTCATAAAATTTCTTTGACACACACTCCACACATATGACATGCATCTGACACTAATTCATAATGCGTGTCTATTTGAGATGGCAAATTATTCTTTTTTCTATTAAATATGACATTTCTTTCACGGTATAGAAGTGGCGTTCATCTATTTCAACATGTGCATACTTTTGTTAGGATATACACTAAATGTAAATACTGTAGTGCACTGCATCTATGCCAAGACTACAATATATGGTAGAGATTTGAGACTGTTTAATTCACATCAATGTATCAAACTACAACTAATAATTGTTTTATCAACCCTGTTTATTGTTTTAAATATAATAATAATTCATCAGTACCCATATTGTCGTTTTAGAAATATAGTAGTTGCACATCTGGCTTTTGTTTTATCATTTTGATTCAGTCTGTCAATTACACACAGTCGATGAAGCAGGACATTTTTGTCAAAGATTGTATAATTATTATAGATTAATATTATAATTATACACAATTTTGATGTTGGGTGTTATGACGGTTTTATAGTTCTCTGATCTTTGATAGAAATGATGGTATTTGAAAAATAGTCAAAGGCTTTTCACTCCAAAAACACAATAGTGTCCAATAGTGTCATTTAGTGGCCGGTAAACAAATATCTCTCTATTAAATTTTACCCTACAAAACTATCAAACTCACAAAATAGCACATTAGTTTGTAAATAAAAAATCAAAACTTTGCCCTTACTTAATCCTTTTTTTATTGATTTTATCCAGCTAATAATCAAAAAGAGATTGCATCAAATCACTTCGACATCTAATAACTTGTTGCATAGTTTTGTTCCTTTGATCAATCTCACAGTCAGGTAACTCAAGTTCTAGGACACACTTCTGGTTAACGCTTTATTCAACATGCACTAAGCTTTACAAGGAGCTGAGATGTACACATACAAATGTACATTATCGTGGTAATAATAACTTGGTAATAATGGTGTTGCGTATAAAGAGAAAATTGCATGGCGGCATTTTATTGTGAACACAATTTATTATTTCGAATGACAAAAACGATTCCCATTGCTTTACGGAACCGTGTACACTCATTCTTAACTTAATTTTCCGAAGAGAGAGCTGTTTTACTATTGGTGACATTATTTTTCAAATACATTTCATAAACTTGTTTGAGCCAAAAAACGTGCTACTGCCCCTTTAAATCAAATTATTAAGGAAAACATATATATACACATATATTCATATTTTAGTATACATGATTTATTTTATGTTTATACTATCACGATGATAACTCAATCATAAAAGGAACTCGGTGCTTGCGGTTGGAATATATCTGGTTTTATCTATGGGATTGTCAATTTTTCCACACAAAGCACAACAAATGTCAAGTTAAAGCACAAATGTGTGAGTGATGAATGAATAATTATAAAACATTTGACATACCTCTAACCTTAAAGGGAACAACAAGTCGAAGATCATAGGACAGTTTAGCTTAATATATAGTCATCATCATTAAAAGCTAACACATGACTTGATTAATGTTTGATTAAACTTGATTCAGTAGAGTGTGTGTAACTTAATAACATTTATACTTTAAAATATTAACAATATAATTTAAATATTAGTTTAACTGTATGTGATTACAAGTAGCACGATTAATGAAATATTTACTTAATGATGTTAGAGGTGCTTCTAGGATTTATTAAAGTAAATACTCTACTGTGTTGTGTCACTATAAAGACCAAATGATATGGAATAAATCAAGATTGTTCTATCCAAATCAATGTATTAAGTCATATTAATACTTTATTTTATCAACCATGTTTATTATGTAATGTCTTCAATTGTATTTAACCTTTTTCATATCAGGTTACATCCTTGGTGTCAACGGACGTCATAGCGGACATTACATTTAATAAATGTTTGGTTATGTTTAATATAGGTTTTGATTATACCTTATATGTAAGAGACAAAAGTAGGAAATGTACAATAAGATGAGGTGAGTTGGGGTTTAACGAGTATTTCACTTATATCGCAGCCGCTAGTATTATGGCAGGGAGTAAGCCTGCAACGCCATGTGGCTATGCTTTGTGGTGAAACCTGCGAGTGTAGCATTGCACCCAAACCTTACTGCGTGTAGAACAGTTCTCTACTGCAGACGAAGTTGCCGTGCCCCTGGCGGGATTCGAACCCAGGACCTCTTGATCCGAAGCCGAACGCGCTAACCACTGCGCTATCCCCAATTTCCCAAGATAATTGAATTTGTGAAAACGGTTCAAACAGCTAAACATGGCCATGAAACCCCAGAAACAATGTTATTTATGTCACAAATCTGTTAAGAACAGAGTGCAACGAAGATACTAAAATCGTGATCTGTGTGTAGGATATTTCAGATATCAGATATCATTTCAGATGATTACAATCATTCCGGTCCTATCACAGGAACAGAAACAGAAATGAAGCAGCTTTTTTATAATTTGTATTTGTAAATTGGATTCTATTTCAATGAAAAAAATGTGTGAAACATCCTGCTCCTTCAGTGTATTTGTATGTTGTAAAACAAACACCCGGATGTAACATGATGTGGGTGAAAATGGTTATATCACATAACCTGTTATGCTATGCCCACGTTCTCCACGTTTGGACCAAAGTGGCACGAAGGTGATAGAACTTGGTCAACGGTGAAAAAAAAGTTTTTTTTGCAAAACACGGTGGTCACAAAACGTTTCAAACCAGATATGTGGCAATGAGAATTAGAACGGAGGGAATGTAACAAAACGTAAACCCTTTTGAAATGTAACACGCCTAACAGGCTTCCTTGGTGAAACGTACAACAGAACGGTGTTGACGTGACCAGGTGTTTAATTAATTTTCCACTATTCAAAACCGCTGATCGATTGTCTGTCACATTAGTTCGTAACAAATATTGTAGTTGCATGACAATACTAATACAGTAACACTACTTTATCTAATATGTTTAATTTTAAAGATTTGTTATAGAATTTGATGATATATAGTAAAATATTTTACTTTACATTTCCACAAATAAAGTAAATGAAATGCTAAAGGTGTTACTTGGTTATTTTAGTCGTAGTAATATGAAGTAGCAATTACTTGTAAGAAACTAATTTTAAGAAATCACTTCATAACTAATAATAATAATAATAATAATGATAATAATAATAACAATAATAACACTTTATTGTCCTCATTACAATGAATTAAAAAAATCGATTTGTGCCAGCGGCATCCGGCAGCCACAGTGCAGCGCCAGTTCAAACGTTGTTCTATCCTTATGATGCTGAGCGCCAAGCAACAACTCCCATCTTTTAACGTCTTTTGGTATGACGTGGCGGGGAATAGAACCCAGACCTGCCGGGTGACGAGCTGACGCTCTACCAACTGAGCACTAACCCCGATCACGTGGTATGATGTGCTAAGACCCGGACAACAAACGTGCTCCTACTACGTTTTTCCTTACCAAATAGTAATAAACCTTATTAGGATTTTATGAACTGAGGAGAACTGGAGTAGATTGTGATATACAGGCGAAAACTTGAGGGAACTGGATAGAACTTGAAAGAACCTGAGAGAACGTGATGACATCCGTGGTAGAACTTGACCTGATCCATCCATTACCGTAGTGGACCTTAGCTTTATTATCACACGATACAATACTACTTATGACTTGATAACTGTGGTTGAATTTTAGTTAAACTATCTTTCCTTAATGACGACAGGGGTAAGAAATGCAATTTTCACCAACATGACCCCTACCCTATTTAAAATGGTGTAAGTGTGTGCAGAATCAGGCACATTTATTAATTTTCACATTTTATGTATCGATGGACAGTCCTGTGTCATTAAAAATAATTTTTGAAGAAATGTTAATTTTTTTTTAATATTAAAAAAACCATGAAGAAGTATCATTTGACTGCCGATTAAACACCTGTACTTTTCAATTTTAAATTATGAGACGAAAACTTGAGATATTTGCAATTCAAAATCATACATGTGATGAGTTCATCAGAATAAAGTACTTTCATTGGCCTGACAGTTTATGTAGCAGGAAAAAGTTGATATCATAATGTACTTTTGTGATGCGTAATTTTGATTCTAGTTCCGTTGGCTCGTTTTTTCTATGATTAGTTATGTTTAATGAAATTGGTTCCTGTTAACAATACATAATGGTACATCTGTTAACATTTTGGCCCTTGGCCTCATAACAAATACACTCCACTGACTTTGACTATGACTGTGATTCATAAAGAATCAGCAAAGGTAAATTCTGTTAATTATACATCCAATTTGATTAGTTTTGCTGAGGAAATTAACCCATCCCGAACAGAGATCAAATCGTTTTTCGGGGAAGGACTGACAGATGGAATAAACCATAGGTAAGTTGATTATTTTCTAATGAACAGCTAGAATAATGGGGTCGTTTTCTTTATTGTTCCTGTCTTATTATATTATAAAAAATATGTGTTATATTTTTACAATTTCTTTATAATAACATTTTATCATAATTCGTTTACAGTCACATTTAATCACACGTAATCTTTTACTAAGCACCGAAACAAGAAATCATTGAATTTCAAAGTGAGTGTTTTCTGTGACCTTGTATCTTTTTGACCATATCAATTTCTTGCATTATTGTGGGTAAATTGATTAGTCAGATTCCCTGACAAATTGTGTTACCTTTATGGGAACAGATTCATATTTTTGATCACTTATCAAATAAGTTCCTTACTTTATTAGATATACATTAATATGTCGGTATGAATAATTTATTTCTTGCATATTGTATCGGTATCATTGCTCACTCATTGTTTTATTATGGGTATTGTCGACCTTCTGGTCCATATTAGATGTACATCACAACGAACGAGACTATTTGGCGTCACGCTAAAGCATAATGAAGGAGTAATGCGTCAACTATAAATCATTTGACATAGATTAATTCTCAAAGACTAATATATCCTAGATTTGTCTTGATCTCGCTGATAGATATTAACATGATCGACCAACAAAAACTAACTGCATTCTCCTGCGTCTCTTAATACTTGATGGTATATATGTTTAGCACATCAATCATAGGATATATCTGGAATTCTCCAACCTTTTTATAGTTAATTCATCTATTTAAACCACAATTGAAATATTTACCAACTAACGTGCGTTGCAAACGGATACAAACATCCAACAGGGGACATAGCATCAACCAAATGGCCAATTTATGTTTAGATAACAGTCATTAAATTAATATTGCATCTGTTCTTGTCCTTTTATTCGCTTTCAAGTCCCATCTATTCTGGGTAGTAGGCCAAGATGTACACACTGTTCACAGCATAATACTTAAAGTATACACTTATTGACAAAAGTTTTTAAAAATAGCACCATGTACACTGAAGATGATCCCTTAATCAAACGCTTTTAGTCAATATAACATTAAGAGCTCGAGTATGTTCATGAATAAAAATCGTTAGCAAGTTTGCTCATTTTGACAAAATTGTAGTCAAAGTGACTCATCAAACTTTATTATATCAATTTAGTTGATACCTCCAATTTGCCATACCCCTTTTACTCTATACTCTTACCCCTATTAACACAAGACAAAAAGTGTTGGAATCCGCTTGCCGAATTCTTCCAGATTCTCCCAAACATTTGCGGCAAGCAGATTCCAAGACTTTTTGTCCTGTGTTAAGCAGATCCTAGCCTTGGATACATATGTAGCTTCTATGGAAGCCAGTAATTTGTTTGCTAATGAATGGGGTCGCCATTGAAATGTATTGTGTAATTAAAACATATAATATCAGTTTAATAAGTATTTGTCTCTTATTTTGCCATGAGTATCACTGAATCTATAGAAACTTGGATTCAGTAAGACACAGATATAAAGACGTGGCATCGATCAAGGAAATTAAAATCCTTATCTAATACATTATTTCAGGAGTAATTATTATCTACATATCCTGAAAGAACATAAACATGTTGATGAGTCGGCCGTATAACATTGATAAGAACACGTGTAGAGAACGTCTACTCTTGAGCAACAATGAAGAACTGGTAAGGTACACAATAACAGCTCTGGAAGTGTACATCTTTACCAATATCACTGTCCTTCAATGATTTATCTAAAATGGCAAAGGCAAAGGCCATAGCTTCTTTAGGTCATACATTGTTAAAGGGAATGTTCTGTCGGGTACTTTTTTATGGAAATGAAATTCGACGTGACATTCATGCAAGACTTAACTTAAATAGTACATCATATACTGCAGCATTTATCACTCACCAGCATTCAGTTAGTTGCTTGCTCTCTTTAGTCTTTTGGTTAGGGTTGATAAGTGTTATTATATGTTGATGGCTACATTAAACGTAATCTTGAATCATAATCTCAGCGACTAATGATACTAATGTCGGCAACAAGCAAATCTGAGAACTGTTTGTGTAAGATAATGATCAGAATCCAATGAACAGTTCTTGTCCCGCTGACAAGCTTAAGATTTTGAAGGAAAAAAAATAAAATGTCAAGGTCACCAAACTTGTATCAGTCCTTTGTCTTCCCTAGGAAGTGTTTTATGAAGATGAAGATATTATGAGATTCCAGTGACAGTTCACATGGCAAGAAATTCATATTTCCACTGTGACCAAGGTCACCAAAATCTAATCAGTCGTTTGTCTTCCCTTTGTATGTGTAAGATTTGAAAGAATCCAGTCAACGTTCTTGAGATATCCCACTGACAAGCTTAACATGCACATTCACATGCCATAATAAGTTCCACTGTTACCTTGAGTATAATGTGAAGGTCACTTTAATGACTTCCTCCTAAGGTGAAGCTATGTGTATAACATGAAGATAATCTTATCGGTTCTTGAGATATTCTGCTGACAAGCTTAACATGAATGTTGACATGCCAGAAATTCCCATTTCCTATTGTGAGTTGAGGTGAGGTGAGTTGGGGTTTAACGCCGCTTTCAAGAGTATTTCACTTATATCGCGGCTGATAGTATTATGGCAGGGAGAAAGCCCGCAACGCCATGTGGTAATGCATTGCAGTGAAACCTGCGAACATCGGCTGGAACTAGCGAACCATGGTTGGTACTACACTGACCATGCGAATAATGTAAATGTCTTCTATAGGAGAAGATTCATGAATGATATGAAGAGAAATCAGTGAACGGTTCTTGAGATATCCCGCTGACACGGGTCAAATGGAAAATTCTCGTTATGCTGTCGAATACTATACCCCCACCCTCCTCGACAAAAGTATGCATAATGTTAAGAGAATGTTAAGTGGTTACACCAGAAAAGCTGAAACTGACGTATTACATATAATTACATCCACTGACCACCATCTGTACACAAATGATGTTCTGTATGAGTCAATTGTTGTGTGGTCAGACACAGATTTAGGTAGACTAATCTACACGGGTTTCACTGTGTGGAAATAAGTCTTCTAGAAATTGCTTTCACTTCAAAATTGTCAGCTTCAGCAGTGATGTGGGTTGGCTATTATGTGATCTAGATTCGACTAGGGTCAATTGCATCCTCATCTTATGCGCTATTTAGCTGATAATTAACCAAACAACCGTACTACCAACCAAACTTACTGCCAAGGTCTGTACTACCAACCAAACTTACTGCCTGTAAATGTGTCTGTAAAAAAAGGTCTGTAAATGTCAATAACAAATAAAGATATGATTTGCATATTTAAATATACACTTGCTGTGATACTCATGTGTAATTTTATACCCCTTTTGGTTGAATTTGCACTTGTATCCAAAAAAAACTTATATTATGATGACTGTTTTAACATATCTTGCAGGAATTCATACCATCGTGCGTCAAATGTGAATGTCAAGGCGAATTATTGTTTTTCTGGTATATCCCTTCTACATATTCTGAATAGTCAGGGGTACAATAGTATTCTCGTAATTATAGGTTTTCTTATGGTTTTATTTCAAGCGGCAGCCACTGTGGGCTGCTACTTTATGTATTGTGTTGTTCTGATAATCCTGAAATATCAAGCAGGGAACCACTATATTTGGGCTGACACGAGCGGTATGTACCCAGTGTTCTTGGTGAAGAGCACAGACTCTACCAGCTGAGTTAGATTTGAGCGATAAACCTTTAATTACAAGATCACAACAATTACATGCACTGCACTTAACGTTCCTTCATCTACTTAACGTGACCAATTACACCTGACTTTCCTCTATGCTGTATACAAGTTTATGTCTCTTGAAGAAGACAGTTTATCCGTGTACATGTACGCTATTGGCTATCTCTCTGTGTTATAGGCGCTACAGCGTATTGATTGTTCTCAAATTTTCCATGTAAGTTCAAACACTATATTGTTACTTTAGATGGGAAAACAACATATTACAATACCAGATAAGCTGCATCCATAGTAAACGTATAAATCAACAATTTTGTGGAACTCTTCACTGTGAGAGGTAGATTTGTAGGTCTCATGAGTTCCGACACAACGACGATTAACCATTCCATCAATATGCCATGTTTAAAGTTTTACTCTCAGTGTGTAGGTATTGCTGTATCAGTCATACAACTTAAACTACCTTTAAGCGGGCATTTTAATGTGAACACCTTAAAGTGAGGGCTCGGAGAGAAGAGAACTGCAATGGCTTATCTGAACCATGAACCATGAAATATTTACTGCACGGCCTGAACTAAAGTTGTTAATAGATTCAGTGAACATAAATATGCTATTAAGTAATGCTCAGCATTTTCTTACTCATCATACATAATGAGTTTTAAAACAGTAAATTCTGCATGTTTCACAGTTTACTTATTTTTCTGTGAATGTCTTGTTTATTCCTAAGGGATACATTAATGAACATATTTCGTTGTCAGCTTAATAACAACTCTGGATAGGCTCTCAAACTAAAAAGTTCAATGACAAGGCAGTTATCATTGGAATCAACACGTATGTTATATATGCACACTTTGATGACTAAGAACATGTACGGCATGTCCACATCATCAACCATTTGTCATTGAAGAAATATCATTGCTGCACTCGTATGAATTGAAATTAATCAGTACAGGTATACGCCAAGTATAAGTTCATGTCATAATTCTGTCAAATGCGTTGCATGTGACTTAGGCGAGTGTCAAATGAATTTGATAAATACTTGCTTTGTAACTTACATGGGCCAAATGTCATCTGTTATGGACATGAAAGTACCTTTGAAGATGATAGTTCATATCAATATGATTTAAGTGCCTGTATTTTTACATCTTAAAAAATACCAAAGAAAGGTCAGTACAATGGTCTTAGCAAATGACATAGGCAGATGAGTCATTATTGCTTAAGTATTTTCATTTGTTAAACCTTACGAACTCACGCACATACATTTCTTGTAGGGGTTTGAAAGATCATCAATCATGCTTTTTAGCTCATCTGGTCTGAAATGCTTATGGCATGGTGTCCGGCGTCAGTCCGTCCATCCGTCCGTCCATCTGTCAACTTTTCGCATGTTCGTCTTCTTCTCCAGAACCAATTGGTCTAGGGAGCTGACATTGTGTGTACAGACTCCTTGGCCAATGGGGATTCTACGTTGTAAAATTGGTGACCCTGTGATCCTAAAGAGGGTTACAGGGGTCACGACTTTAAAAGCATCTTCTTCTCCAGTGCCAAAAGTCAAGAGAGCGGAAAAGTTGTGTAAAGACTCCGTGGCCAATTGGGATTCTAAATTGTAGGGGGTCATGACCGAAATCTCTTTTTCCATCTTCTTCTAAAGCATGAAAAGTTCTAGAAAGCTGAAATGTGTGAATGACTTTACTTGTTATAAGGCCTCGGAAACAGCAAAGGTTTCCGAATGCATTAAAGGGAGTTCATTCTATTCTGTAGACGTTTTGCGTTTGCGTTTTGCAATCGATGTTAGCATTCAGGATAATTTCTGAAATATTTTCAAAATTGACCTCGGTATAACAGCGTGGAGTTTGGAAATAAAGTTTTTGGTAAGTGTAGTCTGCATTCCGACAGTTTTCGGATGATATGCTTTCCGGTTTTAAGAACTATCCGGTTTTAACTATTTTTTAGATATATTCAAGAACGTTTCGGACATGCCAAGTTGTTGAATGATAGATTTGTACAACTGCATTGGGTACTTTCCCAGTTACGGGTCTCATTTAGATCGCTTTTAAATTTATAATCGAAACTATTTAGTTTGTGCCATTTCAATCATAACAAAAGTTAATTTTGAAAACATCTTCGTGCATGCAGGTATTTGTAGAATCATCGCATTTTTACTTTCGTTGCTTGGCAACGTGTATTCTTGCGCAAAAGTCGAAGTAAACAGAGCACTGTATAACCACATTATACCGTCTCTGATTTTTAACAATAGCCAATCAGATACGACTATTTCTCAAAGTTATTGTAGAATTCATTATAATAACAAGACTTGTTTGAATAAATGACACATGAAAGTAAGTGATATAACTTTTAAGAGACTGTTCATATTCTTATGAAGAGGCGAGAGTAAATGATGATTTAAATAGATCACGTGCTATATTTTATGAATATGATCAGTGCTGATATTTATTTGTAATAAAAATAACCTAAGCTTTATGTAATAAAACATAACATTTTTGTCATCACTACATTTGTTACATGCGGTATCTATGAGACAAAGTATTACACTTCGTTACTTCTATGTTTTTGTTAGCTGTATGGCTTTCCTAATTTATATCCTCTGTATAACCAAGAACAGGAATTGACGTCACTTATGTAATATAACTGCATCTTGTCAGTTTCACACTTGCCTTGTAAACTCAATGGAAATAATGGACAGGTCTTCAATTTCCTAGGATAATTGCATTAGTGAAACCAGCTGAACCAGGCGATAAAACCTAATAAACGATGCTATTTATGTCAAAAACCTCCATTGAACCAAGTGAACCACCATCAAAGACACCTAAATCTTGAACTGGATATACTGGGATACCATGATGGCAGATGATTAGTATCAATTCCATCCATTTATTGGGAAACCAGAAATAAAGGGGCTTTAAAACAACTTGGATTTGCAAATGTCATGCTATTTACATAAACCTTACTGTTGACTCACGTAGGATGTGGGATAAACATGTATACATGTAACTTCTGGCAATGCAAACTTTTGTTGAGAGGTTTATAGATATTTTGTTGAATGATTTATTAACATCCTTTTTAATTTTGAGTTTTCAAATGATTCACACTATTGTCAGCTTGCAGGTCTCTTGAGTCTTGAATTGTTATACAACTTATACACATAACAGGAAAGGGTCTCTACTTCCTGATACTTTTATAGAATTCTAAATTTTATTTGTTGTGATAATAGAAACAAATACAAGATGACATTACATAAAAAACGGAAAATCCCAAAAGGGTTTTATCTCATTGCCAGAATTTCACCGTGAATTGATGGTGATGGCTAAATGTTTGACACAATGCATCATGAATTTTTCGGTTGATTTTTTCAATTAAAAGTGAAATTGTAAAGTACAGTTAATAAAACTCATTTTATAACAACCTTTGTGTTATTTTTCAGTGGTATTATTGCGAAAAGACAAGCAACCTATACCGACAATCGAAATTATCGATATAATTTATAAAGACATGATTGGTTTGGAAATTTTAAATGTACACATAGCTATAATATTTTTCATCGGGACATACTCTTAACCCATTAATGCAATTTATCAAATCCTTGAAGGTATAATGACACATCTACCACTTTACTTTATAGTCCGTTGATACTTGACCCAGTTGTCCCAGCTCACGCTTCCATTATGACGTCATAATTTACATGCTTAACACCTTGGTCTGGTATGAAGTGTCTGTAGTGTCTGTATTATAAGATCTAAACCTTTGTGACTCTTACAGTTTAACTGAATAACTTTGAGATCTAGCGCTCACAAATTGGTGAATTAATTATCATCTCGTTCTTCATTGATGTACTACATATATGTACTGATATAAAACCAAGCATGCGAGGATTTCAAATGTTCACTTCTGTTAGTCAAAAATCAGTTCCATGCACGCAGATCATTTCAATGATAGATGAAGGAAGAAATAAAACATATGGCGATATAAATCACCTTCAACATGCACTGAAGCATTATTTATAACTCAAAATATAAAGTGTGCAATCAGTGGTCATAAAATGTTACCATGTGTAATCTTCCTGTCTGGTAATCGTGTAAAATGCTGAACTAAGATTTCATTATTGATTGACATATCAACTCTATCAGTCAATACCTTCTTATGATATCAAGATCAATATGTCTTTGTCATCTGGAGTGAATGCACCATTAAGCTACATTTACGAAAGCAGATACATTTTATTGTAAACGACTATTTGTCTTAGCAAAACAAAAATCCAAAATTGCAATATTATAAATTTTATTATTTAAGTAAATCAGCAGATAATGAATGATTAATGTCTTAATGTCCTAACATTTGGACAATAAAAACATATGTGTTTCTTACATGAACCTATTGAAGGCAATATATTTGTAAATGCAATAGTCATTACCCAACAAGACACAAGTTCACAAACTGACACATGCTAATATGCTCATTCAAAATAGACAGTGTTCACAACAAGGTATACATATTACATACATCGACCTATTAAGAGTGTGAATATAACATTTTGTTGGTTAACTGGGACCTGACTTTCAATTGATGATTCAGAATTTAGTAACTTTTTGCAGAAGGACCCTGTATACATGTACGTAGATAACAGCTAGAATATAATACTAAATATTCCTTCTTACTTCTTACACTAATATGACACAAATCGGAGTCATAATGAGTGAAAAGCATGAGGTAGGTTGATTTGTTTACATTATCTCTATAAATAAAAATGAGTCAATTATCATGAGCGTTACTGCCTTCAAATATCCAGTCTGGGTGACAATGTATGTCGAGACAGGACGACGTATAAATCCATCTAACACACCATGGAACTGGATATTACGGAAATGTCAACGAATCTAACACAACTTTTCATTTCTAATAAAATAAAGTGTAAATTAATTAGAAACTTGTTTCTATGCATGTTAAATGTATGACACCAATGGCACATTTGTAGGATGAATAAGAACACAATAAATGATTTCGATCATATAGAGCAAGTGCATATGTTCTTTTACTTGTCATAATTTCTTATTTAAGGATATTGATGATACAAAAGTGGGAAAAAGCAACCTTGGCAACTGAGTAATTTATCAGTCATCCGTGCCAACTCAACAAATGCATTCACCGATCTAACTTTTAAGTTTGTAAGATTCTATACTTTCATACCTAACCATTTTGCAATATATAAAACCCTGACGAATCACGACATTTTATTTCTGAATTTAATAATACATCTCCATGATGACATCATTTCGAATGCTTCTTTTAGCAATATTGACTTACGTTCATGGTATATCGGTGACAGTTGCATGCATTGGGGAAAGAGTATAGTATTAATTAGTGTGGTGTATAAGTTTGAGAAATAAATAACTGTACTCTTTTACTACACACACGGTATTAGTGTTTCAAATATCCTATAATCATATACTTCATGCAATATATCAACAAATTGTTATGTTGAGTAAGACTTCGATTGTGGGACTGGCTCCCATGGTAACTGGTCTATTAGGTTCTACAACTGGAATGATTGCCTTGTCGTCAACTAAAATCATGTATAATTGTTCTTAGTAGTAAACAGTCATTTGTTTAATCATGTTGTATTGTTGAAAGGTAATTCCTGAATCTGCATGTTCTGCAATATAAATCTGCTGAACTATGTATTGTACTCGAAATCGGCCAGTGTAATTCTTGGCAATCTGTCAGGTTGTTGATGGCTAAAGTTCATTCAGACCAATGATTCTGAAAAAAAACCTATCTTCGTAGGTTGTCCATACACATGCTAAGGAGGAACAGAGGAACTGTTGGTCGGCAGACGGTCAGGCCAATGGCTGTATGCCATGATGCCATGATATTACATTGCAGTGAAAAGGTAAACTTTTCAAATAAACAACTTGAAAAGATTACATCATTTATTGTAGCTAATAAGATTATAATAGATGATAGGTGCTATATATGTACATGTTCAGTTTCAATTCATTTCATTAAACATTTTGTCACACAGTCACATTCAATCACAGGTTGTCTTCCACGGAGCCCCAAATGAGACAGCAGTTAATTTCAAAGTTAGTATTATATGTGATCCTGTACCTTTATGATATTTTCAATGTATTGCAATGTTATGGGAAAATTGATTAGTCAGGTTGCCCTGAACAACTTCTTTTAACTTTATGAGAGAAGATTCATCTTTTTGTCATGTAAGTTTCTTCAATTATTAGATTTGTATTTCTTTTCGTTTGAGTATCTGTCCATGCATAATGCATCGCTATAATGACTCAGTCATGGTTTATTAAGGGTCATATCGACCTTTTGCCAATATTGGATATACATCGTCAAGCTAAACCATAACGAGGGAGTGCTGCTTTAATTATACAACAGCAAACAAGTGTTACGAGTTATTGAGAGTGACTTGAGTAGCTATTTAACATAAATCAGAGTGCTCTCCCCTGACTTCATGTATGGTGGCTCACATGAATACACGTTGTGTTGAACAATCTCTAGTGTTCTATTTGATTACCCCGGATCCATAAAGAAATTTGGCGTCAGAAGTCTTAACTCAACAATGTCATTGAATGTGGAGGTATCTCAAATATTAACTTTTGAACTAAGAATATTGAATTAGTGTGACACTTGCTTCATTTTCCCATCCTCCCACCATTATGTCTCTCTAAACTAAGGTTTCTAAACATTTATCATCACAAACAGACATTATCGAGCTCTATAAGAACTCTTGTTTCTTGTATACAAGACTTTATTGTCTGAAAGACTCGCCTGCAAACTCTATGAGAACTGCTGTAAAGTCTTCCCACAACTCTAAAGTTTGAAAGGACAGTGTTTTTCAACGCCATAATTGATTGACTAGGAATGTACCATGAACAATACACCAGCATTCACCGTACTGACTCCAAACATTTTTAAAAAATCTAAAGAGAACATCGACGCATATCATACGCAACTACGATATTATGCTCAGTCATCTCCGTTCAAGAATGTCATAATGAACTTCATCCGTGACCGAATTGTATGCGGTGTCAAGGACAATACTGTAAGAAGAAACTATTACAGGAATTATTTCTGTCTCTGGCAAAGTGTATTGATATTCCGTGACATGTCTGCAAAAGCAGAAATTCATTTTTACACAAAAGCATTCCAAGAAATTCATTTTGCACAAAAACATTCCAAAAACAGAAATCATTGAAACCTAAACCAGAAACACTCGACTGCAATTATTGCTGTTACAACCATGCTCGTGAAAGGAATAGGTTAGTATTACTCTCAATCATATACTTAACATGTTACGACATAAGAATCCCCTGGTACCAATTCCATCAACAGTATTCCGGTCAAGCTTAACATTCTCCCAATTAGAATGAACGAACAACTTATTTTTGTTTTATCATTTTCAAAACATCAGAAATGTTCACTTAAGTGTCTGTAAATCATGAGGATGTTTAAATTGGATATATGTTACCTATGTACAAAGATGACTTTAGAGTGTATCAACTGAAAACAATTATCAACTAAAAAAGAAAAGTGATCACCAGGTATGAAAGAGCGCACATTTTATAGTCTAAACTGCATATTTCCATCATATTAAGATCATCCTGTAAACCAGGTAATCCTATCCCTTCCCGTGTTTTGTCTGTCGCGTTTAAACATGATATATGCCATTTCTATACAGATATTATATATGATATAAAGAAGTGCTTAGTTATAAACGACTGTCATAAACGTGTGAAAAAAATAATTGCATTGATCACGGATGCGTTACAAATTAAATTGAATAACTTTGCATGGTCGCTTTACGTTCTTCTAGCATGCGTGTTAAAATGTAATTAATGTGCTTCAAAGGCCAACGTTCCTTGTTGTCAGTGACATCAACTGAGGTCCTTTGAGGGATTAAACGGATAATTTCCAGGTCGATGCTGTTCATATTTGACGCTAGAAAGCTTAACAGGTCCCTAAGCTGTTTTATCTTTGATAACATCAAGGAATTTGTTTCCTTAATGAAATGCTGTAACACTAGACATTCATGCATGTGATTTCTTCACGATAGGGATCAATAAGCGTATAGCTGATGAGCTGAGCAACATCTCGTTGACATAACCCAGTGATTCAAAGTTCATAGAGGGCTGGCGTCTTCTATAGGTTTTGATATGCAACTGGTGCATGTGTTTATTACATTAGATTATACATGATCATAGTTTAGCAATGAAATATACCTAAACTATACAGTAATAAAAGCCATAATGTACTTTTAATTTACTCACTCATACAAATATCAAGTATAGTTCTTAGCATCATCACCGGGGATGTAGCTCAGTTGGTAGAGCGTCCGGAAGGTCGGGGTTCGATTCCCGGCCGCGTCATACCAAACGACGTTTGAAGATGGCAGTTGTTGCTTCCTTGCTTGGCGCTCAGCATTATAAGGATAGAACAACGCTTGAACTGGCGCTGCACTGTGGCTGCCGGGCGCCAGGGCACAACATGAATTTCCAATTTACTTTGTATTGAGGACAATAAAGTGTTATTTATCTTTTTATTTATTTATTTATTTTATCATCACTTATCAGCCTTGTCTTTCCTATACAAATATTTATATGTGAACTTTAAAGTCCCAACATCATGATGCATAAATAGTGTCGTGTGTGATGACCTATGTCTTATAATGACGTACACGTTCAAGCATGCTCAATTGCGTTACTGAATACTTAATATCCGTATTCTGTCTGAAGAAGGGTTCCCTACACTAGTACTTCATACCAACTTTTATTTAACCTTAAAGCACAATAACTGAATGATAATTTTTCATTTTGACCTATTGTAATAACAGAAGGCAACCAGAATTTAGAGTGTTATTCGCTATTCGTCATTCAAATGACAAATAGCAAGTTTCTTTGTTATTCGTCTTTCATACTGTAGTGAAAAATGAGTTTTATGAAACATGATACTATGCTTTCTGCTTTCAATTGCCTTGACTGCATTGGAGAAGAACGGTCATTAAAGCTGCAGTAGTGTTAGACATCATTCAGACTGATAGGTATCCACATTCCACCTGTTTGCAAGCACATTTGTCAACGTTAATTCAACAGAACCTGAATTATTCAAACTTAAGTAAAATATCTTCAATATTCAGACAACGACGTTGGCAGTGCGTATCTGGTGTCTATTCGTAGGTCTACAACGTAGTATGTACATATAACTGCTCTGCAATTATTAACCAGTGTTGTGTATCTGTGTATGAATGACCGTTATTATATCCAATAGGGGTACACTATTACTTGATATGCCCCTTTATTGTTAAAAAGTAACAAGAATAATCTTTATTCAAATTATTTTGTTTTTGTATTCATGGATTTTATTTGACAGGAGTATGTGATGGTGTGAATGCATTATTCATTCCAGTGATAACTGTGACTGAGTACCGCAATAATTTAAATTGAAATACATGTATTTTCTCGAATTGCCATTTATCATCATTTACCATTGGATTATGATTCATCATTAAATGTCCCATCGGATGTTCATAATAATGTTAATGCGATGTGACAATAAACTTGTATGAATCATATATTTAGGTATAACATTGTATCAGCTTGATCATACCAAGATTGACTCATCATTAATTTCGATTAATAATTCACCAGAAGTATCGGATCACAGAGAATTGATATTCTGCAGGTACAATGTATTTATCGAAAGTGATTGATGTTGTAACTTTTGTTTGTACTGTTGCTATTGTTGTGTAAATTCCGTTATATATATATAATACATAACTATTACGATACAATAATTCAACTTATTAACATGATCACAACTTTTACAGTGCTTGTCAAAACTATTTTCACCTTACGCCTGGTAAGTTTGAGTGATAGAGAGATGAAGTTACCGAATTATTCACTGTCACTGTCCGGGGTTCCTTGTCATGTTTCCTGATCTAGCAGATACGTTAGTTTGGTTTAAATGTTCAATCTTTCTCGTCAGGTTAAAGAATGATCAATTATATTCAAGGAATGTTATTCACATTTGGTACAATACAACCATGATCAATTTCCTAAAAGTAAATTCTGTTCTTCCACAAAAAGCCGTAACATGTTTCAAATCTACCATTTGTATGTATATTCCTCGGTATATGGCACTTCAATTCACCGATTAGATTGTTATATGGGTGTTTTAACTACTATGTGGTTGTCTCAGTCACTTTTTATTCCAGTGCATTTAGGCACAAATGTCTGACATAAACGATTACTTAATATTTTTCCTGACCTGTTTAGAGATAAGGGGTTGACGGATGATGACGTCATCATTGCGACGTCTCTGTATATATCCTTATACCGCTATCAAGCACAATGATATTCACTGGCAGGTCAATGCTAAAGTTCATCATCCACACAAACATTGTAATCTCATCATGTTTCTTGGTTGCATTAGGACTATTCATTAATATGTAAGTGTTTCTATGAATCATTTGCAAAATGTTAATTTTCCAAATTTCAATTTCAGAACATAATATATTTGTAAAGCTATGAAGAGGATTGTGAAGTTTAAATATTAATATCTGATACTTATCAAGCTTCAAAGTAGTATAAGCTTATACCTAGTAATTAACTTCTGCATTTTGCTATATCTCAGTGGGGGATTAATCTGTGACTATTGCCAAATAAATACATACACGGTCCCTATGTTACACTACAATCCTTTGTGTGTCATGAACAATTTGAGTTTAAATCGTGTTCTAAGGCCTGATTTAAGAACAACACTTACTTATGCATCCCATTTAACCAAATGTCTCTGAATGAGAGTAAAGTGGCATTTTCAATTCCCCTGAGATAACACTGAGAGTTGCTAATGGTAAAATCAACAGTAAACAATTCAATAAGAGGATTCCCTTCTTATTGCATCGAATATTTACACGAGTATGGATATTATAATATGATGTTGATCAATTTAGGAATGAAGGTAGTGAAGTCGATTATTCATTTATTTTATTGTGATTCATTCTGATTATAAAAGTGTATTATTGAGGAGGATATTGGTATCATTGGTATTTTGTGAACTTTTAGGATTTAACTATCAATAAACTCATAACAATTATATTTCAAACGACCTATTTCGTGTTCATCTACCTTCTGATGAGTGTTAGTTAATATATTTTAGGAGCTGAATTGCAAATTTATAATAAGTGCAACTGTACAAATCAAACGATTTAATTCACACATATAAACATTTGGAATATGTGAAAATTAATGATGACCCAACCTGAACATAGATTCAAGTAAATGAAGACGTAAAAGCCTTGTGTTATAGCTTCATCATGAGGCAACAGAACCATTCACTGGAAGGAAGTGTTTATTTGGCTTAAGATCAATTGCAATATGATATCTAAAAGTGTTCGTTCAGTTTACAAATCGGTATTTAATTTGCTCCATAGTTTTGATATTGAGAGGGCTGTATGGAGTCTACTAGACTGTTGATATTTTAAAACATTAGTTATAGGTGGTAACACTGCTTGCTATTTTAATATCAATTGTGAATGCCCTCGTGAATATTGATATGCTTGTCAAAACATATTGTTAAAGTCATCTTGAGAAATGATTGGAGTCCAGCTATTCCATTATACAAATTGGATGTGGGCTCAGTACGTTATTGTCAGCATCCGAGTTTGTGCTTTCCATCACAAAGCTAGAGTGTATTACATTTAATCCTACTGCAGTATTGCATATAATGTTTTGATTATTTAACATAAATATTCTAACAAATGATATTACTTTACTGATTCTTTTATGAAGATACTTTAACAATATATTTATCAGATTTGACATTTCAGCCACGAGACTGAAATCAAAATCAAAGATACTTGATATGAGGATGTCTAAGAATGGTAAAAGTAATTCTAATATCCTTAACCTCATTGGAATCTCAAAGCTGAATCAGTTTTCCAAATCAAAAGCTCGTTTGTTATTGAGTTTGCAAAATTTGTAAAACAATTATCTGTTCATTTATGATTTGGAAATAATGTCACAACCACACCAATCATTCAAAATAAGCATCAAAGATTGCTGGTTCAATTCAATATTCAATTACGACAATTAAAACCAATGTATGTGTGACAATCAAGTAAATTTATAGTTTGAACTGACATTAAAACATACACCCATAACAGTTTATGTATTGATTCATTTGACCAACGAGAAGATGAAACAGTAACGATTTACGACAGAATTACATGCAGCAGTATCCACTGAATTTGAATTCACACTGTCAGTTTAGTTTAATCATGTGTATGCTATTTCAAAGCTGGTTTTGTGAAACAAGGTAATCTTGTTCAGATGCTTATTACCAGATTATATAAATAATACATTCACTAGGTTTTCTTATACCTTTAATTTGACCTGGCCTGTTACAACATAAATTATAATGGTCGATAGGCAACATCTTGTTAATGTTATTAATTATGAGCACCTTAATGACACATTAAGCCTCCTAGCTTGTTGGCTAACATCAACTTGGAAGACATTGATCAAACCACAAAGATACACAACTTTGGGCACCGACCATACAGATTTCAGGTTGCGAAGCAAATAATAAAATTTCCTGTTTTTTTACAGCTTTGTACTCGTCAAGTCGTTATCTCAAAATAAATAGAAGTACACATGTACAAATGTAAAACAAAGAACATTAATCGGTTCACAATGTATAAATTGAATCATGCCTGGGATAATGAAAAGTGTCATCTATCAAGCCTTGGTTGATGAACAAATTAGATCATGTATAGTCAACACTTGACTAAGTACGTTTGTGCATGTTTCAAGTCAACTGAGTTTGGTTAAGCGGAAACAATCTGTTATCTGTGGCGACAGGTAACACAACATTTTGCAACATTTTGGAGCAGTCTGTTTGGGAGGAACATAGGAAATACAATAGTGAAGTTTCATATACATGTAGATCTAATCATTTGTCTTATCATTTATCCTGTATTTGGAAACAATGGTCATTGTAATGGTAACATAAGTATATAATTTGAAATCTCTTGATTGTATTAGAGGAAATTTACAACATCAGAGCATCAAAGACAAGGAAACCCAACATAGTTTGCAATATTGCTATTTACTTAACTATAACTGGTTTAATGTGGATCATTACTCGGTTCACAATGTATAAATTGAATCACGTCTGGGATAATGAAAAGTGTCATCTATCAAGCCTTAGTTGATGAACAAACAAGACCGTGTATAGTCAACATTTGACTAAGTACGTTTGTGCATGTTTCAACTTTACTGAGTTTGGTTAACAGGCGGAAACAATCTGTTATCTGTGGCGACAGACCTGAGAGTTGTTCGAGCGTGATAATGTCATTCAGACTCAATGAAATAAAAGAATGATTCGAACGAACAAGCTGTGTAAGCAATAATTATTTTTGAGATATGAAATAACTATCACATTTGCGATTGTTTTACAACCTCACTCTAAATGGAGGTAACATTAATTCAAACAGAGATGATAAATATATAATGATTTTATGCGTGTATCAGGGAGGAACATAGGAAAGTCAATAGTGAAGTTTCCTCGTTTCATATACATGTACGGTTGATATTCTTGTCCTTTGTCCTGTATTTTGAAAAATGTGTTATCTTAATGGAAAAATAAATGTGTAATCTGAAGTCTCTACATTGGATTAGAGAAATTTCAATATCAGATAATCAAAGACAAGGCAAGCCAAATATATATTTGGTAGGGAAAAACATTATTGATATTTACTTCACTATAACTGATTTGATGTGACAGTAAATATGTATGTTAAGGCAAGGGTAACTATTTAATCTTGATCTTAAATACTATTGTTGGCTTGTTATTGTGTGTTCAATTGTACAATTTACAGCTTAATTAACTGAAGGTTTCTACATACCGGACAGTTTCCATCACACAGGGTTTCATTCAATGTCAGCGCTTTCAGAAACGAATCAGGGTCAAATTTAACACGTCACGAGCAAGCAATGTCGTTTAACATGATTAATGTTTTGCATCATTAACGGTCTATCTGCTCCTACGCATTTTTAGTGTCAGCTTTACAGGGTCAAAATAATCCTGCCCGGATGCCATAACTAAAGCATTCTGGACAAAAGAGATATAGCACATACGCAGTAACGTTGTTAAAACGTGATATATATCTTGCCCTGCTGAATTAGTCTTTAAGATATGACAAAAGCAAAAGTAGTAATTCATCAATAAGGTATACAAAAATACAAGGATATGTAGTAAATAATGACCCGGTGCCGAGCGAGGAAAACAGGTCATTATTTGCCTAAAACTCCAGCGGAACACTCTATTTATAAAATAAATTGATATGTGCCTTTTATAGGGATAATTTTTTTGCTTATACGACATGACCAAATATATCAAGGACATATTCCCAATACACTCATGACTGACTCGAAAGGAAGGTTTCAAACTAAATCCTTCATTCCTAACACAAAGTAGACATACATTGGTACCATACACATGTATATGTAATACTAGATCCAATATCAATACAGTCATGACACAACAGAATGAACACTGATCGGTATGGATCTACGGTAGCTCAATTGGCAAAGGCGATGCTTGACGATATAGAGGTCCAAGGTTCAATTCCCACTTTTGTTGATCACGAAATTTTAATTTCTAATTTGACAAAATATCAAAATTTTACAAGTCCATTTGTCTCCGTAGGTTGAATATATTATAATCGACCATGGTGGTTATGTACAGATGGTGGTTATGGCATATAATCTGCAACTCAAACAAAAGAAATAACTTCCCAAGGGGTGTAAGTTCTGTGATGAATGTGTCTGCTACCTGGTGTCCTAACTTACATTTATGGATTAAAAAAATGTATCACGACTTACGATCAACTTTAAGGTGGAAAGTGAAAACCTAATTGATACTTTTGTGAAATCATGATACATGATATATTTCATGTTAAAGTTATCAGTGTGCATTTGTGAGAAAATGTTGCACAGTTGTACCAGGTGAGTGGCGTTATCAGCAGGTTACAATCTCATCATCAATAAACATACGTAGTTTAACATCAAATGACCATCAACCTTTGAAATCTTTTGAACTAAATTGATCTGCACAATAAATGTTAATGAGGTAGATTGTGGGCAGATTTATTGGATATCCGTGGTTAACTCTGGGCTACCTGAGCGGTAAACTACATCCTTTAATATACACATGAAAATAGTTCGTGTCCTCAACAAAGCTATCTTCATGGCATTTGGATGGAATAACGTAAATACCTCATTAGTATTTTGTTATTTCCATTCACTCGATTTACATTCAAAATGCCACAATTTCATTTTGTGGTATTCTCGTTTAACGCAAATGCTTAAGAAACGTAATGTTATGGATCAATATCAATTCGTAATAATGAATACTACTTGTACGATCCATAAACATTGACAATATTTAAACAAGTTTACAAACTCAAGATCTAGTTCTTTTAGTACACCAATTGTCGTCTAGTCCCTGTCACCCCATAAATTATTATGCAACATTAATAGTGAATTGTTTGAAACGGCAACATAAAGGGATATTGAACGATACATGTAATGCATTCACATATATTCTATGAGATAAATGTCCACTTTAGAATTTATTATTAACTTTGTATTAGTACTTATTTATTATTTATTTTTTTATTAATGCAACCAATTAGGATTTTCTATTTCTAGCAAAGACATTGATCCACATGCAACAGAGGCTTGGGTGGAAGAAATTCCTCTATGAAAGATAATGTTGATCTGGATGATAGGTTTGCATTGGTATGTATACATAGGACGCACTTCAAAGTAATTTTGTTTTCGAATGACACAAATTGAAAGGAATATTTCTGAAGATAATTTGGTACCAAAATCATTTCCTTAGAGCAACTCTAAAAAGGAGAAAATGAAATACATATTTCAGACATCATGCAGTACATTCTGATACAAGTATATTCCCATATAATATGCAGTATGCTGTTTTTTTTCTTCCAGTCAGTAACTAAGCAGGTTTTACAAATACCATCGTGCTAAAATGGTATGAACATAGTTTCTAGTTAATAAAAACTTCCTTTGTCACTGTGTTTATTAGTAACATTTTGTAATTCTGAAATTCAGTTAGGACCATGCCTCTTGGATTAAATGTATGAAATTATGTTATATGAAGTTATTGAAGCGCAGGTGGGATACATTTATACATACTATTCAAATTTGTGAGGAAACAGCATCAAGGTGATTAAACTTCAATGAAATACAATGAAGCATTGTAATACAAACATGAGTGGGTACATAGTTGATTCATATGACAACAATGGACACTAAGTGTCATTTCAGTGGTTGAATGATTTTAAGAACAAAGGCTATACAAATGACTTTTTCTAACCTATAGTGGTATTTCTTTATCATGTTCACATTCGTCGCTGCAGGACCATTTATTGGGTAGGTTTCCTAGATCGACGTCAGCACAGGTACCATCAACTTCCAAACGCAAGGCATAACTCTTGCCAGTCTGCATTACTGGCTGATTTAACCCTTGCGGTATTTCCCTAGCTTTCTTGTGTCGAGGCAGTGAATCGCTGCACTGTAAATGAATAGCGGGCCTGGATTTCTAAACACAGATGTCTTAAGGAAATATTGCAAGGCCTAAATCAGCCAGTAATGGAGACTGGCAAGAGTTATGCCTTGCATTGGAAAGTTGAGGAACCATTGGCCCTTGAGGCACTGTCCTCTCTTTTCGCATCCAATGAAATATTCATCCAACTCCTCAGTGCAACAATACAGTGAAATGTCATCGTCTCCTGTCGATTTCACCTTCAGGGCATCAATATTCATTTGATGCCAATACCTTCTTGCAAACTTCATCCATATATGTTTTTCTTTCGTTTCTTTCTCGAAGTTGTCTGAGGCGTCTTCTGGACGGTCTGAGGTGTCCTTCATGTTTAACAGTTCCATTGCGAGCAACGTGACAGATGCCTCGGTGTTTTGACACATCAGTTCCCATGAATGTGAAAACTTGACGTCTACTTTCACATTTCTGAAATTGCAATGGTTCTTCAGGTAGAAGAGGGTATCATTTTCTCCGCCACTTTCTCCTTCAAAGAATTCATCAAAATGAACTTGTAAGAGAAGCATCTCCTTATGGAATTCTTGGGCTGCTGGCTGGAGACCTTCCAATCTCGCCAACTCGTCAAGGCCAATCAGGACAAGGACACCCGGCGTTCACACACACTTAGCGTCGAGAACAAAGTGTTAATTACTTTGAGATTCTTGGCAAAATGTCATACCTTATGAAAAACTTCTCTCAAACTATACTATTACTATTGTTTGATAATATGTTTTTTCGAAATTGAAAGGAATAAACACATGATGTAAACTATATAATACTTGCCACGTATATATTGTGTGCGAATGAGACTCCATGAAAGATTTTGTGTATATTTGGGTTCAGTATATTTTTTCCAAATGTAACTTTTCATTATTTATTGAAACCAAAATGAGAACACTCAAACACTGTAACAAGATACCAATGCCAAGATCTCAAGACACAAGGAATGAATTATTTTGAATAAATTTCATTTTTCTTATATTCGTTTTTCTTTGGTATTTTAAAGTACAAGTGGAGAAATAGCAAATGCTTAAGGTCATATTATTTACATTCAACTATATAAAATATAAGCAGATGTTGAACAAGAAATCTCAATATCATTAGGCCTTATTCAAATTTTGTTAGTTTACTTTGTTAAAATCGTTAATAAATTAAAATTAATAATAATAATAGGTAAAATTGTGCATCATGTACTAGGTATGATGTTTCGTATATACTTTTGAAATTACGTTACTTCAAACTTGGCCTAGGCTGCTTACAATTGCGTTTGCAACAAAAAAATTGGTTGTTGATCGAAAACTGAACAACAAGGTTTTATAGTTAGTTTTTCAAACAATGGTGAATGAAAACAACATCTGTTTCATTATTATCGATAATATTTGTAAACCTTAACTACAACAGTTTGCAATATTCATATTTCATCTTAGACCTAAATTAATAATTTAATATGGTATCCCGACAGACTCGAGTATTCAACTATTCAAACGAAGGTCATTGCATTATCAATGTTTTGAAACGACACTTTCTTAAATTGTCTATAGACCAGTCTACGATTTTAATGTGAAATTGCCCATTTTTCACTGATATACTTACCCAGCTTTACAGGAACAATAACTGTCCACGAAGATTCTCGGCACCTGTGTCGATGCTCAAATGGAGCGTGTGAGGGCTCTGGGACTTCGACATTGACCGCCAGCACTTGGCATCAATGTCAGACGTGTTATCTCGGCTATAAACTCTTATTCCGTGGATAAAACCTTGGGGAAAATAATTCAAGCCTTTCTGTTGTGATTTCTTGGTAAGGGTCTTGTGATCTGACAAGAATGCAACAGATACTGCATCGGGAACTGTTAACAGGCAATCGGTGCCTGACAGTGTATCCGCCATTTTGACAGCTCAGCATCCCAAAGCTTGGGGGACGTAGCAACAGTAACCAAGGTGGGCGGAGCTTGGCGCGAAAGTCGGAAGCATGAATAACTTAGAAGCCTTAGAATTCAAAATGAACTGCAGTAAACCTCCCATCTTAACAACGTCACAGGCGTAACGAAAACATTTCCATTTATTCTCCTTCCGCCATTGACCTCAACCCACGCATTTTCAGTGCTAAGATTTTAACTTACTGCAGGCTTATCGGATTAGCCAATCAGAAGACAGCTTGTCGATCGTCGCTTATTTTGAATTGGCTGTATGTTAGCAAATGGTAAGGGACGTAACTCGTGATCACGACAGGTGTCGCCGATTCGTTTAACCACTACTGGCTAGATTGAAGGCAAGGTAAAAAAATAGAGCCATGGGCTCTGTAGCTAATCAGCGTTTCATTGATTAACTATCTAAAGTTATTGTTTACAAGCAAAATATAGGTTCTTAGATCATGACCACTGTGACCCCATTTGGGGTCACGGGGTCACATAATCTAAATTTAGAATCCCCATTGGCCAAGGAGTCTGCACACAACTGTTCAGGTCTCTAGACCTTGTGGAACTGGAGAAGAAGATGAAAATAGGTTTTTAAGGATGTGACCCCTGTGACCCCATTTGGGGTCACGGGGTCACGAAATCTACAATTTAGAATCCCCATGGGCCAAGGAGTCTGCACATAAAATTTCAGCTCTGTGGAGTCATTGGTATAGAGAGATATAGATACATTTCACCTTGCCCTGGCAAGATGTAAATCTCCATGACAGCAAATGCATTTTTGACCAATCACAAGACAGGAAGCAGTCCATTCTGTGCACCAATACAACATGGCCACGGTCAGAGCTTGTTATGTTTATGTCAATGGGGATAACATAGCTGATTTTATCCATTTATCAGGTAATTGTTTTTCCTAACAATACTCTCAATATTTTAAGATGGATTTATTAATTATAAAGAACTCTATTATATTTTGAATTGAATTAGTGACGTGTAATTTTTGTGTGGTTGAGTAGTGTTTCAGATAGAATGTTAATGTTAAATCATAAAATTTACAATCTTTTGTTTTAGAAAGATCATTTTAAATTTAAGTGGTCTTGATTCAAAACTTTTCTTTTGTTCATGTGTTCTTGATTGTTCATTTACTATATAATTTTGTGATGTGTCACTCAAGGATAGTGTCTAATCAATTTGACACATCTGTCACTTCCCAAAATTGTATGACCATCTTCTTTCTAGTTAAGATGAAAATCAAAATTTTTTTAAAGATAAACAGAAGACACTTTTGCTTTTAACATGAGACTATATTGTTTATCATTGTTTATTCTATAGTGAAAGCAACAACTCACAACACAAAATTATTGACGGAAATCGTGTCAAAATTGGTTCACGATATCCTGATGAAAAATCCAGTGTAAACCGCACGTATCATTTTCCAACAAAACAAGTTTGACAGTATCCTTAGAAACCAGAAAGTAAAGCTCAAAACAATGATCCGAAAAAACTGTTTGCTTCGCCTAAACACAGTAGGGTACGACTTTTGGAGTTGATTATGTTCTTGCACGTGCACCATGCATTTTCCATGAACAATTTGGGCTTAGAACTCAACCTACTTTCTCAGCCAATCAGACGGTCGTATTTTCCTGACAAAATAGACTCTTAATGATTAAGAACTCAACGCTAAAACGCTCTTCATGACACGCCCTCTCTGTGTCTGATTGGTCAAAAACAAATGACAACAATGTTTTACAACTTTTTATTGACATGTGCCCCACGTGACTCGAAGTAAACACGACCTCGACACTACGTAACACAGGCGGTATAAAGATGGCAAATGAGTTTCGAAATATTGTGCATGCAGCATGCATTTGTTAGTTAGCATAGTTAGTGTACACTTTGTTTCAGCCTTATTAAAGTGGTTTTGCAAACAAAAACGTTCAGTCTTTTAAGGAACTAAAGCCAAAAAAGCCGACTTTAATTTTATTATAAAAGTAATTATATTCTGGGTATTTTTCTGTAATCTAAACACAAAGCACTAATAACTAAATAGATATTTACTTCCATCTGCATTAAATTATGAAATAACAATGTTAATTTTAATGACTCGCACATTCCACAATTTGATTTAGACAACGGTTTCTACATGGTTAAAGAGAACTTATTTCCGAATACAAAATGAGCTCACCTCAAAGACAGACGGAAGATTATCTCTAGTTTTACCATAACAAATGTTACGATCAAATACGTTTTTCGAGAAGTGAGAGTTCATAAAAACACATCCATAGAGCTTGGCGACATCGCGTCATATGAAACGATTACGTAGGAAATCACGGAACAGTGACGTCATTGAATCTGTCAATCAAAAGTAGGTGGAGTTCTAAGTCAGTTAGAACCTATGAAGAGAAATCTTCGTGATTAAGAAGGGTTCTAACTATTACATAAAAACACGTTCCATGACCGTGCTGCTCTCAGTTGAAATTTCAACATGGTCAGACGTCAACTTGACAGAGGAAGAGTCATTGCCTGGCTTCAAGAGGCTTTTACACAGAGGAATGTTGAACAGAGAATCGGCTGTAGACAGAGTGTGATTGGGAGACTATGGCAGCGTTTCCAGGCAACAAATTCAATTCAGAATCGTCCACGGTCTGGTAGGCCAAGATCAACGTTGCAAGGTCAAGACCGGTATGTCATTAAGATGGCCATACGTCAGCGCGTTGTTACAGCGAGATGTCTGAGAGATGAACTCCGAAATGCAAGTGGTGTTCAGGTATCGGACCAGACCATAAGAAATCGTCTGCGAGCCCACAACATTTGATCTCAACGCCAAGCTGTTCGACCACCACTTCTTCAACGTCATAGGGCAGCACGTCGTGATTGGTGCACACGTCACAGAGACTGGAGACGGCGACAATGGGGACGGGTACTCTTCACTGATGAATCCCGATTTGCATTACAGTTCAATGATGGCAGACTTCGCGTCTATAGACGCCAAGGAGAAAGATTTGCTGATGTTAGCGTCAGACAACGCCATCGTTTTGGAGGTGGTACGGTAATGCTGTGGGCTGGAATTTCGGTACATCACAGGACTGCTCTTTACGTCGTGCAAGGCAATTTGACGGATATCAAGTACAGAGACGAGATGTTACAGCCTTTTGTCATCCCTAGTCTTCGTCAAATTGGAGCAGGTTCTGTTCTTCAAGATGATAATGCTAGACCGCATAGAGCACGAGCTGTTAATGATTTTCTCACCCAAAATGGTATTGAACGAATGGATTGGCCTGCATACTCACCTGACTTGTCCCCACCTGACTTGTCCCCAATTGAGCATGTATGGGATGAGTTGGGTAGACGTGTGAGAGACAATCATAGGCAACCTGATAATCTTCAAGAATTAAAGCAAATCCTTCAGGCCGATTGCCTACGAGCACGTGGTGGTTGCACTCGTTATCGTTGCCGAATTCGAGACAGTTTTGTTGAACCTCATTATGGTGAAAATGGCGAATTTTCATTAGATCCTCAGAATAGTTGTGAATGAAATGTGCATATGCGTTGCATAACAGACTCTTCATGGACACATATTGAACTCATTCTGACCAAAAGTGTGCTTAAACGTTTTGATTTACATGTTCCCGGTGTCTAATAAAATGACAACAACAAAATATTGGTTGACCCTTAACTTCTTTTGAGTAGTATATTTCCAAAGTCGTTTGTTGAACATCTTATAACGAACATGATGTTTATGAGATACTCGACATGCGGAAAGGGAGATTATAACATATGCTACAATCTGCAATTTGAACAATAAATAAATAAATTCCATAATAAAAGTCGATATTTTACAAAAATATATTATGTTGATACTCTCTTTATGAATGCAGAATCATAGGAGCTTCAGTTATACCTTGGAATGTTGATTTAAAGTGTACGTGAAATATATAGAGAATCTCACCCAAGTGTCTTCTGATATCAAAAGTATCAAAATGAAATTATAAAAGTTACTTTTATCAACGAGTGTTGATATATTTGATATCAGAAGACATGAGGGTGAGATTCTATTTATCATCCAAAATCATTATTATTACGTTTTAGTGGAAAAAGTGTGCATAATCTTTGCCATTTGACTTCCAATGGGGTGAGGTCATAGCATTGTAATGTCATCATGTTTATGACATCATAACATTGCGATGTCGTAGCTCGATGATATAAAAACATTGTGATGACATGTAATTGACATCCTGGAAACCAGGGGTACTTTGTTTCGCTCGCTTCACTTTGAAACTAACCCCTGGATTCCTAGGTGGCAAAAGGCTCGATGCGCTGGGTTCACAAAAACGTGGTAAGTCCCTTTTGCTAATTATAGCACACCAATGGCGAACCATGTTTCTAAATTCCTTGGCGTAACCAAATAAGGAGGTATATTATGATTTAAACAATGACCTTGAAGCGAGTGTCCAAGATTGAAATGTTTCTGTGAAAATGTTTTATTAATTCACTTGACAATACTGATTTAACACACTGAAAAACAATTTTATTGTAATTTTGAAAATTCAATAAATTTTAATACATATTGACTAATTATGAATTTAGAAAAATATTTCAACTGTTTTAACACAAGTATATATATTCTTGCACAAGTACATTGAAGGGCTGGCCAATGCAGTTATCCACAGGTCAGGGTCAAGGCTGAATGATCAGAATCTGTGCAGGGGTACCCATCTTTCAAGAGCTGTAGATAATTAATGTGCAACTTTTTTAGCAAGAAAAGTTGTGTTTCTTATCAAGCACATGCTGGGGATCATTTTGATATATAGTTCTGGTATTCAGCAAAAAAGTTGAAGCACTTTCCTATTTCTAGAGGCCCTAGAATGTTTGGCCCACGGCCTACTTGTAATAACTGGGTGTTATCAATGTACAAGTAGGCAGCCTTTAAATTTTACATTTAAAACTCATTGAGTAATTTGTAATCACAAACTTGACTATCCTTCTCTTTGAGATATAGTATTATTTCTTTAATCGCCAAATCTCGTACCTGGTATTATTTAGTGCATAATGAAAACTCTTCCTACATGGATGTCAATTCTGTTAATTTATTTACGTTTTGTTCTGCAACAGCAAGTAGTCCTATTCGATTTTCATCCTTTGTTTCTGAAAAAAATATATTGATAAAATGATGAAGAATTAGTTGTGGTAGTAACAGCAGACTGAAAAACAAGAAACAATTCTATGTGATTTTAATCATTGAAGCAGGTTGGTGGTAGTTTCATCTTGTGCAAATGAAGTTTATTAAAATGCTAAAATAACTTTAACATTGATATCAACATAACAGTATTGACTATTTGTATCAACTTGTTTTTGATATAAAGTTATCTATTTTCCATTCCCTTTCCCTTTAGTCTTGGATTCTGAAATCATAAGGAAAAGTTATATTTATTGTGACAAAGTAAATTAATGATAATGATAAGCATGAAAATTTAAATGATTTGCTTACAGGAATTAAATATTATGTTTAATGTTATAAGAGTAATCAGCGAGTTGCGAGGAATTATGAATTATCTGCCCCGAGTTAATGATTGTGATAAACTCTCAAGCTTTAACGTTTGAAATAATAATTCGAGAGGGATAGATAATTCGTAACTCCGAGCAACGAGTTGGTTATTATTTTTCTTGGGAAAGAAATAGAGAACACTAAACGATGTTCTGTTTAATAAGATATTTATGAAACGAGTAAGTGGTTGGTATTCAAGAAGCGAACGGGAGTTAAATGCAAATACCATCACACGATGAAATGGAATCGAGTGTAGTATTTTATTTAATACTCAAATTGTAGATTATTAAACAGCAATATCTCAAAAGGGCGAGTTTATTACATAATAAACTGAGATATTGGCTTGAAAACACAATCCATTATTCTTCGTTGTCATACATTCATAAGAAATATTACTCATTATCTTAACAGAGTACTAGTGACAAAATTCCGCAGTGGGGGGAACTGCTTCCCGAGGCAATAATAGATGTCGGTTATGTTACTGTTGCAGAAGTAAGAGGGGCTGCAGATGTTGCTGTTGTCATTACTGTTGGTAATACTTCACTGGATGAGATTGTTGTTACCGGTATCACTGTCACAGTAGAGGAGGTTGTCGTGCTGGATGTCGAGCATGATGCCAATGGAGCTGATTAATGGAAATATAGGATTTTAAGATAATATTCAAATATGACAACATTTAGGGTTCAAAATACAGTGTATCCGTGTTTATATGTACGCCCTCCGTATCTCTTTGTGTTCAAGGCGCTACAGTACGTTTTTGTTAAACTAATGTGTCTGAAATTTGCCATTTTAGTTCATACAATATACTGTTACTTCAGAGGGGAAACATCACATTACAACAGATAAGTCACATCCATAGTAAACGAATATCCCAATTGGAAGAATAAAGTGCAACGTATAAAGCAGCAAGTTGGTAGAACTCATCACTGTGAGAGGTAGATTTGTAGGTCTCATGCGATTTTGATTTCAGACACCAAGATGATTGGCTATTCCATCATGATGCCTCATTTAATGCTTTACTCTCAGTGTGTAGGTATTAGCTACATCAGTCAATATTACTTGAACTACCTTTGAGCACCATTTTCATGCGAAAAAGTGCCTTACACTGACCGCTCGAAGAGATAAGAACTGCAATGGTGTATCTGAATCATGTATATTCCTTTACATACTGGCACTTTATTTCAATTAGAACGACTACAGTGCCTTTAATATATAGCGTCACATATTCAATATCGGTGTCCTTATTGCTAAACCTATAAGGATCATCAGCGTTTTGAAGTTACACAATATCTGTAACTAATGTTAATGTTATGATAAAATAAAACAAAAGTCACGATAAATAGATGATGATGTCTTAAGAAGTTATAACATTATTTAGTATTTATCATATATATGGGTGAACAATGAAGTGTAGAATCTTTGAAAATCGTTTCAGTACAGTGGATCACAGGGACTGCCAACGTCTGTCTTCTGTACTTCTGTCATTATGCAATACATGTGAAATATGTAATGTCGATATAAAATGCATGGCCTGAACAATTATTTTTGTAGATGACCATACAGTGAACATAAACATGCTATTAAATAATGTTCAACATTTTCTTACTCATAATAAGGAGTTTTAAAATACTAAATCTGTCATTTTTCTCAGTTTACTTATTTTTCCGTGAATACCTTTTTTAATCCTAAGGGTTACAATGATACAATAATGGACACATTTAAAAATCGTTGTCAGTTTAATTGCAAGGAACTTTTTGATAGCCACTCAAACCAAAAAGTTCAATGACAAGGCAGCTACCATTGCAATCACCACGTCTGTTGAGTATGCTCACTTTATCGACTACACGTATGGCATGTTTCCATCATAAACCATTTATCATTAACGAATATAATATAATCGCAGCAAACTAATGGATTGGAATTAACGTCTACAAGAAGACGCCAAGTATAAGTTCATGCCAATTCTGTCTAATGCGTTTCATGTGATTGAGGTGAGTGTCAAATGCATTTGATGAATAATTGCTTTGTAACTTACATGGGCCAAATGTCAACTTTTATATGGACATGAAAGTACCTTTGAAGACGAGAGTTCATATGCTTTTAGTGCTGTATTTTTACATCTTAAAAATTACCAAAGATCAGTGCAATTGGTCTAAGCAAATGACATGGGCAGATGAGTCAGTATTGCTTAACAAATTTTTATTTTTTAATCCTAACGAAATCAATCACATACTTTTGTTGTATGGGTTTAATAGATTTCATCAGTCATGCTTTTTGTATTGTTAGTGGAACTAGTGATGCATTTGTTGATGACAGAAATGTGATGATTACTCACGAAATCAGTATATCTCTACTCTACTGTAGTATAGTATGTCAATGCCTATCCTGTTCTTTTCACACTGATTCATTCAGCCACCTAAGGACTACCTACTATATGTCATATTAATTTTCATAATCTTGAATCAAACACCAACTTGCGTATTAGTATTTCACCATTGTACATTGTATATCTGTGTTCACATTCAACTATCTATGCATGGCAACCGTATGTGGTAAAATAGATATCAGATTCGTAAAGGTATATATCAGAGCTCACTTGGTATACTACTAACGACATTTCAACAGTCACACCTAATGCATACTGGCATCCCACTTACATTGTACTTCGAATGGTGCTATGTGTATTTTGCAAAATTAAATGTGATTGTACAGCTGAATATGCAACGTTCTTCAATGATGTGTATACAGTGTTATGATAAACACAATGTTCTTGTAGTTTGACTTTGCATTAAACATACGTGATTAATCTGTATGAGGATTGTGTGATATTGGTTTCATTTGATAGTTACATGAGGTAGCATCTTGCAAGTACACATCATATAAATGGTTAACATCACTTATGTATTATAACAGCACATTGTCAGTTTCACAATTAACTCTCCAACCCATTGGCATTATCGTGCAAGTCTTCAATTTCCGAGGATACTTGCATCAGTGAAACCAGCTGAAACAGGGCATAAAACCTCGGAAACGATGCTATTTGTGCAAAAAAGCTATATTGAACCAAGTGAACTACTTTTAAAGACAATTAAACCTTGAGCTGTGGATACCAACATGGCAAATACTTAGGATCAAATCGATCTGTTCACAGTGAAAGGTATTGTATTGACCCACGTACGATAAACATCTTAACGTTATTTTCTTGCAATGCAAACTTTTCTTGAGTGGTTTTTAGAAATGTTTTGCGTGATTTTTTAACATCCTTTTGACTTAAAAAAGAGTGATATCAGTTGGTATTCCAAGCAAACTTTTGTCAGCTTTTAGGTATGTGAAGTCTTTTATTGCTGTACAACGTTTATACAATAAAAGGAAAGGTACCTCTACTTACCGATTTAGCCGCTTTATAGGATTCTCAATTCTCGTTTCTATTCATGTTTCAATAGACAAAGCCCAAGATAACATAACATAAAACCCCGAAAATCCAATTAGACATTAAAATTGCAAACATTTCACCATGAACTGATGGTGGAGTTGTTTCTATATGGATAATGATTTGATTCAATGCATCATTACTTTTTCGGGTGAGTTGTTCAATTAATAGTAGCATTGTCAGGTTAATAAAATTAACATTGAAAACTTTCTATATGGTTTTTTTTCAGTAAGCTTATTGCGAAATGACCTGTACCAACAGCTTTATTGATTTATGGACATTATTGATATATTAATAGACATTAGTAGCATCTTGAACTAATAATTCAAGAACGATTTTTCATCTTTCTCCTATCATATGTCTGTAATGATATCGTTGTAATTATCTAAATAGTTATGTATCTCCTTTTTAAAGAACCTGTAATGATGGCATAATAAGCCTGTCATTTGATAAAGCTATCGTGTATCTGGACAATATAAAAACGACAAGTGTTTGCCACTAACATGACAATGTCCCTCGCCTCCAAAATTGAGTTTAGTAAGACCCATCATTTGGTCAAAAGGAGCTACTTCTTATATTGCATTACTGGTAAAAAGTGTCATGATGATCAGCAAATTTGAAGACTTTGGGTGTTGAGGTGAGGTGAGGTGAGTTGGGGTTTAACGCCGCTTTCAAGAGTATTTCACTTATATCGCGGCTGCTAGTATTATGGCAGGGAGAAAGCCCGCAATGCCATGTGGCTATGCATTGCGGTGAAACCTGCGAGCATCGGCTGGAACTAGCGAACCATGGGTGGTACTGCACTGAAATTGAGTGTAGCATTGCACCCAAACCTTACTGCGTGTAGAACTGTTCTCTACTGCAGACAAAGTTGCCGTGCCCCTGGCGGGATTCGAACCCCGGACCTCTTGATCCAAAGCCGAACGCGCTAACCACTGCGCTATCCCGCCAATAAGGTCAAGGTCACCAAACAGACTGGTGTCTGCGTCATCCCCCAATGTACTCCGGCATCAAATATGAAGACTTTGGGTCCATCCGGTCATGATATATCGAGTTAAGAAGAGTTCGAAAAGTGTCGTTGTGACCTTGAAAATAAATCGACTGGTGTCTGCATCATCCCCAAAAGTAGCCTGGCACCACATTTGAAGACTTTGGATGCAACGCTTCATAAGATATTGCGTTAACAAGATTTTAAAAGGTGGTCAAAGTGTCGTGGTAACCTTGAAAATAAGGTCAAGGTCACCAAAATCAACTAGTGCCTGCGTCTTCCAAATATGTAGGCCGACACTAAATTTGAAGACTTTGGATGGAACACTTCATGAGATATCGCGTTAACAAGAAATGTGACATTTTACAATTACGAGTTGAAAGCTGCTTCTTCAATGCAGTGGATAGCTTTCGGAATATGATTTCCATCACGGTCTTTAACATGACAGGTAATTACAGCAACACTTAACAGATAGATAGGAGGTTTTCTTTGATCTCTCCCCAAATGGGATTGTGTTTAGCTCGGTAGTGTAATAATGTGTGATTGCACTTAGACACCAATATATGGTCTTCATCAGTGTGCAATGGTTATGTATTGATTAAATTAATACATGGTACAAAATTATAATAGTACAGTGCAATAAATGTTTTTGAGTCCGACAAAAAAGTAATATATGAAAATTAAGTATTAAAGTATAAGTGTCCTCTCTTAAATGTTAATATAATTATACTATATTAACTATCGAGTTAACTCTGTAATTTAAAGTGTTAATTTTCATGAAAATAGAAACAACATGACACTAATGAGCTTTCAAGTCTATTTAGAACATTAGTTCCGCGTCCACAACAATACACAGATCAGTTTCCTTCTGCTCTGATGACGGCCGAAACTCATCGGCGCACACCCACAACTAGACTTTAAACTTAAATCATGGGTGATTTCTTCAATTGTAAATTAAATGCTGCTTCCAATTCCTAGGTTATGTAGAGGAACGTCATGTACATGTGTATGGTGTATGTTCAACACTAACCAAGAAGCCACAGCGGGACTGTCAAAACGATGAACTACTAAAGGCTTCATCATCTCCACATGCATCGACCATCAGTTAAATTGCTCTCTGACGTCAGCAAAACCGTATTTCAATCGTGCAAAAGGTATTCCAATACCATCATCGACATACAGTAGTTTATTTTACATTTCACGTTTCTCGTAATATCTAACTTTAAATTCCTTATTTCATGCGTTTTAACACATTATTAAAGTCTTAAACAACTTCTTAACAGTATTTCAATGAGATGGTCATTTTCAAACTTTCTCTATACCATACGTTTAAATGTCATGGCACTTTCGTTAATCTCTCTGGGTGATTATGGTGCGAAAGGTCCTTCTTGAAGCCAACTTCCCGAGATAATTGCATGTCTCTGACCAGCTGAACCACACTATGAAACCTTAATGCTGGTGCTATGTATATGCCAGGCAAGTGTTTTACAGAAAATTAACAAATGAATATAACTTCAAGCATATATAAGTAGAGCGCGACCGCTGTCGCAATAAGTTTGTTTTATTTTGGATAAAGTAAAGAGAAACGGAACACTGAATACTTGGATGATATTAAACCGAAGCGTAAGGGGGCATGTTCAAGAATGCCGGCAATACTTGAAGCCATTCGGGGGGGGGGGGGGGGGGAGACCAGTGTTGTATGGCCCATGTGTGCAGTATGTGTGGAAAACATGGACATGGCATGACAGATCACTCACAGCAGGGGCTTCAGCCCTGCCCCAACCCCACCCCCAACCCCAACCCCAACCCCGCAATCTACATCCCAGCCGCATTTCCAGAGAGCTCAGGAAAGGGTCGAGTCTCGTGATTCAACAACCTCATTACTGAATTATGGGGCATGGAGTGAACTGTTACCCCCTGACGATAAAGATAGGGAATATATACGATAGAGACTTAACGGAAAAGCAAATAAAGGAAGAAGTGACATTGGGTAATTATATTACTACAGGGAAGAAATCAAAGGTTGTAAGTGCATCACGGACAATTCCAAAATCAAGTAGCAAAGTAAGATTGGTTCAAGATGGTAGCATTCCCTCATCAGGGGGTCGAACAGTTATATGGAGGACTGTCTGTGTAGTTACATGGACATGAGACATGCTATGCGTTACATTAAACCTGGCAACTATCTTGTATATCGCTCTGTACAGTTGCATCCATCAAACTATGTTTCAAGCTTGTATTGGAAATTCGAAGGAGATAATGATGTGACATATGTTTATGATAGAAAACTTCCTTTTAGGGCTAGCAAGAGCCCGAAAATATTCCAGACACTGAGTGCGGCTGTATGCAGTATAATGAACATTAAATATGGTCGGACAGTAATACCATACATAGATGATGTCTTAATTATAGCTGGTTCAGCAGAATAATGTGGATTGGCTGTAAACCAGCTGATTAAGGTGTTGAGATCCCTGGGTTTCAACATTAACTGGAATAAGGTCGAGGGACCTTCTCAAGTGCTAACTTTTCTTGGAGTGCAAATAGACACGCTGAAGACCACACTGGAAAAATTATCAGAACTACAAGACTTGTTAGATGAGTTTGCTTTGAAGAAGCGTGCGAGTAAAAGACAACTAGAAAGCTTAATTGGGAAGCTGAATTGGGCCTGTTCTGTGGTTCAAGGTGATCGAACGTTTTTAAGAAGAGTGATTGACACTAAGAATGAATTAAAGGGTGAATGACAAACTTGTGCTAAATGATGATTTCAAACTTGATGTTGAATGGTGGAGGCAATTTATGGGTGTCTTGAATGGCTCTGTGTCATACCTGGATGAGAGACTAATCACATCAGTGCAAACTGATGCCTGTTCACAGGGTGCTGGAGCCTACTATAATGGGGACTTTATGTACACAAAATATGTGTGATATGCCTGAACTTTTAGATATGCATATTGATATCAAAGAAACTATGGCTATTATGCTTTCAGCAGCTAGTTGGTGTAGTTTTTGGCACAACAAAGGAGTTATTGTTAAGTCTGAAAATACCACAGCCAAAGCAATTATTAACACAGGTTCAACAAATATTCCATTTCTTATGAAATATCTTCGTTGGTTGTTTTGGATTAAAGCTGTGTTTAATTTTAGCTTGTTGAATATGTCCCAGGTTGGGACAATGTAGTGGCAGATTGTATATCCAGGTTGCATGAAAGACACAAACTGAGTCAGTTATATCACTTGCTACCTAGTCTCCAGTTAAGTGAATTTCTATTGATAACTTAAAATGGCATTTGTCAGAATTTTTCATTTATTCCAGATGGGGAGTTTGTGAGCATACTACAGATGTCGGTAGAGCGGTAGCATCGCAGGGCTGGGCAGGGTCCACAAAAGCAACATATTACCACTTTAAGAGTTTGTTGGTTTTCTGTGATAAACTCAACTTTGAACCAGTGCCTTTGTCTGCAGAGCAAGTTGGATGGTATATTGCATATCTAGTTGATTTTAAGGGACTCAAATACGCTTCTGTGCGGCAGTATATTTCTAGTATTTCCAATTTGCACAAGGCAAATAATATGCAGGATCATATTTCAGGAAATTGGTATGTCACGCATGTGTTACAGGCTGTGTAGAGACCTAGGGGATGCTCAAGTTGGTGCCTATTACACCCCAACATTTGTTGATTTTGAACAAGTGGATGACACTTCATGTCAGATTGGTGCCTCGGTTTGGATAGCATGTTTGTTAGGGTTTTGTGGCAGGGATGTGTTTGTGTAAAGGGAAGTTTGATTGTACAAGACATATTACTGGTCAAGATGTATGTCAATACACCAATTATGTTACTGTTTCTCTTAGGTGGACGAGGACACTTCAGTTTAGAGAAAGGGTTTTGTCTATTTTTTTCCAGGCCTTAAAGATCACCCTTTGGATCCTGTCTGGGCGATGAGCAATTTGATGTCATTTCATGACCCAAGTGACACGACATGGCAAGTTTAAAGCTTTAACGTTTAGTGGTTTTATCGCTACAGTTCAGAATGTTCTAGATTTAGTAGGTGTCGAGGGTACCGTTACTGGTCATTCCTTCAGGAGAGGAGGAGCATCTTGGACTTCCAGGCGAAATTATTCAAGACTTGGCCTTTGGAAAAGCCAGCCCAGCAAACATGACTGTACTGGGCCAGTACTGGCTTGAAAAGTTGATAAAGGCATAGTGGCTAACGGTAAAGAACCAGTACTGGCCCTGAATTGGCCCTGTTAAGGTAAAATTGTACTGGCTGGCAACACGGTACTGAAGTACGGTACTTGCCCTGTACTGGCCCAGTTACGGCATATCATTTCCTGTCTAAATGCATTATGGGATGTTTTCAAAGAACCAGTATTGGCCCGGTATAGGTCCAGTACTGATTATATATTAGGTTAACACACTGGCCCAGTACTGGCCCAATTCGGGTATGACACTTCCTGTTAGGAATTAAGGGTAATATTTCAAATTGCCGTCTGCTTTAGAGAGGCTACAGGAGAAGGCAGCGATTTGGTGAGTTAATGTGAGTTAAATTCATGAGTTAACTTTAGTTGTATTTATAAAACATTGATAAATTATATATATCTATCTTTTTACAAATGTGTTGTTCATGAATATTTGCTACTGTATGTATTAATATCATTAGGAAATATAAGTATGAACATAATCACGTTGTTTCTAGCACTGTCATTGTACGTAGGCCTACTTGTTAAATATAATCTCTGGCTTGTTTTCAGATAACATAAATTTGACAAGATTGACATTATGAAAACAATTTAAACAATATTTAAGTTTCATTATAGAAATTCAAATTGTAAATAAAAACGCTGCAAGATTACAAACTGATATTATTACTTTAAGAAAAGTAACAATTAAGAAAATGAAAGATAAAAGCTAAATCAACCTTCATATATCAGTAAATTTGGATATTCAAAATGTTCGGTATACACGATATATTTCATGTACTGGAACAGTAAAGGCTAACCTGAATTGAGGAATGGGAATACTGGGAATGGTTTCATTTTAGTAATGGCGAGGTACTGGCCCAGTATCGTTTGCCAGTACTGTCCCAGTACCACGCCAGTGTGCAAGTTGGTACAGGGCCAGTACCGGATGCCTGAATCGGGCTAGTACCGGATACTGGCCCAGTACTGGGTCATGTTTGCTGGGAGGCCTAGTTCCGCTACTTGGATATTAGTGTAAATCGCAAATTGCCAGCGTTAGGGGTATTTGGCAAGGCTCTTCCTTCAAAGTAGATGGTATCTTTTCATCAGAAGTTTGGATAATTTAAGTTTTTCAATGTTCAGGTTTAATGTTACTTCTTCTGCAGAGTAACTTTTCTATATATATGTTTTTTTAATTATTTTAAGTTCACCTCGTTTCCCCCTTCTTACTTGGGCTGGGCTTGGGCTTGGACTTGTTATTCTTAATTTGTGATGTTTAAAGTAAAAGTTAAAGTAAAGTTTTAGTTGTGTAAAACTGATTTTAATATTTTAAGTAAAGTTGCCTCCCTTAGACCAGCCCAGCTTCACATTGCACGCTAAGCTAGGTAGAGTTACCTCCCTTGATACAGAGGCGTTACAAACCACGCTACGGCAGAAAGCAAGCAGAGCGCGACCGCTGTTGCAAAACGTGTGTTATTATTGTGCGTGACCTAGAGCATTTGGTAATCTCATTTCAAACTGAGGGTACCAGTCTGTGAAATCAACTTCTCTCATAGTTGGACTTTGGACTATGTACATCAATGGTACAAGCATTGAACGTTAGGGATGGTTCTATCAATATTCTGAGTATAATGTGATTGGATAACAACTGTTGAATTGCCCTTTCAGGTTGAGAATAAACCTCAACCTATTACCACTTTAACCTTTGGCAGTTGATATATGTATCCCTTGTATCAGAACATTTCTTATGATGTCATTGTTTGTCCTTGATCTTAAAATCGGACACGTTTTCTTGACACTTTCAGCTTGGCCTTGTTGGCCTTATAGTCCGTTGATACTTGATATATGTATCCCTTCTGGCACTATCTTTATGATGGCGCATAATTTACTAGCTGAACTGATCCTTCACGACTCTTTTACATTTTAAATGAATATCTGAAATATTGAGTGTCCACCAATTGGTGATTAGATTATCATATCTTGTTTTTGATTGACATGATACATTATATGTACATATATAATACTTATAGCATGCGAGGATTTTAAATTCCAGTTCAAATAGCCAGAAATAGGCTTCATGCACATCTATCAAATTAAAGATGAATGAGTGAGGACATAAAAACAATTCTGTAAAAATGTATCACTTTTATATGCAATGAACCATAATTTATAACGCTGAAATATAAAGTGTGCAATCACTGGCCATAAACTGTTACCAAGTGTAATATTCTTGTCTGGTAATCGTGTCATATTGCTGAACTAAATATCCTTATTGATTGAGTATCCATCCTGTCAGTCAACGCCTTATTTGTATATGATATCATGATCAATATGTCTTGTTTTTATCAGGAGTGAATGTATCGTTAACTTACAATTATGAAAGCAAATAACCATTTTAACATACCACTAGTTGTCTTAGCAAAACCAAATTAAACAAATTGCAATGTTTTAATTAAATTTACTTAGCAGATACTTAATGAATAATACAAATTAAATAAAAAATACTAATAAAACGAAATTGCGTTCTTGACATGGACCAAAGGCAATACATTGGAAAACGCAATAGTCATTACCCAGTGATTGCAACACAAACAAATTCACAAACTGACACTTGCTTAAGTGCTCTTTCAAAATATACAGTGTTCAGGACAAGGCATTTGCTATACACCGACCTTGTTAGAGTGTGAATATAGCATCTTGTTTTGAAAAGAACAGGACAAAACAAAACTGTACACATTGATAACAGCTGTCAAAATTATTATAAATATTCTTGCTTACTCCAAACATATATGACAACATCTCTGTCATAATGGGTGTAAAGCATGAGGTAGGCTGATTTGTTGACTTTATCTCTAGACATAAAAAATAAATGCCATCAAAAGTTTATATTATACAGGACGACGTATAAGGTCCCATCTAATAAACCATGTAACTGGACTTGTTTAAGAGGATGCCAAGGAACCTAACACAACTTCAATTTCTAAAAGAAATAAACTTTAAATGAATTAGACACTTTCCTCGCTGTAAATTTATAATGTATGGCACACAGGACACATGCAAAGGATGGATACTAACATCAGCAATTCTTCAGATAAAATAGAACATTTATGGACTCCTGATATTCTTTGACATGTCATTATTTAGCAAATTGATTAATCAAAAGTGGGTAGAAGAAACCATGGAAACTGATGTCACTGGACCTATCAGTGATCCTTGCCAACCCACCAATGCAAATGCATTCACATATCGAGTTTAAGTTTCTAAGTTGATATTTACTTTTCTTCCTTTTCCAAATCATTTTGCAGTAACACATAAACATTGACGAATCACGAAAAAAGAAACGAATTCTTTATCAAAATATCAGGTAAAGTTATCAATATCTTCTACATTTCATCAAATGTATTATGGTGATATGTTTCATTTTAACATTACATCTCCATAGTGACACCATTTAGATTGTTCCTTTGGCAATATTGACTCTCGTCCATGATACATCGGTGAAGGTTGCTTGCAGTAGTTCAACACAAAAAGTAGTGGAATCTATGTGCCGGATTCTCCCAAAAAATGGCGGATCCTGAAGAATCCGGAAGGATCCGACAAACGGATTCCACCACTTTTTGTCCTGTGTAGACATGAACGAAGGAGGATTTTGTTTTTCACCCCAGTAGCAGCCATGCGATCACTCAACAGAAGTTATTCTTTAATCACGAAGTTCCGCTTAGTTAACTGGAACCTCTGCCTCATGAAATATTTAGGTAGATTGAAATTCTTTTTAAACACAGCTACAAATTGATAACGTTTCTTGAAAATACTGCTAACACGGTATTCTTATTATTGGATTCTTATGTTGTTTTCGATGAATATGTCAATGAGAAGAGGATGTTTTATTATATGTTAATAGTGTGCATATATCAATATATATAATATGAATAATTGTTTATAATTAATTCTCTCTTGGTTGGGATGTTTTATTATACTTTAATAGTGTGCATATATCAATTTACATTATATGAATAATTGTTTATAATGAATTATCTCTTGGTTGACATAATCTCTAGATGCATGTTTGCTTGGCGTTTATTAAATCAGTATAAAATACCATGCAGACAAATTGTCTAAGGAACAAACTAGCGAGGGTTATGTTACTGTCACTGACAATTATGAATGTGTTATTAATAAATAAACGTAACATATTACATATGAATGATTCTCAATACAAATTCAAATAATTGAAACTTTCATATGTGTATAATTATCATCATCCCCTCCATAACAGTATGTGCTATTAACGACATTGAATTGGTCCTTAATGCAGATCGTTAACACTTGTTTACTATTCCTTTGCTAGGTGTTCTACGAAAATGTCATTTGTTTTATCTGCATTGTCATTAGTACTATGTCTAGTAGATATGAGTGGCAAACAATGTTTATTGTTTCCAATTGCAATTTATGTATATCAATATAATGTTACATTCATGAACAGAAACAAGATTATTAAGGCCATGTATAAATTAGAGATAGTGGTAATAGCAGTGTCACATATGCAAAGTTTATTAATGTGTGATACTTCATCGACCAATCTCAACTGAGGAGAATATCACCATTTTATTATAAGCTAGGGCCGTTACGTTTTAATTGTTTGGATAACAGACTTTTACAGTTGAAGCTACAGTTGGAGGAGGGGAAAATCACCTCAATTTATTATCCGTTTCCCTTGTTGTTCGCTAGCAAATGTCATGGGAAGGACGGACAAAATATGATTTTGCGTAATATGTTTATTTATCAATTCAATACTTACCTATGTAACATTTTTGAGAATATAGAACAACATTTTGAATGGCAATATCTGTTCTTGTAATCTCCTAAATGTGTCCCCGTACTTATGATTTTAGCTTATCTGATATGCTGCTCAAAGACATTAAACAGAACAAAGCCGTTAATCATAGACCTCAAGAAATCAATGTTTTCGTGTCAGTTCAACTTTCACTGCTGATCCCGTTGCAGGCTGTTTGGCAGAATGCAGTCAATGCAGGCAGATGGGCGTAAAATGGTAAATTCTTCCACATTCATGACATTCAGTTTCATCACAATAAAACCACACAGTCACACCTGAATATAAAAGATAAAAATTATGTAGCCACATGGTGCAATTAATTTTTTTTAAATGAATACATAAAAACAAAATACTGGTCATAGTAATAATGACATTTTAAATAATCAATTATGGAAAAAGATGAACATTCTAAATGCATCGAGGGGGCGGGATAGCGCAGTAGTTAGCGCGTTCTGCTTTGCGTCCGTGGTTCGAATCCCGTCAGGGTCACAGCAGGATTGTCTGCAGTAGGGAACTGTTCTACACGCAGTAAGGTATGGTTGCAGTGCTACACTGAATTTCAGTGCAGCACCACCCATTGTTCGCTAGTTACAGGCGTTGGTCGCAGGTTTCACCGCAATGCATAGCCACAAACCATTGCGGGATTTCTCTTAACATCTCTTAAATGTACATATATGTTTGCCATTACCACTTGGCTTCTCCTGAAAAGTGTCAGGTGTGAGTGTGACAATTGCTTGTTTTTGTTACAAATTGTTTTAAGGGAAGGTGTTTTCGTGGAAACGGAAGCCGAGACCCAGCACACAGAAAGAAGTGGATACTCCAATAGAACCGTCCCCTTAATCAGAACAACATTAAATATGTACAGGCCTAAGACATGATAAATGTGCACGTGTTTTACATAAAATGTGACATTATGACACATATATGAGTGAGAACACTTCGAGATATTGTTGGTATCCAACGTATGTTAGATACTGCGAGTGACGCATATGATTGGTTGTTCCATGGTGATGACCCGATGTTACGAGGGCGGGACTACTTTTGCCATTCATAAGTAAACAAATTAATACAATTCGTAGGAATCACAAACTGAGCACAATCTGGGATATTATATATTAAACAACGACAAAGTCGAATGCGCTAGTCCTATCGTAACCTGTACGGTCACACACATCAGCTGCGCATGTGAGTTGTCTCCCTTCAATCGTCACGGAGTCGACCGGATAAATCTCGCCCCGCTGTTACTCGTTACTCACTCCATTTCGAGACGCTCCTGAACATGTATATACGGGAACAATCACACAAAGGTCTTTGGTAATCATGGTCCCGATGCAAAGCGACTTCGTTTTATCGATGTTGAGGACCATGACAAAAGTTGCCATGGGCTTGTCGTTGCCTAGTTTTATCGTTCCTGTGCACTGACAGTTCACACGAGTTCAAGATTTGAGTGAGTGAATGTTACGCTTTTATCAGTGTTATGTTTTCCTTTATACTCGTGACCACATTATTCATAAGTTAGGTTTCGATTGATTAATAACCTATCAGGCAAATTAGCGATTTGAAAAAAACATAGATTATGTTTGTGTGTGGCACAATACACTCTTTACAAATTATGACGTCACTACGCGCATCAATGGAACGTCGAGCAATTTTCGCTTAAAACTACTCAAATCGTGTTGTTTATATGTGTGTTATAAATCTCGTCGCCTGTCAAACGTATTTAACTAGCTTTCGCTCGTTAATCACGTTTACAAGTAACTCGTTGTAATAAATACAGTATCCGCAGGGAACTTGTTTGGTATTCTCTATTTACACAATAGCATAGTATTTTCTCTACAAAACCCTTGTCCGTGTATTGAGTATATTTGAAAATTTGTTTAACTGTAATTATGAAATAAGGAATGGAAACATATGCTGTTCACACATGTCAAGGAAGGTGAACGCGATGGAACCTCACTGTTTGAAATGTGTTGTTCCTCATTAGTAAACGGCACCATGCACGGAATTCATTCAGTATCAATATACCATATGCCAATTGTTTTATGCTAATGGCAAACTACCTGCTTGGTCCCACTATCACTTCAACGTCAATAGCTATGACGGATGACTCACAAGCAGTTTGACCACTTTTGTTCAGGTGAGTCATTATATCGAAATGAATAAACTGCATCATCACAATATAGGTTAGTACTATTAGTTATCATGTAATTAAGTTGAACAAGATACGAAAATAAGAATCCCCGTACTAATTCCATCCACACGTATTCATCCTGTAAAACCTCAACCTTCTAGTTGGAATTGACAAACAGGTTTTGTGTTTGTTTTATCGTTTGGAAAACAGAAGAAATGTTCACACAAGTATCTGTTAAGGCATGATGATATTTAGATAGGATATTGGACACCTCTGTAAACGCAGGTGACTTCATAATGTATCCATGTAAATGACTGGAAAATGATAAACTTAAAGACATGTGATCCCCTGCTATGAATAAGCGCACTATCTAGAGTCTGAATTACATATTGAAGCATTATATTTCCATCATGTTAACATCATTCTGTGTACCAAGATTTTCTATCCGTTTCCTTATTTCGGTATGTCTGTCGTGTCTAAAGATTAAGGCATTATAGATTATGTAAAGGAGTGTTGGGTTTGGAAGACATATAAACGACTTTCAAAACGTGTGAAAAGTAATGGCATTGATCATGGATGCGTTTCAAATCAAATTGAAAACTTTGCATGGTCGCTTTAAGTTCTCCTACCATATGTGTTAAAATGTAATAAATGTGCCTCAAAGGCCAGCTATCCTTGTAGACAGTGTCAGCAACTGAGGTCCTGTGAGGGATTAAACGGATAATTTCCTGTTCTATGTTGTTCATACATGTATTTGATGCTCGTAAGCTTAACAAGTCCCTAGCTGTTTTATCTTAGATAACACCAAGGAATGTGTTTCCTTGATGAAATGCTGTAACACTAGACATTCAAGCATGTGATTTCCTCACGGTAGGAGATCAATAGACTTATCGCTGGTAACCGAGTCTCGTTGACATAACACAGTGCTTCAAAGTCCATAGAGGGCTGATGTCTTATGGGAGGATATATGCAACTGGTGCATGCGTTTATTAAATGGTGGAATTATGCACGAAAATAATTTAGCAATGGAAGATAGTACAAATAACCTAAAATAAACAATAATGAAATCCATAATGTACCTTTAATTTACTCACTAACAAACAATTCAAATATATTTCTTAGCATCATCACTTATCAGTATTGTCTTCCCTGAACATATATTTAAATTGTGAGACAATGGATTTATGAATGAATGAATGTAGACTTTTAAGTCGCGAACTCATCATGCATAAATAGTGTCGCGGCTGATATGACCTATGTCTGTTAATGGCTCAATTTCGTTACTTAATTATTAATATTCGTCTTCTTTCTGAAGAAGGGTTAGCTACTCATGTACGTCATATGACGTTTATCAAACCTAAAAACACAATAGCTGAATGGCAATTATTCATTGTGACCTATTGTAATGACAGAAGAGATTGATGTTATGCTCTGCTTACAATTACCTTGACAGCGCCTAACAGAAAGGAAAATTAACACATTGAAGTTGTAATAGTGTTAGACATTATTAATACTGACAGTTATCAACATTAACTTGTTCACAAGCACATATGTAAACGTGAATTCAATAGAACCTGAATTATTCAAATATGATTAATGTAACATATCTTCTAAATTAAGAAAAACAAAGTTAACGGTGCATGTCTGACGTCTATGCATCGGTCTTCAACGTAGTATGTACATATAGCAGCACTGCTAGCCAAACAAATGCACTGACATTATTAATCAGTGTTGTGTGTTTGTGTACAAATGACCGTTATTATTTTCAATATCGGGTACACTTCCACTAAATGTGCTCTTTTTGTTGTTAAAAAGAGACAATTGTTTTGGTTATTTGTCGGTAGTATGTGTTGATGTGAATGCATACTTTATATCAGTGATAAGTGCAACTGAATACCTCAATAATCTATACTAAAATACATGTATTTTATTGGATTGCCACATGTAATACACCAACCATAAAATTATGATTCATCATTACATGTCTCATAAAATGTTCATAATAATGTTGATGCTATGTTAAAATAAAGTTATGTGACTCACTTCCATGTATACTGTTATGTCAGCGTGGTCATAAAATAGATTGACTCATCACTGATTAATAATTCACCAAAAGTTTCGGATCAGAGCAGTGATATTTTTCAGACATTTACCAGAAGTGATTGCTGTTGTATTTTTTCTTTCTGCTCTTGCTTATTTTGTGTATATTCCGTTTTATTATATAACTAGCAATGGAATATGTGATTATACGATGAAAATATAATCCATATTTGCACATAAGCAGTAGAAAGTCATATTTTCACTGCAGTGAAAATATAACTCATATTTTCACTGCAGTGACTAACGTGTGGCCGGAATTACTTTTCATGATTGTCATCCTTTGGAATGAAATTATCTCCCTTTGTAAAGTGATAACCACCCTTGATTTCCACGTCTTACGGTGAACGCCAATGTTGTGATGTTCCAGTCAATTACTGCTGGTCTTTTGAGGTTTTTATATCCTATTCAACATTCCTTAACACTCTGAACTTCATGTATTGTTGATATGTTGTGTAGTAGTTCTTTTACTCATGAACAACTTGTTGAGGCGAGAGGTGTGTGACAGACAATAACGAACATCACTCGTTGTATGATGTGTATCACTTCGCGTTTGAAATAACGTTTTTCAAAGTCTTAGGCATCTTCACTTGACTAGATGGTACCGTAAATAAACATCCACAACATATGTATTTTTGTAAAACATGGTCCTCTTTTAAATATTGACTTATTTCAGTCGAATTATTTTCTCACTGCATTTACCATGAAGGTTTAACGGGGAGTTGTTAGGATTAAGACCGCTCTCGTCTTTCAATGACACGTTTTAATTGTTTCTAAGCAGATTAAAGTTATATAATAAATAGACTATCTCATTGTTTTTGCCGAATGTCATTTCTATCTCATCTCGTGGAGTGAGAACGTGACATTTTCACTCGTTCAGGTAACGGGTATGTTGGCTAAAATGTCAGATATATATTTCGGACGTCACAAGTAAAAACTCTGGGATGGTGTCTGTACATTAATTTCGAACTAATTCTTCAGATTGCTCTTAATAATATTTGTGTTGTGGCTTTACGTTCACTTACGATTTGTAGGAAAAACGTATTTTTAAGTAAGAGAATTTCCATATCATTTGAAATTGAAAAACATTCTATCAATATTAAGAAACATACATCTTTACCGTTTTAAAACAATAGTAGAATTAATTAATTTTAAGACATCGTTTAATTCGTGACAACTACGATACATGGCTTTAAATATTCCCAGAAACAAATCTCATTGACTTATAAACAAACATTATATAACAAATATATCCATATTAAAAAGAACTGTGATGGGATATCTATGATGGGGTTGATCCATCCTCTTTCAATGTGAATCCGATATTCTGTCATGCATTTAGTTGAAACTATCATAAACAAATCCTATAAATTTCCTCTTATATTTCCCGACACTAGCTGTAGGCTATATTCAAAAATTCAACTGGAAGGTAATTCAAAGCAAGCTCTCGAAACGTAGGTCTAGTTTCGGATATTCGTCAAGCTTAAAGCGTAAAACAAAAAAGGCAATCAAACGGAGACATATAATTACTCTTTACTCTTGAATCTAAAGTTACTTTTTGTCGTTTTTCTTCATCGCAAATACTAAACAGTTGTCTTCAGATCCATGTAGGCCTATAGGCCTAATTTCTTATGCGCACCGAAAAATGAAGATGGATGCAGCAAGTGATTAGACAGAAAGTGCGGTTTTTCCCAAAAAAATCTCAAAGTACTGCGGGTGCCTTCCTTTTGATATTTTCTGAACAAAGTTGTGTATATTTATTCTGTTTTCATAATCGTAAAGAGAAAATAATTATCTTTAATTCCATGTATAATTTGTATATGCGTAACAAAATGTAAATATGCTGGAAGTCATGCGACAAGTGTCGCAAATACAGGGCAATAAATTATTGTAATAAGCTCAAAATTACTTTCTTCATAAAAGGGTAGGTTTTTTTTTATAAATATATTGACATTTATTTCAGGAAGTCATTGTAATAGTTTTGTTTAAATGTTCAGTGTTGAATTTCTGGTACAGTAGGCTAATTTGACATGATCTAAATTAAGAAATATAGGCTGCCACTGGATAAACAATGTTCTGATTAGAGTTAAACATATATCGCTATGAAAACTATTGCTTGTATGTATTTTCGTAAAACCATGTTTTATCAATAAACTAATACAAATTATGTTTCAAACGACCTGGATGTTTATCTACGTTCTAATAATTGTTGTTTAATCTATAACATGAGCTGAATTGCAAATTTATAATGGTGTTAACTGTACCAGTGAAATGACTTAATTTACACATTCAAACATTTGATTAGGTGAATATTAGATTATGTTTGGTACAGACACAATATACATTCAAGAAAATGAGGACCTAGCCACCTTATCAAATAGCTCGTCACTAAATAAACTTTTCAGGTGAGATGAGGTGATATGGGATGAAAATAATATTTCACTTATATCATGGCAGCTAGTACCATTTATTATATAACTAGCAATGACATATGTGATTATACGATGAAAATATAATCCATATTTTCACATAAGCAGTAGAAAGTCATATTTTCACTGCAGTGACTAACGTGTGGCCGGAATTACTTTTGATGATTGTCTACCTTTGAAATGAAAGTATCTCCCTTTGTAAAGTAGTTACCTCCCTTGCTTTCCACGTCTAACGTGAACGCCAATGTTGTGATGTTTCAGTCAATGACTGTTGACCTTTTGTAGTCTGTTAATATCATATTCAACATTCCTTTACACTCTGAACTTGATTTATTGTTGATATGTTGCATAGTAGTTCTTTTACTCGTGAAAAACTTGTTGCGGCGAGAGGTATGTGACAGTAAATAACGAACGTCACTCGCTGTATGATGGGTATCACTTCGCGTTTGAAATAACGACAAAACTTGCGTTTTTCAATGTCTTAGGCATCTTCACTTGGCTAGATGGTACCTTAAATAAACATTCACAACATATTTATTTTTGTAAAACATTGTCCTGTTTTATATATCGACTTATTTCAGTCGAATTATTTTCTCACTGCATTTACCGTGGATGTATAACGGGGAGTTGTTAGGATCATGACAATCAAGACCGCTCTCACCTTTCAATGACACGTTTTAATTTTGTTTATGCAGATTAAAGTTATATAATAAATAGACTATCTCATTGTTTTTGCCGAATATCATTTCTATCTCATCTCGTGGAGTGAGAAAGCGACATATTGATCACACCTGAGTGGAGTGAGAAAGCGACCTTTTCACTCGTGGCTGAGTAGTCTTAATATAAACACTTATCTATATTATACAATTTCATATTTCATTCATAATGTTGGTGTGTGGCTCATTTGGAGAGGAATCTGCACTACCCATAATACATGTGACGCCACAACTTCGTTCTAACTGGAATATAGAGTCTTATGCAAATACGATATTTCAGTCCCTAAATCAAACTCAGTCTTACAATTCCTTTTTTTCACCACTGTGTACTTGTCAAATCGTTATTTCCAAACTTATATTAAGTTAAAATCTGTTTTTGATTCCTACGAACAAAGACCATTAACTGGTTCATACATATATACATGAATCAGGCCTTGGCTAATGGGAAGTGTCATCCATTAATACCTTGTTGATGAACAAACTACACCGTGTATAGTCAACACTTGACTAAGTACTGAGTGCATGTTTGAACAACTGAGTTTGGTTAACTAGCGGAAACAATCTGTTATCTGTGGTGACAGACCTGAGGTGTTCGAACCAGATATTGTCATTCAGAAATAAAAGAATACTTCATTCGAATGACAAGCTGGAAGCTGTAATATATTTTGACATATAACATAACTAACACATTTGTGAATGTTTTACGACCTTATTTAAAGTGGAGCTGAAATCAATTTGAACAGAGATGGCACATATATTATGAGTTTATGCGATTATAACCACTTTTCCCTGGGGAAGTTTAATTTAGGAGGAACATAGGAAAGTCAGTAGTCGTGTGTCAACGTTTGATATACATCTAAGGTTAATATTCTAATCATGTATCATGTATATAGAAACCTTGGCCTTCTTAATGGTAAAATAAATGCATAATCTGATGCCTCTTAATTGGCTTACAGAATGTCAAACATCAGAGCTTCAAAGAAAACCAAACTATATATATATATATTTGGTTCGGTAAACCATAGTATTGCTATTTATATAATTACTTAACTATAACGGATTTAATGTGAATAAGTTTTACACAGTAAACATATATGTTAAGACAAAGGTAATAATATAACATGATCTTGAATTATATTGTTGGCATTGTTATTGCGTGCTCAGGTCTTCAATTAAAGGGGCAGTAGCACGTTTTTTGCAAAACATTTTTTTCAAATTTCATATTTATAATGATAGTTTATGTCATTTATATTTACTTTAGAGGGTACACATCTTATTACACCAACCAATTATCCATAGTGGTAATAACGATGTTGCGTATACAGGAAAATTTGCATTGCGGCCATTTGATTGTGAACACAATTTATTATTTCGAATGATAAAAACGATTCCCATGGCTTTACGAAACCATGTACACTCACTTTATAACTTGATTTTCCGAAGACCGAAGGGTAGTTTACTATTAGTGACATTATTTTTCAAATACATTTCTTCAACTTATTTCAGTGAACAAACGTGCTACTGCCCCTTTAAGAAGTGACTTTAATAGTTCCCTGCCGAAACATGGTTTTAACGATACAACAAAAGCAAAGGTATTCATTAAACCAAATCCAAGGACATGTTTAGTGGTGAATGTGCCTGCAGCATGATGTCGTAATTTACATTTACTGATTAAACAAATGTATGACCTATTACGATAGATGGATAGTGGTGTTTGGAAACCTAGGTGATATTTTGTTCATGTTAACCTGATCATTGTGCGACTTTGAGAAAATGTTGCAACAACAGTTATATCAGGTGAGTGGCTCTATCATCAGGTTTCATTCTCATCATCAATATCAACATAGTTTAACATCAAATGATCATCAACCTTTGAAATATTTTGAACTTAATTGATCTGCACAATAACTATTAATGAAGCTATGTGGGCAGATAGATTGGATATTCTTGGTTAATTCTGGGATACATGAGCAATTAACTATTTCCTTGTATTAAAAAAAACATGAATAGAACCATTTCCTCAGCAAAACTTTCTTCATGGCATTTTGATGGGAAAACGTAAAAATGTCATTAGTATTTTGTTATTTCCATTCAGTCGATTTACATTCAATATGCCACATACACTTTCTCTCAAATGTCAATTTTGTCAAACATTTGTTTTTCACAATTCTCTATTTTCTTTTAACTGTAAATACCAAAGAAACGTATTACTTTAATGTTATGCATCAACAACAAATCATTTTAATGATTAGTACTTTTACGATCCTTAAACATTATCAATATTTCAAAATTGTACAAATTAAATGTCTAGTTATATTAGCATTTCAAATATTCTGCTGTCTCTGTCATGTGTACATATCTCTAAACCACACATACAACATACAATTAATAGTGAATTGTTTGAAATGGATATTGAACAAAACATGTAAAGCATTCACATATATTCTATGAGATCAATGTCAACTCTATTATTTATTATTTTCCTTTAAATTATTATTTGAATTTTTAAATTTTTATTAGTATTCTGGAGGAGGGGTTATTAAAGGTACACTTACACTGAGTGTAATACATGGACATGTTTCATGGATCCGGAATTTAGGTCTACTTATTTCACGAGAACGACATTATATCAGTAAACTAACAAACTAAACACACTCAATTTCAATGCAACCAATACGGGTTCTCTATTTCTAGCAAATAAATTAATCCAAAAGCAACAGAGGCTTGTATGGAAGAACTGTGGGACGATAATGTTGATATGGATGATATACTTTCATTGGTATACATATGTTGCACTATGGAATAAATGGCAAAACGCGTCGTTAACATTCGCTAGCGAGATATAAGAAAACAAATTAAACAAGTAACAAAACAAACTATATCTGTATGGGTTCCTTGATGTATGAAAAGAAACGACCAGTGACCGTTGATTCGCCAAAAAACTCGTTTTAGAGATTCAATGAGTTTGAAATGAGAACTTCATTATTCCCATAAGTTTTTGCAAATACATTTAAGAATGAGGATCAATTAAAACACAGCTGTCGTTATTTCTTTCACATGTTTCTTTTTTTGCAAACACTTTAAGCTCTTCAAAGTAATTTTGTTTTCGAATGACACACTTTGAAAGGAATATTACTTAAGATAAATTTGCTAGAAAACATTGAATGTGGAATACCAACAAGACTCCTTTAGAGCAACTGTAAAAAAACACTATGAAAAAGAGCAAATGAAATAAACATTTCGGAATTCATGTAGTACCTTCCGGTACAAGGATTCATGGGGTGAAATACTAGAATCACGGATCGCTTGGCAAACAACCAAGACTTTAAAAAAAATAGTTTCTAGCAATAGCTTCGAGCTTCCAATACAATATGTAACATGCTGTTTTTTGTTTCTTCTTGTCAGAATCGAAGCTGGTTTTACAAATCAAATCGTGCTCAAACGACATGAACATAGTTCATATCTAATAAAACTTCCTTTGTAATTCCATTATCAGTAACATTTGGTAATGCTATTTTGTAATTAAGTTAGAACCATGCCTCTGGGAATAAATGCATCAAATCATGTTATACAAAGTTCTTGAAAGGCATATAGAATACATAAGATGTTGTTGTATTGCAGAAAATAAATTCCACCTAGACTGAAACATGTCCAACTATACCATGGAAAAGACAGGAAGGATGCATACAGAAAGCAATGAGGGTTGTTCTTTACGTTGTCCTGGTTTCTCATTTAGATGAACGAATGAAAATGTGTATATTAGTATTCCTTGATGTAAAATGGAAAGAACACGAAGAGATTCAATTGATACAAACATTATGTAACTGGCAATCATGTAATGTTCAGTCAGAAGGAACAACAAAGATTGCAGATGATTCGTGTGACGTGGAGCAGAACTGTTGTGACTTGCAGTATTTTGCAGTAGGACAGATACACATCTCCTCCTCTTCCCTGTGTTTGATGATTCTTCTGTCGCAGATGTAGAGGGAAGAGAAGTAGAGAAGCTTATGCAAACAATGCACGTGCCAATCCACATTCGATTCGATATTCTTTGGATAAGTGCACTCATCGTTCAACGCTCATCTGTAGTTTGTAGAACAGGTTTGATGATCAGTTTGTCATAGTCTCTATCAGAAAGTAGGTTTGCTTGAGATCCTGCATCAGACAGCAGTGAGAGAACTGTTTTATATACTATCCAGTCTTTTGATGAGATGTCAGAATTGCCAACACTATCGATGAACAATCCATCCTCAACTTGATATTCAACACTATGTACTTTGGATCTTGTCACTGGTTTAGACCGACACATTTTAACAACATGATTCTGGAAGTGTGCTGTTAGCCACATTTGTTACACGAACTAGGACATTGAGTGTGTGTTGACTGACCAGTGCAGTTAGTTCTATTGTATTTTCAAGACTGATGACTACCGTTCTGCTCCCACTGTTTAAAGGTACACCCATTGTGCTGTTTGGGATAACATATTATAAATGTTATGAATGGTGTTACATTTTCGGGAAGTACCGACTGTAACCGAAAATTGTAATTTTGATAATGGTTTATTGACGATTTGAAGGTAAAAGTAGTGATTGCCGATCGAAAAACGGACAATGCATCACGATTGACGCGCGCCAATGAGTTATAGCAGACAAACTGACAAATTTGTGTTGAAACTAGTGATTATGATATATTTGGCGATTGGGGATAATTATGCAAGCTGGGTAAATTTAGATGTACTGTAAACAGCACATATGGTGTGTTGGAATGTATAAAAGCCAAATGAAATTTTATGAAACACAATGGACGCACCTTTAATTGCATGTACAGGTGAGACACTATTAACGATATGATTTTGACTACCTTACAGTAGTTGACAACGAGAGACAAGCATGCAGATACATGATCCGCACGTGCAAAAACGTGGCGTGCACTATTGTAGTGGGTGAGAGCACTGTTAAATGGGAACAATTCGTTACAACTAGGTTTACCCCTCTTCATAGTGAACTACTATTGCATATAACACCATCTGACATAAGAACAGCTTTCAAAGTCTATAAGCAGACTAAAACATAACTGAGCTTCTGAAGCCCACCAGGTGCATTAGTGTATCAACAACATATTTCTTACAATAATTAACACATTACATATCATAAGTCACATCGATTGAACTACCTTTAATGCGAACCTTTGCCAATGGGATTCTCAATTGTAGATTGTAGACACTGTGGCTCCATGTAGTCACGACCAAAAAATATCTCCATCTCCAGTACCAAAAGAAGAAGACTGAAATGTTGTGTACGGACTTCTTTGTCAATGAGGAGCTTGACTGGTGAACAACAGAGCCATTATTTGTTTTCATTCAGGAGTATTATTTAGGCATTGGGTATACTTATCTTGTGAGAGAACTTTATTACAGTAAGTACGGCGTGCTACAGAGCCTTTAAATGACAGTAGTACTTTATATTCATTATCTGGTATATGAATTCGGGTGTTAACAGAGAGATCCATTATTCTTAGTCAACTGTTGGGAAGTAAACACATGTGAAGCAATTAATGAAACACATACATTACATTATACTACACTATACTTTGTACGTATGCTACCGTGTTGTCATAATTCAATTAGTTCAATATTTCTTTCAAATGACATAGATGCGAAACAAATGCCTTGGAATATCTGATGTGCAAAACATAGAAAGTAGAAAAAACTCTCTCTGAGAACAAGTGACATGGGGATGAAAGAGAATAAATGAAAGAACTCGTTCAGAATACATGCAGTGCTTGACATTCTGGTGCATTCTGCTGTCAACTTCTTGTGAGTCATGAGGTGAAATAACAAAATAATGGATCGTTTGGCAATGAACCAAGTATTTAGAATAAGGATATTCTAGCATTACTTAACCAGTTTTTCAGCTTCCTGTATATTATCTAGCATGCTTTTTGTTTGTCAGAGTCTAAATATCTTTGTAGATAGTTTGTGAACTCATACATGCATACAAGTGGTATAAATAGCACATACGTATACATTTCGTTGTTTAGTATGATTATAAGTAATAATTGTTAGGCTGAAACTTGAGTTTATATTTATTTAAAACTTATTATTGTAAAATTTTGTTTTCTCAATGTTTGTAATTATTATTCATCTTTATACAATATAATGTTACGTTTGAGGGTAAACATGATAAACCAATAATGGTTATCCGTACTCGAAAACAATTGTGCAACGCGTAAAGCGACAGGGGTGTGGAACTCCTCAGTTTGAAGGGTAAAGTTGTAGGTCTGATGCGAATTTGAATGTTCAGACAGCAAGATGAATGGCCATTCCATCATGAAACCATAATTAAAATTTTAATTTGAGTGTTTAGTTATCGTTAGATCAATCAGATCACTTGAACAACCTTCGAGCGGCCATTTTAATGTGAACACATTAAAATGTCCACTCGAAGCGAAATGGACCCACATGGCTTAACCTGACCATGTACCTTCGCTTTAGAACTCTCGTTATTGATTGAGGAGTATTATTTAGCCAGTGGTAGCACTTATTAACATTTTCATAAGATCACCTTATTTCATTAAGACTGACACGCTAAATAGTCTTCAAGTGGCATAATATACACTCAAAAAGAAACGTCACCACATTTTCCACAATGTTCGTTGATTTTGAATGATTTTATAAGTACATGATTTGTAAAGAGGTAGTTGGAATTTCATACATCAGAGTGTAATATTTTTATTTCATGTCTATTCAAGTCCATTTTGGGTGTTGAAATCGTTTTTTAAAAAATGTTTTTTGGCCAAGTTGATGGGACTTAAAGTTTAAAAAATAACAAAATGTAGATATTCAATTAACAAAATAATGTTTCAGTCGTGTACATCACACGTCGATTGAGTATCTTCTATTGTGTATTGTAACGTTTCTTTTGGTGTTGAGTGTAGTGCTGATAGCTGATGGAAATACTATTAAAAACCTACATTACAGTTTTGCAATATGCAATTGGTCAACCTCTACGAAGCGATCAACTTAATTCAGCTTCACACATTTGAATCTTAGTCATAATTCATTCTGATCGAACTTAAGAAGATATATTATCAATTTATTTGTATTTATAAACGAAGTACAAATTCACTTTTCACAAGCATAGTTTCCACCGTAATAGATCAATCGAGATAAACAACAGCCAAAAGACACATCTCTGTTGCTCTACGTTGGGTAATAGATACGATAAATATCCACATCGATCCCCGATAGGGCATTAAATAACACTAGTCAGTGTCCAGATCACTGATTGAGTTCATAGAGTATATTGTTCATATATATCACCTTTCATTTCTTGGCATAAAATACAAACATTTCAATAATAAATTTGGTGTAGAACATTGTCATTTCCAAAACCATCGTCATTTCATTACAGTGATCTTAAATTATTGGAATAGATTTGTTATTACGCGGAAGGATAGATTAGATTGTAGTCATAAAAAGTAGTCATCGATTCTGCGAAGATGGTTTATCATCATCAACATCATCAAATCGTTATATATGTGACCATGTTATCAACAATTCTATATAAAACAGTTGTAACATTGAGGTAACCTGTGGTGGAACTGATCACTTTGGATCAGACAAGGGGAGGTTCCATTGGTTCATAGAACAATTAGATATCTATAGTCCGTGCAGTCTGCTTTAACAGCGACACTTCATTAATCTGTGGCAATGATCGAACCACAAGTAATTCTTAAGTCTCTCAGGATATGAAGTGCAATGGTACATGCGATTTCCGCAACTCTTAAATAAAGGAAGTACATAAACACCTTCGTATAAGTATAACATAAAACATTGGATGTGAATACCAGAAATATACTATACCAATGGAAAAGAACAAAATGAACACTTGAATTGTGAAACCACACGCATACCCTGTCATATAGCACGTTCATCTTCTTTATTAGTTAATAATCATGCTTACATTAGGTTTTAAATGCTTTAAAAGGCAGACACATAAGTCATCTGTTACAACCTTGAACCATACAAACATTTCATCTGCCAAACAGCATGGGACTTCTACAACTCCCATCGTGTCCATATTCTATCGGCAGACAAATGACGTCAATATGAGACCAGGTCGCAGGGTTAACCCGAAAAAACCCTCATAGATAAGACCGCCAGTAGAGTAGAGTACAACTTTCAGTACCTTGATTTCTTAAGTTCTCAAAAGTTTGTAATAAGTAGAGAATCTCACCCAAGTGTCTCCTGATATCAAATATATCAACACGAGTTGATAAAAGTTACACATATGCGAGGCTTGCCGAGGATATTTAAACTTTTATCAACGAGTGTTGATATATTTGATATCAGAAGACACAAGGGTGAGATTATATTCATCATCCAAAATCATTCTTCATTGGTTTTTAATGAAAAATGCACATATCTGAACACAAAACTGCCATTAGGCTTCCAGTGATATGATGGCATAGCATTGTGACGTCATCATGATTATGACGTCATAGCATTGTGATGTCATTAGTTGATGATGCAAAGTCAGTGTGATGTCATGTAGCTGACGCCAGCAGGGCATTGTTCAAAATCTATTGACAAAACGATATCTCCTAGGAGATATCACTTGATCTCATACAAGCAATATCTCCTGTGGAACCCATTTTTGGATGATATTAAGCAAAACGTACTCTAGATGTTGGAAAGAAGTTACAAAATAACGCTTTCTATACAACAAATAACGTTCACAATTTAATCTATGTTAAGTGCAGACTGAACATCTCCAACCATTAAACCTTTAAATCAAACCTACCCGACATGAAATGATCTATAGCAGTGACAATCATTTCAAGTTTTGATGTAAGTTAACAACTAATAGGAAAATACAAAGAACCTAACTTGGATACACCTTGTTATAGTAAGAAGGAACAACAAATTAAAATATTTTCTGGAACAAATAACTTGCAATCCAGTGTACTTGCTTCTTTAGTAAAATGGTAAGCTGATTGTTATAGCATGCATCGTGTTGAAAACTCTCATCAAACTAACAACGATTTCGTCAATACTAATCTGATTAGGCAACATAACGTTCTATGAAAAGGTGTGTAATGTGCGTTTAATGCTTTCCCTTATTTTGACCTTGTTTATTTGCGAAGCAAATGGCTTTACATGAATCGCAGTGCAGCATGAAAGTGCAATATTATTAGTTTTAATCTGGGAAAAATTGCTAGATGTAATTAAAGATAAAACAGCTTGAGGATAAATGTAGCATGTTGGCGTCAAATAGGAGAAGTATCGACCAGGACGATATTGAATATACTGTTCAAATTACATTACTTGGTGGCACCAAGCATCAAGGAAATCACGCTTTGAAGCCGATTTATTACATTTTAACTCAAAGCTAACTGAAAGCAGTATTGTAACGGCCAATTAAAAACAATATTACAAGATTAATTCTCAATTCATAGAAGAACAGCAAATAGTTATGGAATAGAAACTGTCCATGGAATTCTAATATTATAATATACTTGTTCTTGTTCACATTAAAACATATAAAAACAACCCAACTTAGTTGCATGTAGATGTTTTAGCAAAAATATAATTGAAACCTTCAACACATTTAAGATTGAAATTCGTTTTGCTGCATACTTCTTCTGCGTGTCAGCACCACATGTACTCTGTGTCTCTTGTTGTCTTCAGTACACAATTTAATTGTTCGTCCTTTATTTTACTTTCATGTTTATCTAATGATGATATAACTGCATAGTAAGTGCATTGTTTTAGAGGGAAATTAATGTTCATTCATTCGTTGAGATAGTCTGTTGTGTTGCCGCCCATTTGCTATGATTATTATCCCTTACCATGAACGTGGCACGAAATAAGGTCATTGATTTAAACTCAACACCTGATTACCATGACTCAACTGATCAATGAGTGGTCAACGTGTTGGTGAGTCATCTCTTATGATATATTGACGTTGAGTTATTTACTAATCAACATTGGTATTGAACCATGTTATTTACTTGTGGAATTAACACATATATCAAACATGTTTTCTGCACAGTAACATTGAGGTAATGTGCATATGTCATAATAAACCACATACAAATCAATCTAATTCTGCCTATTCTTATTCATTGAAAATGCCAGGCATTGCTGTGGTGACGTGTTTCTGATCTCATTGATGATTATGTGTAAGATAAAACAATATACAGAGGTTAAGCTTGGGGTTGTAAGACCCGAGATAAAAAAAAAGTTGAGTGGAAAGTAAGACCGTAAGCAAAGTTTCTTACCTTGGGTTTTCAATCTAACTTACAATCCGTAACATACAATGAATCAATTGCGCTCATTGTATATTTAGGTTGTTTTAAGAACAGAAGACCGAGGAGTTGTAGTCTAACCCTGAACACATACGACCGCGTGAAGTCATTAGTTGACTAAGTTTATGTTGTTCGCAAAAACAACCTGTTTTCTGATGTGGTGAGCTTAAGAGGTGGTATTCTGTAAAAGTGTCATTCAGAATCAATGACATAACATGATAAATGATTTCAATAAATGTTGTAAACTTCAACATCCCATTATTATGTGTATTGATCTTACAAGACGCATACACTGTGCATTGCATATAGAGTTAAAGCCATGATCTAAATTATCAATTGTGTAAATGAAATATAATCATGTATCATAGTGATGCTTAATGTTGGAAACTGATAGCCTTGATCACTGGTAGATATAGATTGTGGACATTGAATGAGATTTGAAAATGTCTATGATTGCACAAAATTGCACGATGAATGGTGTGTTATTAAGGAGTATCTAGCATATAATTTGATTTCCTACTTCCTTTGTTGTTTGTTTTTACATTGTTCATGTGATTAGATCTACAAACATGGTATGTTGAGAAATTCCATGGAAAGTGAATATATATTATAAACCGAAGCCAATGGTTTCATCGGACAAGTAAGTAGAAAGCTGCATGTGTACATGTACATTGGACTTTCAATGCCAAACATTATTTCAGTTAATAACAATAATATTATCTATATATTTGAAAACTGTCCCAACTTTCAACGTCAAACGATTTCATTGATTGATTTCCTTGAATTTACCATTATTTGAATAGGTTACTCACAATGAACATGTATTTATTGAATTACTGACTGACAATAATACACAATAATCAGGATATTACCAAATAAAGGAGTTGACTGTCTTTAAATGTAGACAGATTAAATTATACGACCACGTATTAAACACACACTTCTACAAACAACGTACGTACTCAATGTTCATAACATACCATTATGTTATGTAAACATGAACTATTCTGACACATTACACATATAGTGTATTACTTACATATTCGACGGAAATTAATACAAATCGCTATATTTTTTATTTGTTAAATTACGTAAGTGAAACGTTTTCCTTTCATACAGAGGGATACAAACTGGCTATCAACATAAACAAATCATATTGAGTAAAAGGTATTTTAATATTTTTCGACTCCTTCCTAAAACATTACATGTAAGGCTTCGTTTGGGCAATATGTGCTATGGATGAATGAGTCTTATGGGGTGCTATTTATGTTGTGGCATTTCAGAACTGACATTTACAGTAAATTGTAACATGATTTCGGTGTATCCTTGATTCTGATTGGTTGATTTGCCTATGTTGAATGACAATGCATGCCCGCAAATTACTTTGGGCGAATCACCGCGAACATATACATCATGTTCACAAGATTCGGCCCGACTCAAAATTAATTTTTTCTATTTCTCTTAATATGTGCTCCTTACTCAAATTTGACAGGTGGCATTGTCATTTTCTAACTTGTGTATAGCAGTATAGGTCACACATAACTCTCAAAATTAGTTAGTTTCAAGTAACTAAAATGTTTTCAACTAGTAATATTTGTTCAAGTTTAATTGACACATTATTCCATGCGGTTTTGTTTACCGAATGCCGTTGCCATGGCATGACGTCATAGTGGTCAACCGTTTTGACGTCACAATTCTAGAGTCATTGTAACAATGGGTCAGGATGAGTTTTAGATTGTGTTGTTGTCGTAGATAAATGTTTATCGCCATCTAAAAGGACACGTGAATATTGTGAAGTGAACATAGTTGAGTGACAGCGTTTGAGCTTATGTGTAAATTGTTGATAATGTACTTATTACGTCGAGTATTTACATTTGTTTTGACCAGACCACGCCTCTTACAAAAAAAAAACACAGTAAACAAAGTTAAGCACCCCCTTCGTTTTTTTGATTGGGTTTTGATGTTTCAGAGACCCATTATAGCAAAACTAAACATCCCACAGGTGGAAAAACGAATTTCAGGAGCAAGAGTAATTAATTGTTTTATTCCTTGACAATTTTGTGTACTCTTCATAGATTTCAAATGACCAAAAACAGGAAACAAAAATTGACTGGAAAATGGTGAAAAACACAGATTCGTAAATGTATTGTCATTTCAAGTTTGACGGCTGAAAATGATGAAGAAATCATACTGAATAACCCGTGCCATTGTCTTAGGAACGATTTAGTGTCAATATCGTGTGCTGCCACCGCGTGCTTGAAGTACTGCTGCCATTCTTCTGGGCATACCCCTGACAAAGTACTTTAATTCTTCCATGGGGATTTGCTGCCACTCATCGTGAAGTGCGGCCTCCAGTTGTCTTAGATTGTGTGGAGCAGGGTTACTTCTCTGTAGACGTCGACCAATCATGTCCCAGACATGCTCGATGGGATTCAAATCTGGAGACAATGCTGGCCAGGGGATACGAGAAACAGCATTGTTCTCCAGATGTTGAGTCACAGCTCGTGAACGGTGAGGCCGAGCATCATCATCCATGAACAGGGGTCGAGTTGCAAGTCTGTGATCATAAAAATGGTCAATCACAACTTGATCCAACACTACTGCAATGTAGCGGGCGCCGGTAAGTGTGCCTTGTAGTGTCACCAAATCCAACTTGCAATCAAAAGAAAATCAACCCCACACCATAACGGATCCTCCACCATTTGGAACCCTTGGAAGAATGTTCCTTGGTGTGTATCGACTGTTCTTGACTCTCCAAACTCTGATTCGCCCGTCAACGGTATGGAGGAGGAAGCGACTTTCGTCTGACCAGTGGATACGTCTCCATGGCTTAGGTTCCAACGCTGCCGGTCACCAAACCAGATCCTACGATCCCTTTTATGACGATTAGTAAGGTTTGGACGTCTGATGACACGTCGAGACCTTAAACCTGCTGCTTTGAGGCGGTTCCTCACCGTCTGATTGCTGATACGTCTATAGGGTAGCCAGGCTTGTTTCAAGACGGTACTTGACGCAAACGGTTGACGTCGTTGATGACTCAATAGGTTCCTGTCCTCTTCCAATGTGGTAGCTCGGGGCCTTCTGGAACGTGGTCGATCAAGAACATGGTTAGTTTGGGCATGTTTCCTCACTAAACGACTTATGACCGAATAGTGGTAACCAGTTCTTCTCCAAATTTCCTTGTACGAGAAACCTGCTTAAATGCTGTCCAATAATTTGCCATCTCGTAGCCTTGGACAATCTCCTTCGTGGCATTGTTCATGAATTTAGTGTATTTAACTGACATCGAAGCCGAAAAAGGCGTTTATTTAGCCATGGTAAGTCGAAGGGTGAAACTGCATTTTGCTGAAATCATGGGTTGCATGATATGCATGCCAATAGCTCCGTTCGTGAGAACCGTTCCATAACAGAAACCACACCAGTTCCCATCCAGAATACCATATTTGGCCTGTCTATCGAATTGAATAACATGATCATAAAATCCAAAATGGTATACAACTTTTAATTTGGGGGTGCTTAACTGTTTTTGCTGTGAATAGAACAGTCGCAAAGTCCTTTCCACTCAGAGATAGGTACGCAAAAAGAGAGTTCGTTTCAAAACGCCTGATAACTAACGGTCATGTTACAATATCGATAACTAGTTGCGTTTGTAAACTTTCCGGGATTCATTGCTTTTCAACACCCGCTAACGCCGTCGGTTTTAAACTAAATTTGGGGGTGTTGAATAGCAATGAATCCCAGAAATTTTACAAACGCAACTATGTACTTATAATAGCCAAGAAAGAAAGAGACACTTGGGGAAAATGGGAAGAGCGTCAATGAAAAAGTCGTAACACCTACCAAAAACCCTAACGTGCAGTGAACTTGATCGCAGGCAGTAAGATAATTCCTCCAGTACCCCTGATGAAACAATGAACTGTTGGCTAATACTCAAGCAATAATTGAACAAAGCTCGACTTTATACTTTGGTTTTCAAATAATGTGGTAATCTCTTCAAGAAATTAAAAATACAAGTTCTCCGCAGAAGATGTCAAGACTGCAATATATTTAGTTTCAGTTTAAATGTAATGTGACACGTAATGTAATGTGTTTAACATATTCAGTAGACAACCTATTACAGATATACAGTCCTTTAGGTACGTCGGACTCATTAGACATAATAATAACAACATAGTATACATTTTAAAGCCTAATATCCAGTGCAAGCACTGCTCAATGGCGGTACAATTATTATCCTGAAGGAATTGTACTTTCGGTGCCGCTACTAAGCGCTCCGTGCGACCATATAGGTCCGTACTTCCCAAGTTCAGGTACCCATTCTAACAGCTGGGTGGACTGAGTGCAATGTGGATGAAGCGCCTTGCCCAAGGGCACGACCCAGGTCACAAGTGTTTGGTGTCTCCACCGGGATTCGAACCCGGGTCGTTGGCGTGAGAGGCCATGCAAACCACTACGCCACTGTGCTCCACAAATATATTTAGTGTAATCTTTATGACATGTGTTCTAATAATATGTCTAGACATATGTTAATCAAATCATGAACGAGAAGATTCCTATCTCAAATGTATATGCTTTACATGTGAACTTTAAGACAGGTCTGTCTGTGACCTTTACCAAACGACTTTGTGTAGGAATAACTGTTTTCCAAAACTGCAAATGGACTGTCATTTGCTATCGATGAAACTTCATTAAACGTAATTTAATTAACATTCGACCCATTTAGATTATAGAGAATGAATACATGTTACTTTGAACCTTGTAGGCCAATCTCTTATTATTACAAATAATATCCGTTAACCAGATAATATAATACTTTGGTGTAGTTACTGTTATGAAAGCACATTTAAGCAATGTGAACGTTATCATTGATTGTGAATTGATGAAAACATGCACATTGATAATGCGTTATTTCCTTTAAGGGGAGGAATATAATTCTGATAGAAAATATAGCAAGTTGCGTAGGTAAGGAAGATAAAAATGAAATGGACATAAAAGTTATCATCGACTACAACATAATTCTATTTTGAGTGATTTAAATGAAAACACTATTGTTTTTTTATTATCAACAAACATATATCTGAGGTAAGCATGCATTTATCCACATATTTGTTTTGGTCAATTATATCTTGATGACATCTTGCCATCTTCAGTAATCATCAATCGCAAATAAATTTCTGGCTAAGATAACAATTTTACATTTACTAAAATATCTTCTTTAAATGAGTATTAAGTTGATATCAATAGATACTTAGTAAATAGAAAAGGAATTCCGTCATGTTGATGCAAGTGAAGTAGTTGACACTAAATCATCCCCATTTCACCGCAATAACATTTCTATGATTGCTCTTGCTCGAATATCTCCCTCCCTAAAAGGAATTACTCAGATGGTGTTGACAGCTCATTGTGTAGCCCTTCCTCTTCTCACATACATGCACTCCAATGTGTACCCAATCCTTTCTCTTGAATAAATATGTTTAAATAAAACCAATGAATATTTGTTAAAATGACATAAATGATTAAAATAAATTACGTCTGAATGAACGCATGCATCCATGTCAATACGATTCCGTAATCTTATTTCAGTCAAATATAGGTTAATATCCCCATTTAATCAATAAAATAATTAATATAGCCAAGTAAGACTGATAACCAAGCTAATTAATAACAATTTTAAGTTGAGGGTGTGTACTATGAAAACATATAATCGGCAGCATGAGGTCATCACATTTAACAATATACATAATATCACTTGTTTATGTAATAGTCAGGACATACCTTACTATACAGCTTTCCCAAAACCTGATGTTAAAACAAGCATAACTCGTTTTGTTTCTTATAAAGTAAAACTTTTGGCATTACATAACCCGGCTGGCCAGAATCGGGTTAAAGGACAACATTTCCTTATCCGTTTCCCTAAAGAAGAAAGTATGTGATATTGCAACCACTTAAGGGATCTGGAGGCTCTCTTGGTTACTTTACACATATTTATTTTTGGACAAATTGCCAAGTTTTGTTATTCAGTAAAGGAAGGCTGACTTAAGTATTTTCTCTCAACCACTGTGACAACTCTAACAATGGTTTCACAACAATATTCTAGACATGTCAATGTTGTTTATGTCTATCCATTGTCTCCATTGGAAAATCAAATGAAGACTCAGGATATATTCAAATGTTAATGATAGACATATGAGATGTTTATAATCACCCATTGAACATATCAATGAAATGTTACATTTCACATTAACCCTTAATAATATCGAATATCAAGTAATGTGAATCCATCATGGTTCTTCATTGACATTTACAAATAAACATGAATACCTGCAACATACAGTACTTATTGGTAATACATTAGCGTATATGCTACATTGGTTCTCATTAACTGGATCTTAAAGTTCATTTTCTTCCTATTCTCCGATGATTAACCCGATGATACGAAAGGATTATTATTATTATTATATGTGGTTTATTGTATGTGCATTTTTTCCCCATCTGGTCCCCGTTACATAAACACTGTATAACCTGATCTATTTCATGTGTTGGCCATCGTTGGTACATTTTGTATATCCATGTCAATTTCGTGAAGCAACCTAACTGAAGATTACAGGTTTCGATGTAGAAAGGAGACAAGAGATATTACTGACAATATTGCTGAGTATAGTGGTACTCTTGGCATAAACATGATCATTACGTGGGAAGATGAAAGCCATACCGAAATGTATCCAAAACTCGATTATAAATGACAAGCTAGAACAAGGTGTGAATGTTGTTCATAGCATGTGGTTCCTCTCAATGCACCATATGACAAATCTTTCATAAAAGGAAACATTCTAATTTGATATTCAGTTCAGCTGAATGAATAAAGGTGTGTCAAGCATCCTTTTCATTTCTAGCAACATCGCGCCGTGAACATGCTTGGATTCTAATATGATTATTTATTCAATTATGTAACTGTAACAAAATTTAACTTTGATATCCCAAGCAGTAACTCAATAACTTTTAAATATGTATAAAAGATTGTGTTCTTGGTATCTGAAACCATTCATTCATTCATTTACGTAATAATAGGGGGCGGGATAGCGCAGTGGTTAGCGCGTTCGGCTTCGGATCAAGAGGTCCGGGGTTCGAATCCCGCCAGGGGCACGGCAACTTTGTCTGCAGTAGAGAACTGTTCTACACGCAGTAAGGTTTGGGTGCAATGTTACACTGAATTTCAGTGCAGTACCACCCATGGTTCGCTAGTTCCAGCCGATGCTCGCAGGTTTCACCGCAATGCATAGCCACATGGCATTGCGGGCTTTCTCCCTGCCATAATACTAGCAGCCGCGATATAAGTGAAATACTCTTGAAAGCGGCGTTAAACCCCAACTCACCTCACCTCACCTTACGTAATAATACTAACTTAACCTTAATTCAATGCATCTCAATATCCCTTTGAACTATGAACACTCTATCAATACCAGGAGGAAGCTGCAATATATATCAATCATCCTTGAAAACTGAAGAACGAGAAACATGACTTTTTCCGAGCAAATTACTGCCTTAAAAACTTTCGCAATTCCTCACCAGAACTTTTTGTATCCCTTCCTAATCCCCCATCAGTTTTTCCGGTGGTTTTGATAAATTGTATGATTTCTTTTATTTGCAATGGTAAAACAGATTTTGAAGGTAATATGGAAAAAAAAACATTAAAAAGGAGGAAGTAGAATGCTTGTTATGCAATAGCTGCTATGAAACGCTATTTTAGAAATGACACTCTCCACAACCAATGTAACGATCCTATCAAAACAGTTTGTAGTAAAAGAGGTGTAGTGAGTAAATGTGATTAATGGTACCTTATCCTTTAAATATATTTTTACAAATTTGAATCTGTATAGAAAATGTGCAAGAGAACATAAGCTTTTCCCGCAATGTATAAATGTATATAGAAACGAATGTTGGGTGTTGTACTTCTGATAAAATATGTTTATCACGATAAGCTTAAAAACAAATCGGTTTTGATAATGGAACGTAAATGACCATTTTACTGTAAGTCGAATATTTTGGCAATGAATAGAACCAAACTTGAGTAGATATTGTGGTGCGGTCCGGATTCAAGTCCATCCGGGTATCCAGACCCGGGGCTCTGGATATTACCCGTCCATTAACGGCAGTCGAAGCTTGGATACGCCCGATGTCCCGCCCGCTTCGACGTCTACATTCTCATGAACACACCATGCAATGATAACCTCACATTTGTACACACATATCCATACACAAATAACACAAAACAACATAATATTGGCCCGGTCGCAGTGTCGACACACGGCAGTTAATTTACACAGAATAAAACACAAAACCATCTCATATACCTGTACACCCCAAAACACTTACATCATCCGGTGCGGAACCGTTGCCCGACATGAAACCAGACGTCAAAAACTACATTTAAGAGAAAGTTACTCTAGACCGTGTTCTCTCAAAGAATTCAACGGACCCATAATGGGGAGTATACAGTTAGCGATTGATGTAATCAACATTTCATAAGTGGATATAAAACATATGTTCGCCATCAAATGATCACGTTAAAAAAGAACTGCATGTATTATCAAGGATCATCAACCTAACACACAACATAACACTATTATATATATATAACAATTCAATTGATACACAATCTGTATAAAATAATGTATAACTTATCAGAATGATCCTGTATTATCAGGACTCGACAGCCAAATCGTGATTAAGTGATAAACTTAGACTCAACAGTCTCACTTCTTGAATGAAAAATAAATTCAAGAATACGGCTACTCAACAGCCACTCCCGAGAAGGGAACATCCAGTCGACGATAAACAATATCACCGATTAACTTCAGGAATACAATCTGAAATTAGAAAAACACATTAGCATAATGCATAGGGGCAAAACATACACAAATGTTTTAATGATAAGTGTTACTGCCGTGGTGATTAGCGAGAGAGGTGACATACAGTCACGCCCCCTTATTTATACCCTTAATTCACCAGGTCGGGTTACCTCCCTTTAACATTGCATACCACTACGGAGAAAGTAGTTAGTTAGTTTTGTACCAGGATGCAAATCGTTCCACGTCATGAGGGCCCCATTGGTCATCTATACGTTTGAAAACATGGGCAGCAATAGCCCAATCATCGTAATCAAGCGCCTTGCTCAGCAAATCTGCCACCTCGTTTTCTTCACGAGGAATCCATTGCAGACTCAACAGAACATTATGCCTCAAACATAGCTCAAATATATCAAGAGCAATAGTTTGCAAGTGGGGTTTCATGCTACCCTTGTCAACTATGATGACCACATTCTGATTGTCAGTACGTCACATTATCCTTTTGTGTTGCAATTGCATAATAAAACTTTTCAACACAAGATTAACAGCTTTGAGCTCTGTCCAGGTGGAGCTGTTCTTAGCCTCCTCTTCTGACCACTGACCATGAGAACACGCCGAATCCATCTCCACACAATAGCCTCCATACCCAGTGTCACTTGCATCACAGTAGAAAACATAACTCACAGGGGAACTTTTGATCAGCACTGTACTTGACAGACGCGTGATATTAGCTATCCAATATTTCAATTGATCAATACTATGCACATATAGTTTAATGTTACTGTTCCATGAAGGAGCTGACACCACATCAATGCTCATAGATCTTGTCATAAGTTGAACTATATTACCCATCACCAATTTCATAGCTGTTAATGGACCAATCACAGCTGCAAGCGAACGTACCGCTTGATAACATCGTCTGTTGTGTAACAAAATTGTCATTCTTTCCACAACCTTATCAAGTTTCCTATGGGGAACTAATAACTTTAAGAGCCGTGTATCAATGTGAAATCCCAACCACTCTACAGACTGGGAGGGTGGCCACAGGGACTTTTCAACCTTCCGAACAAACCTGGACTTGATCAAGTTTAGCTTCACTACCTCACCCGCTGAGTATGCGGTTTGCACAGACTGCGCTGACAGAATACCGTCATCTAAGAAAGTAACTACCCTTTTCCCTTCAAAACGCCACTTCTTAACCAACTGTCGTGTGATTTTAGTGAACACATAGGGCGCGAACGTTAATCCAAATGGTAGAACCACAAACTTGAAATACTCTTTGACTTTCGACGAATTATTCAACGCAAAACCCAAAAAGTCAGTACGGCCTTCAAATACATCAACATGATGATAAGCCAAGTGTATATCAAACTTTATCAGCCAATCGTTTTGATTGATATACTCTAGAGCAGATTTCCAATCTTCATATTTAACAGTCTTTTTCAACACATAGTTGTTGATCCGAGAGAGATCTAAAATTAGAGGCTTCTTACCAGAAGACTGAATAGATACTGAAAGTGGGTTGACAATATAAGGGGGAGCCTCACACTCAACAATCAATTGCTTCTTATGCAACTCTGCTATGGCCTGAGTGACAAAATCTGAATGATCCAACGCCGACTTGTTATTATGTAAATCCATACGAGCCGGTCTGGAAATAAAAGGAATCTTGTATCCTTTGTCTATAATGTCTATAACAAATTGTGAAGCACTAATAGCATACCAGAACGAAATGCTAAACTTTAAACTATGATTTCTGCTGAACCCTGTTCATACTCGTAATAATCATGTGTAAGAGCAATGTCATTATCATTGTTCATATCATTGTTTAAATGAACTTCAAAGTTACACTTAACTGACAAGTCTGTATCCTCCTGTCTATAAGACACTGGTTGTTGTTGAGCTGGCTCCTGACATGGCTCGACTCGTGCTGTTTGTGCGGTACGGACACTCCCTGACGAAATGCGAGAACTCCCCGCAGTAGTGACATTACCCCTGTCTCCCAACTCTGACACGAAAGGGCTGCTACACCTGTCTGAAGACACTCTAAAGTTTTTTCGAATTTCCCAGCATTAACAGCTTGTCTCACTTCATATACATCTTCTAAAACTTCAGAGTTAAGGCCGAATTGAATTCTGTTTCCTTCTTGGCACCATGTGTATCTGTCTCAGTCTTCAACTTTTTCAAACCTTTAGCCTGCTGCATAAATTCTTCTCTCAGATGTAATATCTTTTCATCGACAACACTCTCTATATCTCGTTGATCGATTGTCAAGCCTTTTCAAGATGGCGTCAAGTTGTGCCGCGTTCGAATCCTCAGAAGACATGTCAACTGCTTAATGATTAGTGTTACTGCCGTGGTGATTAGCGAAACAGGTGACATACAGTCACGCCCCCTTATGTATACCCTTAATTCACCAGGTCGGGTTACCTCCCTTTAACATTGCATACCACTACGTAGAAAGTAGTTTCTCTCTAAATCACAATGCATTCAACCGAGAGAAACATCATGTACTTTGTAATAAAGTTCATATTGTTTCCACCACCTGTTCATTGTTTGTTTGCTGCTACAACATTGGCGTCATCGGCAAATGGAGATTTTCTGAACTTTTTGTGAGTATAATTTACATTTGCCTCGCGTACTTTTGTGGTTTGCGAATAGTCACGTGGTTCTGAAATTGCCCGAGGCTGCGCCACTCACAAATTGTACGTGCTTTTCATGCCGTCCTCCAAACAATTCAAATAAACTTACATACATTTCCTTGTTTTCTCTTTCCCATCTACAGTACTTGGTAATAAAGTCTCTATTGTTTCCACCACCTGTTCATTGTTTGTTTGCGGGAACAACAATATTATCAGTTACACAGATACGTTTTCACGAGGAAAGAGATTGCCAGTCATGTTATGTGTAGGACAATGATAAATTTACCCCCGAGTCCTCCATCAACTACTCATTAAATTTCGAAAGTACTCAAAGTTCTTGATTTTGGTGGCAATCGCCTACTTATTGAAGGACTCACATATATCTGCTGGGACTCACAAGAGTTTGTGGTAGCGAGTCTCTTGACGTCTGATGTCATATTTGTAAATATATCACTGGTAGGATATATCGCCGTTAATGGCTGTGATACTGCCGAAGCGGCGTTAAACAATAACTCACTCACTGGTAGGATAAATGTCAAAAGTCAATTTTTAAAACAAATAGCCAAATGTTTATCTATTCTCTATTGTATTTTGATACATTTCTTAACATTTAGGCTGCAAGTAGGAGGATGAGGAAACAGAAAGGGATTCCAGGATATTGTCTTCAAAAACCATTAAGTGCAATGAACTTGCTCCCCGACAATAATGCTGTTCTTGCAATTCCCTCGACTATTGCAGGGGCTGTCTGGCTGGCATTCAAGCAATTATTTAGAGCTGAGCACATAATCTAAGGCAAAGATGTATTCAACATCAAGAATTTTCATCTCGCGTATAAGATCAAATCAATCCACGAAACATGTGTGGAGGGAATAAAGTATGAGCTATAATAGACGTCGTTTTGTGTTTTATATAATCTTAGCTTAGAGATCAAAACAAGTTATATCAATTTACTCGTACTATCTTAAGCTGATATTACCAAAACACTTACTTATGTCAATTTAGCTTTTCGTTTAATAATCAGATAGAGCAATGGTATAAGACATGACAAACCTTGGTGAGAAGCAACATCAAACAAATCCATAGTTTTGGTTTATTTTCGTTTAACTATGCCATTGTTCTAATTAAGTCTGAATTATATAAACACACAAGCATGTTGCAACGCAAGAAAATGTACTTCCTTTTGTAATAATGAACATGCGAGAGACACCTGATTAATTTACGACCCCCAGGTAGCCGATTCTGAATTATGAATAATATGCAGTGATAAGAAAGATACTGTTCATTCCCAATAAGACAGCAATATAAGAATCTTTACTCCACAGTTTTCATATGTTGATCGTTTCCAAACATATGAATGTCAAGGATGTCGCAGTCACGTTCCGATGTTGCAATGGCAAGTTGGAAGTTGCACATTTAACTATTTACCCAGGACAACTTCGCTTTGGAAGCGTGACTTCTCTCAAGCTTTGACAGTCATCCCAGCATTTTGCGTATGCGTATGCGTTTGCGTATATTTCTGTATGTCGTGAGCGACCATGTCATTACCGAAATGTTGGCTGGGTCAGACCATCGAGTTAACCTGTCTGTTTTGCCTAATAAACCCCGCTCCGGCAGTATCACAGCCATAAGGGCCGATATATTTAATTAATTATTTATTTATTATTTGCCTGATTTAAAAAGGTTTTTGCAAATAAGCAACCAGAACACGACAAGATGGCCGGAAAACATCAGCAAATTATAACATGTTGAAAAAAAAGCTGAAAATGAAAAAATTAAATTCATAATTTATCAATAAGGTGTAAAGCCTTTAAAAAAATCTAACACGAGATGCTCACCAAAATGAGTGAAAACATGACTAATTGAAATAGAAGGATACACATTTCCCTAATATCTGCAGTTCCCTAACCCTCACTTAGATGTGTTTGATTACTATTAGACACTGGCAGAATATACATACCGGGGATCTTTTCCCTTTAAAAGTTAAGAATGGATACGACAGACCATCTAATGACACGGATAGTACAGAGATTGACAGCAGCAGGTCCCGATAACAGCTAATAGACTTCACAAACTGTAACATGTGGTCACTGAGGAGTGTAGCACACAGCATTAGACAACGTGAATATGATCTGAGATGGTTTCAGAGATGTTATTGTATTCCCCTTACTTACAACTACAAAATCCATATAGTACCAACTACATTATGTCTAGTACTTATCATCGTGCTTAAACATTGTAAATATAACTTAAATGAAAATTGAAACATTGGTGCTTTTTTATTTGTGTGTAACTATAAGTATGATATACAACGTTAAAAACAAGGATACATATCTCACTCTTCTACTAGCTTATGCAAATAATTCATTTAATGCATGTTCTACGAACCTAGTTTTTTTTAACTGAGATAGTTAGGTTAAACTGTCGACAGTCGCTGGTAGAAAGTTTATTCGGAAAGAATTGTTTCATAATTTATCCAAACGTTATCATGTTTCTTTTTACCATTCACTAAGATTTTGTTTATTTCACACATATTAATCGGTACTTGTCCTTTAGACGCAAACTATTGACATTTAGCTTATCAGTCTCTTTCCTGCATTTGCTAAACCAAAACTATTTTAGCTTTCCCTTGAAGAATGGCAATAAACGTTGTTCAAGATAGCCCAGGTGTCAGCGGGTGACAGTTTTAAATTGATGTACATGTAATATATCATAAGATCTGACATTTGTAATCCCTCTCCGTTAGTTCACACAGTCTGCCTCTGAGTTCAATATGTTACGAGCAGATAGAGTCCACTTTATCCCCAGCCAAATAGGAAAAGTTCGTACATAGTGAACAATGAGTATGTAGCTTTATTTTCTTTATAAATCCTAAATTTCTCGTTTGTAATAAATACATCACTCACAAGAATGTATACTTCCCAAGATGTATTAATCTCTTTTGGAAGCCCTTTGTAAAAGCATTTTCAGTTCTGTTGTTCCAGAATCAAGATTGAGATCTTTTTCCATGGCAATGCCTATTGTAGACATGAGGTGTAAAACCTTAAAAACACATCTAAACACCAAGTTTCACTGATCTAGGCCTTACAATGCTGTAGTTTGTGTCCGGAAACACTTTGTAATAGTTAGAACTACGCTCGCTCCGCCCCTTCTTAATCACGAAGATTTCTCTTCATAGGTTCTAACTGTATGAAGGTTTTTTCACTTTTCGAAAAACGTATTTGATCGTCACATTTGTTATGGTAAAACTAGAGATAATCTTCCGTCTGACTTTGAGGTGAGCTCATTTTCCTCTGTTCATTTTATTCGGCAATAGGTTATTTTTAACCATGTTGTTTAACCGCTGTGTAAATCAAATTGTGGAATGTGCTAGTCATTAAAATTAACATTGTTGTTTCATAATTTAATGCAGATGGAAGGATATATCTATTTAATTATTATGCTTTGTGTTTAGATTACAGAAAAATAGAATATAATTAATTCATAATTTTTATAATAAAATTAAAGTCGCCTTTTGGGGTTTTAGTTCGTTAAAAGACTGAAAGTTTTTGTTTGTAAAACGACTTTAATAAGGCTGAATATTTCGAAACAAATTTGCCAGTATCTTTATACCGCCTGTGTAGCGTAGTGACGAGGTCGTGTTTACTTCGGGTCACGTGGGGCACATGTCAATAAAAAGTTGTAAAACATTGTTGTCAATTGTTTTTGACCAATCAGGCACAGAGAGGGCGTGTCATGAAGAGCGTTTTAGCGTTGAGTTCTTAATCATTAAGAGTATTTTGTCAGGAAAATACGACCGTCTGAGATTGGCTGAGAAAGTAGGTTGAGTTCTAAATTATGTTTGCATGGAAACGGCTAAAAAACAAAATGCCAAAAAAGTCGTAAACTCCAGAAGGCACATCTACATTTGTTGATTGTTTCAGTTACCAAGTTTTATTGAACTCGGCCTTACAGTTTGTCGGATTAGGTTCTGGTTCGGAAACGAAATTTCTAAGTATGTCTCATGGAAACGGTTTAAATTCCACAATGACGAAAAGCCAAACTGGCACATCTGCACATGATGACTGGTGCATATACCGAGTTAGATTGCGCTCGGTCCTACAGTTTTTTAGTTCTGGTCCGGAACAGAATCCCGGACGCACGGACGGACCGACAGACGGAGGTCATTTCTGTATCCTCTGACAATTTCGTTGTGGTGGGGGATAATAATCACATTGGACATTAAAATTAATTAACTAACCGTATTTAATGCGATGCTTCTTTAGAATGTAACTCTAAAACACTTCAGAAAAAGATCGTTATGGCTCTTTAACTTTGTGATGTCAAAAATGTGTTGTTCATGTAAAGCCGAACAATGAATGAATGAATATTCTCAGTACAGTATTAAAAAAATGTGCAAACAGCAGTTTTGAGTAATGGATTCATTATACAAATGCAATATTCATTGATTCATTCTTGTTTATCGAGTCCATGTGTACATAACCGCTAACTGTTGCATATGAGTTGTATATATATTTATATATTCCAGTATCATATCTTAATTGTTTTCATGGAAATAGCACAACAATTGTTACGAGATGCCACAAATTGAGAGATAAAACTTCCCAGACACTTCTATTTCCTGATCTTTGCAAATGTAGGACTTTCGCCATCAGAAGTCACTAATTGAAACGTCAGGATTCCCCACAGTTTTTGTTATTACGTTTGTAATCTGAAACAATGGTGAATTCTTTAGACAAGACCACTTCTATTTAGCTTTAACTTTAAAGACGCTTATCTAAATAAAGTACTCTTACAAAAATATAAATAAGTGTTACGAATAACTAAATAATACTCCCAAATCATTAAAATAAATAGTTCTTAAATGAATGTACATGGCTCGGTTAAGCCATGAGAGTCCATTTCCATTGTTCACGTTAAAATGGCTGCTCGAAGGTAGTTTAAGTGATCTGACTGATGTAGCGATACCTACACACTCAATCATCTTACTGTCAGAGTTCTCACAATCTCATGAGACCTTCAAATCTACCTCTCATACTGAAGAGTTGCACACCAATGTCGATTTATACATCGTACCATTTTCTTCGAACAACGATAGCTGTTTTTTATGTATACGGATAGCCATTGTTTATGGATACGGCTTATCGGATAGTGTAATGAGATGTTTTACCAATTAAAGTACCAATATAAACCTTACTGATCAAGGGCAAATTTGAAAAAAAAAACCCATAACATGCAAAGAACGTCCTACAGCGCCTTTAAATGATGATTAAACATAATTATCATATTTTGGATATTTCCAATGTGCAGCATACAAGTTATTTCAGAACCAACATTTCTGTGAAGAGTTATTACTATACGCCTGTTATTGAACCAATATATATATATATATATATATATATATATATATATATATATATATATATATATATATATATTACCTACGCAATATAATACGTTTTATATTACACCGCTTTCAAGAGTATTTCAGTTATATTTCGGATATTAGTTTTATTGCAGGGAGAAGGCCCGGAACGCGCTGCTGGTTATACACTTTACATCGACTGGAACTAGCGAACCATGGGTGGTACTATGCTGAAATTCAGTGTAGCATGTAGTACAGTTTTCCACAGCAGACAAAATTGCCAAGCCGTTGGCGGGATTCGAATCCCGAACTTCTTCATCCGAAGCCGAACGGGCACTGCGCTATAACGCCGCCGCTTTGATTGAATATGGTTTATTTTGCAGTTTTGATTATAATTTTCCATACTTTCCATTTCCATATTTATTTTATCCAAGGCAAATGTTCATTTTATGTTTACAGTATGTTTGCCTTTGTATTTGTCTGTATCTATTCCCTAACGGTTTTCCTTATGATTTTGACAGAACAAGCTTACTTATGGTCTCTTCCACACAGAAGCTACATATATGTTCACCTTATTTTTTTAAATATATGTTTAACACGAACCGTACTTAGTGATCAGTTCTAATTAATTTTAATTCGCTTAGTAGTTGATATTTACTTTTAGTGGTTGTAGAATGTAACTAATTACAAATACACAGCAGTGTTACTTCTATTTATCATGGAATCCTAAATCTGAAATATTACTGTATTGCTCCCTTATAAATGGAAAATATATATTTGATTAACGGAAATGAAAAGACCTCATTGGAAGATAGTGAATGATGGACCTCGTATCATGCCTCGACGCAACTTATTTGTAACTTGAAAAATAGAGCCATTGGCTCTGTAGCTTTTCAGGCGTTAAACAATACACTAAATAGATTAATAAATATAAATGTAAATATTCTAGGAGAATTTAATGAGCTTTCAGTACTTGAACAAAATATAAAAAAGATAGGTTTAGGTTGTGACCTCTGCGACCTTTTTTTTGGGTCTCGGGAACATCAAATCTAAAATTGAGAATCTCCATTGACCAAGGAGTTTGCACACATTTCAGCTCTCTAGACCTTTTGGTACTGAACGAAAAGATGAAAATAGCTTTTAGCACACATTTCAGCTCTCTAGACCTTTTGGTACTGGACGAAAAGATGAAAATAGCTTTTAGAGGTTGTGACCCTTGTGACTCTATTACTGTTTAATACCAACCCTACTACATAGACATAGCTTGTTCAACCTTATACCTGACACCTTCACTATTCATAAACACAAACTTTAACTTCAGCGCTTTACTTCGTGACCATTTTGGATTGAAATCGACGTCATGTCAATATTGTAATTGTTGTTGTGAAGGCGTTGGCGATCTCATCATATTACTTTTTACTCCATTTTAGAGAAACATTCGTCAGAACAAAGCAGTGTTTCGGAGTCAACCGTTTTAGTTAACTGCGTGTGCTCTAGCATTTATCATGTCCTAACATGTACGTTCAAACATGCCCCAAACGGACGTGCTACTGCATAACACAGTTGAGTTCATTTTAATCCATCTTATACTGAATAATAATAACAATGTGGCAAATACAAACTCGTTATTGGGACACTATGCAATGGGAAGCATGTAAGGTGCAGTGTAAATGCATACCATATTTCAGCTTAAAATATCGATGAGTTGATTTGAAATCCAACATAGCCAACGTAGTTCGAGTAAAATATGTTATGATATCAGCTGTACTTTTCATTAACTTTAATTATTGACTATATGATATAATTAGGCATTTTAGCTAGGAATAGAATTCGCTGTAAATGACTTAATATTGTTGAAAGAGGTTCTTAATGGCCATTGATATAATACGCATGACAACTCCTTTATAAACACAACTGATTGACCTGTTTTGCCTCGTGTATTTTGCATTCCACGATTTAACAAGTAGACAGAAAGTAGGAACAGGAGATCTTGAGTAAACAGGAAAGAGATTCCAGGATATCGTTAGAACACATTCCAAAACCCTACTGTGCAATGATCTTTATCTCAGACAATAAAACTGTTCTTGTAATTCCCTCGACGATAGCAGAGCTTGTTTGGCTAGCATTCAATCAATTATTTAGAGCGAGATATGACCTTCAAGCCCTGGGCGAACTGGGAGAAGTCTCATTTCAATCTCCCGAAAAAGACGATGAGCATGAGGGAGTATGGCATTGTTTATTATTAACATTTGTTTCGTGGTTCATGGTATCAAAGGATGTAAAATAGTATGTAATTATAAAACTTACATTGTTTCTTCTCAATATTTGTTTTTGTTTTTTCTCAATAATAAAAAACAAGGTGGAAAAAACATACTCAACACATTTCCTCATGTGGAACTTGCAAAATATATCAATGTCACGTATAAAGACGTCATTCGACGATTTCCTCCACCTATTAAACACTATCAACCCACAATTCTATCTTTGTATGGAGAAAATAAGTTTCCAAAATTACCTTTGATCAATTGACGCGATGCTTTGTCCGGTTTTCGGTAAAAAAAAATCGACACTTTTACCTTTATATCGTCAATACACTAAATTGACTATCATCAAAATGGCAATTGTCGGTAATAGTCAGTACTGCTCGAAAGATTAACATCATTCATACCGTTTGGCATATGTGACCTACAACAACACAATGGATGTACCTTTAACTGTTCATCTTTGAATAGATATAGGACATGAACTATCAGAATGATCAATAAATCCGAAATATTTAAACCGTAAAAGGAAGATAAAGTGCTACATTTGTAGTTAACTCATGTGACGAGACAGTTACGCTTTATAAATGATTAGATTTCTTTTTAAATTTCAATTCAGTACTAACGTCCAAAACTGAAAGGAAAGAAATATTTCTGCGGGGAAGTGGCCAGTTTGCCTGTTGTTTTACATTCCATAATAGAGCTTCATGAAGACAGCGAGTGGAAGGCGAGGCTCTTGAGGAAACGGGAAAGAGATTCCAGGATATCTTAGAGCGCCTTCCAAAGCCCTACTGTGCAATGAACTTCATCCCAGACATAAAACTGTTCTTGCGATTCCCATGACGATAGCAGAGATTGTTTGGCTTACATTCAAGCAATGTTTGTGAATCCAGTACGTAATATAAGCCCAAGTGATACTTCACCTTCACAAGAAGTCTCATTTGATGAAAATAAACAGTGTGTGCACCTTTCTTTGAGACAGTGAATGGTGATTGTGAGTTTGATTAAGTCAATTATATACTATGTTTTACAATGCTAATTTCAGGGAACAATTATAATTAATATGAACTGAAGATGTATCTAAGGTATGTCGAGATACATTATGTTGTCTAAATAGCATAATCAGTTTTACTGATTAAATGTTTATCGTTGAGAGTTTATATAGTATTCGGCATGGCAGATTCGCCCGGTACTCATAAGTACGAATTTGAATACAAATCATTTCAATGTATTATGAAGACATGTCAGTTTACCCATAAGCTTGTTCAAGAATCGGTCACTTGACTTCTTTATATCTCACAATTATCTCCCACGGAAAACTCACGGCCGATTTGATATTGTGACCTTGACATAATGTTCAAGGTCAGAGCAAAGCATTCAAGTTTCCTTCATGGGAACCTGCAGGTTGAGCTTGTCAGCACGCATTTAAGAAGTTCAAGGTTAGAAGATATTTGTGAATTTCAACATCCACGGTGAGAATTAAACTGGAGCATGTTTCTACTTAAACAATTGCTTGTTTTTATTTTAATTTTAAAAAGAAAAAAATTACAAGAAGGGTTACCTGCTTGTCATTTTGTCATTTGATATTTACAGAATTCGTATCTTTAAAGATTCATCCATTTTGTTTCATTACATTTTATTTGGCTTTAATACCTGCCAAACTACCATATGTGCTGAGCACAATCAAATAATTTAACTCAACTTGCATATTCATCCCTAATCGCCAAATATATAAAAAAAATACTAGTTTTCAATGAAAAACTTAAAATATCATTATACATGTGCAGAAACCGAAACTTCACGTTCAATTTAGATACACAGTAGTTATATGACCAAATAAACATTACCAACCAAAATGTTTCTTTTTGTCCTTGTTCTTTTTGCTCGTCAATCGCGATACATTGTCCGGTTTTCGATCAGAAATCACTTCAATACTTTTCTATATATTGAGTCGACACTTTCAAATATGACGATTTTTCGGTAACATTGTGTACTTTGCGATACAATAAGCTGTTATAACGTTTGGCATATGTGACCCTGAACAACACAATGGATATACATTTACGTATGTAAAGAAGAAGTGTTATTGATTGATCGGTAATTGATTTTTTGGGCAAAACTTAAGAGCTCGATTATTTTTGGACAAGAGAGTTACTCTTCTATACAAGCAACCGTATCAGTTTTCTCATGGTGAAAGTTGTCAAATATATCAAGTATGTCAAGTATGAAGCAACTATTGGATTTTCCAGCAGGCGGATATTACAAGCGTCACTGGTGACCCATGAGGGAGGCAAGTAGAGATCTGTTCTCTATCTGTTTTTTAAGTTGACTATTTAATCGATAGGATTAAATCATCTTGCTCTCTTGATTATCGCACAAACGCTGATAGTGTCATAGGCACAGGATTGTTGTTTTGTGCCACATGTACTCTTAAACTTGTTTTGTAACTCAATACAGTGGAATAAATATATATGCTTCTGAAGTGGATTTGGCACACTTTCGTATTTTTTTGTATGTTTTAAAGTTAACAACTTAAATATAAATATACCATGGTTGTTATTTTAATAATGAAGAATAACAAAGGTTCGACATATTTTATACATTTTGACTGTAATATTACGCTCAAACACATAGTAGATTTGATAATTTTGATGTTCCACTTCAATGTCTTTGTCGCCGGACAAAAAGTAGTGGAATCCGATTTCCGGATCCTTCCGGATTCCCCCCAAAATTTCCGGATCCCGAAGAATCCGGAAGGATACGGCAAGGGGATTCCATCACTTTTTGTCCTGTGTGTGAGTCACGTGAATCTTAAATAATGACAACTATACTATGGCTTGATATTGTGACTGACATGGCATGGTGTACAATTGTTCAATACAATTTAAATTAGTTCAGAGAAACCTCTTTTAATTATATTTTGTTATACTGTAAATCTAACATTCGCTCATATGAGTGTATGGTCGTTTTGTGGAAAAGAGGGATGTTCCAATTATGTTTTTAGCATTGTCAGTTAAAATAGGATGAGCAGTTAGTTTGAGCAAGGAAAATGAAATAGGATACTGGGTTTTTCTCATCAACTTAATCCGGTCATCTTTTCTGTGAATTTAGGAAACCAGTCCAAAATTATAAATTCTCGTGTTATGGATATGCTATAGAATTGAATAACTTATACATTATATTTTAATGGCATGTCACATACTTTATTCATGACCAAAACAAAATAGGTTTCACATCGACAATTTCCATAAATCAGATTTATAAACGGCTACTTCTTTACATTGTGACCATTTTCAATCTGAGTGAGATTAACAAATGCCCTCAATTCACAACCATGCATCCAAATAGGTTTTACAGGTACACAAGGAAAGCAAGCGTCCTCAAACGATAAGTTATTAATGCATTGACGTTTATAGATCGAGCTTTTTTTATTATCTTTTTCTACCCTCAGAAGGTAAACCATTCAATCCTTTCATCATAACCTATGTTCCATACGTTACTTATTCCGGGCTATATCTAGAGAGACTTGGTTAATTCCATTCAAAGTTTATTCTGCAGTGAGCAACATTGTTTCAAAGGTCGAAATAACCAGAGTGGCTTCATTTGAGCGATGCTCACATATATCTTACGGCTGCAGATGTTAAACGATGTAAACATAAGGACGTTATCATTGATTATAACTTCTTGAACTTACAGGGGATTTTGATAGCATCGGGAACACGCTCAATTTGCAACAGAAGTTAGGATGGAAGAAATGAGTAGACTAACCTATGTTTGAAAAAAATGCTTTGTATACATTTATGGATTTATGACAATATGTTTTCGGTGAGTTAAGACTGTATATACAGTTTTGTTTTTCTACTATTAGTTGTTAAATAGATTTCTCTAAGCCCTGAATTTGTTTCAAACAAATAATTTGCGATAAAACGACTCCTACATTATAAGCATCATTTAATTTACATTAAGACTATATCAATCATTGCAATATGTGTGTATGAATACTGTTATATGAATTGTGTTAATAATTCAGTAAACCCGGACATGTAATCGATTCATACCATTAAAGCAGTATACAATTCACTGCTACTGACAATAATTGGGTTTGTGTGTCATCAGAAATCATGCGTGGCTTGTAGATTTTGACTTAACCTTTTATCTTTATATTACCTTATTGAAGTGACTTCCCAACAAGAGAGAAGGTATGCATAATCAGCTACTGATGAAATGATATCATCAAACATGGATACAAATGTCAAAACACTGGCAATTATCTTGAAAAATGTTGAATGATCATTTGTTCTGCACGGAAATAGCAATATATATTACTGTATACAAATATGTTTCAATATCATATTTCACCTTTGTCTGTGATAAGAATACAAAAATATATATGTATTGACATGATTAACTTTCTCAATACCTTACCTAATGGTCTGTAACTTAAAACAAATAACTCTCATTTGATGTAAAATAATGTTTTACTATTGGATTTTAAGTATATAAATAATTGAATATTATATAATCCTTGTTTAGATAAACAAGATTAATGACCACGCATAACATCAGTGCACAATACATTCGTTAAATATACTGTTGCTATTTACAAAACCTTGACATCTAAAATGGAATTATAAAGATCGTTCTGGCCGTTTCCAAGAAAACATTCAGTTGTCTTCAACATACAATATGATTTATCACGTTGCCACATTGCTAATTTACAAACTGCAATACGTTTCTTCATTTCAGTTCATAAAAAGGATTATATCTTTCATTTATTATGTGAACAATAGAATGAATGCGAGGAACAGGATTATTTAGATACAGCTGCTGAACAAAAGTATGTTTAACTATGCAAGATTTCCTACGTAAACTCATCATTTTGTTATAACTTCAATTAAAACATTATTAAACATAATGTCGGTAAAATTTCGACAGTAATAGAAAATATTGGTCAATGTGGTGATAGGAATTATGTTTGTCCCCAAATGATTAAAAGATGACAATTCTATAAAACAAAATATGTGTTTTAGTTTGGGATTTTTGGACCGCGGTGTTATATAAATCATTGCCATATTTGCTCCTGTAGAAATATTAGTATCATCTTTAAATATAGCATACAGAAATGATTTGTATACGTCTAAACAAAGATTCATAAATTTTGCGGGCATAATTAAGGAATATATCAAACTTAAATGAACACAGAACTACATGATATTGCATTGAGTAAGGGAAACAGTTAAACAAACTTTTGTTCTGCAGCTGTACGTGTTTACTTTCTCGTAGCAATGCCCCAGCATGCTTAAAGTGCACAATGACGAATTTCATTTAAAAAACATAACTATCTTCGAAACGGTGTGTTCGGAAACTGATTCCTGATATTTATTCCCTTTAAAGGTCTCTCCAGCACAACACTATTTGAATAAATTACATGTATTAAGACATTCTGTTATAATTCTGTATAACTGGTTTAAACAATATTTATTTCAAAAGAATGAGATTGGTAAACAGGTTAGCAGCCTATCTTGATACCTATCCCATATTCTGTATAATGTTAATGCTGTAGGCAAAAGTTCGAGAGTTTAAAGGGGCAGTAGCACGTTTTTTCGCTCAAATAAGTTGATGAAATGTATTTGAAAAATAATTTCACCAATGGTAAAACAACCTTCTCTCTTCGGAAAACAAAGTTTAAAATGAGTGTACATGTTACGGTAAAGCCATGGGAAACGTTTTTGTAATACAAAATAATAAATTGTGTTCACAATAAAATGGCCGCCATGCATTTTTTCTTTATACGCAACATAGTTTTTACCACTACAGATAATTGGTTTGTGTAATACGATGTTTTACCCTCTAAAGTTAGTTTAAATGACATAAACTATCATTATAAATGGGAAATTTGAAAAAATAAATTTTGCAAAAAACGTGCTACTGCCCCTTTAACGGCACTTGCATGTATATATGTTCAACATTGCCCTTTATGTGTGTGTATGTGGTTCTGTTATGTGTTCTCACATTTACTTTCCCAACCTTCATAGGTTAAGCTCTCTACTCTCAGATGATTCAGATAATACGTTATTTTGGCTTCTTCATGGTGAAAAAAGTTGCTAAGCGGTAATCGGTAAAAGGGATGTTATAGTTCAGGAGAAGATGGCACATTAAAGGTACATCCATTGTGTTGTTGGGGGTCACATATTGCAAACGTTATAAATGGTGTTATTTTATCGAGAAGTACCGACTGTTACCGAAAAACACCATTTTGATGTTAGAAGACTTAGCATATTGACGATGTGAAGGTAAAAGTAGTGATTTCTGATCGAAAACCGGACAATGCACAGCGTGTGGCGCGCGCCAATGAGTCAAACGTAATTTTGGAATCTTATCTATAACAGACTAAAATACAAATTTGAGTTGATAATGTTTAATGGGTCACATAACTACTGTGCATGTAAATGAGACGTACAGTTTCGGTTTCTGCACATGCATAATGAAGTTACTAAATTTTAATTGGAAACTAGTAATTATGATATATTTGGCGATTTGGGATAAATATGCAAGCTGAGTAATTTAATGTGTATTGTAGACATCACATGTGGTGAGTTGGAACGTATTAAAGCCAAATACAATTTTTTTAAACACAATGGATGCACCTTTAAGTGACCTGTCACTGAACGATGATTCCTGAGATATGCTGTTTTGTACGTTTTATCTCCATGGTGATTTAGTTCCAAGCAGCGCAGCACAAACGATCTGTCTGTGGACTTCAACGGGACTATCTCCTGGCACTTTCAACCTGCAGTCTGACTTGTCTAGTTTTTCACACACCTGACTTCTTAGACCATGGTGTAATAGACCTGTCTGTCTCCGGCCTGTTTTTGTGAGGCACATGTCCACAATCCAAATCCCGATAAGCTGTAACAATTTATACATCATAATAAGAGAAAAGTCATTGTACATCAAAGTAGTATTCATAGTATTCGAGCTTTAGCCAAGTAAAACAGTACCAAAGTTGTAAAAACGAATACATTTCTGTCTTGAATACTTGACCTTTATCTCTTTAACTATATTAACAGTGGTGTGGCCAGAGTCTTAATTTGCTTATTTTTTTATACAACAATAAAATCACCACACAACCCAAGAAAATATTACCAAATCGCGTTACAAAATTATACATTTGACATATGGAGGATCGAAAAGTAATAATTTGCTCAAATCACGTTTACTTTGCCGTTTTGATCTACTTTTTTAAAAATTATTATTATCATTTAAAATTGAAAATCAGAAGTGTAAATTAATAGCAATAGTAAGATATACAATAATATAGCTGTAAGCTTAAACTATAATCATTAAGCAAGTGATACCAAAGCAATAACACTTGGCACACATACAAATTCAATGACAATTAAAACATCCCCTACACTTAATTTCAGGCTAGTACCACCAAGTGCCATGCTCGAAGGTGTTAATACAACGCAGAGACACAATGAGGTTACGGACCTTTTCCTTGCAATAATAATAGCAGCCGTGATATGATTGACTACTCGTGGATGCGGTTTGAACCCCAAATCACCTCACCGTGAACATCATTACTTATCTAATATAGTTGGGGGAATATAATAGCTTAAACATATAGAAATAGGCTAGAGCGGTAGAGGAAAGGGGATTTCAGGACATAGTCATCCTCGGTTACCCATGGTTTTATATATGCTCCGTTACTCACCCATGGGAAACCTTATCAGGAGAATCTGTACTCAAATTACCCGCCCTTGGCCGGCGTGACGTAGTCAGTAACCCAAGAAAATACTCAATACGATAAGACGGAAATGGTCAAGGGAGATAACCGGTGACGGATGGCTAACAAAATGACCTCGCGTGCTTTGCAACGAAGTGATATGAATTGTTATTGGCTCGCAGGTTCAAGCTGCGTAGCGGTTTGATTGGCTCACTACGGCCGAGGTCGGGTAATTTGAGTACAGATTCTCCTGATAAGGTTTCCCATGGGTGATATAGTGGAGAGTAACGGAGCATATTTAAAACCATGGGTAACCGAGGATGGGACATAGTTGGAACACCTTCAATATCACTTCTGTGGTAGTAAGCTTCATCGCAGGCAATAACATAATTCCTATATTACATCCTGAAATCTGGCAAGTCAAACCATTATTGAGAACAGAACGCGCATTTTGTCTCATCCAACTCATTATTATAGACACTGTTGACATTTCATTATCACATTTCCTTCAACTGTGTATATACGTCGGATGCTAGCTGCGCATATTGAAAAGGAAATGTCGGTTTATCCTTGTGATTGAAATGTTGTTTACACTAATTACTTTGCATTTGTGAACTTTCATAAAATGTAAAATATAACGGCCATTGCAGTTGTTCACGTGTCGATGGAACTCATTAAAAACACAACGATCATACATGTATGGGGTGCTTGAATTTTTGGTCTGAGAACTCATTAATTATCTCCTTGTGACTTTCATCAGTTGGTATGTTTTAATTGATTTGCAATTTACACATGAAAGAACAATGTTGAGTTGACAATATTTTGATTTTGAAATGAATTGAAACAATGACGATAGATTCTGATTTATTTATTTTATTATCATATTCAGTTACAAACGCTTTCAATTTATCTGAACATCAGGCTGTACCTGGTGGCTATGGGAACGTCATGTCATTGCTAACATCAATTGCAAACATGGCTTCAGATCAAATGTTCGCATGTTTTTACGGTTCGTATTATACTAAAGACCCAATATGGGGTCCCTATGCTGTTGACACTTGGTGATATAAAGTTGTTTTTTCACCATCTGATAATTGCGCAGACTACATATATTAATGGTGTATGACATGACGTCCTAATTTTCATTGAGCGTCATAGATTCAATAAGCAGTTTTAAGCTGGCTATGTAGAATATCTTTAATGTTAGCATACCATACATTGTGATAATGATGATGTCTAATAAATATATCACACTTGATCCCTTTTCGTTATCATTTGTACTATAGAAAATGCGATTAGAAATGTTTTTGAAGCTGCGTCTTTTTTATGACTGGCATCACAAGCATATACACCATTGCACAGCAGACGTGAATTCGTTTGGAGGATCTCTGACAGAAATTGCAATATTAAGAGATATCTGTGAATGAGATTGTTACAGTGACCTTTGAAAGAGAGGCGACGAGAATGTAGTGTAAATATCGTAATTGGTTCACATTTAGAATGTAATTAGAACGTTACAAAGTCAGTTATATCCTCTTCTTATGCCCAGCCACCATGTACACTAATTTGACACGTTGGAAGGCATGATCAAGGTTTAACCTGTTGGCTCCTTAATAATTGGATTCATACATGTGTCTCAACTTCTATCAGGGAATGGTGTTATTGTTTCTATATGGACATTGGCTTTATTCTTTAGCTCTTGAAACAGCGCAACTGTGTAATAAAAATACAGTAAAACAGTACAATGAATTAGACACTCTCAGTACAGGGTGTGGATTCATATCCTGCAAGGAACTCGTTCTGAAAATGTTCAACATTTGTGGGTGTTTAAACATATCTATTTACAATATATTGTTCTATTGCATATATCCCGTATATAAGTTTGTTTTATTACAATGAATGGATGCAACACCCTGTTCCTACTGAAATACGTCACACCATGTATTTCCAAAAGCCGTTTCTATGGATACGAACTATCGGGTCATGTATTGAGATGTTTTATCCTCAAACGTAACAATATACTGTATAAACTTTTATAATAAATGGCAAATTTGAGAAACAATGATATGAAAAACAAGTGCTACCGCGCCTTTAATACAATAAAGCGATCACTTGCGTTGGCGCCATTACCTACTAAGGTTGTATTAGTTCATATACCTGATATAGACAACACGACCCTCCACCCATTGCCTAATAGTTGTCAATATAATAGTTGGTAAATAGCGCAAACTCTTGTTCTATATGGTTCAAGCTATCCATGACCTTTGTCAGACACTGGCGACTGCATAAACACACGCCAGTGATCGATCTCTATTGACTTTGGCCTTTTGGCATTCATGTCGTGCTCAAATAATTGGAAATTGGAATCTCATATCTGTAGTTGCTAGCCAATAACATTTTGACCAGGTACGGTTTATGACTACCATGCAAATTCCGTCGACTTTACTTTATGCATTGTTTGTACACAAATGACGTAAACATCTGTTTATTCTTATCTTTACCAAGGGCATGATAGATAATATGTTATTATCTGAAGCTATTTAAGGACATTCAGGTAATAACACTAATTTTATTATTTTATATTATTATTTATATATCTTAAGAGGATGGATTTACTTGGGCAGTCCTATATATAAAAAGCAATAAACATAGAGATAATGAAACGCGATGCGGTGTTTTCATAGGCCAGACCGGATCAATGATACAGTAAATGTAAACGATGGATTCGTAGAATGATTATTATATAGTACTTTTGATGGATTAAAAATAGTATTGAATGATCTATATCATGTTGTCCGACTATAAACAACACCATGCATTGTGTGCAATAGGAAACGTGCAGTTTTGGAGACGTAGAGAACGAAGCGTCATAAGATAACAAAACATACACACTTGTTTAATAATAATAATAATAATAATGACTAAGGATTAATATGGGGGTAGTATTCAATTCATCGCTCTTTGGAGTTTGCACACAATTGGAAATAGCTAGTCATATGTTTCACGGGGTTTTCAGGTGAGCCTGAAAGGTAGTGATCATGAGTTCTGTGATAGAGCCGATCTCGTGGTGGAAGGCTGTTCCAGAGAACAGGGGCCACTGTGGAGAAGACGCGGTCACCAAATCGTGTTTTGCTTTGTTTTTAAAGACAGAAATGGTTTGTACTCCTGAATGAGATCTTGCAGATAAGATGGTGCCAGTTCTTCCCTCGTCTTGAACACAAGTACTAGGATATTATACTTTACTCTTCAACCTGAGCTAATGTAAGTATTTGAATGATATGTTGATATTTTCCTGTCTTGGTCACTAGTATGGCAGCGGCATTCTGACATCGCTGAAGATTGTTGGTGAGGTATTGTCGGATACAGATTCATTGATGTATTAAGACATCAACAAATAACACCATTTTAAACAAGCACGGAATTTAGCACATTTCAGCAAGCACATGTCATAAAAGCACATCATCGAGATTGTATACCATATGTAATACCACAGAGATTTATCCAAGACAAGCAGCACAATGTTACAGTTCAATTGTCAGTAATTAAGGGCCGTTGATTCTTGACAACTTCCACAATAATGCTCACACTCAATGATTGTTCTTGATCCCACAGTTTGAAAAACTTGTCCGACTTTGCTTGTTGAGCACTTAGCTGCCTTCGTACCAGTTGACCATCAGTCACGCGTCTGATCTGTAATGGCAGAAGGTCTGATTCCTTGAACAGGAGAGGATGGTATATTTTGGTTGAGTCTCTTATGCCAGCTTTCTGGATCATTATTCGTTCAGATTTCTGTAACCGAACACGCACCAGTTCGAAATGTTCAACAGAGAATGGTTCATACAAATAGCGTCAAGGGCTGCGTGTAGTATGGGGGAGATGATGCTTGTTCTCGCACTTTCCGGAAAGCTTGGCCGATGTCGTTTAGGTAAAGGAATTGCAAGGCCATCATTTCTTGACGAAACTGGATGTAGAAATAATAATTTTATAAGCAAAGTATAAAGTATATCAATGTTACAAACATACGAATAATTATAATATATAACAATATGTTGATAATAATATTTGTTAAGTGTAGGATTTGTTTGCTGTAATCAATTATACAAACCTGTGGGCAACGACGCCCTCCTCTTATACCGTAGCCAATCCCTTGATCTGAATGACAGGGAAGACTTCCTAGAAACCCTTCCATGTGACTGCTTCGAAAACTGTCACCATCAGCTCGACAGTCTGTTCCTTGAGCAAGCCCCCACTGCATCGAATACTTGTAATTTAATTGAGAGTTTATATTAGATTGAAGAATACAAATAGCAATGGCAATCAATTACAGTTAACGATTTGATTAATACACGAGTAATCACGGCCACGTAATCATGGCTGACGGCGTGACATCAAAGGGAAACGTAGAGGCACCTGCAGCGAACCGGAGACGAGAAAGGCGTGAATTGAAAGAAGATGGTAAGAGAAAGGCGATACAACTCAGGACGTGTAATTGATGTACCAGGTATTTGCTCTCCAAAGACTCTTCAGCTGGTGATGTTGCAAACACCTGGTGACGATGTCCACTGTCTATCTGCTTAAAGACAGTCAGTTGCCAGGAAGCGGGGTTTGAGCTGAATAAAATATATCATAAATAACATAATAGACGATACGCAGACAGGGGACAGAGGTGCTGGAGGTGAAGTTGGAGGAGACGAACATCGCTTACATATGAAGTCCATCTGTATGGTCCCCTTGGTCAGTTGTCTCTATGTGGTTAAATTCATCCCGGTAAATGCTGCCATAGATCACATTGATCACACTGGATAGCATGTTGTCGAACACAATGCAGAGACTCATGGTTGAATGAATTGCTCTTTCTAACTTGTAGCTTATATTCCGTGCTTGCTCGTATATGAAACTGACTCTTATCAGCATAGAACAATGTGAATATAAATGTTGTGAGTTGCTTTGATTGGTGTCGATGACTTACAACATGAAAGTAATGTAATGTTGGTAAATTAGATTGTCGGTAAATTAACAAGATTAAACATAACGTTGTGTTGTTTTGATTATCAATGACTTACCATACCTCATCTTCGCCGGGGGCGGGATAGCGCAGTGGTTAGCGCGTTCGGCTTCGGATCAAGAGGTCCGGGGTTCGAATCCCGCCAGGGGCACGGCAACTTTATCTGCAGTAGAGAACTGTTCTACACGCAGTCAGATTTGGGTGCAATGCTACACTGAATTTCAGTGCAGTACCACCCATGGTTCCCTAGTTCCAGCCGATGCTCGCAGGTTTCACCGCAATGCATAGCCACCGCAATGCATAGCCCTGCCATAATACTAGCAGCCGCGATATAAGTGAAATACTCTTGAAAGCGGCGTTAAACCCCAACTCACCTCACCTCACCTCACCTCATCTTCGCCGACTTCTTCTAATCTCACGTTTGTTGTTGATTGATGATGTATTATATGTGTAATCTAAAATGGATTATATATGATATATGTACTATTTATTTCAAACACAAACATTATCCAACAAAAATTAAGAACAACACCGAGTGTCTCATTGCTTTATTGAATTATCATATCTATTTCTAATTTTGTAATTATTGTATTTGTTTAGAATAAATTTATTTCTTTGTCTACAAACATCTACGAATCCACTGGTAATTTATATCTACGAACTCGCCTACAGCCAATGAAATGTCAAAACTTACACACGGTTGATATTAACTTTTGTCAAATTCTTTTTCCAATAAGTAGATAACGCTGATCTTCGTGTACCTGATTAAAAGCGAGTAAAAGCTGTATAATTTTAATGTATTTCAGATTGTTATGCCCTTGTGGGGGAAAAAAAGAACATTTCTGAAGAAATAAGTGATGATCATTGATTACTATGATATGTAAAATAAACTAAAATATGTATATAGGTTGTGGTAATTGTTGAATTTACATATTCAGTTGTTGTTATATGAATTTATTTATTGTTGTAATGTACGTCTCATGTTATAATGTATAAATCCTGTCAACGTCACGGGGAGATATATTTATATAGGGGTAACCCTGTTTATCAACCCCCCTTTCCATGTATCGTCTGGAAAATAAACACCGTTTAAATCATAAACTAAAATCATTCTACAAATGCAGTCATGGGAATGTTCTTATATATTAAAATCAGGCCTACGTTTTTAACGCCACGACATAAAAAGAAATACCTAACATATTATCAAGTACGTTCTTCCTAATCAGTGGATGTCAATTAATCAATATCTCGAATAGGAGAGATATCAGCTTGCCAACCAGAGATCTGCTCTATTGTCCTTCACAGTCTTTGTCGGAGGCAAGTGATATCTATTCTGCATACAGGACAAAAAGTGGTGGAATCCGCTTGCCGGATTCTTCCGGATTCTCAAGGATCAGCCAAAATTTTGGAGAATCTTGAAGGATCCGTCAAATGGATTCCACCAATTTTTTTCCTGTGGCAGTTGTCTCTTAGGAATTGATATAGTAAAATGCTCACTGTTCAGAATGTTCAGAATTTTAAAACCTAGTTCATCAAAATATTAATTTTAAAAACCTCATTCATCGGTAAGGAACTCCGACATCAATCAAAAATGACGGGAACCTACTTATACACTGCTTCTTTATTTCTTAGATGGACATTATATGTCATCTCTTCAAATCATTTATTCTCTCATGGGAAGAAGGAAATTGGACAGTCTGGAGATATAGACAAATGAACTGTATTGTACTTTATCACACGCAAGATTTCAATTCTTTCATGAACAGGCCCCCCTAAGTAATTGAAGGAAATGCGTCAATTTTGAAGAAAATCCATCCAAATTTGAAAGAAATGCGTCCATTACGGAAGAAAATGCTTCTTTTCTCGAAACAATCGCAGCAATATCGGTGAATTCACGGTAATTACAGAAACAATCACTCTGATGTTGGAAGGACCAACATCCCTATCGGAAACGACATCGGCCATTTCCGTGAATTCTCGGTCGATACCGGAAATGCACACATAAAAAAATGGCGTCGGAAGAATGTTCTTCTGCTTCGGTGAGTAATGTTTTTACTGATTACAGTCCGTACTTTACATGAATCGAAGTTAAATTACTTTTATTGAATTCGTCTTGGTATAGGGAATCAACAAGACTTTAGGTTACTGTCATGAAAATTAGTAGTTACAGTGCTAATGTTAAAACAGTTCGCGATTCGCCGATTGTTTACATCGAAGCCAGGTGAAGCCGTATCGCTAACAGAAAGATTAAAAAGCATAGATGATCTCTGTAGCGTGTAAGACGTTTCAGGGTTATTTCATAAGTAATTTAGGACTTTAGGAATTTAATTTCGTCTCTTATATGTGATAATGCGAATCCTAGTCAATGGGACTGTTTATTAGGTTATTTATCTGTTGAGTTTATGACGGCCACTTTTCGCCAACTAGAATCCTGATCATGCAGCTCTATGTCTCGTTTTTATTCCATTATTCGGACGATCTGGATAAGTTATTTATATTGTTTAGAATTATCATCAGACAAATTATCGCCGTATTCAATGGTGCCACAGCTTCGAAATGTATGTCATATATATAGTATAATCATATTCCCATAACATCTGGAATAACTTTAACTCTAACAGCTATTTATCACATATTCATTAACGAATAAAGAAGATAATAATTTTGAGTTTAATGTAGATACAACAGTTTTGTATTTTTTGGTTATAATTGTTGGGATAACAGAAAAAAGGTTTTGCTTTACAAGTCATTTCCGTTGCTGCTCTCGGTGAAGAAAACCCGAAATAAATAATCCACTATAAGCAATCCCAGCGACATGGATTTGCATATAAAGTGACGAAATTATCAAAATGAATGTCCTTAATTACTTATGAAATAACCCTGAAACGTCTTACACGCTTCAGAGATCATGTATGCTTTTTAGTCTTTCTGTTAGTGATACGGTTTCACCTGGCTTCGATGTAAACAATCGGCGAATCGCGAACTGTTTTAACATAAGCACCGTAACTACTCATTTTCATGACAGTAACCTAAAGTCTTGTAGATTCCCTGTACCAAGACGCATTCAACAAAAGTAATTTAACTTCGATTCATGTAAAGTACGGACTGTAATCAGTAAAAACATTACTCACCGAAGCAGGAGAACATTCTTCCGACGCCATTTTTTGATGTGTGCATTTCCGGGATTGACCGAGAATTCACGGAAATGGCTGATGTCGTTTCCGATAGGGATGTTGGTCCTTCCAACATCAGAGTGATTGTTTCTGTAATTACCGTGAATTCACCGATATTGCTACGATTGTTTCGAGAAAAGAAGCATTTTCTTCCGTAATGGACGCATTTCTTTCAAATTTGGATGGATTTTCTTCAAAATTGACGCATTTCCTTCAATTACTTAGGGGGGCCTGATGAAGTTCTGTTCTTTCAATGAAGAGTAATATGAATCCCAAAAGTAACTGATGTGTTACCCATAGCATCACGTATCATAATATGGCATGTGCTGTAAATAAAAGAGATACAATAGGCCGAATGTATCATATTGATTAATCATTCAAGTTGTATCATTAACCAATATGGTCAACAGGCAAATGTTTATTATTAATGATTCATTTCCAAAGCAAACAGTCGTCATTTGTCTAATAATTGTGAATAAGTTGAGGCTAATATGACACTTGGTTGGCAAGTGTTCGGCCCATTACTACAGTCACAGTGGTGGAACCCACAAAAAGCTTCAATTTTAATATGCTGATGTACCTAGATAAAACATTTCCTTGTCAGCGACTGGTCCAACATCGCTAGTGGCTTAGTGGATACTAAGTGGCCCACTGTTGACGCTAACTTTGATCACTATTGGTTTGCCACTGGTGGATAGCAAGTGGCCCACTGACCCTTAAACTCAACTTACTAAGGGAGTCGCCTCTTGTCAACTTATCGTTTGTACCTGGAGCCTCCTAAATATGATGATTAGATCTACTCATTGGCACATCTGACTATTGTTGACAGATGGTGTCAGTGTACACTCAATATTCACATAAGAGTAATTAAGAATGCACATTAAATATTGAGTACTATGTTCACACAATAGCAGAACGTTTTTCTGTAACATGATGTTTAAGGTACAATTAAATATGGGATTCAAAGTCCGCCAGGGGCTCGGCAGCATCGATGCATCGAACTGTTCTACATGCTGGTTTGGATGCATTGCTACACTGAATTTCAAAATTTACGTTTGCCTAAACAATAGTGACGTCAATGCAGCTTGATTGAATTCATGGCCGACCTAATACATCGGTAAAACACTCGACAAGTCATATTCTATTGGACACGTAGTCTGTTTTTCACCAAGGTCTAAATTTAATAATCTATACCACAGTCTTAAAAGGATCATGAAGGAAGTTTCTCTGTGTGGTTTGCTATTCCAGATAACATGATTGTTTGATCGATAACAGCTTCAGCACAACACTTCACACGTTTCAACGTTTTATCCAATACAGTATTATGTGAATTTGTCATCACCAAGTCGCGTCAAACTCTTGACTCGTGACCACATTCGATTGTGTATCGTGATTGTTGTGAATGTTCTCAATGCATAATATCAAATACTTATTTTCAACATTTTTACTGGAAGTGTTTATCAGTTGTTAAAGAATGTATATAGTTTACTTACAACTTTGGTATGTATATGTTTCAGTTTACATGTTACAAAAGGATTACACATATGAGAGCACTACCTCATAGATAACCGATCGGGTACACATGAACAACACCCCATCATGTGGCAATATGAGAGATAAACTTGTGCCTTATTTGGCAAGTGGGTTAAGAATGAAACAGGAACGAATTGAGTCTTCCCACCAGGGTCATAATCCGTGTGTGATTTGTGCAAGCCTCTTCGTGGCCTGGTGCGCGGTATAAGTATCCTAATTATGATTATATTCACTCTGACATTAAACTTCACCCCGATTTGTTTACAGCAACACCATTTCAATATGAAGGATGACAACGTGTTAGTAAACTAATTTGTAATACGAGTTTGAACAATCAATTGCATGTTGCCGTGTTGAAACGAAGGTTCACTCAACTGACGGTTCACTCCAATAAATCCGATGTCATTAATGCAATGAAGTGATGACACAGTAGCTATTTTGGATCAAACATACAGTTAAAATGAGTTCATAAGTTTTGCATATGGTTGATTTTAATTCCACAGAAATAGTAAATAAATGAACACACGTTATATCTGGGGTGATAGACTAATTCAACGTATCTTAACATTCCTAGAACACCTCATTTAGTTTTACAAACCAGGCCTTTGCTTAATTAATTTCCAAGTGTATATATTTATGATAATATAACTGTTCGAATTGTGAGTACAAGTTCCTTCGTTGTTGTTCGTTACAACCAGACCGACAGGGAGAGTAGCATACGAATTAACAACTTGAAAAAGATGAACAAAACCTTTGATATTATTTGATATGAAATGGATATAAAGAAACAGCTTATAAGAATTAGACACATTCATAAATCTAAGACAAGTAAATCATATGGTATTTGGATGACCAGAATATCCATGAATTCTAATGACTAGAAGTATTATAAATAGTGTTATCTTAATATAAATAAAACGTACTGATATGTCTTTTGATGTCTGACCTGTCTGTTGAAATGTCGGATAATTCTCTGTGATTATGATTTATACACAATTGCAAATATCACATTATAATTTTGTTCTGTATCCTTGGTATCAATCGAAGTAGACGGGAGACTGTATTTGATACTCTTAGCCACGCTCTCCCACAGCTAAGAATATATTGACATATTCTCTGAACATCTATTCTCTTATGGACAGACTGGAAGTTGATAGTCTGGAACTATGAACTGGCAACATCACAGGTTTTCTGCGGAGTCATTCTAATAATGTTTCAACATTGTTGTTTCTGACTTTTTAACAATAACATATGTGCATTTTGTTCCATTTGTTTTTTTGATTGATTTGTTTAATTTTCAGTATCAACACAATTGATTTTACTCATTTACATAATCCATATAGTTGGTTAATTGAATGAGGTAAGAGAAACTTATTTCGCCCTCTTATAAACATCCCATTTATTATCGTTTTGGATTATAAAAGTTTAAATGAACGAAAGTGTTTAACGTACATCGTTAAACTTGTGTGTCACAAAATTTCAGAAAACCGTTGCATGAAAATAACGTCAAGGAATGACAACCTCTGTTGACGTCAACACGTCATGTGTTCAGAATTATTATTTAGGAATGTTGTGGATAAGCTGCATGAAAATATTGAAGAGAAGTAGAAAAGAACATGGAAAATTGGACTATAGTTTTATTTATGCGAACTCCTTTATATGTCATTGTAGTACCTAGCAATGTCGTGCATGGTTTGATGGCTGCTTTTAGAAAACGAATAGAAAGTCTGCGACACAATACTTGTTCAAAATGTTAATTTTGCACACATTGAATTTTTAGAAAATTCTAAAGTTCTATAACTTCCCTTTTTATATGAAGTTTATGTTCCAAGTACATTATTTTTCGCTTTGGCAATGAATAAAATCAAACCTCTTTCATGATTTAATGATATGAAAGGGGAACAAGTTATTTATCCTATAGTTATATTTAATACCAACTTGTACAATGTATGTACAACGATTGGTTGTATTTTAAAACGTGTTTTATTGTCCCTACATTAACAGAGAAATATCGTGATTGTAAATATTCACACTTTAAAAATCAAATGTTAAGTAAAATTAGGTATTAAGTATAACATATGCCAAAAAACATGTCAAAAGCTCGGTATCAATAGTAATTGTTGTAAACTGCATCGTTAAAAAGTGCAGGCAACGTATAAACTATGCGCCCTTTAGGGGAGTCCCTTATATGTTTGTTATCTACTAATAATCTACTAACTAATAATCAATTATTCTATTGCAGGCCAATTCCCCACCACATATGACCATGTACGCGAGCATTATGTGACTCACCTGTTGGACTTATTTATTGATCTGTTCTGGTTCATGAGTCATTCTTGTCAGTCGATAACAAACACACAGTTAAGGTGTTATTAACCTTGAATTTATTGATTAGTTTTTCCTTCATTATATTTAATCAAACAACAAAATTTGAAATATATTAATCTGGTTTGAAGTCTAACAAAATACATTAACATACAAAGTCAATAGTATTTTATGAATTCCTCAAACCTACTTGTAAATTCACAGTTTGATAACGAATTACTTAAATATTTGTCATTGTTAAATCGTATACTAAATGTAAGCTAGTACAGCATTACAGAACTATAAAGGCATTGACATCCATGTTTGTTATTCGTTGTTTATACATTATGAAAAACAATCATCTAATGCTGCAGTCAACACAAATGTAAAATCAATAATATGTCAAATGAAAAGTACAAAAAAGTAACAATACAGACACAGATACGTATATAACAACTATGGACAATTATTAAGATTTGAAAAGGTTTATCATAAACTCCAACATTCAAAGTCAAAGTTAATTTAAAACCAATATTATGTCAATGGAAAAGTAATATAAACTTATGATACAGACATATAGTTGAATATTCTTCAAAGGCAAAAGGATTCGCGATGAACTCACTTACAATTATTTCCCTTTATTATACCCCCGCTACGAAATAAGCAGGGGTATATAGCGGTCATTCCGTCCGTTCGTCCGTCCTTCCGTCCGTCTGTCCTTCCGTCCGGTAAATTTTCTCAAAAACCGTCAAAGGTACATCAACCAAACTTTGTACAGTTGTTAACCATGTTCTTCTGATCGTGCACAGACAATTTTCAATTTTCTGAGATTTAAATTTTTTGTCGTTTCCATGAATACGTCACTTGTTGGACTTAATTTTATTGTGTTCAATGGGGACTGATACTGTTCAACCTAGGTGAATTAAATTTTGGTTGTGAGTACTCATGACCATACTCTTTATCGAGTTCGAAAACCAGTTCCGAAATATTATTGTTTACGGAGTTATGGCCCTTGAATCCGAAATTTAACTTAGTACCAAAAGAACTGTGATGCTCCAATGGGGACAAGTTTTCTCGGAAACTATTACCTCTAGGTGAATGAAATTTAATATGGAGGTAGTCCAGATGATACTCGTCATCAAGTTCACAGTCCAGTTCCGAAATATTATTTTTTACGAAGTTATGAAGCCCTTGAATCTGTAATTGAACTTGGTACAAATTACCAGTGTGATGCTCTAATGGGAAAAATTAAGTTACCTGAAAAATATTACATCAGGGTGAATGAGATTTGGTAATAACAGTCAGTTCCTAAAATTCTTTTGGACAATATTATGATGCTTGAAGCTGTTTTTTAAACATAGTAACCTTCACATCTATAATTCTCAATAGACAGATAGCGGATGGCGGATGGCGGGGGTATGTGAGCCATGCTCACTTTTTTCTTGTTGGCATTGTTATGAGTCATTTTAGGTACATCCTATTTCGAATAAACCGATGAGCAGCTCAAATTAGTCATTCTCAATTATGCACTCATCATTTATTAAGCGGATATAAACAAACCAAATTGTAACTTCAGACTTAATAAGGATCCGTTATACATATAAGAACAACGAATCTTGTCAGGGATCCACAAACAGATCAATGGATTTGGTATACGCTACACACAGGTTTATCTTAACATTAAGGCGAACAGAAGTAATTCAATTTTGATCTATTCCGAAGGAAGTGACGTTTAAAGTGCCATGCTTTTAGCACCTTGCATCACTGTACATTTCCATGTTATATATTAGAGAATACAATTGATACATTAATATCATCATGAAAACCACTGACATTCACATTCTAACACAGTGGAAGTGTAGTTATGAATAAATAAATAAAAAAGCATTATCGTGTTTGATTGTTGTTCCAAATTGGTTTTATTTGTTACCGTTCATTGTGTTCAGACCCTCGTAAGTAAGGTGCTAATGCATCCTACAGTTTGAACTCACGTATCTGAACCATTATGCAAAATAAAAAAAAATAAAAAATATACAGCTACACTTACTGAATCTACTTTGAATGCAAACCTTACAGTATTTCTTTATTGTTATATGAAGATGAAATTTATCTTTCTCGTATTTTCTTTTAGTTTTAATTATGGCGTATTTGTATGCTTCATAATCAGAAAGAAATATGTGTATTGAAAAGAAATTGATATTCGGATACATGATATTAAGCTTATTCGAAAAGGGTTAAAGCCGATTTCAAGCATTTATCTTATACCTCCCAAATTACCAATGGTATTGAATTCTTTGTTTATGTCATCAATGACGTAGAATCACAGGCAAAACTTTCTTCATTAAGTAAATGTCGCTGTTTACCGGTTTCACAACTGCTACATGTAAATGCATGGACTTGATTACAAATGCCATACCACGATCAAGTTTGTAAGTGGTACGACCAATACACTTTTACACCCATTTCTCACTTTATGCACCAACAATCATATTTGATATGTTTTCTGCTTAATTCCTCTAAATAATTACTATATAAATTGAATTAATGATAACCTTATTAATCCGTTATTTTTTCATACGACAATCAACATTAGCCGTTGACCGATATCATTTTCCATACAGTCATTTGACAAAAAATAGTGTCTTGACTGATTGAATGTTTATATAATGCAATGTACTGTTTGCATATATGTTTGAACAAATACATGTGTTTCCTAATGTGTCTTAATGAAGTGTTTGATGAAGTCTGTTAATCTTCTGGAGTTGACTATGTACACCCCTTAAGACAGCAAACACTGTACAGGACGAATTTCTGACATTTAGAAAGGACTTCTTGTTATGTCGATAAGAAATTGCCCCGATAGGATCATACAGTAGCTGGGAAGTCATAGAGTGTGAATAAACACGTTTTAAGAATAAGACTCTGACTTGCCGAATTCTAGAAGGAGCATATATTCCCTGGGAGATTAACAGAAATGGAGATATATTGTTACATCAGCCTCAATGCATCTCAGTTACATGATCTTACTCTAGAACCCAAGTATTTTTATCAATACGGAAGTTGTCCACGCATATACAGCATTGGTCGTTGCTTGTAGTATTTGTATAGTAATTTATTGGTTATTCAATAAGTCATGCCTTCATGAACATAGTTATGTTTGTTTCAGACGTTTTAAATGATTTGACAAATAGGCATATGAGTATTGAATCATACACATACAAATTATATATACAAAATATTTTAACCAAATTTGTAAACATATATGTATCAATTATCAACTTCCGGAAAATAATTCAATTTGTGCCCATAATTATAATTATAATTTTTTTTATGAAAGCATCAAAACATCCAACTGTAACCCCAGTGTAGACAGCTTTACCTGTTCCTGTGTTTTAGCATTCAGGAGAATCGTTGATTGCACAGCGGGTCCACATAACAAGCACATGCATCCTGGGACATAATATGACTCATCTTGGCGGAAACTGTTCCTTTATATTGATTGCAGTTCATGATTCTTTTCAAACATACCTCCATAAGAGATTGCTTCAATGAGCATAAATTATTCATTGTAATGTCACATTGTTTATATGATTTATAAGCGATGACATATAGATAAAATCTGCACAAAGATAATAGATAAATAGTACACGTTTATGTTCTCTATAACATATGACATTGAATAACCGATCCACAGTCGGAAACCAAGAAAACCATTTGGCCTTAGGATATGGCAAACTCGTCGAAGATAAATCTATTTCCTAATGATCTGTGATTTTTGGTAGTTGTCAGTGATACTTAAAATGTCAGTAAAACTCCGGATTGCATATATATAAAACATTTAACACGACGCCGAGTGTATTTAGTATTTAGTAAAGTTGGTTTGAAATTTATTATTAAAAGACCAACTTACATAATTTACGACGTCCATGCATAACACTGCGATGCTATGTCATTAACCTTAGCTCTTAATGTCTTCACATTTGATGTAAAAATGTTTTACCAGAAATGCAATATAAGAAGAACCACATTTTAGAAAATGTGTCTTACATGACTCAACGTTGGAGGCGGGGGACATTGCCCTTGTTGTATTTAGATTAGAACATGCAATCTGTAGTAGGGACTTCCAAGAAGTTTTATTTGTTATAATTGTATATATAAACCAAAGATGTGTCTGCTTTTCTTCATGCAAATATCAACTTGAGTGCTAATAGAGTGATTCCATACATTGGAAACCTTTTCTTTGATGTTACTGTGGCATGTGATATCAAGCAAAGTGATGACTGAATGACCATGTTAAAGAATAACTTCACGGCACACATCAGAGACTGACTTCCAACTTATCCTCTAAAGCTCGATATCCAATATTATGGCATTATCAATACTATTATGAAGTATGTTCATATTGTCTCAGTCACTGGTCTAATCAACAGACGGAAACCACGAAAAGCATTTCGCCTCAGGATATGACATACAGATACACAAAGGAAAAAGTTAAGCACCCCCTGATATTTGTGATGATGTAATTTCGAGAATATTTTAAATAGTTAAACAAGGTTCATATATGAGAAGAGTAGTGTTTGTGCGATACATTTCAACTACCTGGCCTTGCCAGCAGTAAGCCCAGATCTGAACCCTCTGGAATATGTGGGATATTCTAGGGTGGCGACTCCAGGTTCGGAACCCTCCAGTATAGAATTTACATGAGTTGGAGGCAGCTCTGCACGCTGAGTGGATGTTATTGACACAAGAACAGATCCGACGTCTGACTGGAGGCATAAAGTGCAGTGTGTCATCCGGGTACGTGGCGGTCCTACCATATACTGATAATTCTTATTGAACACTAGGGTCTACAAAGAACATTTAGAAGTGACAATACCAATGCGAATGTGTCTTGTTTCACTTGCAGCACCATACATTTGTTGAACTTGTTTCATAGAAAAAAGTACCTGTGTAAACATGCCGTCAATGCTATTAAATAATGATAACAGCTACATATTGTTGCGTTTCTGTCTTGCCAGATGGCTGTTCTCTTTGGGAAAAACAATCTCAGACAAATTTAGGGTTATAGCAGAGCTTCTGACATTCAGCTATATGGAAATATATATATATATATATATATATATATATATATATATATATATATATATATATATATATATCAATATTGTATGTCACAAGTGCAGTTAAACGATCGTGACATTTAATTTGATTATGTCTCTAGTGAATACAGATTCGAAATATTGTATATGTGTATGTCAAATACAGACAGACCGACTTACATGTTATTCAATAATAGGCCACTGGCCTTAAATACATGCATTTTAATATTTAGCTAAGATAATTATATTTGAATCAACGATCAACTCTCTTGTAATGACATGACACTAAATGTGATAACCTGAATCTCTTAAGCACTGGCCTGTACCATTGTGATTACAATGCAGTATAATGGTATTGCAAAAAAAAACCGCTTATCTGTATGATGTAAATCAAATGGCTGGTGGTGACAATCTTGGTATGAAACCTATTTTTAACTTTCAGACCTTAAACGACGGAGTAATGTAATCTAGTGTATTTAAATCATTTGGACTTAAATTGTTATTTAATCGATCAATTAAAACACAATTCAACTTTACAAGAACCTCACGTTTGCCTTTGTTGTATTCCATGATGGTTGCATTTCATATGCCATGCTTCACAATTTTGAAAGGTGAACATTAGAATTTATAAATATATTCCTGACATAATTGATGAACGTTGAAAACATAAGAAGGAGTTTGGAGGGTGTATATCAATATGTTTACTTTTATATTGTTTAATTTAAAAGTGGAATGGCTGACATAATTATTTACAAAATTATTTCTTGCCTTTTCAATTGATCTGTGAGAGCAGTCTTTTGCATCAGTTAAAAACATTGCAACATAATAAGGTTATAATATTTCATTATTCTTTTCAAAATTCTAATTATTTCGTCACATCTTTGCCGTCTGCACAAAAGCATCTTTGTCAGGCAAAGGGGTCTCGGACTGAAGTATATTATACATGGAAAGGGAAATGTTACAACCTCTTTATTATAATCTAGCTGAAAATAACTTGAAACTGTCGCTTCTTGAAACACATTCATGTCTGGACTGTCGTGTTAGCTGAAGCAAGTTCCCTCTATGTGTTTTAAAAGACATTTCATTGGCTAATCTTTTAATTAAAGTTACACACTAACTAAAGATAATTATATAACAAAAAATATTATTATTGTATTAAACACAGGTTTGATTATATTTAGGCGCTAGTCTAAACAACCTGAACCATGGGACGAACAAGGACATTCATCTACTCTATTTACTAAATTAAGACTCTTCTGACAGATATACTTGCTGTGTGGACAGAAGGAAATTGAAACGTCTCGGAAAGCAGATCAATCAAATGTTTTGTGATACATCACCAGCAGAACTGTTCTCTTTCTACATGGCTATCAGAGGAGAAGAATCTGGAACCGATGTAGACAAGTACCATTAATAACTGCTGGAAAAATAATAGCGAAGGAGGTCAGTGATAGAGCAGACCACTTCAATGCCTATTGAGATGTCCCCTGACTTTATTTGTGCTAAGGTATGGTTACTAAGATAGGATTGTCACATGTTGGGCATCATCACTTACTCAGGACAGTCCAAATTGTCTGCACATTTTACGACAAGAATTTACATCAAGAAAATATGTTCTGTCTTGTTATGTTATGATGCTTATAATGCTGGTTGTCAAAACATTTAAGCAATACAATCGCAAAGTATAAAGCAGATGAATGTAATAATAAATGGACTTAACATATTCTCTTCATGTTCTACAGCTGTACTTCTCGCTGAAATAATCCACCTATCCTTGGTCACAATCAAGGAATGCAGGGTCGGTGATGACATTGTAATTTGTATCGATCCCTGTAGACCATTTTGACATTGATATATAGCCTCAGATAATTGGTATGTCTGGGTTCCCATCTCTACAGCTGATAACTGATATTTTATCAAATATACTATATTGTATAAAATGGCATAGTTGCTGTGTGAGAAACCTCTAAACTTGCTTGTGTGATAGTATTGGATGATTTACACTTTAAGGGTCTTTTACTTGTATTATAAATATATTGTTTTGTCACTAAAGCAAGCACATTTTAAGACTATTGTTTGCCTCTTAAAATCAAAAACTAAAGTTACATTTGGGAAGAAAAGTTAGTTCATTTGCAACTTGCCAAGCCAGTCTGCCAAATCATTCAATATTTATATCACATTGTCACATTCAAACAGTAAATACGTTGTATTGTAATCCAGTATCTAGTACAAATAGGGGATTCACAATATCTAATTATGTAAACTCATAGTATAGTATTTTAAAATGTAAGCCATTACAAATATTATAAGCTTTATTACATACATGTAGATAACATTAGATAAAGTTCCCAGTTTTAATTTAAGATTTTACACATCAGATCTCCATGTATTTAAACATTGTCAGTTAAAATAGAGTGAGCAGTTCTTTTGAGCAAGTGAAATGAAATAGGATACTGGGATACTTATTAACCAAAACAAAACAGGTTTCACATCGACATGTTTCCATAAATCAGATCAATAAACGGCTACTATTCTTTGCATGCACTTATTGTCACATGAGACTTTTTTTAAAATTTGAGTAAGATTAACAAATCCCCACGATTCATAACCCTACATCGAAATAGGTTTTACAGATACACAAGGATAGCAAACGCCGTTAAAAGATAAATATTGAATGTATTGGCATTTTGATATCAATATTTTATCTTTCACTTCTACAGAAGTCACATCACTCAGTCCTTCCCTCATAACCTCCATTGCATATGTAACTACTTCCGGGATAGAAATAGAGAGGCCTTGATTCCATTCAAGTTATTCTGTAATCTTTGTTTCAAATGTCTAAATAACCAGAATTGCTTCGTTTGAGCGATGCACACATATCTCTTACGACTACAGACGTTAAACGGTGTTTAAATGGATATAAATAAGACAGTTTTCAGTGTTAATAACTTTATCCTACTGGGGATTTTGAAAGAATCGGGAAAAATGCTCGATGTAACAGAGGTTAGGATGGAAAATGTGAAGTGACTAACTTCTGGTTCTATGTACACATTTCATAACGTGACAACTACTCTTTTATACAGTTAATACTTTCTAGTTTACAATAACAACTTTGTCATTTCAATATGTGTGTAATAAGACTGTAATTTTAATAAAAAGAATAATTCAGTAAATACGGACATGTCCTCGAATCATACCATTAAACAAGGATACGATTCACTGCTACTAACAATAATCTGTTTGTGTGTCATCATAAATCATGCATGGTTTATACACCTGGATTTGACCTTCTATCTATATTTATTTTATCAGTTTTTCATCAAGTGAAGTGACTTTATGACTAGAGAGAAGGTATGCATAATCAGCTGCTGATATGATATAATTTAATATGGATATCTAATGTAAAAACGGTGGCATTTATCTTGTAAAAGGTTGAATGATAATAATGATAAGTCATTTCTGCACGGAAATAGCAATATATAATACTGTAAGAAAAACATGGTTCAATGGCATAAATAACCTGTGTTTCAGATAAGAATACACAAATATATATTTATTGACATGATAAACATGCTCAAGTCTTTACCTAGTGGTTTGAATTTTTTTTTAAAAAAAGAACCTCCCATTTAATGTAAAATCATTTCTTTACTATTTAGATTTTAAGAATGTTTATAGTTTATATACATGCCCCCATGTTTATAAGCAAGATTAGTGATTACACACTAAATCACTGCGCAATACATTCGTCTTAGTTTACTAATAACCATACTGTTGTTATTATACCTTGACATGGACTTGACAATATTTCGGTCGTGTATGTATGTGTGTATGACTTTATTCAGTGTACTCACATTTACTTTTGGCAACCTTAAGAGGTTAAACTCTCTACTCTCAGTCATCAGAAAAGACCAGATACTATCATATATTAAACGATGTTGGCCTCTTCATTGTAAAGAAAGTTTGTTTAAACGGCAGCGAGAGAGATGTTTTAGTTCAAGAGATTGAAGGCCGAGAAGATGGCACATTAATTAAAAAAAAATAAGTGACATGTCAATTGACGATGATCTCCGGAATAAGCTATTCCCAGATGCTTGTTAGGTATGTTTTATCTCCATGGTGATTTAGTTCCTGGCAGCATGGCACAAACGATCTGTCTGTGCACTTCAACGCGGCACTTTCACCCTGCAGTCTGACTTCTTAGACCATGGTGTAATAGACCTGTCTGTCTCCTGCCTGTTTTTGTAGGGCACATGCCCACAATCCAAATTCCACTGAGGCTTTCTATTGATTAAACGAAATTAAGGCAGTTTGTATTTATATTCGAATTTGACACCAAAAGAATAGAGATATTCATGCCATATGTCAAGTGAAATTTAACTTATCAAAGAGACAGGATTGGTCAAAATAAACTAGACTGTATCCCTACTATTTCTTAGTATATTTTCTAAACTTCTTCAAGAGAGAGTGTGAGAGAGACATTGTGCTCAAATCATATCGAAGTTGTCGTTCTGGTGTACTCATTATTATCAAAATCACTCAAAATTAAAAATCAGCAAATGTAAATTACTGGGATAGCAGCATGTAAATAAATATAGCTGTAAGCTTATATTGTAATCGTTAAGCTAGTGATACCAAAATAATAACACTTGGCATATCACAAAAAAAATCAATGACAATATAATTATCATTACTAGTACTACCAAGTTCGATGCTCGAACTTATTAAAACAGAGACATACTTGGTTTGCGGGTTAACTTCTTGAAACAATACTAGCAGCCGTGATATAATTGAAATACTCTTGAATGCGGCTTCAACGCCACAAATTACCTCACCTCACTGTGTACATTATTACGTATTTATAGTTGTTTATGTTCTGGACATCTTACGACATAAACCAGCAGCGAATAGACTAGAAGATGAGACACAATGGTAAAAATAAAAGAGAGTCCATGAAATAGTTCAAACACTTTTACAACTCCTACTGTGGTAGTGAACTTCGTCACAGACAATAAACTGATCCTAAATTACACCCTGAAGTATGGCAAGTCAGCCCATTGTTGAGAGCAGAACTCATAATTATAGACACGGCTGAATCTTCATTAACACATTTCGTTCACCTGTGTATATAAGTCAGACGTTAGCTGCGCATTATGAAATTGACATGTCGGTTCATGCTTGCCACTAATATGTTGAAGTTTTGACATAAATTACTGTATTTTAACTTTTATGAAAAATACATGTCATGGCAGTTGTCCATTTATCGATGCAACTTATTAAGACACAACGAATACATTTCATATTTGAAAATTAATTGTATTGTCTGGTATCACTGTTCATTAATACCATGTAAACATCTCTCTCAAGTTCATTTAACAGCCTAGGGAGTTTATGGAACTATTCATTGTTTACACACAAGGGAAGAACGCATATTGTTATTCTTAGCATTGACCAACGGTCATGATAAATACTTTTTTATAATCTGAAATTAAATAAATACATCATAATAGGTAAACAACTTACTGAAATATTATCTTTCAGAGAGAAGATTTCTTGGACATATATATATATATATATATATATATATATATATATATATATATATATATATATATAAAATTCATAACATCTGGCAACAAGTGATGAACGATATTGTTGCACTGCCAAATCACATGACAGAGTCTGCAGAACAAGTCACAACAAAATGTATGCAAAGACAAACATCACATCTCGAGGGCATCTTTAAAATTGTATTTTTCTACAAAATGGTCAATAAACTAGTCCTAACCTACCTTTCTTCTCTCATTCCTGACAAAGTATCTGACCTTAGCACTTACAATGTTAGAAATACATTACAAAATATGTAAAGTGTAAAATAAATATTTATTTTAAATATTTTATCCGAGACACGGAACATATTTGGAACTCCGATCCCGTGGATTAACTTACTCCAATTCATTTTGTGAATTTAAAAGATCTTAAAAATAATACAAACCGTCATATTCATTTCAACTTCAACGATGATACAGGTATCTTCCAAATCATTCATTCCCATCGAGGGCTTTGATGCAGTTTAATTTACTAGATTTATATCTGATTCCCCTCAATGTATTTGTTGTTAACAAATGGAAAATTCCCTAAACTTTTCTTCATCTGTCAAATCATTAACAATTTGAGACTGGACAAGTGTTTCTTTATTGAAGATGTTTCTCTGTTTTAGGTTGTAAATGGACATCCTCAATGCACAGTTAGAGAAAACTAAGAACTTCTTAAATCCAAACATAGCTTTATAATCGCTTATGCTGAGTTTTCGTAAAAATGACACGATCAATAAATATTTTTCATTTCATTGTTTCATTTATTCATTTAAAGACCCATTCCACAGTGTTATCAATAAAGCTAAATAACAAGCATTGAAGTCAGAACTGCGTTTTAACACACTGACATGAAAAGGAAATGGCTAAATATCGTGAAGGAACATTTTTCTTAATCTAAAATTACTGTGGATGTTATCAATAATCAATATCTCGAATAGGATAGATATCAGTTCTTTTTTGGCTGTTATATTGTCCCTGACAGTCCTTATATGTTGTCGTCTCTCTTATTGACATACCCACTCCTGTTCAGAATTGAAATTTTAAAAACCTCGTTCACCAACATTGTAATTTTAAAAACCTCATGCATCAGTTAGGAACTCCGTCATCAATCAAAAGTGACAGGAAGATACTTATATACTGCTTCTTTATGTCTTAACTGGGAATAATATGGCATCTTTTAAACCATTTATTCTCTCGTGGCTAGAAGGAAATTGAACAGTCTGGGGATACAGAGAAATTAACTGTATTGCACTTTATCACAGGCAATATTCCAATTTGTTCCAAACAAAGTAACTGATATATTACTCAAAGCATCAAGTATCATAATATGACCTGTCCTGTGATCACTTAATGTCGGAGGAAGTTCAAAAGTATGATATGGAAAGTGCAGGGACTCCCTGATTATGATTTAAAAAGAGATAAAATATGGACGAATGTATGGTATGATTAATCATTATGTCACCAACCAATATCGTCCGCTGGCAAATGATGACTTATATTAATTTATTAATTAATTAATTAATAGTCATCATATGTCTTTTGATTGTGTATGAGGACAGGTGGTTGGCACTGTTCATTTCTGCAGCCACAGAATCTACTAGAAGTTCATTCTATTATGCTCATGTACCTAGATAATACATTCCTTCGCTGGTCACTGGTTGAAAATCGCTTTTGGCTTGGTGGGTACGTAGCAAATGGTTTAAGTCAGGTTTACCTTGATGGCGAGTTGATAGCAAGTGGCCCACTGACTCGGTTAGCTCAACTTACATGGGGAGTCTCCTGTGTCAACCTATCTTTGTACCTGAAGCCTCCTAAATGTGATGATGTGATGAACTTGGATTTCTCATTTGGACATCCAAATGTTGTCAAGTAAAGGTTATTTCAGTGTCTGTCATCATTATTTAAGATGTCAGTTAAATAATAAATTATGCAATTGTTGGTATTTCTTAATTATATTCTTCAAATAAATATAAGTGAATATGGATTTCTGTGCACTACTGAAGTCAATGTTCCAGTGATCTAACACTACATGCTTGAATTAAATAATACTCTCTTCGGGTTAGCAGAAAATATTCCATAATCTTAAAGTAACTTGTCCCCATGTTTTGGTGATCATGATTTTTACTTCATTTCTTTGCTGACCTGTTGATTGCATAATCCACTATTTGAAATTCACTGAGTAACACAAAATAATATGTGATGACACAAAGAATAAAATATGTAGTCATGTGTATAACATTGGACGGGTGTCATTGTCTAAATGGATATAGTATTCAGACTCTGAAGTCAGATGCAAATGGATATTGATGATCTGAGGTAATAGTCAATGAATACTGTTTAAATGCAGACTCTATTGATACCCTTGGGGAATCAATTCGTTAATGGTTTGTATTATATAATTAATAGATCTGGATCTATATTGACTTATTTACAAACATTAACATTATTTTGTATTAAGAAGACGACGTGAAGGAAGTTTCTTATTTTCAAATACTAAAAATGAAATGGATTGATGTTTGCCTAACGTATCATATCAATGCAGCTTAATTGAATTCATGGATGTCTGAATACTTCAAGCAAAACACTCTGCACATTATATTATATTGGACACGTAGTCTGTCTTTACACCCAGGTCTAAATTTAATAACCTATAATGCAGTCTTTAAAGGATGCTGAAGGGAGTGTCTTTCGGTAGTTTGCTATTCCAGATAATATTATCTTAGAAATAATAACAGCTTTAGCATGACCCATGTCACATTCCATCCCATATGATATGACGTGCAAGTCGTGTCAAACTCAGAACACAATCAATTGAGTAGCCGAATCATCGTGAATATGGTTTTTAAGTCAAATAGTTCATTTGGATTTGCATTTTCAATATTGTTTTCTCCGCGATTTCCGGAATCCCAATGCAACATATTACACACATCTCTTTAAAATATATACTGGGTTTGTTTTATAATTTGTTAAATAATACATATCTTGTTTGCCTACAACTTTTGTACATATACTTACAAATGTTGAGTGGACCTGTTTCAAATGGGCTATATATGTGATAGGATAACCTCACATAGGACAAAATTAACAAGAACGACTCCCCATCATTTATGAACAATTGTCAATATGCAATAATTTTAAACATAATATCCAATCACAACAAACGGTATTGGATACTTTTATATATAAAGATGTTTTATTCACATAAAATATTTGATTCATGGCCATTATATTCAAACTATTTATTGAATTTACTTCACAGAAATGGCGATTGTAAAGCACGGACCATTCTCACCCCGTATCTCAATTGGTTATTTTTGATCAAAGTGGTCTCGCATGAGGTGAATCTGCACTTTTGAAGAGATGTACATATTGGTGAACATATATATGTTAGAATTATTGGTGCATGTACGTGCTCATAATAACCATGATTTTTTGTAACATAATAACTTCTGATAATAAAGAACACACACCTTTGGTATCATTTGTTATGAAATGGATATAAAGAAACAAAAGCTTATAAGCCTTATGATAAATCTAAAATAAGTACATCAAAAATAGTTTTAGGAATCATAAGATATTTGGATGTCAATAATACCCACGAATTGTGATTACTGCTATCTGTCATACTGGTATAAATAAGTCGTACTGATATATTCAAACCACCTTGTGTTGTCTGACCTGTCAGTATTAATCTTAGATAATTCTCTATGATAATGGATTATACATAATTACAAAAATCTCATTCTAATTATCCACCGGATCCTTGGTATCAAAGTAGACAGGAAGCTGTATTGAATACGCTAAGCCATGCACTCCCACAGCTAACACTAATTTGACAAGTTCTCTAAACATCTATTCTCTCGTGGGATGACCGAAATTGGGAGTCTGGAACTATGAACTGCCGACACAATTTCTGATTCAGTACAGGGAAACTGTGACGTCCTTCTAATCATTTCACAATTTTGTTTTTCCTGATTGTTTTACAGCAACATATGTTCATTTTGTTTAATATCTGTATTCGATTTCCAGTATAATCACAAATGTATTTATAGATTTTTTTAATCATTTCTTTTACATTGAGTATTTCATAAAGATATCCTCTTATTTGGTAATTTGTTTTTAGTCAGTTAAATTGAATTTGCGTTATAATAATCCCTGTTTCATATCCCATTCATTAACAACTTGTATTTCATACAATTGATATTCACACTTTTGAAATGAAATGATGAGTAAATGCTTAAAAGACATACAGAATAAATCAAAGCAGGTACCAATGCATGTCTAAAATTCTAATAAATTGCATTGTCAAAAGTGCAGGTAACGTATAACTCTGCACTTTTGAGTGAAAGTCCCTTCTGTGTTTGTTACCAATAATCATGACTCTTTTAGCAGGCCAATTCCCCACATCATGCGTCTCTGTGTGACTGTGGGACTCACCTGTTGGACTGCTTCATTGATCTGTTATGTTCGTGAGTCATTCTTGTCAGTGAATAACAAAACACATATTTCAGGTGTTATTAACCTGGAATGAAATTTGATTTAATATTTAATTTGAAATTAATCCATCTAGTTTGAAGTCATACAATAACACACATAGTATTTTATGTAACATGTACATGTATGAGGTAAAAGGTGAACTTTGGGGTTTCGCTGATCAACTTAGTGATGATATAAACAACGTTTATATGATCTACTGCCTTTGGAAGTCTTGCATTTTTGTCATTATCAAACTGTATACTCAATATATACTTTATATTATTTATTACCTTTATTTATTTTGTTTTGCTTTAAGTCATTTTAGGTATACACTAGTTTGGATAAACTGATGGCGAGCTCAAGTTGATACTTTCCTGCAGTCGAAAATTAGTCATTCTACATTATGCACTCATCATTTATTAAGCGGAAATAAACAAAATAAATTGTAACTTCCGACTTGATAAGGATCTGTAACATGAGAGCAACAAATCTTGTCACGGATCTATGAACAGATCAATGGGTCTGGTGGGTTTATCTTTCCGTACCGTGGACACCAGTAATTCAATGTTGATCTATTCAGAAGGAAGTGACGTTTAAAGTGCTATGCTTTTAGCACCTTGCATCATTGTATGATACCATGCATGTTATATAAAAGAGAAAACAATTGATACGATAATATCATCATGAAAACCACTGATATTCACATTTTAAGACAATCACATTATCCTGCCAACGGAGGTGTAGTTATGAATAAATACATATACAAGCGTCAGCTTTGATTGTTGTTCCAAAGTGGTTTTATTTATAACATTTATTATGTTCAGATTATAGTAAGTAAGGTGCTAATGCATCATACTCTCACATCTGAACCATTGTGCAAAAGTAAAATTATGAAATCTATATGTTAAGCTACACTTGTTTAATCTTCTTTGAATGCAAACCTTACAGTGTCTATTGATGGTTATATCAAGATGAAATTTATTTTTCCTGTATTATCTTTCAGTAGTATTTACTGTTAATTTTGACATGTTCATTACCTAAAAAAAGAAATAAATTGGATTATTGAGAAGATATTCTATTCATGTAAACGATATTTAGCTTTCTCAAAAAGGGAAAGATCCGATTCCAAGCATTTATTCTTTACCTAGCAAATTACCAATGGTTTTACATGTTTAGTTCATTGTCATAAAGGATGTAAAATCAGATGATCAAATATCCTCATTAATTAAGTAATGATCGTTGTTTGCACTATCAGAACTTCTAAATGCATAGACTTGATTCCATGTACAATATCACGCTAAACTATGTCAGTGATACGACCAACACACGTGTTCACCCATGTGTCAGTTTATGATAGCTAAAAAGTATATTTTACATGTTTTCATCTAACTCTTTATTCCTATTAATAATTATGATATAATGAGATTAATAATAACATTTTAAACCATTACTAATTTCATATAAAAAAAACTAATATACGTCCTTTTCCTTTTCCATTTGTCAAACAAACGTGTCTGGATCTGTTTGAATGTTTACATAATGCAATGTGCAATGTGCTGTTTCAAAACATTGCATGAATAAAATACTTCTAACTTCGTTTAATGATACGGTAAAAATGGACATTGATAAATTTAAAAACTCCTACGTACAAATGAATACACCTTCGAATGAATGTATATATACAAACAAAAAATAGCCTGGACCTATCAAACAATAACAGTATTATGTTCTATTTCTTTAAGTGACCATCATATAGTATGTTTATACATATAGGTTGATGTTCCTTACACTCATCAATTGTGAATCTTCTGGAGTTGACTATGTACACCCCTTAAGACAGCAAACACTGTACAGGACGTATTTCTGACATTTAGAAAGGACTTCTTGTTATGTCGATAAGAATGTGTCCCGATAGGATCATACAGTAGCGTGGAAGTCATGGAGTGTGAATAAACACGTTTTAAGTATAAGTGTCTGACTTGCCGAATTCTAAAAGGAGCATATATTCCCTGGGAGATTAACAGAAATGGAGATACATGTTTACATCAATATCAGTGCATCTCAGTTACATGACCTTTACTCCAGAAGTCATGTAGTGTGATCAATACAATAAGTCATCTACACATATCTAGTTTGGTATTTGCTCTACATCATTATTATAGTAATAGTTATTCGATTAATCATGCCTTCATGAAAATAGTACATTAGTTAGTTTCACACTTGAAATTTTGTCAACAGTCAAATTCAAATTAAATGATTTGACGAATAGGCATGTGAGTATTTAATCATACAGATAGTATCCCGACATTTAAACTTTATTTGTACAACTATTTAATTACAATTTAAACAAAATATGTTAAACCAACTTTGTAAAAAAAATGTAAACATATAAATGTGAAAGATTGAACTTCATTAATAAAACATAAACAACTTTGGCAAAATAATTTCATTTTTGCGCATACTTATCATTCTTTTCCATGAAAGCATCAAAACATCTAACTATAACCACAGCGTAGACAGCTTCACCTGTTCCTGTGTTTAAGCATTCAGGAGAATCATTGATTGCATAGCGGGTTCACGTAACAAGCACATGCGTCCCGGGACATAATATGACTCACCTTGACAGAATTATATTGATTGCAGTTCATGATACATAACGAGGATACCTTCAAAAGAGATTGCTGTAACAAGCATTAATTATTCACGTGTATTGTTGTATTTAGCCAATAGTTAACAACCTGGGGGAAGAGGTGGGGTGATAGCGCAGTGGTTAACGCGTTCGACTTCGAATCAAGAGGTCTTGGGTTCGAATCCCGTCATGGGCAGGGCAAATTTCTCTTCAGTAGAGAACTGTTCAACACGCAGTAAGGTTTGGGTGCAGTGCTCAACTGGACTTCAGCCTTCGCTGGTTTGCTAGTTCCACCCATGGTTTGCTAGTTCCAGCCGATGCTGGCAGGTTTCAACTCAATACATAGCCACGTGACATTGCGGGTTTTCTCCCTGCCATAATACTACCAGCCGTGTTATAAGTGAAACACTATCTCACCTCACCTCACTTCTTCGAACCTGTAGTAAGGACTTTCAAGAAGTTTTATGTGTTATAGTTTTATATAAATCAACAGATATGTGTGCCTTTCTTCTTAGTGCTTATTGAGTGTATCCATGCACTGGAAACATGTTTTAGAATGTAAATGTGACATTAAGCTAATTGAAGAGTTAATAGAACAATGAACATGTTGAAAAATAACGTCATGTCACACTCCATAGACTGCCCTCTACTTTAATCGTCTCCTATAGCTATACAGCCAACATTATGTCATTATCAATACTATTATGTTATTGATTGAGTATGTTTCTATTGGCCCAGTCACACGTCCAAGGTCTGTTGTATTGACACGTGTCGAAGTTCAAGTCGAGCGTCAATACAAAAGAGGACCTGTATTCGTCCATTACAGAAATATCTAATCAAAGAAAATTTTATGAATTTGCCTCATTTCATTTTATGTGGATAATTTCAAACTTTTATTTTCCATTGAAATCCAAATGATGAACAAATTGGTGAATAAATAGCACTGTTCAAAGTTGTGGGACGACAGCCTCGAGTTATCAGCAAATGTGTGGATGTGCATGATCAGACTCATATTGAACCAGCTTGTCTCATGTTGGCCCTGTTTTGCCTGTATTGGCCAAGCTTTGCCGTATTGACCAACTTGCCAAATCATATGGCCTTGGCGGTTACTGATGTTGAGTATCGCCATAACTTTGCATACTCAATACATCATGGCAATACTCAATACATGAACTGAATTGGTCAACACTTCAAGACCTAATAAAGCAACTGAAAACAATGTCATGAAACAGCACCGCGATGATACAGCAATATTTTCTGGAGTATATTCAGCTTTGTATACAGTTGATGTGTTGCTAATAAGCCGAACAAACATATTTCTCAATTTACAAATGTTGATCAATAACCATCATCAGAAATAAAGCACACGGACATCATCAATTGGACGTCCATCTACAACTAACCAGCCTACATCAGTGACGAGTCCAGTCATATCAAATTACCCCAGTAATTGTTCCACACGTATTCAGAACCAGACCGTTCATGTTTTACTTATCAAACTTGTCGGTCCCAGGCAATATAATGATACAGCACTAGATTTAACAATTAGATACCTCCATTAGAATTCAGTGGTCAGTACAACAGCACCTGAGGAGCTTTGAGATTAAGCACAAAATAGCATGATACGTCACATAAGAGCAGTAAACGAACTGACTGAAGACGGTCAATATTGTGTGACATTTAAAATTAAGAATGCTAATGTTCACATGACGTATTTGTTACATTCGGATAAGTTCATTTGCAATATCACAGTACTTTTTCACGATTATAATATCTAATTATCATTATGTCTCTTGTGAATAAGCATTCGAAATATTGTACATGTATTTGTCAAATGCAGACAGATTGACTTACATTTTAGTTTATGCAACAATAGGCCACTGGCCCGAAATACATGTAATTTAAAAGAGATATATATGTCAAGTTTGTATGAATCTCCGTTTTTCGACTTAGCAGTTCACACTGTTTGTTCCTCTCATTACTCTGACACTAGTTGTTCAAATTTTACGACACTTGATATGTACAATTACCATGAATTGTACATCTGCCAATTGCATGTTTCATACCATCATTTGCATAATTTATGCACATTTCTCCATTTTTTAACTTTTATTTCTAAAGCACTCTTACAAATGTATCTACGAAGACATAGTTACTATGAAAACACACATACTCTGCTTTCATAGTACTTCTGTGGTTTGTTCATACAGGAGACTAAACATTGATGTCTATCTGCTTTTTTAAAACTGTTCTTCTTTGACAAATGTTAAAAGCGGATGGTATATGATTGAGCCATGCTCACTAATTCTCTTGTTAGTAATAAAAACTACTGCATGTAGACAGTGAAGTGAAGCGTAACTCGTTAGCAGACCAGTTAATCAGCATAGGCAGATAAAAGTGATCTCATGTTTATGCTTGACGCAGTGTCCCTTTAAGCACTGACTTGTTGCAATGTGAGAACAATGCAGAGTTTTTTGTAGTTAGTATTGTCAAAATACGTATCTATATGATGATTTTAATCAAATGGCTGGTGGCCACATTCTTAGTAAGAAACCTATGTTTAACTTTCAAATCTTTACATATTATTACATATATACATTAAACATTGAAAACATAAGTTTCTGTAACTTATCACCATATTTCAAGCACGGAAGGTTAATATCAACATGATTACTTATAAATTGCTAAATATAAAAGTGGTATGGTTTCCATATCTATTGATCGTGTGAGGGCAGACAAATATGTATGATCAAAAGCTTATAATATGTCATTGTTCATATCAAAATTCAATATCTTTCGTCACATCTTAGCTGGCTGGCCAAAGCCCTTGGTCAGGCAAATGGTTCTCGGACTGATATATAGTATGATATGGAAAATGAAACCTCTATATTATAATCTAGATGAACATAAGGTTTTACCAGTTAAAAGAAGCATTCCTACGTTATTTAATTGACTAGTCTTAGTCAAACACTACTGAAAGATACAAATGCTCGCACTAAATGCAGCTTTGAGTGCATAAGGGGTATAATATTAAAAACAAGTTTGACCATGGGACGAACAATTGCATTCTTATGCTCTATTTACTAAATTGAGACTATTCTGATAGACATACTTGACGCGTAGACAGAAGGAAATTGAAACGTGTGGGAAAGCAGATTAATCAAGTGTTTTGTGATACTTCAACAGCAGCACTGTTCTCTTTCTACATGGCTATCAGAGGAGAAGGCTGTGGAACCGATCTAGACAAGTACCACTAATATTTTTCTGCTGAAAAAATAACAGCGAAGGAGGTCAGTGCTTGAGCAGACCACTTCAATGCCTCTTGAGATGTCACCTAACATGAATATAGGTTGATATGCCAATTAAACAGACAGTATGCCATTTTTATAATGTTTCAAAAATTAATGTTTTCCTATAATTTATGTTTCTTATTTTTTTCAGCATATTGCTCGAATTTATAGTGTTAACACATAATCAAATTGGCTGAAATGATTATTCCATATGACTGGTATTGACATACATGTACTACTTATTGACCTACAGCTGCGTACCGAAAGTTTGTTCGCGTGGTGGTATTTTAGTGCAAATTTCATATAATTTTTAATGTCTTTGAAACATTATATCAACGTGAAATCTAAACCGATCATTTTGCATTTTCGCATTAAAACAAAGACAGCTGAGAGTTCCTTAACATAATCTTATTTGATATCTTATAGTAAACTGTAACGATTTTGTCAACTCTTTTAAGTGACCAGGGGTCAATCTTTTCAAAACTACAGTTTTATTTTCTTCTGTGAAATATTCAGTTAATGATCAACTGGGTCTAACATACATTATATACTTCCGTTTATAGCCATGCAATGTATGTGTTATGAATATGTTCTCATTTAGTCCATCTGCAAACTTTTATTAGAAAATTAATGAAATTTGAAATTTTCATTTTCAGTATGCCAAATTTCATAAACATATACCACTGCCGTGACGATCACAGGGTATGTTTAAGAATGACTGTTTTACTCATGGATGTAAGATGATTCAGTGTCATTATATGTGATGTAATGCTATTGGCGCTACAATGAATGTCAATTTACATGATATTTGCACAAATATTCACATGTAGGTGAAAAAACTTTCAGTACGCACCTGTACATAACATAAACGACAAGTCAGAAAAAAATCCTTAAGCTTAACAGTACTATACTCTATACTTTACTATAAGGTTGGTGCATACTATCATTCTAATAGTAACAAGTAAAGCCTCTAAACAGGCTTAGTGGGATGCATTTTGATATGGCTAGAAAATATTAGGAAAGGGTGTGTAGCCCAATGTATATATCAAAATGAAGACAGCATTGTGGCCGTGGATAACATTTGGATGTATGATTCGTGGTTCTTCCGAATTAACAGTACAAAACTATGCACTGAACAGGTGTATCTGATCGTTCAGGTGAAACAAAGTTTTGAATTGAAAAATTATATGTTTGCTAACGTTGAGATTTGAAATAACACGACACTCTTTTCAATTTGAGATATTAAGACTTTTTTCACGGTAAAAGGGGGCTATTATTTTGGATCACCCTCATGGTCACATGGTTAACAGTTGTTCTTCATAATATGAAGAAGCCAAGCAAAGCAAGTTTGTTTTGAATATTCCAACTGTAATATAGGGTGAAATCTCAGTACTTTATAAGATTGGATTGGTTAGCGCTGTTGCAATGCATGAAATGTTCAAAGCTCACAGTTGATATTGTTATCCTGAATGAAGTACGTTGGATGCCTTGCCTTGCACGTCCATACTTCCAGTGTCTAGATACCCATTTAAATAGTTCGATGTGCACTGAGTGCAATATGGCTGAGATCCTTGCCCACTGACAGGACACAGAATGACAGGTCACATTTTGTTGTTTGTCACCATCGGGCTTTGAACCCAGTCCTATGGCGCGAGAGGCAAGCATGCTTACATCTTCATTTCTGCAGTTGAAGCTGTAGACATTTTAAAACAGCACACAGTATAAAAAGCATATTTCTGACATTTTCAATGAATATCTTTGTATTCCCCTACGAAATTGCCCAACTATGATCAAAAAGCATCTGACAGGTCAATAAGTGTGATCAAGTGTTAAAGTTTAACATTATGACTTGCAAAATTCTATATGGAGCAGATAATTCCGGAGAGATCATTAATAAGGGAGATCAAATTCTAAATCAGTCTGGATGTCTCTCAGTTACAAAACCATTTCTTCCAGAGGTCAAGTCGGTCAGTTTCATACATTATTTAAATCCCTGTTCATTAAGTACATCTAGTTATTTCCTCTTTAAAAAATATACAATACAAACAAACAACCATTTACACCTGCCAAAAAATTATAGTATGTATACTTATAAAATATATTAGTCAAACTTATAAATGGTATAATCGATAAGGAGATATATCAGTTTGAAAGGTTGAATATAAGACTATATATTCCAAAACAGTATACATCCTGATGTGTCCGTCTCATTGTCCAATTGATATATTGAAATGATAATGGCAATCATAAAATTAAACTTAACATATTCACATGTTCACAGTGTAGAAACATTCACCTGCTATGATATGTTGGCATTCACAGCGGGTTAACACGAACACATGTGACCTCAGACACTTATAACATTACATGAGTCACCTATGTGAAAAACGTTACTGCATATTGATTACAGTTCATGAGTCATACCAAACATATGTTCCTTGTGTTAATTAACGTTAATTATTCACAGAAAAAAATGCCTCGGCAATATTGAAAAAAATGTCATACGTATCTTGAAATATATTTATTCAAAATGTTCTAATTTACAAAAAAGGAAAAGTTGCAGGAATCGAATTATATTTTTTCATTATATATTAAGACAAAAACTAACGAGTGTCATAGAATGCCTGATTATATTTTCCCTTGTTTTATTATTAATCACGTTATACTCGAGTATTAATTCGCAATACATTGCCACAATTAATATAAAGATGGATAAATAATATGGCATTTGCCATCACAAGGTGGTTTATTTGCTTAACTATAGGTTAACTCAAAGTTAAAATGTGAATAGTAAAAACCAAAAGTTCCTGAAAAAGGATTCGAAAGGGAGACAATCTTCCTATAAGTGCCGTGGTTGTTATCAAAACTCTGGTTATTCTTTCCATTTATTATAATTAAAAATTATAGTGTAAAATTTAAGCGTTCGATTGCACTCTATGTTGTGCAATGACTACGAAACAAGTTCTAGTCTAGTTTGGCAGCTATTTACATTAATCGGGGGTCAATATTTTCATAACTATAGGGTTTATGTTCTGCCGTGATATTTCCAGTAAGTGATCGATTAGGGCAAAAGTAAATCATATATTTCCTCTAATACTCATTCAATGTATTTGTGATGAAAATATTCTCATTTAGACAATATGGAAACCTTCATTCAAAGAATTCACTTTTCAAAATTTGATCCCTTCATTTTGACAACTTTCATAAACATGCAACACTGCAGATGTTATTTAGTTTAAAGGACCATACATACGATTTACATCTTGTGGCTTGTCTGTCATACTTATGGAGTGAATTGAAAAAGTTTTGGTTATTTTGAAAAAGCATGTATTGTTTTAAATGATGATAGGTCAATATTCTATTGGAATAATTGCGATAGATTACTGATGCAAGTTTCAATTAAACTTCATCTGGGTAGTATTGTAATGATCAGAATTCTATTGGACTTGATTTAGAATTTATAAATGTTGATTAATACGCATCGGCAGCTATGAGACGAAGATCTAATCGTGTGGACGGTCCACTTCAATTAACCAGAGTTAAGCCTTTATGTCGAGTGGACGAAGTCCAGCCGATACCAAATCACATCTATAATTATTCTAGACATATTCTAAACCAGATTGTCTCGAGCTTTCTTAATAAAACCGACGAATCCACGTTATTATACAGCAATGATTTAGTAAACTAATCCTTTGATTGGAAATCTCTGACCAGTAACAGGAAACTGACTTGAGGAGTCACAGCATCTTGACACATTGACAGATGGTCACAGACATCCATGTGGAGTGACAGGAAGAAAAGTTAGTGATCTCTGTATCAATACCCAACGTTCCAAGTACAAAACGATGGACGCGATTTAATTTAAGCAAATATGCACAATTTATTGGTATTAATATGTAACATTTTGTATTCACCATGCATCTCTTGTAAATAAAACTGTCTTAATATCGGATGAAAACGGACATTTGCACCATCATTTAATCATGAAAGTTATTAACATGTTTCCGTACTAATGAACAAACATTGCTGAAGATAATTATAAATCTATTAACTAATGACATTTATAATTTCTTTTTCAGCACTCGATATGTCTACGTGGAATAGGTTGTGTTTACATATCATGTGCACTGAAGGCACGTGTTTCATAAGTATTCAATTGGAGCCAAATGTTCAATGGTCAAAAGTGGTATTGAAAAGGTCCTATTATTTTTTAGACTAGGAAGGTCACATCCGTTGGGCGAGACACAAGCTATTAATCGAGGAACATAGTTCCGTGTGAGGGGCCGTCGAAGAGATATAGAATAGAGTATAGAAAAATAAGTGTAGGAAACGAAATATGGTTTACAAGTTAGTTATGAGGATCAGTTTAACAAGCGTTGGTTTGGGTGTTAAAGGTGGCGTAATGACAGCATTCATCTACCCGCTGATTTGTGTTATTTACAAGTTGTGTTTTTCGTTTGTATTGTTCTACTGTTTTGTAATTCACTGTTGTACTTGACATTTTCTTTCCCTATCGGTTTTATGCCCGATATAAGAACTGATCACGCTAATAAGCAACTGAAATTTGGCGCTTGTAGAATTTTTACAACAACGCTATTACATAAATAAAGAACACTTTAAAAAAAATAATTGCTGCTAAATATGAATATTGAATCTAATTATGAAATTCAATGCATTGCCTCATCACTTTTCAAACTTCAAGTATAGACCTACATGTATATAACAAATTACTTCAAACTGTACTCAGCGCAGCGCGCTTCATTAAAAACTTAGTTTTTTTACGCACCTAGATTGCTACTTCCGCTTCCGGTATACGAAGCTATATGATTTACGTTATTTCTTTAGCTGAATAAGCAACGTTTCACTTCTAGACATCTAATAAATGATGGAATAATGTATTATAACTTTTAGTTGTTTGGCTAGTCCACTCCATAACCAAAGTTAAACATAAGAGCAGGGCTAATTTCCCATCTCATGCCGTCTGGCATCGCTCCCAAGGTTTGTCTTTGTTTTTATATTCTTTGTTTTTTGTTTTTATACTTTTGTTTTCAAACCATAAACTTCGCATTTGTAGGTACTTCACTATATGTTTCATCAATGACACAAAGTTGCCTAACTGCCTTAAATATATCATCATTCACTAATATTCTTGAATTTGACCAATTTGACCATGGATAACAAAATTAAGATAGTGTCAGCAAACTGTAGGGGCCTTGGAGACAAAAATAAACGTAAAGAGATAATGAATATCTGGAGGAAAAAACGCTGTTCTATTATTTGCTTACAGGATATTCACATAGCTGAAAAGGATGAACTGGTTATGAGAAATGAATGGGGATTAGATTGCATCATTGCCCCTTACAGATCAAACTCAAGAGGTGTTGCCATTCTTTTTAATAACAACACTGAAATAAAAATCGGCAGAACTATCAAAGATCCAAACGGTAATTTTATTGTTACAGATATTACTATTGAGGGAATAAAACTTACCCTTTCTAACATATATGGCCCAAACAATGACGATCCAGCTTTCTATGAGAATTTCTTTAAAATTGTTGATAACTTTGAAAATGATTCTATGGTAATATGTGGTGACTGGAACCTTGTTCTGGATCCCTCAGTAGATCTGGAGAATTATCGCAATGTTAATAACCCAAAAGCCCGGCAAGTAGTTTTAGATATGATTGAAAACTATGACTTGTCTGATATCTGGAGACTACATAATAAAGATGCTAATCAATTTACAAGGTGGAAAAAAAATCCAAGACAACAGGCTAGGCTAGATTTATTTCTTGTGTCTCAGGACTTGGCAAACATAACTATTGAAAGCGATATTCTCCCTGGATATAGACCTGACCACTCAGCAATTACAATTTCAATATCAAATGCTTTAAGCAAAGAAAAGGGCAAAGGCTATTGGAAATTTAACGCTTCTTTATTACATAATAAAAAATATGTGGAAAAAGTAAACACAATCTTAAGAGATATGAAACAGGAATATTTTGACACAAGCATTCATCAAGACATACAAGATATCAGTGACAGTGACCTACATCTGACCATTAGTGATACTCTTTTTTTGGAAACTTTCCTAATGAAAGTTAGAGGTGAATCTATATCCATGTCTTCATTTTTGAAAAAAAATCGCTGTAAAAATATAGAACATTTGGAAGAAAAAATACATGAAGTTGAAAATGAAATACGGGATAATTTCCAAAATATTATTGAAGAAAAACTAAAGGAATTAACCACCCTACAGAAAAAATTTAAACATTAAGGGGTGAAGAAATAAGAGGGATCCAGGTAAGGAATAGAATAAAATGGTATGAAGAAGGAGAAAAGCCTACAAAATACTTTTGCCATCTAGAAAAAAGAAACTATACTAGTAAGTTAATTAATCAACTTATTAATGACAGAGGACAAACAATACTAGATGGCAAACATATTTTAGAAGAACAAAAACAATTCTATACAATTTTATATACCAAAAATGATAAAGCTTCAGAAAAAGAAATTGAGGATTTCCTTTCAGATATTGATGTTCCTATTTTAAATAAACAACAAAGAGAATCCCTAGAAAAAGAAATTACACTACATGAGGTTTCAAAGACTGTACAAGAAATGAAAAACAATAAAAGCCCAGGTATCGATGGCTTTCCCATAGAATTTTTCAATTTTTTTTGGAAAGAACTAAAGTCCTGGGTACACAGATTTGTCACAGAATCATTTAATAAGGGACTTTTGAGTGTTACTATTAATAGAGGAATAATAACTTGTCTGCCTAAAGGGAATAAGAATAGGAATTATCTGAAAAATTGGAGACCAATTACTTTGCTAAATTGTCTCTACAAGATTCTCAGCTCTTGTGTTACCAAGAGACTTAACTCTGTTTTGGATCTTTTGATACATGAAAATCAAACCGGATTTATTCCAGGGAGATCTTTGGCCGACAACATTAGACTCATGTATGACATTATTCTCGAGACAAAAGCTAATAATAGTAAGGGTATGTTACTTTCAATAGATTTCGAAAAAGCCTTTGACTCTGTGTCCAAAGTATTTATACTTAAAGTTTTGGAAAGATTTGGCTTTGGCCCCCAGATGATAAAACTGGTACTTACACTGATTAAGAATGCAACATCCTGTGTTATTCAAAATGGCCACCTTTCATCTTTTTTTGACAATGGTAGAGGCTGTAGACAGGGGGATCCGGTCTCCCCATATTTATTTATCTTTGTTGCAGAAATATTGGCCACTATGATCAGAAACAATCCTAAGATCAAAGGCATCTACCTAAAAAACTCAAAACATAAACTAGGGCAATATGCCGATGACACCCAACTTTTCTTAGATGGCTCAGAAGAAAGCCTAAAAGCTGCACTAGATACTTTAGACTTATTTTACCATTTTTCAGGCTTACGAATGAATTCAGATAAAACTAAGGCAATATGGCTTGGGTCAATGATTGGTAAGAATATCAAAGTATGTGACGATGTTGACTTAGACTGGGTTCAGGGTGACTTTGAAGTTTTGGGCATTCAGTTAAATGCAAGTTTAGAAAGTCTATGGGTTATCAACACCAGAAAAAGGCTAGAAAATATAAAGAGATTACTCGCCAATTGGCGCAATCGCAAGCTGACATAAATTGGTAAAATAACCGTCATAAACAAACTTTGGCACTATCTACACTGGTGCACATTTTCTCTGCCCTGCCTCAACCGCCAAAAGAATTTGTTGATGAGTTAAATTCATTATTCTTCAAGTTTATTTGGAACTCAAAACCAGACAAAATAAAAAGAAAGAATTTGACAAGAAGTTATGATAATGGTGGATTGAGGATGGTAGATATAAATGTATTTATTGCATCTCTGAAACTCAATATCCTTAGAAAAAATATGAACAAAAAATTATACAATAGCTATTTTCCACTGAATTATCTTTTCAAAGTGGGTGCTAATATCTCTACAGTTAGACTTTGCATAACAAAAAATCCATATTGGCAAGATCTGATACATATTTGGAGCAATTACTATCACTTACATTTTGCAGACATGGAAGACAATAATGCCATTTTAGCTGAACCGTTATGGCTTAACCACCAATGTGCTGATTCAACATTTATTATAGAAGATTGGTTTCGGAAGGGAGTACATAGCGTAAGAGATTTGTGTGATGAAAAAGGACTTTTATCTTTCATAGATTTAAAAGAAAAATTTAATTTGAAGGGTACATATTTGGACCACTATCGTGTTATCAGCAATCTTCCTACACAATGGAAAAACAAATTAGATAAATTGTCCTTTATACACATCTATGATCTTATGATCAACAAATTCCTTATGGAGTGGCTCAAACCCTCAAATGGCTCACGTAAGATCTATGATAAATGTTTGCATACTGACCAACAACCAATCGTCTGCAATAAATGGCAAGAAATGTTCCTAATTGACCTAGACTGGAAAGAAATATTTAAACTCCCCAAAAGATGTTGTAAAGATATTAAGCTACAAGACTTCCAATTTAGATTCTTGCATCGCATTACATATACTAAAAATGAACTAGTTAAAATGAAACTAATTGACAACAGTATTTGTAATAGATGCAACGAAGAAAATGAGTCTTTTGTACATGTTTATTTTGAATGTCCATCCGCAGCTCTTTTCTGGAATGAAATTGAATGCTTTATAAGACAACACTTGTGTTATGACATCCAATTTAGTCTCAAAGATATCCTTTTCGGTATTCAGGAGACTGTTAAATCATATTATTTTAGCTGGAAACAGACACATACACAGTCAGTATATAAGCTGCATTAGAAATGAACCCCTGTCTTTTCAAACATTCATAGTCATCTTGAAAGATATTTTTCAAGTTGAAAGATACATAGCTAGAATGAAAAAACAATCAAATCAATTTATGAGAAAATGGCTACCATTACAAGATGCACTTGATTGATTTGATACTCATAATGTAGCAACAACTATGTCCAACTGTGATACTCAATACTATTGCATGGTGAATATATGTGACATGTGTTTGTATGTACCTACTCTTGTGAATAAAAACATAAAAATGTTTTTATGTTTTTACTTCAAACTGGGTCATCGTGTCAATTGATATTCTAATATTAACATTATTCACAAAAAGGTATCTTATAAAGGCAAATTTGTGTTTCCCCGGTACCGATGTTGGCACTTGCGAATACGAAACAGATAAATAACCTACATATTCCAAAGATGTTTTATTTTATTTTAACCATATATATTTATCGAGTTTTCGAGGCATTATGATGTACATTAACTTATAAAAGCTTGTGATACACTTCTAGTCGTTTTCCTAATAGGTTGCATTATGTTTACAGCCTATTAAAATTCACACAGACTCCAGGAAACACGCCCAAGAAGACCTTTTGCCTTAAAATGAAAACTTCTTGTGATGACATGATTACAAATCTGTTCCTAGAGAGCAATAAGGATTGGGATAACATCAAATAATGTTCACTAAATGAGTTCGAAGGATTACCGGAAACATATCCTCGTACTTGCCAGATCATGTTGTGAGAATGTTCAGATAGAAACAGTGCTTGTTCTGAGCGTGTTAATTTGAAATCTTTGCAGTCTCATCTTACATATCAATAGTGTACCAGACAAGATATGCTCTCTCTTTCAAGACACAGGTTAATGGTATTAGAATAAACGTTACAGATACTATGCAATGGGTTTGTTGAAATGATCATACCTAATCACAATATTATCATTCACCTTTTGACACAAACTGTGAAAATTGGTATGTTTGTTATACACTGTGTGGTCTGGTCTGGTTTCAGGAATCCCCGGTTACCCAGACTAAACTGTCTCGGTACATTACACATATTACCACTGGGAATTTTCATCAAGAAAATGTGTTCTGTCATGCTATATTGAAGATGCTTATAATGCTATTTTGTTAAAATTATTCTTTTAAGTAATCATTTTAGTAATACATTCGTCAGTGTATATAATAGATGAATGTGATGTTATTTTATGATCATATATTCCTCTTATGTTCGTGTACCAAAGGATCTAGCTATAGCACTCCTTGGTCCCAAATCAAGGAATGAAGGGCAAGTAATCACTGGGTGATTGGTATTGATCCCTGTAGACCTTTATGTCATTGATATCAAGCTTTCCGTAATTGGTATGTCTGGGTCCCAATATCCACAGCTGATAACTGATAACTTAAGGACCAAGGAAAATATGTATAAGAAGTGTCGAGGCTTCAATTAGCTCTTCTCTTTCTCTACCTCTTTAGCACCCAATCAAGTTTTGTTGTGATTACTATGGCTTTTCATTTCAAATACATAATATGTGTGTCCACGTTATCCTCATGTGTATTCTTAATAACACCATTCACCCTTACCAATACAAATATAAATGTGGTTTATAGTGCCTTATTTTGTAAAGAAATGCTACACTTCAAATGAAGAATTTGTATAATCAAAACTTTTACAATGCAGAAATAGACTTACCTTAAAGGTGCATCCATTGTGTTCCATAAAATTTAATTTGGCTTTAATACGTTCCAAATCACCACCTGTGCTGTCTACAATACAAATAAATTCACTCAGCTTGCATATTTATCCCCATTCGCCAAATATATCATGATTACTAGTTTCCAATTAAAATTGAGTAACATCATTACGCATGTGCAGAAACCAAAAATGCACGTCCAATTTACATGCACAGTAGTTATGTGACCTATTAAACATTATCAACTCAAATTTGTCTTTTTATCTGTTATAAATAAGATTCCAAAATGACGTTTGACTCATTGACGCGCGCCACACGCTGTGCATTGTCCGGTTTTCGATAAAAAATCACTACTTTTACCTTCGTATCGTCAATATGCTAAGTCTACTATCATCAAAATGGTAGTTTTCGGTAACAGTCGGTACTTTTCGATAAAATAACACCATTTATAACGTTTGGAATAGGTGACCCAAAACAAAACAATGGATGTACCTTTAACCCTTGACACGATATTGATTATTTTATTACTGATAATATGATGTAAATTTATAATCAACACTCATGTTCATAAACATTATTTGAAATGTTTGTCGATCGTCAGCAGCAGTAAGGGTAAATGAAGTAAATATCATATAATGGAAGATACTTGACTCATGTTTCCCCAAAGAGCTATTGGTTAAACTACTTTAACTAACTTAATCATAGACTTGTGTCAGCGGTCAGAAGGACGGATAACAATGGGTGAGATGAGGGGGGTGATTTGGGTTTCAACGCTACTTTCGAGAGTATTTCACTGCGGCTACTAGTATAATTCCAGGCAGAAAGCCTGCAACGCCATGTGACTATGCATTGTGGTGAAACCTTCGAGCATTGGCTGGAACTAGCGAACCATGGATGACACTACGCTGAAATTCTATTTCTGTGTGTAGAAAAGTTCTCTACTGCAGACAAAGTTGCCATGCCCATGGCTGGATTCAAACCCCGGACCTCTTGATCTGAAGGCGCTAACCACTTCGCTTTCCCTTTTACGGTTAAATCAATAAAATATAAGCTTATTAGATGAATTTTGCTAATGCTTTCGGCATTTTGTCAAGAAACAAGAATGATCTATACTGACTAAGACCACACAAAATGTGTATCTGTGTTCTCGACATGCATGTTGTTATATTGTTTCCTTAGACATAAATCATTCATGACATGGCGTCATAAAGTATCCTCGATTTGATAAAGCAAAATCTGTTGGACCCTGCTGACATGCATTGATAACCAGTCCGTGCTTCACTGTTTCTAATGATACTCAAGAGACGTCGCCTAAATTGAGTTACAATAATCTTCTATCACATAATACCATCAATGCTGAGATAGGTTCAAGTGTATAACATAACTATATATAACTATCGTATGCATTTCTTTAAAAGTCATTCAGTCCACCAAAAATACACATGTAGGCCACACGCAACTTCCTAAAAGTGACCGGGGTTTCATTATTCATACACGAGCATATGCGTTATGTATTGAACTTCTTATGCATGACTTTATGAGTCGTCACTGTTTTATACCATGTTGTCTACTACCGAAGAAGATTAAATCCTCTGATTTTAGAATTCAAGTGCATTCAATTATCAGCATAAATGCATAGCTCGAAACATACATTCAGGAACTGAGATTCTCGTATATGAACCTTCCGCTATATATTTACAGCACCCAGTTGTCTCATTCATCGGAGACAATATTATATCATACTCGAGGCTGTTCCGAAGGGACACTTTCTTGAACAAGCACTCATATTTGGCTACGCAGAATCTCTCAGTTGTGTTAACTTCTCATATACAAAAGTACATGTCATCAATTAATTGCTATATCCTTGTTTAACAAAATAATTATTTCCGAATTAAAATGAACAATGGCAACAAAATTATCAATTGTTTTCTGTGAGATTTTGGATGACTCATAAGTTATGTTTCTCGTAAAATCTAACTTTTAAATTGTAGACTTAGTGATACAAGCTTACATTAATCTTCTTCGTCGGAACTAAGAGCCCAAAAAGTGAAATCCTGTGAACCTTGGCTATTGTGGATTATGAATTGCAGATTTGTTAATCCTCTGACAACTAAGATGTGTGCAACACTTTTGTTTTGAAGCAGTAAACCTCTTCAATCATAGTCTGTGTGAGTATTTTCTATCATTGTTTGAATATATGCATTGTTAATTCAAACCTCTCTCATCTTATGTACTTAATCAATGGTTCTTCCCCTGTTGTATGATGGAGACAATTAGGATCTAAGAAGGCTGGTGTCTTGTTGATGAACTTAAGCTCACAGTCGCAGTGTCAATTGTGTTAGTGTTGATGTTGATTGATGAAGACATCTTAAATAGAGAGTCGAACTGGAACACCACGCTTGAGTGTTTGTCTGATAACATACTTATTTCTGAAGATCCATTAGTAAATATGAATCATACACTGAACTTCAAACACTTCAAAGACATTTGCTAGATAAAATTATTACTTGTGTCTGTACTGGGAAACATTTTTGGAGTATATTTATAATCTTAATGAGTGAATTTGTAACATGACGCCCGTGTCTATGTTCCAAGATATACCTTGGCTAGACACACACTCCTTAGACTGTTGTCATCCTCCTTCATCTACTACTGATTACTCAATCCATCATTGCCCATAGTATCAATGAGGTTGCTTGTATTGTAACAGACATAGCTATAATCACCTATTGATTTCTTGTTAAAGGAAATGGAGAAGTAGTGTATACCTGAGTTTTGATATTGAAACTTGATGCCTTTGTAATGGCAGTCAATGTAGTATAGTAATTGAATGATGACAGAGAGGTATTGTGTAAAGTAAAATTGAAAGTGACTAATGACAAATAACTTTCACTTGATATAAGGACATTTTTGACAAACCTTCTTTATGGACATTATGTATGTTGTTGGAATCACAAAGGTAAAATGTTAATACACGTTATTTTAACTGACTGTCAATGAAAATTATAATTTTCAAGCTACTTCATTCAGTAGAGTGAGAATATAAAGGGGTAAACAACATACAATGTACATGATGTGCTGTATACTATCTCGCAGTCATAATTGTTCCAGACTGTCCCACGTTCAGTTAGTTTAAATCATGTGGTCAGAATGGGGACATCGAGGGTCAACTGATCTGGACAGATTGATGGGTAACGTCGAAAAAATACTTGCATGATCTGTGGAATAACAGTAGGTGATAGTCAAATTAGTCAAAGTGACAAGAGCACGATTAACACGTTGAAATTCTGTTCAAACATAATCTAGCAATTGGGAATATTTGTTTGAATAGTGTTAATATGAGCCGCCACGAAGAGCAATGAAAAAAGTCTGCGTTATGACTTATGTGTTGATATTTTGCGGTCTAGATTTTGGGTTTCCTGTTCTTAGTATTGGAGAATCCACGAATTCAAGGACTCATCAGAGACTGTAAATCGCTAGAGGATACATCCCAAAAACCGGTATATTTACATAAATCTTGTTTCATTTCCTTTGACTCATAAACAACCTACATGCATACATATACAAGCTTCCTGTAAACAGACGGTACAGATATTTTATAATAGATATTACATACATGGAGATTAATACCCGAGGAAGTGTGCCATATTACTTTTACGAAACGAGTGTGAATGTTTGTATTGCTCGAGCGAATGTTATACAAAAATTCGCACAAGTTTCGTAAAAGTCATATGACACACTTTCGAGTGTAATAATTTCTTTATTAACCCGTTCTATTCCATGTGATTCGCGTAAAAATAGTCAGAAAGCGGCCCACTTCTCTTGCGACGGCAAGCCACAGTGACGTCACGAACAATCGTTTTTTGACGTCGCAGACGACAAAATACGGGAAGCCGCGGTGAAACAATCGTTGCTAGACAAACCTGATATGTGCACATGTGCTCATATCAATAATATTAACTCGGTTATTTTCAACCATATGGGTAATGAAACCTGTTATGATGCATGAAATGACATATTTCGCTAACTTCTTCAAAAATGGTTTCATGTCTGTTTAAAGCTCTCTTCCAACCACAAGTGCCAAATTACGTTTAACACTATATTAACATAACTCTGATGTAAAAAACGGAATTGAAATACTGTGTATTCAAATGGTTAATGAGACAGCTGGTCTGAGAACATATGCAACCATATAATTTTAAACTGTTACAGTTTATCGTTCCTTCGTGAAGTTACACAAAGCTGTCTACTAAACTGATTGCAGTCATTATCGGGCAGATTGTTCCAATCTATTCTCTGACTGGTTGTCGTCTCAACTCATGACAGCTGATCTTGATAAGTGATGCATGCTTGTGTTCTGATGGAAATCTACAGATAAGTGACCGCGCATCAGCTAGTTAAACAATTATGATCTTGACAGATCGTAATGGGAAGATCAGTACCTATGTGCGATTGAAACGGGTTGGTGTCGACTCTCCTTTCCATTTAGTATAGCAAGTGATAACTTTGGTGTGCTTCTAATATCATAACAGTGTTACATGTGGAATACAAATCATTGTACTATTTCGGGTCGAGTCCTTTGCGGGATTCGAATCCAGACTCTAAGAGTAAGGCAACTATCGCTAGCACTGACGGTACCAACAGCTTACCAAACAATCTTATATTAGTTTTATAAAACTCTGTTCTGAGATGACTAACATATATGAAAAAACGTCTTCAGTCAAACCTCAATCTGTAATAAACACTGTCGAGTCGGAAACATTCTGCAGCATCATATGGCATCTGACATAGAACATGTTTTTGTTGGTCAACGTTTGATTGTTCAGGGTAACATCTATAGCTGATATATAATTACTGAAGTTTCTATACGTATACTCACTATAATACGTTTCACACTTGTGTTTAGACATGTTTTAAATACGGAGTCATTGCATAAACATATGTAAAATCGTATCACCACATCTAAATGCATGCGTTAATACACCCCATTCCACGGCAAGTTAGCATTCACAGGTCCACGGGTAAAATAAAAAGTGAAAAGATTTGGACCGAGCACTGACCACTGTGAAAAATCCACTCTCCAGAGCTTCGGTGTCTGACCGTTTCTTATCAATAATGGCAGATTGGTGGTGATCCTGAAACCAGTTCAGACAGATAACAACTCTATCCCTGACTAACAGATGAGTCAAGATGCTGTCGTGATCAATAAGCTTCAAATATTGACAATTGGCATAATAAGTGATGAAAAGTTGCCTTCCTCTACGGCAGACATCAAGGTCATCTAGGATACGCAAGAGAGATGTTTCTCAGATGGTTTGACAGTAGACACTCTGGAATTTGTCAACGATAGAGTCGAACAAGAGCTACACCATGTTCAAGTCTTCCACATTTTTCAATAACGTTTGATAGGATTGTTAAAATAGAAACCAGGAAAATGTATTTGGCTGGTTGATATCCGGATCAGCTCACTCCAGGAAAGGTGTAGCAACAGCTTGGTTGTGGTGAGATTAGGTCATACGGAGATGAACTCCTCTTTGAAGAATATTGCAGTTGCATCAGAGAGGGAGACACCTGTGAGCATCCGCTAGAAATGGCGGGACAGGTAGTTTGAGATGAGACATTACTGAATCCAGATTCTTTTTGACAATATACTTGATGAGTAGTAGAAGCAGATCAATCATCTTTGAAATGCATGAATGGGATCGAGAATACACTTATTTGGTTTTGCTCCAGCAACGTGATCAGACGCCTCACTCTTATTAAATGGTTCACAGTCTATCAATAGATCATCAGTTGATTCTGGTGAAATTAATGTGCCAGTAATCAGCAACAGATTCATCTCTGAACTTATCTCTGACAAAAAGGCGTTAAATGATTCAACCAGAGGTGATGATGAATGATGTTTTTAAACTAGAGCTAAGACTAGACTAGAACATTAACAAAGTATTACGGCTAAAGTAATTTACGTCCGTGTGGTAACATTTTACCGTTAGTGTTTCGCTCATAAACTTAGTGATGATACATATTAAGTTGCATATGTTCTACTTACGTTGGGAGTCTTGTATATGTGCATATGCAAACTGTATACTATATAAAAGCATCTACATAACACCTTTTAAGAGATATAAAGGCGTTGGCATCTATGTTTGGTATTCGTTGTGTATACATTATACATAACTATTCATCTTTCAGTCCGAAACATTTACCTAACGCAGCATACAACACAAATGTAAAATCAACACTGTGTCAACAGAAAAGGTAAATAAACTTAAGACACAGACATATAGTTGCAAATTCTGCCAAGGCAAAAAGATCTGCGATGATCACATATGCATGTACATGTACGTCCCTTTATGTCATTTTAGGTATACGCTTTTTTGGATAATCTGATTGTAGGATTTTGAATTTGATTTACTTCATTCTTTAAAAAATGTTAATAGATTTTAATATTTAAAAAATGTTATGCATTCTTTTTCAAGGGAGATAATTATCATTTGTTTTTATCACGTGTGTCAACTCACTAGGCTTTCCACCTTCTTTTTAACACTCGAACCTAGCTATAAACGGTATATTTTCTCTTCAAATAATAATTATAATATTCAACAGTCCACCTCCCACATTCGCTACATATTCTAAAAGCTAGGTATCGTATTTCCCAAAATTATAAAGCCTAAAGAAAAGTAAAAATCTCATTCGAATGTAACATGTGGACATAGCATTTTCAATTGTTTTGCAGTCAATCTAGAATCTGAAGTCCGACTCGAATACTGATGTAATCTACAGAAATAAAAAGAAATGAATAAGAAGATTCTGAATTGTCATTATGAGTGAATTCGAAGCTTGATTCAAGAAACCAACACTGATGCCACGCTCAACTTGAAAAGTAATTATCTGTGGTCGGAAATTAAGCATTCTGTAAGCATTATATATTGAGCTGAAATAAACAAATCAAATGGTAACTTCAATCTTAATAAGGATTCGTAATATGAGAACAACACAGTCAGGGATCTACAAAAAGATCAACGGGTCTGACATACGCGGGTTTATCCTAACATTACAGTGAACACCAGTAATTCAATTTTGATCTATTCAGGAGAAAGTGACGCCGCCTTCATGAGTATTTCACTTGTATCACGGCTACTAGTATCATGACAGAGATAAAGCCCTGCGAGCATCGGCTGGAACTAACGAACCATGGGTGGTACTACACTGAAATTTAGTGTTGCATTGCGACCTAACCTTACTGAGTGTTGAATAGTTCTCAACTGCAGACAAAGTTGCCGTGTCCCTGGCGGGATTCAAAACCCGGACCGTTTGATCTTTAGCCCTAGGCCTACTCGCTAACCAATGCACTATCTCCCCTATCTGATATCTGATTTTAAAATACTTTTAACTTTAAAATTTTATTCTCAGGAAATGAATTTGATATTGTGTTCCTTTATTATTTGCACTTAAATCATTATCTAATAGTTCCATCGAGACACACTTTATCCATACAAGAATTAAAATCATTTAATGCTTGCCTTTGGGTTTTTTTCATGACGGATGCAGTTCATATTTCTCAATTTACAATTTTTAAAGGTACTTTTTTTTTTCAAATTGGATTACTGACAAAATTGGAATGTTTACATTAACCATTGAAAACATACATATCAGTAATTTATCACGACCATTAAATCATGGAAGGTGTATATTGATTAGTTTACTTTTATATTTCATAATTTAAAATGGGTATGGCTGACATAATTTTTCACAAACTAATTGTCTGCCATATCTTTCATCTTGTGGGGGCAGATATTTGCGTCAGTTAAAAACATTGCAACATATATTGTTGATAAAAATGTTATTATATTCATTATTCATATCAAAATCTAATATCCTTCATCGCATCTTAGCCGTTTGGACAAAAGCCCTTGATAAAGCAAAGTGTAACAGTATATAGTATGATATGAAAAATGAAATATTACAAACTGTTTATTATCTCGATAAAAATCGTGTAGCTGTCGTTCTGGAACACATTCATGTATGGACTCTCTGAAGCATTTTCCCTCTTGTTTTCCAGTTTTACCAGTTAAAACAAAATTTCCTAAATCATCTCTTTGACTAATTTAATAATTTAATAATAGTTTAACACTACCAAAGCATAACGAATTATCACACAAAATACACCTCTAAATGCATTAAGGGTATATTCTAAACAACTTGAATTGGACCTTGCGACGAACAAGGACATTATTCTGCTATATTTACTAAATTAAGACTCTTCTGACAGATATTCTTTCCGCGTGGACTGAAAGAAATTGAAACGTCTGGGAAAGCATAACGAATTATCACAGTTCACGTTCTACATGACTATCAGAGGAGAAGGCCCTGGAACCGATCTAGACAACTACCATTAATAACTGCTGGAAAAATAACAGTGAAGGGGGTCAGTGTTAGAGTAGACCACTTCAATGCCTCTTGAGACCTGACCTGACATGAATATATGTTGAAATTCCAATTATCCTGGCAGTTTTGCATTTTGTAATGTTTCCATGATTAATGTTTGTCTATAATTTATATATCCTATTTTTTCAGCATAATGTTGGAATACATAATGTTATCACATAATCAAATTGGCTGAAATGATTATTTCGAATGACTTGTATTGACAAACATGTACTTGTTATGGACCTACATAACAAAGACGGCCTGTCAGTTAGACTACATTGATCTTAACAGTAAATGTTCATGCGTTTATTAAAGGTTGATGCATGCTATCATCTTAATAGTAACAAGAAAAGCATTTAAAAAAGCTTTGTTGGCGATATCTTTATACGGCTAGAAAATATTATGAAAGGGTGTGTACGACGATGTATATTGTAAAATGGAGACTGCATTGTGGCTCTGCGGATGACATTTGGATGTAAAGAGTCTTGGATCTTCCGAATCTATAGTGCAAATTATGCACTGAATTGGTACATGTCTGCTCCTCCAGGTGTAAAATAGTTTTGAATTGAAAAATCATATGTTGACTAACGTTGATATCCAAAAGAACACAACACTCGTTAGACAAAATCTATTTTAGCATTAAAAGGGAAGACTTATTTCAGAATACCCACATGGTCAAATGGTTAACAAACTTCCTACAAATGTGGTGATTGCTAATATATTTTGTTCATAATATGGAGAAGCCAAGCATGATTGATGGAAAGTTTGTTTTGAATATTCCAACTGTAACAAAGGGTGAAATCTCAACACTTATATTCATTATAATAAATGTTAAAAACACGCAATATGTTATTAACTTTAAACGATCATAAGTTTGCGTGACTTGTCTGTCATACTTCTATGTATGTATATATTATATTGAAATTGCTTAACTTGTTGATACGAGGTTCAATGAACCTCTATCTGAATGAAATTGCTAAGGTCAAAATTCTATTTATGAATGTTGATCAATAAGCACCGGCAGCTATTAGACGTAGATCTAATCGCGTGGACGGTTCACTTCAATTAACCAGAGTTCAGCCATTCTGTCGAGTTGACGAAGTATATAATTTTTCCAGACATATTCTAAACCAGATAGTCCTGGGTTTCCTTATAAAACCGACGATTTATACAGCAAAAGTTTTACTAAACTAATCCTGTAATAGGGAATATTTGGCCAGTATCAGTAACAGTACCCTGCCTCATTACTCACCATCCCAAGTACAAGAGGATGAACGTAATTTCAACCCTGTCAAAGAAATCGTTTAATTTCAGGTTTATATGCACATTTTATTGGAGGGAAGATACCCGGTAGTTAGCATATTCCGCTTTGGATCAAGAGGGCTGGGATTTGAATCCTTCCAGGGACACAACTTTGTCTGTAATATGCATAGTCACATGGTCTTGTGGGCCGTGATATAAGAGAAATAGTCTAAAACCCCAAATTACCTAATCTATTTAATGTAATGGAATGATCGATTATTCCATTTTTATTGCAAAACACATAAGATTAGAAAAAAAGACACTTTTGGATAAGGAATTTCAAGATAAGTTCAACATTAAAAGCTAACCATGGAGAGGAATACCCAGTTGATTTGTCGAATACATTACTTAATACACCATTATTCAAGAAACAACTGATGGACTTAAGCCAGGGATAATCAGTGTCGTTAATTTGGCCGTCAAGAGCAATGAATTTCTCAGATCTACTGCAAGTTTGAGAAAGATCGGATGCATTCCTTCGACGTAATCAAGATGTTCAAAACCCAAAACTTCTGAACTATATGTTAAGATAAGAACAACTAAAGTATCAAATAATGCTACTATTTTATCCAATGGTAAGTTTAGATTAGATTTTTCTTCTTACATTGCTTTTTGTGCAGTGAGTGATTGTGTAAGCCACCGGTGAAACATCAAAGACGACTGTGTCATCAGCCTACAGTATCATAATGAATTGGATCTACATAACAACATCATTATCGTCTGGGCACTTGATAATGCATATCGCTTCGCAACCTTTTGACAACACATATGGTTCTAAATAATTTAGAAATAACGAAAAAAAGTGAGAGTTTTAGTGCCGGGAACGCAGGCCTAACTGTCTCGGTGCTCTACAAATATTATCATTGTAAATTTTCATCAGAAAAAAATATGTTCTGTCCTGTTGTAGAAGGATGCTTATAATGCTATTTCGTTAAAGTTATATTTTTCAGTAATCATTCGTCAATTTATAAACTAGGTAAATGTAAAATTAATTGGCCTGATCATACGTTCCCGTTCAAACAGAATCCACTGCTCCTTGGTCAAATCACATAATGAAGGGTAAGTAATCACATACTCATTGGCATTGATCCCTGTAGACCTTTATGTCATTGATATCCAGCTCCCCATAATTGGTATGTCTGGGTTCCAATATCTACAGCTGATAACTGATAACTTAGGGACCAAGGGAAATATATATATATAGGGATTATCGAAGCTTCAATTAGCTTTTTGTTTCTCTTCTGCGTCCAAGTAAAGCTGTTTTTGTGTGATTGCTTTGGGATTTCATTTCAAGTAAATAATTCATTCGAAGATAAATAAATAATGTCCACGTTATCCTCCTGTGTATTCTTAATAACCTCATTTCTTCTTACCAATAAAATGATAAATGTATTTTGTGTGCCTTATCTCGTTGAAGAAATACTGCAAATCAAAATGAAGAATTCGTATCAAACAACAGTAGTAAAATGCAGAAATACAATGACCATAACCCTTGACAAAATAGTATATATTGTTGTATTACTGAAAAAATGAAGTATAAGCATCACATACGTTCTATTATGACCATTAATATTGCCTTACAGTTGTCGGACTTGCCAAAGACTTGATAATAAACTCTGAAGTAGTTAGTGACAGATTTGAAATGTTGTTGATAGTCAGAAACAGGGATATAAGGCTAAATTAAGTAAATATTATATACAGGACATATTGTGTAGAAGACGTGACTCTCTTTTCCCTACTGACTATTGGTGAATATACTTTAGTTAACTTAATCAAAGACGTGTCTTGATATGGCAGCAGTACATGTTGAAATGGCGAAAAGGACGGAGTGAGTGATTGAGGACAGATGTGAGGTGATTTGAGGTTTAACGCCGCTTTCAAGTTTCAGTTTTCATTTCTGCAACTGTTTGTAGGAATTAACAACTATCGGAGATATATAGATAAGTGTGTGTTCTTTTTAAATATATCACATACAAAGTACGAAGTAAGTCTAATAATTGATACGAGGCTCGAGAAAATTTTCTCAATGATGACCGTAACAAAATTTCACTGTTTGACCAAGATGACCGTAAAAATATTTGTATGATGACCGTAAACTAAAACAACCGCATTTCTGTAATGTTTGTTTCGTTTGTTAAATTGAATTTTTATATTTTGATTTTTACAGTTGTTGAAATAGAAATGGAACATGTAAGTAATGTTAATAACCCAACTAATAACCCAAGTAATAAGCTAGTTTGAAACATATCAACAGTTTACCCAGTTAATGAAATTGACGCATGTATTCGTTATTCAGGCAACTTCGAGTACTGGACTGTCGAGAACAGTTATCAATCACTTTAGAATTGTTTAAAATTCAACCAATTTTCATGCTTTTTTACTTTTTCATTCTGAAAATTTACACTATTTTCGTTTTGAACTTGTGTTGAGCATTATGTTACTGAGATAAAGCGTTTTTAACAATGGAGATAATCTTATTGAATTAGATAAATCATTTTGAAATAAACAATTGTCATATGTTTAATGTTTAACAACTTCATTAGCCTATGTTGCATATTAATAATCTCTAAGACGTGTTTGATTATGATTATAAAATTACATTCGCGTTCACAAAATACTAAGTATAAAACAATCAAATAATTGTCAGTAACTATTCTGCCACATAGCCTCTATCTGAATAGTGTTGCTTGGCAAGGGAGTACGATTAATGAATCATTTTGTTGTCACTTTCAAATATTAAACTGATTTTATTGATTTCCATCATTAAATATCTTGTGATCTATATGTTAGTGATTCATGTTCAGATGAACTATAAATTCATGTATTACTTATGATGGAAATAATACTTTGGTTCGTTATTTTCATACAGTACCCGAAGAATACAACATAGTACTCTCATAGTTAAGTGTCGTCATAAACAAGTCTATGACCTAAGCCAATCTATCCGTGAAAGAAGATTTTGTGTGTTTTCAAAAATGAAAAACTTCGCCAATAGAATGAATAAAATAAAATCATATCGTACCATGTTTACTCAATTGCGTCTGATTATATTTAAGGCATTCGTTTTGTAAACGATGTATGACAGGAAAATATATCATCCATGTGCTTTTTAGTAGCAGGTAATCTGTTTCTTTACTTTCAGGCCTGTTTTGCTGTGACCGCTGTGCAAACATGTATCAAAGCAAACAGGCCTTAAATAGGCACATGACCAGGGTGCATCAAATATGAGAGTACACCTACAAATGCAATCAATGCAATCAGGGCTTCAGCAAGGTCACTCTTAGATCACATCTCCTAAAACATTATGATGAAAGAAGTTTTTATTTGAAGACATGTTTCATTCATAGATTTATGTACAACAATGCGCATCCGCGTTTTATTCCATATGTCTGTCGAAGGTTTTCTGTAATAAACTTTTGTACATAACCTCGTATACTCGTTTTATCCCCAGGAATGATATGATTAATACTAGGTAAGCATGTTATTAAAATGGATCGTTGATACACACTTAAACATATCTCTGAAAGAATTTCAGTCTTGTATAATAATTTCTACATATGCATCGCAAGATTATTTTAAACTCTGTCGATATATACCTTTCGTTTTAGGACCAAGTCTACAAGTGCACAGAATGTTCCAAAAAGTTCTCACATAAAAAGGACATGATAGCACACAGAGTTGCAGTTCATGAGCATCAACAGCTTAAGTGCAACAGTTGTTCATCCACATGGCCAAAGTATATTTGTCCACACTGCCTGAAGCAGTTCAAATTTGAAAGTAATTATAAGCGTCATTTTAAACCAAAACATCTCGATTGAGGTGATATATAAATTCATCATCATCACATTTTTCTTTTATTGTTTTAAAAACTTTCTAGTAATTGACTACTACAGAGATCCAGATTTGTTTATTATTTCAGAAATGACACACAAAGTGTTGAGAATGTATCCTAAACATGCGGGAAGTCATTCAGTTGTTTTCTGGTCATTTTTCAATCCCAAATATATGGTATGTAGGCCATGTATGACATGTTTCTGCAAAATATACCTTGTTACCCTATGTTCATCTTACGGTCATCATGCCAGACTGACATTTAAATTTACGGTCATCATAAAATTTTGTTACGGTCATCATTGAGAAAATTTTCTCGAGCCTCTTATCAATTTTTAGAGTTACTTCGTACTTTGTATGTGATATATTTAAGAAGAGCACACACTTATCTATGTATCTCCGATAGTTGTTAATTCCTACAAACAGTTGCTGAGCTGAAAAAGGAACAATAAATATCCTACCGGGGTCGGCTGCCGCCATATTTGGATGAAATATATTACGGTCATCAGCTTGTACACAGTGCTTTGTATAGAGTTGTAGCATTCAGTGATTTTGAAGTGAAGTACATTTTGAGTAAAGACAACTTTCTAAAAGTCACCAGGGTTCCCCAAAAGGAGTCGTTCTGAGTACAGGAGCATATACGTTAAGTATTGATGCACTTAAATTTGGCTACGCAGAATCTCTCAATTTAGTTACCAGTTTTGGTGATGTATACAGATATCATACTGTATGAATATCGAATAAATATGTAACAATTAACCAAACAGTATGTCAACAACTTCTCATATAAAAAATACATGTCATCAATTGATTGTTATAGCTTTGTTTAACAAAATCTCTATTTTCAATGAACATAATTATTTCCGAATTAACATGAACAATGTCAAATGGCCAAACTTTGATAAATTGTTTTCTGTGAGATTGTGGCTGACTCATAATTTATGTTTCTCATAAAATGTAACTTTTGAATTGTGGACTTAGTGATACAAGCTTACATTCATCTTCTTTGTCGGAACTAAGGTCTAAAAAGTGAAACTTTTCTGAACCTTGGCTATTGTGGATTATAAATTGCAGATCAGTTAATCCTCTGACAACTAATGTCTGATGAGCTAAGGCTCTATTATAATGTGTGTGACACTGTTGAAGCACTAAACCTCTTCAATCTGAGACTGCGTGACTTCTTTCTATCATTGTTTGTCTATATACATTGTTAATTCAAACATCTTACGTACTTAATCAATGGTCCGTCCCCTGTTGTATGATGGAGATAATTAGGATCAAAGAAGGTTGGTGTCTTGTTGATGAACTAACGCTCCCAGTCGCTGCAGTGTCAATTGTATTAGTGTCGATGTTGATTGATGAAGAAGTCTTAAGTAGAGAGTCGAATTGGAACACCACGCTTGAGTGTTTGTCTGATCACATACTTATTTCTGAAGATCCATTTTTAAGTATAAATCACGCACTGATTTTCAAACTCTTCAAACAAATTTGCTTGAAATAATTATTTCATTGGTCTGTACTGGAAAATGTATTTATAATCTTAATGAGTGAATTTGTAACATGAAACCTGTGTCAATCTTCACAGGTCTACCGTGGCTAGACACACATTCCTTAGACTGTTGTCATCCTACTTAATCTACAACTGATTACTGCATCCATCATTGCCAATACTATCAAATATGTTGCTTGTATTGTAACAGACATAGCTATAATCAACTATGGACTTCTTGTTAAAGGAAATAGTATCAAAATAAACTCACAAAACATGAACATTGTATTGCAGAAATTGAAATGAAAACTTTTTCTGTATACTTATGCGTTTATATTGTACCTTGATTCCTCTGTAATAACAGTCAATGTAGTGTAGATAGATAGGTGCAGTAGCAAAAGAAAAATTGAAAGTGACTAATGACAAATAATGGTCACTTTACATAAGAAATAACAACCTGATACAGATATAAGGACATTGTTTAAGGGACATTAAGTATGTTGTTGGAATCACAAAGGTCAAACATTATAGACGCTGTTATTTTAACGAAAAGTACTGACTGTTGTAAAAAAATATAATTGTAAAGCTAGTTCATTCAGTATAGTGAAAAAATAAAAGAGTCAGGGTAAAACAACATACAATGTACATGATGTGCCGTTTACTATCTCGCAGTCATAATTGTTCCAGACTGTCTCACGTTCAGTTAGTTTGGATCATTTGGTCAGAATAGGGACATTGAGGGTCAACTGATCTGGACAGATGAGTTGATAACCTAGAAACTACTTGCTTGGTCATGTAGAATAACAGTAAGTGATTGTCAAATTAGTCTACTTGACAAGCACACGATTAACACATTGAAAGTATTTTCAAACATCATCTTATATTAGAAATTTGGAATATTTTGTTGAAATAGATTTCACATGAGACGCTAAGAAGAGCAAGGTAAAACAAGTGTTATTATAGGGGAGACGTTGTTTTTCAGGGCGTTATGATTTACAGTAACCCGGGGTCTTCAAGTAACTGCCCCACGAAGGAGGGCAGTTGAAAACGACTGAGGGCTTCTGCAAATGATAAGGCCCTGAACAACAAGTTTACCCCTTTCATAGCTCAAATAGATGGGGTTTGTTTTATAGTACCCGAATTCTTCTACAAGTTTTAATTATAGTTGTATATGAACAAAACGGCAAAAAACGCATTGTGTTACCGGCGAGAACTACTGTGACGTCACATGTGAGGATGAGATCATTGGCGCTTGTGTTTCATAGTTGTTTCGAACCCGAACGACATTTGAGCCGGTGATCGGGAGAATGAAATCAGTCTATATCTAATGATTATCATACTGATTCATAGTCGTGTTTTATTATATAATCAAGCAGTGAAATAATGAAAATCACCGAATCGTTACATATTTAAGTTTAGGATTCATGCGTACTTAGGCTATCTAAATCTAACATTGACTGTTAACCGGAGGTGACTGAGAATGATATTCTTCTTTATTTTGTTAAAAAAACAGTGTGATTGTATTGTCACATCGTGTTTATGATATTATTTGGAAACTTTCTAAAATGACGTCACTTAGAAACGAAGTGATAATGGAAGTGATAATCGTCAATGATGAGAGGTATGTTATCATTTACAGTGGCCCGCTCATTTCTGATAACAAGGGCGCGGTTTCATGATAATTTCATCCAGTTTAGCTATAAATGTCGATATTTTACGATCTGAACTGAACGTGTTTTGTGTATTGGAGAATCCATGAGGAGGTTACTACATCCCGAAAACCAATGTTTTAACATAAATCATGTTTCATTTCATTTGACTCATAAAAAAACTACATGCATGCATATACAAATTTCCTTTAAACAGCCAGTATAGATATTTTGAAAGTAGATATCACATACAACCCGTTATGATGCACGAATTGACATATTTTGCTAACTTCTCAAGTTTATCGTTCCTTCATGAATTATACAACGCTGTCTACTAAACTGATTGCAGTCATTATCCAGGTAGATTGTTCCAATCTATTCTTTGATCGGTTGTCGTCTCAACTCATGACAGCTGATTTTGATAAGTGATGCATGCTTGTGTTATGATAGAAAGCTACAGATTAGCGACCGCGCATCAGCTATATAGTTCAACAATTGACGGATCAATTTAAAGAGGGTTGGTGCCGAATCTCCTTTCCGTTTAGTGTAGCAATTGATAACTGTGGTGGGCTTCTTATATCAGTTCTTTAAATCTCTGTTCTGAGATGATTAAACAAATATGAACAAAAATTATTCAGTCAAAATTCAATCTGTAATGAATGAAAGCAAACAATGTCGATTTAGAAACATTGTTAATAACCGTAGTATCATTCACAGCATCTTTCAGAGTGCATGTTGTTGTTATCAAACATTTGTTCACCTTAACATTTGTTCATAAAAGATCCAGTCATTTGAGGATGATTTATTAACAGTAGTTATTCCAAAATTATTGAAAAGATTACTATACTACTCGTATATTGTCCAATTTACTTATTAACAGTGGTCGAGTGGGTTATGTTTGAATTCGTCTTCAGCAGGTACAATACACATGTAGCATTAACTCAATAAATTCAATAAAGTTGTAAATAAAGTGTATGTGTCATTTGATTTCACCCTGTTGCAATAAAGAGTAACGTATGATTGAGATGAAGAATGCAGTTGCTCGGTTTGGCCGCAGATACCAGATCAGACATCTCCCTTCATTAAATGGTTCAAAGTCAATCAATTGATCAGCAGTTGATTCTGATGAAATCAATGTGCTGCTGATCAGCAACAGGTTCATTTATATCTTACCTTATCTATGACAAAGATACGTTAAATGATTCAAGCAGAGCTTTTGAGTCTTTAGGTTGTGGAAATACATGTCTAGAGTTTTAGTGAAGTGATTTAGTGAACAAAAAAATGTCCCTCGGTTTGCGAAACTTCTCTTCCGTTACAAAAACATGTTTACCCAGAAGAAATCGTAGCGTTTAATTACAACAAGCATACCGATGTCCTGCCACCAAACGTTTTCAGTTGGAATGAATGATATTCTTAGAACGTGATCGAAGATATGTAGCTGGTATGTACTCTGTGAGGAGTTCATATATATATTGTGCAGAGTGAACACTGTAAGCTAGGGACATAAGTATACATAACATCAACTCGGGCACAAACAGGTAACCAATGCAGTTCTCTTATGATACCATTTATGCCAGCATACTTGGGTGACTTAGCTACCATACGAAGTTAATTATTGTGTGTTCTCTGGAGGCGGTTGGTGTTTCTGTCGGTGATTTCAGAAGTACAAATGTTTGGATAAGATGGATATATTTTTTTGTATATGTGCTGGCCTCTTGTATCAGTCCACGAAAATTCAGTGGTAAATCCAGTACCATGTTCACCTCCAGTTGACTTTGGCGTTGAAGTGGACGTCACAATGACGCATACTTATGGTGCTTGTTTTAACGTTCGATACAAATAGAGTAAAACTTGTATACTGGGGTTATTTATCAGCTCCAGAGGAATATATTGTCGCTCAGTTGATCACGAACTCGTTTTTGCTTGGTTATCAAACATATTGCACTGCTCATTACTCATAGTTACACTGACCAACCTTCTATTCTATTAGTACATGGCTGCTTGCACTCCGAGCATCTTGACTATATTGAAGGATGTACTCGTGGCTAGACACACACTCCATAGCCTGTGGTAATACTCCTTCATCACTACTGATAATTCAATCTATCACTACCAACACTAACATATACGTGGCTTGTGGTTGAGATTGCTGTAATACACGTACGTATGGTGGTGAGTATTGTTCTGTGTTTAGAGTAATTTAAATGAACTAATGTATCCTCAGTATACAGCCTTATGTAGGGTCTTGTTCTTCGCGTCATTTGTAAGGTTTTTACACAGGACATTGTAACTACTTGCTGATGATCTAAATTTCGAATGATTTTATCTTATTTTCATCTTGACTTTGTTTAAATTATAAATGCACTGTATCATGTCAGATGATTTCGTGTTTTCGAATATCCATTCATTCAATCGAAAATACTTTGGTAAAGTACCAGTTACTACTTTCAATTATTAGTAAACAGTTTTAGGATTCGCATGGAAAGAGTGGGATTTTGCCATGGTAGTTTCTGTATTTGACCTTTCACCTGTTTTGCATGTTTATCAGATTTAGATACCTTGTTAATCAGATTGCTTTATTGCATCGATAACACCCTCCATTATATGATAGAGCTTGCATACTTGTATTATGTGACTACCTATACGGGTATTTAATTTCACTTCTCTTGTTTTGTAGGAAATAATTTGTTAATTTAACGACATGTGTAGATAGTTTGTAAAACATATACATTTCAAGAACGTTAACTTGTCTTATTTCAGATGAAGATATTATGAGTGTAAGCGTGGTAAGTTGACAACAACGTCTGTTTGGATCCAAGTGGTGTGAAAACGTGGTGATGCGTGGGCGCCTCTTATACGTGTTTCTCTTTGTTTGATCCTGAGAGGATGGATTGTGCTGTATGATGTTTCAAGTTTCTAGTCATGTCACAATGAAATTCAGAAAAGCTCCTGAGATGTAGATATCAATCCAGTGATCTTTGACATTAATTGTATTTTTGTATGTGTGATTATGTTACTTTGAATTTATATTGGACCATACGACACATGGTTCAGAACAAGTTGAAGATGATACATGTATAGGCCAGGTAAAACATTGGTTGATACGTGCTATTTATGAGTTTAATTACATGTGTCATTGAGTACTATATGCGTTCACTTGAATAAAATCATGCATTGGTTTCAATTAGGCTAGGTCATGTTCATATCAAGCACGTCCATTTTGAACACCACATTAAGTTACCAGGCCGTCTCAATATATGATTAATGGTTGTTCAAATGACAAGTTTATATACATGTAAGCCTCTCTTCTTATATCAACAATGGAATGTCTTGTCTTAAAGTATACATCTAGCGGGTGAACATGTTTCTGTATAGAAAGCAAATGGGGTTAGGATATATCAGTAACATTAGTTGACCTAATCAGCACGGAACGTGACAGCAAATATTTCATCTGGTTTATCTGATCATTGATGGAGATGTTTCCAACGGAATGGTGATAACGTTAAGTGAGAAGATTGCTACATCGGAGTTGTTACCGTTGATACTCAATATTATCGGCAAGATGATCAGTTTGTATTTGGTGAAGCAGAATTTACAAAATATTCCAGATGTTCAAAACTTTTCTATGAGATATAATTGTAGTTTGTTTAAATGAAAACAAGTAGTTTGCATAATGTTTTGATATAGCCAGTATAAAGCAAATGTGTACAATGTAGATATGCAGTCAACTACTTGAAATATATTTATAGAAAAATGTGTTTGGTTTTATCTCACATTGTTGAAGTTACAAACATGTAGTTGAGATGCTTGTTTGTGTGTCATTAGTTATTGCAAGGACTAATACCGACCGATCATGGGCCCTTGACGTGATTTCCAAACATCCGTAGATAGGAAACTGTATCAAATCCAGATCCTTTATCCAGGTACTCTATTTTTGTAGCTAAAATCAATTTTGACTTTGACTCTTATCATCTATTCCTCGTGGGTTGAGGAAAATTGGACAATCTTAAGATGTCAATGGAGGCGAATATGGATCAAAAGGGGTCATATTGATGTTTCTTCATTGAATAGGTTCTTCTATAATGGAGGAAAGTACTAATATAACTAAGGGTAATGTCACCTAAATCATTATGATATACTTGACCTATGGACATATATTTACCCACACGAAGCAATAAATACTTGATTGTCTCCTACTTTCATTTTGATATACTTTCAAACGGATCGAATAAAAGGAATGAGGTCACTGCAAAACTACCTATGTTATGATACCAACAAGTGTAAAAGTAATATGTATTTAGAACATAGATTTGACACTTTTTTTCAGGCAGATGGTGTTGATAATGTAGCATAGGATAGCATCAGATGACATCCTTTTTCCAATCTCATTTCTTATAAATATATTTATATATGTATTTCTTTTTCTATTGAGTTGTAATAAAGTTCAGTGATTGACTAGTGAGACATTACCTAAGATAAGAACCACATAATCTCGCGTATTTTTATTAGATATATAAAATGCATCACTTACAAAATAATAGTGCCAATCTATAGTTTTGGTGTCAAGTAGATGACACCCCTATTTTTTTAATAGCTCCAGGCATTGTTTGCTTCTGTTAGTTTCATCAGTGTACAACAGTGTGTAGAAAAATGTATTTAACGCCATTATTTCAAGTGAAGAGGTGACACTTTACTAAGTGATAAAACTACTTTAATGCACAAATACGGTCAATATTTTCGGTATGACTTACCAAAAGCGAACATAAGTGTTTAATTAACAGATTGAACTCAAATAATTTCAAATTTATTCACAGATCCTATGGCCGTATGTGACTTATAAATGTGTTCACTATAGCCGTGTGTGCAAACTATCTACTATTTTGTAAACAAAACTATCTAAGTATCTGTGACTCAGGGATTTGACAACGTTCATTTTGCAAACATATGCTTCTCTTTCAATCGTGATTAGTCATCCTTATGATTTTTAACACTGGTAATTCAAAATAAGTAAATGGTACAACTGAAAAAAATGCTTATATTTGCTATGAATTTCAATAATCATATATCTTAACGACTGTATGGAAGTTGGTGGTTATGAATAATATGTTGCTGCACATAGATTTGTCTTATACATATGTTTGATATTTGTAGGATATCCAACTAGCTTCCACTTTCATATCAAGTTGATGTCCGAAGTATACTTTTCTTTTTTTTTCACGATATATTTCATGTAATGAAAAGAGAATGAATTACATATAATTTTTACTACCAACTTGTATTTCATACGATTGACGATATTTTAAAATGTGTTTTATTGTCAATACATTAGCAGTGACATGTCAACCCTGTCAGAACCTCAGAGTTAACGTTATTGCAATGGTAAATATTCACAGTTTTGAAATCAAATGAAGGGTAAATGCGTAACAGGACATACAAAATTAATTACAACAGGTGCCAAAATGCATGTCTAAAGCTTGTAGCCAATAGTTATGTTCGTAAACTGCATTGTTTAAACGTCAAGGTAACATATAAAGTACGCACCTTTCAGTGATGGTCCCCTCTGTTTTATCAATAATCAATGATTCATAGCAGCGCAATTCCCACCACACGTTTTCCTGTACTGTATGTGGACTGTTATCAGTCAGTTTAGGTATACGCTTGTTTGGATAAGCTCATTGTAGGATTTTGAATTTTATTTTGTTTATTCTTCCAAAATATCAATAGTTTTTAATATTTCAAAAGTGGTATGCATTCTTTTTCAAGGGATATAACTTTGTTGTTACGTTCTCACGTGCGTCGACTCGATATGCTTTCCACCTTCTTTTCGACACTCAAGCATATAAACGGTATGATTTCTTTTCAAATAATAATTATCTTATTCAACATTCCACCTCCCATTTTCGCTAGATATTCTAAAAGCTACATATCGTATTTCCAAAAATCATAAAGTCTAAAGAAGTGTAAAACTCTCATTCGAATGTAACATGTTGACTGCTGTTACTAAATATAGTTTTTTGGACTGTTTTGCAGTTCCACTCAAATACTCATGTAATGTAATCTACAGAAAGAAAAAGAAATGAATAAGAAGATTCTGAAATGTCGTTATGAGTTAATTCGAAGCTTGAATCAAGAAACCAACAATGATGCCACGTTCAACTTGATAAGTAATTATCAGAGGTCGGAATTCTGTACTCATTATACATTGATTTGAAATAAACAAATCAAATGGTAACTTCATACTTAATAAGGATTCGTAATATGAGAACAACAAAAAGATCAATGGATCTAGCATATGCGGGTTTATCTTAACATTACAGTGAACACGAGTAATTCAATTTTGATCTATTCAGAAGAAAGTGACGTTTTCGCACCTTGCATCACTGTACATTTCCATGTTGCATATTATAGATTACAAGTGATACACTAATATCATTACGAAAGCCACTGACATTCACATTCTTACACCGTCATATTATCCTGCAAGTGGAAGTGTACTTATGAATTAATAAATTTACAAGTGCCTGTGACTGTTGTTCCAAAGTGGGTTAATTTATTACCTTTCATTATGTTCAGACTATCATATGTAAAGTGATAACGCATTCTACCGTTTGAACTCTCACATCTTAACCATTGTGAAAAACTAAAATTTACATTTAACATGTTATTAATTGACTTTGAATGCAAACCTTTATTTTCCTACCAAATTATCAATGCTATTAAATGTTTAGTTTATGTCATAAAGGACGTGGAATCACAGGTTCAAATTTCCTCATTAAGTTATGGTCGCTAAATGCATGCACTCGATTACAAATGCCATATCACACTAAATTTTGCAATTGATACTTTGAACACACGTTTACACCCATTTGTCTCAGCATGATAGATGTTTTAACCAGGAAGCATATTTTAAATGTTTTCTGATAAATTTGTATTCCTGTAAATGATAACATAAGATACTAATTGGTAACAATTTAAACGATTCATCCATTCATATAAATATAGATTATTACCCGAGAAAGTGTGTTGTATGACTTTTACGAAACGAGTGTGAATTTTTGTATTGCCCGAGCTCAGGCATATCAAACAATATATTCATTGTTGTATTTATAAATTAGAACAATGTGTAGTAGTGACTTTTAAGAGGTTCCATTCATTGTAATTTAATGTATAAACCCAAAAATGTATGTCTGCTTTTCTTCGTTGAAATAAGAAATTCAGTTCATATCAAACAGAGTGTGACCATGCACACGAAAAACATTCTTGAATGTAACTGTGTCATGTGACATCATACTACTGATGAATGATCATAACAATGAACATGTTTAGGAATAACATCACAGCTAAACACAAACACCAGAGACTGACATCCACCTTCATTTACCTCTTACAACACTATATCCAACATCCAATATCAATACTAACGTTTATGTTGTTGGTGTTTTACGTATTCTTAAGGAAACTCATAAAATCAAACCGCACAGCCATATTAACCTTGGTTTGTAAGTTATCAAAGTTGATCAATAACCATCATCAGCAATTAGGTGCACAGATCATATCGTGTGGAGGGTCAATCTTCAACTAACCAGCCTACAGCAGTGACAAGTCCAGTCAATATCAAATCACCTGTGTAATTGTTGCGCCCTTGTTCTGAACAAGATTGTTCAGTGTTTCCTTAATAGGCCCGACGGTCCATAGCAATTATACACCACAATATGTAGTAATTAGATATTTCGATTAGAATTCAGTGGTCAGAATCATGAGGAGTCAACCGATTGTGAAAGGATTTCACAAAATAACGAGTTTGGTCACATAACAATTCACATACATTAGATATTGGTATATTGAGGGCAGACTTTTGCATCAGTTATATCATTACACAAAATAAGGTTATAATATATCATTAGTGAAATCAAAATCCATTATCCTTTGTGACATCTAAGCCGTCTGGCCAAAACCCCTTGGTCAAGCAAACATGTTATGTTACAACCGCTTTTTCATAGTCTAGATGAAAAAAGCATACACCTGTTGTTTCACATTCACGTCTGGTCAAGTTCGTTAGCTGAAGCACTTTCGCTCTATGAGTTAAATTGTTTTCCAGTTTAAATTTCCTAAACTATTTCATTGACTAGTCTTATAATTAATACTATACAGCTTAGCATACATCAAGGGAATAGACTAAACAAATTGGACCTTGGGACGAACAAGGACATTCATCTGCTCCATTTACTAAATTAAGAACATGTCGCTTCTGGATACACATTCATGTCTGGACTGTCTCGTTAGCTGAAGCATGCTCCCTCTATGTATTGAATTGTGTTCCAGTTTTACCAGTTAAAACACAAACTCCCTAAATTAGTTCGTTGACTAATTTAATAATTAAAGTTAAACACTACGAAAAGATAAAAATACACTAAATACACCTCTGAATGCATTAAGGGTATATTCTAAACAACTTGGACCATGGGACGAACAAGGACATTATTCTACTCTATTTACTAAATTAAGACTCTTCTGACAGATATACTTGCTGCGTGGACAGAAGGAAATTGAAACGTCTCGGAAAGCAGATCAACCAAATGTTGTGTGATACATCACCAGCAGAACTGTTCTCTTTCTACATGGCTATCAGAAGAGAAGACTCTGGAACCGATCTAGACAAGTACCATTAATAACTGCTGGAAAAATAATAGCGAAGGAGGTCAGTGATAGAGCAGACCACTTCAATGCCTCTTGAGATGTCACATGAATATAGGTTGATATGGCAATTAACCAGACAGTATGCCATTTTATAATGTTTCCAAAATTACAGTTTTCTAATAGTTGATGTTTCCTATTTTTTCAGCATATTGTTCGAATTTATAGTGTTAACACATAATCAAATTGGCTGAAATGATTATTCAAAATGATTTGTTTTGACAAACATGTACTTCTTATTGACCGACATAACATAGACGGCCAGTCAACTTAGTTAGAGACATCTTGATATGGCTAGACAATATTATGAAAGGGTGTGTACGCCAATGTATATTGTAAAATAGACGCTTCATTGTGGCGGTGCGGATAAGATTTAGATGTAAAGATTCTTGGATGTTCCGAATCTAGAGTGCAAAATAAACTAGATGGACAGACAGACCGACAGACAGACAGACAGACAGATGTATTACAGTATAAGGCCATCGGCCAAAAATACAAAATCAAACATGAATATATTATACAGCATGCTTTAAGTAATATGTTTTTGCAATGCTAGATGGATGTCTTTCAGTTACAAAACCTTTTCTTCCAGAGGTCAAGTGGGTCAGTTTCATACATTATTTAAATCCCTCTTCATTAATTATATATATATATAAGTACATCATCTAGTTATTTCCTCTACCAGCATAGCATCAAGAGAAAATCAATACAAACAAACACAATTATTATAGTCTATTGTTTTGATTAAAAATGTTGTAATATCAGTTTAAAAGGTTGAATATTTTGACTATATATTCCAAAACAATATGCATTGCGGTGTTGTTTTACGTTATATCAGCTCTGCCCTAGGAAGACTTCAATATATATATATATCACATAAAACTGTGGTAGGAGACGATCATTTTACTTCCATTTTGTTGTAATACAAGGGGCGCTACTCTGCGCATGGATCAGTCATTGTGCTGACTTAGAGGGAGTAATCATTACGTAACAGGTGTGTGTGTCTCATTATCTAATTGGATATATTGAAATGATAATGGCAAATATAGCATTGAACCAAACATATTCACATGTTCTTGGTGTAGAAACATTCACCTGTTCTGATCTGTTGGCATTCAGGGGATTATTGATTTCACAGCGGGTTAACTTCCCGAACACATGCGACCTCGGGCAGACATTTGCAGCGATAAATTTAAGTTAATAGCCAAATTTAAAAAATATTTGCAAAAACAATCCCCAATATCTACAGCTGATGGCTGATAACTGATAACTTAGGGACCAAGGAAAATATGTATTGTAAGTGTCGAGGCTTCAATTAGCTCTTCTCTTTCTCTTTCTCTTTAGCGTCCAAATCAAGTGTTGTTGTGATTATTCTGGGTTTTCTTTTCTAATACATAATATTTGTGTCCACGTTATCCTCATGTGTATTCTTAATAACACCATTCCTCCTTACCAATAAAAATATAAATGTGGTTTATAGTGCCTTATCTTGGTAAAGAAATGCTTCATGTCATACGAATAATTCATAACAACCAAAAGTATTACAATAAAGACATAGCATTAAATTAACCCTTGACATGATATTAATTATTCTATTACTGATAATATGATGTTTAACCAAAACTCATTTTTGTACAAGTTATTCACCACTGTGACCATTAATAATGCCTTACAGTTGTCGGACTAGAAAAAGACTTGATACTAAACCATCTGAAGTAATTGCTGACAAATCTGAAATGTTTGTTGATCGTCAGCAGTAGGAAGGCTAAATGAAGAACATATCATATCCAAGACATATTATGGAAAATACTTGACTCTTGTTTCCCCAAAAACCTATTGGTTAAACTCCTTTAGTGAACTGAATCATAAACTTGTGTCAGCGGTATTAACGGAAGGACGGATAACAAAGAGTGAGATGAGGTGAGTTGAGTTGGGTTTTAACGCCGCTTTAAAGAGTATACAGTTATTGTTATTTGAATTGGTAAACAACTCAATTCGCGACCCAATAAGCCATATGCATAGAAAAAGGTTATTCGAGTTCAAAGAAAACGGTGCGATGTATAAAGCGACAGTGCTGTGGAACCCTTCAATGTGAAGGTAGATTTGTAGCTCTTATGCTTATAACTTAAGAGTTAAAGAAGCAAGAACGTTAACCATGCCATAAGTGAATCATATTTAAACCTCTATCCTGAGTGTTGAGGTGTCGCTACATCAATCAGATCACTTGCACTACCTTCTAGCGGCCATTTTAATGTGAACACTCGATAGGAAATGGACTCACATGGCGTAAGTAGTTTCATTGATTCAGGAGAATTCTGTAACAAATGTAACGCTTATTTATTTGTTTGCAACGGCCATCTATTTTAGTAAGAAAAAAGTGCTAAAGCGCCTCCAACACTTTCCAATTATTAAGGACAAAACATATATACACATAATTATATTAATATTTTAGTATACATGATTTATTTTATGATTATAATATCACGATGATAACTCAATCATAAAAGGGACTCGGTGCTTGCGGTCGGAATATATCTGGTTTGATCTATGGGATTGTCAGTTATTCCACACCATACTATGTAAAGCACAACAAATGTCAAGTTAAAGCACAAATGTGTGAGTGATGAATGAATAATTATAAAACATTTGACATACCTCTAACCTTCAAAGGGAACAACAAGTCGAAGAGCATAGGACAGTTTAGCTCAATATCATCAATAAAAACTAACAAATGAATTGATTTAGTTTCGATTAAACTTGATTCAGTAGAGTTTGTGTAACTTAATAACTTTTATACTTTCAAATATAAATTATTTAAATATCATGTTAACTGTATGTGGTTACAAATAGCACGATTAATGACATATTTACTTATTGATGTTAGAGGTGCTTCTAGGATTTATAGAAGTAAATACTCTACTGTGTTGTGTCACTATAAAGACCAAATGATATGGAATAAATCAAGATTGTTCTATCCACATCAATGTATTAAGTCATATTAATACTTTATTTTATCAACCATGTTTATTATGTTATGTCTTCAATTGTATTTAACCTTTTTCATATCAGGTTACATCCTTGATGTCAACGGACGTCATAGTGGATATTGACATTTAATAAATGTTTGGTTATGTTTAATATAGGTTTTGATTATACCTTATATGTAAGAGACAAAAGTAGGAAATGTACAATGCGATGAGGTGAGTTGGGGTTTAACGACGCTTTCAAGAGTATTTCACTTATATCGCGGCTGCTAGTATTATGGCAGGGAGAAAGCTTGCAGCGCCATGTGACTATGTATTGCGGTGAAACCTGCGACCATCGGCTGAAACTAGAGAACCATTGGTGGCACTACACTGAAATTCAGTGTAGCATTGCACCCAAACCTTACTGCGTGTATAACAATTTTCTACTGCAGACAAGTTGCCGTGACCGTGGCAGGATTCAAACCCCTGACCTTGATCCGAAGCCGAACATGCTAACCACCGAGCTATCCCGCCCCTACAACAAAAATCATAAGAGTGTATGCCAGTGGAAGGCATGGTGCTTCAAATTTTCCTTTTAAGGTTGATTCAACAAAATATATGCTTATTAGGTGTATATTTGTAATGATGTCGGCATTTTGAAAAGAAGCTATACAAACTAAGAACACACAACATATATATATCTGTTTTCCCGACGTGTGTTGCTTTATTGTTTCATTCTAGATAAATCATTCATGACATGGCGTCATAAAGTCTCCTCGATTTGATAAAGCAAACGCTGTTGGACCCTGCTGACATGCATTGATAACCAATCCATGCTTCACCGTTTCCAATGACACTCGAGAGACACCGCCTATATCGAGTTACAATAATCTTCTATCACATAATATCATCAATTCTGAGACAGGATCAAGTATATAACATAACTGTCTCTTGTATGCATGTCTCCATAGGTCATTCCGTCCACTAAAATAGGATGATCACACGCCTTATGAGATATACACGTTCTGCCAAAAAGGGAACACAAAATAAAGGAAGTATAACGCAGTTTTTAAAAAAACAAAATCTAGTTCAATCATGTATTCACGAGACCAACGATTTGTGTAACACATGTATACTTATGTATCAGTTCTTTAAATGTTAATTTTCTTCTCCTTCACATTTTGTCGTGTCCAGTACTTGTCATATCTGTATTAGTAGTGTAATATCATATACTGTAAATACCACGAAGAGGGTATCCTAAGTTGGAGAACTTGTTCTCAATCCTTTACATTACGAACTAGAAATATGTGCATGTGATGCACTGTGATGTCCCCTGCTTCAACTTTCAATCCAACCTTGTCATCTTAACCTTTTTATACACTTATGCCAGAGACAATTTAAAAAGGACAATCTATAAAAGGTTAATCTATTAGAATGAATGATAATGTTCCCATGTATCCTTTTAGTTCAAATTGTATCCCTTTTCTTGCCTCTTTGTTAACAAATCCAGGATGATTTAAGTAGCAAAAAGATGGCACCATTCCATCTTTGAGTCTAAACACAGACCAAGTTTCATAAAATTATGCTGAGTAGATTTTGAGAGGAGGTCGGAAAATGTTCCTTATCCCTATATGCACTAATTATACCCCCGCCTTACAGCGTAAGCGGGGGTATATAGCGTTCATTCTTTCCGTCCGTCTGTCCGTCCATCCCAAAACTTTGTGCGGAGCAGATCTCCCAAACTATACATGCTAGCATCACCAAACTTCATACACATGTCAACCATGATCCCTAGTTGTGCCTTTTGAGGGTTAGAACTATTTCTGAGTTTCATTGTTTTCGGTTTCCATGGAAACGTGACTAAAAGCGACTCTTTGAGGAAGTCATTTTGTGCAGAGCAGATCTCCAAAACGATGCATGCTAGCTTCACCAAACTTCATACAAATGTCAACCATAATCCCTAGTTGTGCCTTATGAGGGTTAGAACTATTTCTGAATTTTGATATTTGCGGTTTCCATGGAAACGTGACTAAAAAGTGACTCTGTGAGGAAGTCATTTTGTGCAGGTATATCTCCCAAACTATACGTGCTAGCTTCACCAAACTCCATACACATGTCAACCATGATCTCTAGTTGTGCCTTTTGAGGGTAAGAACTATTTCTGAATTTTGATTTTTACGGTTTCCATGGAAACGTGACTTAAAACTGACTTTGAGGTAGTCATTTTGTGCAGAGTATATCTCCAAAACTATGCATGCTAGCTTCATCAAACTTGATATACATATCAACCATGATCCCTAGTTGTGCCTTTTGAGAGTTAGAACTATTTCTGAATAAAAAAATTTATGGTTGCCATGGAAATGTGACTAAAAAGGGACTATGAGGAAATCATTTTGTGCGGACCCTTTGTCCAACACTATTCATGCCAGCTTCATCAAATTTCATGCGCATGTCAACTATGATCCGTAGTGGTGCCTTTGAGAGTTAGAACTTAATTAATTTTCAAATTTATTTTTGAACATAGACCTGTAGATGTGTCTTTTGCTGATAATGAAATTTGTTGAAGTAAGGGAGAAGCGGGGGTATGTGAGTTATACTCGCTTCTTCACTTGTTCAAGAAGCAAAAGGCACCACTCCACCACTAGTTCTAACCACACACCAAGTTTCATAAAAAGATGCTAAATAGATTTTGAGAAAGAGGCCGGAAAAGGTCACTCAACCATATGCACTAAGTTCAAACTGTTTCCATGGAAACCAGAAAAAATATAAAAATCAGAATAACCTATGTAGCCATAGGCACCATTCCACCACTAGGTCTATTCACACAATAAGTCTCGTAAAAAGATACCGAATTGCTTTTGAGATAGAGGCCGGACATATGCACTAAGTTCAAACTGTTTCTATGGAAACCAGAACAAATAACAAAAGCAGAATAACCAAAATGGCAAAAAGCACCACTCCAACACTAGGGCTAACCACAAACTAAGTTTCGTAAAAGGATACTAAATATATTTTGAGAAAGATGCCGGAAAAGGTAACTACGCCCTATACACTAAGTTCAAACTGTTTCCATGGAAACCAGAAAAAAAAAGATTTGTAAAAAAATATCGCATCTTGTTTTAGATATGGCAAAGCTTTGTGGGGGAAAAATAAAATATGTTTTAACCAAACCAGCAAATAAGATGATGGTGTGGGCATATGCGTTCAGAAGCTCTTAAACCAAGGGCATCAACATTATTATTATTATTATTAGGATATTTATATAGCGCACATATCCATCCACTAGTGGTTGCTCAAGGCGCTTACATTGTTTCCCCTGGTCAATGGCATTCTTTCACCGTCCAATCATTTTTTCCAATTCAACTCCCTGGGGAGTATTCAACCGGCAGCCATATGTGGCGCTCAGTTTGGGGACCATTCTATGCCTCACAGGGTACCCATTTACAGCTGGGTGAACTGAGACACATAGTCACAGCAGTTTGTCCAACACTGCTGAACGCTGATAACCGACAGCTCGGCGTTTGCACGTGTTCATGTATCCACCATTCAGCCACTGACATGAATTCGTGGGATCTTTTAAGTGCGTAGTTTTTGTTGCACTACACACTACAATACCATCTACAGAATGCACACTAGGTGAGTTGTGTACAGTGGTCACAGTCGGTGATATTTAATTGAAGTACATTTTGAGATAAGGCAACTTCCTAAAATTCACCAGGGGTCTGAGTACACGAGCATACACGTTATGTATTGAACTTCTTATGCATGACTTTATGGGTCGTAAATGTTTTATACCATGTTGTCTACTATCAATGAAAATTAAATCCCCTGATTTTTAGCTTTTAAGTGCATCCATTTAACAGTATAAATGCATCCCGAAACTGAGATTTATATGAATGTATATCAGCCCCGCAATTCAGCTAACTTTATTGTACCCAGTTGTCTTATTCATCACAGATAATATTATATCATACTCGAGGCTGTTCCAAAGGGACACTTTCTTGAACATGCACTCATATTTGGCAACGCTGTATCTCCCAGTTTCATCAGCTGTTTCGGTGATGTACACCTATATCATACTGTATGAACATCAAATAAGCACGGTACAGTTGACCAAACAATATGTCAACAACTTATCATATCAGGAGTGCATGTAATCAATTGTTTTATTGGCTTGTGAAAAACAATCTCTTTTTTGATGAAACAAATGTTACCGAATGTAAATGAACAAATGAAATTTACCAGAAATTGATAATTTGTTTTCTTTGCAGACTCATCATTTATGTTTCTCTTAAAGGCCCTGAAGCACGTTTTTTTCATACTTTGTTTTCTCAAATTTGCTGTTTACGATTTAAGTACATTCAATACATTTTTATGTTAGAGAGTAAACATCTCATTACACGACCCGATATACTGTATCCACAGATGGTTATCGGTATTGAAAGAAAATGGTGCGACATATAAAGCGACGGTGATGTTGAACACTTCAGTGTGAGAGGTAGATGTGTAGGTCTCGCGCGAATTTGAGAGTTCAGACGGCATGATAATTGACCATTCTATCATGATACCATATTCAAAACTCTACTTTGAGTGTTTAGGTATCAATACAGCTGATAGATCACTCAAACTACATTCGAGTTGCCGCTTTAACACATTAAAATAGCCGCTCGAAGGGAAATGGACCGATAAATGTACATTCGTTTTAGATCTCTTTGTATTGATTCAGGAGTATACACTTATTTACCTTTTCGTTAGATCACTTTATTTCATTAAGAAACGTGCTACAGCGCCTTTAATATGTGACTTGTAAATTTCTGACCTAGTGACTCAATGGTCGGGCCCTAAAAGCGTACTTTTATCTTCTTCTTCTTCTTCGGAATTAAGAGCCTAAAAAGTGAAACATTATGCCTTGGCCATTTTGGACTATAAATTGCATGTGTGTTAATCCTCTGACAAATAAAGCCTGAAGAACTAATGGCTCTATTGATAAAGTGTGTGACAATGTTGTGTTGAAAGCAATTACAAACTACAGTTTGTGTGACTATTTTCTATCATATATCACACGTACTTAATCAATGGTTCGGCCCCTGTTGTATATTGGAGATAATTAGGATCTAAGAAGACTGATACCTTGTTGATGAACATAAGATCACAGTCGCCGCAGTGTCAATTGTCTTAGTGCCCGATGTTGATTGATGAAGAAATCTTAAGTAGAGAGTCGAATCGGAACACCACGCTTTAGTGTTTATCTGATTAGAGGTGAGGTGAGGTGAGGTGAGTTGGGGTTTAACGCCGCTTTCAAGATTATTTCACTTATATCGCGGCTGCTAGTATTATGGCAGGGAGAAAGCCCGCAACGCCATGTGGCTATGCATTGCGGTGAAACCTGCGAGCATCGGCTGGAACTAGCGAACCATGGGTGGTACTACGCTGAAATTCAGTGTAGCATTGCACCCAAACCTTACTGCGTGTAGAACAGTTCTCTACTGCAGACAAAGTTGCCGTGCCCCTGGCGGGATTCGAACCCCGGACCTCTTGATCCGAAGCCGAACGCGCTAACCACTGCGCTATCCCGCCCCTATCTGATTAGACACTTATTTCTGAAGATCCATTAGTAAGTATGAATCATGTACTGATTTTCAAACACTTCAACACTATCTGCCTGATATAATTATTAACTTTCTGTATTGAGAAACATTCTTAAAGTATATTTATAATCTTAATGAGCGAATGTGTAACATGACGCCCGTGTTTATGTCCACATATATACCTCGGCTAGACACACACTTCTTAGACTGTTGTCTTCCTCCTTCATCTACTCCTGGTTACTCCATCCAGCATTGCCAACACTATCAAATAGGTTGATTATGTTGAATCAGACATAGCTATAATCTATTTGCTGACTTCTTGTTAAACGAAATAGCTTCAAAATGAAATCCCAACCAAGAACATTGTATTGCAGAAATTGAAATAAAATGCAAGCAAGCATTTATGCAGAAAATAAATGTTCATGTATACTTATGAGTTTCAATATTGTTACTTGGTAGCTCGGTATGGCAGTCAATGTGGTATAGTTATTGAATGCAGACATACAGGTCTAGTGGCTGAAGGAACATTTAAAGCGACCAATGACAAATAATGGTTACTTGACTTAGAATTTAACAGATAACAGAATTAACCTGATAAAGATATAAGGACATTATTAATGACATAATCTTCGTTAAGGGTCATCAAGTACGATGTTAGAACCAAAAAGGTCCAAGGTTATGTACGCTGTTATTTTAAAGAACAATACTGACTGTTTTATCGTTTTAAAGCTAGTTCCAACAGTATTGTGAGAATATAAAAAAACCAATCTAAATGAATTAATAAAAACATATTTTTCTAATGTTATATTGTCGATTTAATAGTGACCAACGCATCAAGCTGTCCCGATGAACGTTGACCTTATGTCGCTCAGCCATTCAGCAACGATGCCTCATCTCGCTTAAGCTCATTCAAGACTCCAAACATCATTCTGCCGTTTCGTGTTGTGTATATAGTAGAACTTCATTCGATGTTAATCGTGTGACCAAAATAGGAAGCACAGCGAATGAATCCGAATGCTTTCATTGAATGTACATGTACACGTTATAGATGTTAAAGTTTAATTTGCAAATGATTTTAGTGTAGTTTCTATGAGTCAAGGACAAGTTTCGACTGCACATATGATTAACTGTTTGTAAGGGGAGATAACTCTTCACTTGAAAGTTCATTCCGAGTCAACTTTTCATGTTTATCTAAGGTTATAAACAAAAGAGCCAACACTTTTTTTTTATCATAAAACAAAAATCATTTCATACAATCACAATACCGTCTTGTTTGTCTATCAGCAACCACAAATCATTTGATTTTTTAAAAATATATCTGTCGACACACTGTTTATGAAATAGTCCAAAGTCCTGTAGGCACTTATAGGGCCTTTTTTTTACTTCAATCGTGATTGATCAATTCGATCCTCCATCTTTTGCACACGAAACGTCAACGTGGCGACCTCTCATACAGGCCACTGTTAGATCGACTGTATTAACATAACATAGAACAGACGATCTAAATATATTTAGATTGATAAAAGAATGAGAATAACGTTCACAGTCTCACGCCTATAATTCTTCCAGAATGTTTCACATTTAGTTAGTTTAGATCATTTGGTCAGAATGGGGACATTTAGTCAACTGGACAACTGAACGGTTAACACGTTGAGATTGTTATCAAACATAATTTTACATGAGAAATTGGGAACATTTTTGTTTAGTGTAAATATGAGCCGCCATGAAGAGCAATGTAAAAAACCTCTGTGTTGCTTGTTGATATTTTACTGTCTGAGTTTTGGGTTTCATGTTCTGTGTATTGGAGAATCCATGACTTCGAGGACTTACCAGAGACTGTAAACCAAGATAGGAGAGTACAACCCAAAAAACGTTTTTTTAGAGTATATTTACATACATTTTGTTTCATTTAATTTGATTCGTTAACATCTTTCATGCACAAACACATTTCCTTAAAGCAAACAGTACATCTATTTTGAATTAGATGTCACATAATTCATGTCGTGATGGACGAATTGGCTTAACATGCGAAATTCTTCAAGAAATGGTTGCATGTGTTTTTAAAGGTCTCGTCCAATCACAATCGACAGATTACGTCTAACAGGTCAAGATTAAAGATTGCAATACTGTGTATTCAAGTGGTTTATGGGAGAGATGACTAAGAGCATACGCAGCCATATACTTTTGAACTGTGACAGTTTATCGTTCCCTCATGATTGACACAACGCTCTCTACTAAACTGATTGCAGTAATTATCGGGGCAGATTGTTCAAATCTATTATTTGACCGGTTGTCGTCTCAACACATGAAAGCAGATCTTGATAAGTGAGGCATGCTTATGTTCGGATAGAAATCTAAAATTTCCGACTGCGCATCAACTAGTTCAACTATTACGATATTGACGGAACTTAATGGGAATATTAGGACCTGTGGGTGATAACAAATGGGGTTGGTATCGAATCTCCCTTCCATTTAGTATGAACACTGTGTTCGGTTTCTTATATCAAGTCTCAGAAAAAGTAACGGTAGGTTTTGACTTAACATACGTGAAAAGAATTTCCTGAGTCAAAATACAAACTGTTATGAATGAAATAAAACACTGTCGATTAAGAATATTCTTAATAATTGCATCATCATAGGGCATCTGTCATAGTATAGAATTCTGTTTGCCAACATCTGTGGCAGCTCAATTACATATAATATCATTGAGATTTATATACATATACTCACTATAATGTGTAAACATGACTGTGAAACCCATGAAATCTTACCTTGTTTAACTCAGATCGGCGTATCATATAAATTACTGTAGATAACGATACATTTGTAACTTTTTTATTTTATTTCGATTGGTGTTTTACGAAAGTTTTGTATGAATTAGATATATACTTATATCAGTTAAATCGCCGATTTATGATTAGTTCATTAACTCCCAGAGTATGACAAGTTCCAGTGCACACCATCATGATCTATAAAATAGTTTATTACAAGCTACATATTATCATATGTATGCTTTAATACACCCGACTCCTGCGCATTCACAGGTCCACAGGTTTTATAAAACGTAAAGAGGTTTGAATCAAGCACAGATCCTTGTGACAATCAACACTCCAGAGCATTGGTGTGTGGCCGTTTCTTATCAATAATGATAGACTGGTGGCGGTTTTTTTCTGGTAGGAGGAACACAGAGAACTGTTACACTATCCTAGACCGACATATAATTCAAGATGGTGTTGTGATAGGATATGCAAAACAGATGTTTCAGTTCTGAAAGTCTGACGGTAGACAATTTGGTATTTGTCAACGGTTGAGTTAAAAAGGTTATCTTAAAATCTTGAAGACTGGGGTTAAAAGCTTCAGAATTACATGTATTTCAATAATGACCGATCTCAGTTGATATCAACTCATTTTCGCTTGGTTATCAAAAATATTCAACTTGTTTTCTGAAACAATTATCATTACAATGTGGTTCGAATCAACAGCTGTGATAAATGACTGATCGATAATGTAGTGGGATATAGTTGGTAGTCAACTAATAATCATACGTTTATATCATATATATGGGGAAGAGTTGCTTATCCGTCCTAATACGACCTTCTGAGTGCACTTAGTTACATTGACCAACCTTCTATTCTATTAGTACATGGCTGGTTGCACTGTGAGCATCTTGACTATGTTGAAGGATGTAGTCGTGGCTAGACACACACTCCATAGCCTGTGGTAATTATCCTTCATCACTACTGAAAATTCCATCTATCACTACCAAAACTAACATATACGTGGCTTGTGGTTGAGATTGCTGTAATACACGTACGTATGGTGGTGAGTATTGTTCTGTGTTTAGAGTAATTTAAATGAACTAATGTATCCTCAGTATACAGCCTTATGTCGGGTCTTGTTCTTCGCGTCATTTGTAAGGTTAAACTCAAGAGAGTACCCAGGTTAAGACTAGGAGATTATACATTCACAAGTTTGGCAATGCATAATGCTTATTTGTTAGTGAGTATCCACATACTACAGACAGTGTTAGCGGGTTGAACTTGCCAGATATTCCACAGAAAAAACTAATCGCTGTCGTGGCTGGTTGTAGAAAAGACGAGGGAGCCTTAGCTGGTAATGAACCTTACAAGAGTTACTATATCAGGACTACCCGACTTTCTGTTGCTTATTTGGAATGAACAAGGACAGAGATACCACAAGAAATTAAGAATACATAATATGAAAACCACTAGTAAGAGCGACAGACGTCATATTGCCGTTTAGACTACATTCGTGACTTATATCTCAAGTTATCCACAATGACATCTGAAAAAAACTTCCCGTATTGAGTTTCATACTAAAATAGGCAAAATGTTTCAGTTCTTTTTTAATTTTCAAATTCTGCTTACATAATCTCTCTTGGATTGGAATGGTGTGTTCATACAATTTGTATGCATATATTGTGTAAAGTGACTACCCAAATGGTCATTTAATTACACTTATCTTGTTTTGTAGGAAATAATGTGTCCATTTAACATTAGACATAGATACTTTGTGAAAGATATACATGTCAATAATTTCAATTATTTCAAATGTAAATATGACCAGGATCCAGAGTGGGGTGGTTTACTGTATGTGGTATTCAATTAAAAATCAGAAATCTTCCTCCAGATGTTTTACTTTATATTTGACATTAATTGTATATTTGTTTTGTGTGTGATTACTTTCGGTTCTTTATGTGTACGAACATAGTAGTTTGAAACTACTGTTCCTTGTGCATGTATTCTAGGGCTTTCCGAGCCTCTTCTGAACTGCGCTAGGAACGGTAGTTTCACACAACTGTACACATTTTTCATTGTTCATGAATTGGTCATTGATACTGATGTTTTAGAAGAAGTTGGCCAGTTGAAACATTGGTTGGCACGTGCTGAATATGAGTTTGAATATTATATTTGACATTTATTTGAGTACTAAATTCGTTTATTTGCACACCTTTAAGTTACCAACACGTCTCAGTATATACTTCAAGGTTGTTTAAATGACAAGTTGATATACAGGTTAGTCTTGTTATGTCAAAATGGGATTTCTTGTCTTAATTACACATCTAGCGGGTGAACATGTTTCTGTATAGAAAGCAAACGGGGTTAGGATATCACTACCATCCGTTGACCTAATCAGCAAGGAACGTGACAGCAAATATTTCATCTGGTTTATCTGATCATTGATTGAGATGTTTCCAACGGAATTGTGATAACGTTAAGTGAGAAGATTACTACATCGGAGTTGTTCTCGTTGGTGTCCAATACTATCTGCTACATGATGAGTTTTTATTTGGTGAAGCTGGGACGTGATCAAATTGGCAATGAACGATACATCTAATTTACTGCACATATATGCAGGCGTTTGATTGAATTTTCATCCTTTTAGTCCACATATGTATCCAGACAGTATAATGCTACAGGTGAAACGAGAATTTTAACAAGCAAAAAAGTGAGCGTGGCTCACTAATACCCCCGACTGTTAAAGTTTAACATTTTTATTCTACTCAAAGAGAGAGGTGTCTGCACACCTAAGGATTTATAAGCTATGAAATGTAATTGCTAAGATTAAACTGTTTGTGAAAAGTGTAGGCAAGTCTCTTCATGTAAAAAAGGTGGTTTAAGTAAAAGTAGGAATAATAGTAACTTGAAAAGGTATTGGTAACATAATACACTACTGCCATTACCACTGATTTCAACTTTATTTTGGAAATTAATCCATCATATTGATTCACTCGAGTGACTTGAAACAACAGGTACATGGAAGCAGACCCCTGTAGGCACAGTAAGGATATACAGCAGTTTATGGCTGAAAGGAAAGAACATTTAACTTTTTCCAAAATATAACCAGTGGAAATAAAAAATAGTAAAAGTAGCTTTTGATGGAAGTTACATGAAAAAGAAAATGATAAAGTCAACAAATCACAACACAGACTTAGCTTCATTCACTCAGCTCCGAATATGACAAAGTAAAAACAATTGTAAAAATCACCAACAAATTTAAAAAGCACTAAATCGTGTTACATTTTGCAATGCATCTCTCCTAGTGGTGAAGAAGACATGTGCCAAATTTGAAGAGGATGCGATGAATAGTTTTTCAGTAAACGATCGGAAAAAAAATGCTCAGAATATGACTAAGTTAAAAAATATAAAAAATGGTCAAAAATAAAAAATATCTCCAATTCCGTTTAAATTTCGAAATGCACCTCTCCTAGTGGTGAAGATGACATGTGCCAATTCAGTTTAAACTTCGCACTGCACCTGTCCTATTGGTAAAGAAGATATGTACCTTTGAAAAAGATGAGATGAACAGTTTTTCTGTAATCGATTGGACAAAAATTGTCTTTGGACTGACGGACGGAATCATTGGTATTACTATATACCCCCGACCTTTTTGTCTCGCCCGGACAGGCTCCATCAACAGAGTGGATGCTGCACCCGAGAGTGTTCGAGAGTCTATGTTTGAGGTTTGGGAAACCTCACATATGTGTCCCCTGTACCGGACCCAACAGCGTGGGCGATAGATGCACTCGCGTTAAGTTGGGAGGGGATGGTCGATTACACTTATACCCCTCACGTGTTGGCAAAGATACAGGAAACACACGTTCTCCAACTCCTGTTGATAGCACGGTTATGGCCAGCCAGGGCCTGGTATGTTCCCCTCCGGAGGGCGTGCTGCCTAGACCCAATTGCTCTCCCTCTGTGGTGGAACCTTCTGTTGAGCAAACCAAGCGGGCGGGTTCACGAGAACCCCCAGACTCTTCAGCTTCACGCTTGGTTTGTCTCCAAAGGGATCTGAAAGGAGCAGGATTATCAGAATCCGTTTCTGAGGCTGTAGCGGCCTCGCAGACGACCTCCACAAGGAAGTTGTACGACTTCCAGTGGGGGTCTTTTGCAACCTTTTGTAAGGAGAAGGGGTATGAAGTGCAGACAGTCACTGTCCCCCAGGTAGCCGATTACCTAGTACACTTGAGGGAGAAGAGGGGGCTAAAGGCCTCCTCTATTAACACTAACCTAGCGGTGATCGTGTACGTCTTGCACAATTGCGACCCTCAGAAAGATGTGTCGATTCTGAAAGAGTTGATCAGAACTTACCGGAATGTGGATGGGCGGCAAAAACTTAGGCCCCCAGAGTGGGACTTGGCGGTGGTTCTTATCCACCTCAAGTAAGACCGCTACGAACTGTTGGAAGAATCGACTGTCCTCCGTCTCACCATAAAGACAGCTTTTCTTGTGGCCATGGGGTCCGCAGCCAGGATTTCAGAGCTTCATGCTCTCCAGGCGGACCTCTTACGTTTTGATGTGAGAGACGGGGGATCGGCCACTCTGGGACTAGCGCCCGACTTTATTTGCAAGAATCAGACCGCAGACGAGAGGGGTAGAACCTTCTCATTACCATCCATTTCCGGTACGATCGACCCCACAGACGAGGAGAACCATCTCCTCTGTCCGGTGAGGGCACTGCGTATCTACACCGAGAGAACCAGGACACTTCGTCAGTGGAGACGGAGGTTGTTCCTTCCTCATTCCCAGACCAGTGTCAAGGAACTTGATAAGAGACAACTGGGCTTGTATCTACGCTCCGCGGTGTTGAACGCATACAAGGCAGCAGAGTTAAACCTGCCAGCGCTTTCCAACCCGCACGAGACAAGGGCCATATCAGCAACTATGGCTCTTCATAGTAACTTGGCGGTGACAGACATCATGGCTGGCTGCTTCTGGAAGTCGGGATTGGTGTTCGCCAACCACTACTTGCGTGATGTATCCACGGAGGACCTAGAGGGGATCAGCCGGTTGGGTACTCAAGCCACGCCCTCGCTAATGGGTTAATAAACCTTAACTTGTTCAATTTTAACTTCAGTCACGTGTTGTTGTATTTTATTAGTGGTGACCATTTAGGTTCAACCCTTACCGCATAGCGGGGTCAAGGTTTGTTTTTCTTGCGTCCTTATGGATCATGTACTCGGGGAGACTCATGATCTCTCGGACTTCACTAGTCTCCAATATCCCCTTGTAATGGAGGGAGAGTATCTCACCTTCCCCAACCTCTTCGCAGCCCTCCTCCCGCTGTGGCAATCAGGCATACAGTAAATATCAACGATGGTAAAGTAAATAATAGTACGTTTTTGGTTAAACATCATTATTTTATACCTACCGTTGATGTTCACTATCATTAGCTCCCGACCGGCCTCCCCTCTATGCGATTCGGTTTCTTTCTGACCAACAGAAGGAAGCATGATAATCCGGGTCGTGGCCACCTATCGGGAGATAGGGACAGGGAAGGTGAGAAACTCTTCCCTTACTGTGTAATAATTTGTCGAAGATAGCCATATAGGATAATAGGGCATATCGTGAATATCAACGGTAGGTATAAAATAATGACGTTTAACCAAAAACGTACTATAATATTCTGTCATCATAGATTTCCGTTCAATTGTAAATACAGCATGAACGTTCCACTGTGTAACTAGAAATGGACATCCTATTGTGTAACTAGAAATGGACATTCTATCGTGTTACTAGAAATGAACATTCTATCATGTAATTAGAAATGGACATGTTATCTTGTAACTAGAAATGGACATCCCAAGAGCTCTTTCTCTTTCTCCACTTGTCAATCGCGACATGATTTCGTACATGTGTGCCATATCATGCAAAGTAGGCATCTTTTATACCGTGTAGAAGCATTCAGTTCATTAAAATGCTGCTTGAATTTTGCTACATTTGAGTAATAATGCGTCTTGGTGATAGACACAAAAATGAAAAGTTTTCATTTTCAAGAAAAAATGTTCACATAAATAATCGTCTGTGTTCCTAAATACTATTAAGTCATTTGGCAACACAGTAAACTCGTTTTCACTAAGGTAAATTTCGAGCAAAGATCTTTAATGACTAGAAATATATATTTCATAAGTTTCACACTTAAACTTACTCAATAACAGTATTTTCATCGTTTAGGGGTTATGATGTAAAGCATACTACCTTTTTGTCTAGTCACAAAAGTAAAAGTTTACTTTCAACTTCTTCTGGACATCTAAATCACATTTATTTTTTACTACCAGCCTGGTCGAAAACCGGACAATTTTAATCTGCTTAATCTATCAGGATTTTAAAACGTGTTATTAGCATAAAGCTACGTTATCCGGCTTTCTTTTGAACCATTCATTTCTTTAATATATTTTATACTTAAACAGTTATTAGCAAAAGAAGTGGGGTAACGTTTCTTTTGGCGTTTAGTGTAGATAGTATGATTTAATAAGAAGTCAAGATTGCCTTTGATGTTATATGAATCTTGGGCAACGTAGTATGCAGTGTTGTGTTACGAATTTCAATGTGTACTTTGCCAAAGGTAAAATAAAGACGTTAATCAATTGAAACTCCAGGCTACATATCATGCATAAACATAAATTAAATTATTTCTTCCGTTTTTAAGATCAATAGCATGCATTGGAGCTTCTCGAAATGCGTTTGAACACTCTCAAAGGACAGTAATAAGACAAAGTTCACATCTGCGAAGTAAGATTTCGATAGAAATGTTGTATTCATGTTCGTCCAATAAAACACCACAAATCAAGTTTCAATCATTTTTTTTGACATTCCAATTTTGGTTGCCACTTGTGAAGAGGATGAATAAGAAAGAGCTTCATAAATAAGTAAGTAGTATTACGGTTGTATTACATTTGTAACATCGAGCAGATCCATTTGATATGAACGTGTAAGCCCTTTATGACATCCCGGATCGATCATGGTGACTTGATTTGGTTTTTAACGTTAATTTCTTACATAGTTCATCAACTGTCAATTAAATATGTTAAGAATTCAGGAAAATATGTTGATAAATATATTGCTCCCTTCTTGACACTGCAGTTTGTTCCCTTGAGAATTGAGTGTAGCATATCCATGAACGGGTAACATAATGTTATAGTAAGATGTGGTATGTTAATTATTTAAATACCTTGAGATATACCATCGAGGTAAGATTGAGGACATATAATATACAAGTCTGGTGAGAGTGATTGCTGGGATGTAAGTTGAATTCGATTTTTTTTCACACAAATTTTAATTTCATTTTCAAGTACGTTCCTTTGGTGTTTCACAAAGAATGATAAATCAACAAAATATCCATTAATACCTAAAGTAGTTTGCAGTAAACAATCATAATGCCACTAATAGCCAGCAATGTTGCTTTGTTATTCCTGGGTTGTTTTCTCAAAGGATATATATAACTAAAATCAATCAGTTGATTACTTCACCATTCTGCAATTTTATGAGTCTCATATTTCGAATCAGACATGTTTTATTTATCAGTAAGCTACATGAGTTCTCATGTATCACACTGAACACGATGACAGGACACAGCAACACTACAGGGGTATGTGGAAGCATACACTGTCGGCCAAAATAAACGCATACCAGATATCTTATCAGATTTAGTATACGAGCAGTTTAGCTATATTACAGCAGTATAATCTTGCACCATTTCTGCATAATATATTTGAATTTCAGAAGTTGTCATGTCACAAAAGAATGGCGATTGTTCGATCAAATGAGACAAAATAATTGTTCAGATTTCGCTCAGTGATTGATCAGAAAAACATTTGAAACAGATTTTCATAGAACCATGAGCAACAATACAGCCACGCACACAGGGGCTTGTATTGTCGAAACTAGCAATTAAAACGAATATGAAGTCGACGATCCAGCCCCATATACTATAAAAAAGTAAAGGGATGTAACGGGGTCAACACCCCATGTCCGTTTGAAATTATATTTCAGAATGTTGTCATCATATTATCATTCAATGTTATATATCACGGCAAAGCCAATACATTTGTCTTTAAAACAAGCCATCAAACTTAAAAATCGAACGGATAATAACAAGGATATGATTTTTCAAAGCCAAAAATATTAGTACATTGCTCATGTAAGCCATTTGCCTGGCCCACCAAAATGATAAAATATTCGCTTGAAAAAATTATTATAAAATACTTTATAATATCTTGTCAGCTAATAGTGACCCAGTTACAAAGCCCAGTATTTGGTGCATCAGATCGCGCAAGAATTATAACACGGGGTGCACTGTAATTGACGTACCAGAGATTTTAGATGATCTCAAGTGTGTTTCGAAACATCGTTTGATAGTGAGACGTCCATATTGAATGACCTTGGCATTGGTCTATTTTTGGTAACGAAATGATGTCATAGGGCTATTTGATGGCTTGTTTTAAAGACAAATGTATTGGCTTTGCCGTGATATATAACATTGAATGATAATATGATGACAACATTCTGAAATATAATTTCAAACGGACATGGGGTGTTGACCCCGTTACATCCCTTTACTTTTTTATAGTATATGGGGCTTGATCGTCGACTTCATATTCGTTTTAATTGCTAGTTTCGACAATACAAGCCCCTGTGGCCACGCATTCGCATTAAAGTGGTGATGACGTTGCAGATGTACGTGGTTTTCATGAATGTTATTGACTCGAATCACAGTTTTCCCACGATTTCAATGGACTAGTACGATTTTGAAGATGCGTACATACTTGCACCAGGTGCAACCAGAGATACAAGTCAAGTTGCACAAACCAACTTCGAGTTGTAAATTGTTTAACTGAAGTATAGAACAATTAAATTCGAAAGATAAAGTCCCTGTGATACATTTAAATGCTTAATTCGAAGGTGAACCCGCGTATTACCTTAATATAATTTAGATTCATCAGATTCCTGATGACTGTTACGTGCTTCTTCTGTTTTTGTGTCTCTTTCCAGCATTCTAAATATTAATATATTGCAACCAATCCCTGTTTTTTTCTCCTTTCTTGTAAGTCTCTTTTTTTCACCCAGGGGTAACTGAATTTATGTTCGCCTCTAATTTGTATCACACACATCAACATTATCAATGGATTTGCAGAAAAAATGACTTCTTCAGAAATTCACGTAGCTGCTTTGACAAAGATATGTTTATTTATACTGTGCAAGACAAAGGTGTTTGAATGTATACAATTTAACAAGGCAAGACTATCATCTAAAATCCCATCATGTACAATATTTGGAATATACTTCTAAAATTAAACGAAAAAAACAACATTTTGTTTCAGTCACTACAAAAAGGTAATAAAGGGAACCTTTTTATACATGATATAATTATACATGATACAATTTTTCAATCTGGAATATTTGATAACTGAAAATTTAAATATATCAAATTGTTCAGCTTCATATTTTAAAAAAAAATAATAAAGCCATTTTAGTGAACCTCATTCTCTTCCCACAGAGGTTACTCCCTTCAGATTTCCGATCCTACCCTCCGTTGTTTTACGCCTAAAATCGGGAGCAGAAAGGGAGTGTCCTGATTGGTTGCAATCTAGTTGTGCAATCAGCGACGCCGTTGTGAAAGTGACATTTGCCAATGACACGTCATAATGATAATATAAACATAAGACCAATGTTTTCTCGTTTAATGTGTTTTCGTCGAAATATGCGATTTGATTTTGTGAAAACTATTGATCATAAACATGCTTATTAATGAAGAAGACCAAACCAGAGACAAATACCAAAAACATTTAATTTGCGTTATTTACATCAGACATATTCGAATGACATATGCTAATGAGCAAGACCCTTCAGAGTAAAATGCCTAGATCTTTGGAGTTACTCCGTCGACATAGGCACTGACAGATGAGTTTTCATTGGCTAAGAAGCAGGGTTATAGTATGATATTTTCCACCGCTAGGGGACTTCGCTTCTGCTCCCGATTTCAAGCGAAAAACAACAGGTTAGGATCGCAAATCTGAAGGGAGTAACCTCTGTGGGAAGAGAATGAGTGAACCGTAACTTTTTATTAATGTTCATTGTGATTTATGGATGTAACAATTTTCCGGTTGTGAGTTTGTTTTCCAAATAGAAAAACACTCACATATTTCTGCAACTTATAGTTTAGCAATAAACACATTGTCTGAAACAATGTCCCTTGGAGACTTTTGTCAAAATATTCACTGACATATTCCGTTTGATTTTGATAACGATGTAACTAACGTCATATTATTATGATGTACTATTCATTCATGGACCCCTGACACTCAATCCAAATTGGAATGTCGGGAAACTGTATTGCAACATAATTCATGAGTTATATTGGAAGAACAGTATTGTGGATATCCCTTGGCGAATACTTGGCGTTTTTTATGACATGATAGAATACATAAATAAAGTTACATTTTCTGAAGAAAAGTATTAGCATTATCAGGCTTTCAATACGGTAATCTATTTTAAAAACCCTGCATTACAATTTGAAAATATAATAAAAAAGATGAAGACTCCTTGACAGAGAACCTGTCTAAGATTAAGTTAAAATTTGGATATTGTAATTGAATAGTGGAATTGAGGTGAGGTGAGGTGAGTTGGGGTTTATTATTTCACTTACATCACTGCTGCTAGTATATGGGAGGGAGAAAACCCGCAACACCATGTGGCTATGTATTGCAGTGAAACCTGCGAGCGTCGGCTTGAACTAGCAAACCATTGGTGGTACTACGCTGAATTTGAGTATAGCATTGCACCAAAACCTTACTGCGTGTAGATCAGATCTCTACTCAAGACAAAGTTGCCGTGCCCCTGGTGGGATTTGAACCCCCGACTTCCTGATCCGAATCCTGAACGCGCTAACCCGCCGCCTTTGTTACAAGAAAATGTTCTGTCCACCTCTTAATGATCATAACTCTTCAACTTCAATGTGATGATCTTGGTCTTTATCCCTAGGTTTGTTGGGGCAACGAACACTTTAAGATTATACAAAATGGTGTTTGTCTGTAATACAAGACAGAACTCCAATATGGCGTCAGAAATGGCCGACGGCACTTCCAAACGACAGCAAGTCCATTACTATTCACTCAAATTTGACGATCTATATGTCTATTTCAACGTTTTGGGGGACAAGGATCACATTAGGACCATTAAAAATGAAATTAGTTTATTACAAGTATATCTTACTTTGTCCAATATGGCACTACCATTTGACCTACGTTTTATTAAATATGGGTCTAGATCTATCCCCTGGGTGTACCTTGAACCCACGGTTCACCAGTTCTCCGCACGACATGAACACTTCCGAAATATTCACCTAAGTGTATACCTTCCTTTTGGTTCCATAACAAAAAAAAACTATGGGCTTGAATTTTTCTCTGCAAATATACAATCTTTGGAAAAAAACTTACTATGTAGATGGCCCTATTTGTGTGCCGACTAAGAGCATCCTGTCCTGATGGAAACAAATGCTTCAGTATAGTGTGCTCTCCTTGGCAGAATCTTGTTGACAACGTTCACTCTGGTAAGTGAGGTGGTGTGATCATACATGACACACACAACTCTTGCTATGAGAGCAAACTGTTTCCCATCTCTGTCAATCGACTGGTAGGGAATCCTGCTTTGGAATATAACTGCTTCTGTTACCTGAATAGGCTTGCCAATTCTTCAATGACGTTTTTGTCCTCTACCGGCAAACCGGAAGTCACGTTCTGTACATGCATGGATAAAAGGAAGAGATAATGCACAGTTGTCTCCGAATTCTTGATGAATAGCATTCAAATGATAAAATGTATAGTTATCCCCCGCCACCATAGTTGGGGGGGGGGGGGGGGGGGGGGGGGGGGGGGATATTGAAATGGGCTCCGTCCGTCCGTTCGTCCGTCCGTCCCGATTTTGTTTCCGAAACAGAACTCAAAAACTATAAGACATATCTCAACGAAACTTGGTGTGTGGAACATTCATCATGTGTAGATGTGCCTGAAAGGCCCGATGGGCTTATGGTATTGCACGGTGTCCAGCCGTCTGTAAACTTTTCGCATTTTGTCTTCTTCTCCAGAACCACTAAGGAGCTGAAATTTTGTGTGTTGTGTTTAGTTGAAAAAAGGTTCATATTCACTGTTATTCAACAACTATTCTTCTATAAAATTTCCCCAAAGGCGGGGGATATGGCCGACTCTGTCTGCTTGTTATTGTCGTTTCCAATGGACAAAAAATGCGCCTTGATTAAAGCATGTTGTACGTGGATACTCAGTCTGGTGTTAGCATCTGACAAAATTGTTGATTAGCTGCCATTGGCAAACACTGTTCTCCCTAATGTTATATGCACTTCTTTACCTGCCTCACCTGCTGGTGGCCATGGGTGATTTTCGAAATTGAAAATTGTGTCCAATCAGCTTGGCGGAATTGCCATGCAATGAATATTTGAGCAAATAGGTTGTCATCATCTTTGCGATTAATGAATTGTTATTTTTTCTTGATCTTCACCTTACTGTGTTGTCTCTTGAAAGGTAGTGCATGCTGTGGAACCTGCTTTGGTGTGGTAAGATAATGGTATTTTTCGTTGAAATGACACTAGACGAGGTACATCATTTGTTCGAAGGAGTTTTATAAAATAGAAGTAATATCTTTCAAGTGGAATTTATCAGACTTATTAGTATAAAGTACAATTCCCAGCAGTGAAAAAGGTACATGTATGCATTAACATAGAGTCATGACATGTAAGTCTTTATTATGCTGAATGACTGGAAAAAATCATCCTGGGTAAGACGCCATAAACCTATATAAGCTGAATATTAAATTCAGTCTTTAAGAGGATAGCCTAGTAAACCGACCAAAGCAGTATCTACATAATATTATGACGATAACGTTATTGTTGTAAATAATTGATTTCGGTGAGTAATATACACTTCCTTTTCCGAACAAATCAAGCATATCAGGGAACAGGATGATGACACTCACAACTGAACGCTTTGAAACTCTATTTACAAAGATGGTTGTGCATAGAAGGTGAAAGTGGATAGCTGAAGATCATGGATTCATAATGATAAAACAGCCCAGTGATATTCAAAGTTGTCGTGATGAGTTCTTTGCCCCCCAAAGGATTGACACCTAGATCATCATTACAATTAAAATGAAACGAAGGTCAAATGGTAGTGCTATGTTGGACAAAGTAAGATATACTTGTAATAAAACGTTGAAATAGACATCTAGATCATCACATTTGAGTGAATAGTAATGGACTTGTGGTCATACGGAGATATCAAAGACCATTATGACGCCATATTGGATTTCTGTGATGTGTTATAGACAAACACCATTTTGTATGATCTTAAAGAGCCATCAAGGATGTTAGTGTTTCAAATTAAAAATAATTTTTGGAAAATATACTTATAACGTCAATCGCCAGAGAAATATTGTATCTACATATGTATATTGTCACACATTACTGAATGTGACGATTGCTTTACAAACAATGTTTCTAAATGTCCTGAGAATATACAAATTATTGCCTGTATAATGTACTTTTTTATTGAGATAAGACCGGCAAATTATGACAATTTTTTAGTCTCATTAATAAAATTCAAGAAAAATATCTAGTTGGTGAAAACAATTATTCCAATATCTGTGGAAAATACATAATCAAATGAAATGGTAAATAAATAACCGCCAAAAAAGTATGTATTTCGATTTCTTTCATTGCTCATAGTTTTTGTTATTCTTTCGTGTCTTTATTTACTGTGTGTGAGCTAGACCATAATTCTTTGCGCTAGAAAATAATAGACTGGATCTATATCTAGACTGGAAAAAACCTTTACTAATTAATGCAATTTCTCGGCTTATTTTAGGTGGAATTTTTTTTTAAAAAATTAAGTGTATTTATTTCAAGGAGATAGATATTTGTAAAATTTTCGATATGTTCATCAACATCCTTGATGGCTCTTTAATGTGTTCGTTGCCCCCCCAAAACCTATAGATAGACACCAAGATCATCATATTCGAGTTGATGGTTACAGAGTTATGATCATTAAGAGGTTTTGGCGGCCATCTAGGACGCCATCTTGAAACAAAACCCACTTTTCCGGGGGTCCAACTTTTAGTATGTTATGAAGTGCACTAAACCCTACCACAATCAGTTGAGAAACCTTTTGTAGCAATTTTCTGGGGTTAATCTGTATTTTGACCTGACTATCCTGCTAAATTGAGGAGGAAGGTCGTGAGAGTAACGGAAGTACGTCATTTGACGTGATGTTTTCAACCAGGCCAGCGACTATCGTCTATATTCTTCCCAACCCTCCATCATACTTATATATATGAACACGTTCTTAATTAGTTGATGTGAGGTTTTGATTTGGGTAAATGAAACATATGTGTTATAGGCATCATAGGCGTATTCGGAGATCAAACAATTTTAAAGTTCACTGGTGTATTATTTCATTGAAACGGATTGAGCAGTAAAATCGCATATGATTATAGATCGGGCCCGTCCGGTTTTGATTCAAGTAGCCCTTTAGAATACACAGGAATTATACAAATGAATTAATAAATACATACATAGGGTAAGTATAATTACGTTTTAAATTAAATTGTATCAAATGCTGAGCCTATATAATTATGTCGGCCATATTGTTTGACGCCGGGCAACCAAGTGTGATACTCGGTTGTCGTTCGCGCTAAGTGGCAACCGAGCGCGCGCAAGTTTACACTCGATAGAGTCAAAACGAACGCATTTCATTTGTCCTTGGGTGATGCTGTAGGACCATAATAAGAAATAATCCTCTGGGTGATACAGAAATCAGACCGGGGATGATGACCTGATGGTAGTAATGTCAAACTATTACCTGATCATTGGAAATATATCAAACTGGCACTTTTCGGGCGCACTGAATCTATGTAACGTCAATGGCAAATCGATTTTGCCGGCAACGTATCCTTTAACCTGATCATTATAAACTTCTTTCATGAGGAACAGTTTGCAAATGGAATAATGGTTTCTTAACCATCTTCTTTTAGATTAGATTACAAAATTACGCCCATCAACCATGAAATCGCATAAAACAATTTTAAGTGATTTCCTTTGCGACATAAGCAGTTAATGTAAAAAGTAACACTGATGTATGATTGTTTCCAGTTGTTACCGTGGTTATACACACATACGTAGGTTCCTATGTTTAGGTTGAATTGCTTTCGTGTTTTTGCATTGATTCAGATTGACAATAGAATCGTCAAATGGCCTGGGAATCATGTATGTACTGACATAGAATTGAGGCGTATTTATAAACCTGAACAAAACACAATCATTCACTCGTTGTGAAAGTGACATTGCATCTTATATTGCCATTTAAGATATAGAATTAAATGTTAACCACGTTGTCACCACATGGTAACATTGGCTGAAATGGCCTGGTTCGATTTACATTTCACTCACAATATAACGGTATGTGCTACGCATATAAATTTACGTGATCAATGTTCAAAGTATTCGTGAAATCTTCAATATTGATATATGCGTTCTTACGCGTGCATGTCTACAGATCCATCAATATAAATAAGCTTATGAATTTAGGTATAGTAATATTTTAGTAATATAGTAATACTTTATTAGAGTCTCACCACTGCATAGTACAATATAATTTTTAAAACATTCATAAAAACATCAGCTCCGCTCTTAATAGGAGCTATGAGAGATTATTATCAATATAATATTATTGTTATAGCATGATTACATGATTTTTACATGAAATATACTTATAAAGAATATAAATTATATCCATATAGCGTTGAAATCCTAAGAAACAATATACCATGGAAGGCTTTGGCGGTATAATAGCTTCTCTTAGAATGTAGAATTGTTGAGTATCTATCACTAAACTTTTGTCTTTCAGAAATACATTAACATTTAATGGTTTTTTTCTTCAAGTTGTAAACTCCAATAAAATACTTTTTTGTATCCAATTTATGTCTAAATATTATTTTAAAGCCTCCCGACTTTCATTATGTTTATTTCAAAATGCAGTGGACTAGAATTTCGGACATGCCTATTGCTTACAAGAATGCAACATATTTAATTTTGTATATGGACAGAACATGAACATCATTTTAGCTATCGAACATTAATTTATTCATTATTATATATTTTATTTAATGAGTTTATTGCCTTTTTATACCTTAGTAACCAGGCAAAAACAGTAAATGCTGCTCGTCATTCGATAACTCAACCAATTAAAGTGTTTATGATGGATATGTATGACATTCACTATGTATATTTTAAATTGGAATCGCCCTGAATCGGAGATGCCTAATGGACAAATAAAAACATGTCATGAGAAATGATCAGATTACAAATTGATGTAGGCATACTTGAAGAAACGTTAAAGTGTTTCTTTTATTTCAGTCATCAGTGAGTAATACATTCTTACCTTAAAAGCTCTTCCATTACAAAAAATAAAATTGTTGAATGAAAATGGCACTAAGGTTTCAATTTATCATGATAATTGAATTTCGTAACAACTGTACAGCGCCAATATCCAGCTCATTTGCTCTCCGGTGTTTGGAGGGGGCGGGATAGTGCGGTGGTGCAATGCTACACTGCATTTCAGCGTAGTAACACTCATGGTTCGCTTGTTACAGCCGATGCTCACAGATTTCATCGCAATGCACAACGTGGTGTTGCGAGATTTCTCCCTGCCATAATACTAGCAGCCGTGAAATAAGTGAGATACTTTTAAAAGCGGCGTTAAACCCAACTCATCTCACCTCAGTGTTTGGATTTCCCTCGTAGTTGGGCGTCACTCTTAACGAAAGGTCTTTTTGTTATTAAAGGGGCAGTAGCTCGTTTTTTTGCTCAAATAAGTAGATGAAATGTATTTGTAAAATAATTTCACCAATAGTAAAATACCCTTCTCTCTTCGGAAATCCAAGTATATCTATACGGCCACTTAGTGGTTAGTAGTGCCACGTTGTGCATTGCGGTGAATTAGTGTAGTGTTCGGAAAAGCCATGGGAATAGTTTTTGTAATTCGAAATAATAAAATGTGTTCACAATAAAATGGCTTTACACGAAATATCGTTATTGCCACTACGGATAATTGGTTTGTGTAGATAGAATAATGTTTTGCAAAATAAAAACGAGCTACAGCGCCTTTAACAACCTTTGTGATACGCACTTTTGAAGCCACGAGACGCACCGAATTAAAGCAACAAGCCCATTCTCGGTGTCATACTACGGAACCGAAGCCGTTTTAAACTTATCAATTAACGTCCCTTTCTCACTAGAACATTTCAAATATTTGACATTCATCCACTTGGACATAAATCATGAATAACTGGCAAACCGTGAAAACTGAGATGAGTATGAAACGTGTCTTGTCGTGTTACCTCTCCTAACTCATATTAACCCACTCAAAGACGAATATAAATTAGGTATGATTATAGAAATTGTTATGGTCGGTGTTGTTTAAAATCGATTCCTAAACTACATACGTTTCAATTTTTAATATGAATACTGCCCATCCCTTTTGAAGTCTCTTGAGCATTTCTTAGCAAGATGTTTGAATGAAATGCCACTGTAATTAAACGAATACAAGACCGTGGAGCACAGTGGTGGTGTGGCCAGTGTGACACTCTCTTATGTATCAGGCCTGGTTTCATTGCACTGCGTCCACCTTGCTGTTTAAATGGATACCAGAACATGGACAGGACGGACCTATACGGCCACTTAGTGCTTAGTAGCGCCACCGAAAGTATAATTATTTCAGGGTATCAATACAATTTGAGCATGTCCATGCATGGGAAAAGCGCTTTGCAAATGGTATAATACTTTCCTTATATTTTGTATTTCCCTTCCCGGTTATAAGAATTCTGCATCATGTCGATAACGTTCCTCACTAGTGAACAAGTTGTATATATTGGGAAGTCCCAAACATCCGCTGGGTAAATAAAATTTAGTTCAACTCAAAAGAAGAGTCCGTCTTAAATAATTATATAAAAAAAACAAGTTCAAGTATGTCAGACCAACATCTTCACTAAATGACCTCTTTGTTTATAGAAAAGCACCAATACATCCTGTTCCTGTAAGTTCAAGTTCTCTTTCAGAAGCGGTTGAGATCAATGTGAATAATTTACTCACGACTTATGACGTTGCTTTCACGGAATCAATGCAAGCGAATTACTGAGTGCTTATTCCCGATGCTCTTTCATGACTACTGACTTAACAAGCCGCAACGGCAATTACAATATCAAGGAAATATTACAGCAAGATCATGAATATAACATATCTAATGGCTGAATAAGATACACTTATTCAATAAGGTCTAAGTTTTAGCCTTAACATAGGTATTAAGTGTCAATATGCCGTACTCGAGAGCATTTAAACCAGCATCGATATACATGTATATGATCTTTATTTCGTTATCCAACGACAGTGATAAAATTCAGATTGAATACGTCATCACCAGCTCATCATTCTCGAGTAAATAATATATCCATAAAAGCCTTTGTTCTTACTAAAGTCTTACAACAATTTCCTGTGATAAGTCAAGCCTGGACTAGGTGAACGCCGATCTTGTTGATTACATAATTTGATATCGATCAAAGATGACACTTGGTGAATTATCATTGTCTTTCTTGTGTAACATCAATATGTAGTTTGGAAATGAAAGTTTGATGTTGTTGTCAATGAACACCAACATATGTATTATTTTATTTGCACATACATGTGTTAGTATACCAGACCTAGAGGATGATCACATAATTCTCAGAGAAACCACAAATACATCAGAGATCACAAACAGTAGTATTTTGTATCAGATTTTACCTTGATAGGAGTTGACCGAATTGGGAGAACAGTAAGTTAGAAGTGAATACAAACGTATCCTATTCCAAGAATTTCTATTGAAATATATCTGATGGTTGTCGTTTGCAGAAAATGACCGCCTTATATTACAATGCACAATATTTGAGATTGGACTTATGATTGGTAAATAACACTATTCTAACCAATGTAAAAATGGAACCTATTTCATTCTCTAGTATCTCAACGTTTGCCATGAATTCGCTTCACAATCTTAATACACATTCAGCCCATCTTCATCTTCAAGTTGAATCACTGGTTCAGCTCCCAAAATGACATTATTACAATGAAGGAGGTCTGGTGTCGGGATGATGACCAAATGAACAGAATCAAGCACAGTAATATAAGTGTCAAGTTTGTTAGTGTCGTTGTTGATTGATGAAGAAATCGTAAGTAGAGGGCGATTTGAATATCTTTCCTAATTGTTTGTCTAGTCGTGTGCTCACGATTGATGATCAATGTGTGAGTTTGGAGCAGTCAGTCGGTGATTTGCTATCGATTTAAACAAACACTGTGGAGGATACATTGCCATCCAATGTATACATTTATAACAACGACAGTTCTAAACAAATGAAGTTCAGTGACATTCTCCCTAAATTTATTATATGGACAGAGACTTAACGGTAAAATAAAACTTGATTTGTGATTTTGAAATAGGTATATGTATCACTTTGCAAGGAAGTTTGAAACCCTAAACTTTCAATTTTCAAAATGATTAGTATTATTTCATGGTTAATAAACCCAGGGGGAACAGAGTTCATGTGTCATATAGAATACAAGATACTCTAATGCACAATTAATCAATACGACTGAAACAGTTACATCCTCTCTTCAGAAGCCAACAAAACACAATTTCAGCTTACAAAAACATTTTCAATATTCCCGAGAATCACACCGTTTAGGAAATCTTCCTTATCGAATTGTTTGTCTTATGATGTTTTACAGTAATGATGCGTCAACGTCCCATAAAGTACATTATGTCGACAACAGCTTTTACTAACATAATTGCCAGATTTCATATAATTCTACCAAACTTTATGGCTGGAAAATCCTTGAAATAGCAATTTCAGCTCTCAATATTTGTTTGAATATATATAAAATATTAAGTATCATACTGTCGTACTTATAATTTTGTATATCTCGTTACAATATATTTCCTCATCAAAGACATTTACATTGGACTTTATTAGACATAAACATTTTTTGTTTTACTCTGATACAGATTTGTGTAACGTTTTTTTTGTCCCTCTGTATAGACGTGGAACGTTTAGATTGGGAGCGAAATACGTTACTCTTGAAGGTTTAAATCTAAGATGGAACAATAACTAGGATTGCCATATAACTGAAATACTCTTGAAAGCGGCGCTAAACCTCAAAACACCCCACCTTCATGCACAAAGGCACAGCTGTTACTTCAACGTCGTGAATACTAAAATGTACAAGTAATTTTTTAATCCGGATAAGATTATTTGGTGTTTGATTCATTCGCCCACTGTTGTATTTCACTTCCAATAAGTGACAACAAATCGAATTGCAATCTGGATACCAATTTGGATTCTGTAATGTGAAAGGGATTCATGAATAACCTTGCTGTTCAATGGTTGTATTGATCCAGTTAAGAGGAGAAGATCAATGTCATGAGAACTTATGAACACACTCAGACTGACTCAATGTGATATGATCGATGAGGGGTTTTTCTAAGTCAAGTTACTCCAAATGGTATGTATTATGAAATCATATACTTTATTGCATTATCATCGGTATTTGATGCACTCCCAGATCACATTAATCATCAGCAAGTGACATTGGGAATGGCTACAAGGAGACTCTTTGCTGGGAAATGAAGACCTTTAGCACTATTCCAATAAAGCACAATAACTCTAGTCCCGTTCTCATATACTTGACACTCCAATTGCCTGTTGTTCCTGTGATAATAACAAGTGCAAACAGGTCTGCGAATAGGCATGTAAGACAGCATGACAAAATGAATACGGTTTGTATCCAAAACTGGCCGGATACTATGATACTTAGATTAGATTACATGCACACTCGCGATTCTCCGTTCAGTGAACAGTATAAGTGGGTACCTGGTAAAGGTTGTGTAATTCAAGGAACATGCATTTGTGTGAATATACTTTCTTTATGAATACTCTCAAGGACTCGATGGAATGCACTTGCTAGTAAATCTTCGTTGTGTATTTACATGAGGCATGATTGTAATATTATCTTCAACGCAGCTAACTGCAAAAATTCCATGAATCATCGCACTGTATTGAGTAGTGTTTGTTATCCATCTCACTGGCATATGATGTTATAAAGTATGGAATATACTTGCCATGGTTCTGACGAGCAGGCACAGCAAACATAAATATCGGCACCATTAATACATCAATTCAATAAATAAACAACTGGGCAAAAGAAAGTATACACCTAAGTTTGCTAATTTAAGTTTTTAAAAGGAACGTTTGATAATAACACGATACGATAACATTTATCTGCAGAAGGTTGGATGAATTAATTGGTGACTGGTGAAATGTTTTAAACAGGGGTAGGAATTTAAGCATGACAACTACCATTTTTAAAATGTTGTAAATGTGTGAAAAATGAGGCACATCTATTGATTTTCACATTGAATGTGTCTTGTATAACGATGAATAGTTGGGGTATATAGTAATACATTTTGGAAAAAAAATGTAAATTTAAAATTTCATTTAAAAAACGAACAAACGTAACATCAGGTCTTTGAAGGGCATGTAGAAGTGGTGTACATAAGAACATGAACATTTTCTAGATAACAACTTCTTTAATGTGAAAATACACGACGTTTCGGAGTACATACTCACTCCTTCACCAGGTAGAATGTAAGGAAATAACAAAATATGGTACATTTATATAGCAAACAAAACAATGGTGAGGAAACTCAATCAGGGAGATTAAAATGCATGAGAATTGTATACAATGGGGATTTGTAATAAAATCACGGGCAAAAGAAACTATACCAACATTGTTTTGTTGTTATCAACATTATCAGATATGTCACATAATATAAATAATGTGATACTCGTTTTAAAGACAATTTAACTGACCATGTTTTGATCGACATTTTGAAAAGGTTTCACGTACGGTTAATGCAGTAGAATACAATGAATGGCACTGGGGGTAATTGTCAATTTGCAATAATAAACAAATCATGTTAGAGCCTACAGAGCACGGTTTTATTCAGAAAGGGAACACTAGAAAACTGTCAATATCTGGTATGGCCTCCGTTGCTTTGAATAAGGCCTGCACACGTCGACTCACAGAATTTGCAAGGAGCCTGATGACGTCATTAGGGATGGCTTGCCATTCTTCCATAAGTGCCTCGGTACGTTTGCCGATTTGATGGAGGTGGATTTATCTGCCTTATTTGCCTGTTGAAAGGATCACACAAGTGTTTAATCGATGATAAATCTGATGATCACGCTTGCCATTGCATTGTCTTGTTGGACGGTTACTCTTGGACTGTTCAGGAGGTAAGGGAGACTATAGGACGTAAAACGTTGTCGATGTAGCCTTTGGCATTCTTATAACGGTCAAAGACAACCAGTTCTGTTGTGTGGTCCCTTGACGATACCGCCGCCGAATGGCACAGCGTCCTTGACACAACACGGGGCCATTCTCTCTCCTCTCCGACGATAAACACGCACTCGGCCATCAGCTGTGTGTTGCTGGAACCTGCTTTCGTCTGTAAACAAAATTATTTGCCAGTTCCTGTTCTGCCACCGTTGTACCATTCTTGCCCATTGGTGACGTTAACGTCGGTCACGTCGGTCACTTCGGCTTAGAATTATCCGGCGAATGGGCCGGCACGCTCGAATGCCATGTTCACGAAGCCGTCTGACCACTGTCCTTCTGCTGATAACACGCTGTAACGCTATTGTTGCTGATGACGTCACTGTGACAAAATGATTGTGTAGGTGAATCGTACGGATGTAGTGGTCATCGTTTGCGCTTGTGACCCTGGATCTTCCACATCTTGGCCGTTCCCGGGTCCCACCTGTCTGTGCCATTCGTGTCGGCAGTCTACTTATCGTAGTGCGGGTGCAGTTGAAGATACGAGCAACGTGGTCGTGATGTGCTCCCAACTGCAACACACCAATCGCTCTATCTCGTCCCTCTGTGGTAAGTTTCGGATTGTCACTTGTTGTGTTCGTTACGACTGAGGTCCACAGCATGCAGATTCGTGGTTTTTATACAGTTTGGTACCATATTAACGTGATGCACGTGCATACCATTTTGCTCGAAAACGTGTGACAAAGTCCATATTTGGTTAGAAGCATGAATTTTTTTTCGGTAATTATGAAGTTGCGTTGTTGTGACATAATTTGAGAATACAAAATCGATTTGTAAAACTAGTTTCAACTTTTGAAAACATAAAATATTTTGGTATAGTTTCTTTTGCCCCTGAGTTTACAAACATTGAGGTGGAGCTTGATAATGATGAGGATTTACATTACAAACATGAGTGGGAATAAGTAGATAAACAATGGCCTGTAGGCTTTATTTAAGATATAGATAAACACACTTGATGAAAACGTATAATGTAGAAGTATTCTTTAACTGATTACAAAACGCCTGTACTATTAAGTTTTGAGTATGACGTCGAAAACGTAAGATAATTTGTAATTGAAAATCATACATATGATCAAAGCAGCTGAGATATTATAAAGTGTCACCCCTTCATCAGAGTTCATGGGTGTGAAGATGTTCATGAAATGTTTATGTTCAGAAAATTAACTTATTGTGATCAACAATGAGGTAAACGCGTGCCCCGTTAACCTTTGACATGGCACAATTATATTTTATCACTCATATTTTGTTCATATCATTCACGGATGCGATATGTAACTTTATTGCAGAATGTGACACGTTTCTATAGCTTCTGTAAACGTGTTCTACATGCAGTAAGGTTTGGTTACAATGATACACTGAATTCCAGCCGATGCTCGCAGGTTTCACCACAATGCATAGCAAACATTTGCGGGCTTTTACCCCCCAATAATACTAGCAGCCGTGATATAAGTGAAATACTCCTGAAAGCGGCGTTAAACATCACCTCGCTGTCTTCTTCTTCAGCTGAATAACGAGTGCAATTGGAAAGAACATACAATACAATAAACGGAACATATGGTATCGAGTGAAGTGGAGTGTAAATATTTGTTTTCTCTATTTCACAAGGTATTCAACTAGACATTTTAAATGTTTTATTTATCACATTTACAAAAACAAAGCAAAATTTATAACCAATAAATGCCGCATGTCACCATTGAAAATTAAATGTAATTATGCTTAAATAGGATATATGTATTTCTTTGACAGATGCCATTTTTATCTCTTGAGAGTGAGATAGAAAATAAAATATTTTACGAGCGGTCCAGGCACGCGTAACACAAAGATGGTTTTACCCGGTACTTCTCAAGGAAATCGGATATTATTTTTACTGTATCAGGTGTTGATGTTAAAATGAACTTCTTTCGACGGTTTCATTGAGAACTGATACCACAATGTTAAGAGATTTATTGTTCTATTGTCACACGGGAGATGATAACTTCATTGTAACTGCTGCATGAATAATAGCTTATTTCACTGATAGAATCAAGTTGTTATCTAAGGTAATTTGTTATTCGCTGTGATTCAGTGATTCCTTCACAATCTCTCTTACATCACGTTTTCTTTCTGAATGACTTTGACATTTTATATCTAATGTGTTTAAATGATAAAATTGTGCTGAACGAGTATAAACATTTTAAATCCAAAATAATAAACAAATACTCGTATACAGTTGCATATTACTAATGCATATCATTTCCTGAAACATTGGGATAACTTTAGTGGAGTTTAGTGTTTTTAATTAATGACATAATAGGGAAATTCAGAAACTTAAACATACGAATGTTTTGCTCACTACAACAAATAACAAAGCAACAAATAACACATTCAAGAATCGTGTACAGATTAAAATACCGCTTTTCGGTAATTAGCTTTTATATAAATCCTACTGTAGCAACAACTAATGTGGTTGGGTTTGTTTTCAGTATACAAGAGGTATACTTTTTAAAGTCAAACATCACGCTTTGGCTCAAAGGCATACAGTGGGTCTCGACGTTTAACTTATTTCCAGGAGAACATGATCTCCAGCCAAAGTCAAACCTATGTTAATCAATTGTATAGAGCAGAGAAGATGATAAATTTAGGTTATATTGTTTAATAGGTCTGATAAGCAGCACACATCAATATGGGTCGTTTAATTTAATCTTCTACATGTGTACACGGTCGTTGTTCGATTTGAATTTAAAACTAGTAATACAGTAGTTGTATACACTGTAAGAACAACAATCAACGCATCTGTATCTGAAAAGTATTTAACTGCCATTGTTTCGGGCTCATTGTGTCCTTAGAATCAGCAACATGTCCGACAAGCATCATGCCTGTGCCGCATTTGTCTTGAGCAAACATGAGACTGATATTGGTTAAGTTTGGTCGGACTTATCAAGTGGTTCAGTAGCAAGGCTTGTATATTCTGCCATTTAGGAATTCAATAAAAAAAAAGAGCTCTTTACTGATCATATTATTTGGCTTTACTCACCAAAAACATCCAGAATGTACCTGCAAGTTTGATGCATATCAGTGGATTAGATAACAATGATAAGACCACAAAACGCACCTATTGTCATACATCTCTTGCTAAATCCTATTTTGAAGTATGTGATGGCTGGCCAGGTTACCTTTAGATGAACCGTTAGATGATCCTGAGCCGATACAATGGGTCGTTTCGTAAAGTTCAAACGTTCAAGACATTTCCTAGCATCACGTTACAATAAAACATTGTTTTTTAACAGATACTTTGCTTGTAGCATATTCAGCTTAATATATGTTTTGCTCGGAAGTAATTAAGTGTGTAGAGAACTTTGTTTGAAAGTTATGTTTAAGAATGATATTATGTTTATAATGGAATATACACATCCTAATGCGAGTTGTCATAAAAGTAGAATGAGAGAATACTTAGAACAGTAGAAGAATCGTATTCTATAACAGAAATATGTCTTTGTTATACAAAATAACTTGTTTATAAAATAACATTTAATTAAACTTATATTGGCCTTATTATTATCCTCAGATTCTGTCAAGTTCAAACGTTAGTTGAGACACGTCTCCGTGTAAATGAATGTTAAAAATTAACACTGATCTTGAAATAGACATTAGTTTAACATTAAATCCTACCACACTTCATATTAAAACATTCATTTGGGAATGCAATACAGAGAACTTGGCATAAAATCATCAAATACAGAGATACTGCTATGAGAAAATGTCTTAAACCATCAAGAAACATATTACTGAGAACTTTCAAACAGCTATTCAAACGTATATCTCAACGAATAACACGGGGAAACAATCTTAACGTTATTCTTTGTTAAACTTCTTCAAACTGCCAAACATTGAGTATTGCCCCTTGTTTGCTAATGTTGTGGTCTAGGGGAGATAACTCTACCAGGTAAATGTTAATATGGTGCATCACGTTCAGTAAATGGCACATGGCTGATATGTGTTTATATATCCATGTTCACTCATATCACTTTGAGGATGCTACAAAATTGTGGAGGCAAAAAATTAGGTAACTTTGATAGATAGTATAAATAACTGTTGTAGAATGTAAGGAACGTAATATTGATGTATATTGTGTAATATTTCTATGTAAAACTTGTAATGTAAAGGTTTGCAAGCTGACGTAATGTCCTCAGTAAATATTGGATATATAAGGTAAATAACAAAATAGTTATTGCACTAAATGAAAATCAACAAAGGTAACATATTTGGTTATGTCATTGATGTTAAACAACATGGTAAATGAATTTCATTTCTTTATTGCAGTCAGTCGTGTTACATACGAGTTTGGTGTTAGAAGACAAATGTGTTCGAAGAGAATTCATGTCAATATCCTGTTGAGTCATGTTGGATCATTGAGGAATAAAACTTGGACATTAACGAAGGTGTAATCTAATCATTACACATCAGTTGCTTTTTAAACTGAAAGAACACATTTGACAGCCTGAACTTTAACACTTGACCGTTCCAGTGAAGGTTCACTTCTTGTTGGAGAAGACGTTCTTTTGATGTTCCTTCTTGGAGGAACAGAGATCTTCATGAAGTCATCGGTGACGGAGGTCCTGTAATGGACACTGTAGGGTTCTTCTTCTCATTGAGAAGGACTGAAAGGTATTGTTGCAAAATGAGCAAACGTGATGATTCAAGGTATTTCTTTCTCTCAGTTGGATTAAACAGATACTTCAGATTTAAGGAACTTCCGTTCAATCATGCTGTGGACAGCTTCAACCTCCTGTATACTTGAGTGGCCTGGTTCTATTGAAATTATGTTACTCTGCATCATGAAGTCCTTTAAAGCAACATGCATTCCTGAATTATTCTGTGCTACGCAAAGAATCCGACCAAAGGGTAGGTTTATCTGGAGAATGCTTGTCACAAATCTTTTGTAAAATTGCAAGTGAGGCACTTGGGATTCCATTTGCACTCATTCCGGATAACACAATAGCGTTGACCATCAAGAGAACAATGGTAAATGAGGTTAAACACAACTTTCTGCGATAGTAAAAAATCCACTTATTTCATTGATTATGTATTTACAACAATCTGGAAGTAAAATTTAAGGATATAGAACAAGATGGTTGTTTGGAAAGCATAAAAAAGGTAGATTTGCTGGGTCAAATTCATTATTTTATTGTAAAAAAAAGATAATGGGAATTCATTTTTTAGCAAAATCTAATTGTTTATGAAACACTATAGTTTTCAGGCGACGTGATATTACGTGTTTGAATCTCAAAAAGTACTCTGATAACGTGTGTAAAAAGAACACTATCTGATCAAAGGATATTGAGTAGATTACAAAGATGATTTAGTATTGTGTACTCGGACGTCCAAGCTGATCAAAGCTATAAATGATAAACTTAATTGTTTTTGTCCATGCTACTAAAATTTGAATTGGCTTAATAAAACATGTTGATGGATGGAGTTGTCTATACATAATTGGTATATATTGTGTTTGACGACCTTGGGCAGTGTGTGTTACGTCTGAGAGAGTTTGTTACAAATACAATATGCACACTCTTAAAACATTTTTGGTCTTTTTTAAACATTTGACAAATATACCCAAATTATACCACGTACCCTGTTATTGTTAAATGTGTTGACTGAGTTCATTGTGACAACAAATTATCATATATGACATGTATTTTTCTTTGAAGTTCATATTTGTAAGTGTGTCCCAATAGTTCATTTCACATTCCCTTCTCTAGGGATGTCAAAATAACCAAGGGCTATATCATTCCATCTGATCAACATCCAACCTATGTGATCAATATCAAATCTATTTCAGTAATGGAGAGCAGTCTTCCTTTCTCTCATCGTAAACACCAAGTGTTGGTTGTCAATATTCAATGTCTCGTGATACTTGTGAGGTCAGTTGCTGAATGGACATAGTTTGGGTCAGTCAGTTTCTAGAATGAGAGTGTTGTCATGAAGAGTTACCCGTCTCCTACTTTCATTATTGAATCTAAATAGTGTTTAACAATGTTGAGATTAAAGCATGCAACTTTGTATAACTACAATCCTATGAATCATATAAAATGAAATTCGAACATGAACATTGCGATGAAGATACTAGATCACTTGGAAAAGAAAATCTATACGATGCATTGTACACCACGAAGTAAGGGTTAATCTTACTGGGGAAAATGACCAGGTCAGAATGTTGGACATTCTTTATCTCGACCTAAGTGGATAGCCAAGAAGTGGATTTTAGATTGTGTTGACATGCGCCAGGATCTTATTACAAAATGAATACCAAGGGGAAGTTATTAACAAACCTCGCATACTTGAGATAATTCGATTTACCCCTATCTGTACCATACAAAGCTGGTCAGATCTGTAAAGAAACTTCAGTTCATCAGCCTCCATTTGGATCTATTTGATCCACGTTCTCACTACTATTAATGAAAACAAATTCCTTGGTATTCGATCAATTTATTTTAGTTAAAGGGTGTTGAAATATCAGTCAAAAGTGAAAAGTCAGAATGATTGAGTCATTATTTAAAATCGAAACTGTAACACATTTCACAGTAATGGCTTACTTGATAAACGGTATTTAAACACTTCTTTAAAAAAGTAAATGTATTAATATGTTCATCAATAAATAAAGAAGTTTTAACATATTAAAAATCGTTTCTCCGTTATTGACGGATTTGAGTTGAACTATAGATTACATTTGATTTTGATCTCAGCAGAACAATATGTAGAAATAGCAAACTTCTGCACATTGTGACCGAATGTGAATGAAAAATTCATTCAACTGCAATGTTTGTATGTTGCCGATAAATGATATTACTAAGGAGTTTCTTCAATATTTCAGTGGTGCAGGTAGTGTTAGTAGCCGATGAGTTATCAGTTACAATATCTTGCTCACTGTTGCTGATTAATGATATTACAGGACACCAAAAATAAATGAAAGTAGACCAGGCATACTAGTGATTTTCAGAATTCTTACTGTGTTCTATTTTGAAATCTCTTTTTTTACGAAAACCATTTTCACATTCATTTGTATCATCATCAACTTCTAATTGACAGTGAACAGTTTGACTTGTTTCATATAATTTGTATTAGATGAATAAATTATTTTATATATGTGGATGTTTGCCACATGGTGATAACAGGGGCGTATATCGCTTAGAAACAAATGTAACTATAAAGACCCTACCCTTTTGCTTTATCAAAGATAAGGGATGTAACGACGAAACCATGCTCATTCAAAGTCATATTTCGTATCAAAAACAATGATATGGCTCAAACGCTGTTTTTAAATGATACACGACCCTGTAATTGTGATATTGGTCCCAGTTATCGAATGTGTTAATTGCTCCTGGCCAGAAGCATTATCTAGTTACCAAAGTGTCACAGGGTTACAACTGATAAGAACATTTATGGAAACATCCTCAGCTCACAAAAATGTATATTTAATTTGACTCACACCATTACATCGCAGGCATAAATACGTTTTCATGATACTGCAAATCGTTAAGCAATTTGCAAATATTAAATTAGTGACAATATACTAGGAATGTTGATCAATCAAATCTTAACTTCTGATAGTCTCCACTCATACCCATGTGCATTGTCATAATTTAGTTTTAAACACAACCACTTGTCATTGATATCCTCCAATAAGACTGCGAAAAATTAAATGAAAACGTAATTTAGTTTCAAACACAACTACCTGTCATTGATATCCTCCAATAAGACTGCGAAAAATTAAATGAAAAAGAAATTAACTCTAATTATAAATCAATCGTTTAAAAATGCACAAGTACATGAAAGTTTCCTCTACACACTAGTAACATGTGTAATTTGGCTAATGTTAATCATCCAAGTTTCGTTGTAATCATAAAACATGGACTGTAAATAGTTTGACATAGTCTTTTCGTTTTTACTAGGTCATGTAGTCTCCAGAGATCAATGCCATGCACCAGTCTAAGGAGAAATCAACCTTAAAACACACAAATGAATACAAGACAGAAAAGAGGATGTGATCGATCAGACAGGAGCACTGTTGAAATAGCTCTACTTTATATGTGTATTTTCTCTATGTAGCGTGGAAACTAAATTTCTACATCATTGGGGATATCCGAATATAGAACCTGAGAAATACTAATATTTGACGAAACAGTCTGAAACTGACAGAGCTAAACGTATGCTATAAAATCAATGGGGCTCCTTTGTTGCCTTAAAGTTTGATCCCAAGGCATTGCGCCAGTAGCTGATTTTGTTATATGTTTTATATGTATCGTTTTACTAAGCAAGTTATGTGTAGTTTTACATTCTTCTGGAAATATATTTTTTATTATTATTTAACATATTTAAACACAATTACAACAATTATTAAAGTATTATTTAGTAAATGGTTAAAGATAAGTCGTCTTTGCTAATATGTAAAAATAGAGGCGCAAATCTTTGAGCGGTCATGTGTACAAACAGGTAAAAATATGAGGACAAATATATGCTGTAATATTAACTACAAGTCATGTCTTCAATTAAATGACATTGTTCACTATCTTACATATAAATTTTAAGTATAAAATCTCTTTGTTTTATGTAATATATACCACCATGGGCAAACCTTGCTATAGTTTAGTTATAAACATTAGTGTAAATTAAAACAGTTTAAAGTGACTTCAGTCTGCATGTTCGATCATGAAATATCAACCGAATATTGGAGAAGAGTTTGGCTTAGTCGTTTTGTGTAAAGTCTGGAACTAGGTCATGTAGTTTCCAAAGGTCAATGTCATACTTCGATCCTACGTTACTAGTCAAAGGAGCAATCAATCCTAGAAGCAAGAAAACGAATTCAAGAAAGAAAAGAGGATGTGATCGATCAGATAGGAGCAATGTTGAAATGGTTCTACTTTATATGTGTTTTTTCTCTTAGTACCATACAAACTTTTGTTTACGTCAATTAGGAAGCCGCATATAGAATGTGAGACATTCTAATATTTGATGAAGCAGTCTTTAATTGACATAGCTAAATGAACGCTGTAAAATCAATGGGTTCCTTAGTGACATTTACCTCTGATCCTAGGACATTATGCCAGGAGTTGATTTTGAGATATGTTCTGGATGTATTGCTTTACTTAGCTTTACTGTCAAATATGCTTATTTTGTATACGAAGTGACACATTTTAACATATTTGCTGCAATCTTGAAGTCATCTGTCAATATATTTTCACCACATTGACAATAACCAGAGATTATATATCAATACATAATTTATAGTTGAGGGCCTTCAACATCAATACATGATGGACCGGTCGTGTAAATAATACGACTGTGACAATTATGGCAGTCATTTTATATTGACTGAAACCACCAGTGCCTCTGACAGAAATGCATTACTCTCGTCAATCAAACAGTGCAAAATTGACAACTGTCCAGATTTCTAATTGCTGTAGATGATTATCGATCAAACTATTTAAGTACTCTTTCCTACAAGGAATAACTTCAGTGGAGAACTGATTTCTTCCTGAAGCTACTTTGCACGAAGCATGTTGTCTTCTATGTACCATGTTCCTGACTTGACACATGAACAAAATCCTAAATGCTCCTCTTATAAGTTATCTTAGTATACAAATGAATACTTTTAACAAAAATAGAATGCCATTTGTTATGTGTTAAGTCTTGATATTCATACACTCAAACACACATATAAAATGAAGTAATATCATGTATCTCCTGAGTATTATATATGGTATTTATTTCATACATGATTTGATTTCTTAAAATAATAATTAGATACATAGTAGCATAGATGCATTGTTTCATCTACCAATAATGAAATTACTCGCTGCTTTTTGAATGCTTAGAGCTTGATATGCTTCTGACGGTTATTAGAGTGTGTCACCGATTTTGAAATAATGATATAGAGGATATCTGTCTTTTCTTGAGTAATATCATGTTTATCTCGTCGAGTGAGGTAGAAAGGTTATATGTTCACCTGTGGCGCAGCATGGTATTTGTCAAGAATTAACAGATATTCTATTTATTTTATTATGTTATCCTTGTAATTACGTCCGAAAAGGGTCGTTTTCTCGCCGAACGGCCGCTGGGAACAGCCCATCACCACAGCAACACTGTGACGTCATAAGCCAAATCGCCGCGTGAGACCATTGTTTTATGACATCAATATCAGTCACTGTTCGCAGTGAAAATATAAGTTATTTTCACTGTAGCTTGATAGACAGTTTATTTCACCGATACATCCCAGTATTTCACTGATCGTCATATCATAAATAGAGAATACTAAACGACGTTCCGTTTAATAACATATTTATGAAACGAGTGAGTGGTTTGTATTTAACGAGCGAAAGCGAGTTAACTACAAATACCATCTCACGAGTTTCATAAATATGTTATTAAACGGAAACGAGTTTAGTATTTTATTTATTACTCACTGATTTAAATGCCACTTATTTCCACAAACTCGTCGGTAAATGAGACACATTCCATTGCGACCGCGGCGCTGACATTGTGACGTCATATGTTTGCCATTATGACGTCACGTCAATCGAAAGCACGCGATGTTATTACACTAAGTGTAATAACACGGTAGATTTATTAAACCGCGATATCTTCAACGGGTGAGTAATAAATGTTTTTATTGACATGAAGATCTACTCGTTTTTACCGAAATACACAATATACATCACTGTCAGTTCAGTGTCACTTTATTGCAATGACACATCTAGACAATGATAATGTTTGATCACAGAGCGCATACAGACTTAGGATATCAGTTAATGTGATCAGATCTGAACAAGAGTGTTAATTATTCATCTTGTTTATCAGGCCATTGTCAGACGTGATTCTAGCAGGTAAACCTATGCTTTGTTTCAATGGCTGCTGTTAGACAGATGATCTCCTTACTTTTCACCATACATATATGGTGTTATCATATATATATCAGAGGATATTATAATAGTGACGCCTATTTACACTATCATCCACATATAAATACACATATAAACCTATGTTGGATTCATCAAGTATCTTTCAGCGTAATTATTTGACTCAAGCAACTTCAAACTCATTCACTCAACTAATGTGCTAATTATGCACTTCACATACTTCTTAATACACATACATTCATATTGGTATCAATCGTTGATCATTGGATTGGTGACATAACTCTTAGCATGAGAGTATCACAAGGAAAGAGGTCTCTTGTCGGGTTGATGGCCAAATGCACAGAAGCCAGCACAGAAACAAAAGTGTCAAGTTTGTTATTGTCGATGTTGATTGATGAGGAAATCGAAATTAGAGAGTGATAGTGAATATCCTTCCTAATTGTTTGTCTAGTCGTGTGATTACGATTGATGATCAATGTGTGAGTTTGGAGCAGTCAGTAATTTGCTATCGATTTAAACAAAGGCTTTGCAGGATACATTCTCATCAAATGTATACATTTATAACAGTTCTAGATAAATGAAGTTCAATGAAAAACTAATATCGACAGAGACTTTATAAAAGTACAATTTGAATATTGTATATGAAATATATTAGTCATTGTCAAATTAAAAGTAATCCCCTTGCCTTGGACTATGAAACATTCAAATATACAATATCAGTAGTTGTTGTCATCTGGTTATGATTAAAACATGTAAAACAATGTCAGCTTTGAATAACATTCGGGGAGACCGGGGCAAAGCGCGCCCCTTAACTTTGCTAGGCATTTTCTGAAAACTTTAGACTTTTCAGCTGCCTCTTTATAGACCTTCGGGAGAACTTAGTTATGGAGTATGAAATTAACACATTCTTTTACTTCACGTCACAATCATTTTCAGTTTAGAAGCTAAACTGTTTTTTTTAAACATGGGCCACTTTGCCCCGTCTTATTTCTGTGGGTTGAAGAGACGACACGTTTGGTAAAGTGGACGTTAAAACGGAAAACACGAAAAATATCTTGACCTTAGTTCACAATTAATTGTCACAGAATACAATGTATATATAAATGTACAGTTAAGTCAATTGCTTGTTTTAGTTCTACTCGCGACACAGATCCAATTTGAGGAAAAATGCATTATATGCCGGGAACAGAAAAGAAAACAAAAGAAAACTGACACTTTCAGTTTATTTGGAAATTCTTTTGTTCTACAGAACGACAACCACGCTTGTCAAAACTTGGTAAAGTAACAAATTGAACATTCCTTATAACACATCTCTAATTCAAAACACGAGGTACACTTTATTCTTTATTGCAAAATTGCGACGTTTCGGTGTAGACATCATTTGCTTGATAGTTGTGTTAGCATTCACACCAAACGTCGTAATCTTCGTAAAGTTGTACTTCCATAGAACGTGTTCTTCATTCATCTAAACAAATTTAAAAATGCCTCTCAACGAATAAAAACATTAACATGAATTAACATGAAACATTGAACTATATTGTGTCAAGCCGTCAGGTGCATAAATCACACACATCTTTTTCATCGCCACATTCTGCATGATACCATAGTTTACAAAGAATGCACTCAAGCCAATCTTCATTGGGTGGGTCCGTGTACTTTTCATTGCAATAAAGACAAAATGTTTGTTGTTCTTGGCGACTTTTGTCAGTTGAAAGAGGATTCTTGTTCACCTTTTTGCGTGTGCCTGACCTACAAGTAACTTTTCTTGGTGGCGTTCCTTTCGTTGTCGTTTTCTTTGGTCGTTGTCACTGTGTGCGCGCGTCCTTCTGCAGTATTTCTTCCTCTAGCCTTTCCTTGAACGGAGAAGAGGTGACAACTGCTGACGACATAACTTTCCGTTTGCGAATACGCTTGTGCTTAGCTTTTGGTAAAGGGGAGAGAACCCTGATCTGGTCCCTAATGTCCTTCGAGGACATTGATGATGTCCTGGCAACATCAATGGAACAAGGTGCTGTTGATATAGAGCTGGTTTCATCACCGTGATCATAATGTACTTGTACAGGAGAACGTATTGAATTGTTGTGAAAACTGATAGATTGACAATCAGGGGGTCTCTCAACTACTTCTTCTGTGATGTTGGTGACAGTTGGTGACAACAATAAGTGTTGACAGCTCCTCACCTGTTTCTTTAGTGACGTTGGTGACAACAACAAGTGTTGACGGTTCCTCAAATGCTTCTTCCGCGACATTGGTGACAACAGCAAGTGTTGACGGCTCCTCGACTGCTTCTTCAGCGACATTGGTGACAACAAGAAGTGTTGACGGCTCCTCAACTGCTTCTTCCTCGACATGGGTGATAGGAGATGAAATTCGGTCGTTTCCTGGTTCCGCTTCCGGTTCTGGCTCCTCTGTCACCTGAGCAGCCATGAAATCTTCGTCCGAGAAGATGTCTGGATTGAATGGCCAAAATCCAGTACATCTGTAACCATTGGTGGCTTTAAGCATTGTCGATGTTTTTCTATAGGCATCCCCAAAGAGTTGCGCAGTTTCAAAAACTGATATACGCCTTCCTGTCTGCTTCCTGGTGAAAGTCTTGAGTGGACCAAAGTATGTACAGTCCAAGGGATGAAGTCGGTGTGTAGTGTGGGGTGGTAGAATCAACATCGAAATATGGTTGTCTCTGGCGTAAGAAATTGCTTCAAGCGTCTTGTGGGAGTTGTGGCCATCGAGAAGTAGAAGGCATGGCTTGTCGCTTGTTGGTTGAGCATATTCCTTGAAATGGCGTAACCGTTCAAGAAATAAATCCTGATTTGTCCAACCGTTCCCGCTGCATTTTCCAATCGCCCCAGCAGGAGCTCCTTTCATCAAAACTGGTGTCATCCTTTTTCGTGGATAAATTACCATTGGGGGTACATACATGCCTGCCGCACTGACACAACATACCACGGTTACAGTTTTCCCGATTTCACCACTTGTAATCTTCCCAACCTGTTGTTGACCTTCCTTTGCAAGTATATGCCCTGGCTTGTGGACGACAGTCAGACCAGTCTCATCCATGTTCCATGTGGAACATTCCTGTAACGAGCTTTTAAAAGAGCTTTTAAAAGATCGTAAAACTTATCCACGGCTGGTTTATTAAACCCAATAGCACGGGTTAAACTCGTTGCTTCTGGTTTTCTAATGGCGAGGTCTGGGTGTCGCTTTTAGAAGGAGGCTAACCAGTCGTCTCCAGGTTTACCTTTTCTTTTGTTGAAAGCGTGATCTACCCCTTTGCTTTCTGCTAAATCAAAAGCTAGTTTCCGTATGTTCCCAGTACTAAGTCCGTAGAACATTTGCTGCATAGAAACAATATGATGAACCAGTTCAAGTTCATATGCTTCATCTAGAACAGGTCTGTATCGCCCAAGCTTTCCGGGGGCATTAACTCGCCCTTGCAAATGGCGAGATAGTGTCTTTCGCGGGATATTAAAGTCCTTGGAGGCAACCCGAATAGTTTCCCCATTCTTGACTGCATCTATAGCACGCATCAGTGCATCCGCACCACAACTGCCATGTTCAGTTTTCCTTACGTAATTTCGCACCATATTTATATGTGCAGCTCATCGAGGTAGGCCTCTTTCAAACTATACTCCTGGCAGACGTAGACCTCATCCAGATCAACATACAATGGTATGAGTCGAAGATACCTCCAAATACGAATACTGACAAAGGTTGATCTTCTTCATATGGTCTAAATGTATGTGCCATGAATATGTCTAACATTAGCTCAGTAGACTTCACTCCAAAGTAGAGATGACATCGAACCAGATTGAATAGCAAAAACACAATACACCACTGCGTCTCGTCGTCAGGTTCAGAGAAAAATAATTTCGACACCGCTACATTAAGATAATGCGTCTCTGCTTTTCTTAAGGTTTTCTTGTTGTATTTGTGACCAGTTTCTCTCTTCAGTAGTTGCCTTGTGATATTTCCTCCACTGACCTCGTAGACCAGACCACCAACAAGCATACTTTCAAACTGAAAATAAGATTAGATTTTATTTTAAAATTGTTTTAATCCACGGAGCAATTCAGTTAATGAGAGATGGTAACGCCCTTTTATTATGTCTGCATTCGTTGATTTATTGTAACGTGACACAATGTAACACTTCGGTGTATCCTTGATTCTGATTGCATGGTTGATTTTTACATGGTTACATATACGTAGTGTGTTCTAATATATATATATATATATATATATATATATATATATATATATATATATATTCCGCCGAAGATCTACATTTGTCTTGACCTTGCCACACCTCTGACAAAAATGGAATAGTCGCAGTTATTTTCCAATCATAGATAAGTACGCAAAAAGAGAGTTCGCTCCAAAACGTCTGATAACTAACGGACATGGTACAATAATCGATAAATAGGTGCGGTTGTAACGGCGTCGGTTTTAAACTAAATTTGCGGATGTTGAATAACAATGAATATCGGAAATATTACAAACGCAACTATTTATCTTATACTTCAACTGAGTACACCATACTACATTTAAGCATTATCTTATCTGTGTCTGTGCAAAATGAAAATAAAGATGCCGTTTTTCTACAAAAGGTGTTTGATTTATGTGTATAATTTCTCATATAGATCTATAGACAACGAATGGTATAAATATCCCCGTTTCTTATTAAAATGTATGTGGAAGGAATTCGAGTTCTTTCATGAAAAGCCTTTATTTACAAAATCTGAATGAAAAGCTCAATTTGCAGGGTTAATGTTACTCTAATGTCGACCACGCTTTAATAAAATTGATAGATTGATAGTAAATATAGATTGACGTGTGTTGTGTGTATGGAGTGGCTAATGTGCTCGATGTATGGTGAGGTGCGTGTTTAGAGGGTCATGAAATGTTGCTTTCGCGGCAGACCGTATTGTGTGTATTGAGTGACATATGTGTTAAGTGTTGAATGATGTGATTCTTATAGTATATGACATGAAAGAATGTATGGAATAAAAAAAAATTGTAATACGTGAGGTAGTCTTGAAGGTTATGTATTGTTTTATATAAGTATTTTATCAATGTACCACCTTATGATGTCTTTTCGGCCTAAACAGGCCCGGAATTTTAACACTCATGACACAGATATGAACTTGTTTTCCATTTATTTATTATGCCTTTTTAATCGTTAGTTGACCCCAATTTATAATAAATGTCATTGCCCCATCTCTCCTTAAAATAACATTAACATAAATTTAATGTGTTAAAATTGTTAAGCTTATTATGAAAATGTATTTCTAAAAAACAAAAAAAGAGGATATACCTTTTTAAAATGGAAATAGAATCAATTTAACTAGACACTCAGTGCATACGAACGGGAACATTACAAGCTCAGATATTCTATTTTCACCTAGAAAGTAAATCTTGAGCTCCGGTGATAGATAACTTGTCAAACAGTTACGATATTTTCTCCCGATCCTTACATCAAAATGTTCAATATCAAACTGTCCGCCCTCCTGCCGTTTTGCCGCTAATCACAGATGACGCCATCAACTCGAACATTACGTTACGTCATCTGTGATTGGTAGATAGCAACGGATAGCGCCATCTGCTGTTTATTCTAAAAATAAACCGTTGGGTCACTTTGCCACGGGGGCGCGCTTTGCCCCGGTCTCCCCTACTCGTGTTTTTATTGCGTGTTGTTTATATCTATGATCAAACATCTACACATATCCAACTGCAAACAAAAATAAGCGATGACCAGACAAAATAAATATTATGCATGTATCAGAAGTGATGAATCTGAAATGATTTTCAGAGCACTGATAGCACATTGTCATCAAATGTGGAAGCAGGATTGTCAGAGATTAGTTTGTTGTAAATGAGAAAACAGTGCATGTCAAATGATAAGACACGTTGTCCCCAGCATGTGAAGAAATGTTTCAATAACTTCGCGTCAACATGGAAAGATAATAACTCCCACATGACACTATACATGGTCTCTGGTGGCACTTGCTATTCTATTTCTATTCATGGTAGTGAGGTAGTTTGTAACAGATTGTAACAGAATAGGTTATATAAACCGATTCTAAACGAGTTTTCTTTGTAAAATATCATGTTCCTTGTTTATTAACACGTATGTGATCGACGTTACGCCAATTCCTATCTGTAATATAAGAAAAGTATGAATTGATCATGAACATTAGCCAATGGAGTAATGACTTCAGCTTCATCCGTAAACTTGACAATAGAGCAAATTGGATTGGTCATTTAATAATTTAATAATAACCAACTGGTACAATGGAAATATTCTATTGCAAATTTGACATTTCTTAAAAATATTCAATCATTATTCAAATCCGACAAAAACTAGTATTTCATTTATTTAGAGAGAATGTTGGTCCATTGATGGGACTGAAATTTGAGTGTATTGAAGAATTTTAGATCTTTTCTTTATATTTGTGATTCATTCACTCCCGGAAAATGCTGTATTCGTCATTTTGTTCTAATAAATCACGACATTCCTTTGACCATTTCCCATAATGGATGACACATGTGATGTGAAAGAGGTTTATGAATAAGCGTGCTGTGCTATGGCTGTAGTGATCTACTTAAAGGGGCAGTAGCACGTTTTATTGCAAAATTTATTTTTTCAAATTTCCCATTTATAATGATAGTTTATGTCATTTAAATAAACACTAGAGGGCAAAACATCTTATTACACAAACCATTGATCTGTAGTGGTAAAAACTATGTTGCGTATAAAGCAAAAAATGCATGGCGGCCATTTTATTGTGAACACAATTTATTATTTTGTATTACAAAAACGATTCCCATGGCTTTACTGAAACATGTACACTCATTTTAAACTTTATTTTCCGAAGAGAGAAGGATCTTTTACTATTGGTGAAATTATTTTTCAAATACATTTATTTCATCAACTTATTTGAGCGAAAAAACGTGCTACTGCCCCTTTAAGACGAGAAGATCAATGTCATAAGAACTTATGAACACACTCAGTAGCAATATGATCAATGTTGTTTTTTTTGTGAGTCAAGTTGCTCCGAATGGATAGTGTTATGGTTTTATATAAGATTTCCCATCACTCTATTGAATTATCATCGGTATTTGATGAACTCCCGGATCATATTAATCATCAACAAATGGCATTGAGAACGGCTATAAAGAGACTCTGTGCCAGGAAAATGAAGACTTTTAGTGAGTTTTTTTAAAAGCACAAAGTCTTGAATACTGATGTCATATTCGAGTAAAAAAAAGGTGTACATTTCATGTCCCAGCTATTTGCTGAACAGTATTATATATTGTTACTCTATTATCATCGGTATTTGATCCCGGATCACATTAATCATCACCTTGATAACATTACTATGTATTGTAACAATAGCCAGATACTATGGAGTCAATGAAAACACCTTTATCACTATGTCCAGTCCAATTTAGTACCTAGTGAAGGTTGTGTAATCCGAGGAACATGCATGTGTGTGCCATAGGCATACCCTCAATTATATCCATTGAATTGGTGTAAATGCAATGTTGCAAGCATTAATACAATGTCTGCAACTGCAACCAGACTCACAATTATTACCACAATCCTGAGATTTATATTTAATATCCATCTCACTGTCACATAATGTTACAACTTCAATAGACTAGCCATATTCCTGACGAGCAGAGAAGGCAAGTGTAATCATGGCAGCGTTTGTTATAAGAATATTCAACGAGTTGAGAGGAATTACGGATTATCTGTTGCGAGTTAGTTATTGTGATAAACTCCGAGCTTAAACAAAGAGTTTGACATAATAATGAACGAGGGACAGATAAATCGTTATTCCGAGCAACGAGTTGGTTATTATATTTCTCACCCAAGTTCAGTTTAGTGCGTAAAAATCGCAAAACAAGACACGAAGTCACGATCTAAGATCAGACTGTAAAATATTTTTTTTAAAATGAAATGTAATTCAAATTAGAAATTAGGTTACTTTAACAGTATATATGTAAATGAAAGGCTGACATTAGTCCTCATTATTATGTTATGATAATTGATAGTAGTAACCAATTCACTCATGAAAGCATTAACATGTGTTATGTTGCGCAATTTAAATAATATAATTTTCAAAGTAACCATAACACATTAGTTTCTTAAATTTGATAAGAATAATTATAAATGACTAATTATATACAACATTTAACAACAACTCCTCTTCATTAGCTTTATATTTAAAACAAATATATATATGGACATACATGCTTGTTGACAACTGTTCACTTTCTTACATAAAATTTGTCAGAAATATGTAACACAAATTTTAGTATTATTTAGTTAAACACGAGTGTATTGTAAGTGCAGTTTAAAATGACCTCTATTTACAAGCATGATCATGTTATATCAACCGAAACTTGGAGAAGAGTTGTGCTTATTCGTTTCGTATCAACTCTGGAACACGGTCATGTAGTCTCAGTAGATCAATGCCATACTAAGGTCCTACTGCACCAGTCCAAGGAGAAATCAACCTAGAAACTAGAACATGTATACAAGAAAGAAAAGAGGATGTGATCGATCAGACAGGAGCACTGTTGAAATGGCTCTACTTTATATGTGTATTTTCTCTATGTAGCATGCAAACTAAAGTTCTACGTCAATGGGAAAGCCACATATAGAATGTGAGAAATGCTAATATTTGACGAAACAGTCTGTAACTGACAGAGCTAAACGCACACTATGAAGACAATTGGGTCCCTTAATGGCTTTTATGTCTGATCCTAGGACATTGCCCTATATACATTGTGTATATATATATATATATATATATATATATATATATATTGCACGTATATATGGTAAGTACATGTATTGGTTTACTTTGCATGTTTTTTTGTTATATCGACCGGCCAAATATATGTTTTATTATTAGATGTGACACATTTATACGTATTTGCTGCAATCTCGAAGTAAACTTTGTAAATTCAAGTCTTCTGCTTTTGACCTCTGAGAAATATGCAAAACACTCGTGTAAAAATCACATTGTACTTTTTGAATATAGATGACGTGAGGTGATTTCAAGTTAACACCGATTTCAGGAGTAGTACATGTATATCCCGGCTGCAGAGAGAAATAATGTGTATGTTTACACCAGTGGATACGACATTAAATCTACCATGTATGGAAATCCTTCAGTGACAATCCGTGAAAATTTATTATTTTCTAGTTATTTCTACATTGAACAATCAGACAGATTTGGTAAACATTAAATTAGAGTTGTTTCTTAAATGTGTGGCCTAATAATTCTTTACTTTTCTGACATTGTAATCACTGTATGTGCTTGTGTGTATTGTATATACTGTATGTTCTTGTATATTGACGAGGACAGGCATTTAGAGATGCCTCTGACTTGTGTGACTGTATTCATTCATGTATGATCAACACGAAGAGGTATGTATAAACAGAGAAACCTGCACTCACCGGCTGCAATTGGTGTTTTTTTTTAAAGAATATATATGTTTAAATAATGTTCCAACAATGAAAATTGAAATGTATGTCGTAGAAACATGAAGGTAATGATTTTCGAAACACAATACTGTGAAACAAAATATCCCACCGTAAGTTGCTTCCCAGGTGTATGTGGTCATTCCCATGACAATGGATCAATGATGGCAATATGTGCTCACACCACATCTCCCTTCTCAAAGTGATATTATTCTTGAAGAATATTGACCTTACTGACCTTAATACTGAAAGGCGATGTGACACAGTCCTGCTCCCTCTTACCAACATGTGATTGAGTGGTCTATAACAATCATTCTGTCAATATCATTTGATCATTCAGGTGATATCTGTGATATTAACCATGGATGTGTTATCAAGACAAAATTAATAGTTGAGGACATTACTGTAGTGGATTCCAAAAAAATATTGGAAAGGGAATGTGTCACCTGATTTTAAAATATTGACATATAGATTTTATTGACATGAAGACGGACTCGTTTTACCAGAATCCACCAGGAATTTACCTTCGCTGTAGTCATGTGTTCTGATTAGATGCATCCGATATTGCAAAGTAAATACCTTTGTACATATTTGGAGTTACTATAAGAAGAGTCAACAACTTACTCATTTGCACTTGAGACGCAAATTTCTCGTTACAGAGTGATGAAAATCACTGAATGACCCATGTTGGGGTCATTTGAGTTCATGATGTCAAAAATATTTTTAAAAAGAGAGCAATTCTAATGTATTACAGAATGTTCCAAAAGTAGCCACAAATACACTATTTGTAGCCAGGACTGTTTGGCAGAAAGTCAAGGTTATTCTAGGGACATTCAGTTTTTCAATAATAGAAAAAATCAAACATTGTTGTTGTCATGCAAAACCAACTCTCACTGCACATATCAAGATAAAACTTCACACAATAGTTATTGTGGCATAGAAATATATAGCCTTATGTATTTCGGTTTTTATTATTGACAATGCTCAATACATATCACGATTTGGATGTTTATAGGGGAATAATCATTCGATATTGGTTCATCTCTTCAAATTGCTCAAATTAAAATAAATATATTAATGAACCATTCAGTATCACACGCCTCGTATAATTACTTCTGGGTTTTTAAACCAAGAAATGTATCGTCTTAATCGCACATCTAGACAATGACAACGTTTGGTGACAGAGAGCATACAGGCTTGAGATATCAGTCAATGTGGTCAGATCTGAAAACGAGAGTAAAGTAATCACCATGTTTATCAGGTCATTGTAAGAGGTGACTAACAGAAATGAGACAAAATTGAGTCCGACGTATTTTGCATTTCACTATGTTCTGTTTATGAAGTTAATCTATGTGCGATAATATCATTACATGTGACTATATATTTTTAAAAAATGACATGTAAATGTAAGTTCATTTCCGACTGGTTTCACAACATAGTGTCCATCAGGGAAACTTATACATTGTGTTGCTAATGATGTAGCCTCAACAATGACAAGGGACGTAATTCATGACGTCATATGCATACCACAATAAAAAAGATATAGAAAATGTGACGTCAACATACAGTTAAGTTTGGGCGGATATCCTTCAATAAAGAATCCTTCTTTGCTTTTCCTCAGCTCTTCATTCTCTGTGCGGACAGATTGTAAACTGGGGACTGCAATTCTTTGCGCATTCATCAATATGTGCGCTGAGGGGTAAACATCTATAGGTTGGGGTTTTAATCTGTTGTTTGTGTACTCGTACTCTTGCTCTAAGTACATCAACCGTTTGCCCAATTAGTCTAAATATACTCTTCACCACAACCAGCGCATGTTACAGCATATATTAGGTTTCTAAGGCGCAAGACACATTTTACATTATTTTGAATTTGGAATTATTTCTAAAGGTGAATGAAGAAATACTGTATTGTATTAAAAGATTGATCCAGTCAAAACCATCTGATGTTTACTCTTTTCTATATATAACCTTACTTCACGTGAAAAGCAACTCATCTCTTGCAATGAGAGATTATCACAGTTAAGGAGGTCTTGTGTCGGGTTGATGACCAAATAAACAGAATCCAGCACAGTAATCCAAGTGTCAAGTTTGTTAGTGTCAATGTTGGTTGATGAAGAAATCGCAGTACAGTGTGAAAGTAAATATCCTATCTAAGTGTTTGTCTAGTCTCATGGTTACGATTGATGGCCAATGTGTGAGTTTGAAGCAGTCAGTTATTTGCTATCGCTTTAAACAAAGGCTTTGCTTTGTCATTGTCGAATTAGAATTAACCCCGTTGCCATGGACTATGGAACCGTTACATTCAAATATACAAGATCGTTGGTTGTAGTCAAAAGGTTGTGGTTAATTCTGTTATACGGAGTTAGATAGGGGCGGGTGACATTACTTGTCATTATTGTGTAAGGTTGATATATATCATCTTCTTCTTCTGATCCAACTTCAAACAAGAATAAGTTTTGACCAGACTAAGTGAATATTATGCATTTAAGACAAGTGATGAATCTGAAAGTATTTTTAGAGCACTGATAGTATGGTTTCATCATATATAGAAAAGCAGGATTTTCAGGGATAATATTAATAAGTTTGTTGTTTTGTAAATGAGAAAACAGTGCCAACATTGCATGTCAATGATAACAAGCTTTGTCCCTAGCAGATGAAATCATTTTTTAATAATTCATGTCAATATCAGAGGATCATTATTCCCCATGATAGCATGTATGGTCTCTCGTGACACTTGCTTTAGTTTTTCTATTCATAGTAGTGAGGTAGTTATACAATTGCAACAGAATAGCTCATGTAACCCGATTCTTAATGAGTTTCCTTTTTTTCTGGAATAAAATATAATTTTCTTTGTTTATTAACATGTATGTGAAGGACGTTACGCCAATACCTATATTTAATATAAGAAAAATATGAATTGAACATGAAACTTTGTCAAAAGAGTGCAGTGACATCTTCAAACTTAAAGGGACACAACTTCGATGATAAATATGAGATCAGATTTATATACCTATGCTGATTAACGTGTCTGATAACGACTCACATATCCCAAATTTTGAAATAATTAGTGATAACAAATACTGCATGTAGACAGACACGTTGTGAGAGATTGAAGTGATATCATTTTTATCCTCGACGCAGTGTCCCTTTATCATTTGAATAAAATGAATTAGTCATTTTACTCATATGTTTAACAACTATTGAATTATCAACAACTTATATAGTCAAAACATTCAGTTAAATTTCACATTTATCCCAACATTATATTCATATTCAAATGCAAGAGAAACATAGAATAGGATAGAAAGAAACACAAATTTGAGATTAATGAAGGATGTTAGATCTTTTCATTACATGTTTGATGTACTCACTACAGCGAAATCTATTTATCTTTTAGTTCCAATAAATCACAACCAATCGATGTTCAATCTTGTTACAATTCCCATTTTGGATGGCAAATGTAATGTGAAGGAGGTTCATGAATAACCATGCTGTTCAAGGAGAAGATCAATGGCATAAGAACTTACAAACACACTCAGACTGACTCAGTAGTGATATGATCGATGAGTGATTTTTGTGAGTCACGTTTCTCAAAAGTGTATTTGTTGTAAAGAGGTTAAGGTAAAATAAACAATTTAATGAGCCCCTCGGAGAATTAAAATATAATTTCACTTAATGTTTGATTCCTTCATTCACTATGGAGAAATGCTGCATTCATGTTTTGTTCCAATAAATTACAGAAAGTCCAATCTTGTTACCAACTCTCATTCTGGAAGGCACATGTGAAAGAGGTTCACGAGTAATCAAGGTGAGATATGGTTCTATATGCCCAGTTCAAACGAGAATTTAATGTCAGGACCACATTTCAGGTTTTTGTGAGTCAAGGTTTTCTCAAAATGGTAAGTGTTATATAATGAAATAATATTTTCCACTACTTTATTGAATTATCATCGGTATTTGATGCACTCCCAGATCACATTAATCATCACCTTATGGCATTTGGAATGGCTACAAGGAGACTTTTTGCTGAGAGAGAAAATAAAGACCTTTAGCACCTTTCCAATATAGCAGAAGAACTAGAGTCCCTATCTCAGATACTTGCCACTGCACTTGCCTGTTGTCTCTGTAAGAAAAGCAAAAGGTTTGTTAATAGGCATGTAGGGTAACTCAATAATGACATAATGATTGTATCAAACACTGGCGGGATTCCATTGTAGTTTGAAGATTAGATTCCATGACACACATTCACATATAAGTAATCATTGGCAACATATATATTAACTGTTCTCCGATCACTGCACAATACATTTGGGTACTTAGTGAAGGTTGTGTCATTCGAGGAGCATGCGTTGTTGTGGACGTGTGCATCGTATGAATACCCTCGGTCTGATGCACTTTGGAGTCAAATTATTCAAATAGCTGCAACCAGAGTCATAAATCATCAATGTTTTGGGATTGGTATTTAATATCCATCTTAATGTCACATTATGTTACAATTTATCGAACAGACTGGCCATGTTTCTGACGAACAGAAATGGGAAAAGTAACCATGGCACTGTTTTATACAATTTCCAATAAATATATATGAAATAAATGTCTTTTGATTGATTATTAAAAGTGATATTGAATCAAGAACAAACACAAGTCATCATTTGATCACTAAGAGTTCATTTTGTTCTTCAAAACATTAAATTCTATAATTATGGGTATGCAATCCTATTCAAGATGTACACAAGGAATATAAAAAATGTCTCCACATAGGTATGTTCGTGTTCGTTTAGGTAAAATTGAAATTACATGATGATGATCTAGGATGAACATGCGTGCCCTGTAAGCCTTTGGAATGATCAAAATGTTTATTTGCCACTCACATGTTTTATGATAGCCTTCACAAACACGGCATTTGAGTTTATCGTAGTATTTGACAGTAGTTTCTTTAGCTGCTGCACCTTATTAGAAACTATGATTCACCTGAATAACGACATGTTTTGGAAAGCATGGGTATGTTGATATTTGACATTTCTCATCGAATGCCATCTATATTTTATCGAGTGAAGTAGAGCCATGAGTCTTTATAGTATATGATTGCTATTTCATGAGATGAGATATTGCTGGTATGCCACTAGATATGTCAAATGTCGAAAAAAACGAAACAATTTCTAAAATGATGTTAATTTTATGAATAGAGAAACTAGATCTCCTTGCTTCATCAGGCTCATCTTATCTCGTGATCCCATTGTGGCATCACATCGTGTGATTGGGAATGTTATTTCACTGAATATAATGACATCCTATTTCATTCAGTTTAAATATGGATTCGTTTGTAATGGATAAATAGCATAGTGTTTCTAATTACAGGTTGATGTGTTAAACTTGAAAATGATGCATTCCCGTCTGTCCGTCCATTTGTGTTGCTGGGTTTCGATTCCGGACCAGAACTCAAAACTGTAAAGTAGAGTGTAAAGAAACTTGTGGAACAGTGATCATGTGTAGATGTGCATTTTGGGAGTTTTAAACTTCTTTGGAATTTTTTTTGTATCTGTTTCCATGGGAACCTAACTCAACCTTTTGTTTCTGACCAGAACTTAAATATTGTAAGGCATAGCTCTTTGGAACTTGGTGTGTGGTACAGTTGCCATGTGTTTGTGACTTGTTGAGTTTTCAACTACTTTTGAATTATATGTGTAGCCCATTCCATGGAAATATAGCTTAACATCTTGTTTCTGAACCAGAACTCAACAACTGTAAGACCTAGCTCAACAAAACATGGTATGTGAAATAATCATAATATGTAGGTGTGCTTTGGGTTTTTACCAACTTCTTCAGACTTATCAATGCTCAACATCACTCTCAAAACAGATTTGGAAAGCTGTTACTACTACTACTACTACTACTACTACTACTACTACTACTACTACTACTACTAATAATAATAATAACTAGGACTGCCGCGGCAGTACTTAGGTCTTCAGACTTCCGCTTGACCTTCACCTCCATGTTTGATCGACGAATGTCACTGATACTGTTCTGCCAAAACTACCAATGTAACATGTATCACAAAAACTGAAAATTCCGAAATTATATTATGAATCATAATATCAAGAAAACCACGTGACCTTCATATCCGCCATGATTTACCTTTTTGTTCTTATTTGCACTGTGAAAAAAATAAAGTCTCTAGGTTGATATTTATCAGCTTCATGTTTTTACAGAACAGATATACTGTCATTTTTTTTACAACAACTTGGTAACCAGTAAGTGGATTGAAAAAAATACTATACAATAAGACTAGTTCCATTTGGAAATTTTGACCTTGTGTAAAATACAAATTTTGACTTAAAATATTTCACCGATGCTTGCAGTGTCCTTAGAAGAGATCACAGTTTACCACAAGCATCTGCCAAGGTACATTCCGCCATAAGCAGACCAGGCGTCAAAAGGAAGGAAATGTTAAATTTTAATTATTTATAAACTACTACGAATATATCAGCTTTATTTATTTGCAAAAATACTATTGTGATTCTTTTAAAACAAGTTGCTAGTCTGTAAGTATATATTTAGAAACAATACGATGACAATTACACTAAAGAGATGAGATGCCAGGTTCCAGCAACCTCTTGCCAATGGCCATGCCGCCAAAGGCAGGGCTTCGAAGTTAAATGATGATAATACATTAAAATAAAGAAATTATAAATAGTGGCTGAACCATATGAACAACGAATTCGCCCTGATTTACAATTTTGGTCACAGCGATATTAGCTATCTTTAAATTAAATTACAAGTCTCTTGTTCTTTTTTGAAAATTGAAATTCCGTTGAAGAGAAGACTCTTCCACAAGCTCCTGCCAAGGTGCATGCTGCCATAAGCAAACCAGGCGTCAAAATGAAGGAAATATTGAATTTTAATTATTTGTGAACTACAACGAATATATCAGCTTTATTTATTTGCAATGAAATTCATTTTGATTCATTTAAAACAAGTTGCAAGTCTGAAAGTAGATATTTAGAAATAATAAAATGACAAGAACACTAATGAGATGAGATGCCAGGTTCCCGCAACCTCTTGCCAAGGAGCATGCCAAAGGCAGGGCTTCCAAGTTATCCGATGAAAAAACATTATAATACAGAAAATGTAAATGGCGGCTAAACCATGCGAGCTACGAAGTCGTCATGATTTACAATTTTGTTCACAAAGATATAAGCTATCGTTTAAGTCAAGTTGCAAGTCTCTAGGTATATTTTGATTTTTTGATTTTGCCCATGTTAAAAATTTACATTTTGAAAAATGACATTTTTTTCAAAATTCCTACAGACCGGAAATGACTGTATGCGAGCCATTTTATTATTGATTCTTATACAGAACATATGTATCTTCCTTCCCTGAAAATATCATAAAGTTCCCTTTCCAGGTTTTTGAGTTATCTGCCCTTGAAGTTTGCAATTTTTCTGATTTTCTCATTTTTAGACAACTTTGAAAGCTGACTGTGATAAAAATACAATGAGTTCGCACTTCCCATGAGATAGCCAGATACTACAATGCATCTGCTTCAAGGAAATGTAACTTACAGCTGTCTATCCCAAGTACTTTCAGAGGAGAAGATGTTTAAAGGTGCATGGGGTCAAAATTCACAAAAAAATCTCTAAAATCAAAATGGCGTCTTAAGTCACGTGACGTACGATTTCGCTATGATTTACTTTTTTGTTCAGAATGATATTGCGCATCTTATGAAACAGGTTTCAAGTCTCTAGGTGCATTTTGAAAATTTTTCCCATGTTAAAATTCGAATTTTCCAAGGGCCGTAACTCAGAAACCGGAACCGGAAATCGGAATTCCTAAAAAACGTATCAAGTTCATCCCAGAGGCCATCCTCCCTGAAAGTTTCATGAAAATCGGTTCAGTCATTTATTTTATAGTAATTCCACAAAATTCATGTGGAATAATAATAAGTATAACTAGGATTGCCACAGGCAATACTTAGGTCTTCAAGACTTCTGCTTGACCTAGAACTCCATGTTGGACTTAGGGTTATACATCTGTTTCTCTGATTTAAAATGAGCTATCAAACATGTCTCTACAAAAATTCCCCAAAGATGGTACCCCTTCGAAAAAGGAAAAATCACATATTAATGGACCCCTACATTACATTTCTCACGATTAAGACAAAATGGTTAATATTTCCATACTAAGGTGTAACATAGAAAATGTTGTGCTTTAATTTCCACTTAAGAAGATGTAATCAGCATTTAGATTGCATACATAATTAATGCGGTATGCTGTTCTGAATATTCAAGAAAATACTCAAAAATGCTTAAATTATGACCCCTAGACATCGCTTGCGATGTTCGAGGCTTAACTATCAACTTTTTGATGAAAGTGGTCAACATAAAAGTTGTTCTTCTTGAAATTGTGCATACGTTGGTGTATGCAAAATTTCAATAGCGTACAAAGTTAAGCAGTAATGATCCTTTAAACATGGCTGAAAATGGCGATTTCTTAAAAATGGCAATCTTCTATGACTTGTCACACATAAACTATGACAGAAAAATGTTTGAAATTTATTTACCTTAATAAAGGACATCTCTACTTCAGGATGATATATTAAACATAATTGTATCTTCAGTGGTTTACAATGTAAAATTCTACAAAGAAAGTACCCCTCGAAAAGTCTCAAAATCCCAAAATTTTACATTTTTGGGGAATACGTCCAAATTGTGTCGATACTATCATCTTTTACATGATAATGATATATTGTGGAATTGTTTAACTAGTTATATGAAAGAGATAGTAATAAGTTACTTTGACATAACTTCATTTGTGACAGAGTTATGCCCCTTTGAACATGCAGCCAAAAAAAGCCTTTTTCAAAAAGGTCCATATTCAAGGGCATATTACTGAAATTCGTGGACGAAATTTAAAATTCTTTCATGATCACTTTTTTCTTCATTCAATTGGCTTTAAGATGAGCTATCACACATAGCTGTATGTATTGCCGTGATTTAGAAGAAGATTTTTAAAGACGCGTACCCTGAAAACCGCGAAAGTTCACAACATTTTCAGTTTTTTCGAAATAGCAAAAAAACTATTAATACGGCCGAAAACCGCCATAAGTCTAATCGATGGGGAATGTTTGTGCCCACATTTTGGTGAAAGTGTTATTAAAATATCTTGATTAGATTTCGAGCTATTGAGCTTTAAAGTTTTGACTTCAAGGGGAGATAACTCAAGAAAGAAGTCGAAAATGAAAATTCGGCCGACGTACAAGGCTAGTTTTTGTTACAGGCTATCATCCCTGAAAAATTCGTGCAAATCGGTTCAGCCATTACTTCAGAATCGCGCGCACAAAAAACGTACAAATAATAATAATAAAGAAGAAACCGGATAATAACAATAGGTCTTCCAGACAACAACGTACAAATAATAATAATAAAGAAGAAACCGGATAATAACAATAGGTCTTCCAGACATACGTCTTGAAGACCTAATAATCAGGATAATAACAATAGGTCTCCCAGACTTTCGTCTGAAGACCTAATAATAATAGATAGATCTTATATAGCGCAAAAATCTCCACGTTGTGGGCGCTTCTAAACATTATTACCCTGGTCTAACCTAAGCTGCCGCAAAGCGCTTAAAGGTCACCTCCTCCACATCTTACACCAGGTACCCACTTATTGCTGGGTGAACAGAGGCACACGTTGGATAAAGTCAATTACCCAGGGTGACACCATAAGTCTTTCCACTCATGTTTCAGTGTGGGGCAGGGAATCACCCTTCAAACTCTCCGTTAATTCAGCAATGTAGTGGGTAAATCACCCATGCGGCAAGCCCGCCCATTGTTGCTGAACTTCATTGACAGTGATTTAGGATGTATTAAAGTATTAAGTTTTTTGCTCACTGACTAAAACCTCAAGAATCGTGTGCAGAATACCATGATCATAACCTATCCGCATCCAAAATGAATATATCTGATTTTGTTATAAATATACCAGAAGGTCTCACGTCCATTTTCATGTTCTTTATCTCAGCTCTTTTCTCGACTCCGTGGCATATAGAGAATTGGATATCGACGTTTGACTTATTTTCTGGACAACATCATCTTCTGTAAATGTCTGATTAACAATAACATTCCTGTCACGTGTGGATCTGACTGCGTTAATGAACGAGGAGGTGATTGCGTACCATTGGATATCTATAACCAACATACATTTATATGATCAATCTAATCCCACGATAATCCCACAATAATCCGAAACACCGCTATATTTTCAAGTACTATTGCCTGAAAGGAACTGCAGTCGACAGAGTTTGTCATGAAATAATCATTATGCACAATATTTCTTATATTGTTGGGTGAAACCAGTATCATAAGAATAAACACGTATTATAATTAAATACAATTACAGAACAATGTCTAAGTGTTATTGCAAATGGGAGACGTCCTCTTCAGTACTTAGTAAGGTGATTTAGTAGCAATCACCTAAAATTTTAAATTGATCAAAAGGATAAATGATAATTTATTGATAACACTCATCTTCCCTGCGAGAATGACTTTCTGTTTAAATGATATAACGCCTTGCGGTGGTAGATCCCTTTATATTAGTTTTGAACCAAATTATATAGGACTGCTTTTCTCTCAAATAATCTAAACTACCCTTATCCATGCTATAATGATAGTACATTTGTAAAGTACCTAATACCTAATAGAATCTTCAAGATGCTCAGTGGCGCTATTGGCGTAGTAAAACATTTTAATGGATGGAGTTGTCTATATATAATCGGTTTGCTTTGAAATACTCAATGTAGTTGTATTAGGGGAGCTTGTCACGAGTAAAATAAGTTAACTTTTACAAAATAATGAAAACAAATGAAATTGTCAGTACACTGTAGTTAAACATTGTACAAGTATACCTCTATTATACCAAGTACCAAATTCTCGCTAATTGTGGTTGCTGACTTCATTAAAACAACCAATATTCAAATATGTACATGCTATTATCTTTGAAGGTCATACGAATGTCAAGATAACTAGTGGGTACATGATTCCATCTGATCAACATACAACCTATGTTATCAATATAAAATATATTTCAATAATGGAGAGTAGTCTTTGACTCGTCTTAAACACACAGACCAGTAATCAATGTCTCATTATTCTTGGTAGGTCGGTGCCTGAATGGACATGGTTTGGAGTCAGTTTCTAGGATGAAAGTGTTTCTGGTAGGAGTTGCCAACAACTGCCTACATTAATGACGTTTTACTTTTGATATTGTCGAGATTAAAGAATAAACAATGTAATGGAGAAAGGTTCCAAGATAAGGTTGCTGGACATTGGTTATTTCCCCTTAAGTGGTCAGACAAGAACTGGTTTATGAATCAGGATCTCATTACAATATGAATGCCCAGGGGAGGTTATCAATATACATCACATACTTGATATAATTCGATTCATCTCTACCTGTACCATACAAAGATCAGCAGTGTTGTAAAGATGCATCAGATCATTACCTTCCAGTCAGATATATTTAATCCAAATACTCACCATTATCAATCTCACATAATGGCTGTCGAGTTTGATATCGTCTCATTTCTTTGCAGTGTTAAAGATGGCGCTGTTCAGCAATCTTTGATTAAGATATAGGAAGTAATAATAAATATATTGAATAAACTGTAATATCACAAATGCTGTTCTGATATCAAATACATAACAAATAGGAAATCTTAGGAAAACATTATAATTCATCAAAATGTGTTGATATATTGTCGCCGACAGCCTTTTATTTCTCTTGATTCCATCAGAAGGCTGCTTCTCCACTGTCTATATGTAGGGAGTTGTACGTGCTACCCGTATTTGGCTACACGCCAAATCACGTGCATTCCATGCCTGTGACGTGTGACACTTTCATGTCACCAGCCGCCAATGTGGGACGTGTTTACAACATTTCCTAATGTTGTTTAATATCTTTCACAGGTAAGCATCCTCTCTACATATCTTTCATTGTCTTTGAACTAGAATTTGAGCTGCTAATTTTTTTTTAAAACATATCATTTTAAATATAACAAATAACAAAATTGTACATTACATTGAGTTTCTATTCAGTAAACAATAGAATATCGTTGTTATTAATTAAAACACATGAACAAGTTACAAGCAAGACATATGTGTGAACAATAAGACGTTATTTAATCAGAAACTGTCCAAGAAAATACCGCAACCTATTTAATAAGAACGTGTGTCGCTCTATATTCACTTTGTGTCAAATTGGACCTGTTCCCTGGATATATGAGACGAAAGCAAATTAATAATACGGTTCATGTTACAATAACAATTACAGAATAAATGGGTCGACAAGCAATGCAACCATTTGTCTGGTGGTCTCGACATGAACTGTACCTCACCATACCTACATCGTGTTAGATTTGTTAACCGTCTATCTAGAATTGATCTATTCTGTATAACATACAGAGTAAACAATTAATAAAACAAAAGTTGATTTAATGTAAATATAACTACATAGGTAAAGCGGTATTTTACACAACAGATAATTATTCCTTAGAACCTTAGAATAGTCAAACATTGGTTACCTTGTAAAGAAGATACAAAGGAAATGTTTTAAAGTAATTTGATGCTTTGTGTAATCTTAATAATTGTTTAAAAAATCGTAGAACTCATATTGTCCAATAACGTGTTAATAGCATGGAAGAATATAACTATAAGTGCTTCAGATTCACTTATGCAATACAGTGTACGACTTTTAACTTTATGACGTTTACACGTGTTACAAATCTATGCACATATCGTGTTTTACATGAAGATAAATGTAGGCCATTGACATAAATTATACTGTGATGAACTACATTAGAAAATCATGGCAATATTGTGATAAGTTTATTTCATTCCAAGCTTTTTTTTATACATATGATTTGTGTAAAATAAGTTTCAGATTTTGTTTATCGTTGGACATGTGCCATGTTGTCGGATTGGCTCCAGCAATCGGATGATTTGATTGCTCTGGGCCAGAAGCAGGATCTAGTAACAGAAGTGTCACTGGGTTACAGCTGGTATGAACATTAACGGAAACGTATCCAGCTCACACACATATCTATTTAATTATGCCCACATCATTATATCGCAGCCATAAATATGTGCTATGGTATGGTAACTCTTTAAGCATCTTTAAGTCTCTATACGTACTTCTGGGACTTGTCATCAGACTTATTTTTGTCAATCCTATCACTGATTTCATCCAATAAGAGGGCGAAAAATGAAATGAAAATGAAAATGCTGCTGACAACATTCGGTCAGTCTTCTTGAAGTTTTAGCTCATACTTGTTCATGTTCAGCCAATCACATGGTCACTGTACCATATCCCATGCCATGCAAACTATACCCGCCAACTGATATTTAATTTTTAATTGTTCAATACTTCAAAATCTAGTTTTCATATCGAATAAAGTTTTCCTGATGAGGAGTCCAAGGGATGGTATGTGTAGAATCGTAACATCGTAACAATACAATCGTGACCACAAACAGGAGGATGGTCATTTAGCGTCAACTGGTGTAACCTTTTTAACATATAATTGAATTCACAATCACTGACGTTAGAAATTGGGTTACTTTAAAGGTTGTTATGTATTTGGAAGACTGGACTTGGTCATCTTATGATGCTATGATAATTGAGATAAGTTACCAATTGACTCATGAAAGCATCATTCACATCTGTAATTCAAATAATATAATTTTCAATTTAATCATAAAACATTATGTATGTTAAATTTGATAAGAATAATTTTCTAATGTTATAAGACATTGATCATCAAATCTTCATAAGCTTTATATTGTGTGGAAATATGACCACAAATATGTGCCGTAATGTTAACAATATGTCATGTCGTTGGTAACTTGACAATTGCTCACTTTCTTCCATAAAATGGTTAAAAATAAAACCCCTTTATTTTATTTTATTTTATTTTATTTTATTTTATGTAACACCAAACCTTGGTATAATTTAGTTAAACACCAGTGTAATTTAAATGTAGTTTAAAACGACCTCTATTTACAAGTGTGATCATGTCATATCAACTGAATAGTTTTGCTTAGCTGTTTGCGTATCAACACTGGAACTGGGTCGTGATCTCTCCAAAGAACAATGCAATACGTAGTTCCTACTTCACCAGTCCAATGAACAAGCAGCCCTACCACCAAGAAAATGTATACAAGAGAGAAAAGAGGATGTGATCGGTCAAACAGGATTTCTGTTGTAATGGTTCTGCTTTAAATGTGAAATTTCTCTATGTAGCGTGCAAACTTAATTTCTACATCAATGACGAATCCGCATATAGAATGTGGTAAATGCTAATATTTGACGAAACGGTCAGAAACTGACAGAGCTAAACACTCAATATAAAATCAATGGGCTCCACTAATGGCCTTTATGTTTGATCCTAGGAGATTGCCCTAGTAACTGATTTTGAGATACGTGTGTATTACTCTACTTTGCATGTGTTTGTGTTATACATGTACGTCTTCTTGCCATAAATGTTACAATCATGTTCAGAAATGACAGTTGGAATGTGTGTCACAGAAACATGTAGATATGCAGTCCACGTGAAATGATTCATGAAAAATATTATAAAATATATGTCTCCTGAAATTAATACTGATTTGACACAGTCCCCTCCGTGTTACCAATATGTGATTTAGTTGTCAATAACAATATTGACCAAAACCACCCTCTGACAGAAATGCATTATTCTCGTCAATCAAAATGTGGAAAATTGACAAATGTCCAGATTTCTAATTGCTGTAGATAATGATTGATCTAACTATAATAATTGAATTAATCGTTTCTACAATGATTAACGTCAGTAGAGAAGAGATTTATTCTTTGAGTTCAAATTAAATTTTACTGATAATAACTGTTTCTGTGTTGTAGCATGAGTTACATCAGATACATAATAGCTATTCATATACAATGTGTTATACTGATATTTACCATGATGATGTGTTTGTCAAGGCTTTATTGAAAACCAAAGGTGTTACTTGATTGCACTTTTATAAAATAGTGTAAACCAGATGAATGTAATTAAAAGACGTAACTTAAGCGACACGAATCTACAAGGAATTAACCTGCCCTGTGGTCATATATTGTGCTTAGAAATATCCAATATAGCATTTCTTATTAAACATCTTGCTAAGAATAATAACACCTTTTTAAAGGTAATTGGGAGTTGTGTATCAGCAAAGTAAAGGGAAAACATGTTTATCCCCGCCACGACAAAGTTGTTGGGGGATATGGAAATGACCTTCGTTCGTCCGTGCGTCCGTGTTTCGTTTCTTGACCATAACTAAAAATGTAAGCCCTTGCTCAATGAAACTTTGTATGTGGAACAGTCATTATGTGTAGATATCCCTTTTCGGGGTTTCGACTATTCTTGTGTATAAATAATTTATTAAATGTGTGATTTAGGAGTTATTAAAGAATAAAGCTCCATAATCATTGTTCAATATATTTTAAACTGTTCCCAATATGCGTGGCCTATAGTAGAAACTTCAGCTTGTTGCACTTTAGACTGCTGTCAATCCAGTGCATGATGTCAGAAATGATTGGAAAGAAAACGAGAGCAGTTTCTAATCAATTGCACGTTGTTGTCTTTTTTACAGAAAACCATGGTTATAAAGGGATATTTAGTATTGTTATCATATTGCTCATATCAAGATAAAGCTTCAAACTCACACACTGTGACGTACAACTAGACAGAAAACAGTATGTCGTATGTTCTATGGTACTTCCAATTTACAATGCCAAATGTATTTCACTTTTTGAATAGTTTAGGGGGAAATCTTATATGCACATATGAGTTATCTTCTAACTGTACAAATTACAAATGAAAAATATATTAGTTGAGTATCATACTCCTCGTATCTCGTTACTGATTTTGTGAACCAAGAAACGTATAATCTTAATTGCACATCGAGACAGTGGTAACGTTTGGTCTCAGAGATCAATCATATCTGAACAAGAGTGCGAAATAATCATTACGTTTATCAGCTCTTTAATGAAGTAAATCTATACTCTGTTTACTTCAAACAAATGGCTGCAATTTATATTTGACTAAAATAAAAGTAAAATACAGTATGCTATGTTTTCGTCATTGGCGAATTATAATTGATCCCTGTGCTGTTAACTAAGAAACCTCAAAATTCAAATATTCAAACTCAGTTGTTGTTGTCATAAGGTTACAATTAGTACTTTTTAGATAGGTAGGATAGGATATGATTTCTTGTGATTACTCTTTAATGTTTATTTATTTGAAGAAACTTCTGATTTGAAAACTACAATACTCGGATACTGTAACGAAGTTAAGATAAAATAAACAATTTACTTAGCCCCGCGGAGAATTAAAAAAATTCACTTAATGTTTGATTCTGTCATTCACTATGGAGAAATGTTGTATTCATCTTTTGTTCCAATAAATTACAAGATAGTTCAATATTGTTACCAACTCCAATTCTGGAAGGCACATGTGAAAGAGGTTCACGAGTGATCAAGGTGAGATATGGTTCTATATATATTCTATATATATAACGAGAATTTAATGTCAGGACCATATGTCACGGTTGTTCTCAAAATGGTAAATATTATGAAATGAGATTTTGCTTTGCTTTACTGAAATATCATCGTTTTTTTGTATAAACCCCGACATTACATTTATCATCACATAATGGCATTGGGAATGGCTACAAGGAGACGGTTTGCTGCGAAAATGAAGACCTTCAGCACTTTTCTAATAAAGTAGAAGGACTTGATATACGTAACACTCTGCCTGTTGCCCATGTAAGAACAGCAAGTGTTAAAAGGTATGTAGGGCAACTTGAAAAATTAGTAGGACTGTATCTACCACTGTTCGGGAGATTACATTCCCTGTCACACAAGGTTAACTTTGGCAAAATACCTTATTCGTTGTTAAAAGTACTCGCTTTGGAGTAAATGCAATGTTTTTATATACATCAAGCATTATTGCAATGGCTGGAATGCCACTTATTATAACCAGACTCATACATCGTCACAATCACATAATGTAACAAATTAAAAAGATGAATGGATGAACATTTACCTTCGTAGAACCTATGTTTTAACTAAATAACGATTGCCTTTCATTACTTTATGATAAGTGGCATATAGTAAAATGGATATCGACTTTTAACCTATGTCCTTGGGAGCATCGTTATCCGTGCTATTTTCTCTTCAGGTCATATTTGTAAGTGTGCTCGGATAACTCCTTACACATTCCCTTTCTTTCAAAATAACCAAGGGCTATATGATTCAATCTGATCAACATACACACGTTGTGATCAATGTCAAATCTATTTCAATAATGGAGAGAAGTCTCCTTTCACTCATCGTAAACATCAAGTGTTTGTTGCCAATATTCAAGGTCTCGTGATACTTGTGAGGTCAGTTGCTGAATGGACATGGTTTAGGGTCAGCCAGACTAAGAGTGTTGACTGGTAGGTGTTTTTTAAAACTGCAAACAGCAGTTTAACAATGCATATTATCGAGGTTTATGAATGAATCATGGAATAGTTGCAAACTTAGGAATCATATAAAATGAATCAATAACGTTTACATTTTGTAAAAATGATACAAATACATAAACGTTTATACAATGCATTCGTAATTATGTTTAGCATAAATCTAAATGAACATAATAAGTAAGGTGATTGAAACTATTTTCATTCTATAGTTTTGTTGGGATGTTCTGATGATGAATTATATAGAAAATGCATGTAATTAAAATGCTGGGTAAGTGTTACATATTACATCCTAAAATCGTAACAATCATTTTAGTTTAAAAGCAATAACTATTTATACAGACTCGTTTATACAAGAAAAGGAGTATGCCAGTATTAATATATTTAAAGTACATCTTTGAATGAGGGCACATCAAATTGCAAATTTTGATTGCTTATTAATGACCTTCAGTTACATTGAAATCAAGTATGATAAAAGGTGTGGTAAGAATATCTATAGTTATCCTCTTACATGTCAAACCGACTCCTACTTAAGTTTAATGTTTGTGAAGTATTCGTGAACATTGAGTACATCATGTACACGGTATTGTAATTATTAAACAATTCGATTAAACATACTTATTTCCAACCATACCTCAAATTTTATATGCCACTTTAAAGTATCCCATTGATGAATGAATATATGGACAGACTAGCTATGGGCCAGTTATTTAACCGTTCATTACGCCAATATTCGTTTGATGTTAGTTGATGTCACTAAAAATCAACTCGTGTTTCAAATAACAACAGGGACATACAAACCGTCTTCTCAAGGCTCGAGAATAACGTAATTAATAATTCTGGAAAGATAACCTGTCATTCCTCGTCACTCGTTATTGTCTAATTATATTATGAAAATGGAGTGGCATGCACTGTGTTTCTACTATCAGGACAAAGGACTCGATTTAATTTCTGAAATTTAAATTTACAGGATAAGGATAAATCATATTTGTAACACTGCGACCCCACTTTGGTATATTTTATTTAACAGTAGTGTAATTTGAGCAGCAGTTTAAGTGACATCAATCTAAAAGTTCAATCATGTTATATCAACCAACTCTTGGGCATACTTACTCTTACTCTTGTCGAATCAACTGTGAAACTAGGCCATGCAGTCTCCAAAGATCAATGCCATATTGAGGTCTTTCTGCGCCAGTCCAAGGAGAAATCAACCTAGAAGCAAGAACATGAATACAAGAAAAAAAGAGGATGTAATCGATCAGACAGGAGTTCTGTTGAAATAGTTCTACTTTATATGTGTATTTTCTCTATGTAGCGTGCAAACTTAATTTCTACATCAATGACGAATCCGCATATAGAATGTGAGAAATGCTAATATTTGACGAAACAGTCTGTAACTGACAGAGCTCAACGAACACTGTGAAATCAATGAGGTCCCTTAATGGCCTTTATGTCTGACCCTAGGATAATGCAACAGGAGCTGATTTTGAGATATGTATTTGTATGTATTGCTTTACTTTGCATGTTTTCTGGCGAATATAAGTTTTATTATTAGAAGAGAGCCTGTTGAACGCATTTGCTGCAATCTTGAAGTTATCATTGGAGCATCGTTTCTTCTGTTGGTCCCATCAAAACACTTATGATAAAATCACATTGCAAAATCTTAAATATGGATATGTTAATATAGCATGCATAAAGAAATTAAATGTATCGTAATGTATGTCACATTTATGTAAATACATACTTAGATCTTCGAAACGTAAAGAATACATGGTATCTAATTTATTCGAAGTTCTTTTTCATTATGGGTATGTTTGTCAATATTTAAATAGATTGATTTCCCAGAGTTTTTTTTATGCAACAGTAACACTTCAGTGTTAAAACAGATATTAGTTCTTCATTCGATCTCTGACAAGACTAATAAATCAATTCTAGAATTTCTTTGAAGGGCATTTAAAAAAAAAAAGAGAAATACATAAAAACAAATTTTTATAACATCTTCTTCGTTGTCAAGATACACACATGTTAAGAGTATATGCTTACTCCTTAATCGGGTGGAAAGTGGTTTTTATTATATAACGCGGTAGTATACAATTATACAGACTATTAAGTGTTTGGAAAACTAGTCAAGGAGATTAAAATACATTCATATAAGGACATTGCAATTATAAAAACTGGAATGTTTGTCATAGACAGATGTAGATATAAATGTAGGAATTCGAAATCAATGAGGCCCATTGTTATTATCCTGTCATCATCATCTTATTAGCTTCGATACAAACACCATGATGGTTCTTGTTCAGAGAAAAGGTTTTCGTTAATATTATAATTATGCTCGTTAATATTTGTATAACAAACTCAATAGCTCACATCACATCTCCCCTCTCCAAGTGATATCATACTTGAGGAATATTGAAATTCCTATGTCTCCCCACAATTACTAAAAAGCGATGTGACACAGTCGTGCTTAATGTTATCAACATGTGGTTTAATGGTCAATAACAATCGGTTCACATCATTTGACCACTCAGCCCACACACACGATTCTAACCAGATATTGTGTATCAGGACAGACTGTACAGTCCGGTACCTTGTTATAATGTAATTGATTCGCCAGGGGTCATCAGCACAAGACAAGTCAAGTAAAGAATACGCCTGTGACAATTACGGCAGTGATTTGATATTGACTGAAACCAGTCCCTCTGACTGGAATGCATTACTCTCGTCAATCAAATTGTGGGAAACTGACAACTGTCCATATTTATAAATGATGTAGATGAGTATTGATCAAACTATACTGACGAAACTGTTTCGACCTTACCTAAGTTCAACGTCATGTATTAGTGATATGTGTGTGTGGTTTGATCAACTTTTTGTATGAAAAGACATGGAATATTCTAGTCCACTGATTCTAGAAATGTGTTAAGAGTTTGTCCTTCTTTTACAATCCTTCAAATTGAGTTCGAAGTTTCTTCTGAACATCCGTATATTGAAGTACTTATCCATACAGGGAAAACTTCAATGGAGAACTGATTTATTCGTGGAGCTTAAAATCATCAATTTGGCACTAAGCATGTTTTGAATCCCGCCCAAAAAAGTAGAAGAATATGTCCTATTGAAGGTAGTGTTATCCCAAGTATAACTATGTTATATTTGTTCACTATCTTAATGGCAAGGATTTATAACTAAGCATGTTGTTGTCAAATAAACATTGTTTATGCACTTCATTCGTGATTCACTAATGAACGTAATGATAAAGTCTTCCCTTACAACTTATAAATTTCACAACACGAGTAACACTGTGGTATTAAATCGACTTTTCCTCTGTAAGTCTGGCCATTTGATATTTGGCATATCAACGCGGTGAAAATTTCAATAACAAGTAATTGTCACAAACGTGACCATGCCGCAATCAATAAATGAGCTAAAAGGATGGACGCACAGCTTGTAGCGAGTAGTGATCATTACGTGTTTGATTCAATTGTTTTTACATCGGGGCTAACAAACCCACTGGTGTCTGCCTATTCCCCAAATTACGACTGGTACCAAATGTGAAGACTAGCGGTGCACCAGGTCATGAGATATCGTGCTAACAGCATTTGATAAACATTCAAAGTCTCGTATTGCCCTTGAAAATAATGTCAAGGTCACCCAACTCGACTGGTATATACATTCCCGAAATGAAGACCGGTACCACATGTGAAAACTAAAGGAGCACCAGTTCATGAGATATCGTGCTAAAAGCATTTTTTTTTGTAAATGGTCAGTATCGTAGTGACCTTGAAAATGAGGTCAAAGTCAACCACATCCACTCGTGTCTGCCTATTCCTCAAATGAAGGCTGGTACATAATATGAAGACTACAAGTGCACCAGTTCATGTGATATCGTGCTAACAGCATTTTAAAAACTGGTCAGTGACCTTGGAAATCAGATCAATGTCACCCAAATCCACTGGTATCTGTCTATTGCCGAGATGAAGGCTGGTAATAAATTTGAAGACTTTAAGTGCAGTGGTTAATGAGATAGGGACGGACTTACAAAATGTACGTAAGTACGGAGCTGACTACTACAGCCCCCGCTCAGCGCTTCGTGGTGGCTAGGGACAAACAGGTCATTGTAAAGGGTCTCCATCAAATCAGTGTAAACCGTAATGCTTGTGAATTTGCATTACTTACTTACAATCAATATAAGATATGATAAGATAAGACAATACTTTTAATTATTACTCGAAAGGGACATCACTAGTTAAATATTGCCGTTATAATTGTACTGTGGTATCTTCTACGGGCAAGTAATAAAAAACAATATTTGTTCTGTTGAAATGGTAGTTCTAATTGACAATGACATCTCTTGTAACACTGTGTAAATTCCAATAAATGTGTCAAATCATAAATGCAGTTTGACCATCTAATTGATTTTTTGAACCAAGAAACGTATTGTCTTAATTGAAAAATCGACAATGATAACAGAGAGCAAACAGGCCTAGGATAGTAGTTATTGTAACCAGATCTGATTGATAGTGCGAATTCATCACCTCGTTTTAAGAGGTAATGCTGACATAATTTCAAGGCGCTATGCTCATGAAGTGAACCTTTATTATATATAAAGGTATTGGCTGTTGTGTGACCATATATACATCAGATGGTAACAGTGAATACTATTAACACGATCACCGCGAAACCTTCGCATTATTTTGGACTTGAATATCCATAGATTTTGGGTATCTCTGCAACTTCTAAAATGACTCTTAAAGAAGGTATTTATTGGTGTAAGAATATTCATTCTTTAAGCTCATTCAATCAGTTGGTATGAGATCAATTGTATTCACGCTCCTCTCAATACAAATACATTCGAAGTAGGAATCGATGGTCAATCAATGGATCAGTAACTCAGCTCGAAAAATGAGATTTTCACAATGAAAGAGGTCTGGTTTCGGGTTGATGACCAAATTTACAGAGGCCAGCACAGTAACCAATTGCCAAGGTTAGTGTCGATGTTGATTGATGAAGAACTGTTAAGTAGAGAGGCGAAGTGAATATCTAACTTGAGTGTTTGTCTAGTCTTGTGGTTAGGCGTGGCGATCAATCTGTGAGTGTGGAACTGATATTGATGTGGGAACGATCTCAACAAAGGCTGTGCAGGATATATTACCATTCAACGTACACTTTTAGCAAACAATTACATTGTCGAGCACTCTCGTTCAGACTACATATTGTCGAGGTTATAACTTTGTAACCAATCTTCCCTATCGGATAAAAAGTGGCGTGAAATGAATATGTATGAAATAATATGTTAATTAAAAACAAATGAAACTATTTCATTAAAGTTTATGTCTGCAGATTGCAACGAGCTTTGTCCTCTTCATTACTGCAAAACGTTTGATTTTGTCGGCGTCGCCATGTAGTCAATTAATTACATTGAGCGGTTCATGTTAACAGATTTATTATAAAAAAATATATATAATATGTCATATGTAATAACATATTTTAGTGAAAGTTATGTGCATTCTGGGGTAAAAAGTAAGGAAATTGTAAGAAAATTGTAACACGTCGGGTCCAGTTCATAACTGCTGGAGTATTTGTCCGATTTTGATCACAAACATGTATGGTACGGGAAAGGAAAATGATTACATAAGTCAGGTAATTATTAAACATAAGTTTGCAAAAGGCTTTGACAAATTGTGACTTTTTGGCTAAAGTATATGAATGTGTAAGACAACTGCAACAAGTCTATTTTATCTTCTGAATTACTCATCCGATTGTGTCATATTTTCATGTTGGAATGTCTTAAATAACGTTGTTTAATAAATTTAGAAACTATTTTTTGGAGGTTTAATTGTTTTTAAGAGAGTTTTCTTCAGTACATTATTCCTTTTTGGCTTGTCTTGTCCAATACGTATCATATTTTGTTCTAGAATGTAATGTTATATATTGTAAGTAAGAGCGTATCATTGGTTAGATATATGTTTAAACCAACCTTTGCGTTATCGCCAAAGACACCATTGAGGTCCAGAAAACATGATAGTTCCCTAATGACAACTATTTTGCTCGTGACTTTTCTTTTTTCCTTCTCAATTGACCTATCAACAAAGTGTCAATTGTCTAACACAAAATACCTGACGGTATATCATTATAAATAATTTGAAAACAACGTTTCCCGTATTTTTAAATTGTCGACACAAGACTCCGGTAAAAAAGATTTTGATTTCGTTTTGTCTGTTGAGTAAACAGCTTCGTAATATTCTTTATAAGCTTCTAAAATGTTCTCCTATATTTGACAAATACAACAGCAAAATAAACATCAGGATTTTTCACTTTTTTAGTTAGTAATAGATTAACTCAAATTGACTCTTGTGCATCTAAACGAAAATTGTGCAAGCTGCGGGGGAAAAAGCACAATCATTTGTGCAGATTCTTTTAATCTTGATTCCTTTTCTTAGTTTGATTTCCATACGTGCATCTGAGCGAGGTTCATGAATAATCAAGAATCAACCGGATCAGTGACATAAGAACGTATGAGCTTTATCATTTGCGATGTAATAGTTTCAGTTGTTTTGCATATAATATGTATCATAAACATGCAATAAATGTGTCCTATCATCGTGTTTTCTATCGCATTAGTTTTATTTTTAAATGTGACTGTCATTTTAACATCTATGGCCTTAAACATGCCTTCAAGTGTTTCTCTTAGGAAAATGCAGTTCTTCCAATAAAACAGAAGAACATTATTTAGGTTCTGATACATACATTTTTCGGGGCTGAGAGTAGTGAGTATAAAAGGTGAAAACATGTATTTAAATTGACAGGAAGGTTAACATGTTAAAATGATAATATTCGAATTGGCCGTGAAAATAGTTGGGTAAACTTGGAGTTTGTACATTTGCGTCACAGTAAGACAGTCTTGTTTTCACTCAATGGCATATCGACGAAGTGGATCTCGACGTTTGACTTATTTCCTGGACGGCATCATCTCCAGCTAATGCCTTCTAAACATGTAAACACTATTCTTATCACGTCCGGGTCTGACTGCGTTAACAAATGAGGTAGTGATTGCTTACCAGTGTGGTATCTGTGACCAAACATACAATTCTATCATCAACCACCAAATCTTAATTAAGGTAGGAGCTTCCCTAATCTCTAGATCTAGTCTGATTTCAGGATATTACTGTTGCGATGAGCGTAACATTTTGTACTGACAATATATGTCTCATGTTATGATAATAAGTTTTTTAGTTATTATCAAATAATCAAGTTGATATTTCTTTTGGGTCTCAACTATTTTAAAAGGGCTGATTTTAACGTCACTGAGGTGAGTTAGTTTTCCAATGTATATAACAGCTACTGATATCATTGCAAGTAGAGTGCCCGTGATCGTATGATGGCTCTGCATTGCGTTGAAACCTGCGGGCATCGACTGGAACAATTGAACCATGGATGGTACTACGCTGAAACAGCGTAGCATTGCATCCAAACTTTACTGCAGTTCTCTGCCGAAGACAACGTCACTGAATCTCGGACAGCATTCGAATCCCCGACCTCTTGATCTGAAGACTAAACGCTAACCATTGTGATATTCACTCCCTTCACTGAAAGAGGAGCTACAATATCTGCTTCACTTTGAAGTTTAGAGTTCACTATGAAACGAACCTTAACATTTCTGATAAAACTATTAATATAAAACGAATGATAGGACAGGACGTTTATGAAACTTAAACTTAAACGAAGATTCTTCAAAATCAATGTACTTGTTACAATAAATATTATAATTCATCAACACGATTGAAGGCCTTGGTGGTTATTATTATTTGTAGCAATTATTACAGTTATCATTGTTGTAAATGTTATTTGACATCAAAGTATTAATTCATTAACAAACAATTCAGCCTTTGAATACTAGAAATGGTTATTTGTAAAGTACATCTGGCAAACATCACCACACTAAGCCAAATGAACACCTCCTGGAACAGATGTTTTTACAAACACATAAAAAAAAACAAAGCGCAGCACTTCAAAAACTATAGCCAGAGGAAAACCACAAAGACTCAAACAGTGTACAAGAGTAGTAAAACCGTACAATGACTATCACTATAACTTGACAATTGCTACTCGCATGAAATAGCTCTGTAGTGGACACACAGTGTTTTTTGTGGGAAACTATTTTTTTTAGTTTATCTTGCTTCATCGCCCAAATGTTAAGACTTTACTTTACTTTACTTTACTGTTTACTTTACCAGTTCATGTCAAGGCCAAACTACAGCCTGTAAATACATGTGACCTAGTCACTAGTGGCTAGTCGTTTTATCTACTGTTTATATCTTTGACAATAACTGGTTTCATATTCATACATGAAATATAGAGTCGAAGAAGAAGACGATGCATTTATGGACGATCAACGAAGAAGTTGAATAAAGAAGTTGATCGTCTGTAAATTACGTTCTTCATCACAACAACCTCTAGAATGCATCTCAAACAGTTGATTAGTTATGGTTTATATTCTTTGTTTATGTTCACAATTACATTATTTCACATTTCCCTTCTCAGTGAACATCAAACTATCCAGGGGCAACATGATGCCATCAACATCTAATCATTGTGATCAATATCAAATCTATTTCAGTAATGGAGTGTGGTCTTCCCTGCACTTACAGTAAACATCAAGTGTTGATTGCCGAAAGTCGGAATCTTTGTGCTGATGGCGAGGTGAGTTAAAGGCTGGAATTGGTTTTGTGTCTGAGAGTTTCCAGAATAATAGAGTTGTCTAGTAGGATACTCCTACAACTATCTAAATCAGCGAGGTGTGGATATTTGTAGATAGTTTTGAAACTGAAATAAATGTGTAACATTGTTATATTTGGGATCATACTATCGCAATAGTTTCCTGGAAAAGTCCCTTGTCAAATTTACTTTGATGGATAAAGCATGTACTTGCATCGTTATATTGCAATCGATATTCTCTTAAGAGAGTTGTATTTGTTGCTGTCTCCCTAAGCGATACATTGCACAATATTAAGTATGTGCTCAGAATATACGTAGATGCTTGTACTAACATTAATTGTGGTTAGTTATATGTTAGAACATGAAGGTTTAAATACAGTGTTTCCTCTTACGATCCTCCCAGTGAGATTCCAACCACAGCATATTTTATTAAAATGTGACTGCTCTACTTACTAAGGTCTCTCCAACTTATAAACTTTGATATGTTGAATGAGAAATACACTGAGTGTACCAAATTTACCTAGTATCCCACTGAATTGAAATACATGTTCAGAAATATTACACCTCGAGGAAACTGATCAATTCAAACTTACTAATTCTATATTTCAACATTTCAAACTAATGTCTGCAGTTAAAGGGTATGATGACTCTTCGTTGAAATGAATCATGCAACAGGAAGCACCTTCTGTTGAAACTAGTGGTATGATTATGTAAGCGTGTACGTAATATGCATGTGAACTACCTTTGATATCTGACCTCTCCTGCACCTATCTGATGATGATTACTGTTTATTATCCACAACTGGCACCCACAGTAGATATCGCTACTGTGAGGGCTACATTATAGATGTCGCTACAGTCAAACCGTCATAATCCTATGACATCATCAGTTACGGAGTCAATGACATCACAAAGCTTTGACATTACCGAGAACACTGCTGACAATGCTATGATGTCACAAGGTTGATGACGTAACAATGATGTGATGCCATAATGCTGATGACCGAAGAAGCCTGTTGGCAGTTTTTAGTTTCAGATATGTTCATTCTTTTACTAATTATTATTGATGAATTTAGGAAATTATTTTAACGATAAATAAGCACGAGTTGATTAAAGTAAAAATATCATCGGCAAGACTCATATTGATATATTTCATATCATGTGACGCAAGGGTGAGATTCTCTAAAATTTAAGATTAGAATCACGTATGTCATCACAAAGTAATTAAATGATGACAACAACTTTTTTTATTCATAAATGATGTGTTTATTTTTCATTGATACGCCTAATCATAGCTTACGCAACACCTTGTATTTTAACATAACGAATGATTTATATGAAACTGTCCAGAAAGGTTTTTGTACTACTTCTGTAGGACTCTCACACTTAGAATTCAGTACGGGCCAAAATGAGACATGTTTATCGACGTTGGTGATGAAGTCTACATTATGACATGTGCAGCATGTTAAAACAGCGCTGTGAGTATGACAGTTAGCTATTGATATATAAAAGGTCATTCGTAAATTACTGCTATGTAACGCTATTACAGCAATTATTTCTATCATTTGTGTTGCTTTTGAAGTTTGTATGACACGTCACATTTTTTTTAACGTTGTTCGATATACTACTAATTACTAACACTACTATTACTACTACTGCTGCTACTACTACTACTGCTAATGCTACTACGCTTACTGCTACTACTACTACTACTACTACTCCTGCTGCTGCTACGCTTACTACTACTACTACTACGCTTACTACTACTACTACCACTAATACTATTAATAATTACTGCGTTTACTACTGATAATAATAATAATCAGCAGTCAGAATCGGGAAAAATAGGACTGTGATTCAATGGGAACAGACGAATACATTAATAATGAAACAAATACTAAAAAGTCCCATCTACACATGATGATTGTTCGATGACATCTATGCGGGTACAATAAGAAATAAGTTGAAAATGTATATATACATGATGATTTTCCAACTTCGTTGGGCGGGGATAATACTACTAATCGGTTACCTGTTTGGAGTGGCTACAGAAGAAATGGTATCCCAAAAGGGTTTGTTGACAAAAAAATAAAACTCATATCCCATTGCAAAATATAACAATACATATTTTATAATTCAGTAAATCACTTCATGAATCAAATGGTTAACAACAAAAAAGAATAATACAATGTACGTATTCATACACCATGTAAGTCATTGATGCCTACAGGTTTTACGAGTATATTCAGATTATGTGCTTTAGCTGAACGTAGTCCTGAGAAAGTAATACACATCACACTATTTATAGGTGCATATGCACTGTTGTTATCACTGCTCTCGATTGAAAATTGAAGGTTACATTGAATATAAGTATTAAATGACAAATATGCATACACAGATTTTCAGACTTTCATTTAATTTGATATCGAAATAAATTGAATTATGAATTATGTGATATTTACAATTTGCATTAAATGAAATACATCTGGATGAGTGATTACCCCGGACCAGCGGAATGGTCTAGTTAGCACACTGTCCACCAAGAGCATTTTCCCTCAAGAGATTAAATTCGGTGGAAATGTTAAATACAAAATACATACAAAATCCAGATGCAGATTACTCTACTCGAACAACGCCAACTGATTTATGCTTTCAATTTCTTAATTTCATATAAAGTTACTAACATTAGAAAGCAGGCCTATTTAAGTCTTATAAGCCGGTTGTACGGTGTGATGATGCAATTTCGTATTACTTGATGGATGATAATGAAGATGATTATTTGCCTAATGAAAATCACTGCTACAACATTGTACCGTTTGGATTACAGACACGTTTTAACTAACCTGATTTTTGGTTTGATAACACCGAATTTGTTTTAACTCAAACAAAAGGTCACATTAACCCCAAAATCACACAAACATTTGGTACGTTTACTTTGCAGCATGATGATTTAAAGAGTGCATTTCAAATTGATTACAAGCATCGTCTTTAATTTTTGCTAAAATTCGACTAAAGTTTTGGATATATATTTATTTTCTAACGCTAATGTCATATAATCAATTCTTCATGAATTCCACATTGATGTTATCACGTTATCTACCAACTCATGCAGAATAGTTTGATCTTGGCGGCATCATGCAGTCATTCTGGATCTAGGTCATATGTTCTCCAAAGATCAATTTCATACTTAGGCTTTACTGCATCATTCCTATGAGAAATCAAGCCAGTACCCATCCAAGTGATTACCAGAGTGAAAAGGAGATGTGATCTATTGTTGAAATTGATTGAAATCGACCAGATAGGAACAGTGATGAAATGGTTCTACTTTATGTGAGTATTTTCCATATGTAGCGTGCAAATTTAATTTCCACGTCAATGAGGAATCTGCATATAGTATGGGAGAAATGCTAATATTTGACGAAACAGTCTGTAAATGACAGAGCTTAAAGCACAATGTAAAATCAATGAGGTTCCTTTTATAGCGTTGGCGTCTGATCACAGGCAGTGGTCCAGCAGCTGGTGTTGAGAAATGTCAAAGGAATTGCTAGATTTCTCAAGTTTTCTTTTTGGACAGTTTTCTGCACCTACAGATGCTACATAATTGGAAATGGAGAAGACACATTAAAGTGTATTTTGGGCAATTTGGAATACCTCTTTTGAAGTAAAGACTCTCTTCTGATTTTATTGTAGGAAGGAAATCACCTCTGATCAGTGGTATGAAAACTATTATGACTGCAACAGAAACGTACTTTTAAAGACAGTTGCTAGCTAGAAATAGCAAAACGGGATGTGTCTATATTATGGTTAAAGTTATGTCACGCGTGTGAATAATGCGAAATTAAAAATTACTTTTTACTGTTAAGGTCTTTATTAATTAATAACATTTGGATATTAACCTGTTTGGGTTTTCAATACAAAGGACCTGGTGCAAATATGCTACTATTAAACATGATGTATTCATTCTCATGTATCTTTATAATGTCCGACGAATTACTTCTTGAGTTAAATCATGAACATATCCAAGATGTTAGTTTGTCAGAAAACTTGGTGCATTAAAGAGCCATCACGGATGTTAGTATTTCAATTTTTTGGAAAATATACTTATAACGTCATTCGCCAGAGAAATCTTTTATCTACAACATGGCATATGTTAAATAATTTTCATATCACGACAATGTATTGCAATTTGGTTTCAAAGAGAAGGACCACTTCGACTAGCGCGCGCTAAGGGTATCTGACGTATATAAACAGAATCCCCTTTTTTGCGTAATACGTACTACACAAACAGCAAGCGCTTCCGAAGTGTGAAGGCTCGTCTCTAGCGCAAGTCGCCATAACAACCCATATGATGCACGTGCTTCACGTGTCTCTCTTGCAAATTACCCTTGTCACACATTACTGAATGTGACGGTTGCATTACAAACAATGTTTCTAAATGTCCCGAGAATATACAAATTATTTCATGTTTAATGTTCTTTTTATTGAGATAAGACCAGCAAATTATGACAAATGTTTACTCTCATTAATTATAAAATTCAAGAAAAATACCTAGTTTGGTAAAACAATTATTCCAATATCTGTAGCAAATACATAATTAAATGAAATAGTAAATAAATCACCGCCAAAAAAAATATATTTCGATATCTTTTATTGCTCATATTTTTTGTTATTCTTTCGTGTCTTTGTTTACTGTGTGTGAGCTAGACCATAATGCTTTGCGCTTGAAAATAATAGACTGGATCTTTATTTAGACTGGAAAACACCTTTACTAATTAATGCAATTTCTCGGCTTATTTTAAGTTGGAAAAATTAGGGGAAAATAAAGTGCATTTATTTCACGGAGATGGATTTTTGGAAAAATTTTGATATTTTCATCAACATCCGTGATGGCTCTTTAAGTACACCAAACCTTAATTCTGACCTCACAAGGGTTAGATTACACAACACGTGTACACCTTCAAACTTCAGTAACGAATAATATCAACATAATGTATCAAGTGAATATTTCATTGAAACAAATGTTTTGAATTTACATTGGTAGTTTGGTGTGAATGTGTTCATCTGACGATGGTTATTCTTCCTCACTCTGCTCTTGACAGCTGACTAAGGTTTCCGATAAATGGTTTGGACAAGGAAACGACATTATGTCAGTGTTCAATATATGTAGTCAATGTCACGTTTGTTTCATTACTTAGGTCAGCTCTTCTATTTTGTAATTTTCCAAAACAGCAAAAGTTTGTGGAACTTTTGTCAAATAAAAATGTTAGCATACTTAAAGGTTTAGCTATCTATTTGAAAAAAAATTTGTATGAAATTAAGCTCGCACACCGAAATGTATATGTATAGCAAAAATTGTTTAAATGTACATTATTTTTGTATCTGTACTCTGGGCCATGTGGCCTCCAATTCTGAATAAAATCTCTCTCTCTCTCTCTTCTATGCTCGTCATAAATTCAAGTGTTGATTACAATCATTCAATATATCTCTGATACTTGGAAGCAGCACATACTATTGGAATTGGCTTGACAATATTATATCACTGGCGTGTTTACAAGTATGTGTCCTCATTGGTAAGACTGAATATTGAGCATGAACTTCTGAAGTTCCAACGTGATGCCAACGTTTACCAGTAGCTGTTGGCAAATGAATTATATTAACAGTGTAATATGATAATATCAATTCAAACATAAATACAACAGTCACTGTGAAGTTAACTAAAACAGAAATGTAGATTTAAAATAATAGACATTTTCTCATCGACTGTCTTACCCTTTTTTGTTGGATATTGTTTTAATAACTAAAAACACCGCTTCATACAGGATTGATATACCACGAGGCATCCACTAAAATATTTGTTAATTGATTAGAATATGTTCTAGAGCTACAAGCCCTTTTGTCAACAGACCATGATATAATCAAGTGAACAAACAGGGTTGAACCTGTGGCAGTAAACTGCACTTGACAAATGATTTATCTATAAAGTTTGAAAATATTGTAGCAAAAGTGAAGTCAATGGTCAATGCACAGGTGTGTTTACCTGAGGTGAAAACAAAATACATCAATAATAGAAATTCAAACGTACCGAATATGGAATTATTGCGATAGAGAGGTCAGTCTATCGATAACACATTGATTACCAGCATGTGTGATGTCGATCCAACCACGTGTTGTAGTTTGAATAGCTGCTTGCAATGTACATCGTAATAACGATTACTGTTCATATGTGAAATAGTTGAAATCTTTAAAATCCTTAAAATTCCTATTTATATGGCTATAAATATTCAAGTAAATGATTGCCATTCACTTATTGGTCTTGTGACTCCTTGTGACTACTTTCGGTGTCAAGGGGATGCCTTATTGGTGATCAATATCAAATGTATTTCAGGAAGCAGCCAGATCGCCCTTGCCCCGATCTTAAAGTCAAATGTTGATTACAATAATTCCATGTCCCTTCGTGCTCGCTGGGAATAACGTTTGCGTTCGACAGCTTTGAAACATATGCCAGTTGTCCAGTTCAATACTCCTGCACAACATACTATCCTTTAAATGTAAATCTTGGAGGATAAAAAAGAACATGAAAACGAACAGTAACCCATTTATGTTGACATATATGGATTGATTGAGGATATAAAGTAAAATAGTTTTTTACTTAAATGGTGTCTGCATGGTGTAGGTTACAACATAATAACATTGCATTATTAATAACAACGATCATGTAAACGAACAGTAAGCCACTTAACATATATGGATTGATTAAGAATATAAAAGAATAAAAGCTTTACTTAAATCGTGTCTAATTATAAGAGATGTAGGCGATTATGCATTCAGGAACAGTCTATCATTAAAACAGTTAGCCCTATACATGCTAGTAACCGTTATTGCATGCAATAAAACAGTATTATAACATCTCTGGTTAAATCTAGCATTTGATATGTGTAGGTGTTATGCCAGATTGCATTTATTATTCATATTTCAATATTATACCACTGAATTGGTATATAAACATATAGTATTATTACATAAAACGTTTAATTCAGCACGTTATAATTCACTAATCATACGACCTTTTCAATAGCTCTCATTAAATTGAAGATAATTAACTCTTATAATGTTTTAAAACAGTATTAATACCAAAAACCAAAAACGTATTTACTGAAATGGAATTAATTAAGCTTGGTATTTTTAATACATTAAGTCCGAAAAGTGAAATTAAAATCAATTTGATAATGGAAGCTCACAATATATCCTTTATATACAATTAGCAATGTATTCAGACTGATTGTATCGCAATACATTTACCTATATTCATGAAGATGTACAACTTCCAAACGCAAGGCATAACTCTTGCCAGTCTGCATTACTGGCTGATTTAACCCTTGCGGTATTTCCCTCGCTTTCTTGTGTCGAGGCAGTGAATCGCTGCACTGGAAATGCATAGCGGGCCTGGATTTCTAAACACATATTTCTTAAGGAAATACTATAAGGCCTAAATCAGCCAGTAATATAGACTGGCAAGAGTTATGCCTTGCATTGGGAAGTTTGAAGATGTAATACGTTGGAAAGATTGAGTCCTACTTGATTTATCTTCTCTCTAAACTACCAACTTCTAGAATGCCTACGTAATTCATTCCTTGCAAATTCTGAAGGTATTTGTAGCGTGTCGTGGAGATAATGGAACAGTTGTTCGAAAGCAGAGGCTAAATGTTGACGAAAGTTAAAATTCTGCAAACAACACAGTGTTGAGGGGCAGGTTAGCGCCTTCAGATAAAGAGGTCCAGCGTTCAAATCCCAACTTTGTCTGCTGAAGAGAATTGTTCTCCGCGCAGTGAAGTTTCGGTGCAATGCACCACTGAATGTCAAAGTAGTACCATATCCAGTGTGCCCTAGTTACAGCATCCTGACATACATGAAATACTCTTGAAAGTGGCGTTAAATCCCAACTCACCTCATTTCACCCATAGTGAAACTATATATTATGATATGTCATCATTTCCGAATGAGACCACATATCCCCCGAAGGCATATTTTAAACTCGAGCCATGCAGACCCAGACGCCAGTCATGTTCGAGGATAGTTGATGAAAAGAAGTAAAATGAAATGTGATTTATCTTTGGAACTAATAAGTTCTGCAGATTCAAATTATACATGAATGGAAGCATGTGAATGAAGTACATAAACGTTTATTTGAGATTGGTTAATATGATAATGATGTATGACAGATCTTGAGGGAAACAGTGAAATGGTTTTCCTGTATTTCCGAATCATATGGCCATACACAGTGTTAAACGAGTTCAGGAGGCATTAGTTGTTATCGTTGCATTTCCAATATTGTTTTGTCTCTTTAGAAACTAAACGAACTTTGTTTAAGTTAAATTCTTTATAACTATTTTTGTGGATTGATATTTGAAGGGTTTATATTAGGTACTACACATCCTTATCGTCAATTAATAAAATATCTATTCACGGTTTACTCTCCATCGTATATGAAATATCAGTGTCATATAGTGATACTACTATGAACAGTTTTAATAGAATATAGTTATGGTAAAAGTGAGCTAAAATTTGTTTCTGACAAAACATGTTCAGCTGATGTGGATTTGAAAACATTCAGCTACAACACTGAAGGACATCAAACCATCGTATACCGACAGTATGAGTGAGTGTAATCTTCCCATGGGTCTAAAGTCACCTAGAATCAACTGAAAGCGCCGTGTTGACAACATTAATGGTCTTCAACCACACTAAAACTCTCTAGAAAAGTTTACAAGGTAAATAATATTATTGAATCGAGTGTTAAGTATAAATGACGTTCTGACATCACTATCAACCATTTGACCCGTCGAACATTTCCTGCAGAAATGAAATCATAAACGGATGATGGCATTGGGACGAACACTCACCCGAGCTGACTTTCTCGTCACTACAGTCTACGTCAATATGAACAAAGTACTTGGTCATCATCGATATCCATAGTAAATGTGCAGAAGTTCCCTCATTGTACGTTATTATACATATATATTACCATCCTGATTTACATAGCGCTTATTCATTATATAAGTGAAAACTAGGACTAATATAATTCGTGTGCTGGTTTCCGTTGGGGATTTTATCATATCTCAACATGTGGCGAGGCTGACGTTAATTGACAACTTAGAACTGACAACAGTATGTTTCCATTGTAAAAATTCAAACGCGTTAAAATGTATATAGTACTGGTATATGTTTATATAGAAGTAAATATTCTCAATCAAAATACTTTGTTTAAGGTAAACAAATAATGATAAGCAGCGCATTATATAGGTTAGTCAACTATGTATTGTTGTTTCGAAAGCTGCGTATCAATGAATGTACAATTGTAGAATAGTTAGACTATTACGTTTAGCTGTTGGACATAAAATAACTGGTGGTTTATCATAAATAAACTTTTGGTATTCTGGCCAAGATAAACATACCAAATGTTTCTACTATTATGATCTTTGCAGATTTTAAATAGACGTATCTTTCAAACGGTTTGTCGGTACACACACAGTGACAATGACAGTTGTCTTCAATTATATTCAAATCTCGAAGTATTCTTTATTCCGATTTATCTGCCGGTTTCAATAACCGTTGGATTAGCAACGGAATATTACAGGTGAAACTATATATTCTGACATGAATATGAATGCTGCCCAATATTATGTGTATATCCACAAATAAGGACTCACGGTTATAGTATGTGTGTTATTTTATCATGTTCGAACCATTGCCTAGTTTTGTTTGGTGCATTAATGTTCTAGAAAGCAATTAAAGAACACACGATAAGAATGACTGTTCGTAGTAAACCATTTAGCTGGTCCTAACGGTATTCGTGGCACAGTACAAGGCCTTGATTCAGGCTAACTCTCTGTGTATAATCATGACATTATTTTGTCTGATAGAGGTCCGTAAACATGACAATTATAAAATCAATTTGATAATTTGATAATGTTGGAAAATAGACAAATAATTAGCATAAATCAAACTTGTATTGAATTTGTTCTAATTAAAGAAGCAAACGTGATATTAATTGTTTCATATTATACTGGAAAGTTACTAAACCCTATTACTCATACAATTTTGAAAGGAAATGCCAATATTCCACGGAGAAAATAGTATACATTTTAAACATGTACACGATTTTATAAATAGAACTAATAGATTTTGAGTATATGTTCAGCCATTACTTATATGCAGCTATCTAGCATTTCAATATTATTGTTTTATTATATTGAATGTATTTATCATAAAACAGACTATACCTCAGATATGTATCATTATATGCTTTTGATTTAAATGAATGTCAATGTTGTTTTTTACTCTGCTCAGTGTATATATTTCTATAACATTATTGTTGTGTAAATATTATGAGAATTTGATTTACATTTATTGCACATACCATAATGTAAAATGTAATGTAAAATCTTACGTATGTATATATATATGTGTGTGTGTGTATATATATATATATATGTGTGTGTGTGTGTATATATATATATATATATATATATATATGATAAAATGTAAATCAAATTCTCATAATATTTATATATATATATATATATATATATATATATATATGTGTGTGTGTGTGTGTGTGTGTGTGTGTGTGTGTGTGTGTGCTATAAGTTTGTTGATGATCGATATTGTTGATAAATTACATTGAGATAGATAAGTACATTTGAATTACTTTGACAATGAAAAAGAGTAACACCTTCGCCTTTTAATAGCTATCTAAAGCATTCCACCTGATGATAGAGTGACTATATCCTCCGAAACGTCATGCATTATAACATTAAAGAAGTTCAATGCATCTGCCTATAGTCAGGGGAGTGCTTTTAGTTGAGAAAGTTCTTGAGTGGTCAGCCAAGATCTCCACTTACTGCTATGATAGGATGGAAGTGTTCATAATAGAATGAGAGCCTTGGGGAAAATGATCAATATACGTCACATATTTGAGATAATTTGATTCATCTCAGCCTCCAGCACACAAAACCGCGCAGTATTGTATAGAACCATCGTGTAATAATAACTCCCCAGCCAGATCTAGCTGATCCAAACACAGGCTGCCTGGAATAATTAATGCCATTACATTTGTCATCGCAGATTACATTTTGAAGCCAACTTGGGTGACCTTGATTACCAATAACAAGCCTACTGCCTGATCTTGATAAGTTCACATACTTATCAATAGGTTATTATTACTATTACGCAAGTTTAAGATCGTGGACGACAACTGAGATTTTTAATCCGGTGACCATCATAACACAATGTACTTTTAATTTTGAAACAAATTATCAGTTGTAGGTGTGCTACAACATGTATTACCCTATAATGTGGCATTAAATAAAGAAGTTTCTGCATCCTTCAGCTTTAGAAAGACTTTTAAAAATACCATATTGACCCAGTGTAAGTCTTACTATAATAAATAACTGAAATAACTGGAAACGTGTGTTCTAAAATAACAAGCATTTTTAACATTTTCAATAATTGTAAAACATTGTAGGGTTGCTGGTCCTGCGTTCATTTAACCATTGCCAAATTAGGTATTAATATCTGTATACCCTTCTGTCCTAGTCTTTAATTAGTTAACTTTCTGTGGAGGAACCGACCCTTAGTTTATTTTATCAGAAAACGGCCTGATATAGTTTGTTTCATATTGAGCCAAAAGGGATGGTGTTGAAAAGACTGTGGGTTTCGTGTGTATCTTCAATATGAATTGCGTTAATTTAATTTCCTCGTCAAACAGAAGTATATTATGTGAGAAATGATAATATTTGGCGACACTTTATGTAGATCCCACAGCTTAGCGCACAATATGAATTATATAAACTGATTTCATTTCCTCGACTTCCGATCCAAGGCTGTTATAGTAGGTGCATTACCAATTTGATAAATATTCAATGATCTTTTGAGACTTATAAGTATACTATCGAATGCAGTTCTTTTAACGACATGTTTGGTCTGCTGGTATAATCGAGATAACTAATTTGACTGTGTTTTTAAGTCGCAGACACATTGCTTCAATGAATAGGCCAAACTAACCGAAACTCGAACACCACTCCAGGTCGTCCGAACTGGATCTGTTTGTTTTAAAATGTTACTTTGCAAAATAGTATAATTGTATTTCTTTACATACTTATTTGATTGAATATGTTTTAAAAACTTTTACGAGAGATTCAACTAACGGGTTATGAAAGAAATGTGCGAAATATTAGTTTAAATGTTGACAAACATTTCAGAATATAAATTAATTTTTTTTTTATTAAATGTCATTTTTTATACTTACCTGGTTGGAAAACCAACTTTGCCCAACGCTTGCCCCTGAAGCGTTCCTCAACACAGATCACACAGAATAACAAGTGTTTGCCACTAACATGGCAATGTCCCCCGCCGGTGACATTGAGTTAGTAAGACACATCATTGAAGCTACTTTATATATTGCATTACTGGTAAAAAGTGCCATGATGATCAGCAAATTTTGAGACTTTGGGTGCTTGGGATCATGATATATTGTGTTAATAAGAGTTCTAAAAGTGGTGAAAGTGTTGTGGTGACCTTGGAAATAAGGTCAAGGTCACCAAATCGACTGGTGTCTGCGTCATGAAGACTGACACCAAATTTGAAAACATTTGGTCCAACCGGTCATGATATATCGCGTAAGCAAGAGCTTGAAAAGTGGTCAAAGTGTTGTGGTGACCTTGAAAATAAGGTCACGGTCACTAAAATGTACTGGTGTGTGTCATCCCCCAATGTAGGCTGACACCAAATTTGAAGATTTTAGATGCAACACTTCATGAGATATCGCGTTAACAAGAGTTCAAAGTGTAGAAGTGACCTTGAAAATAAGGTCACGGGCACCGAATCGACTGATGTCAGCGTCATCCTCCAATGTTGACTGACACCAAATTTGAAAACATTTGGTCCAAGTCCAATCGATCATGATATATCACGTAAGCCAGAGTTTGAAAAGTGGTAAAAGTCTCGTGGTGACCTTGAAAATAAGGTCAAGGTCACCGCTGGTGTCTGCGTTATCCCCCAGGTTAGACTGACACCAACTTTGAAGATTTTGAGTCCAACCGGTCAAGATATATCGCGTTAACAAGAGTTAGAAAGTGGTCAAAGTGTCGCGGTGACCTTGAAATAAGGTCAAGGTCACCAAAATTGACTGGTGTCTGCGTCTTACTACAATGTAGGCAGACACCAAATTTGAAGACTTTGGATGCAACGCTTCATGAGATATCGCGTAAACAAGAGTTAAAAAAGTGGTCAAAGTGTCGTGGTGACCTTGAAAATGAGGCCAAGGTCATCACAATTGACTGGTGTCTGCGTCTTCCCATAATGTAGGCAGACACTAAATTTGAAGACTTTGGATGCAACGCTTCATGAGATATCGCGTAAACAAGAGTTCAAAAAGTGGTCATAAACAAGAGTTCAAAAAGTGGTCAAAGTGTCGCGGTGACCTTGAAAATAAGGCCAAGGTCACCAAAATTGACTGGTGTCTGCGTCTTCCCACAATATAGGCAGACACCAAATTTGAAGACCTTTGATGCAACGCTTCATAAGATATCGCGTAAACAAGAAATGTGACGTACGGACGGACGTACGTGCGTACAGACGGACGCCGTTTAATACATAGTCCCCCGTTCCGCGTTGCGGCGGGGGACAAAAAGGGACGCTACCCGGTGTAGCCGGCGCTCGAGTCAAGTGACATCGGTGACACCATCATTCCCTAGTCCAAGCGAGCATCAAACCCAAGAGGGAAGGAAGGGCGGAAACTAGCGAGCGTTGGTTTTTCAACCAGGTAAGTATAAAAAATGGCATTTACTCAAAAATGTTAAATGTGTACATACTAATCAGGTTTGAAAACCAAACATTGCCATGATTACCACAGCAAGGAGGTGGGCTGAGCCGAGTCACGTGCACGTAAATATAAATGACATAAACTATCATTATAAATGGGAACTTTGAAAAAAAATGTAACAATGTGCTACTGTCCCTTCAAAATATTAGGGTTTTTTTTCTAAAAATCATCCTGAAATATTGATCTGAGAAGCGTGACTTCGATTCTTTCCAATCGGTTTGTAAGTTGAATAACGGGACACAGATCACTTGCAATCTTGCTCTTCGTAGCCCAACATGTCAGTCGGTTGTCATCCGCCAATCTGTCACAATAATTTGAGGTCTCGTCTCGACGATTTTTTGGCATTATAACAAAATATGCTGTCTGCGACATTCTGTCACTGAAGTGGAATAAACGAGATACTCAAATGGTACCGAATATGTCTGGAACAATTAAGGCAGTGATTTGGTATTGACTCAAATCACTCTCTGACGACAATACATTACTCTGGTCAAATAAAACGTTGAAAATTGGCACAGTTCAATTTACATCTGTTGTTCCACAGATGGTTATCGATTGGTATACTGATGATCCACTTTTTTTCTACAACAGGGAGACATCTAGTGAAGCGGTATGCACCGAAATCTTAGTTTTGCTGAACGGTCTGCGTGGGAGACCACTTAAGTTAAGTACTGAACACGCGGATTTGCTTGTTTCTACATGAATTGAATCATAGACATACTAAATATTCTAAGCGAGAGGAACTGTCAATATCAATCGGAATGGACTTGTCGAAAGAAATGCTGCTTGACGCCTGCATGTACAGAAATTACTTCGAATCGCCTTTTAGCAATAATAACTAGAAATATGTGCATGTGATGTCTCCCGCTTTTAATCCTACCATAATCATCTTACGTGTGCCAGAGTCAATCCAAAAAGGTTAATCTATTAGAATAAATTAACCATTTACCATTTCAATGTAGCCTCTTAGTTCAAATTAAGTCCCTTTTCTGGTCACTTTGTTAAATCACACCTGAACAGAATAGTTAATTTGCTGAAATACTCAAAACACTATCGAATGTAAATAAGTAATAAGAAATATATCATATGACGCAATAGTCCTTCCTATATGAAGTAAAGTGCAATAATTTGGGCAGGTTGACCTCTCCTGAGTGTTCAGACAAGATCAGCACTTTCTACTATGATACCGGGAGAGAAGCAATCATAATAGAATAAAGCCTCGGGAAACTGATCAATATACGTCACATACTTGAGATAATTTGATTCAGCACAATCTGTGGACTACAAAGCTGGCCAGTGCTGTATAGAATCATCAGGTTATCACCCTGCAGTCAGCTCCCTTTGATCCAAACTTAGAGACTTCCTGGAACATTATATTAATATCATCACATGTTTAATTTCCAACTGAAGACAAACTTGGTTATAACTTACATTCGCCATACTCTATCATATTATACATTTTAATAGATGGAGTGAATTACACTTGAATGATAGTTGATTGCAACTGAATTCTTGAATATTAGCATGGCCATCATAATTATTTCAGATAAACAAATAGACAGAGAACGCTATATGGGAAAAGAGATTGGGATTATTAATTTGGTGTGGAATATTCGGAGAAAAAAACAATTTTCAGAAATATTTCAATAACAAATCAACATTTTTCTTGATACAAATACAACGGTTCATAAAACGTTTTGGAATACATTTCTGCTCGGGAGATATGCCTGTATGAGGTCACATTGTTGTATATCTACAATGCTTGCTTGATACAAATGTTTACAATTTTCATTTCAATGCAGTCATGAAAATAGCAATATGTACAAATGTTGACATTGCGTAACATTTGCTCGATGCATAAAATAGGTTATATTGTTCGCTATGCTGATCGTTTTCATCCCATGGCATAGTACCTTTAAATGGAAAATGAATACTAAAATAAATAGTTCAATTGTCTTTTGTTTCCACAGTTTATTTTGTTGTAATAAATAAATTGACTACATAGACCCATTATATTTAAAATGGCATAGTAATGAATTCATGGTTAGCGATGGCAAGTGATTCAAATATTAGATGTTCAAACATGAACATGGAGTTTCTTGGCGTGTGATTAAAATTGATTTCGTCAAATGAGAATTACGGGTATCAAAACTACATAGTTTATTCTTCAATCAACATATGCTATTAAACACGATATCCCTTATCAGTTGGTCAACATTACCCAACCAATTCATTGGTTCCCCTAGGTATGCTTTCCTAATTAGGCAAGTTTATATCTTTCCTTGGAGAAATCAACCCTGCAAGTAGACAAGGCTTTACCAGAAAAGGGAGAGAAATATATTGTCGATATTGAGTTCATATTGATCAAAGTGATATATTGTGCAAATTTAATGTCAACGTCAATGAAAAGTATATTTTCTGGCATATGTCGATATTTGACGAGATTATCTGTAAATGACAATCAATAACATATCTTTCCTCGACGTCTGATCACAGTCTGAAGGTCATTGACAATATTGAAAAAAAGTTAAATATTGTCGATAGACTCATAAATATTATCCTGTATTCAAGAGTTGTCTTTGTAACCAAGGTATACAGCTGCTGAACAAAAGTTTGTTACATTCGCAACACACGTAACATTTGTTTCATTCTCTTCAAAATAACTTATAAACATGTTATGTTCTTTTCGTAAAAAGGTAATCAAATCATGTTTAATGCAATTGAAGTTTGGAAATTATTGATACTATGCAGATATTAAGCTAGACTCAGATTGCATTGAAATTAGTGCTACAGTTACATAGATGAATACTATAGGTATCAACAGTCCGTCTCCGTGAGGTCATTCCTTTTTAACATATGAACTTTAAAATGTTTTGAAACATAACAATTGCATATTTCTGTCACACAGAAAGTGCTTTTGAATGAAATATATACATTATTTAAACCAATATGAAGTAATTAAAATTTTAAAAGACTCTAATAAAAGTTTCATAAATTGATGTATGTAAATTCTAAGAACTTATATTGTCAATGAATAATTTATCTGCTTCAATAGGCACACTTGCCTCAGACAACTGGTTATTTCAAGATATGACGCAGTGAATAATATGTTGAAGCGACGAAATTCATATGTTAGTGAAAGTACCTGGATTGTCATCGTCAGGCATAGCGGAATGAAATGGGCAGAAGTACAAAAGTCTTTATTAAACATTCATGCCACAGAATATGTTTTTGATGCAAGAAGAAGTCATGGAGACCGATGGATACGAAATAAATGTACATGAACAGCTCTCAAGTCCTGACATTCTGAGGAGTAAAATGCAGAAAAGGGAGGGTTTTCCGATCATTCACATGTCAATCTCAATAAATATACAAGAATTTCGGTTTAAATGCTATGTCCCGTGCTGAAAACTTAATTTGAATGGCTGAAGAAAAACCTAGAAGAGAATGGAGAAGAGCACTCAGATATTACCGGGGGCAGGATTGGAACCATGTTCCTTTCGCCGACAAAACTGTTTTCAAATATGTTTATAATAGTCGTACGATATGAATATAAAGTCTCCAAAGTATGAGATAGCGAAGTATTTGTTCAGAGGCGACTATAAAACACCCACCCCCCAATCCCATTTTTGGGAATATTGTCAGAAGATGGCACCTGGAATCTTAGAAGCTGGTTGATATTCAATAATTCCCAGAAATATCAGAATGTGATCATCAATGACTTAAAACACGATGGGCATGTCTTGTATTTCTGATTAAAAATCATACTTCACCAAAATAAAAACATTGCTCATTTTTGCATGAGTGGTTGTTAATTTTTGGCTGTCCGGAACATACCATAATTAGAATAGCCTTGGAATTCCCAAGACATGAACTCTATTGAGAGTCTCTGGGACATAATTGGTAAAACAGCTGCCAGGGGAATGCCCATTTCAAGAAAGGAGTTTTGAATGATAGTAAATACATTTTGGTAGTTTGTCTAAAAAGATACCTGACGCAGTGTCGAGGAACCCATGTCTTAACACATAAAAGCCCTGAGAAAAACAAAAGGGATTAATTTTCCTTATTGAATGTATTTTCTTGTGTTACCAAATAGTGCTACAATACAAGCATTTATAAAGTGTTATTTGTGTCCTAAGTCTCCAAAGTAATGGAAACATAGCAATGTAACAAACTTTTGTTCAGCAGTTCAAAGTTTACACTGTTGTAATGATATTTTATTGACGTGCAAAATAGATGGAGGAATATGCTATTTGATTCACTCCAAGTGTAAGCTATAGCAAAAATAATGCAATAAAATAGTTCATGCAAATTAATAACTGCCGTGTTATAGTTATTTTTTTCATTTGGAAGACTTCGATCTCAAACAACCACAAGAAACAAGAAATGAGAAAGTACAAATAAAAAAGTCTGACTGTTTTCTATTAGAAAAACTGAAATGGTTACCAATGATTTAAAACATATTTCAAGCAGTTTCATGTATAACCATTTAAAACACAAAACACCAATATATTGATATTAACAAATAGGCATTTCATCAATATAAACTACCTTGCGAAATAAAGATCACACAATTAGCAGAAGCCAAAAAAACGAAATTAAAATTTATCATGTGTCCATATTTATGGGAAAAAGCAAGTCTCTAAAAATCGGCGACTTAAAGGTCGTTAACTAGGGTGTTTACTTGCTTTATGATGTCCTATAGTAATGACGCTACGAATTCCAAGAAGATGACCTCGACAACATCGCTTTGCTGATGCAAATGACAAACATCCATTCCAAAATATTTTACAAACGAGATTTCACAACAGTATAGGTATCATACCTTGATGAGTGAAATTGTGTATATTTCCTTACAAAATATATGATTATCAAAGACATTCAAATTCAGACATGTTTGGCAGCGATAGTTCGACCATGTGTGTATAAGGATGGCATTTCACAAGAAAAATCAAACATAATTATAAAGGTTTAATTTATGTTTATTTTAAAATGAAAAGTAAGCATTTTCTAACAAGTGTAGAAGCGAGCAAAGCTCACATACCCCCGCTTCCCGCTTAGGTCAAAGAAGTTTTAAATAAGCAAATTATAAATCTGTGGCTATTGATTAACATATCAATACAGTTTGATGAAGTGGATCACATAGCTTCAGATGTTTCTACATAACATTGGAAGATGTAAGCTATATAATTAAGGTCCAGTTGTCAAAAGGCACATCTAGGGATCATGGTTGACATGTGTTTCAAGTTTGGTGGTGCTTTCAAATGTAGTACAGGAGATATGCTTAGGACAAACTGACTTCTACATATAGTCACTGTTGAAGTCATGTTTCCATAGCAGCCATCCAAAAATAGCATTTGCATATTGGTCTTACCCTCAAAAGACACATCTAGGGATCATGGTTAACCTCTGTATCAAGTTAAGTGAAGCTGACATGCATAGTATGGGAGATATGGTCCGGACAACAAGACTTCTCTATAGAGTCCCTGTTTATGTCACGTTTTCATGGAAACCGCAAAAAAATAAAATTCAGATACAGGTCTTACCCTCAAAAGGCACAACTAGAGATCCTGTTTTACATGTGTATCAAGTTTGATGAAGCTAGCATGCATAGTTTTGGAGATCTGCTCCGCACAAAATGACTTCCTCAAAGAGTCGCTTTTTAGTCACGTATCCATGGAAACCGCAAAAATTAAAATTCAGAAATAGTTCTAACCCTCAAAAGGCACAACTAGGGATCATGGTTGACATGTGAATGAAGTTTGATGAAGCTAGCATGCATAGTTTTGGAGATCTGCTCCGCACAAAATGACTTCCTCAAAGAGTCATTTTTAAGTCACGTTTCCATGGAAACCGAAAAAATTAAATTCAGAAATAGTTATTACCCTCAAAAGGCACAACTAGGGATCATGGTTGACATTTGTATGAAGTTTGGTGATGCTAGCATTTATAGTTTGGGAGATCTGCTCCGCACAAAGTTTTGGGACGGACGGACAGACGGGCGGACGGACGGAAGAATGAACGCTATATACCCCCGCTTACGCTGAAAGGCGGGGGTATAATAAAAACCTCATGTAAATGAGCAACAAAATTGACGTGTGAATATGACAGGTAAGCTATTCTAGGGCATCAAATACAAGTTCTCTTTCAAAGATAGTTTGGCTTTCATGTCCATCCATTATCCGTGAATAACCTGATTTATGGGCTGCCTTTTCGTGAAATAATGCATTTAAATTATCGTGCTAACTTAATTTCTAATTTGATGAAATCATGCGCAAACAATTGATATTTCTGAGACGGAACAAGGCTTTTGGAGTATCCTTAGATGCTCACCAGATGTCATTTGATTATCTCACATACAATAACATTACTTGATATAAATTTAAGTTACGATACAAATTCATCAATTTGTGATTTCTCTATCATAACATACATCCTTGAATTGAACTGAAAGCGTCTGACAGCTTTGACTCATTGAAGTCTAAACTTAATCCTCTATTCCAACAATATCTCCATTTCAAAAGCAAATCGTTTGTACATAGTATTATGTATGCAGTCTACTTATTGCGCCTTGGGAATGTCTGGGCACGTATATAAAAATGTATTTTCAAAGTAAATATGCAATTGTAATTTTAGACCTCTAAATGGGGTTTAGTTTATATTGTTTATGATATGTTTACAGTTATATATTACTAGCTTTACAGTGCCCTTAATGATCGCCACCACCTGGAAAATACAGGGAAAGCTCAATAAAACTATTGTTTCTGTTCACTAATAGATATTTTGAGCATCAGCTAATTACAATTTACCTTCTTGTGACACTATCCCCTAAAAGTTGTTAAGCATTGTAAATTAACTCTTAACGTCCCTCTAAAGTATTGATCTGGAAACCTTGACAACATGTTCCCACTCGTGTCTAGTCATGGTCAAGTTGACTAATGGGACACAAACCACTTGCCATCCTGTTTTACGTGACCCTACATGTGATTCGGTGGTCATCCGCCAGTCCGTCAAGATCATTTGACCTCTGGGGTCACTTCTTCTATCAAGACAAAATCTGGTGTCTGCGGTCTCGTGTCACTGAAGTGGAATCAGTAGGGATTATTAATAAACGAGAGGTCGGCATGGTACAGAATATGTCTGGGACAATTATTGCAGTGATGTGATATGGTTCGAACCAGTCATTCTAACGATAATGCATTACTCAAGACACAGTCTTAAAATCTGGCGGATGTTTTGATATCCATGTCACTGTGTAGCGGATTATCGATTGAGACAGTGATGAACACCTTTTCGGCAAAAAACATTATGTGAGTTTGCGACTGCATAGAAATCCAATGGCTAAACGAGTGGACCGAGCACTTTAACCAACTTTAGTGACAAACATGTTCATCATATTTCTTCATGAAATCCCACATATTCTAGAAATAGGAGATGTGGATATCGAACCTAACGAATCTAATTGAAAGACCCTGCATCGTTCAATGCTATAGTATAGTTTCAATGTTCGTGTTAAGTTCATTTTACTTCCGAAAACAACATTTCCAAAAGTGTCACAATGGTTATCTCTGTCTATCACGACAGTCATCGCCGGTAAGTGACTAAGAAATAGACGTCATATTGATTTCAAAAGAGATGGAGTAATTATTTATCTTCTAGCTATGTGATATGGTTCATTACTGTGTCATTACAACTTACTACATTCAATGCATAGGTGTCAAATAGAATACGAAAAGGTCGTTTTTGAATGAGAAATCTAAGGAAGTGATATATCGCTGGAAACCATGTACGTACATGCATATGTTTCTTTTGTAAAACATCTCTCATTTCTCCCCACATCACATCTTGACTTCACTATATCTAAAAGTGATATATATATATATATATATATATATATATATATATATATATATATATATATATATATATATCCATACTCTGTTAAAATCTCAACCACTTGCTCTCAACCTTTATATGTCTCGCTTCCTTCGCCTCTCGCTCAAGCCTTTCCAATCTTCTGTTAACATGACATTTGGGATTAGCTTATCTAACACGGCAAAACTCCAAGCGAATTATACTCCGTGTGCAGGAGGCTAGATAAGTCTTGGGCTATATATCAGGTAATGAAGTGTAAACTTGGATCGCTCTTCTCGGCGTAGACGTGGCGAGGTTTGAAGGTCTTGTATGAATAATTGACAGAGCCTAATGCACAAATCTTTGAAGCTTTTTGTAAGGTGGAACTGTTCGATTAGTCTTTGCCGGAGCTTAACTGGTCTCAGATTGATCTTTTCCAAAGCAATTGCTTTTTACTGACATCTTCATATAATTGTACTTTTTCTAAAAAAAATATAACCACTTGCTCAAGAACCACATTGAAAAAAAATAAAATGACAGAACGATTGTTCTTGAATGAAAAAAGGCTTCAGTGTCTGTACATTCATATAAGGCTGTACAGTGGTCTTCTGTTCTCGAGAAATCGTTATCGTGCTTTCCTCAGCGGCATGTGATGTCTGCTGGTAGTGCAACCGTCCAGCTTCACATTCGCTAGGGCATAAAGGTTAGGTATTCTGGAAGTGCCATACAAGTTTAGCAAATGTAGAAGAAGAGCTCAAACTCATTGAATTGTCTTACGCACAGACATCTGAAAGAACACTTACCCTATGAGCGTCATTGTCTTCTTCACAAAGCCCGCATTAAAAACTCGTATGTTTAGCTGTATGAAGATCTGAATCTCGAATGCTATACTGCTTCACTCTTCCATATCGTTTGAATTAAAACTTGTAGTTTATTTTATATCAAAATTAATCGCTTCGGTAATTTGACAACACATGAAAATTGATATACCGTTGATTTTTAATTTCTATCCCGGAGACTAAATGGTGACAGACGGACAGGACGATGGGTACGCCCGTGCATTAAAAAGGATCAGGTGAATACCATATGCCACTTCGTTCTTTCAACGATGTATTCGAGACTAGTATGCATGATATACACTGTTGACAACAGCTCAGTTATATCGCCACGCCCTGCCGTCCATAGTTTTACATAAAATGCATTCATTCAACATTGAGAATTGTCCCGTAAAGGAGAGGTTTATGAACTCTGTTGTTATTAATCGATAGAACAACATGGCCGTTCTTACATATAGACGTTCACATTAATACGTAATCAGCAAAGATAAAAGTATTAGTATCCCATTGTAGAATGTGTTAGTATATATAAAACTGTTGCAAAATGCGAGACGAGTACATTGTTCAATGGAATGTTCAACGACGCTGATTTATTATGTTAATGTCTAAACTCACGGGCAAAAGAAACGTCACCACATTTTGAAAACAGTATAAAATGAAATATTGATGTCGGAGAAAATAGATTTTGTATGTATTTGGTAGCCACATGTTTTCTTAAGAAATATTCACAATTTCATACATCAGAGTATGCAATTTTTATATTTACATCTGTTCAAATTGACATGGGGTGCTAAAATCGTTTTTTAAAGATGTTTTTGGCCCACAATATTTAGTATTTAAGTTTAAAACATTGAAAAAGTAGAAATTTAATTAACTTAAGATATCCTCGACATAAATAACCTTCTTTGATTTAAATTTGTTGACGCGTCTTTACTGTAGGACGTCTCAAAACAAGCCAAAACTGGCTTTTTGAGGCTTCTATCTCGTCTAGTTAAGGAGATTCCAAAACGACCATTTATTAAAACTTGTGTTTCTCAGAGTTATGAATAGATTATGTTTTGAAAGTTCATATTTAGTATTGTTGGGTTCTGAAGACATGGTGTAACGCTGTTTCAGTCGCATTTATCGCCCGATGATTGAAATATCTTGTATTTTGTATGGGGACGTTTCTTTTGCCCGTGAGTTTATTAACTTACTGTTTCTTCTATTTGACTGTATGTTTATATACATACATAATGTTTATATATAAGCAAATTACGTTGTAGTGACACACCATAACTCTGTAGAAAACTGATTTGAATTTCTACATTATATATATATATATATATATATATATATATATATATACACATTTTACGTGTCTAGTGGGCACTGGGTCGCTACACCATCGTACCGGGCACCAGTCTTTCTGCTGTAGCTACAGGGTTCAAATTTAGTATTTAGATTGCTGAAACCGTTCCTAGATAATGTATAACTTTTATTTCAATATATCTCACTTATTTAATAATATTCTGTATATCCTAGTGGGCACCCGTTTCGTTGCTGTACCATCGTTGTGGGCACTTGCTCCTTATGCACGCCCCATTTGAACTGGTTATCTAACGAATGTTGTTCGACAACTCTCGGCTCGCTAAGGAAACAAGGACGAGTTAATTAGTCACAGACTGGCTATTGCTGTGTTCCTGCCACCGTTCTTCAGGGCCTCTATATATAACACATTATCCGGGGTCATTTTGTATTGTTCTCTTTATATACATGTACGTACATTTATTTTATTTTGGATTAGAATTACTAACCTTTACTAACACTATGATGATAAAGAATAACTGTTATTAATTTCGCAATCTTATTAAAAGTGGATATATGAATACATTATGTATGTTCATAATAAAGAATAAAAATTCTAACAGGTGACCTGTTCGATGCATTTAATTGAGGAATACCTAGCATTATTATTGACTTAGTTTCTAGAGAAAGTGGTGTGATATAATTCATCACATGTAGTTTTAAAATACATAAGTTAAGTAACTAAACGTGATGTATCGTACCACCATGAAGTAATCAAACAATAAGCATTTTATTCCAGATTTAGAATCCTGTGAATCAGATGTAGATGTATAGCGTGATATCAACGCGTTGGTTTACCATGATAGGGTGTAAATACAAAAAAATATATCATGCCTGCATTTTAAAATGAATGTAAACTTCCTTTTTGTGTATTGCATTTGGTGTTTGGGCGTAAGTCTGTATATCCACCAGTGTACTAGATCATTTAGTAGAGCCGCGTTCATATAAGTTTAAATATTTTAAGACAACAATAACTTGTGACTATGTGTGACATTGATACAATCTCCGAAGCTGATATGATTTATTAAAAAAACCTTTTTGTACAGTAATTAAACTACTGCTTCTGAAAAGTGTTAAACTCATCAGTTCCTCGGTGCCAAACAAGAAGCATATAACGAATTTAACACCCAAATTGATATGATAAATATATGTATACAATAAATAAAGTGCGTCAGCACCTCAATCAAGTTGAAGAAGGCCGTCTCAACAAGTGAATATATGCTAAACAAGCAGCATATATATAAAATAGAATACTATCCAGTGGATTTGATCCGATACACATTTACCTCTGATGATTGGATACCTATGTGTAGTATTTAGGGAGTAATCTAGACATGGAACTTGAAATGTATCTTTACATGTTAAATTGTATACTTAATAATCAGCTGCAGTAAAGGCATATGTATAACTGAATATGATAAACTTGTGGTTGATGGGGAGGTTTTACAATTTTCTAATTAATCATATGCATTTCCTATGTATTACAATATGAATTGGGATTTAAACATGCACATTTCAAACTATTAGCGAACAACCCTTTTAATAGCTGAATGTATAGTTCTCATATGTCAATAGGTCATTTCACCATCCTAGTGGGCACCTACATATAACATAGAATACTATCCAGTGGATTTGATCCGATACACACTAACTTCTGACGATTGGATACCTATGTGTTGAATTAAGAGTGTAATCTAGACATGGAACTTTAAATATATCATTACATGTTCAATCTAATATTTAAGATTAGGTAATCAGCGGCAGTATAGGCATATTTATATCAATGCATTTCTTTGTTTCTTTTACATAGATGTGCATCTATATAAATCGAGATCTCGTACATCTTCATAACATGGACAGAAGAAGTGTGTGCAATATGTTTAGAACATCTGAACTTCGGCATGAAGTAAATAATGATATATAATAAATACAGGTAAACACGGCAGTTTTCCCGTGAACTGAATATGATAAACTTGTGGTTGATGGGGAGGTACGTAATTTTTTTAATTAATCATATGCATTTTCCTAATAACAATATGAATTGGGATTTAAACATGCAAATTTCAAACTGAAGAAGACAAATGTTTATGGATGATCAACTTCTTTGTCAAAACACTCACAAACAACAAACATGATTACACTCACCGCCGTTTATCTGAAGCTTTACAAATTTTGAGACATAACCCCTCTTTGAATAGAGATCAAGGCTATTTCATCCCATCAGCTTACAACCACTTAATCCACAAATAATTAATCCACTCTACTCACTCTGGCTTCCATCATTATCCTCCACTGATTGCTCACCCTCACTGCTGCATTGTATCCCCATCCCAACTTCTTTAACTTACCTTCCACTGGTATCCATGTTATCACTACCTGCTTGTTACAGCTTTCATCTTATTGTTATCTCATCTTGTTGTCTTTGTTATCCCATTATCATACCAAAAATGTTTCATGTATATAACCTCTGATTTTATCATCTCTCCCATATGCTTGATAACGGTATAAGGATATATACCGAAACGTCGCTATTGTTAATAAAGAAGTTGATCATCCATAAATATTTGTCTTCTTCATCACACCAACTTCTAGAATGCCTCTCAAACAGTTTAAATTTCAAACTATTAGCCAACAACCCTTTTAATGGCTGTATGTATATTTCTCATATTCAAAAGGTCATTTCACCATCCTAGTGGGCACTTATATATAACATAGAATACTATCCAGTTGATTTGATCCGATACACACTAACCTCTGACTATTGGATTCCTATGTGTTGAATTTACAGAGTAATCTAGAAAAAGAGCTTGAAATATAGCAGTACTGTTAAATTTTATATATACTTACGATCAGGTAATCAGCGGCAGTATAGGCATATGTATATCAGTGCATTTCTTTGTTTCAATAACATAGATGTGCATCTTTATAAATCAAGATCTCGTACATCTTCATAACTTGGTGAGAAGAAGTGTGTGCAATATGTTTAGAACATCTGAAATTCGGCATGAAGTAAATATTGTTATATAATGAACAAAGGTAGACACGTCCGTTTTCACAATAATTGAATATGATAAACTTGTGGTTGATGGGGAGGTATGTACATTTTCTAGTTAATCATGTTCATGTCGTGTGTATTACAATATGAATTGGGATTTAAACATGCACATTTCAAACTATTAGCCAACAACCGTTTTAATAGCTGAATGTATAGTTCTCATATGTCAATAGGTATTTCCACCATCCTAGTGGGCACTTATATATAACATAGAATACTATCCAGTGGATTTGATCCGATACACATCTACCTCAAACGTTTTAATGAATATGTGTTGTAATTTGAGAGTAATCTAGACATCGAACTTGAAATATATCATTATATTTTAAATTTTATACTTGAGATTAGGTAATCAGCGGCAGTATAGGCATATGTATATCAATGCATTTCTTTGTTTCAATAACATAGATGTGCATCTTTATCAATCAAGATCTCGTACATCTTCATAACTTGGTGAGAAGAAGTGTGTGCAATATGTTTAGATCATCTGAAATTCGGCATGAAGTAAATAATGTTATATAATAAATAAAGGTAAACACGATCGTTTTCACTATAACTGAATATAATAAACTTGTGATTGATGGAGAGGTATGTATATTTTCTAATTAATCATGTGCATGTCGTGTGTATTACAATATGCATTGGAATTTAAACATGCACATTTCAAACTATTAGCCAACAACCGTTTTAATAGCTGAATGTATAGTTCTCATATGTCAATAGGTATTTCCACCATCCTAGTGGGCACTTATATATAACATAGAATACTATCCAGTGGATTTGATCCGATACACATCTACCTCAAACGTTTTAATGAATATGTGTTGTAATTTGAGAGTAATCTAGACATCGAACTTGAAATATATCATTATATTTTAAAATTTATACTTGAGATTAGGTAATCAGCGGCAGTATAGGCATATGTATGTCAATGCATTTCTTTGTTTCAATAACATAGATGTGCATCTTTATAAATCAAGATCTCGTGCATCTTCATAACTTGGTGAGAAGAAGTGTGTGCAATATGTTTAGAACATCTGAAATTCGGCATGAAGTAAATAATGTTATATAATGAACAAAGGTAGACACGTCCGTTTTCACAATAACTGAAGTTGATAAACTTGTGTTTGATGGGGAGGTATGTAAATTGTATAGTTAATCTTGTGCATGTCGCGTGTATTACAATATGAATTGGAATTTAAACATGCACATTTCAAACTATTAGCCAACGACCCTTTTAATAGTTGAATGTATAGTTCTTATATGTCAATAGGTCATTTCACCATCCTAGTGGGCACTTATATATAACATAGAATACTATCCAGTGGATTTGATCCGATACACATCTACCTCAAAAGTTTTAATGAATATGTGTTGTAATTTGAGAGTAATCTAGACATGGAACTTGAAATATATCATTACATTTTAAATTTTATACTTGAGATTAGGTAATCAGCGGCAGTATAGGCATATGTATGTCAATGCATTTCTTTGTTTCAATAACATAGATGTGCATCTTTATCAATCAAGATCTCGTACATCTTCATAACTTGGTGAGAAGAAGTGTGTGCAATATGTTTAGAACATCTGAAATTCGGCATGAAGTAAATAATGTTATATAATAAATAAAGGTAAACACGATCGTTTTCACTATAACTGAATATAATAAACTTGTGATTGATGGAGAGGTATGTAAATTTTCTAATTAATCATGTGCATGTCGTGTGTATTACAATATGCATTGGAATTTAAACATGCACATTTCAAACTATTAGCCAACAACCGTTTTAATAGCTGAATGTATAGTTCTCATATGTCAATAGGTCATTTCACAATCCTAGTGGGCACTTATATATAACATAGAATACTATCCAGTGGATTTGATCCGATACACATCTACCTCAAACGTTTTAATGAATATGTGTTGTAATTTGAGAGTAATCTAGACATGGAACTTGAAATATATCATTACATTTGAAATTTTATACTTGAGATTAGGTAATCAGCGGCAGTATAGGCATATGTATGTCAATGCATTTCTTTGTTTCAATAACATAGATGTGCATCTTTATGAATCAAGATCTCGTGCATCTTCATAACTTGGTGAGAAGAAGTGTGTGCAATATGTTTAGAACATCTGAAATTCGGCATGAAGTAAATAATGTTATATAATGAACAAAGATAGACACGTCCGTTTTCACAATAACTGAAGATGATAAACTTGTGTTTGATGGGGAGGTATGTAAATTTTATAGTTAACCATGTGCATGTCGCGTGAATTACAATATGAATTGGAATTTAAACATGCACATTTCAAACTATTAGCCAACGACCCTTTTAATAGTTGAATGTATAGTTCTTATATGTCAATAGGTCATTTCACCATCCTAGTGGGCACTTATATATAACATAGAATACTATCCAGTGGATTTGATCCGATACACATCTACCTCAAACGTTTTAATGAATATGTGTTGTAATTTGAGAGTAATCTAGACATGGAACTTGAAATATATCATTACATTTTAAATTTTATACTTGAGATTAGGTAATCAGCGGCAGTATAGGCATATGTATGTCAATGCATTTCTTTGTTTCAATAACATAGATGTGCATCTTTATCAATCAAGATCTCGTACATCTTCATAACTTGGTGAGAAGAAGTGTGTGCAATATGTTTAGAACATCTGAAATTCGGCATGAAGTAAATAATGTTATATAATAAATAAAGGTAAACACGATCGTTTTCACTATAACTGAATATAATAAACTTGTGATTGATGGAGAGGTATGTAAATTTTCTAATTAATCATGTGCATGTCGTGTGTATTACAATATGCATTGGAATTTAAACATGCACATTTCAAACTATTAGCCAACAACCGTTTTAATAGCTGAATGTATAGTTCTCATATGTCAATAGGTCATTTCACAATCCTAGTGGGCACTTATATATAACATAGAATACTATCCAGTGGATTTGATCCGATACACATCTACCTCAAACGTTTTAATGAATATGTGTTGTAATTTGAGAGTAATCTAGACATGGAACTTGAAATATATCATTACATTTTAAATTTTATACTTGAGATTAGGTAATCAGCGGCAGTATAGGCATATGTATGTCAATGCATTTCTTTGTTTCAATAACATAGATGTGCATCTTTATGAATCAAGATCTCGTGCATCTTCATAACTTGGTGAGAAGAAGTGTGTGCAATATGTTTAGAACATCTGAAATTCGGCATGAAGTAAATAATGTTATATAATGAACAAAGATAGACACGTCCGTTTTCACAATAACTGAAGATGATAAACTTGTGTTTGATGGGGAGGTATGTAAATTTTATAGTTAACCATGTGCATGTCGCGTGAATTACAATATGAATTGGAATTTAAACATGCACATTTCAAACTATTAGCCAACGACCCTTTTAATAGTTGAATGTATAGTTCTTATATGTCAATAGGTCATTTCACCATCCTAGTGGGCACTTATATATAACATAGAATACTATCCAGTGGATTTGATCCGATACACATCTACCTCAAACGTTTTAATGAATATGTGTTGTAATTTGAGAGTAATCTAGACATGGAACTTGAAATATATCATTACATTTTAAATTTTATACTTGAGATTAGGTAATCAGCGGCAGTATAGGCATATGTATGTCAATGCATTTCTTTGTTTCAATAACATAGATGTGCATCTTTATCAATCAAGATCTCGTACATCTTCATAACTTGGTGAGAAGAAGTGTGTGCAATATGTTTAGAACATCTGAAATTCGGCATGAAGTAAATAATGTTATATAATAAATAAAGGTAAACACGATCGTTTTCACTATAACTGAATATAATAAACTTGTGATTGATGGAGAGGTATGTAAATTTTCTAATTAATCATGTGCATGTCGTGTGTATTACAATATGCATTGGAATTTAAACATGCACATTTCAAACTATTAGCCAACAACCGTTTTAATAGCTGAATGTATAGTTCTCATATGTCAATAGGTCATTTCACAATCCTAGTGGGCACTTATATATAACATAGAATACTATCCAGTGGATTTGATCCGATACACATCTACCTCAAACGTTTTAATGAATATGTGTTGTAATTTGAGAGTAATCTAGACATGGAACTTGAAATATATCATTACATTTTAAATTTTATACTTGAGATTAGGTAATCAGCGGCAGTATAGGCATATGTATGTCAATGCATTTCTTTGTTTCAATAACATAGATGTGCATCTTTATGAATCAAGATCTCGTGCATCTTCATAACTTGGTGAGAAGAAGTGTGTGCAATATGTTTAGAACATCTGAAATTCGGCATGAAGTAAATAATGTTATATAATGAACAAAGATAGACACGTCCGTTTTCACAATAACTGAAGATGATAAACTTGTGTTTGATGGGGAGGTATGTAAATTTTATAGTTAACCATGTGCATGTCGCGTGAATTACAATATGAATTGGAATTTAAACATGCACATTTCAAACTATTAGCCAACGACCCTTTTAATAGTTGAATGTATAGTTCTTATATGTCAATAGGTCATTTCACCATCCTAGTGGGCACTTATATATAACATAGAATACTATCCAGTGGATTTGATCCGATACACATCTACCTCAAACGTTTTAATGAATATGTGTTGTAATTTGAGAGTAATCTAGACATGGAACTTGAAATATATCATTACATTTTAAATTTTATACTTGAGATTAGGTAATCAGCGGCAGTATAGGCATATGTATGTCAATGCATTTCTTTGTTTCAATAACATAGATGTGCATCTTTATCAATCAAGATCTCGTACATCTTCATAACTTGGTGAGAAGAAGTGTGTGCAATATGTTTAGAACATCTGAAATTCGGCATGAAGTAAATAATGTTATATAATAAATAAAGGTAAACACGATCGTTTTCACTATAACTGAATATAATAAACTTGTGATTGATGGAGAGGTATGTATATTTTCTAATTAATCATGTGCATGTCGTGTGTATTACAATATGCATTGGAATTTAAACATGCACATTTCAAACTATTAGCCAACAACCGTTTTAATAGCTGAATGTATAGTTCTCATATGTCAATAGGTATTTCCACCATCCTAGTGGGCACTTATATATAACATAGAATACTATCCAGTGGATTTGATCCGATACACATCTACCTCAAACGTTTTAATGAATATGTGTTGTAATTTGAGAGTAATCTAGACATCGAACTTGAAATATATCATTATATTTTAAAATTTATACTTGAGATTAGGTAATCAGCGGCAGTATAGGCATATGTATGTCAATGCATTTCTTTGTTTCAATAACATAGATGTGCATCTTTATAAATCAAGATCTCGTGCATCTTCATAACTTGGTGAGAAGAAGTGTGTGCAATATGTTTAGAACATCTGAAATTCGGCATGAAGTAAATAATGTTATATAATGAACAAAGGTAGACACGTCCGTTTTCACAATAACTGAAGTTGATAAACTTGTGTTTGATGGGGAGGTATGTAAATTGTATAGTTAATCTTGTGCATGTCGCGTGTATTACAATATGAATTGGAATTTAAACATGCACATTTCAAACTATTAGCCAACGACCCTTTTAATAGTTGAATGTATAGTTCTCATATGTCAATAGGTCATTTCACAATCCTAGTGGACATTTATATATAACATAGAATACTATCCAGTGGATTTTATCCGATACACATCTACCTCAAACGTTTTAATGAATATGTGTTGTAATTTGAGAGTAATCTAGACATGGAACTTGAAATATATCATTACATTTTAAATTTTATACTTGAGATTAGGTAATCAGCGGCAGTATAGGCATATGTATATCAATGCATTTCTTTGTTTCAATAACATAGATGTGCATCTTTATGAATCAAGATCTCGTATATCTTCATAACTTGGTGAGAAGAAGTGTGTGCAATATGTTTATAACATCTGAAATTCGGCATGAAGTAAATAATGTTATATAATAAACAAAGGTAAACACGATCGTTTTCACTATAACTGAATATAATAAACTTGTGATTGATGGAGAGGTATGTAAATTTTCTAATTAATCATGTGCATGTCGTGTGTATTACAATATGCATTGGAATTTAAACATGCACATTTCAAACTATTAGCCAACAACCGTTTTAATAGCTGAATGTATAGTTCTCATATGTCAATAGGTCATTTCACAATCCTAGTGGGCACTTATATATAACATAGAATACTATCCAGTGGATTTGATCCGATACACATCTACCTCAAACGTTTTAATGAATATGTGTTGTAATTTGAGAGTAATCTAGACATGGAACTTGAAATATATCATTACATTTTAAATTTTATACTTGAGATTAGGTAATCAGCGGCAGTATAGGCATATGTATGTCAATGCATTTCTTTGTTTCAATAACATAGATGTGCATCTTTATGAATCAAGATCTCGTGCATCTTCATAACTTGGTGAGAAGAAGTGTGTGCAATATGTTTAGAACATCTGAAATTCGGCATGAAGTAAATAATGTTATATAATGAACAAAGGTAGACACGTCCGTTTTCACAATAACTGAAGATGATAAACTTGTGTTTGATGGGGAGGTATGTAAATTTAATAGTTAACCATGTGCATGTCGCGTGAATTACAATATGAATTGGAATTTAAACATGCACATTTCAAACTATTAGCCAACGACCCTTTTAATAGTTGAATGTATAGTTCTTATATGTCAATAGGTCATTTCACCATCCTAGTGGGCACTTATATATAACATAGAATACTATCCAGTGGATTTGATCCGATACACATCTACCTCAAACGTTTTAATGAATATGTGTTGTAATTTGAGAGTAATCTAGACATGGAACTTGAAATATATCATTACATTTTAAATTTTATACTTGAGATTAGGTAATCAGCGGCAGTATAGGCATATGTATGTCAATGCATTTCTTTGTTTCAATAACATAGATGTGCATCTTTATCAATCAAGATCTCGTACATCTTCATAACTTGGTGAGAAGAAGTGTGTGCAATATGTTTAGAACATCTGAAATTCGGCATGAAGTAAATAATGTTATATAATAAATACAGGTAAACACGATCGTTTTCACTATAACTGAATATAATAAACTTGTGATTGATGGAGAGGTATGTACATTTTCTAATTAATCATGTGCATGTCGTGTGTATTACAATATGCATTGGAATTTAAACATGCACATTTCAAACTATTAGCCAACAACCGTTTTAATAGCCGAATGTATAGTTCTCATATGTCAATAGGTCATTTCACAATCCTAGTGGGCACTTATATATAACATAGAATACTATCCAGTGGATTTGATCCGATACACATCTACCTCAAACGTTTTAATGAATATGTGTTGTAATTTGAGAGTAATCTAGACATGGAACTTGAAATATATCATTACATTTTAAATTTTATACTTGAGATTAGGTAATCAGCGGCAGTATAGGCATATGTATGTCAATGCATTTCTTTGTTTCAATAACATAGATGTGCATCTTTATGAATCAAGATCTCGTGCATCTTCATAACTTGGTGAGAAGAAGTGTGTGCAATATGTTTAGAACATCTGAAATTCGGCATGAAGTAAATAATGTTATATAATGAACAAAGGTAGACACGTCCGTTTTCACAATAACTGAAGATGATAAACTTGTGTTTGATGGGGAGGTATGTAAATTTAATAGTTAACCATGTGCATGTCGCGTGAATTACAATATGAATTGGAATTTAAACATGCACATTTCAAACTATTAGCCAACGACCCTTTTAATAGTTGAATGTATAGTTCTTATATGTCAATAGGTCATTTCACCATCCTAGTGGGCACTTATATATAACATAGAATACTATCCAGTGGATTTGATCCGATACACATCTACCTCAAACGTTTTAATGAATATGTGTTGTAATTTGAGAGTAATCTAGACATGGAACTTGAAATATATCATTACATTTTAAATTTTATACTTGAGATTAGGTAATCAGCGGCAGTATAGGCATATGTATGTCAATGCATTTCTTTGTTTCAATAACATAGATGTGCATCTTTATGAATCAAGATCTCGTACATCTTCATAACTTGGTGAGAAGAAGTGTGTGCAATATTTTTAGAACATCTGAAATTCGGCATGAAGTAAATAATGTTATATAATAAATACAGGTAAACACGATCGTTTTCACTATAACTGAATATAATAAACTTGTGATTGATGGAGAGGTATGTACATTTTCTAATTAATCATGTGCATGTCGTGTGTATTACAATATGCATTGGAATTTAAACATGCACATTTCAAACTATTAGCCAACAACCGTTTTAATAGCCGAATGTATAGTTCTCATATGTCAATAGGTCATTTCACAATCCTAGTGGGCACTTATATATAACATAGAATACTATCCAGTGGATTTGATCCGATACACATCTACCTCAAACGTTTTAATGAATATGTGTTGTAATTTGAGAGTAATCTAGACATGGAACTTGAAATATATCATTACATTTTAAATTTTATACTTGAGATTAGGTAATCAGCGGCAGTATAGGCATATGTATGTCAATGCATTTCTTTGTTTCAATAACATAGATGTGCATCTTTATGAATCAAGATCTCGTGCATCTTCATAACTTGGTGAGAAGAAGTGTGTGCAATATGTTTAGAACATCTGAAATTCGGCATGAAGTAAATAATGTTATATAATGAACAAAGGTAGACACGTCCGTTTTCACAATAACTGAAGATGATAAACTTGTGTTTGATGGGGAGGTATGTAAATTTTATAGTTAACCATGTGCATGTCGCGTGAATTACAATATGAATTGGAATTTAAACATGCACATTTCAAACTATTAGCCAACGACCCTTTTAATAGTTGAATGTATAGTTCTTATATGTCAATAGGTCATTTCACCATCCTAGTGGGCACTTATATATAACAAAGAATACTATCCAGTGGATTTGATCCGATACACATCTACCTCAAACGTTTTAATGAATATGTGTTGTAATTTGAGAGTAATCTAGACATGGAACTTGAAATATATCATTACATTTTAAATTTTATACTTGAGATTAGGTAATCAGCGGCAGTATAGGCATATGTATGTCAATGCATTTCTTTGTTTCAATAACATAGATGTGCATCTTTATGAATCAAGATCTCGTGCATCTTCATAACTTGGTGAGAAGAAGTGTGTGCAATATGTTTAGAACATCTGAAATTCGGCATGAAGTAAATAATGTTATATAATGAACAAAGGTAGACACGTCCGTTTTCACAATAACTGAATATAATAAACTTGTGATTGATGGAGAGGTATGTAAATTTTCTAATTAATCATGTGCATGTCGTGTGTATTACAATATGAATTGGGATTTAAACATGCACATTTCAAACTATTAGCCAACAACCGTTTTAATAGCTGAATGTATAGTTCTCATATGTCAATAAGTCATTTCACCATCCTAGTGGGCACTTATATATAACATAGAATACTATCCAGTGGATTTGATCCGATACACATCTACCTCAAACGTTTTAATGAATATGTGTTGTAATTTGAGAGTAATCTAGACATGGAACTTGAAATATATCATTACATTTTAAATTTTATACTTGAGATTAGGTAATCAGCGGCAGTATAGGCATATGTATATCAATGCATTTCTTTGTTTCAATAACATAGATGTGCATCTTTATAAATCAAGATCTCGTATATCTTCATAACTTGGTGAGAAGAAGTGTGTGCAATATGTTTAGAACATCTGAAATTCGGCATGAAGTAAATAATGTTATATAATAAATAAAGGTAAACACGATCGTTTTCACTATAACTGAATATAATAAACTTGTGATTGATGGAGAGGTATGTAAATTTTCTAATTAATCATGTGCATGTCGTGTGTATTACAATATGCATTGGAATTTAAACATGCACATTTCAAACTATTAGCCAACAACCGTTTTAATAGCTGAATGTATAGTTCTCATATGTCAATAGGTCATTTCACAATCCTAGTGGGCACTTATATATAACATAGAATACTATCCAGTGGATTTGATCCCATACACATCTACCTCAAACGTTTTAATGAATATGTGTTGTAATTTGAGAGTAATCTAGACATGGAACTTGAAATATATCATTACATTTTAAATTTTATACTTGAGATTAGGTAATCAGCGGCAGTATAGGCATGTGTATGTCAATGCATTTCTTTGTTTCAATAACATAGATGTGCATCTTTATAAATCAAGATCTCGTGCATCTTCATAACTTGGTGAGAAGAAGTGTGTGCCATATGTTTAGAACATCTGAAATTCGGCATGAAGTAAATAATGTTATATAATGAACAAAGGTAGACACGTCCGTTTTCACAATAACTGAAGATGATAAACTTGTGTTTGATGGGGAGGTATGTAAATTTTATAGTTAACCATGTGCATGTCGCGTGAATTACAATATGAATTGGAATTTAAACATGCACATTTCAAAATATTAGCCAACGACCCTTTTAATAGTTGAATGTATAGTTCTTATATGTCAATAGGTCATTTCACCATCCTAGTGGGCACTTATATATAACATAGAATACTATCCAGTGGATTTGATCCGATACACATCTACCTCAAACGTTTTAATGAATATGTGTTGTAATTTGAGAGTAATCTAGACATGGAACTTGAAATATATCATTACATTTTAAATTTTATACTTGAGATTAGGTAATCAGCGGCAGTATAGGCATATGTATGTCAATGCATTTCTTTGTTTCAATAACATAGATGTGCATCTTTATCAATCAAGATCTCGTACATCTTCATAACTTGGTGAGAAGAAGTGTGTGCAATATGTTTAGAACATCTGAAATTCGGCATGAAGTAAATAATGTTATATAATAAATAAAGGTAAACACGATCGTTTTCACTATAACTGACTATAATAAACTTGTGATTGATGGAGAGGTATGTACATTTTCTAATTAATCATGTGCATGTCGTGTGTATTACAATATGCATTGGAATTTAAACATGCACATTTCAAACTATTAGCCAACAACCGTTTTAATAGCTGAATGTATAGTTCTCATATGTCAATAGGTCATTTCACAATCCTAGTGGGCACTTATATATAACATAGAATACTATCCAGTGGATTTGATCCGATACACATCTACCTCAAACGTTTTAATGAATATGTGTTGTAATTTGAGAGTAATCTAGACATGGAACTTGAAATATATCATTACATTTTAAATTTTATACTTGAGATTAGGTAATCAGCGGCAGTATAGGCATATGTATGTCAATGCATTTCTTTGTTTCAATAACATAGATGTGCATCTTTATGAATCAAGATCTCGTGCATCTTCATAACTTGGTGAGAAGAAGTGTGTGCAATATGTTTAGAACATCTGAAATTCGGCATGAAGTAAATAATGTTATATAATGAACAAAGGTAGACACGTCCGTTTTCACAATAACTGAAGATGATAAACTTGTGTTTGATGGGGAGGTATGTAAATTTTATAGTTAACCATGTGCATGTCGCGTGAATTACAATATGAATTGGAATTTAAACATGCACATTTCAAACTATTAGCCAACGACCCTTTTAATAGTTGAATGTATAGTTCTTATATGTCAATAGGTCATTTCACCATCCTAGTGGGCACTTATATATAACATAGAATACTATCCAGTGGATTTGATCCGATACACATCTACCTCAAAAGTTTTAATGAATATGTGTTGTAATTTGAGAGTAATCTAGACATGGAACTTGAAATATATCATTACATTTTAAATTTTATACTTGAGATTAGGTAATCAGCGGCAGTATAGGCATATGTATATCAATGCATTTCTTTGTTTCAATAACATAGATGTGCATCTTTATCAATCAAGATCTCGTACATCTTCATAACTTGGTGAGAAGAAGTGTGTGCAATATGTTTAGAACATCTGAAATTCGGCATGAAGTAAATAATGTTATATAATAAATAAAGGTAAACACGATCGTTTTCACTATAACTGAATATAATAAACTTGTGATTGATGGAGAGGTATGTAAATTTTCTAATTAATCATGTGCATGTCGTGTGTATTACAATATGAATTGGGATTTAAACATGCACATTTCAAACTATTAGCCAACAACCGTTTTAATAGCTGAATGTATAGTTCTCATATGTCAATAAGTCATTTCACCATCCTAGTGGGCACTTATATATAACATAGAATACTATCCAGTGGATTTGATCCGATACACATCTACCTCAAACGTTTTAATGAATATGTGTTGTAATTTGAGAGTAATCTAGACATGGAACTTGAAATATATCATTACATTTTAAATTTTATACTTGAGATTAGGTAATCAGCGGCAGTATAGGCATATGTATATCAATGCATTTCTTTGTTTCAATAACATAGATGTGCATCTTTATAAATCAAGATCTCGTATATCTTCATAACTTGGTGAGAAGAAGTGTGTGCAATATGTTTAGAACATCTGAAATTCGGCATGAAGTAAATAATGTTATATAACAAACAAAGGTAAACACGATCGTTTTCACTATAACTGAATATAATAAACTTGTGATTGATGGAGAGGTATGTAAATTTTCTAATTAATCATGTGCATGTCGTGTGTATTACAATATGCATTGGAATTTAAGCATGCACATTTCAAACTATTAGCCAACAACCGTTTTAATAGCTGAATGTATAGTTCTCATATGTCAATAGGTCATTTCACAATCCTAGTGGGCACTTATATATAACATAGAATACTATCCAGTGGATTTGATCCGATACACATCTACCTCAAACGTTTTAATGAATATGTGTTGTAATTTGAGAGTAATCTAGACATGGAACTTGAAATATATCATTACATTTTAAATTTTATACTTGAGATTAGGTAATCAGCGGCAGTATAGGCATATGTATGTCAATGCATTTCTTTGTTTCAATAACATAGATGTGCATCTTTATAAATCAAGATCTCGTGCATCTTCATAACTTGGTGAGAAGAAGTGTGTGCCATATGTTTAGAACATCTGAAATTCGGCATGAAGTAAATAATGTTATATAATGAACAAAGGTAGACACGTCCGTTTTCACAATAACTGAAGATGATAAACTTGTGTTTGATGGGGAGGTATGTAAATTTTATAGTTAACCATGTGCATGTCGCGTGAATTACAATATGAATTGGAATTTAAACATGCACATTTCAAAATATTAGCCAACGACCCTTTTAATAGTTGAATGTATAGTTCTTATATGTCAATAGGTCATTTCACCATCCTAGTGGGCACTTATATATAACATAGAATACTATCCAGTGGATTTGATCCGATACACATCTACCTCAAACGTTTTAATGAATATGTGTTGTAATTTGAGAGTAATCTAGACATGGAACTTGAAATATATCATTACATTTTAAATTTTATACTTGAGATTAGGTAATCAGCGGCAGTATAGGCATATGTATATCAATGCATTTCTTTGTTTCAATAACATAGATGTGCATCTTTATAAATCAAGATCTCGTATATCTTCATAACTTGGTGAGAAGAAGTGTGTGCAATATGTTTAGAACATCTGAAATTCGGCATGAAGTAAATAATGTTATATAATAAACAAAGGTAAACACGATCGTTTTCACTATAACTGAATATAATAAACTTGTGATTGATGGAGAGGTATGTAAATTTTCTAATTAATCATGTGCATGTCGTGTGTATTACAATATGCATTGGAATTTAAGCATGCACATTTCAAACTATTAGCCAACAACCGTTTTAATAGCTGAATGTATAGTTCTCATATGTCAATAGGTCATTTCACAATCCTAGTGGGCACTTATATATAACATAGAATACTATCCAGTGGATTTGATCCGATACACATCTACCTCAAACGTTTTAATGAATATGTGTTGTAATTTGAGAGTAATCTAGACATGGAACTTGAAATATATCATTACATTTTAAATTTTATACTTGAGATTAGGTAATCAGCGGCAGTATAGGCATATGTATGTCAATGCATTTCTTTGTTTCAATAACATAGATGTGCATCTTTATAAATCAAGATCTCGTGCATCTTCATAACTTGGTGAGAAGAAGTGTGTGCCATATGTTTAGAACATCTGAAATTCGGCATGAAGTAAATAATGTTATATAATGAACAAAGGTAGACACGTCCGTTTTCACAATAACTGAAGATGATAAACTTGTGTTTGATGGGGAGGTATGTAAATTTTATAGTTAACCATGTGCATGTCGCGTGAATTACAATATGAATTGGAATTTAAACATGCACATTTCAAAATATTAGCCAACGACCCTTTTAATAGTTGAATGTATAGTTCTTATATGTCAATAGGTCATTTCACCATCCTAGTGGGCACTTATATATAACATAGAATACTATCCAGTGGATTTGATCCGATACACATCTACCTCAAACGTTTTAATGAATATGTGTTGTAATTTGAGAGTAATCTAGACATGGAACTTGAAATATATCATTACATTTTAAATTTTATACTTGAGATTAGGTAATCAGCGGCAGTATAGGCATATGTATGTCAATGCATTTCTTTGTTTCAATAACATAGATGTGCATCTTTATCAATCAAGATCTCGTACATCTTCATAACTTGGTGAGAAGAAGTGTGTGCAATATGTTTAGAACATCTGAAATTCGGCATGAAGTAAATAATGTTATATAATAAATAAAGGTAAACACGATCGTTTTCACTATAACTGAATATAATAAACTTGTGATTGATGGAGAGGTATGTAAATTTTCTAATTAATCATGTGCATGTCGTGTGTATTACAATATGAATTGGGATTTAAACATGCACATTTCAAACTATTAGCCAACAACCGTTTTAATAGCTGAATGTATAGTTCTCATATGTCAATAAGTCATTTCACCATCCTAGTGGGCACTTATATATAACATAGAATACTATCCAGTGGATTTGATCCGATACACATCTACCTCAAACGTTTTAATGAATATGTGTTGTAATTTGAGAGTAATCTAGACATGGAACTTGAAATATATCATTACATTTGAAATGTTATACTTGAGATTAGGTAATCAGCGGCAGTATAGGCATATGTATATCAATGCATTTCTTTGTTTCAATAACATAGATGTGCATCTTTATAAATCAAGATCTCGTGCATCTTCATAACTTGGTGAGAAGAAGTGTGTGCCATATGTTTAGAACATCTGAAATTCGGCATGAAGTAAATAATGTTATATAATAAACAAAGGTAAACACGATCGTTTTCACTATAACTGAATATAATAAACTTGTGATTGATGGAGAGGTATGTAAATTTTCTAATTAATCATGTGCATGTCGTGTGTATTACAATATGCATTTGAATTTAAGCATGCACATTTCAAACTATTAGCCAACAACCGTTTTAATAGCTGAATGTATAGTTCTCATATGTCAATAGGTAATTCCACCATCCTAGTGGGCACTTATATATAACATCGAATACTATCCAGTGGATTTGATCCGATACACATCTACCTCAAACGTTTTAATGAATATGTGTTGTAATTTGAGAGTAATCTAGACATCGAACTTGAAATATATCATTACATTTAAATTTTATACTTGAGATTAGGTAATCAGCGGCAGTATAGGCATATGTATGTCAATGCATTTCTTTGTTTCAATAACATAGATGTGCATCTTTATCAATCAAGATCTCATACATCTTCATTACTTGGTGAGAAGAAGTGTGTGCAATATGTTTAGAACATCTGAAATTCGGCTTGAAGTAAATAATGTTATATAATAAATAAAGGTAAACACGATCGTTTTCACTATAACTGAATATAATAAACTTGTGATTGATGGAGAGGTATGTAAATTTTCTTATTAATCATGTGCATGTCGTGTGTATTACAATATGAATTGGGATTTAAACATGCACATTTCAAACTATTAGCCAACAACCGTTTTAATAGCTGAATGTATAGTTCTCATATGTCAATAAGTCATTTCACCATCCTAGTGGGCACTTATATATAACATAGAATACTATCCAGTGGATTTTATCCGATACACATCTACCTCAAACGTTTTAATGAATATGTGTTGTAATTTGAGAGTAATCTAGACATGGAACTTGAAATATATCATTACATTTTAAATTTTATACTTGAGATTAGGTAATCAGCGGCAGAATAGGCATATGTATATCAATGCATTTCTTTGTTTCAATAACATAGATGTGCATCTTTATAAATCAAGATCTCGTACATCTTCATAACTTGGTGAGAAGAAGTGTGTGCAATATGTTTAGAACATCTGAAATTCGGCATGAAGTAAATAATGTTATATAATGAACAAAGGTAGACACGTCCGTTTTCACAATAACTGAAGATGATAAACTTGTGTTTGATGGGGAGGTATGTAAATTTTATAGTTAACCATGTGCATGTCGCGTGAATTACAATATGAATTGGAATTTAAACATGCACATTTCAAACTATTAGCCAACGACCCTTTTAATAGTTGAATGTATAGTTCTTATATGTCAATAGGTCATTTCACCATCCTAGTGGGCACTTATATATAACATAGAATACTATCCAGTGGATTTGATCCCATACACATCTACCTCAAACGTTTTAATGAATATGTGTTGTAATTTGAGAGTAATCTAGACATCGAACTTGAAATATATCATTACATTTGAAATTTTATACTTGAGATTAGGTAATCAGCGGCAGTATAGGCATATGTATGTCAATGCATTTCTTTGTTTCAATAACATAGATGTGCATCTTTATGAATCAAGATCTCGTGCATCTTCATAACTTGGTGAGAAGAAGTGTGTGCAATATGTTTAGAACATCTGAAATTCGGCATGAAGTAAATAATGTTATATAATAAATAAAGGTAAACACGATCGTTTTCACTATAACTGAATATAATAAACTTGTGATTGATGGAGAGGTATGTAAATTTTCTAATTAATCATGTGCATGTCGTGTGTATTACAATATGCATTGGAATTTAAGCATGCACATTTCAAACTATTAGCCAACAACCGTTTTAATAGCTGATTGTATAGTTCTCATATGTCAATAGGTCATTTCACAATCCTAGTGGGCACTTATATATAACATAGAATACTATCCAGTGGATTTTATCCGATAGACACAACCCTCTGACGATTGGATGCCTAAGAGAATAATCTAGACATGGAACTTGAAATATATCATTACATATTCAATCTAATATTCAAATTAGGCAATCAGCCGCAGTATAGGCATATGTATATCAATGCATTTCTTTGTTTCAATAACATAGATGTGCATCTTTATAAATCAAGATCTCGTGCATCTTCATAACTTGGTGAGAAGAAGTGTGTGCAATATGTTTAGAACATCTGAAATTCGGCATGAAGTAAATAATGTTATATAATGAACAAAGGTAGACACGTCCGTTTTCACAATAACTGAAGATGATAAACTTGTGTTTGATGGGGAGGTATGTAAATTTAATAGTTAATCATGTGCATGTCGCGTGTATTACAATATGAATTGGAATTTAAACATGCACATTTCAAACTATTAGCCAACAACCGTTTTAATAGCTGAATGTATAGTTCTCATATGTCAATAGGTCATTTCTCCATCCTAGTGGGCACTTATATATAACATAGAATACTATCCAGTGGATGTGATCCGATACACATTTACCTCTGACGATTGGAAGCCTAACTCCATAACTTGGAGATAAGATGTGTGTGCATGTATCTTTATTTCAGTACTTAAAAGGCCTAAGGCCTATAGTACAAGATATACAGTGCACTGACATTTCATGAAATAATGAGATTTCTATGTACAAACGCATAAAAGACAAACATGGACAGGTTTTCAATTTCTTCTTTGTTTACACTGTTTAAAAGTAGAGCCTGACAATTTTATCTTATTTGGATTTGGATGTGTGTGCAATGTGTATTGATCATCTGAACTCCAGCATTAAGGGAATAATGATATATAATAAATAATGCTAATCACGGCCGTTTTTACAATTACTGAATATGATAAACTTGTGGTTGAGGGGGAGATATATGTATTTAAACTGTCTAATTAGCCATGTGTATTTACTATGTATTACAATATGAATTGGGATTTAAACATGCACATTTCAAACTATTAGCCAACAACCGTTTTAATTTTGTATGTATTGTCAATAGGCCATTTCACCATCCTACTGGGCACTTATATATAAAATAGAATTCTATACACATTTATCCCTGGAATTTAAATATTTGTGTTATTTAGTCATTGAACATGGGTTTCATGAGTCAGTGTTATATTCTACCATCCCTTCTGGATTTAATGTATTAACTGAGGATGTACATATTTTATTTGTTTCGGGACAAATTTTACCAAAGGCCTCGGCCACTTAACTCCTACAGTGATGTACAGCTGGACCCATGAAGTCTAGCATGATGTAATAGAACAACAATGAGCGCGTCAGTTGGCCAGCTCTCTCAGTAGGGTACCCATGCCACATAGATTAACTATCACAAACTGAGGGAAAGGTCTTGAAAGACGCTTCTTTTGCTACATAAATTGTCAGTTAACAATTTTTCTAAGTCCAAATGACCATAATGACAATATTGTCAAAAAAATTTTCCATACGTTTCATGATGAAACGAGTCATTTGAGCCAACGTGTCTAGTGGGCACTTGGCGAGGTGCCCACTACGTTCAGCAGGTGCCCGGTACGTGGGTCGCAGGAACACGGATATGCCCACTAGGCACGTTTAATGAAGCTATATATATATATATATATATATATATATATATATATATATATATATATATATAAATAAAATACTTCAGACGACACTTGCTGTAGATATCATTTTAATGATGACTGGATGCGTCGCATTTCGACTTGTTTACAAGTCTTTTCAACAGTCTGATTGAAAAGTCACTGTTGAAAAGACTTGTAAACAAGTCGAAATGCGACTCATCCAGTCATCATTAAAATGATATCTACAGCAAGTGTCGTCTGAAGTATTTTATTTTTATATACATTTACTTCACGTGAGACCTTCCTCAACTTTTTCATATATATATATATATATATATATATACGGGGAGTTTTTGTTTTACAAGTATACAGTCACAAATATTCAAAAGTAAAAAGAGACAAAAAAACGAAAAGACAAATACACATTAACATAATAAATAAATAAGCATTGTTGAACATTCCAATGAACTACATGTATGTACTCATCTCGCATTTTGCAACAGTTTTATAACCGCCTGGCGTCTACGTAAAATATCATGAAGACAATTGAACTCACTCATAGTATTACCAATACGTCGATTATCGAACTGATGTGATATGTTGGGGTAAGACAGTACTTTCAAGACGATTTCAAAACAAAGAAAAATGTCATTAAACATTGAAAACAATGACATATATGTCAATATAATATAAACACAAATTATAATTAAATGTCCATTTAAAATTGTAACTATAGAATTACATTGTGTGACAGATTGGCTTTGTGTGGATCAGGGGTCAATGTTTGGTCAAGCGAGAACTTGAAACATTAATGAAATAATAACTAAAATCCGTCTCTTTTCAGTTCCTAATTATCAAATCAATACGAGGCAGATTACCACGAGTGACCAATAGCAAATGGAGTTATTGATATCCGGTGGGCCTAATTAAACAGAGGTTCTTTATTCGAAGCTCCTATCTTTTGATCGGTGTGTTTTATGTGTTAGTTTTATCTGCACGGAGATGAACCATCTGTCATAGTCACGTGACCCCGTTGGGTTCTGTGATCGTCAGGGTGAGATCATCCAATAACGGTGACAAAGAATATCGTTGTCGAGATTTCAACTAGACTTTCTGCTTGAATGATGAGTGTTTTAAACAAGTGCATTCAACACATCGAAACAGTCATGAAGTAGTTTATAGTCGTCATAGTGAAGCAATACGTAACATGACTCAGGATTAAAAAAATAATCTGAGAGTACAACGATACTATTTTCGGGAAGATAAGATAATAGATATATGAATAGATGTATTCACTGTCAAAACATACTTTGAACACTTCGTTATTTTATAAAATTTTTGTTTACGTGTCGATGGTAATTTAATCAAGAACAAAGGAAACTAATGCAACATGCTGGAATCACATGTGTGTATATAGAAGATAGAATGTTGCATAAACCGCGACATCCGCTTTCAGGCAAACATGTGAATAATACACATGCTACAATTAATGTTATACACTGCAATAAAGATAAGCGTGTAAGAGTGGACATTTAAGGAATAGATGCCTTGGAAGTTTCGTTGTATGTACAAGTTAGTCTTTACAAATTATGTCGACTGTCACTCGACGCATCAGTACTCATTGGGTGTCCCACATTAGTCATACGTCCCATTAGTCATACGGGTTAAAACAACATATGATATTGTTGAGCAACTCAACATTTATCTTTGTATTACCCAACTTTTAAATGGACTGTTCCAAGAAATTAAGCATGGATGTATGACAAATGGGACAAGAGACACGTGAAACAAAACACAACGAGTCATTAACACAGTCAATATTTAATATAAAAAATAGCATTCAGCAATCACATAACATGGATACAAAATATTGGATAATAGATTATGGTCATTATAGACAGTATGTCCAACGTGATAATCTATATCGCATATATAACTTTACATGATGAAGTGGACATATCTATAAGCATTGCAACAATGTGCTTAGTGATAGTAATGCATGCGACGGGAATATAAAGAGCGCAAAGCCGTTGATAAAACACAGTGTCATTGGTTTCAAAGTGGAATGTATGTAAAGAGGTTCAAAGTTAGAAAAAGACCAAAAAGCTTTCAATAAATGATGACCCTTGTCTAATGGAACATTAAAGATCACAGGTAGTCTCCCCAAATCTAATTCCAGCGTTAAATATTAGCATAGTGGCCATCTGCGCCTCGTGACCTTGGCTTTACATCACGTATCGTGGAAACAAAGAACTCGTCATTTTGATAATGTACAGTTTTGTGACAATTTAATAGTTTCCGGCAAATGACAGGACAATGAAATATAATTTTATTTAATCTTCCAAATGTGTGTTATTTACGTAATCGGGAAAGGGAGTGTGTTTTATTGACCTTCTCAGCATCACAAATTGTTATCGGGTTTCATCTAAACTCAGAACATTAGCGTCAGTATGGTTATATATGTTTTAAGCACGGCGAATTTCAATCTTAAACGCTATTGTCTCTTTTCCATAGCACACATGATAAAACTACCATTTCACGAGATGGAGAAATTATTCATAGATCAGGAATAGTTCTGCGCCTTTATCTTTGCTTTCTGTCTCTACGAACTTCCTTCTCCCTTTGTTTGACAAAAGGTAAACATTGGAAATCGTTGGGGAGAGTTATGAACAAAAGATGAAAATATGTTCAATGTTTGGTATGTGTTATAATAATAGCCCCAGGTATTGATGCCATATCACCGTATTAGTCATACTGAATGCAAACACATGAATCCCACAGTAAGGCAGGGGGTTGTTCAGTGATGTGTCACCAATACGCCTGCACGTGCATTCGTTGACATAGCGTTATATTTCAATGACTAAGCGAGGCGGTAATCATAGCCGCTCACGCACACAAAGAGGACGCAGATCCGGGACAGGTAGACCTGGCGGCACTCAACAAAGGATACGCTTCACTGAGCGGCTGAACAGGGTGTGAACTGGGCTGGGAGGGAAGGGTAGCATACAGAATACTTGCATACACACAGTCTGTCCTGATAATACGAGGAAACGGAGAGAGAAGTATCATGCTGACATGCTTGATTGTGTGGATACAATTTGATGATAAAATTAATACCCTGGCCTTTACTGCATCGAACAAATTACTTTCCTTAGTGGGCCTGTATTTACTTTGTTCTTTTAACGTTAAGATAATCGTTATTACTGTACATTACATAAATTGCGTCTTTCTTAGCGCTATGATAGCTTCGGATATACAAGTCCTGGAGTCATCAAACTAACGTTCATGAAAATAGACGTAATGTTGAATACAAATTGCATATTTAGATTGTTATGGTTAATAACATTTATAGTTTTTCCTTTATTGTGTGTAGTTTCCAGAAAGAAAAAAGCTTTGAATAGATGAAAATACATTATAGTAAGTGGAAGTGCATGTGCACGTGATGATCGCATTTCCTGCTACTACTAATTGGCTTTTGTGAAAAAAAACTTTTAAAAATAATTACCTGCCTAATTACCTCATCGTTAGTCGAATCAGTAACAGAAAGAATGTCCGCATAATAAAAGCTAGTCATTATCACGTAACTAGCCCCATTTGAATAATGGTTTTAGACAACACAACCAACCCGTGACGGGACAGGTATGTTTCTCCCATCTAACCTGTTCTCTTTGCCTTTATATTCATTAACCTAGTCAGTGAATCGGACAGGAATGTTCCGTTAACGACATAAAACACATCTTGTTGTTTCACACACACTGATAACGTACACATTTACTTCTCTTAGTGCTATGTTTGTACTAAGATATTTCTGTGAACCTACAGAGCTTGGTTTTATTTGTTCAGACTCAGGTCTACGGGCAGCTTACGGCGTGTTTACTGCATAACCGTCGATCACGACTTGCTTGTTGGATCATGCCTGAGTGAACGCGCAGTAGACAAGCTCATTATGACAAAGCCAGATACCTTAATATTGTTGTAAACCGTACGCCCAGTGTCAATAACGATGGAGAAAAGCAAATATCAGTGACATAAGATAGTGAAGTAAACATAAAGCATTGCGCTTTATTAGACAAGTCAACTGAAGGCGTTCTCCAACCAAACCGGCTTCCCTCAATACCAATAGTAAACATATGTAATCCATTTAACTTCGTAACGTGAGACATATTTAAATGATTTATGCCATGAGTATCTGAAAAGCTCTTTGACAGTCTGAATAGGCCTAATTTACAATGCTGGTGATTGGATTAAGATTAGTGGCTAGTGAAGGAAATAATTTACTTATGGTGGCGAGTAGTGGACGTCCCAAATCCCACATGATGGATATGGTGTTTGATATTCAAGGCTTGTACAAATACACCACAGACAAACTTTCATATAAATCAAATCATAATAGTAACTTCATCGATGTATAAATACTCCCTGCTTAGTAGTCCTACTGATATCTAAACGCATAGCGAAGTTAATAGAAAACTTGATATGTAATAAAGTTGAATCTGACACTCACCGCTATATGAAACTACCTCCAACAAATCAACCTTTGTTCAAAGAATCCCCGACCGGTTTCACACTATCAAGTGATCATTATGGGGACTCTGTATTATGTATAAAGTCCCCCATGATAATCACTATAAAACATTTCCAGATTTGTTATTGATGTGCTACTTATTTTAGATTTTCGTAATATTATCTCAGGTTTGGTTGGTCGCTTTCTTATATTTTGCATGTTAAACAAGCATTTTGCAGTACTAATTTATGAAATCATATTGGTTAAGACGTATAGACTAGATAGGTAAGGGCATAGAATGGTCGGACACATACTATTGTAACATGTTTATAGGCTATGCATAGCTTAGCCAACAAATTGGAATTGTTGGCCTCTATTCAAGCTTAGGCTTGTCTTGCATCCATCAACTACTTTATTTCCTAAATTCATATTCTTTAAGGAGTCTACGCTTTTTATAAATCTTGAGCGATACACGTGATATTCATATGGATTTACGGCAATTCCAAGGTTTAACTTCAGTAACATTGACACTGCTGTTGGATGTGGCAGACAAAAGGAACTTTAATATAATGAAAGGCTATATATATATGTAATTTCTGTAATGATGAAGGCCATGTTTCTTTTATTTTGTAAATGATTATTATAAACTATCCATCTGCAATGCTTATACTACATGTAGATCTGTATACATGTACCATAAAGACGCCATTAATGTTGCATGTACATATCGATTATTCTATTGTAAACTTTCTGCAAAACAAAATTGATGAGGTCGTGTATAATGTTGGCTTATACCTATATCATGTTCAGAAATTGATTAATATCATAGTGTAAGCTGTAATCTCTTACCGTGGGCAGTATTCTACACAATGCCATTTACCACCATCGAACGTCTTTCTACTAATAATCAAACTATATGTCATACCATACTGCATACAATACGATTACTGTGATATATATTACTTTTATGTATGTAACTTTATAGGTGAGATGTTAATACATTATCTAATTGACTGCCTGCTTGGATATACATGAACACAGTACCACCGGATTTTCACTCCTACATAGAGATACATATTTGTAGAATATTTATATTTATTTTTATATATTTATTATGCCTCACATAAATCACAAAGTGATTGGTCGTAGTTAGATTGTACATTATATTCATCTTGTAAATGTCTGTAATCTACGAGTGAGACAGAAATACAATCTTCTTCAGATGAAGAATAATTAATTAGTTTATTACAGAAGTGTCATACATGTACCCTGATACAGAATTTGGCCTAGCTAGGTCTTTGACACACATACAAACAATAATAACATCCTTAAGATCCATTAACATACTGTCCCAAGCCCCAAACCCCAATACATACACAGAGACTGACTAAATACAAGATCCAGTTACCTTGCATCATTAACTTTGAGCGCACACGGGTACACACCCAAATCATTACGAGGCATCGCGCTAACTGATACATTTCACAGGCGGTGTCAATCAATGCGCGTGTTTCCACACCGCATGAAAATGTATACACTAAGGTAATGGTGATCTAATTATTGCTGTAATATGGCATAACAAGCATATCCTCTTTACATAGACACGTATCACTGTAATTATCGTCTGTATTACACTCATTGTCACTTCTATGTATTGAGTGTGATGCGTTGTGTTATTCCGAATCGATGAATTTGTGTATCGTTATCAAGTTCTGTAAATCTATTAAGTGCATTCTGTTACGCATGCATTTACTGTTTTTAAAGAAAAGGATAGTAGAATGACGCTATTAGCTTTATCTTTATATCTAAATATTCAACAATGTTCCATACAAAAGCAGCTCTTAAAAGGTTTGATAACACTATCATCAATTTATATATTTACATGTTTCAAAATGTTTATATTGATCTTTTATTAAGTATCCAATATTGTTACTGCAAAGGATACCAGCGTCGTTACTGCTATAGATAGGAAGAACACTTTCATTAGCATTTCAATCCGTCTTTATGAGACTGCTTCATTACTTTCCCCACCAGTTAATATGATAGAGATATTTAAGTAAGAGAAGTAATGCGGTAAATGGCAAACCGTTGCTTGAAGTACACAATAAGACAGCAAGGCTTTATTTCAGTGTTGACGTTATATGCTGACGGTCACCACAGTCTAGACACTTAATGTAATCTTTACGAGCGGACTGAGAGTCCAAGCTTGCTCTAAAGTCCAGTTGCAGAGATTAACACGACCAAATTTTCTTACTATGTCCCAAACAGGAACCAGGGATGGGTTTTCAGACCGCAAAGCTATTTACTGCTCCATGGTTCACAGTGTTTATCGTTCCACTAACATATCTTTCGAGCCAAAAGCAGAAGAATATATCACAAAAGCGATTGTCAAGCTTCGCCTCATTCCTTAATGACGGTGTGAATAATTAATGATTTCAAAATGCTCTCTTGCGGTAATAGCTGGTATTCGTTTGATCTCCGGAATCGTTCAAGAAGTCACCAAGAACAAACAACGTGCATGGAAGTCAGAACTATAGGATGTGGTGCGCGAACAGGGGATTGTCAACATACTGGTGACCTTTACATTAAACACTTTTTCCATACATGTTGTCACCAAAATGTCGTCAATGTATTCAGCTCACATGGGAATAGTGTGAGTATTCTTGCCTTAGTACTGGTTTAGAAGTGATGGAAATGTATTTTCTTGTTTACAGTATGATTAATATATACTATCTAGTCTGTCATCCAGAACCCTTAATTTTTAAAGAGCTTAGACAAGTTTACAGAGCTTCTTTTAAAATGAACAGATCTCCTCATTATTTATTTGTCAGTTTCTTCAGATTTAGAAATTGTACAAAATATTCATTTCAGAGTCTAAATGTTAGACTATATACCATCATAAAGAAAGAGTTATTACTTACCTCATCCATTACCTGTAACATAGCCCAGCCCTCCACGTCACTAAAGGAACGATTTATGCTTTACCTGTTTAACCTTAATATGTTTTACCAAGTTTATCAAAATCGAACAATATTTGGATATGATATCTGGTAATATAAATGAACACAGTTAAGTCAGCCCAGTTAGTGAGCTTTCTCTGTTAAACGCTTTATACTATTCACTACCCCCCGGGAGATCTGACGACTCCTCTCTGGGTATTCTCATTTCAAGTTATCATCACCTCATCAATATCATTACGAAGAATGCGTGTGCAAATATCTCTTATGCAAGATATGCGAGGGTTAAACTCTAAATTGAGAAGTACGTCTTTTCTCTCATGTTAGATGGGCGTGTCCAAACATATCAGTCAGTGCTTGAAAACACAAACAAACATTATGTAAAGTATATTCCCATAGCTTAAGGTTCGCGCAGTGCTGTTGAGATATCTGGCATTTATACTTAGCTTTCAACCATATAGCATCGTAACAATCATCGACTCCGCGTTAAAAAGAGATGTGCAGAGTTATTGCATGGTGTATCTGAAATACTTCTTTGTCTTGATGCGAGGAACAGTTTGGTATGTTGTGCCAAACAACACGATCTACAACTAAACACTTTGGATCTAAGTATAGAGAAGTTATGTAGCCAAAGCACCAACTGTTTTTACGGTTTTGAAAGAATGTGATAAACTACGCGAATATCCACAACACAATCTTCTCAACATATGTTGTGAAACTCGACTATTACAGCACTGGATAAGCATGTACATCAATCAGCTTCCTCTGCCCTGGCGTCATGACGTGAAGTGTCCTCGTCAGCTATCGCTTGCCCATTTCTCCGCGAAAAAATGCTTCAAATAAACACAGGATATCTACGTATATGGGTTTCAGAGACGGTGTAACTTCTAGAGCTCCACTGGGTACTGGCAGCAGGGACAGACTGGAGTCGACGTGCCTGCAGGTGGGATTAATCATCCGCAGTGACAATCATCTCGGCTTAACACACTGCTCACATACACATAGACTAATATTAGTTCAAAATACTCTAATCCCTACCAGCCTCTCAACAGGCATGTTATTTCCATGCGAAACCACGAAAGTCAGATATATATATATATTATTATATAGTATTATATAGTATTATATATATATTCAGGTTTACATTTAGAATTTTTATAAATACCAGTGTAATATACCTTATTAAATATTCACATGTGAACTATATTTTTTTCAATTGCTATAATCAATGATACTTAATCATATGATTAGCAGTTGACTTTTAAAGAACCTGGAAGGGTTATATCACTGCCGCATTGATACAGTCCAAACAAGAACCACAGTAAAATTGCTTTAATGAACACAAGCTTGCGAGATTGAAAATGCAATTAGACATCCAGAACATTTTATGTTTACCTAAAGTATTTTACAGATAACATTAATGAAAAAAATCAAGTTAATTCCACGAGGATTTTCTTCAGTCTATGGGCAGCCAATACTCATTCTGTGAGTAATGGCAGCATCCCAATAATGATTGCCTGGCAATCTAATTGAGTCTGAAAAGAGATAACTAACGGTTTGTGAGATACGTTCCAAGTGGTGAGATGAAACAGTGAGAGTGTTCTAGAGGGTAATACTTTACCTACATCGGCACGTACTAGGGCTTGTCTGGGCTTGTAACAGGCGATCAGATGATACAGTGTTGGCTAGCTCGTAATACCCCCCGTCACCTGATAGTATCGCAGATTATAGATGTAATGTACACCCTAACACTTGCCCTATCTCATTAGTTTGCCTTTAGTCACTTTCTGGCATTGAGCGGATAATCCGCTAATAGCGATAGGAGGATTCGAGGAAGATTAGGGGCAGCAAATCGCTAATCTGTCAGTAACACATACGCTAATGGCAAATGCAGTTTAATTAAATGAATGATCTGCTGCGCGTGCCTTATATTCTATCAGTTTCTAATCGCCAGTATGATTGATTCAGATATCGTGAATATGAGCTTCAGGTATTGTATTCCTAATGAACAGTCACAAAGCCACAACATAAATGTGTGTGCATTGTTCACCAGTTTAATCAATGTTTATTGTTTTTATTACAGGGCAAACTCTACACCCATTCTATTACATGTTATCAACTTAAATATCATTCTGCTGAGAATTTGAATACGCTATGTCTGCAGCACAACGGTACGGGCTATCCTATGATTAATCAGATTAAGAACATTCTGTCCCATGGCATTGAGGAATATGTTTACGATATTACTTCCCATACAGTTGATTTCGCCAAATCCTAAAGAAATTCAATTGACATTTACACGGGGTGTTATACACTGTACTTAATATGAGAGACAATGAGTTTTTGTGTGACGTTATTCTCGGAGTCCATATATCATGCTCGTTCCTTAAAAAAAAAATATATATCCCAAGGTAATAATGTAAGATATCAGCAAACTTCACATATTCGATTAATTCGGGAAAAAGATTCACTTGGTAGTGTATACTGAATGACATTTAAACTTGAGCGTGTAGAGATAAAAGCTTATAGAAGTAAATGTGTAACCCAAAAATGAAAAACTAGAAATTTAAGTGTATGATTCGAGCTCGAGTGTCTTAACTCATGCAAGTCTGTATACCATATCACTGTTCCATTGTTGGGCATACATGAGATAGATACGCTTCGTTCGTGCTGTATGCAATATGAAAGGTAATCCAGTTCAATACTGCACAGAGCTACTGTCAAATGTAAACCAATTATCTGTCTTCTATTACCGCAGAAAACAGAAATAAGATACTTCCCAAACCTACAATTCCACGGGAAGATTGCCAGCGATCATATCATTCTCCAAGTTTAGAGATGTTCATAAATAGAATTTGTTATCAAATTACAAATTTTGAAATGTTCTTTAATGCTGCAGTTATTGCTTAAAAACTTCCATTCAGCTGATAAGCGACATTATCTCGATATCATCTGTCCGTGATCTTACTGAAATTACGTGAACAGCCAGTTCTTATATTAGTGAAATTCATATTTTCTTAAGCTTGAATTTCTTTAAAGGTATTTTAAAAGTTGTACGTAGTAATGAAGGAAAACCATGATCTATGGATAGTCAGCTTCTTTATTACAACGAATGATACTTTTCGGTGTGGATATCAACATCGTTATCAAGCATAAAGACCTAGGTGAAACACGTTTTGATGTACGTGTAGATACAAATGTACTTACACCGTTATCAAGCAGTTAATACAAAAACGTCGCATTCATTGTAATAAAGAAGTTGATTATCCATATATCTTGGTCTTTCTTAAACTTAAATGATAAAATTATTATATTGAGTATGTGTATATTTGTGGCACTTTATATCCATTTCTGTTAAAGACATACTCTATATGAGGAAAACCACTTCAGTGTACTACTATACAAATCACATTGTTGTTTTCAATCACTTTATATAGCGTGTTCCGAAGCTTTTTTTGTTGAAATAATCGACAATGCCAGACGTAGTTTGGTTCAATAAGGGACGCTGAAATAACAGGCCAGGTTTTCATGATAGGACTCTGTTTTATCTCCTGTCTTGGGCACGGCTATTTCATTAGGTGTATATCTACAACTTCACTACAGCTGATACTTAAGTGGAGTGTAATTGGCCTTGCGTAATACTGGCGGGTATTACCCGTCTCTCCCTCTCCACAAACCTAATAGATGATAGAGCACTGCTTTCCATCACACATCCTAGTGGGACTTGTGTGTGGCAAATCCAAGCACTGAAGTGACACAGATAAAAGAGACCAGCCTGTTGTCTGCCAATCTTGCGAGAAGAGTTCTTTGATTCCTGGTACGGTTTAGGTGAGTCCTCGCCTGTGTGTCTGCACGCTACAAGACGTTACTTCTGATCTTTTTCAAAAACACGACCTAAATAGATAAGCGACGCGTGAGTGATTTTACAGTTTTCGTTTGATTGATGAATATATGGGATAAAATATTAAATAGTTTGATGTCCTCTTTGATGTGAACTCTTTTGTTGCGGCAAATAGTCACATCGTTGCTATGGCTTATATTTTAGCCATGCCTTCACCGTGACGTATTAAAGCAAACACAATACACGTCGTTAACATTCTCTGTGAAGAGAACTTTCCAACCAAGGCAATCTCCATCTTGCTCATCAGTGCGTTTGTATCTGTACGCTCGCGGATACAGATACATGATGAAGCAGGATGGGCAACTTCGTAGTGTATCTCTAAAAATGATATATTCACCTAGGACATTGGAAACGAAACCGTTTTCTAATAACAAACTTTGCAGATAGACGACATATTTGTTTTGAAGAATAATAATCAAAAGCTACACACTAAAAGCCTCACATTTCATGTATATGGGTTGAATGCAAGTTGTAAAGCCGTGTAGAGAAAGGATATAAGCATATATGGTTTGTGATTGATTACTCCAATACGTTTACTTAATGTGACAAGGGTGACAAACAATTTACTGTCCATCAACAACATGACACCCAGTGAGGCAACAAAGAACTTGATGGATCCCTACTTTAAACGATGAGTTGTGTGTTTGTCTGGTCAAGCTCGATTACACTCTTTAGTTAACTAGTGCTCTCAAATTACATACGAAAATGTGATGCGAGGATAAATACGAAGATAGGCTTGACGAATAGTATACGTTGAGGCCATACTTGTCTCGGGGCAGTGAAGGACAGTACAATTATTGCAGATGTTGCCAGTACTGTTTTATCCCACATATATTTTAAATGAATTCAACTATATACTTTGCATAACCGTACCATCCACCATAACACTGCCTATATCGATTTTGCAACGATATCCATCCATGTATATGATCTTTGCTTTGTGTTTTCATTTAACTCTAACTGATATTCACTAGACGGTTAGCATTGTTTATGAAAAACAATAATTTACCAATAACTAGACATGCGTTCATTTATTTCAATAATTTATATGGCTTTGTTTGTTCACAATAGACTGGAAACTGAAATAGTAACTGTAAAGTAAGCTGAAATATCATCTGCTATGGTAAACATTCTTCTATGTATGTCATGCTTTGTTCTGGCGTATCTCTTCTTACCAATGGTAGTTTAGATTCCAACTTAATTATTTATTTAAAGTATGCGCTTGATATTAAGGTATAGTCGCTCATCAAGACCTTTTAATGTTTAAGGAGCCGATGCAAGTCTGCAACGCTGCAAATCTACAGAGCTCAGTTCAAATAACACATCTCACAGGCTTATTTTTATATAATTTAATTTTTAAAAATTTGAAAAATTCTACACAAAAAAATACTTCAGAGACTAAATGTTATACTAATTCAGGTTACAATCCTCTCCGCGCAAGTAATAACTCAGAGTTCATAACCGATACACCCTATTAGATAATTATATCTAATGATAAATAGTTTAAAGTGGCGTAAGTGTTCTAAAAATAGGTATTCATTACCTTCATTTCTCTCTTGATATCCATTTCATCTAGCAGTCTTGAATATATACTATTATCTTATATTATTAATATATTTTATTCTAAGTGTGCGGTTTATGCCAGGTTAATAACCGTATTATAGTTTACTAATGAACTGTCTGTTTTATTAAAATCCACAAATTTAGTCATTGAAACCTGACTCCCAAATGCGGTCTGACAATCGTATGGAAAAAAATACAACAAATCATATCAAGTACTGTAATGATAGCATTTTGAGAAATAGTAGACACACATAGGAGGAAATTTGTCAGTGATAAATTACTTGTCGCCATTCCATATTCTGCCGAGATGTTACTGAAAGGACGTATGTACATCAATTGTAATTTAATAGCATTTCTAACATTGTGATATTTATTGAACGTCTAATATCTGCCGTTAATAGGACCAGAATGTGAAAATGGACGCGTACAAGTCAATTAGGATAAAGCAAGAAATAACTAATGGTAGGAGTAAGTGGTTTATCACGTTGGTAAGATTCGAGGCTCAAGGTGACAATTCATCTCCATTCTCTTTTGAGTATCACCAATGAACACGTAATTTATCAAGACCGGTTAGTCAGAACTGGAGTCGTGTACTTCTTTGTTTCGTCCTTTCTTTTGTTTACCCGCTTAAAGAATGGCTTAGTCATCGAGCAATGAATACCCACGGAACAATGTGTGCGGAATCATACACTACCGTTGTAAAGACCGGGTACATATCAATCAAGGCAAATGTGCACAAGGTTCCGCGGGCATCAAAATCCCTATTTATTAAATTAAAATATATAATTATGTATGAGCGCGGTATGATTGACAGTTGATGAAAGTAATAATACTTGTTTCTACAACCGGGCTCGGGTTTGAGATGAAATTCAATAGAAGCGTCATTAGCAGGAATTCAGGGAAATGAACAATTCCATTTTAGGAAAGTTCAATTTAATTGAGTCACTTGTTAAAATTAAGCGAATCCCGAACTTGGAACGTTCCAGTTCTCCCGTGTATACGGTGATGATTTCGCCATTCATCAATGAGGACAAAAACAGCGGGACGCGAAAGCTGAAAGCTGATTGGCCCGAGTCGTGTCAATTTCAACTGACTCATCAATAACAGAGCCACGTGCTCGACTCGGCAGAGCGGCTCAGAGAGCATGTACACAGTGCCGACAGAGGCTGTTCAAGTTTCACGCTACCAGAGGGGTCGCGTGTTGGCAAGTTCAGAGTAACCATACGGGCCGCTTTAAAAAATAACTGAGGTCATGTGCTGACCAGTTGACCGATCAGACACGTAGGGAGCATTAGTGGTCAGTGTCGATGGGTTATTCAAGTCTGTTACGCAGCGTACCTGTGTGCTGTCAAACATGAGCTCCAATCCGTCACCCCTCTAATTACAGTGGACCCGTCTGCTTGACGGCATTGGCGATTATAGTTATTCGCATGAGGCTCAATCCAAATCGAGTGTTGGTTGGTTCAGGAATACCTTGTCTGCAGCTCCGTGTTTACGGCTTCAGTTTTCGAGTGGACCTTTCATTGGAATTCAGCGGAGAGTGGATAAAAGTGAATTTTCTTCAAGGGTTTCGACGAGTTTTGTCTGTTGCGGCCTTGGATGTGCTTTCACTGTGCTGGGCAATGCCATCTCTCTGTGACACAGCGCGGGTCTGTGGAAGCGACGTTACAACCAAAATGTGGGAACTAAGCTAGGAGAATTCTCTCTTACCGGCACGGCATTGTACTCGCTTTGAATCGATACGTTCGACAGAAACCGGATTAACACATCACTTGTAATTGGAAAGTTTAATGTACGGCAGGAGTAAGATTGAGTGAAAATGCTGGAGGAACTGCGGATCCTACTTCACCTCGGCTTTCTGTTGTTGGTGACGGGTAAGTTTGGCGGTGGGCCTCACGTCTCTATTTGTATGTGGTATCTCGCTACACATGACAGCTTACTAACTTATGTTATCGCCTTTCATCACAACATCGCAAACTTTCTTTATAACTCTTTAACGCGTGCATTCATATCCAAGAGACATTATCCCGTGTTGTCACCAGTGAAAGTTGAAATATCAGCACTTGTGATTTATGTCAAAGGTTATCTGGGGTCCTCGCAGGGACATGTTTCATGTATGTATCGCGTCGGAGGTCTGTGTATTCACCCTAACTACGTACTAACGGTAGCCGATAATATCAAGTGTCAAATATTAGAAAAAAATCCAAAATCCTAAAGGCAGGAATTTCGCCTTAGGGCCTCAATATTTGGTTTCAGTTCGCACGAGTAAGCGGTCCCATATGTGACACTGGTGTCAAGACTTTGTTCATGGTCGTGTCGTGAAGTGATGATAAACTGTCAAATTGTTTTGTAGTTGGGCTATCTCGTTGTAAGATCGTGCGTTCTTTCTCATCAGCGAGCTACTGAGTATGTGATGTAAACCCTTGCTTATAAGTTGTGTTTCTACTCTCATACAAAGTGCCTCATACATTCTCAATTGAAAACACTATCAATCTTGGTTGCGTGTAGAGGATGAAGATGAATTGACGGACTTGTAATTCAATACAGGGTTGCATGTTAGATCATAGTCAGTTGGCTTCAGCGGGCGAGATAAGTACAAGTCTGTCTTTCATCTCTGAATGTAGCAGCTCATTACACGACAATACAGATGTTATGTTTAGTTTATATTGAATCAGAATGAAACGTTTGTCTAAACATTATTTTTGGATTTTCATATGTTCATACGATGAATGAAGTATAACTGTAAACATGTTTATATTAGTTGTCCATACTAAAATGAGCTAATTTCCATTGAACACATCTGTTTACCTACTCATAATGTTGAGTTTACCTTGTGAAGAGTAGTTATTGAATTGAATAGTAGTCGATAACCTGATCATACAAGGTTCTGTTTTCAGCTGTCCCTTTGGCCTAGTGTTTTATTGCAGGCACGCAATTGTTTAAATACCTTGTGCACATACCAACCGCGTAATAACGTCACTTGTACATGATTATTGGAGACAAGTCTATCAGGGGTGAGGTATGCAGTAAATAAGAGTTACATAGAAAATCTGATGACAAACACCGAACACTGTCACCGAGTAACACGTTTATCCATATGTGAATCTCCGAAGAATAATCAAGTTTGGTTGTATCGGGCAGATCATGTCAGTTTGATAGTATTAAAATAATTTATATTTGGAATTGAAATTATATTTTATGAAAACAAAATATTTGGAACTTTAAACTGAAATATTCATCCGGCGTTACCTGTTTAGTAACATGCACGTGTCCTTTGATGGAGTTCCACTGTGAAACTGTAGAAATAGTTAACAAAACGAGGTGTACTTTTTATCAAGGTATTTACGTTTCTTCTTAACTGGCATGGGTCTTTAAGTGTACGTTCTTAAAAAGATAAATGTTAAAGTTTTATCGAAATGGGTTGGTGAAAAAGTTCAAGCGGTAGGCGTTCTTTTCTTAAGGGGGTTATTATCTGCGAGAACTTGGCATGAGTTAGACGAACCAATGCGGGAGTGTTTCCCTTTTTAGTGTGTGCTCCCAGACGATCGCTAACTGGCATATCTATGCGTTATTTTATTACCGGGGGAAGCGTCTGTTTAACGCAAAGTAACCCAGTATATCACTATCTGTTATAGATTACGATAAACGATGATGTTGAACTTGCCATCAGTAATACCTCCGCATGGTTTTTTTCGACAGATGTTACACGAATAAGTAAGAATATCTGAAATAATTATGCAAAAGGAGTTGGTGAGCCTACTGGCAACACATTTTATGTTAATTAGAATAAATGTTTTGTGTTAAAAGCAATTATAAAATTTTAACTAGCGGTGTGAACATATTTTCAATTTTCATAAATTGACAAGTGAATTTGTCGGAGGCAGTAACACGATAATGAACTATGTATCATTGTTATGGGAAATTATGATATTGAAAATTATCAAGCAAACTAATTGAAAATTCGTTATTACTTTATTATAAACGTGTTAGCCACTAGCTCATAACGACATAGGGTGTTACACTATACACAGCAAGACATGTTGTATACACTGCACATTTATATTTGTTTAACATTTAATAATTTGCATGATAATGGAAGGTTGCTAACTAATAAAAACGTTTACAATTTGATGTTGACATCAGGAAGTTAAATTCAACTTTATTTTTATATGTTCACGATGATTTTGTTAAATGATTTGAGCGGAGCTGTTAAAATTTGGAACACCATAAAACCAACTGATACTCATCGTCAATATGAAACCTCGTACTATCAACTTCACTTAATATATATCAGTCTTTGGATAAAGATAGTTTAAAGAGAGAATGAGATGCAATGTGTCACCTTAAAGTGCTATACCAATTAAAGGGAAAATGCAACTTAATACAAATACATAAACACCAATTTTATTCCTTTCTATACCTCCATTTTGTTGATAAAATTCATAATAATGTAACATCTCTTTGAACAGTCGATCTTCAAATCATTATACGAACTGGAAACCCCCGGTCTATGTATAAGGTACACTCAGGTCGATGGAGCAATACGGCCCGTGCTATATATCTCCAACCTATAGCATACTCTAACCTAGCAGCGGGCCAACTTTGCACTATTTCGAGCAATTCCTTGACGTCCGAGCCAATATGATAGAAAGTTCTTATCCCACCCTCCATCAGCGCAGGGCCGCTTCCTCGGCGACAGATTAAACTTGTGCTCCACAGTAAGACCTCCTGTGCAACTCTCCAGTGACTCCCGGGCCGGCTCGTATCGTAATTCAATTAGAACGTCTCCAGTGTTTAATCACCGGTCTCAATGTGCTTTCAAATGGACGGCAAGAACGAGAGCGAAGTCACTAACGACAGACTTTGTGGGGCTTATGTAATAATCGGCTGTCCTCGGTTTATGGATTGGATACGTTATCAGATAGGGCAATGGTAATTGGATTTTGTTTGAGTTTTGTATTATGCAAACGTTCCCTAATAATTAATGACGATAAGTGTATTAAGGACCTGAAGTCGTAATTTTCTTTCTTAATGAACGGACTCAGATCTTACGACGTTATTCGCACTTGTAATGATATAGAAACTCTGATAGTATAGCAATTAAATCTACAGATGGAAACTAATTCTGATCTGTCGGAAAATCAATATCGTGTTATGTACAAGAGATTGATTACGAAACATAAGATGCGAGGATTCTGTGGTCTGTGCCTGATCAATTATAAGTGAATATGTAACGTTATTCTGATACGCTGCCTTGTTTCAATTAGCCGTGTTGCATGCAGATCGACTCCGAGACCAGTCGAGTACTGTAGGGAGATGATCAGCATAAAGACGACGATGGATTAAATGCTCGCTGAGGTTGAATTGGCCAACACACTTGTTAATTTCAAATCAAATTGATTACTGATTAAGGAAGAGAGGGACTGGGGTTTATCGATTTCCGACTCTCCTCATCAATTCTCTGACCTAGGAGCTCTGACTTGCTGAGAATCTACCGTCTTAATAACATATATGTGTCTTGGAGCATCGGGTGATGATTTATAGCATATGTATGCATTGGTAACGCTTGTACCGATACTGGCGCTTTTATATGTCCACGCCATAAGATACAGTGTTACAGAATAGGTTAAATGTCTCTTGACAAAAGCGTTTTCAACGCTGGTAACCTTTGTACCGATAATGGTGCTTTTATATGGTCTTATCATCAGATATTTAGTGCATGTTACAGACTAGGTTAAAGGCGCTGTAGTACGCTATTCTTACTGAAATAAAGTGCTCTCACAAAAAAGGTTACCAGTGGCTAAATAATACTCCTGAATCAATAAAAAGAGTTCTACGTTAAGTTTAATTTTAAGGTGTTCATATTAAAACGGCCGCTCGAAGATAGTTGAACGACTGATGCAGCGATACTTAAACACTCAAGAGTTTTAAATATCGTACAATGATGTAATTGGCAACAGTTTTCCTCTCTGAACTCTCAAAATCGTATGAGACCTTACACAAGTTCAAAGAGTTCAACACAATTGTCGCTTTATACGTCGCACCATTTAGTTGCAATACGGATAACCGTTATCTATTTGATACGGTTAACCGGGTCGTGTAATGAGATGTTTTACCCGAACGTAAAGATATTTTGTATACTCTTTAATAATAATAATGGCAAATGTATATTGTATAATTTAGAGGTTAATCTGCTCATTTCCTAACTTAATCAAAACCATCAGGTATACATGTTCATGAAGTATAACTTATTTTCCTTAATTTCTCGACAGGTTTCGTGAAATCTAACTGAACAGAGCGTGAGCTTGACACTGTAAACTTTTATAATATCATTCAGGCATTCAATTTATCGACAATTTCCAACCCGTATCATGTTAAAATATGATATACAAACTGCACCAAGTTCATTCATTGTGTATGTAGATTGCCGTATAACTGTTTTCTAATATTGGCATGTCTTCGTTATCTGTAAGAGCCCAGAAGTCCCATGAAGTCTAAAGGGATTTGAAATGAAAAACGATAAAAAGCAAACTGCTTCGTGTTTGCTGTCGTCGAGGTTTGATGCGATTATACAGACAGTAACGCGTGCCCAATGGAACGACAGGAAAACATGTCCGTTGTTGCCTGATGCCGTACAGTATCTCCCGTGAGTTTATTGACGTTTAAATTAACATTAACGAACAACATTGACTGTGAAGTGAGCGTTTCAGAGAGAGCAAAACATGAAAATTGATAACTGCGGTTTGTTGCACACAGCTGTGGCAGTGTTTGATGATTTGATTAATTTTATTAGTAATATGCAATGCTCACAAAGAGAAATCAAATCGATTGCCGATATGAAATACTCGTTTTAACTTTATAAATTATAGCTTATAGAAATACGCAACGATGTCATTGCAAAGTTATAAGGGAAATCAAATCGATTGATGGTTTGGAAAACTTGTTTTAACTTTATGAATTATAGTTTATTAGTAATAAACAACGACGTCAAAGAGAAATCAAATCGATTGATGATTTTGAATACACATTTTAACTTTATAAATGATAGTTTATTATTATTATTATTATTACGCGACGCTCTCATAGGATATCAACTCGATTGTTGATTTGGAATACTGGTTTTCATGTTAGCTCTCTTGAGAGAAATACCGTATATATGCTGTTTCGTGATTTAACATTTATATATTTTCAATTTATAAATATACATGCTTATAAGTATAGATAGTATATGAACAAATGCCATAATAATTTAGTGTTGACAAATTTAAACCTGTTCTGGTTTGAATATTACTGAAAATCAGCCTTTTACATTGCATTTGTTTTTGCATTTTGAATATTGCAGTCTTTAGTACATGGTCACAAATTTACCTTCACAGGTCAGAATGAATTTACAATGAATAATTGTCAAGATATACTACAGGATAGATTAGAGATTATATATCTACTGCACTGCTTCATAGAAGTATGCGAGGTGCATTTTGAGGTTACAATTTTAAAATAACTGAACTATAGTATATTGCATGCTAAACTATGATAACCATTGAACCATAACCTCTTGATAACTAGTTTTTAGGTTTCTATCATAAAACAGCCATTCATGATACATCTTCGAATTGTGTCTTATGCCATTCGTTTATGAAGTATGTGGGATGGATTTTATCACGTTTAAATAACTACACTCCTAACCGACTTGAACTATTTGCTAAATCACGACAACCCTAGTTAGACTGGGAGCAAGATATACGCTCTCTATTGACACAGGCTTTAGATGTCAACCAAACTTCTTTTCCCAGTCCTTAATTGAGCTATTTTAGCCATAAATCAGATTCTGCGCTTTCTATCGATTTCTCAACTTGTCTTAAGTGCTTAACTTGATTTTTTACGCTGTCTCTCTGGACGTTTTCTCACGACTTTTAATATCCGCTGTGAAGACAGACTGAAGTAGGGTGGTTGTTATCGTATCGATAAGCGGCAACTGGCTAGAATATTGTATGCCTTGCAGAAAATTAATACTGTGCACAGCGCAAGTACCTTCAAATCTCTTTCCTAATATCAATATCACGAAAGCTGCTCCTTAAATCATCACCACTTTCCTTTGTTGATTATTGATTTTGAAACAATTTGCTTTTTCTTGACACATGCTTTTTGTTTATTTCATCACTTCTTCTGAGAACATTTTGATCCATCAAACAAGACATCTTTTGACACAAACAGTGGGTCATTAATTTGAGAAAAATGTAATCAAATGTTCATCATCCGGTGAAAAATGTAGTGTCAAAATGTTTTACGTCGGAGGCATAGGAGGTTCCCGTTGACTAATGAAGTGTTCGATTATTCAATTGCAGTTTTCACTTAACGAGGTGAACTAGCATGTTCTGTTTCCACCATATCGAGTATGTACGATTGGCCGGTAGTTAGTTGGTCATTGATCTACGAGTAGTCTGCACTACGCGATAACACTAATGAAGATAGATATCGAAAAGAGATTGAACCAACGTTGATGAAAACAATCTTCTATCAGCCACAGTGTGTCAATGGATAACTGCCTCTAAACGGTTTTAATGTTGGAGATTATTCGCAAATGTCTGTACAGTGTGCTTATTATCAACGTCCTATGTACGTATATAACTGTTTGAAGTTAATGTCTACACAGGTGCGGTTATGGTACTCAGTACCTCATGACTGGCGTGGATTGGGCTGCAGTCTCGATTTTCCTTGAAACGTATTGGGATATGGACGAATGATCTATGTTAATTCAATAGTAGAACTAATACAGTAGAACTAATACAGTAGAACTAATACAGTAGAACTGATCAGACGTTCTCTAAACAATATTTCATCAATACGCATTACAGTATCCGATATGTCACGTAATGAGAGGCGTATTTAATAGAGGCATACTTAAACTTGAAGTGCTGCATAATATATTTTGAACATTTTGAAACAGTTGTGCTTTAAAACATTTCAAATCTTTGAGGGTAGTTTAAGTATAATGCGCTTGGTCCTTCCGGTCTTGGCTCGATACTATTTTCAGGAATGGAGAGTTACTGAGTCACCTATACCTAATCACACACATCATGTACAGCTCTACCGTATTCACGATATGTTCACTACCTGTATATTCTCTATAGATGGACTGCCTTCTCTATCTCAATCTGACGTAGGTGAATCTAATCGTTTTCCTTAAATGTACAGTAAAACATGAGACAGGACTCCACAGGTAGATGAAACGCAGCAATCAGACGTCGTGTCCTTATTGTTTGAGTTCAAATATCATGTACAGTTTCCTTAATGTATACTTACGCAATGCACTGGTTATTAAATATGTATACAAGTAGACTATCAACTTCACAGTGGAAGGCATAACTCTTGCCAGTCTCCATTACTGACTGATTTAGGCCTTGTAGTATTTCCTTAAGAAATCTGTGCTTAGAAATCCAGGCCCACTATGCATTTATCTAGACACATCAAAGCGAGGGAAATACCGCAAGGCTTAAATCGGCCAGTAATGCAGTCTGGCAAGAGTTATGCCTTGCGTATGAAAGTTGGTAGACTATTTGCAGTTTAATGGTTTACCTCTGGGCATTGATTCGCTTTAATTAAAACTACACTGGCATATAACTGGAAATGGTTCATATTTCAACACTGGATTGCAAAAACAATCGTTGGAATGGTTATTAATTGAATTGTTTGCCTGATGTATAACCCGAGAACGCCAAGACTACTTAATAGAACTACTCTGAAAATATGTTCAATATGAGCCTGCTCAGGCATTTGTACTGTTTGCATATTCATTATTTAATGATTCAGTGGTACACAAGTAAACGTTTATACTGCGTCATCATCACTTCTTTTTGTTAGATGCATAGGAACACTCAATTTTGAATAGTGTTCAGCCACAATGTGTTTTTTCTCTTAGGGATTGTGTTAATTATCGTAATAGTAACTTCCTTTGCTAAATCATTTAGTTTTATCAACTATTAAAAAGGATGATGGAGTTCATAATAAGATATAGTTTAGATCTATATATTGTGAACATGCATCCAGAGAAGTTTGATACCAACTTACATGGTAGGTATATCTATCCATATTTCGTATTAGAATGTAGGCATTGAAGTGTTGATACATATTCGTTAACAGATAACAAGCCTGTCTGAGGTCACTGTTCATGTTTAATGGTTAATTCTACTACATTATAAAATAGTGATGCGTGTATAAAAGTCTTCATTGTACATCTGTCGATCCTCGTATTATCACACAAGGAAACAATATTATTATTCTTAGAGACAATGTTATTCATATTTAATATATTTGCTGATTTAAATGCATGTCCCTGTACGCTTATCTATGTTTAAGAATTGTTATTCTTTACCATTTATAAATTCACTATCTGCAAGTTATGTGCAGAAATATAAATACTATTACTAATTGTTTATTTTGTCGAGGCAATGATATACCATTTTGCTGTAAACTATTTCTGTTATAAGCATATGGTATAGTTAGATAAGCATGTACATATTACCTATGGAAACATTTGATATATTGCGAAAATACGCGAGATGTTAATACTGCCTGTTATTATTGTAATACTGATGGAAGCTCCACTATAGCAGTGCATTGTCCTTAAGACATGTATACTAAACGCTGCTGTTACAAGATTAGGTTTCAACTATATTTCAGAGCATCTTGCTTGCCAAAAACTAAACTGCTAAAATGCTTTTGTTTTTTTCTGCTTTTGCCAAAATAGAATTACTGAAGACTTTGCCAACTGGAGTTGAGGTCTAGATCGTACACGCATAGGCAGTGCACAAAGTCAAGCGTAAAAAGTGCATTATGAATGCATGCTCCTCTGCGTGTTGTGTTCGGCAAGGTGGGTCTTTCACTCACCGATGCTTCTATCCGACGTGTGATGTTTTATTCAACACCAAGTACTTGTAATTAGGTGGAAGTGTTGTGTTCAATGCAAGGACATGGACAACGGACAGTATCCCCATGCGCAAACCTGCGTTCCCTTAGACATGAAAAGGTGACACGCAAATCTCAAGGGCACCACTCAGCTGCGAAACGTCTGCCGAGGCCCCGGAGGTAATCGCGCTTCTAAATACCAGTTGGAAGTGTGAATACTTTTACTTAAAGTAAAGTTGTAATTAAAGACAATTATTCTGGGACTTATCTGTTCTCCGACGCATTCAACTTCGCGTTCCCAGCTGTTTGCAATCTTTCACTGATAAGTAGTAGGTAATTGTATGTGATGACGGTGGCGCGTGCTAAGGGCTGAAGTTTTTGCACTATCATCAGATGCAATGTTTTAACGATTTTCCTACTGGTTCATGATATACAACACGTAAAGAGAAGAGATATCTGCTCTGGAGCTCCATTATTTGATACACAAAGAAATTAACTATTCAATTCCGCCGTTAAACATGCACTGGAGTCTGTGTGTAGTGTTTGTAATGTGAAATCGTTGTCAGAAATATCTGCACAAGAAGAACTAATTTCAAAGTGCTTAAGATATCCAATATAATTCTCATTTCCACTAGCTGACGTTGATGATGTTCGGCATTGTGACCTCAACATTGCGTAATGTAAGTGGAAACTTTAGCTTTTAAAGTTTAGCTTTCGTACGCCTTTAACACTGGTGGACACTTGAAATCAAATTGTGGAATAGAATTATGGACCGTCTATCTCACAAGATAATACGAATGATATAACACTACAGAACACTGTTTTTTCTTCTTCCCCTGTCTCTGTCTCTCTCTCTGTCTGTCTGTCTGTCAGACCTTCTGTCTCTGTTTCTGGGTCTCTCTGTCTCTCTTCCCTTCTCTATGAGGGGCTCTCTCACATACTCTGTCTCACCCTCTGTCACACACACACACTTCACTTATTCAGACTTCGGAGTGCACGTTTATTGAATTTTTGAATTATTGAGGTTAATCAGCAAACACGGCTGATTTGATCTTTGTACTTGTTTAACTATTGATTTTACAAGCCCCCTTAATAAGTACCGGGTCTACATGCTTACAAACAGACTTAATGAGAACAGTGGACATATGATCAATACATTTATGACCTATACCGTGTAATGCAGGAATAGCTATACACACGAATACTGCATATCTTCTCAACTTGTGCCAAATTGTTATTTTAATGTTCAGGAATTTTATATTCGCTAAATTAGCTAATTGTAAGTAAAAACTGATTTGTGTAAATCAACATGAAGGGAATTCACAATTGAAAGACGACTTTCCTGGTAGTGCAACTGTGTCTACTGTACAATCATTAATACATTTTACTCGTAGTTGCATTGATCACGATACTGCTACTGAAGGTACTGCTTTAAGAGTAAGATGTTCACTGGTAACATGGATTTAGGTGGTCATTTCTGCATTTAAAAACCTATGTATGGTCATATCTGTTACCATGGACTCTCAAATAACAGATTCATAAAAACTTGTTAAATATTGCAGTATCGCGAGGGTACTGATCATAGAGTATGTGCACAAGTAATAATGCTTCTTTGCTGAGATGTATATTAGAGAAATCGTTGGAATGGCCTCGGTATGTGACTTGAAGGGAATAGTTGATTCCAGTGAGGCTACACTTTAAGTAACCATGAACCAGCTTGATAAAGTGTCTGCCTGGAACTGTCAGGAGTGATGGTTTTGTGTAGACACGGTATAGAGTGTTTGAAGATCGTGACAATAGCAAAACGACAAAAGAATCTTACAAACGTACAGTCAGAATGTTAGCCTACATCCTGAGGTTAAGTATGTTCCCAGACCACATCGTAAATAAGGATATTTGGGTGTGCTAACCATGTCTGTATATCAACAGATTGAAGACCCTTAATCAGGAGAAATGTGATGTTTTGGATACAAATTTATCCAAGGAATTAGATGGACGTCTTTGCCATGGTTAATCATTATGTTATGTTAAAGATAGTTTACATTGTAGTTTTCTTTGAAATGTTCTGTCGCTACAATAGGTTTCGCTTATCAAGCACGACAGTGACAAACAGTGGTAACTAATTGATAATGGTCGCTAACTGGCTTGCACATGCGAATTATCCCTGAGCTCTCAGCGATTCAGGATTGCAGTGTTTTGTCTGCGGGGATCGGGGAATCAACTGTGATGCAAGTGTGCTCGCGCTCTTTATCGCTTCATCCAAGTCTGCGTAGAGGTTCCGTTAATTTATCTTATACGAACCAGTGATAGGGGTCGTAGCAGAAATAGACGCATAATATAACCAGATTGATCAGAAGTGGATAGCAGTCACATGAAGACAGGATATTAAGTGCGAAATCCCCATTGTGAGAGTCGACCAATGCGACATCACATGTTGGTATTAAGTAAGGAAGTTATTGATCATTGTGGTATTTGATAATCAATGTTGAATAGGTGCACAAAGCGACACTGCGGTAAGTCCAGTAACACCTTGATTAGTATGATTTATACCACCTCCAGCGACTAAATTACGTCATTGGCACAATAACCAATAAAGACGAACTGAAACACCCATGTAATGAACACCCAGTTGGGAGATGTTGAAGTGTTAATACCAATGTGAACCGTGATGGAACATTGTAGTGTTCAGTTTGAATAAGAGTGATGTTTATCACAAAAGATACGGTATTGTTGTTCATGTTATATTTGTTTCGCCTTTTCTTTAATAAATTGCCATTATTGTATTCAAACTTATTTTGAAACCAAACACTAGTACGAAAAACACTTGTACGAGGGTAATAAAACGATGTATTACACTCGTGTGGTTTTCTATCCCCTGTCCTTTTATATTGTTAGGAAACGAACGCCCTATTGTCTGTGTAAAAGAATTCCTTAAAAGTCAAGCTGATTATAGTCCGTCCGCATTCCTCCGTTTGAAGAATGATGTCAGAATGGTAAATACTCGCTCATCAAGTGACAGCCCCTTGTTTGGAAATTATGTTAAGAATTTGACGCTTAACGAGTACCGTTACTTAGATTATCTAAATCTGAATGCGGCATTTAATTGACCCCGGTACATTGTTTCTAGCAGATGTGCCAATACCCCTCTTCGTCTTTTACAAGTGAATTGTAAATTCTAGTATAAAGCATAATTGTCCTTATGATCCAATGTTATCCAATGAATTGTATTTTTATGATGATACACGTGTTGTTATAGTTCTACTACTACTACTACAACTACTGCTGTTGCTACCACTACTGTTGCTACTACTACTACTACTATCACTAAAACTGCTATTACTATTACTACTACTACTACTACTACTTCTACTCGTATTATTACTACTACTGCTTCTACTACTACTACTACTACTACTACTACTACTACTACTACTACTTCTACTACTTGTGGACGTACTGTCGTTATTGGTGCAATTTTTAATGTGACGTCTTACTACAGATATAGCCACATGTCTGTACTAAATGTAACTGTTAGTCCTGCTAATGTGCTACAAGACATATTGAATCCCTGTCACATGTACTGTTTGAGATCTATTCTAAGACGACATAGATCGATGGACCTCTCTTTTACCGCTCATAATGATTTGCTCTTAGGTTTGACGTGTTGGACAATACAATCTGCGACAGGAATTAGCTACAGTGTTGAAACACAGTTGTGCTGTATAAAATCAATTAGACATGAATTGAACAATTATAGCGTCCGTGTAACGCCTTGCAGGATAATTGATTTCAAAATTAGGCATTATAGATTAACCCAGTCTTTGATTTGCAACGTGGGAGTATTCAGACAATGATTGCCCAATTATTGTAATTTGTAAAAGACATGTGAGTGTTTGTAATGAATTACATAAAAGCACAACGTCTACATATTTCTCTCATGTCAACATGATACTACACATTATTCAAACAGTGCGTTCACCAATAATGTAATATACACTTCCAGGTTAAAGGATTTAATTTTGAAGCAATTTTGAGGTGTATACTTTTATGTACAACTGGAGTTCCGATAACATTTGTTGAATACTTGAAACAATATTGCCCACGATAGAGGGTTGAAGTAAAAAAAAAATCAATATTGTTCTTACAAGAGGATTATTCTACAGTTTTAGCGTGTACCATTTTCGATGAAAGCAGGCTGTATTGTTTTGCATTGAGTGAATAAGTATACATGAATTAGGGTATGCCCTTATGATTGTATGATAAGTAGACATGGAAAGTGCTTTGACATTTCACTCAGTGAGTTTAGTCCCTTGTTAAAATTCCTGTTCATGGATGTCATTGCAAGATGAACAATGATAACTGGAGAAATGTGTTACATGACTGGCTTAATAGCATGTGAATACCACAGCAGTATTACTGGAGAAATTAGCGTAATTTACTCTGGACTGAATAGAGGAAGATTACACGCTGATGAGATGGTCGGCGCTTTTCCAGTTCTCTAGGTCTGTGATGATAGTGCTACATAATGCTTTCTCTGTTCTGTTGATAATGAGAGCCCTGAATACGTAATACTATTAAATCTGCCACAGTATGTAAATGGTGAATTGAATAACTTCAAAATTTACATTGACATAACAACTACATAACCTGAACTACATGTACCACTTTTAAGACCTTGGATTTAATTTCTAAGTAGGCTTCCAACATTTCAAATATAACAGCGTAAATAACATTTTCATATACTATGGGACTCCATTTTACCAGTTTAATGTGTTCAATTAAAATATTCTTGAAGTTTTACGATTACTTTTCACAGGTCCGTGTGTACAGATGTTGATAGCGCTCCGTTATTTGATTACTGTCTATGTACGTGATAGTGGCCGCTGCTTTCGGCTCCAGAGGTCATTAAAGGTGTATGAGGGAAACTGTGGGACTTAATTTCGTCCTGTGATTTAAGACTGTTTGTCTGTCTCCCACGTGAACTAACGCCAAAGTCTAATCTTCCAATGACCACAGATAGCTGATTCTGCACCGGGTCAGACACGATTTGCGGACCCACTCTTCACTTACATACTGTTCTCTATAAGTTATATTACATAATGTAATAACCTATACTACAGTGGAAGAATATTGTCGTCTTTGAGATTCTGTTGATATTATTGTCGCGTCTGGTTATCGAAAATAATCAATAATTGCAAACCATTTTACGACGAATTGGTATGTTCTCTCAGCAATATGAACTCTGGTGAGAGAACAAATGGAGAGTACTAGTCTTTATCTCAGAACCGACCTGAACACAAACAAACACAATAGATAGTTCGTAATAAATTAAGCATGTTACAACAATAAGAAATCATAGTTCAGTTCAGTTCAGTTTATTTTAACTTAAACAATATTATATTTTCATTCTCTTCTCAAAATCACCGGCTCAAATAGAGCTGAATTCTTGTGTGCAAATTCCTTGATAAATTGAGATAAATTGATAGAAAAAGTGCCACAGGCAACACGACCTATTTAGACCACCTCTCGATCACTTTAGAACAATCTTTAGAATGTCGAAATCTTGTGTAGAGGCTATTTAGCCTGCTGTGACTGCTTTAGAATAAACTTAACGCAATAGAGATCTGTAATTTTGGCTTATGGGGATTATAAATTGTTGGTTAAGTGAATTTTTTCAAACCATTTTTAGTTCATTTCAAAGAACACATAGCTTTACAAAGCATAAGTGTATAGATGCATTGGCCATTGTTGAAATGTATATTACAAATACTTCTGGACAATGTTAACCTGATAAAGGTGTATTATTCAAAGCCTGGTAAACACATTGCTCACTTGTTAGTACATTGTTCTAGATCGATACCTTTTCTGAAGCTTGGACGTGCTTTCCGTGTGATAGGAAGAACTATTAAATCGTTGTATAAGTAGATTATGCAGTGAACATCTCCGTGACTACAGACTGTAGTATTTATTGTTTATACTTTCATTATATATGCAACATCTATATTTCTCTGATAAAAAACAGCTATGCCACAGGTTTCCTTACTGGTGAACGCTTCCCGAAACCTATATCTGCTACAAGTCTTTTACTTCATTTGTGGGCTTCATCTTTAAACAGAGGCTATTTTATTTTATAAATTTGCTATAAACACCTTTCTTCGTTCGTACGTAAAATACTATTCCCGTATTTCAGATATCCACTTCTACTTATTAAGTGATGATGTAATTGTGTATATTTAATTTGAACAGGACAAATCAGAATTTTCTTTCCCTGTCGTGAGAAGTAGAGGTCACCGTTATAATATATGTTACTCATGTTCTACCAACAAATTGGTTTTAAGCATTATGTGCTGCCAAACTCATACAAACCATCGTAAACGCCTTTGAATAATAAGACATGTATACATATCACTGTGGTCTATTGGACTTGTTTATTGATGTAAAAGGACTGATAATTTGACACATATTATTCCACGTTTGCTTGAGGTTTGTTCATTCATAATAGAATGATTTATCATTGGGCGTATAATCGTTGTAAACGGAAATAATGTTAAACATAGTCTATAAATGCAAAATGTTTTCACAGCAGATATTTCTCATACAGTTGAAGCTTGGTCTTGGCTTTTGATACAGTGTTGATTGCTGTGCTACTATTTCAGATTTTCTGTTTTATGACTTGATCACTTTGTGTACAATGCACGGTTAGAGACTGACACAAAGCGATAAATAGAAACATATTGAATGCATTGATCCAGTGTCGACAAGTATCATTGTTATAATGTTAAGCTTTGTTTAAAATATCAGCTAACACGAAAGCCGTTAGTTTGCACGGGCTCTGGTTGTACAAGTATATTCTGATACAATCTACGACTGTTTGACCGTATATACGTTACTTATGGTGACATTTATGTCCTTGAATCGATATTCCAGGGATATTGTTTTTCACCTTTCCGTCCCGATAAACTTTAGCATTGGCCATAACTTTTGATCGGACAGTGATAAACATTTGATACATCACATGATCTTCTACTGTGATGAGGTTTGAGATAGGATTACTTTTTGACTTTGTTACCTTGAACTTGCCGCAGGAATTATTTTTCGAAAACTTTAACCTTGGTCATTATATGGTCAATGATAGGTCTTTGATACTTAGCAAGTGCATCCATTGTGATACGACCTTTCAGGTGCGGTATTAAGGTGTGGCCGTGTGACCTTGGCGTTGTCACAACTAGCCTTTTACGAAAGCATTAACCTTGGTCATAACCTTTCATTGCTTAGTAATACGCGTTTGATACTTCACAAGTTACACATTTCGGCTAAGGTAATACTTTTCGTCCTTTCTGAAAGGCCCGATGGGCTTATGGCATGGGATGTCGTCCGTCCGTCCGTCCGTAAACTTGAGTCCTTGGCCCATGGGGATTCTAAATTGTAGATTTGGTGACCCTGTGACCCCAAATACGGGCCCCAGGGGTCTTAACCTATAAAGCTATTTTCATCTTCTTCTCCAGAACCAATGACTCCAGAGATCTGAAATTTTATGTACAGACTCCTTGGCCAATGGGGATTCTAAATTGTAGATTTGGTGACCCTGTGACCCCAAATAATGGCCCCAGGGGTCATAACCTAAAAAGCTATTTTCATCTTCTTCTCCAGAACCAATGACTCCAGAGAGCTGAAATTATATGTACAGATTCCTTGGCTAATGGGGATTCTAAATTGTAGATTTGGTGACCCTGTGACCCCAAATAAGGGCCTCACAGGCCATTATCTAAAATCCTGTTTTCATCTTTTTCTCAGGAACAAAAAGACCTAGAAGGCTGTAATAGTGTATGCAAACTCTTAAGCAAATGGGGATTCTAACTTGTAAATTTGGTGACCCTGTGACCACAAATATGGGCCACAGCCTAAAAAACCTTTGAAAATGAATTTGAACTGATATTTTATGACTACTTCAATTACTTTATTTGAAATGTATGTTGACTTGAGATAACAATCTACATTGTGGACATGTTTGTCAAATTGATGTTATCAATGTGAAATGAGAACTATTGAATAGCCTATGAACTGAAAATTGTGACAAGTCATAAAGGACTAAATTGAAGACGGTTAAGAATTCTATTATTTTACATGAGATATGTGAACTGCATATGACTGGTGATGAAATGATAAGATAATATTATTTTCATCTTCCTCTCCAGAACGAAAAGACCTAGAAGGTCGTATGTACAGACTCTTTGGCCAATGGGGATTCTGAATTGTAGATTTGGTGATCTTGTGACCCCAAATATGGATCACAGGGGTAATCACTTAAAACAGCTGTGTTAATGAACTGTGAAGATAATGAGATTTTATGTGCACTTCATATGTCAGCTTAAGAGTAATACTACATTATGGACATGTTTGATGTAATCAATGTGAAATTAGAACTATTGAATAGCCTGTGAACTGAATATTGTGACAGGATGCATAGGAATTTTTTTTAAAAGGGTTAAGAAAAGGTTTTTTTACATTAGATATGTGAACTAAATATGACTGGTGATGAATTAAGATAAGACTATTAAAACTAGCTACATGAGTTTGTGATACCACATCTTCTTTTCCAATAAAGAAAAATAAATAAAGATGGGGAAAACAAAATTTAAAATATATAATTTACTGGCTGTGATTCCAGAGTCTGCATGTTGCATAATTGCAGGTGTTGACCTGGGGAGTGCCCACTCTCTGGCAGAGATGCAACAGCAGCTAGCTAATACACGGAGGTTTCAGGTTACTTCTCTGCTGTGTTACTGATTTAGTCTTATACTCAGATGCTCAATAGAATTTATTAATTAAATATTGAAAAGGATCCTATGAAACTATGTGCCTATGAGAAACAGGATTTTTAGAAACAAATAGGGGCTCTTTTGCATTATGTAATAAATGTTGATAATTCTAAAATAAAAATAAGTAGTAAAACAAAATGCAAAGGTCTACATTATTTATAATGAATGTGGATTAATGTGTAACTTATTTTGATAATAACTTTTAAATTTGATGACTGGGCAATGACTTATTATGTGATATCTTAATCTTTACCTTAGAGATAATTAATAACATAATTCCTGATGAGCTTCAGAGCCAATGGCTCTATTTTTAAATCAATGATATGTCATTGGTACTTGACATGTGCATCGCCCCTGTGATGAGGTCTAGCAGATGAGGTGATACTATTTTTACTTTTTCACCATGACAAACATGGTCATAACCTTTTGTACATAAGTGATACTTAAACTTTAATACGCTTCCTGACAATTGACCTGTGGTAGTCATAGCAGTTGGGTTTGTTTTACCTTGAAATCACTCGGGTATTTTAATCGAAACTATGGTTATATCCGTGGGCATTAGTGTTTACAAACCGCATGTTGTTTTCATTTTATCATGGATCTTCATATAATGATTTATACATTGCAGCAAACGACCGTTATCGCAACCCCCGGAAGCATGAAGAACTTGTACCCTACTTCGGACCAACGCCAGACAATTACACCTATGAAGCTGGACAACTCGCTCTACTCAAGTGTGATGTCAGGAATCTGGGGAAAAAACGGGTAAATATGACGACAACATTCACTGTTACACGATTATACAATTTTACAATGTTGACAAGATCAAGATACCATCCAACATTGTTTGGTAATAATTCGTTACAACATTACATATAATTCGAAATAACATTTCATTCAGAAATTTTTCAAATTAAGGATGTTTATGATATATCTAACCAGTGTAGGTAACAGCACACTATCTCGTTAAAATGCTATTGTTTTGACACCGCATCGAGGATAAAAATGAGTCTCATCTTTATCTCACTAAGCTGATTAGAGTGTCTGCTAACGAGTTACGCTTCACTTCACTGTCTACATGCAGTAGTTTTTATTACCAATTACGTCACTTGTCTGAAATTCGGTGCCTGTGACTTGTTAGCAGACATGTTAATCATCATAGGTAGATACACATGATCTGATTGTTAATTTGACGCGGTGTCCCTTCAATGCTAATTTATGATGCCTTGAAGATACACACTCACGATGTACTGTTCGTCTTGTTGTACATGTCTAAACATTTGAGACTGACACATTAGAAAAGAAGGCACGTAAACTACAACAGATATGTATCTGGCGGTAAATCGATGAATAAACGTTGCATTCATTTCTCCAAAGTAATGTTTACTTTCTGAAATGACCCTGAGAATAGAACACACATGGTCAGAGTAGTGATTGTACACTTCAAACATCTTCTCGTGTAGGAGGAAATGATAAGCTTAGTAACCTTATTACGGACACTGATAAACGTGGAGACAGTTGTTGACAGGGCAGACAGACTTGACCTGGAGCGTAATCAGGTTGTAGACAGAGCCATGCTTACGGTCAATGAAGCATTAAATCGGAGAAGGTTTTCAATAAGTAAATGTGTCTCTGGACTGCCATGGTTAAGGAATTAAAGGTGAAAGAGTAGAGAACAGCAGAGAGGGAGTGACAGGTTCAGATCGTATGGCAATGAAGCATTGAATGGAGCAATCAGGAGTTGAAAGTTGAGACCATCATTTTTATATCACTCCTTATAGCGTCAATGGGGGTGTTCAGGGTTCATTCTGCCGATATTTTGTCTGGAGCAGATATCCTAAAACATACACGCTAGCTCCACCTACGTAAACCAAGATCTCAAGATCTGCTGAGTTTAGATCTACATGTATGTGCCTATAAATCTAATGTATTACCGTAACAGTGGAAACATGACTTAAAGTCGATGATGCACGATTTTCCTACTTTAATAAAGTCTTCTCACAAACATGTAAATAACTGTTATCATGCATTTCTACAACGTATCCCTGAATCAATAAAAAGAGTTCTGAAATGAATGTACACGTGAGTATATTTCCAATCGAGCGAATTGGCAACCATTTTGCTGTTAATACTTTCAAATTATCTTTAGATCTATAAATCAACCTCTCATACTGAAGAGTTCCTCAACACTGTGGCTTTATACGTCAAACCATTTTCGTCGAATACGGATAACGGTTTTCTATGGATACGGCTTATCGGGTCTTGTAATGCGTTGTTTTAACGATTAACGTAGCAATATATTGTTTAAGCTTTAACAGTAATAGCAAATTTGAGAAAACATAATATGCAAAGAATGTGCTACAGCGACATTTAACTGTGATAACAATAATTTATTCGGCTCATATCTTAAAAACTAGGCTTAATGAACATGCCAACCATACTCTCTGTAGATGCGCTTTTAGAGGACTAGACTAAAGGTGTTTGCTGCGAGGGTGTTTTTCTGGAGCATATATAGCTTATGACTTCACCAAATGTGATAAACATATCAACCACGTTCCGATAACTGTCAGTGTATTCTTGGCGAAAACAGCAAAACCAATATTACTGTGATCATGCGCTAGATAATGAAGTTAAACGCGATGTAATAAATGTAGGTTTTTGTATTTGTGGTAAAATTAAATCTGTAATCAAGATTGCATAGGACTGATAAGGCAAACTGTTTAAACATATTTACGATAAGAATGTACTATCTCAAGATAATTTGATAGGACGTTTTGATAACGTAAATATCACTGAATCTTACACACTGGAAAGAGATATTTATTAGTGTAAATTATGTAATGGAGAATGCATGAGGAGCCGTGGATTCGTTAAAAATAATCAACGAGCCCCGAAGGGGCGAGTTCATTATTTTTAACGAATCCACGGCTCCGAATGCATTCTCCATCTTAATCCATGTATGACGTCACGAAACATACATATGTGATTATCTAGCATTATAGACAATACATTTCAATTATGTAACATAAACAAATATTATTTTGCAAATTTCGGTGCCCATTCATCGGATATGGTACACGTAGCTTCGAACCTTATGAAATGGATTCTTCCACGCACGTGCATGGCGCAAATTTTCCACGCAAAGCGATTTGACTGACAGCCGAACTCCTGCATTTCATGTGTTTCAGCACGATCCGCATGCGTTTCACACTTTAGCAGTCTTGTTGAGAATGAAGGGATCTTACTGACAAACAATCAAATGATTACCAGCAGGCCTGGTAGTCTAATAGGTTAGGGCGCTGCGTAACAGACGAAGGGTTACATGTTCGATTCCCGGGTCAGACATCACAAAAATAATCAGATATTTTAAGATTCTAATCAGATATACTAAGACAAAATACATCATTCTTGAACAAACTACTTTGTGAGCCATTACGAAAATGTCAAAACCTGACACCCCTCCTGACTGGATTAGTCAATGACCAGTAGATTCTTAAAAATAATCCACTGTTAACACAATAGAGTGACGTCATCACCATGGATTAATTTAATATAAATCATATCAGCAAACATATTCACGTATATTTTGCTGAAATATTGAAGTGGCTGTAAAGGTAGAAATATAACATTTGAAAGCTAATTTGCTTTAGGGTTTGAGATATAAGGATACAAGGAGAATTCGTGTAACAGAATGGCATACATATACATATATACATAAATACAATTATTTGTTGTTTTTTTAATACAATAATAGATGTAGTTTGTGATTCAAAGTTGGATGGAAAATCCACCACAATTATCATAACACCAAATAATGGTTTATCGAACGGTTGGAAACGAGATGTCACCCTAACCGTACATATATTAGAGATAATCTTGTTTAAAACATACTTAGTGTTACATTTAGACTCTGAAATGAATATGTTGTATATAATAAACAGGAGGCTCTGAGATGTGTGCTGTAGTCATTCTGTAGACATACTTGCTCTTTAAAAGTCTAGGTGTCAGATTATAAAACCCCTTTGATTATTTTACAGATCGGCTGGCGACGTGCATCACAACCGAATCCTCTGACAATAGGCGACTTTCTATTCGTTGAAGACGAAAGGATTAAGGTTGAACATCCTCCATTTTCAACCGAGTGGAATCTGATGATCAAGCGAGTTTCTATTGAAGATGCCGGAGTGTATGAGTGCCAGGTTGCCTCTAAAGCCCGTCACTTGCGGAAACACGTCCTGCTGACTGTGAAAGGTGAGACATGGAATTGTCGTGTGGTTGTCATGACTGCTATTCGCTATGTACTAGTAAGTAAAACATGAAAAGAAACTAATGTTGTTTTATGGCGTATTTTTTCTCTTCTGTTTTTCATAAATCATATCCATTGCCAATATAGAGAAAAAAACTAATGTTGTTCTTTGGCGTATTTTTCTCTTCTGTTTTCCATAAATCATTTTCATTGCCTTTAATATTAGTGTGTGTATCATTATGATTAAAGTAATTTAGATATTTGTTGATAGTAGAGCATTTCTACACTTGTGTTGTCCTTTCAACATATCAGCTTTGGTGACATGGAAACTATTTTTTTTTCAGAACCCAAAATAACAAGCATTAAGAATAGTGAGTATATATAATTGATGATTTTCACACGACAACATATATGAAATATTAATATAAAAACTATGAACAACATATCTCGATTTAATTCACTGAACTATATTCTCCCTCTATGTGGAAGCACGGTCGTTTCTTAAACTCATCTCCGTCTTGACCTGCTCAATCTTCTGAATGTGAATGCGATATTTTGCACAGTAGGAACATAACAACAGTTAAACATATCCAATTGATCAAACGTAAATTTTATTTCCTCGTATTTCTCAATTTCAATTCTGTTTTCAAATATATGACTGTCAATTAATTATGATATATCTTTGTGAAGGTGACATGACCATTAGTAGTTTTATTTACAGTAAAGCTGATTTTCGTGACTATGATTGTGCACCTTGTATAAGAAGAATGATTTTATGAATGCTTCATCTAAAACATACCAGGAGTTTGAATCTTTCTCATTTAATGGAACCATTGAATTTTCGATGTATCATGAACTTTTATGATTGTATGGATTAGTGAGCAAACTTCCTGCTCCTCTCCCATACACCTATAATCATTCATTCATTGTGAAAAATCCCCTAAAAGTTACAAAGCACTACAAGAGAGGTAGATCTATAAACTATTTTGACTGAAGATAGTTCATTTTGTCTCCTATGAAGCATAATACAACATACCATTTAAAATTGCAAGATAAACTCGATTCTCGTTTATTTTCAGTATTTTCTGTTTTATGTTATGGGCGTTTGTAAGAACTTATTATTTCTGAAAATGATATCTTTGTTTGTAAAAACACGCTTTTGATATAACACGAGAAATTCAAAAGAAACTTTTTGAAGTATTTAAGCATTGTGATTTTGTCATTGATAAAATGTCCGTCTATGGCATATTTCAGAGCCCCGAGCAAAGGGTGTAAAAGATGTTAAAGGTGAAATTTATGGTAAATGAACCATTTTGTTATGCATTTTGACTGGTTTTGTGTACAGAACACCTTTCTATTTTTTTCCGCTTTTTTTCTCTCTGAATGTTTTGACATTTCATGGTCGCATATTTATAGCTGTGCAAATTGTTGTGGATATTTTAGTGAAAACGATATTTATAAACATTTTGTGTTTAAATGACTGTGAACTTTCCATTAGGGAAATTATTAAGAAGATTAAACCTAAAACAAGAGAGCACGAACTCATTAGAAACATGACATTTGACAAGACGGTTCGACCCAATCGTCTTAATCTCGTTTCTTACTTGCAAAAACATTGATGATATGAGCTTTGTATTTCAGTCAATAACTAAACATGAAATAATTTAATTCCAATTTAATTCATCCACGTGTTGAAGGGGCAGAAAACCCAGAAACGCTGTACATACAATAAGGAAAAATGTGTTGTCTAATCTATAATAGTTGTCTTATACACAAATTTCTAAACGCCTTAAGAATCTCAAATAATGGTCCAACATAAAAATATCCATCCCTTCATTTGTGTGTTTTCAATGTTAGCACATACAGATACTTATCACGCATGATCAAGCACGCAATCATTGTTTCCTTTTAGCTGAACATCGTTACATACTTTGACATATCGCCACTTTGTTTTCATCCGAATGCAATCAGTTAGATATTTGCACCAACTTTTCTCTAGCATGTGATGTTCGTTCCTTCAGTGCCTAGTGCTCGTCAAAGCATGCTGTCTTATGAATATTGATAATACTGCAAAAACGATAAACCGTACTTTCAAGAGTCTAACTTTGCTTAACAATACCCTTGTCCTTAATAACGCATCGAACCAATATGTGCTGACTTTGAAAAGTAATGAAGAGACTCGTTAGATTTCAAATCATCTACTCATTTTCTCCAGAAAAATCTAACGCACCATTTGCTTTTATGTATTAATTCTAGATATTTTGGTTTTAAAGACTTAACTATGAAAACATATTTTTAGTTCATCAGGCCTGAAAGGCCCGATGGGCTTATGGCATGGCACGGTGTCCGGCGTCCGTCCATCCATCCGTCCGTCCATCCGTAAACTTTTCACTTTTTCGACATCTTCTCCAGAACCAATGACTCCACAGAGCTGAAATTTTATGTGCAGACTCCTTGGTCAATGGGGATTCTAAATTGTAGATTGTGTGACCCCATGACCCCATGACCCCAAATGGGGTAACAGGGGTCACATCATTAAAAACCTATTTTCATCTTCTTCTCCAGTTCCAAAAGGTCTAGAAAGCAGAAAAGTTTACTGCAGACTCCTTGGCTCATGTTGATTCTAAATTGTAGATTTCGTCACCCCGTGACCCCAAATGGGGTCGCAGGGGTCACATCCTTAAAAACCTATTTGTATCTTCTTCTTCAGTTCCAAAAGGTCTAGAGAGCTGAAAAGTTGTGTGCAGACTCCTTGGCCAATGAGGATTCTAAATTGAAGTGTTCGTGACCCCGTGAACTCAAATGGGGTCACAGGGGTCACATCCTTAAAACGTTTTTTTTTAACTTCTTCTCCAGTTCCAAAAGGTCTAGAGAGCTGAAAAGTTGTGTGCAGACTCCTTGGCCAATGGGGATTCTAAATTGTAGATATCGTGACCCCGTGACAACAAATGGGGTCACAGGGGTCACATCCTTATGAACCTATTTTCATCTTCTTCTCCAGCTCAAAAAGGTCTAGAGAGCTGAAAAGTTGTGTTCAGACTCCTTGGCCAATGGGGATTCGAATTTGTAGATTTTGTGACCCTGTGACCCCAATCTAGGTCACGGGTCATGACCCAAAAATCTATTTTCGTCTTTATCTCAAGTATGTAAAGCTCTAGAAAGGTGAACTGTTGTGTAGAGACTCTTTGGTCAAAGGTGATTCTTAATTGTAGGATTGGTTACCCTGTTACTCCAAATACGGGTCACAGGGGTCATGATCTAAACACCTATTTTTTGCTTATTAACAACATATTACTTGAGATAACTTAGATATTCAACCTTAGATAATAAATCAATGAAATGCTGATGAGCTACAGAGCCCATGGCTCTATTTTTCATTTTCTAAGATAAAGGTAATTGCAAATTACACTAAGGCTCCGGTTAAAGTTACTATGTGATGTACGATACTTACATTTCCTTAACACAGGTAGGGTGTGATTCAACGAGTAATGGAATACATATTTGATCGAACCAACACATCAGAAACGTCATTAAAATACATTTAAAACCAATGTTAAGGTAGTTATCTTATGTTTTATGCAGTGTCATGTTAGTAAGTAATATCACAAATCTTATGGCCATTGATTCAATACTTAGTTCAAAGAAAATTAGTATATTCGACTGCAGACTTCAGACTCGTTGGTTGATTATTGCTAGATGAGGTTGTTTACACAGTGTCCTGGCGTCGTGTCAGTTGTGTGCATGATTCCATTCATTTGGAACTGACGATAAATATTTAGCTTATTGTATCCTGTAAGGTTCTGCATCGATCCTTTTGTACACAGTTTATAAATTGCATGCTCTTGATGTCGAACTAATCAATAGTTAAATCCCGTAAATGAAAAGACAGTATTGACTAATGAGTAATTATTCGAAAATATGAATGTTTATTACATTTAAATATTCTGAATCAGCACCATTTTACGATCTCTTGAAGTCATTACATCTGCTTATATTTATTCAGGATTCTTTGTTACAGATATCCAAATCACAGGGGAAGAATTTATTGAGCAGGGAGATATGATATACCTCAGGTGCAACGCCACTGGACAGGACCATTCTCCAGATGATCTAGACTGGTTTAAGAATGGCAATAAACTTACAACAGAGTTTGCAAGACACACATATATTCGTAAACTTGTTTCACTGACAACGAGGACAATAGTGAGCGTTTTAGAAATAAAAAATGCCAAAGTTGACGATGCTGGAGTGTATGTTTGTCGGACTTCTGACTTGCAGATAACCAGTAAAAGGATAAATGTATTAAAAAGTAAGTATCATGCTTATATCATATATACTATCACGGGTGATTTGTAGCACTTTTTTCACCCCCTAACTGCAGGCTTTTCTCTGGTTTCTTTGAACATTGTACCGATCTTACAGTGACTCTCCTATGTTTTACTGTGACACGTTTGCATCAGTTTACGTACGGAATCACACTTACTCACAATCGCACATGTTGTTAAGGGTTTTTGGCACATTAGGTACAACATTTACGTTGTTCTAGAATACGTATTTATTCGTCACATTGTTGTTTGTTTTGTGATCGTATGTCTTCGCCAATATTGAATTGTGAACAATGGATTACTGTCACTTTAACTTTAGAGTATGCCAATGGTTGGCCCAAATCCGTATTTGTGTCTGTGATGATTCAGTTTTGGTCGCAAACTGTAGTTACTGTTTTATTTGTTTCGATTATATTTCTCTTGACACATAATACTTTACAATTGAAAACTTATGTTTGCCAAAAAAATCATTTATCAACTCTGTAATTGTGAATAATTCAAAGGTCAATACCAACACATTTCGAGCGGCTGGAAATTATAATTCTTTAATCTGTAAAGTTGCTCTTTCGTCCGCAAAGGTAAATACAATTTGGTTTCGTAGGCCAGACGTGGGAATATTCACCTTTATATATGCTTATACATTTCTAATACTCAGCTATATTTCATTTTTCAGCCGGTCGAGAAAACGTCAAGAGAGGTATGTCAGGTTCTATTACCTATAATATTTGTTTCTGCTTTGCTGATTGTCTGATATATATCGCTCTCATATACTGTACTGCTAGAGGAGGTTGTGGCTTCTGTGTCAACGTGATTTTCTGATAACGTCGTGATAATTTCTGGTTTGTATCATAATGACTAAACAATAACATGAGATTTAACAGTAGCAACTTGAAAAAAAGTAATAAAAATAAAAGCATATGTATATGCTTGTTCTATTTTCAGGAACTCATGCAAAACAAGATGGGAATTCTGGAAGGAATTGCTACAGCAACATTTCAATTACGTTTGCTTTACTTGTGGTGTCAATATTAACAAACAGTTGCAGACATAGTGTGATGGTGATTAGATGATCTACAAGGCACTTTAAGACTCTTGGACATACACAAAACTCATCATTACATATGTATATACATTCCGTTCGCGAAACACCGAGTCTGCAATGGCTGGATGAAAAGATGATTACCTCCTTCCTAGCTTATCCACAGAAGGTTATCAACAAGACTATGGAACTTATATTCGTATACAATGTGATGTATAATAAATGAACCAGGAGTTTCCAAATGGTTGTGATGAATGTAGCATGATACAGAACAATGGTACCCACTGCCTTCTATTACCCGCTCTAAATTGGAGCATGTGCAATGTGTTCAAGAATTTCAAGATTCTCTCCGTTTCAGGATTGACAAGGTCAAGGTCATGCTCTTCACAACAGTAGGAACTCAGGGCAGCAGGGTTTGTGCAGTGTTTGTAAAGCAGCAAAAAGCTGTTCCTGCAGGAAATTAACAGTTACGTAGACTGCTTGGGTGGGCGAGTGTGTATCCTTCCTGCGTTATAATCATCAATACGATGCTCAGAGTGACATATCGCACAACATGAAGAAACAACGTGATTTATGACTTCGCCTATATAATGATTTAATTTGACTTGCACAGCATTGAATCAAAATCTCTGATCATCAAAGTGTACAGATTCAGTCGTCATTATAATATGTGATGTGATATGCCTTCGGATATACGAAGCTGTACACCAGACTGAACTCCACTGGACACTGGAACAACACTCCAGTAACATATATGGTGACTTGATAGGACAATATGGGTGAAGAGACTGATATCAGATCTGTTCTTGACTGTTATCTACAATAGATGATATGAGAGCACTGAGAGACATGTACGGATCTCTATCTGTCAACACGTGACGATATGGTTTTCATACCTCAGATTTTTTTTATTCATGATTTTTTTTATATAGATGAGGGCATGTGAATAACTTTGAAGTTTTGTGTATGTGTAGTTTAGTATTCGTTGATATCACCTTTAGAAATTATGTTCCACAGAACAAGAATACAAGTAAATATATATTTATGTACCAACGCGATCTAACTTAAATTGCTGCCTGTAACATTACGATGAGCCGAATCTGATAATTTGATTCTATTCTTTCACAGACTAAGTCGGAGCTGATATCAGTTTTTGCACAGTTTCCACTGCCGCCGCGTTTTGTTTTGGCTTTTACCTTTTTTTTCCAATAGGGTTTCAAGAATTGATATACATAACATCCTGCTTATATCCCTGGGGAATTTTTTTGAAATGTTGACTTTCAAAGTCAAAGGTCATGGTCACGAGTTCCACAAAAACACGATAACTTGAAAAATGTTTTGGTGGATATCAACTATGGTGAAAGGCAAGGATTTGAAAAGGTTTTCGCTAAAATATTTCAAAGGACTTATTTCAACTATAAACACTTTGAATCGTTACATGATTGCTTTAGACAATGAAATGTGATCATTGATTGTGTGACCTTGAATGTCAAAGGTCAAGGTCACCAGTTCTGAAATCACTAAATAACTGTTTTCCAAGACGATGTTATCTCAGGATATACATAGATTAGTTCTTATACACCTGGGGATTTGTTTGGACATGTTCACATAAAAAAGAATCCTTGTAAACACGACAACTTGAAAATGATTGGTCTATCAGGCCCTCTTTTGGTATATAAGATTTGTAAAGGTTTTCGCTAAAATCTGTCACAGGTCAAGGACACAGCGAGGTCACAACTAAACAAGCTTTTGTTAATATGCCTTGATATTTTAACTGTGAACATTTTAAAGCATTACATGATTGTTATACACAATAAAATTGATTGTGTGACCATGAAGGTCAAATGTCAAAGGTCAAGGTCATGAGATATTCGTTTTGGCCATGTTAACCCTTTGATCCAATTAATCCAATCGGAAATAGGTTTTAAGAACAAGACCTCAGTGATGATGCAACTTGTTAGTAATGGCTCCAATGATGAACAACCTTTTGTTAAGAAAGTTTCCCATTGTATTGTTGCTGTGGAGAAGGCGGACCAGGGAAAGGCGAGCTCTGCTTTTGCGGTGTCCCGCAAACGCTAATCTAGTTGAAATAGTTATCTAAATATATATTGATTTTACACGATGCTTTATATATATACGTATGGGCTGTACACATTATCTCCTGCTTGAAACAGTTTGATCCGTCTGGTCTGTCGCTGTCTGACTGTTCTTCCTTTTCTAATCTGTGATGATTCAATAGCCTTATATCAGAACGGGTTGACTCCAATACATTTACAGATGTTGACAGACGCGATTATCTGCATACCGGTAGAATATTCACACGCAAGATTATTTTTCGTTTAACAAATGTACAGTAAGAATGTATATACTTCTATTTTGTAAAGTTTGCTAGAAATGAGATACTTTCACTGTGTTTACTTCATCACGTTCATGACATGCTTGTTTCTCTCGTTTATAGTGTGATACTCTATCACAGTTTTCATTCACGATGTTGATAGTAGCCCATTGTTCAGTAGACGGGAGGCGAGTAGATTTACTGTTTTCCTGGCCACATTCTTCCGTTTCAATTTTAATGATAAGGTGTGATTCATCAGTTCGTAGACCAACGTACTGTGTCCTTTAAACGTACTTTTGTTCAACTCTCTGGTGCAATTCACGTGTACTTCACCACAATCATGATGCATGTGATGTTCATCGTGTACATATCCCAAACATATTTCATACAGGAAAACATATGAATAAATTTTTTAATCATCTAAAATTGTTATGTTCTGCTTTGTATTCACGGTGTTATGATTTTTCATCGATTTGGTATATGACAAGTTTAAACCAGTTCACTGTGATGCATTAATGAGTAATAAGTGGTATGATTTTGATCTCTGCATTTATACCAACTTCCCAATGCAAGGCATAACTCTTGCCAGTCTCCATTACTGGCTGATATAGGTCTTGCAGTAATTAGCAGCTCCGACTAAGTCGGAGCTGCTATCAGTTTTTGTGCAGTTTCCATCGCCGCCGCCGCCGCCGCGGCCGCCGCCGCCGCCGCGTTTTGTATTGGCTATAACTTTTTTCCTATTAAGTTTTGAGAACTCATATACATAACTTCTTACTTATACCCCTGGGGACATTTTTTGACATGTTCACATTCAAGGTCAAAGGTCAAGGTCACGAGTTCTGAAATCGCTTAAAAAATCCTTGTAAACACGATAACTTGAAAAATATTTGTGCTATCAGGCTCTTCTTTGGTGTATATCAACTATGGAGAAAGGCCAAGATTTGAAAAGGTTTTCGCTAACATCCGTCAAAGGTCAAGGTCATAGTGAGGTCACAACTTAAGCATGCTTTTGCGAAAATGTCTTATTTCAACTATTAACACTTTGAATCATTACATGATTGTGATACACAATGAAAAGTGATCACTGATTGTGTGACCTTGAATTTTTAAAGGTCAAGGTCACGAAATAAGGACATGGTCACCAGTTCTGAAATCACTAAGTAACTTTTTTCGATGAAGATATTAACACCTCATATAGATAGCTTAATTTCTTTCTTATACACCTGATGAATGATTTTGACATGTTCACATTCAAGGTCAAAGGTCAAGGTCATGAGTTCTGAAATCACTACAACAATCCTTGTAAACATGATAACTTCAAACTTTGTTTGTGCTATTAGGCTCTTATTTGGTATATATGAACTATGGAGAAAGACCAAGATTTGAAAACGTTTTCGCTAAAATCTGTCAAAGTCAAGGTCACAGTGAGGTCAAAACTTAAGCATGCTTTTGTGAATATGGCGTATTTTAACTATGAACACTTTTAGTCATTGCATGATTATTATACGCGATGAAAAGTGATTATTGATGGTGTGACCTTGAAGGTCAAAGGTCAAGGTCATGAGATATTGGTTAAGGCCACGTTAATCCTTTGATCACATTTTGAAAGAAGAAATAGGTTTTAAGAACAAACTTGTGAAAAGTGACACCAGTGATGATTAGTAATAACTCGAATAATGAAAAAACTTTTGTTAAAAAGAATTCCCATTTTATTGATGCTGACGAGAAGGCGGAACAGGGAAAGGCGGGACCCTAAGTTTCGGAGCTGCTCTGCTTTTGCAGTGTCCCGCAAACGCTAATCTAGTTCCTTAAGATATCTGTGCTTGGAAATCCGGGTCCACTATGCAAATCAGGTGCATCGATCCACTATATATGCACGGCAAAGCGAGGGAAATATGGCTTAAATCAGCCAGTAATGGAGACTGGAAAGAGTTAGGCCTTGCGTTTGGAAGTTGCATTTATACATGAACAATCTGGATTGGGGCTTACCTAATTAAATTACGATGTGAAATTATTAAATTGGACATGTATATGTTAATCATATAATTGCATTATCGCACCTTACAACCAGAAATCGTATTTCCTGTACAGAGAATGTCCTGGAATCCTGAGTTCTATAAACACATATCTTGCCGCCCCTGACACTGCAGGCAGACAGCTGGGCTCTCTCATGTTACATCTAGCTCCTTCACAGTGAATTCCATCACTTCTCGGAACCAGGAGGGTGGTATCAATGCACTCTCAACGTGATGCTTAAACATGTCTGTGAAAACAATACCCTTGTCTCGCATGCATACGGGCGGAACTATGCCTGGAAAACAGACCCCAGCTCGCAAGAGGTTATACAAAAAAGTGTTTTGTGCAATTTTGAAATAAAATATAATGTGGTACGACAAAGTTATGCTCAAGCAAATTGACGTTTTAAATCATTGGAAGAGAGTATACACAAGAAACAAAGGTTATATAATGTTCAGCTAAACGAAATAAACAGTGTTGTCGACGTCATAAAATCAATGGAATTACAAGTCCGTTGTGTGGAATGCTTGCTTCAGTTTATCAAGTATAGTGGATACTGCCTTATCGATTTTATATAAAAATAGGTTACTCATTCATTCACAAATATTTTCCTATTTAATTATTGCTTATTTATTGAAGACAGACGAAACTTCACTTTCAAGAATACCACTTGAAAACCAACTTTTGCGTATAAGGACAGCGTATGATATGCGTATGGGAAATATTGTATCTGCAAACGGCACGTTAAAAATTCAATTCTATTTATAGTATTATTTAAATACCTATCTGTTGACTAGACCTACTATGCCGACCTCCTCTCTGGGTATGCTATTTCAACGTTAACACAGACGAAACTTAAAACAGTGGAGTAGGGGATGCGTAAGATCTCGAAGGCATCTCTAGGCTGGGTCCACAGGTGTTCGCTCAGGCGAAGGTGGTCGCCTCGACCAGACCGAGAAGGGGACAGTCCTCTTAGGAGGTTGTTCCCGCGTGTCTTACAATGCTCCTTGAAATTATTTTCGGTTTGTATCGTTTGCTCCTTGTCTGTTGTTTTGTTTCTTAAACTTCGTTTTTAACCCGCCCCTCCCCGTTGGGGTCGGGAGCAGTGTGTTAATCAGAAGTTTAGTGGCTGTGTTGTCTCTTCGATCCGCTTAGTGGTAGAGATGGCGCCTCCCGGGCTGTACCTTGTCCTCACCACAGGGTGGAGGACTCGTAGGTTAGCTTACACTTAGGGCTTGTTGCTGGTCTCGTCTCTAACACATATCTACTGACCCGCCTCCATGCAGTGGGATTCTAGGCATAGTAGGTCTAGTCAACAGATAGGTATTTAAATAATAGTACGTTTTTGAATAAACGTAATTACGAGATAGGCCCGCCCATCCTCCCCGCTTGGTCTGTCTTGCTTTTTTGGGCCTGTTCGGAGAGTGGAGATTTCCGGTGGTGACATCACGAAACCGCCCTTGGGAGAGGGATTTTACGCATCCCGTACTCCACTGTTTTAAGTTTCGTCTGTGTTAACGTTGAAATAGCATACCTAGGGAGGAGGTAGGTAATAAAAAACGTACTATTTTTCCTTACTTGTTTCGTACATGAAGCGATCGGATTGCGACCTCAACACATGAGATGCGTATGAGATGCGTATCACTATATTGTTGTACCAGATGATTGTATATACAGTGCGCATGCTGAGCGTACTCCTAACATACACAGCTTATATGGACCGCATGTGTTGCGTACTTGGCACACATACCAAACACGGGTTCTTCCTACTTATACAGTACTGTTGCAGAAAGGTGACATCATTCGTCATGGTCCGTCCAAAACGTACAACTACTAGCCGTTTGTCATTGGGCGTGGTCATGGGCGTGGGCGTGGGCTTGGGCGTGGACGTGGACGTTGGCGTGGACGTAATTCTACTGATGTTGAAACCTCTTGTGATGATTTTAATACCTCAAACGTTGATGTTATGAGAGATAGCCGTGACAGCATACACAGTGATCAGTCTTGGTCGAAATATCAACCAGAAGAAGCTATACAGTCAGACCAACCTGAATCAAATGCTGAATTCAAAGTCTTCTCCAGTGGAGTCCCAAAATTCGTCTCACGATGTCAAGAAGCATAGGACCAAAAAGACAAGCTACTTTCTTGATGATGAGGTGGAGAAGGCGCTGTGTCGACTGGATCAGGGAGAATCAGATTCTCTGGAATAGTAAACTCATTCTATTCAAGCGCACTGACATGAAAGAAGCATTATGGAATGAAAAGGCACAGGAGCTTGGAAACACAACCCAATACCTAAAGGGTTGGTGGCGATCAATCAGGGACAACTTCACCAGGCTGGACAACAAGAAGAGTGGCGATGAAGCAAAATAATTAACTGAGAGGGAGAACTGGATCCTCAGTGTCTGCTCCTTCCTGAGGCCACTAGTACGTCACAAGTCACATCCACTGAAGAGTGTAAGTATGTTAATTCCATCTTGACATATGTCGTGTAATTGCACATTAAAGAAGTTGTTATCCAGAACATATTCATGTTCTCATGTATACCACTTCTAAACGCCCTTCAAAGACCTAGTGTATCTATTATTTTTTTTAATGTCAGTATACTTTATGCTAATTAATTGTACTTATTACAGATTAGAGCTGATTTTTCTGGACATGGTAGTGACAGCTTGACACAGGCGGAGGAAGTTGCCTCGAGGAGGAAGATTCCACACCTGACAGTAGTTATACATCAACCACCACAGCAAAGAAGTCTCAGAAACGCGAGCATGATGTTGTCCTCACTCTGCAGACCCTTCAATATAATTTGCTCCAGTCTGGTCAATTGCTGAAGAAGTTGAGTGAACCTGCTCCTCTCACTAGGAGGGCCACGTTTGCCAACTTTGTAAGGGATTCTCTTCTCACCATGTCAAAAAACAAATACAAGGTGGCAAAGTCTGCAATGTGGAATATACTTAAGGCGAACATGAATGACGACACCTCATTTTCTGACGATGTTGGTCCAGTTACTTCGACAGCACTTGCACCTACTGTCAGTGGGCCGGTCATGTCCAGCTCTGCATCAGCAACATTAACACCCTCAGAGCAGTACCAAACTCCGCCCCATGTGCAGACGTCAGGCGCCGGCCAGCTCAGTGTGCAGATCGGCAAGCCCTCAGTATATGGAAGAATACCGCCAATCTCCTCTTCTGTCCCAATACCAGCAGAGTTCACAGTAGACAACACAAGAGTTCCTTCCGCAGCAGGAACTACCGGTGCAGTACCGACAACAGCAACTCTCTGAGTTTGGGAACAACAGCAACAGTCCTGACGTTACCAACTCATCTCTGTGATAAGATGTGGTAATGACAGTGCTGAGATGATTACGTCAGCACCTAGTGTACTGACATGCTGAAGCTTTTGTGTTAGTGTTTCATAGAAACGTTAACTATTTAATTTTCCTATTTTCAGTGTGTTGTGTTGAAATGAAAGTAAAATTCGTTTAAAGTTGTACAGTTGTGCTTGTTTTCACTTTGTCCTTTATCTATATCCAATACTTTTCCCTTTATCATGAATTAAGTAATTTGCATGAATACCTTGCATATCTTCTAAAATCTGATATGGACACTGGAAACCTGTTTGATCACTGTACATCTGATTTTAAAATAATTTATTACTGAGTATGCATACAGATAATGGAACATAAATGAAGTATCAAGGTACACAAAATTTGTACTCAAACACGTTTGATACTTCATTTACACTGATTTACACTAGATCATGCGATCTTGCCATGGCACAGAGCATGCTTCAGAGTTGACCCAGTGTTTGAGTAGGTTTCTTTGCATTTTTCCCTCTCTGGAGGCTCTGTTCGGCCCAGACACATCGATGGTATCTTGCAAGTTACGCCCTTCTCTCCATCCTCCAGGCGCAGAGTCAGGGCCTGCACTCCCTGCTTGGTCCAGCTGTTGGTTCTGAAGTGCTGGGTACCGGGTCCTCATCAGGTTGTGAAGAAGAACACATGTTGTGAACATTAGCGAGGGATGATGTTGCATTGTAGTAAGCATCACTGAGAAACTGTTTGCCAGAATGCCAAAAGCATTTTCCACCACCCTTCTAGCACGCGAAAGTCGGTTATTAAAATTATCTCTTCTCTAGTCATGCCCCTGCGACTAAAGGGCTTCATCAATGTGGTCCTGAGGGCAAACGCATCATCTTTGACAATGAAGTAGGGAATATCTTGAACATCATTCGGCAGAGGTTCATGATCTGGGAAACCGATAGAGCCATCCTCCACGCTCTCTTTGAGTTCACTTTCATTGTAGACCTGGGCGTATGATGCAGACGCTAGCCCGCCAATATCTGCCCAAAGGAACTTGTAGTCTGCATCAACCATCGCAGCAAAGAGCAATATTGAGTAGAAACCCTTGTAGTTGTAGTACGCAGACCTCTCGGACAACCACAGAGATGGTGTTGTGTGGTACTCACCAGGCAAACTTGAGTAGGTGTTCCCAGAGGCGAGATGACGAAGTGTCAATGCCAGCTTCAAACTAGGTTCCAAGGGATGTGTCATGAAGGTGTAATTTTTGGTGAGCCGTCTTCCCACTCTCTCTAGCAACTCATCATACATGTTCGGGACCATGCGTAAAAAGTTGGTGAATGCCATTGTGTCTTCATTTCGTAGCTCCACCATTAGTTTAGCATAGATCCCAAAGTCCAGTCTTCTCTCTATCCATGGCCTGACCCATGCTATTCTTCGACGCGTATTTCTTCTTCTTCTTCTTTCTTCTCTTTGACGAAGGAGATATACTTGCATATTCAATAAATCATGCTGATATTGAATCACAGCAGCCATGACATTTCGTCTGTTTTGATCTGCCATTTTCTGGTTGTCTGGTCACCCGTCATTTGCCAGTTTGTGTTAGATTTCTAGTGTACCGAGGCATATAATATATGTGTACGCAATGTGTATGCTTGTCATACATTACACACAAGGACAAGGCGCTGTGAGATTGCAACGAACACGGTTATAATGTGTACAATGCTAAACGCAACTCATAAGGAATGAGTATATATGCAGAACAACAATTTCGAAATTGTAATTTTCATTGAATCTGTAATTGATCTTAGTACACTTAACCGATGTGTTGCACCAATGACTAATAAAGAGATATTCCGAAAAAATATTACAGCAAGTTGAATAAAATTGTTAAATTCGAAACTTCAGTCGAGTTCGAAAGCCTGTTGCAAGAACATATTTTAACAATCGTATGGTGTCCAGATGGATAGCGGATGGCGAAGGTATGTAAGTCATGCTCGTGTTATGTCTTGTTAAAAAGGTTTTGCAAGTATTGCTGAAAAAATGGCGTAACAAAACCACGTACACATGTATTGCACTACCTTAACGAAAGTGAGCTGTACGAAATATTTCAAAACTTAAAACGGGTGTTATTTAGATGGAGACGTAATCATTGTCACTGTACGTTACGGTTTATGGCCTCAAGTAAAACTTTGCAGTGAAAATCTAACGTGCATGAAACTACAAAATCCCATGTAAACGAACAAAATCACCCACACTTGCATTTCACTACCTTTAGGAAACTGAGCTGGACGAAAATTGCATGGTTTCAAAATTTAAAACCGGGTGTAATTTAGATAGACACGTAGGCAATAACCATCGCACATTTCTTAGTAAAAAGCAGTATGCTCTCAATTAACACTTAGCGGTGAAAATCTAACGTGTATCACAGTTATGGTGATCATTTCCAAAGAAGAGCATATTTTACGACCGCTTCCTATCAGGAATAAAATTCACTTACTGATGTCATCAACATATGCTATGTTTGGAACTTGGAACGGAACGGACTTGTATTTTCTCAATATCCTTATTGTGTCAAACATTAAATTTAATGCATTCCACATGTGATATAAGATACACTTACAAATACATACAAAACTAATATGATAGATACAAAGAGTTTGGGGTTTGTATGCAAAAGAGATATAATCCTTCTTTAATGCATTTTTAGAGATTCCAGATAAACGTTCATACCAAACCTTTCAGATGAATTCGTACCATTTGACCTCAATCTTGAAGTAAGACCCATCCCAAAATTTAAAATTGGTTTGTGATTGGTCAATGATATGACTATGATGCTTGGCATTTGTACCCCCTGTCCACAATCTCACCCAAATGTCACAAAAAACGTTTGAACTTTAACCTTGGTGTAGGAACCATATTCCGAAAAGATAGCTGTTTTTTTTACCCTGACCATACATGTACCTGTTGATTTGTCAATGACAGATGAGGTAATACCTGCTGAACATTGTGACCCTGACATTAATGAAAGTTGCATTTTCCGAAATTACTTTTTTCATACCTTTTGATTGATTGATGTTAGGCGATTTTTGGTGATTGACTTGCAAACCCCGTTTCATAATAGATGAAGTCATACTTATCAGGCCTATAGAATAAGTTCAACACTTACATTACATAGGTATCAAATATAATTTTCATATCGTCGAAAGTTTCAGGTTATGGTTATGGTTAAAATATTTGTTCACCTTTCCGTTTGTCCGTTCGGCTATCATAAAAATCAATGATAAACACTTGATATCTGACGTATCTTCATTATCTTAATGCCTTTTGGGGATTAATAGGTACACTTTGATTTTTTTCACATTTTGAACTTTACCCTGGAGAAGGACATGCCCTCTGAAAGTTTAGATTGGTCAGTGCTGGGACTATGATGCTTTTGACATGTGTATCGCTTGACAGACAATTATTCGGATTTAACCTTATGGCGTTGACTTCGGCCCAGGACGTTCCGAAAATGGCAACAATACTATAGCCATTTCTTCTGATTGGTCAGTGATAGGCTGTTAAAACTACACTTTGTCTATCATGTTTCCCAAAGACCATAATATGGGGGTCATAATAATTCACCTTGGCGAAGGCAAACTTTTTCAACACTTTTAACCTTAACCGCTTGTTTGCTGATGATTCCTCTCTTGGTTACGCTTCACCAGAAACTAGACTAATTGAAATAAAGCTTAATGCCAATTTATGCAAGCTAAATCTATGGGGCAAAAAGTGGTTAATAAAGTACAACCCTGATAAAACTGAAGCTATCTTATTCACGATGAAAAACGAAACCGAAATGCCAAAACTATATTTTGATGGTGTTGAAGTTAAAATTGTTGACAAACATAAACATCCTGGAGTAATCCTTGCCAGTAATGGAAAATGGGCTGAACATATTGAAACAATAATAATAAAAGTTTCAAAAATGGTTGCATCCATGAGACTTTGAAATATGTATTGTGCAAGGATACTCTCAATAAGATATATATCATGTTCATTCGGTCACATCTTGAATATGCAAGTGAAGTTTGGGACGGGTGTACTCAAGAACAGATTGGTAAATTAGAACAAGTTCAGTTACAAGCAGCAAGAGTAGTTACTGGTTTACCAAAATATACATCACATAGATTTCTATATTATGAAACTGATTGGGAAACGTTACAAGAACGTAGAAGAAGACGAAAATTATGTTTGATGTTTAAGATTCAAAATGAAATTACCCCTTAATATCTTAATGATTTGCTTCCAAATAGTGTTGGTTCTAAATCAAATTACAATTTACGGACCTCACAAAATATATCAATTCCTATCACAAGACTTACACATTCCACTAAGTCCTTTTTTCCATCTACTATAAGTTCTTGGAACAATTTACCAATCACTGCTCGTAATGCAATAAGTATTTCAGAATTCAAACCACATATCAATGTCAATAACTTACAAGCGCCACAGTACTACTCGTTCGGTAAAAGAAATTTAAACATAATTCATACCAAGTTGCGCTATTCAGTCAGTAGTTTAAACTTTGACTTATATAAAGTTGGAATTAAAAGTCACCCCAGCTGTGCATGTGGTTATCCTGTTGAGAATTCTTATCACTACTTGTTTGAATGTCCTTTGTACAAACAACAAAGAGTGAATCTTATGTTGGCTTTAGAGCGCATTTGTACATCAGCGCGTATTCCAGTTAACCTTACACTTATGCTAGAAGGAAGTGCAGACCTATCACCATGTCAAAATACAAATGTGTTTAAATCAGTGCAATTATTTATCAGTGAAACTAAACGATTTGTATAGCATATTATATTAGTAATAATCTATGTCAGCCTTTTTGGCTTTCTCTCCTTTCTTGTCCATTTTCTGTCATCTTTATTTGTAATAATGTAAATTATCTATGTACATACCAAGGAGAAGGTGTTCTAAGTTGGAGAACTTGTTCCTGAACCTTTTCTTATTGAATAAAATATGTTTAAACTAACCTTAACCATAACGTAATATGTGTATCGCTTGGAATAGTGCCGACAAATGAATACTTTAGGCCATTGACCTTCCGCACACTTGTCGGCAACGTTAAAATTGTTTTACTGTTAAAAGGTAGGCCATTGGTATTTCATATATCTACGTGTAATTATGGTAAATAAGTGTATTCAGGGGAAAGTGAAAATAAAACAAAAATTGAGGTAAGACAAATATGTACATATTTAAAACCCAACCTGAACTACCTGAACTAAATAGAGAATCTCACCCAAGTGTCTTCTGATATCAAATATATCAACACGAGTTGATAAAAGTTACTTTTATCAACGAGGGGGGTTGATCACATGCTGACTTGACTTTATTGAAGTTCCTTATGTTATTACGATTTCACTACTAGATTGGAATTAAGTGTTGGACCTCACCATTCAAATCATTATTTTTTAATCAAAACATTATTCTTATTCAGTGTTTTTGACAAAAGTACATGTAAGTGTGTATAGCTCCATGTCAGTCCATGGAGTTTATGTTAATCCGCAGGTATTGAGCTGATCTGTATTAACATTTACAATAGGCATTATTACAACCAAAATATCCAAACTTTACCAATAACAGCCTGTTGTTTATAGGGCAGTGATCTAACTTTTCATATAAGAACTTAATCAAGATAGAAACCGTGTTGTTATAGCCAGAGCTTTGTATTCATCAATCAAGTATCAAACGACACTGCAAACTACTGTAGTGAATCCTATGGAGTAAGACATCATTGGCAGCAAACTCATGTGGGTCTTATATCTTACATCATATGCCAGTTGGTGATCTACTTCATACTACACAAGGTGTTTTGCAATCCATTGGTGCTAACATTCCTCTGGGTCAACAAGACAGATAGTAGAGTGATGTTTATCACATGAAAATATAATGCTATTCAGCAGTTCTGTTTCTGGGACCAAACTTATTATGCTTGTGAGCATCTACTAAATTGTATATACGTGTTTCCATCAATAAACTGAATGCTTTAGTTTCATACATGATTTCAACTAAATTACAAATCGTCTTGTCCGCAAAAACTTTAAATGCTAACAACTTGTTGTTTACCTCTCATTTAGAAAATAGAATAACTGGCGACTATGCCAAAAATAGCTAAAGTTGGTATGACGCACATATAGACGGTGCACATTATTTTATAAAATATATAAAGATTATATACAGTCTGGGAACATGCCTTTGTATTCAAATATACAGCGGTTATTGAAGCTTCAATCCAACGTGTGTTATTTTAATCACCATCTAGTGTGCTACTAAGGTAGACAACATAGTAGTATACGTAGTATGAACGAACTGGAGTTATTTCGGTACGGACCTGTGAAGGGCAACTATCATGAGCACAGCAAACGAGTGATGGCTTGTCGAAGGCATGACATGATCGCTGTCCAGTGGAAACAGATTTATTTGACGCAGCTTTGTAATTAAACTCAATTATTCAGGTAGTGACGAGTCCTCTGTAATAGTTTGACTTGTCAATATTTTAACTTTCCGTCAATGATTTGGAGACAGTTATTTTGGAGGTAATTTGTTTCTTCATTTCTTCTTTGTTGTTTCCCACATATGGGAAAATGTAGGTCAATTAACTGGGGGGTAGCGGGGTAGCGCAGTAATTAGCGCGTTCGGCTTCGGATCAAGAGGTCCGGGGTTCGAATCCCGTCAGGGGCACGAAAAATGTATCTGCAGTAAAGAACAGTTCTACACGCAGTAAAGTTTGGGTGCAATGCTACACCGAATTTCAGCGTAGTACCGACCATGTTTCGCTAGTTCCAGCCGATGCTCGCAGGTTTCACCGCAATGCATTGCCACATGGCGTTGCGGGCTTTCTTCCTTGCATAATACTAGCAGCCGCGATATAAGTGAAATACTCTTGAAAGCGGCGTTAAACACCAACTCACCTCACCTCATCTCACCTGTTAAGTGAATATCATCTACAGTTATTTTGACAAATCAACAGAGTTGATGACGATGTGGTAAACGTACTGTGAGGTATTGAATTTAAGGAGTGAATCCATTGTGGAGGTTATCGTTATGGTTCGGTGACCACACATCTCTGCTTTATGTACATCCTATCACGTAAATATGTTATTTTATCACCGTATTACTTTGACAAAACCAGGGCTCTCATTTGAATCTCATTATTTATCTTACCTGTCAACTGAAGTGAAGCAACGCAACATCAAACCCATCTAGTTATTCTGTTGTTGAGTTTGTGAGACGTAACATGTTATGGTTGCACAGCTCATAACATATGCACCCCATCGCGCATAACTAACAACAGCACTCAAGACATACAAAAACTGCCCTTTGTATCTAGGCAGTTATCTGGCCTGTCAAGTGATGGGTTACTTCTGGATGTCAAAGAGAACTAATTTGTTACAGTGTTTGCTTCAAAGTTGGATTAAATTGTCATATGCAGCTGAGTCCTGCACGCCGTGCACTTTTCCAGACTGTTTTAATAATTTAGTCACGCTTTTTTCACTTTTGTCTTGTATTTATCGTCGTATCGTAACAGCTTATACCAATCATGTAGACGAAAGGAAACACTTCTAGACGAAGTGTCGTACCATTCATAAATCCTTAGTCTTTTAGTATGGAGGGTAACGTTTAGCCACTTTAGACTTTCGTAAACCCTGTGGGTGAAACCGAAGGTGGTTCATGTTGTGGCGCAGCCGTAAGAGTGTTTGTGCTCTGAAATCGACTCCTACGACAGTTTTGGATAAATATTTCTGAAACTGCACACATGCTTTGGATATACATCGGTGATACATGCTTTTTACTGAAAAATACTGTGAAATATGTCCAGATCATAATTAGCCTCCTTCTCTCTATTCTATGATGTGGACGCTTTCAGGTGTAGACTCCTCGAGAATAATTACACGTACATTCTACAATACTGATCTTTGAACACTGACGAAGATTGAGACACAGTATACCCACTATCCATATGCAGGACTTTCCAACGTACGACTAATGCTTCCCTTACACTCTCCACAATCTGCAAATTCGAGGAGGTTCTTTCAATGTGGCCAGGCACTTGGATTTCAACCATTTAATAAAGAAGAACAAGACTCCAGACAACATGCTCAGAGACTTAAGCTGTTGCTGCTCCCCCCTTTGGACCAAGTTGACATCTAGTGATTGGACTCCATGGCTGTTGCAACCCTGAACCCAACGTGATCAAGGTGATGGGCTATGTGGCTGGAACCTGGGTAGATAAAGGATGAGGAGACATATGATGAAGAATCACTTTTTAAATGTTGGACACGGGACGAATAAATATTGGATGGCATTTTAAGCTGATATCTATCAGATATTCTCAACAAATCATCATTGACTTTGATCAAGAGTGAACAGTCCAAAACAGAAGTTAGAAAAGCTCAGCAACGAGGACATCAACGTGAACCATGATGAAAGAATAAATATGTCGCTGTTGATCAGAGACACGGTCGATGTGATGGACTATGTGGATAATGGATAACTGTTTATGAGCTCTGTTTGGTACACTAATCCTTTCTGTGTTAAAACAATTTAAGCTAAAACTCGCCTCTGGGCCAACAAGGTAGATGGTTGTGTGATGTTTATCACATGGCAATATACAAGAAAATGCTATTTCTTAGTTTTGTGTCTTATTAGATCAAAGCATAATACTTGTCAGCTTCCACATGTACAATGGACATGTTTTTACGATATTATTACACTCAAGCTACTCTTCCTTAACCAAGAATGAATATTGTATATAGGGCAGTGTTTAACCTTTCAAGTAAGACCTTAAACATGATTACGACAGTGTACTTTCATATTCAACTGCATGTGTGTTCATTCTATTTGTCAGTTTGTCTTGGAAGTGAACCTGTTAAGCTTTTTGAACACATATTCAAGTAATCTGCACTAAATAACTTAAATAACTATGATTAAACTCAAGAGGATTTTTACCAATACATTAAATTCGCATCACATTATATAATAGCACTAACTATAAGCTGAATCAATAATCTGTATTAGTGTTAAGCACTGAATAACCATAGCCCAAGTTGGGTAATAATTAATGATGTTACACGAAAAGAAAAGTAAGATATCTATTAATATTTCTTGCACTTTAACATTAACTGTCTGTGTGACCTTTGACGGTAACTCTAGATAAATAGCGGTTTATATTCCAATATCAACTTCATCAAACAATATAAAATATGTAATCAGTTTACAGCCAGTTGAATCTTTATGCAGAAATTAATCACGAAATCACAAACTATCGTAAACAGCTAAAGGATATAAGAACTGATATCTACATTACGATTGTCATTTAAATCACTGGCATCAAGTAGATATAAATGTTACAGGAACTGCTATTGATTATCTTATTTATTTATCATCTCATGTTATATTGGATGAATTGAAGCATGTTGAGGTAGCAAAGTTAAACTCATTGTTACACTAGTCTCTCAACAGTCACAGTTCATCGTACATTCTCCACGTTGATATAAACTTCATATATTACCTTAGAGCATGGAACCTATGCGAACTACGTTTTTGGACTTTGCACTTCTCAATAACACATACGGGAACTGATTTGATGCAATTTGTCAAAAAAGCGAAAATAAATAATTTTGGGCTCAAACAATTTGGTGTTACATGGTGGTAGAAACGTGGCAATGCAGGAAAACACGTTTCTGGAGTTTGTACCTCTCAATAAGAACTTAGGAAACGGATTTGAATTTGAACACCAAGAAAAAAGAGTTGTGCTCCGATTCGGCTCAATGCAAGATTTTTGGGATTCTTGCAGTATTTGAAAGTTGAGAAATCCAGGTTGCGTTGTGGACTCTAAATAAATATACTTCCATATATATATGGCTTTATGAAGGCTTAACGTGTTAGTCTGCTTGTTTGTATTGATTTAATCAGTTGGTCAGCTTTAATATGAGCTATCAAACTTGATTTATCTTCAGCAGTTTTCTAAGGGTTTCGAATTATCTGCGCTTGAACTTCGCACTTTGAAAGCTCACTGTGACAAAAATACAGTGAGTTCACACTTCCCATGAGTAAGCTAGATACTACAGTGTATTAGCTGTACACATATGCAAGTTTCAGTTGTCTAGTGCACGTATCTTCTTTAGAGATTGGTTGGGTCAAAAATAATGAAAAACACTAAAATCAAAATGGCCGCTAAGTCATGTGACCTACAATTTCGTCATGATTTACTTTTTTCTTCAGAATGATATTGCGCATCTTTCCAGTCTCTAGGTGCATTTTGAACATGTTTCCCATGTTAACAATCGAATTTTCCAAGTGCCATAATTCAGAAACCGGAACCGGAAGTCGGGATGTTGTTCATGTGTATCAAGTTCAGCCAAGAGGCTATCATCCCTAAAAATGTCATGAAAATCGGCTTGGTCAATTTGTTTATATAAATTCCGCAATTCTGAAGACCTAATAATATCCCATTTCTAGAGCGCCGTACTCTATCCACTCAGTGGTTACTCAAGGCCCTATTAGAGGAAAGTCAGCAGTAATGTTTCGTGAAGAGGTGCGTCTTCAGGTTAGACTTGAAAGATGAGAGGGATGGAGAAATCCTGAGTTCACGTGGTAGTGAGTTGCGAGGGGAGGCAGCCGCAAAAGAAAATGACCTAGCTCCAAACGATTTCTTGGAATCTTTTGGGATAGCCAAGAGTTGCTTTCCAGCAGATATGTGGTTTCGAGCTGGATTAAGTTTTGGTAGGAGATTCATATGGGATGGCTCTGTATGTGAGGGTTAGAAGTTTAAAACAATTCGAACAGTAACCAAGAGCCAGTGGAGGGATTTCAAGAGTGGGGCATCTGTAGACGAGTCTGGCAGCAGAGTGTTCAACTAACTGTAGTTTGTGGAGGGAGTCTTGCCTGATGTTGGAGAGAATGCTGTTTCCATGGTCAAGCCTGGACAGAATCAGTTATCTGACCAGGTGACTTGTGGCTCTGGGATCAACATTCGTCGTATTTGTGATATATTTCGTATGTGGAAAAAGCATGAATTGCACAGGTTGGTTACACGTGTTTCCATTGTCATTTGTGAGTCAAGGTGAATTCCAAGGTTTTTCACTCATTCAGAAAAAAATATCTGCGTGTTTCCAATAGAAACAGCGGGTATTTGAGCCGTGATGGACTTGCAGTTTGGAGCGGAACCAACCAGAAGTGTCTCGGTTTTGTTGTCATTAACTTTAGTTTGTTGTTAAGCATCCGCGATGCACAGCTTGATTGCATGCTGTTGATACTTCGGAGGGAAGAAAGCAATTCAAAAGTTGATTGTCATTAGCGTAGTACTGCTGGCCCATACTGAAAGTGTCAATGACATATCCAAGTGAGGAAGTGTTCATAATGAATGATAGTACTGACCCTTGGGGGCACCATGAATCAATTCAGACATATTGTTTTTTACCATCCAGGTATGATGCAGTCCACTTGAGAGCAGTTTTATTTAGACCAAACCGATATCGCAAGTAAACAGCTGTTGATGGTCAACAGTATCGAATGTTGATGAGAGATCGAGAAGTGTTAAAAGAGTAACCTTCCCTACGTCAGCAGAGAGGAGGAGGCTGTTGGTGACATGAAGGAGTGCAGTCTCAGTGCTGTGCCCTGGGCGATATGCAGACTGAAACTTGTCCAGGAGATTGTTGTCATTGAGGTGTGTTGAAAGTCTGAGCTTAACCGCCTTTTCAAGCATCTTAGACAGAAAAGATAGGTTTGATATCGGACGATATTTTTTCAGATCGTTGACACCAGGACAATTTTCTTGAGAAGGGGCTTCACAGCAGCTACCTTAAAATCGCTGTCGACCAAGCTTCTACATTCAGATCTTATTTTACCCTAAAATCAGATTCTGTGCTGTCTATCTATCTATCTTGTTTTAAGTGCTCAATTTGATTTTTTTCGCTGCCACTCTGGATGTTTTCTCGCGACTTTTAGCACCCGTCGTGAAGACGGAATGGAGTAGGGGTAGTTGTTATCGCAGCGGTAAGATCGCAACGCTGTCAGAAAACAATATGATCATCACTACCACAAATGGAATATCTCTAACTTTCAATGCAGATTGTTGATCTGCTTATTAAGCCTCCTTGTTTATAATATGTCACTTTCAACTACACATAGCAAGCATGACCTATTCCATATGAGATATAAATTTGATGTAACGTTGACAACCATCTAGTTTCAAATCAATTACATCCAGACTGTTGTAGATTGAGTAATTAACGTTGGCCATGTTGTTCAACTCGAGGTAACAGACCAAAAACTTGTGCACACTAGTTATTAACTGAATAATTTTACCGGACGTAATGTCCGCTGAATGTCCTCTTTAAATGCTTCTTCTGCAATAGTTTTCTTTATGAGTTTGCTCACGCAATTTTCAAATGAATAAACACATGCCATAATACTCATCCAGATGTTCGAGTCATTGATGCACATATTGACTATGGTAGATAAATGATATTTCCTTTCAAGAGCCTCAGGTCTTATCATGTTTCTTGAATGTCGGGAACTCTTTATTTGATAGATTTAATATATTGATGAGCTTCCGATTTGATTTGGTGTTCAACCTCTGAAAGATTAGTTTGATTATTTTCATCACGTACTTTTGAACTTTGAAACTCTTAATATGATGAATTTAGGAAAATGAGATACGAAAATGACTTTAAATTGAAGATAGTGGAATGGCCATCAAATATCATATTTTACTCAAATGGAAAGGGTTTTTTTTCAATTAAGGTTATAATGTAATTATGTGAATATACATAATATAGTGATTTACGAAAGTTGGTCCCTCCAGTGATGAGGTCACCTTTCATTTCATTCAGAAGGGTAAATGTATTGAGGGGCAGAAGGTGGAAATTATTTACTATAATAAATGACACTATAAATTATAAACTGTTAAATGCTATAAGATAAGGTACTTCATGTCAACCTACTAGAAGACTTGTTTCTTAATTAACAGGAGAAAACTGGTTCATTCATATGTTAGATGCATTGACATACATTTCTGCGTACTGCAGCTATATAACCATATGGCAATACTTGAATTAAGGCGGTCCTGCTTGTTTCACGTCCTACAACGTAAGTACGTCAACGATTTAAAATCCACGAATGTACACTATGTTAACATAGATTAATAACTAAATTTTCATAATTTAATTTTAAATCTATATGTGAACTAGTTTGTAAAGAGAACCTTTTTAAATTGTGGTTTCAGCACCCCATTAAAGTTTGGACAGGCGTAAAATAAAAGTATCACACCATGAAGACTGATTTTACTACTTATCTATGAAACATGTACTCATCAAAGACATGCGTGCAAGATCAATGGCATCAGTTCGGTTTTGACTGAAGTTTTCACTATTTCTTTTGGAAGCTAGTGTGTGTTTTGGATGTTAAAGATGTGTATGTTACAGTAACGCTGATTGGAAATCTTCCCTTTTATGTGTACAATTCTTATACATAAATAAAAGGTCTTCTACGTACATAGCTCATATAAAAGGAAGCGCATTTAATTTGCAATTTATCAACTTATTTAACAAAATCTAGAGCTAGTAGAGACAGCTCGGACCTAAACATAGAAGGTATTTCCGTCCTTAAAATGTGTAGTCATCTCTGACGATTCCTTCACTATTATAAGTTGTTAAGAATCACATGTTGATATTTTGAATGGTAGAAACATGACATCAAATAGATTACGTTATTCAGCAGATGTGTTTTTGAGATCCAATTTGTTACTCAACACAAACCATATGCAACCCAAGTCATATATAATCTGCCCTATGTATCTAGGCAGTTATGTTACCAGTCAACTGATTGGTTACATGATGTCAAAGAGATTTAATTTGTTAAACCTAAGCTTGAAAGTGTTTGCTTTAAAGTGAAATTGTAGATTGTGGCGTATTCACTTGTGCATGCACGCTGTGCACTATGCATAAACAAAATCTTAAAAGACAGTTTATTCGTTATTTTTTCTCCAAAGCTCCACATAATACAATCGGATAGACAGACATGCAGAGAAATAAACAGACATACAGACGCACTCACGCACTCACAGACGCACACCCACACTCAGTAATTGGTTACTGTTACAGTAACACCCCCAGAACGTCATTTTTCCAAATTGTTTATTCTGTTCACGTCACGCTTCTTTCACTTTTGTCTTGTGTTTATCGTCAACACATCAGCCTATGCGAATCGTTTAAACGAATGTAAACATTTCTAGACAAAAGGTCGTTTGGTTCATAAGTAACATTTTTTTCCATTACGAACGGTAAATTTTAAGGCAATTTTAGCCAGTTGGACGTCATGACACATATTTTAAAGTTGTTAAACCTTTTGCTGAAAGGAGGATCTAAAAGTATGTATCTCATTGTTCTTACTATGCTATAGTTTCAACGTAATTACAACATGTGTTTTCAAACCTTAACTGCTAAAAAAAAATTGTTTCTCGGTAAGTGTCAAAATAGAAGTTTAAATATATTGACATCTGGAGTGGAAAACGTGATTGTGGGTAGTGCACAATGCGATGAACAGACCAGTGTTCTGACGCTTTAGTATTCGGTAATAGGCTTCTCTCTTAATGGGAGGATATTGTAACAACTGATGCTTCACTCAATTTCATTCAACATCCAGTACTGTAACTAGGACGTGGGAGTGTTTGTGCAGAAGAGGCATTATCAAAATATGTCCTAATTCTTGTCCTATTTCTCGTCTGTTCAAGAAAATTCTCACCACTGTTTATATTTCATCATTTCGTGGGTCTTGATTTAAATACTATATAATACTATCCACTGATACAAAGTTTAGAAAAAAACTGCACATGTTTATTTACGATTATTATTTTAAAAAAGAATGTATTAAGTGTTTATTAAATTTTACTTTCTTACCTTCATTAACCAATGTTTGCCCGTTCCCCTCTTCGAAATAATAGTATAGCTACTTTCAAATAGTTTTCCCATCCAGACATGTCTTATGACAATTAAGATACCATTGTGTTACATGTGAATTATTGTGTGTACTGAAAATTGTGTTTATATCAGTTTTCGTAAAATCATGTCATTCCTGTAACAAGTTCATGAAGATGGACAATAATGAAGGTTCCCACCAAATGAGTGGGATATAACTTCCTCTCGTGCTAAAACACTTCTTCCTGTTGTTTCTAATGTTATGTGGATCACTCCAACCACACATTACAAATACACTTTACATGTTTTTGGGGAGTATATGTTGACCAGGTCATTCCTGTAAAATCGGTCAGACAAACATTGAATTATGTTAATGTATATAATCCAACAGGACAACAGTTACAGTTTCATACAATTGAATATTGCATTACTGTAACAGTTATAACTAAATGTATTAATTTAGTGACAGGTTTTTGTTGCTGGAATGACATTTTGTTGGATAGTGGTGGATTTTATAGAAAGCTTTTACCTGTTATTTGAAGTTACACTTCATTTTCGTTTGAAATGATGAGAAATGATGAACGGTGTGGTACTTTCCAAATCAAAGATATTCTGCCATTGTTTACAACATTGCTGTCCTGTAACATGTATAGGTCCTTTCTGTAACAGCCACTTCAGAGTTTCAGATGTGAAGTGCCTTTAATGTATGTTAGTTTTGTCAAACTTGTTATTTATTGTTAAGATTCATTTAGTTTCAGATGATGATTCTTTAATAATGTATTTCTATCTTAATCATTGACAATGTGAGGTAGTATGTCCCAAAATGTCCGACCTGTAACTAAGACAAGTCAATTCTGTATCAGCAACTCAACATTTTAAGATATTAACTGGAATTTGGACCTATTTTGAAAAGGACTGATATATGAATATGTGTTCTAGTGGTGTAGATGGACTTGGATTTATGTTAGTCCCCTATAGCATTTGGAAATGTGAACAGTTTTATAAAACGAAAGTTAGTTTCGTCAACAAATATTATCAGTATGTCCTTTAATCCAAGTTTTAAATTGAAATTTACACTTATTATAACATTTTCATAAATCGAAAATTCGAGTTTATAGAAAACATCTCAGAAACACTTACGAGAGTGACCAATATTGGTGTCATTTATTCAATTACTGAGATTTGATATATAAATGGTTGTGACGGATTTCTTCAATTTATTATGTAAGTGGCCAGTTCTTCTAAGTTCATATTTCGAACTGTTTACATTTGTGTACTGAGAAGTCCCTTCAACCTCAATCTCCCTTGATCATGGAATTAGGTTAGTTGATCAATATGGTCGAGCAAATGTGTGGTAATGAGGGGAATCAAGATGCTTTGTGATGTGATAATTATTGCCAATATATTCAGGAGATGAAATGAGAATCACAAAGTGCCTAAAAGTTTCATTACATTTTCATTTATCACAGCATTGAGAATGCTTTAAGTTCATTAAAACGAATGTGAAGGTTTATGAAAGAGACAAATTTTCGCATTTCAAACCCTATATTTCATGTTCAATGTAGTTTAAACCGGCTATAATTTTATACGTCCCTACTTCTGTAATTTTGATAATTATTGCCAATATGTTCAGGAGATGAAATGAGAATCACAAAGTGCTTAAAAGTTTCATTACATTTTCATTTATCACAGCATTGATAATGCTTTAAGTTCATTAAAACGAATGTGAAGGTTTATGAAAGAGACAAATTTTCGCATTTCAAACCCTATATTTCATGTTCAATGTAGTTTAAACCGGCTATAATTTTATACGTCCCTACTTCTGTAAGTTTGATAATTATTGCCAATATGTTCAGGAGATGAAATGAGAATCACAAAGTGTCAACAAGTTTCATTACATTTTCATTTATCACAGCATTGAGAATGCTTTAAGTTCATTAAAACAATGTGAAGGTTTCTGAAAGAGACACATTTTCGCATTTCAAACCCTATATGTCATGTTCAATGTAGTTTAAACCTGCTATAATGTTATACGTCCCATAAATCTGTAATTTTGTTACAGCAATTTCTGATTGAGGTCATTTTCAGCTGAGGGTTAACAACAGTTGACCAACAAATGAAATGGGAGGTCAAACAATCAATGACACGTTAGTCCTACGTCAATCTATACCTAAATGATACATATATCTTTAGCTTTTTCTTACTCTCGTTAATGTGCTCTTAGACACAGATTAAGCCACTGTAATACATTGAATGTTTTAGCCAAGATAAAGGAACAGACACCTGGCAAAAACAAGATACTCAGAGGGATGAGCAATGTTACTGTAAGGCATATTCAAAATAGTGCACAACTGTTAGCAGTGAAAAGGGTTGAGCATAATGATGTTTGAATTCAAATTAAAATTGTTCTTATTGTACATGTACAAATAATAGATAATGAAATCAATATTAGCTCTTTATAAAATCAAACTACTTTATCCAGACATCAACAACTACACGAGGAGCAGGAGTTGTGGCTGATGAACAAGTTGTTTTCTCTAGCTTATTTTATTATAAATCTTCATTTGTTCCTCTGATTTCCCGACTAGTGCCAAGTGATTCACTCGGATTTCTTTTGCAGCCATTCTGGACGTTTTCAAGACTTTAAAAATCCAGTTTGAAGACAGGTTGCTGTTGAAATAGGTGTTATCGTACCAATAAGCAATCACTGATTTGAATATAGCATGTAACGAAGAAACAGATGAAGCTTAATAGTTTCTTCCATTGTATTCTTCAACGATGTCGAGAAAGCTGTATTGTAGATGGGAAAGCATAATCCATCTAGCTATTCAATAATGACTTTCAATGGGAAGTGTAATTCTTATCTTTATACTTATGCAATATATAGTTGATGTTCTTCACACCTGCAAGGAACTGCAACATTGGATACAAAGAAATAAGATTCAGACTAAAACCAAATCTTTAACACAAAAATATCGAGGACAGGGCTAGATCTGTAGACGAAATAACTCGGTGGAGGCATAATCATGTGGAGGCAAACTTATGGGAATAGAAATGTATAAAATAAAATCTTGAAATTAAAATGTTGATAAATCTGAGAAAACACCACTCCTCGGTCTTCTGTGATTAAGAACATCTTCAAGGTCCCTCCAGTTGGGTTTCACAAGCAAAAGACCTCGGCATGATGGCATCATAAGCTACAATCATGCGTGAACGTACATATCTAGATAAAACAAATTTAGTTAGTTTAGTGGACAATAACATATTTGGTATTATTTATTATTTAAACAATGAACTATACAATGCAATACAATATTATTTAAACAATATAAAAATGCAATGTGTTGTGATTCCCCAAGTAAGTGATTCTATTAAGCAAGGACATGAGAAGAGCGAGTAAAACTATGTACAAATTTGGACGTGGAATATTTCGATACACCAACAACAATTCACTGCAATCTATGTAGAATGCAGATGACCATAACATGTCGTAAATATCACTTCAAAGAGTGAAATGATCTTCTCGATTTGAAGTCGTTAAAAGTCAGATTATTCTTGGTATTAACTGGTATGTATCCAGTTATAAGTATATTTTCACTGATACGTAAGTCATTGGGTTGCGAGTGATTCGTACCAGAGACGGAAAATTATGTGGCTGAAAGTTATTAACACAGGTTAATGATATACAATAAGGCCATTCTCCACGACTTGATCTTAATAATTGCATTCTTTGATATCATAATAAGGATGATTGAGCAACGTCGCTGAGAAAATTAAAAAGTTCCGAATTGTTTGTAATGAAAATACCATGCTTTTGAAGTCCAGTATACTTCTGGTTTATAATTAGTGTTGTGATGAAGAGTGCACATTCATCAAGCAAGGACAGCACTACAATATTTCCTTTACATTTCCAATTATATTAATCATCGTTTTATTTAATAAGAAAACATAACATTAATCTTAGTCTAATATGATAATACAAGTATGTCATATCATATATATTTATGTATCCCGTTGGATGAAAATCATATTTTATTTCATCCCTGAAGATTTACAGAATGTCTTTGTCGCGATTATAGCAATTTAACGAGTTAGTTAAACTCGTTTTACCAACAAGCTTGCACATTATGAAATTAATTTCTGATATAATTCAGAATGTGCAATGTAAGCAACTAGTTATTATGTAACAATCAACACTCACTGCACTCGTTACTTACTTGTCGCACTGATCTAGAAACCAGTCCCACCAGTTGATGCTATTTTCCTAAGGCCAAACGCACTGTGCTTGCTAATGTCAACAATGAGCATGTATACACGCTATTGTTATAACTTAGCTGTCCTAATTGTACCACGATGTACTATTTTATAAAAAGCAGTCATTTAACCTTTCAAATAAGAACATGAAACTTGATTACAACAGTGTAATTAATTTCATTATTGCCAGAGCTCTGTATCCTTAAATAACACAACAAAAAGCTGAAGTAAATCCTAAGAAAGTATTGGCACTAAACCAATGTGCATTGTATCTCTAACAATAGATGCCGATTGTTAATCTACATGTACTTCATAAGTCACATTCATTTCGTTCTTCGGATAGCTACACACAGCACGCACAACATATTGCATCTTCGGAGATATTAAATTTGCTGTAATGTTGACAACCATCCAGTTTAACAACAATTACATCTAGACTGGTGAGGATGAATTAATAAGCGTTAGCCAAATTGTGTTGTTCCACTGGAGATAACATACCAAAGTGCTGCACACTAGTTATTAACTAAATAATTTGACCGAATGTTATATCCCTGAATGTCCTCTTTATATGCATTGTTTCTGAAATAGGTTCAATATGAGCCTGCTCACGAACTTTGCAAATGTACTTGTAAAAGTCACCAAGACTTTCGAGTCACTGATGCAAGTATTGACTATGATAGACAAAACTATCTCCTGTCATCAGCCTCTGGTCTCATGCTACGGACGCTTGAATAAGTTGAACATCAAGCTATTTATTTGACAGATTGTATATATTAATCATTTTCCGATTTGATGGTGTTAAATCCCTAAAAGCTTTCTTAATTGTTTTCATCACATACTTTTGAACTTTGAAAATTCCTTTCGACTCGACCTATGACACGCAAATGTCACAGCTATTATCAGTTAGCAGTGTGGACAGCTTTGTTGTGGTTTTGTAATTAAAATCAATTATTCAGATAATCATGAGTTCTGCACAGTGGTCTATAATAGTACGTTTTTGAGTAAACGTAATTATTTATACTTACCTGTTGACTAGACCTACTATGCCTACCTCCTAATAGGTATGCTATTTCAACCTTAACACAGCCGACCTTGAAACAGTGGAGAAGGGGTGCGTAAATCGAAAACAACACAGACAACCGAGCTAGTAAAGAGAACAATTTTATTTACAATAAGTCTCAAAGCGTCTAAGAAGGATGATCCCTTCTTGGTCTGGTTGGGGGGACCACCTTCGTCTGCGCGAAGACTTGTGGACCCAGCCTAGAGATGCCTTCAAGATCAGCTGTGGAGACATCTCGTAGGTAATGGTTGGCGAAGACCTCTGATGAACGCCAAAAACACCCTGCCATGACATCCGAAACCGCGATGTTGCAGTGATACGCCATCGTGGCTGAAACTGCGCGGATCTCATGAGGGTTGGAACGCGACGGCGGAGGCAGATCAGCGGCCTTGTACGCATCAATGACCGCCGATCTTAGATACACCCCCAACGCTCGCTTGTCTACTTCCTTGGTGCTCCTGGGTGAGTGAGGGAAGAACAGACGACGCCTGACATCCCTCAGCCTGTGGGTACGCTGCGTGTACACCCTCAAGGCTCTTACCGGACACAGAGAGAGATTCACCTCTCCTGAGTCAGAACCAAGAGTTGGGATAGAGAACGTACGTCCCGCTTCATCCGCTGCCTGGTTCTTACAGACAAAATCAGGAGCCAACCCCAGCGAGGCGGAGCCCCCCTCCCTGACCTCAAAACGTAGCAGGTCCGCCTGCAACGCATGGATTTCTGAAATCCGCGCTGCGGAGGCCATGACCACCGGAAAAATGACCTTGATGGTGAGAGGGAGGAGAGGCACGTCGGAGAGCGGTTCATACTTATCGGAGCGCAGGTGGTTGAGCACAATGGCTAAGTCCCATTCAGGTGGGCGAAGCCTGGACGTGCCGTCCACCGAACGGAAGGTTTTAATGAGGTCCTTGAGGACCGACACATCCAAGCCTGGCGATCTCTTCCTGAGAACCGACAGGATAGACGACATGTTGGTGTTAATTGACGACGCCTTAAGATGTCTAGTGTTGCGAATGTACACCAAGTACTCCGCAACCTGAGGCACTGAAGCCTCTGCCGGGATGAAATCCCTCTGAGCACAGAAAGAGGCGAAGGCCTGCCACTGGAAATCATAGAGCTTCCTAGTGGTCTTCCTATGCGAGGTAGCTATTGCGTTGGCGACGCACTTAGAGTATCCACTACTCCTTAACCCTCTTTTAATACAAGCCAAGCGTGAAGGGAGAACACCTGAGGGTTCTCGTGTAACCTTCCGCTTGGCCTGCTGATGAGCAGATCTCTCCGTTTCTGAATCGGAAACGGTTCCTGCTGACAGAGCCGACGGAGAGGAACGAACCACGGTCGGGCTGGCCACCAAGGGGCGACCAGCAGGAGACGAAGAACCCGAGTTTCCCCTATCTTGGCTACAACTTGGGAGAGGATCGCCGGCGGTTCCTTCGCCCGTTACAGGTGTTCCTGAATCCCCACATCAGCATAGGCGTCCATCCCCTCCCACCCTAACGAGAGCGCGTCTAAGCCCATCGCTAGCGGGTCTGGCACTGGGGAGATGTAGGTTGGGAATTGGTGGTTGAGACACGTCGCGAACAGATCTATCAACGGGGTGCCGAACTGGAGACACAACCCCCTGAAAACCACCGGATTCAGTTGCCACTCCGTTTGGGGGAGGGGCATCTGGACGTGACAACGCGTCCGCCAAGTCGTTCTTGGCACCCAGAATGTGGACTGCTCGAATGTCCAGGTCCACCTCGTCCACCAACTCGAAGAGCTGGAGTGACACGCGTAGCAGAGACTCCGCCTTGGTGGACCCCTGCTTGTTTATCGACCAAGCAGCCTCCAAACTGTCCGTGTGTACTAGCAGACACTGGCCCCGCAAGGGGACCTGCCAGTGCTGAATGGCACGACGTACTGCGTCCAACTCGAGGACGTTGATGTGTAGGTTCCGCTCTGATGGGGACCAAACTCCCGCCACCTGCTCGTGACCCATGTGCGCCCCCCACCCTTGCGTGGAGGCGTCTGCGAGGACGAAGTGGAACGCCTGCGAACACACTCTCGTCTACCCGCCACCAAGCTAGGAACCGATGTAGGTCTGGGGTTAACAATATGTCGTGATGACAACGCGTCTCCCTGATGTGGGGATTCAGGAACACCTGTAACGGGCGAAGGAACAACCTCCCCCTGCGGGTCAGGTCCTGAGCTGATGTTAATAACCCCAACACTCTTTGCCACTGACGTAGGGAGAGCGATGCGTTTGCCTCTGAGTGACGAGCCGATTGGTGAGGTCTTGCTGTTGGGCCTCCTGTCGTGCTCTCAAAACCTCAGGGATACGACCCCCAAACAGAGTTTCAGCGTGAGCAGGGGCATGTCGAAGGAACGACTTATGATCGGGGTTGAGACCTGACCGGAAGAGGAAGTTGTCTCTGCGAAGTACTGTTATACCCGATGAAATTCGCGACGCTGACAACATGATCTGCGCAAGGTCCGCAGCCAGCATCGCCTGACATGTGAAAGCCACGTTGTTGCCCAAGCCTAACACCGAGCGCGCCTCCCTGTCAAGATGAGAAATCTGTGCCTCAGACACGCGGTGAAACAGGTTAGTGGCAAACAACCGAGACGCACCCTGATCGAGGGGAGGCGGAACAATTTGAAAAGGCACCGGATACAAGGGCAGTTGCCGTCTGCGCTTGTCCGGCACCACCAAAGGCGGAAGCAGACGATTGGGCATCGCAGATGATATGACTTGCTCCATATCCTCGGTGGCGTCCAACAGGAGCCTATGAGGTGGAAGGGCAAGACGCGCGGGAGGTACCTCGCCATCAGGGCAAAAGGAAGCCTTCCTGGCCGCCGACGTACGTGGACCTGTCACGCTGACTTGGCTAAGTGGAACGTCCGCGAACAAAGCCACTTCGGATAACATAACGATTGCGTCAACCACTGGCGGATCCTCCGACAACCCCGTACCCTCCGCCTCCGTTTCTATACTGATGAACGGAGGGTTCGACACGTCAACGTAGCGGGTGTCACGCTCCGGCGAGTCCGGCGAGGAATCACATAAGGGTGACAGAACCGTGACACGCCGCGTAGGGGTGTGAGGGGTACGCGAGGAACGCGCACCCTGAGGTACGACATCCGCATAGGGCCTACACGGTTGCGTAGTCGTAGTGTGAGTGGGTAAGGTCCGCGGAAGAGACCATATCCTTGACGGATGCCAGAAGGAGGGTCGGATCGACCTTGTCAAACCTAGCCTTCTTGGACTTCTTCTTCTTGCTCTTGGGCGTAGTGGGTTAGCCCACCTTAAGTCTAAGCGGAGACAACCGCTTGTCTGGCGAAGGAGGGGACAACGGGCGAGTCCGCGGACGAGAACCGGAACACGACGGCGGAGGGGGGGAGCCTAAATCCTTCGACCCCCTAGCGGGTTCGGACAGGACCGACGATTCCCTGTCGAATTCATCCGCCCGTTCCGTGAGGACAATGTCTACGTCCTCCTCCGGAGACGGATGACGAACGGGAGACCTCTCCCTACGTTGAGCTAACGACGCATGCTTCTGAAGCGCAGCCCTATCGGCCACAGACTTGAGTATGGCGGAAACGTACGCGTGGAACTCCGATTCGGAGAGAGGAGCGCACTCGTCGCAAAGGTACTACTCTTCGCAAAGGTTCTTACACTTCCTACATAACAAGTGCGGATCCTTAGAGGCGGACTTCCTGCCTCCGCAATTCATGCAAAAGGCGGAGTACATGGCGAACGATAAACGATAAAACGCGTAACATAAGCGAAGGTAGAGACAGTCGAGTCACCTACGCGGCGTGGCGAAACACGAGACACTCGCTCGCGTAGCGTAGACGAGGTGAATCCCTACGGAAAAACACCTAAGCAGCGTAGCGTAGACGAGGTGAGTCACACACGTGAAACACCTAAGCAGCGGAGCGAAAGAACAACAACTCTGACGATAGGTAATCGAGAGAGTTGAACCAAAGACTCTGAACTCGAAGAGCACAAAGTCAAAATCAAGTAACGACCCGCCAAGGTAAAACAAAGACGAACAAGCCAGACAAATACTAGGCTAAACACTTACAAGATAAATCAATCTTTATTTCACATAACAATCGTGGGTATACCAAACCGTAAGTGACTGGCGTAGCGAGTCACTTGAACCAAACTGATTCAACCTAAGGCGATGGACCGGCGAAGCAAGTGACTGGCATAAGCGAGACACAAGCGAGTAGATGCAGGTCATGTAGAATCAAGCCTTTAAAGGGGAACCAACTGGCGAAGCAAGTAACTGGCTTACGCGAATCACTGGCGTGGCGAATGAGTCATGTAGATTCGACCTAAGGCGAAAGCTAGCAACTGGCAACGCGTGTCACTGGCGAGGAGTGTATCCACTGCTCCTTAACCAAGCTAGTCAAGTAGATTTCACGTAAGTCGATACCCGCGATCAACCTTAGGCCAATAACTAGCGAAGCCAGTGACAGGCGAGGCGAGAAGCCAAGCGAGACGCGAAGCACTTGAGTACGGACCGAAGGCGTATGACAAGCGAAAGCGAATGACAAGCGAAGCAAGTCAAACGCGTAGGAGAGATTCCACTGCTCCTTTACCCTACGCAAGTCAACAACCAACAGTCAGCAAGCGAGACGCGAAGCACTAGAGTACGGACCGAAGGCATATGACAAGCGAAAGCGAATGACAAGCGAAGCAAGTCAAACGCGTAGGAGAGATTCCACTGCTCCTTTACCCTACGCAAGTCAACAACCAACAGTCAGGTGAGAGAAAACAAAGAATCACGAGCTGCACGTGCGGCGCATGCAACCCACCTATTCCTAGGTAGCACATGTCAACAAGGCCCCTTGAAATCTAACACCTACTTGAAGCAGATTGTTCACACAACCCGCACTAACCGTAGATTAAAGTTGAGGGTATCTCTTGAATGAACAAGAGAAAAATAGCAAGTTAGCAACACAAGTCGCTAAATACCCAGTCACAGAACAAAAACAAACACGTCTGTCTTGCTCTGCAACTTTTAGGAGAGTGAACTAGATAGGTAGTGACGTCACGAGACCACCTGGACTTACCGCCCTTGGATAAGGGACTTTACGCACCCCTTCTCCACTGTTTCAATGTCGGCTGTGTTAAGGTTGAAATAGCATACCTATTAGGAGGTAGGCATAGTAGGTCTAGTCAACAGATAGGTATTTAAATAATATCTTGTTTTGTGAATATTTGACTCTCAGTCATAATGATTTGGAAGACAATTATATCGAGAGTAATATGTTTTCCCAGATATTCAATTTCACCTGTTTGGCTGTTTGCATTTTAACACAGATATGCAAATGTAGGTAATAAGGTAGAAGCTGAGGTTTCTACTCTATCATCAGATGCAAGTTTTTAAGTGTCTTTCATACTGGTACATGACATATAATGAGAACATTCCCCTCTCCAGGAGTATTTTAGTGTATGTTTTATCAGCTTGGAATAAGGTTAATTGATCAATGATGCTGAGATATCTGTGCGATAATGATAAATGTGTCCCTGTTGTGTGTTTATATGTGGAATAGGGGAAGAAGCTTTACGTTATGTTGATGTAACATGAACTCAATAAGCGTCCAAAATAAATGCCACCAACAAAAATGCAAGTTTAATCCAAGAAATATTAATATGACTTAAAGATACTTAAATTGTGTGTCCAAAAATTAACTAAATGTTCTATTTCTGGGAAAACATTTTTCAATAAATCTTTGCTATGGAATCTCCTTAACTCGGCGCAATAGGCGAGTGGAAAATGGCAACCTTCATTGTTTATCACGGCCTAAGGTAACGATGCGTATGGCAATAAAAAGTGTTTTCATATAACCTTCAATCTAAACTATACACCTCGTCATAAATATTGCACCACCCACTTTTAATCAGTAAGTAAAACTTGATCTTCAGTCTCAAACAGTTAGTACCCTGGAACGAAAACACTTTTAGATGGCCTCATGTGAAAGTTCAGTTACAAAAGTAACAACACAAGACCAAATTTGTGCACTAATTGAAGTTTAATTGTAGCAAACACACTATCAATGTCCATAGTGACTGTAATCGCAATATCTGGTGTAACCACCTCGCACTCGGATAACATTTTTCACATGCCATCTCATGCTGGCCACCAGACGTCTGAGTTTAGAAAAGTACACTGCCGTAACTGATCTCAAAAGTCACATACGCTCTTTTAACAGAGAACTCTGTTTCAACAATCAAGGACACCGCGCAAAATAGAAAAAAAGTTAGAAAGTTTGGTTACAAGCGAAATATGCCAATATTTCAAATATGTATGTTACTGGCAAGCATGCGGTTGAAATAGAGTTATAATCTATACGTTTATTTGGCCACATAAACATGTAAGATCGCATATTGTTTTAGATACATCCTATCATGATTATATGCTGTTTCTACCATCGTTTACCTTTTCAACACCAGGACTCTCATTTGAATCTCTGCAATCATCTTACCTGACGACTAAATGGTAGAAACAAGACATCAAAGATATTACAGTATTCAGGAGTTGTGTTACTGTTATGCTTACTTAACTCATACCATATGTAACCATTATCAGTCCTTTCTATCCAGGCACTTGTCTGATGGGTGGCATCGGGGTGTCAATGGTATCTTATTTGTTACGATGTAAGGTGTTTGCTTTAAATTGAGATTGTAGATTTCATGTACATTCGCTGTACACTATGTACACACAACTTCCCAAATGGCATTACTTTCACTCAAGCTTCTCCAAAGAAACACATACATGCAGATGGGCAGACAGGCATACAGACAGCTGCACATAGTCATTGAATACTAACAGTAACACCCCCGGAACGCGCTTTTTTCCAAATTGTTTATTCTTTTTGGTCATGCTTTTTTCATTTTTGACTAGTGTTTATCATCAACACATCAGCCTATACGAATCGTTTAAACGAATGTAAACATTTCTAGTCAAAAGGTTGTTCGATTCATCAGTAGCAGGGGAAACATTAGCCATTTTGACTTCAAGTTGTTAAACCTTGTGCTGAAAGGAAAATCTAACAGCCTGTATCTCATTGTACTTAATGTGCTACAGTCTCAATGTAATTACAACATGCGTTTCCAAAACCTAAATTGCTCAAACGTTTAATATCATTTTAAAAACATCGACAGTGTGATGTACAGACCAGTGTTCTGACGCATTAGTCTGTCGTAAGAGTGACTCTTTTAACAATCGATTCTTCACTCAATCTCAATCAACACGCAATACTTGCATTAGAACGTGGACGTATTATGTTCAATAAACATGAAGAAAAGCCAAGAAAAGAATATGTACAACATTGCATTTCTGTACATGGGTCATAACAAACTCGAATTCGTAATCGTCCAAAAGTATTATCACCATGGTTAAATTTGTATTACTCTTTTTAGTTACTTTATGATTTAATCCACTGACACAAAGTTAATTTAAACATGTTTTTGAAAAGTCAAGTTTGATGTACTTGTCTGTCCACGGTTGACCCCCAGTGGACATTTGCTTTTCCCCCCAAAAATATAACTTAGAATTGCGTTTATATATGTTTACATAAAATTATGTCTTTCCCGTTAAAAATTCCCTCCAATCGAGCTTAATAATATAATGTATATAATCAAAAAGGAAAAATGTTACAGTTTGCATACATTTGAATATTGTTCAAAGGAATCAATAATGTTCATTGAGTAATTAGTTCTGTATGAGAAGACCATTACTGTAACAGTTACAACCAAATTGATTATTTTAATGACATATGTTTTCCTTGAATGACATTATGTTGGATAATGGTGGATTATATAAAACAGTTGAAATTGTTGTTGACAATTACAAAACGTATATGGTGTCTTCCTATCTACATCAAAAACATTCTGCCATTATGTCACAAAATGTCAGTCCTGTAACAGGTATACCTATCGACCAGTCCTGTAACATCCACTCCAGTGTTTCACATATGAGAATTATCTTTAATGTTTGTTAGTTTTATTAAGCTTGACATTTACTGTTAGGACTTACTAAATACATAGTTTCAAATGATGATTCTTGATGAATGTACTTCTATCTTAATGACTGATAGTATGGGGAGGTATGTCCCAAAATGTCAGACCTTTAACTGAGAAAAGTCATTCCTGTAACAGTATGTAACGGATGTTGAATTTGAATTTCGATAAAGACTCATATATGAAAATGTGTTTGAGCGGACTTGGATTTATTCTTGTCCCATATAGCAGTTAGAAATGTGATTTTTTTTTAACATAGTTCTCTTCGTAAACAAATATTATCCATATGTTCTATACTAATTTATTAAACAATCATTTATATGTTGCACATATGCATGACATCATGCATGCTAACGGTATAAGAATCTATACCGAAACGTCGCTATTGTTAATAAAGAAGTTGATCATCCATAAAATAGTTGTCTTCTTCTTAATCAATTGGTCGCTTCTTTAGCATCTCATCTGCACTTAGTCCTGTGTTGTTCTTCCTGTACAAATGAAATCCATCTAAGCTTTTTGAAAAAGAAAAATGAAACTGCTAAATCCTGACATCAACAGCTACACGAGGAGCAGAAGTTTTGGCTGACGAACAAGCTGTTTTCTCCAGCTATTTTAGGCATATATATGCTTCCGTTGTTTTGTGTGCTGATTTTCCGTCTGGTGTTAAGTGATTCACTCGGATTTCGTTTGTAGCCATTCTGGACTTTTTACGACTTTAAAAATCTGTTGTGAAGACAGAGTGAAGTTAAACTTGTTGTTATCGTACCAATAAGCAAAAACACCCTTGGAATAGAACATGTTATGAAGAAACATATATTGCTTAATTGCTTCTTCCAGTTCTCCGTTGAAATTGAAAACTCTACTTGATGAGAAGGAAACATGAAACTCAGTATTCAATGTTGACAATTTGAAATGTTTGAAAGTGATTCTTGTTTCCTTTTCAGCACAGATATACATGGTGTACTTATCGGATATATATTTGATGATGTTGACAACGGAAGGCAAGTATAACGTTGGATAAACAGATCTTAGATTCAAACTTAATGACATGACTTTCTGTTGCCTCGACTACATATAAGTACCAATGTCGGTAGTTTGTGGTCATTGATCTTATGCGAGGATGGATAGAATTAATAATACGGAAACATGATAAAAGTGAAACAAATAATAAATATAGAACTGAAAAAGATGTTTTTAATGAACGCTTTAACACAACACTATCAATGACTCGGCTGAAACTATATTTAAAGGCACTTCTTATGTAGCGGTGTTGAGGGAGACATACTCTTCATCCAAATAAAAATATGAAAATAAAAATATTGAAATTCGATGCTTGATAAATCGGAGAAAACACTACTCGCACTTCTGTTACTAGGAAATCCTCAAGGTTGAATCAATGAAGGAGAAGGAAACCTTGGACTTCACAGTGATGATATCCACATGAGACGACATTTCAACACCATAAGCTACAATCCAGTGTGATTGTACATCTCTAGGTAGGAAAGTAATTTTAGCAGATACAAGATTCATAACATTTTCGAAACAATGAAATAAAACATGATACGATTTAAAATTCATCCATCTTGTATTGGTCAAAATATTGTAAAGCCGTTCTCACCTCGCATTACGCCACTGGAAACCGATAAGGGCTGTAAACCGTAAACTCATATATGTGTTTCTCTCAACTGTACAGGTGTTGATTAATTACATTTTATTACTCAACCGTGGTGAGATCACTCATTAGATAACAATGAGTTGGTTACACACATGTGTGATACCACCGCCTGCTGTCGTAACGTCATAATGGGCGCGTGACGTCATAGTAGTTTTTGGTTGACGTGATAATGTTAGCCGCGCGACTGCGATAGCGGGTGGCCTGTTTGAATGTGAGCGTCATTAAAACAGATTTTCTTGCAATTCAGCGCTATTTACATCGTTGAGTAATAAATAAAATACTAAACTCGGTCCCTTTTGATAACATGTTTATGAAACTCGTGAATGGCATCTGTATTTAACTCGCTTTAGCTCGTTAAAATACCAAACCACCCACTCGTTTCATAAACATGTTATCAAACGGAACATCGTTTAGTATTCTACATATGTCTGAATTGTGTTGAGGGAACGAACTTGTTGGTAACATAGTGTTCAAGTGTTTGAAGAGATTGAGGAGTATCTACTTCACACATTAATAATCTCTCGAGGTTTTACTTTTCACCCTGAATTCAATGCATTATGGATCATGAGTGTTTTGGTGTCACTGTCTTATTCAGGCTACGGAAAAATAGAATAACTATTCAAAGTTTTTTTTCAACATTTTCGGTATAATGATTTCGTCCTATTACTCTACCCTTAAGCAACTGGTTTAAGTTTCTATTCCCTGGCATATGTCCTTCTCGACAGGTTGGACATATTTCAAAGTCTTATGCGCATTTTAAAATTACTCATGCATTTATAATAGAATAACCAGTTTGAAGTATACTTATATACTTGAATTGCATGCCGCAGTTACTTTCTCACGGTTTAACTACATCACATACCGTCTTGCTTGCCAAGACCTGAACTGTTAAAATGCTTTTGTTTTTTTTCTGCTTTAGCTAAAATAGACTTACTGAATACTTTGTCAGCTGGTATGGAGGTTTCGATTGTGCACATTGGATGCGCACAGTAGGAACCGTAAAAACTGCACATATGAATCAGGTACTACATTTGTATAGTAAAATGTAACCGGTGTCATTTAACAGTTAATGATACAATACACTGTGTTGTGATTTATTCAAATATTTGATTCTTGCAAGGACATCAGAAGATCCAGTATAAATATGTACACATTTAGACATCGAATATTCTTATACACCAACAACAAGACACTGTAACTTATGTGGAATGCAGATGACAATTACATGTCTTAAATAACACTTTGAAGGTTGAAATGTCGCTCTTGATGTACAGTCTTTTAAAGTAAGATATTTTTTGCTTGCATCTTACATAACCTGCCCAATTATTTGCAATAGTCTCACTGATACATACTTGATTGGGATGAGAGTGACTTGTACAAAACTGTGTAGTCTCTTTGCTGACATATCATGCTTGGGCGGAATGTTATTTACACAGGTTAATGATACATAGTGAGGCCATTCCCCTCGATCAGAACTGAATAATTACATTCTGTGATAAAAGAGTAAGGTTAATTGATCAACATCGCCGAGTTGTTTGTAATGTGAACATCATTGTTGTTTTTCAGCAGAAGAACAAAGAACCAAAAATGCGTATGTATTATTCTGATTTATCATTAGCGTTGTGATGAAGAGTGCAAATAAATGAAATGCTAAAGCATTTATTTTATATTGCCCACAGTATAATTAATCTAATAGTTTAATGAGAAACATAAACTTACTATGTGTATGGTATTCTAATACATGTATGTATCAATGCATAAATGTGAATGAAACATGTACTTTTTTCCATTTAAGAAATTAATTTCAAAATGTACATGTACGTCTTTTACATGATTGTAGTGTGACGTGTTTGTTTTCTTTTGCGTCACTTTTCATGCCTAACAAAACAGCCTCGACTCGAAATGAGGAGTTAATATCTTCTTTAATACAAATTAGGAATAAACATTGTATTTTGCGAGCCTTGTCGAGCTAAATACATAGTGTTTATTAATAATGCAGGATATTTTAATTCACAAAACATACGAGCATGATAACTTCTTTATGATACAAGTTCATTCTTCATTCACTTTACGCAAACAGTTTGACAACATTAATTTCAAAGTTGAACTATTCTTCAAGTATGCGTATTGATATATGCAAATGGACAGCCTGTTAAAAATGCCCCCTAAACGATGTTTTAAATCAAAATAATTGTTATTTTGCATGACATGTCAATGTTTTAATAGTTTTGAATACATTGTTTTTCAAATGAAAAATATCTAACTTTAGGACGGAAAATTCGAGCTTGCGTCCTGTCGCTTTCATGTAATCATGAGAGCGAGTCCATCTCAATAAGGGATGAAAGTTGCTTCCCTTCCGATTGCTTGCATATGGTGGCTAATTCATCACGTAGAGGGCTAAACTGAATATTAAGCTGCTAATTCTAAAATCTTCTTTACACAAGTCACATGAATGAAACAGTGAAGATGGACATAGATGGATATGTGACGGGAACTGACTTTGTACCCTATGAGTAAAGTGTTTGTTCCATAGATTTCATCTCGCGATAAACAGGTTTTTTGCACTGGCACTTGATCATAATAAATTTTGCTGCACTATGCATTACACTATTTTCATTTTGTCATTTCTCAAATTAATATTTGGCCACACTGTTCACAATACTTCTTGGTGGTAATGATTTAACACTTAGTAAACTGAAAAAAAACCACTTTGTATAAAAGGTTGATACTCCTCAATGCATCGTATATTTCCACTATTAATTTTGAATTAACACTTTATGTATCACCTTGGCCATATCATAAGTTGTAACAATGTTTAATAACATGACATTAATGTGCTTGTGATTAGCAAATTGCTTAAATGTCTTGTATTGTGATGTTTAAAATTTCCCGTTATGAACAATCAATTGTTATTTACAGAATTGAGCTAAATTTATGCTACGCTGTGTCTATGTTTCCTTCTAATATTCATTCACACAATGTGTATGACTCCAACAGTCTGTGCTTCAACACATGATGAATTATGTATCTGAAAACACATTTGTGATTCATGATAGAGTCAAAATAATAGCTTATTTTAACTTTAATGAAAGTTATATAATTACTCACAAAGTCTCATAAATAGTAATGCATAAAATAATATGCAGTCTAAGGATTTTATTTTCAGCATTCTGATTAAGAATTCGGGAGCTTTTAATGAACATTTCTGCAGTAAAATCTATTAACAGAATGCTTCAATTGAAATGAAATAAACTGAAAATGTATGAAACCAACAAAGAAACCAAAATTGCCTCTTTGAACGCATTTCTCTACAAAATACCCATAAAAGTCGATTAGGCTTTTATTTAGAAAGTAATCCCTCCAAAACAACTCAATTATTGCATCCAATGAATGAGGTTAATTGATCACCTTTGTTTCTGTCGAATTCCCCAAGGACAATCCACTATCTCAACACAATTTTCATTTTATGCTCGGAGTTTTATACCAGCATCGGGTTTCCAAGTAGGTTCAATCTGTTATTGTTACATACTTGGCGGAATGACCATGACTCGGAGCATAGACCCCCCCCCCCCCCCCCCCCCAAAAATTTTTTTATTTAAAGCTTGTTTAAAGTAAAAACAAACGAGTTCGATTCTAACATTTAAACAATACATTAATATATAATGTCATCTGAATAGTTGAATTAAATGTTGTTAGAGTTGTCCACAGACTAATATAGACACACACACACACAAATCTAAAGGGCACATATTAGCACTGGTCTAGGAGTAGTCGTGCTCTATAATATCAATTGTGAGTGTTGATTGCGCTGGATGCAGTAAAGTTGTATTTAAAGACAATTTATTCTCGGAGTTATCTGTTTTCCGACACTTTCAACTTCATGTTCGCAGCTGTTTGCAATCTTTCACTGATAATTGCTTGTAGGAAATGATGTTGACACGAGCTGGGCGAGGCAGCTTCTGTGATAACATCATATACATTGGCTTAATGTTGCACGTACTTTTGATTTATGATTTATTATTGAAAACATCTAATCCACCAGAAGTCCATTATCAATTTGTTTTATGGAATTGTTTGTTTTGTAATATTTCGTATTTCATTGCATTTTAGTAAACTATAAGTTAAAATTTAAAAGATGACATTTTTGGCCAAAGTTACAGTTTTTGTAGTAGAATTAAAGCATACCTTTATGGTGTATGTTAATATTCGATGTATAGAAGAGACACTCAGGTTTTATTATGAATATTGTTCATCCTGTTTTTTGATTTGCAGTAAAGTATTGCGTGAGTCTGCATAAAAAAACAATTTTACATAAAAATAATATTTTCAAAAGTATATGTTATTAAACTAATCCATTTTTCAAATCTGGCCTATTGTTTAATGAAATAAGATTTCATACGAATATAAACTACTTTTATCTCCGGACTTGATTCTCTCTGTTGATTTTGAAGAGACGAGATGTAATTCCCACAGCCCTGAGATTGTAAGTACGGAGTCTTCATGCTTATCAACACTCTGAATGAGGTACTTATGATCAACACAGCCTGTAAAGAAAATATGGATCAATGCCGAGTACTTAGTGCATCACCAGTTATAGACTTTCACTAATGAACAAAGTATAACAGCTTGGGTGTTTAGAGGAAATCGATGTGCAAAATGAATGCACTCTGGAACTGATACATACATAAATTTCCCTTTCTTATATTTGAATTGAATATGAATAGGTAACAGATGTACGTGGTACTGGAATATAGTCGTGATTCTCTAACACACTTACCCTTACGTGCTTTTATCTGCACTTTGACTGGCCAATGAACATGCCCCATGCGAAATTTGTATTGGCATTTCAATTGTTGATGCCTCAATCCAACATGTGATATATTGTTCAACTTATTGATAATTTTATTGTTATGTACTTGTCAGTCAACAAACGACCCCCTGTGGACATTTGCTCCTCCAAGAGATTGAAATAATTTTCCCATCTGGACATGCCTAATGAATAATTCTAATGTCATATCTAATTAAGATAGCATTTTTGTTACATATGAATTCTTGTTCATTGTGTTACTTAAAATTGTGTTTATATTTGTATATTTGTATTTCGTAAAATCATGTCATTTCTATAACAAATTCACGAAAATGGACAATGACGAAGGTTCCCTCCTTCTGAGCTTAGTAACTTGTTGCAGGGGTACTTGACAAGGATGAGACTGCATGTGTTCGCAATGATTTTGGCTTTATTCCGTAGATATATAAATGCACCCTGTTAAACAATCACATAGACAGGTACAATATCAAGATAATCATTACATCATAAAATAGTTATAGAGACACAGGTTATATAATGCAATCAATGTGAAAGCACAGGCTACTTTCGTGGACAGAGAACAATATGACAGTAATGATATAACCTGTCCACCCTTGAATAAAATGGAATAGTCTGCTTTGACATACTAAACAGATACTTACCGAAGCGTGAAATAACATAGGCCTACCGTAGATACCGATATAATATAACTATATCCAAAATATAATGCTGCTATTCAAAATTGATGTTATGTGGAACACTCCAACCACAAATAACGAAATCCACTGTACATGGTCGGTATAGGAGCAGTAAATTTGACAAGGTTATTGCTGTGACGTCTGTCATAAAACATTGAATCGTGTTTTAATAATATAATGTTAATAATAAAAAAGGACAACAGTTGCAGTTTGCATACATTTGAATATTCTTCCGAGGGAGCATTACTGTTTTGAATACTTATTTCTGTATGAGTAGATCATAACTGTTACCGATATAACTAAAGTAATTAATTTAATGACATATTTTTGGTTACTTGAATGACTATGCTGAATAATGGTGGATTGTACAGAGGAGTTGAAGTTGTTGTTTACAATTAAGAGATTTAAACGTTGTGTTTATATCTAAATCAATGATATTCTGCCATTATATATCTCAAATTGTCATTCCTTAAAACGAAAAGTCATTCCTGTAACAACCATTTTAAAGTTTCAGATGTGAAATGTCTTAAATTTGTTTTAGTTTTTTAAAACTTGTTTTTCATTGTTGAAATTCACTTTAGTTTGAAATGAGGACTATTGAATAATGTATTTATATCTAATTTAAATCACTGATAATGTGGGACAGGATGTCTCCAAATATAGCACCTGTAACTAAGAGAGTCATTTATGTAACAGCAACTCCGGAGTTTAAGATATGAATTGGAATTTCGATGTATTTTAATAAAGACTCATATATGAAAATGAGCTCGAGTGGTAAAATTCGATTTGGATTTATTTGTGTCCCATATAGCAGTTGGAAATGAAAACAGATTTACTGAAGAGGGGTTATATTTGTTAACAAACATTATATGTATTTGCTATGATCATTAATGAAATAAATCACATGTCTTGTTTACGCGATATCTTATGCAGCGTTGCATCAAAAGTCTTCAAATTTGATGTCTGCATACATTTTGGGAGGACGCAGATACCAGTCAATTTTGGTGACCTTTGCCTCATTTTCAAGGTCACCACGACACTTTGACCACTTTTTTAACTCTTGTTTACGCGATATCTCATGAAGCTTTGTATCCAACGTCTTCAAATTTGGTGTCTGCCTTCATTGTTGGAAGACGCAGACACCAGTCAATTTTGGTGACCTTGACCTTATTTCAAGGTCACCACGACACTTTGACCACTTTCATTAACCAGTACATTAACACTTGTTAACGCGATATATCTTGACCGGTTGGACTCAAAATCATCAAAGTTGGTGTCAGTCTAACCTGGGGGATGACGCAGACACCAGCGGATTTTGGTGACCTTGACCTTATTTTCACAGTCACTACAACACTTTGACCACTTTTCGAACTCTTGTTATCACCATTTATTATGACCGGTTGGACCCAAAGATTTCAAAATAGGTGTCAGTCTACATTGGGCGAAGACGCAGACACCAGTCAATTTTTGTGACCTTGACCTTTTTTCAAGGTCACCGCGACACTTTGACCACTTTTCAAACTCTTGCTTATGGGATATATCATGACCGGTTGGACCAAATGTTTTTAAATTACATTGGGGGATGACCGAGACACCAGTCGACTTGGTGACCTTGACCTTATTTTCAAGGTCACCTCTACACTTTGACCAGTTTTTGAACTGTGTTGCATCCAAAGTCGATGTCAGCCTACATTGGGGGATGACACACACACCAGTACATTTTGGTGACCTTGACCTTGTTTTCAAGGTCACCACAACACTTTGACCACTTTTAGAACTCTTATTAACACGATATATCATGAACCCAAGCACCCAAAGTCTTAAAATTTGCTGATCATCATGGCACTTTTTACCAGTAATGCAATATATAAATTAGCTCCAATGATGTGTCTTACTAACTCAATGTCACTGGCGGGTGACATTGCCATGTTAGTGGCAAACACTTGTTGTTCCTATCAGTTATTCAGGAGATGAAATGAAAACCACCAAGTGCCTATCATTTTCATTTATATTAGCTTTGAGGGTTGATTAATTTAAATGAATATAACTGAGCGTAAATTAATGAAATTAGACAATGAGATGGTTTTGGAAAGAGACACCCTTTCGCACTTCAAACACAAGGTTTTTACAATCTAGTTTAAACAAGTTTTAATGTGATACGTACCATAATTTTGTAATTAGTTCAAGACAATTGCTGTTTTAGGTCATTTTCACCTGAGCGTTGATGAACATTGACCACCCAATGTAATGAGGGTTCGAAAATCATCTTTCAACCAATCAAAGTGTTGCTTCTTTAGTATCACATCTGCTGTCAGACGTCGCAATTAGTCCTGTGTTGTCCCTCCTGTACAAATGAAATCCATCTTAGCTTTTTAAAAAAGAAAAATGAAACTGCTAAATCCTGACATCAACAGCTACTCAAGGAGCAGAAGTTTTGGCTGACGAACAAGTTGTTTTTTCCAGCTATTTTAGTCATAAATCTAGTTTGTTGTTTTCTGTGCTGCTTTTCCGACTGGTGATAAGTGATTCACTCAGATTTCTTCTGTAGCCATTCTAGACATTTTATGGCTTTAAAAATCTGTTGTGAAGACAGAGTGAAGTTAAACTTGTTGTTATCGTACCAATAAGCAAACACCGACTGGAATAGAACATGTTATGAAGAAACATATTTTGCTTAATTGCTTCTTCAGTATATTATTCGTTGATATTGAGAAGTCTGCTTAATGTTTCTGTAGATGAGAAGGCAAAATGTAACGCAGTATTCATTGATCTTCTAGATGATCGCGATGATGGATAACTGATGGAGGAGGATAAATGATAAATGTGAAAAATATAATAACATATATATTTAGTGAACAAGATATGTGAACGCTGTAACACAACACATTCAACGACTCGGCTGAAACTGTAGTATTGAATGACTATATGTAAAGGCAAGTGCCTCTGTATCTGTGCCTCAATGTAACGGAGGGAGACATACTCTTTTTAAAAATAACAAAAAGATGTGAATGAACATTTTGAAATACGATGGTTGATAAATCGTAGAAAACACTACTTGTTCTTATGTTACTGAGGATATCATCAACATTGACATAGTCCCTCCAATTATATCTTAGGAGCAGAAAAACTCAACCAATTCTTTCTCCTTCACGGTGAGGATATTCAAATAAACTAAATTCCAATGTGATAAGAAAGTAAGTTTAGCAGATTATTATACCATTTAATATTCATCCATTTGGTATTTGCCAACATATTTTAAACCAGTTCTCACTTCGGATTACGCCTCAGGCGAACGATTAAATCTGTAAACCAAACCGTTGTCAAATGAATTCATATATTTGTATGATTTGTTTCTCTTAACTGGACACGTGTTGATTAATAACACCATATCTGAATTAATGTATTTTGAGGGAACTAACTTGTTGGTAACATATTGAGGCCATGTATATACACACATGTATGTTTGAATAGATTGATGAGTATCATATTGTCTCAATGTCTCGAGGTTTTACTTTTTATCCTGAATTAAATGCATTTTCGATCATGAGTGTTTGGGTGGTAACAGTCATGAGATATACTGAGCATAACTAGAAACCTGACACTCATATTTTTTATCATAATTTTTTTCGGGGAAGAAATAAGCCGAATCTTGTGTTAAATAATTTATGATAGAGGTGTACCCGTATCCCGTCAAATCAAATCGCATGTGTGCTGTGTAATAGGAAAACACATTAAAATTAACGGAAAAACATTATTGACTGAATGCCACGCCTCACGAATACAGAAAGTGAGAGTGCTATGGGTAGGCTGCACGGCGGACAATCCGTGTGGAATTTGCGCGCGCATTTCGATGCAGCCGACAGACAATTCATGAGCTCAGAACCCGTGTGCAACAGACAGGGGTGATTGCGGATCGTCCGAGGTCAGGACGTCCCCGTGTGACGTCACGCCGAGGGGATGGACAAATCAGGTAACGTCATCTCCGTAATCGAGTCGAGACGGCTGCCTCCACGACCAGACACTTGTTCAGAGTTTGGGTATCACCATCCACTATCAGAAATCGACTGCGGGCTGCTTGGACCCATTTTGACGTCATTTCACCGGCACCAACGTCTGATATGGACCCGACAACATGCAAGATGGAATCAGAATAGCTGGAATAACATTGTCTTTAGTGACGAGTAACGTTACACACTTAGGTTTGCTGAAGGCAGGGTACGAGTGTGGCGTAGAACACGATAACGATATGCAAAGTTGTGTTTGGAAGGTGGACAGCGGCAGCAGCGTCATGGTTTGGGGATCTTACTGTTCCAATGATCGTTCCCGATGGGTTATCGTGCAGGGCAACCTTACTGCCGCACAATACAGGGACCAAGTTTTGACACTGGTCCTGATACCGTTCATGCAACAACATGGTCTAGGGCTGAGTTTTCAACATGATAATGCCACACCGCAAACAGCGATTTTGACGCGCAATTTCTTGCGTAACGCCGGTATCGACGTTATGAAGTGGCCATCTCGTTCACCAGACCTCAATCCCATAGAACACATCTGGGATGAATTGGGAAGACGATTGAGGCAGCAAATCAACCCACCCCAGACTCTGAAAACTCTTGGACAGGAACTTGTCAACCAATGGCGGCGACTTCTGGTGCGGGTCTTCAGGGGAGTTCTGCGGTCGATGAGACGGCTGTAGTGGCTGTACGAGGCGGTCACACGCGTTATTGACTTCAGAATGTGGCATGATCTGATGATGTGAAGTTCGTTTTGTGGGGTCACGTGACATCAAGCGCTATTACGCAATAAAGTGATCCAGAAATCTACTCGTGTCAATCTGTATTTATTCTCAAATGATTTCCTTATCATTACATACCAGGTTTATAGCCATGCACCAAGTATTCAATTTGTGAGGTCAAATTTGAACAGTGTCAGGTTTCTAGTTACGCTCAGTATATATGTAATGTAAATATTAAAACTCCTTTGAGAACACTTTCTTTATTGTGATGATGTCCTATTACTATACTAAGTTTCTATTCCCGGACAGATATCTTTCTTTACACGTTGGACATATTTAAAAAGTCATGTGCGCATTTTAAAATTACTCATACATTTGTAATCGAAAACCCAGTTTAAAATAAACTTGTATAATTGAATTGCATTGATGTTATTTTCTCATGGTTTAACCACATCACCTACCGTGATGCTTGCCAAAACCTTGACTGATAAAATGCTTTTTCTCCCCTGGTGTGTCACAAATAGACTAGCCGAAATACTTTGTCAGCTGGAATGGAGGTTTCGATTGTGCACATTTGATGCACACAGTAGGGAGTGTAAAAACTGCAAATATGCATCAGGGACTAAATTTGTGTGTAAAATGTAACTTGTGTCATTCAACTATTAATGATATACTACACTGTTTTGTGATTTGATTTGATTCTTGCAAGGACATCAGAAGATCCAGTATAACTATGTACACATTTAGACATGGAATATTCGTATACACCAACACCACCCTGCAACTTATGTAGAATGCAGATGACAATTACATGTCTTAAATAGCACTTTGAAGGTTGAAATGTCGCTCTCGGTACGGTTTTCTAAGGTCAGATTATTCGTTGCTTGTATTTAACATCACGTGTACAGTTCCCTGCAATATTTTCACTGATACATAATTGATTGGGATGAGAGTGACTTGTACAAAACTGTGTAGTCTCTTAGCTGACATATCATGCTTGGGCGGAATGTTATTTACACAGGTTAATGATATATAATGAGGCCATTTCCCTCGATCAGTGAGTGAGTGAGTGAGTTATTGTTTAACGCCGCTTCGGCAGTATTGCAGCCATTAGCGGCGAGATATTTAATTTATTAGCCTAATTTAAAAAAGAAAATTGCTATTGAAAAACAGAACACGGCACGAAGGCCGTAAAAACATCAGCGTATTATCACAAGTTGAATAAAAGCTGATAGTGAAAAGTTAAAATTTACAATTTGTCAATAAGGTGTATAGCCTTCAAAAAATCTAAAACATGATGCTCACCGAAATGAGTAAAAACTTGATTGATTGAAATAGAAGGATAAACAGTTTCCCTGATATGTGCAGTGTCCCAACACTCACATAGAATGTGTTTGATTGTGAGAGCCCTCGATCAGGACTGAATAATTGCATTCTTTGAGTAAGGTTAATTGATCAACATCGCCGAAAACACGAGAAGCTGTATGTACTGTGAACAGCATTGTTATTTTTCTGCAAAAAGAACAAAGAACCACAAATGCATATGTGGTCCAGTACAATTCTGATTGATGATTAGTGTTCTGATGAAGAGTGCAAATATATGATGCGGGAAGATGCTAAAGTATTTATGTTATATTGCCCAAAGTATAAATCATCTATTAGTTTAATAACAAAACATAAACTAAATATTTGTATACTATTCTAATACATCTCTGCATTAATGCATACATTTCAATGAAACATTTACTTTATTTTCATTTTTAAGAAATGAATTTCAGAATGTATGTCTTTGTCACGATAGTAGTGTGACGTGGTTTTTCCCTTTACGTCACTTCTCATACATAAAAAACAGCCTCAACCCTATTCTTTATTACAAATTAGGAATAATCATTGTATTTTGCGAGCCTTGGCGAGCTAAATACGTAGTGTTTATTAATAATGCAGGATATTTACCATCCAAAAACACACGAGCATGATAACTTCTTTATAATACAATGTCATTCCTCGTTCATTTTGCACATAAATTTCAAAGTTGAACTATTCTTCAATTACACGTATTGATATATGCAATTGCAGGATATTTTTGGCTTTCATGTAAAGATGAATAAAGATGACTGATGACAAGGGTTTAATACTTAAAACTATTTACGTAAGCATGTTGCATGAACTATTACTTAATTATCATAGAGGAAACTAGCGTGATATGATTTATATATGAGTGTGTACTGTAGGTACGTACATATGTAACTAGGTAAGTAAATGGATGGTTTATATGTTCATCGTAAATATACAAATGAAGTTGAACATAAAAACGTTAGTAAATAATTGACGTTTTCATATATTCTGATTAACGTTATTGCTAAATGAACAGTGTATGCACTGTTATGTTTCTGCTTTCGTCCTACACTTTGTGTAAGATAATTTGAATTGTAGTATGATTCCAGTGGGTGGATTCACTTTAGCTTATATTGTTTTAGATTTTATCATGAACGTGTCTGACTTGAACGACATTCAAAATTTAATTGAGTGAATATTTCAAACTGATAATGAGTTTCTATGATTGAAAGTTATATGTTTTCCCATGGAACTATATTATTGATATATTGAGACGACGAAGATTATTTACACATATCTATGTTTGTACCAAGTCTACACGCTTATATGCACTACATGAGAACACAAGAGCTCCCTATGATCAATATATGAAATCGTTTAGCAAAACAGTACATGGAAGCCATGTGTATCGTTCATCAATCCTTCGTTCCTAATACAACGTGAATCATTCAATCATCAAACGGAGGTCTCATAATGGGCATGATATATTATATATATTTATATTGAGGAAGGCATTTGTTAGCATTAATCAATGTAGAGAGCATAACCAGTCTCCGGGTGATGAATACACATAATTCCTTCTAGTATACTGGACTCTGAAAAGTGGAATATGATTTTACAATAAGCAGAGGTACTGGTATCACTCTAGAATGCAGGTGCTGATACATTGCAGAAAAATTAACCTGAATACTGACTTTATAGGTAGGAATCTAATCTAATCAGTATATGTGATGTTCTCTAAGATATAAAAAAGTAATTTAGAAAATCGTTATGACACCCTACAGCATTGATGTAGACACTTCTCAACATTAAAAAAAAAGCTTATGCCCTAAAATGGTTAAAATTTCATACATTCTCATTGGATACCTTGATAACTTGTTTTATCATCATATCATGTACAGTATTCATTGTGAGAGGTTTCATGTCCAGTCTGTGAAATAAAAATTAACAGCTCTTCTTCCATTAAAGATTGAATATTGGGGAAGTGACTGAATTAAAAGGACCTTTACAATGTGATCCCCAAGACGATGGGTCTGACAAGAATCTGGAGTTGTAGTGAGTGAAAATACGACAGCAAGATGAAGACAACTTACAAGTGAACTGTCTGAATGTCATGCTACAGCCTGAGACTGAAGGTGTTGTTTCACTGTGTTGTCAGTCAAGATAACTGGGTTTGATATAACCATATCATTATTGCAATTGACAAATCAAAGTACTCTTTAACTCATTTGAATTGCCTGTTATCAATATTATATTTAAGGACAGACGATCTGGGTTAACGTCAAATAAACTCACGGGCAACAGAAACGCTACCAGGTATTTTAATCTAGATTGAAGAATAAATAAAGAAGTCACATTAAAAAAACAAAATGTTTATTCAAAAAGAACATGTGCCGATATCATATTCATAAAAATGCAACCAATCAGCTTCCGGTATCAACATCACATGTACAGTCCCCGATATTCGTCTGGGGGTCAAAAAGTCCAAGTTCACGATTATGATTGATCCCGGTGCAGGGAAATCCAGGCTCAATGTAACAAAAACAGTTCACTCTAATAACGTGCATGGCCTCCCCTTGCCATGATACAGGCAGTGACCCTCCGACGCATGGAGAAAATCCAACGCCTGACGTCATTACTTGGAATGCGCTGCCATTCTTCTTTGGGGGCTTGGACAATTTGCAGGCGGTTATGTGGAGGTGGTCATCTTTGGCGAATACGACGGTCCATAGCATCCCAAAGATGTTCGATCGGTGACATGTCAAGCGAGCATGCTGGCCACGGCAAAACGTTGATGTTGTTGTTAGCAAGAAAATGTGGAGTAACTCGAGCTGTGTGCGGTCTGGCATTGTCTTGTTGAAAGATCACACCTTGTGCCGGTTGTCGAATAAAAGGACAGACTACGGGACGGAGAATGTCATCGACGTAATGCTGAACCGTCACAGTCAAGAAGCGGTTCCTGAGGTGTAACGTGCGCAAGTATCAGTCCTCCTGGTGGGTTGAGATATTTGGTCGGCCTGATCTTGGCTTGTCTGAGGTCTGTCCGGAATGACGATAACGCTGCATTAGTCTTGTGACAGGTGTGCGGTGACAGCCAAACGTTCTTGCAACATGGGCGTGGGTGGCTCACATTTCAATCATCCCGATTGCTCGCTCACGTTCTTATAAAGTTAATCTTGCCCTTCTTCTAATGTTTTTCTACAAAGTTGGTATCTAACAACCAATTCGCATTGGGTCTTGTTTGCTTTGCATGAAAAAGGCGAAAACCACAATTTGGGAAAATTTGGGGAAATCATGCGTTTGATACCACAGTTCAATATGAAACAATCATTGTTTTGTTTGGGCGATGTGTTTTAATGTGGTTGGGTTTGAATATGAGTTTGATTTTTTTCGTAAATTCGAATCTAAAGTGGTAGGGTTTCTTTTGTCCGTGAGTTTATGTTCATTATCATTTCACTTATCAGAGGGCAGTGACAAACGGTGTCCAAAATGTGTACCACCATTAGCTGATGTTTACATACAAAATCTCAGGCATCTTACCAATGCACTAGAAAGTTGTTACCTATTGATTTGTCAATAGTTGGCGTTCAATCAAAAGTGTGATGTTTTATTCAACACAGTGCAAGTAGGCAGATAATACAAGTCGTATGTTCAACACAGACACATGGTATTAAACAGACAGTAGTACTCTGTACATGCTGGCATTCTGTACTGGAAACTTTCACACACATATTTAAAGGGCATAATTATTCCCTAGGCTAACTCACAACTGTAGATGACGACAAAATCCTATTTTGAGAAGAATGTTTTCCAACATGAAATAAAACAGTTTATTACTCGCCCGTTGAAGATATCACTGTTTAAAAAATCTACAATGTTTATACACATTGTGTAATAATATGTGTGCTGCTGATTGACGTGGAATCACAATGGCATAAATATAATGTCACACTATTAACCCTGCGGTCGCAATGGAGCGTATCCAATTTATCGAAGAGATCGTGGATTTAAGTGGGATTTAAATTTGCGTAATAAATAAAATACTAAACTCCGTCCCGTTTAATAACATATTAATAAAACTCGTGAATGGTATCGGTATCTAACTCGCTTTTGCGCGTCAAATACCAAACCACTCACTCGTTTCATGAATATGTTATCAAATAAGACGTCATTTAGTATTCTCTATATACGCTTTCTCTCGTCAAATACTAAATCACTCACTCGTTTCATAAATATGTTATTAAACGGGACGTCGTTTAATATTCTCTTTATAGGCACTATATAGAATATAAGATATATTAGATTGAGTATATCACAAACAAATACATTACAACCATAAACTTTAAATGATTCTCTTAGTTTAAAATAATCAAGAAAGTTCAAGTTTCATCTCTACTATCATAGAGTTTGGGTTCTATTATTATATTCTTACAGCTTTTATCAGGCCTACCAAAGAAAAAAGCGAATTGCAAGGGAAAGAATCGAAATGCACACACAAAGAAACGAATCTGCATCGTAAATAAACGATACGGAATGAAAAGACGCGAATCTGCACACAGATGAGACGATCAGCAATTATAAATACACAAGGACGCGAAATGAAAGACGCTAAGCACAACACTATGACTGCAGCATTTCAAGTTTCAATACTGGAGTTAGGTACGACCTTTCTTATCACTGTGACCAATGTGAAGTCAAGTGTTCAAGTGTGTGACTTCACTTCTATAACTATCGTCTGCAATTACCGTGACAATGGTATGAAATCATCAGAAAATGTAGACATACATCATATATAAACGATATTATTTTTTTCAGATGTCATATAATAAATAATGTCAAAACAGTAGGTTATATGCAATGGTACTCTGCCACTCTTGAAATGTCTTAGAAGCATAGTCAATTTTCAAACGACAATGTATTTGGTCTCTAACTAAAATTAACAACTTGATTTTCAAATCCTAACTTCATTACAATCACATACTTGGTGAAGGGTAAATAGTTTGTTGTCATATTCCTCTCTCCCGCATAAACCTTAACAATTCATCATTTACTTTGAAAATTTAAACATAGAGCATGCAAATTGAGATTGACCTGTTTGCTGTTTACTTTCTTTTAACTCACCATAATACCTAATTAGAGTTTTGACCGGCCATGCAACTCTCTGCAACTCGTTTAGTTGATAATGAATTCCACCCTTGCATAATCGATTTACTCTGTTTTGATTGAGGCAGAATTAAATATTATTGTAAGTTAAATGGATGCCTGTATCCATATGTGTATCTCAAGATTAACCACTTTGGGCACTATGTTCACAATAGTTACTGACGGTAATGAAGTTGTAACAATGTTGAATTGCAGGAAATAAATTCGTATTCATTATATCACCGTGTTTTTAATTAGCAAAGGGCTTAATTGCCTTGTATTATGATGTTTAAAAAAAGTGTCCCTTTATGAACAATATATTGTTATTAACAGAATCCAGCTTGATTTTGCTACACTTTGTCTGTGTTTCATTCTTATATTAATACATGCACTGTGTATGTGATTCCAACAGTTTGTGTTTCTTAATGATGTAGCATTAGTTATCCTCAAAATAATCTGTAGAAGAAGAAGAAGTTTATTCAGCAAAAAGGCCACAGGCCCACGTACAATATATACAAGACAAATTATGGTATAACAGGTTTGGTGCTAGAACATGAAACATCATAACACTTATACAGGTTTATAAGATATATACATCTTATTTGAGTAATAAACAACGGAAATCAAAAGCTTCTCTTACATAGTTTGCACACAAATAAATGTGATTTTCATTTTCATTTTGTATAATAGTTATTAGAGATTTGATATGTGTACATTCAAAATTAAGCTGATATTTTCTTCGTAATTCATTATATATAGGACATAAAAGCATAAAATGTAATTCATCTTCTACAACATTTGTACAGAAAGGACAAAATCTAAACTCTCTAGGGATGTCATTTCTCCTTCCAATATTTTTCATTATCTTTAATTCACCAATTCTTAAAAGTGTTAAAAATCTTCTTAAATCTTTATTGCGAATATTTATCAGATATGATTCCATCTTTATAGATAATCTGTAATACATGATGGAGACACAAGTATAGCTTATTTGAACTTTAATGAAAGTATCATCACTCACACAGTCTCATAAACATTCATTTTGCAGGCGAACGATAATACTTCTGGGCATCCTGATTAAGAATTCAGGAGCGTTTAATAAAAATGTATCTCTGCTGTAATATCTATTAACAGAGTGTTTAATACATCATTACTACTTCATCCTGAATATCCTGATATGGTTAAGAATATTTAAAGGAAACTGTTCAACGTAAATATATTGTCCAGAACCATGATAAGGTAAAACTTACAATAAATGAAACATTTCTTATGAAAGTAAGAGGGAAATCTATGTCCTTTTCATCTCTTTTAAAAAGGGACAGAAACTAAGACTACTGATTTGAAAAATAAAATAAAAATCTGTGAAGAGTAAGTAAGACAAAATTTGTCTGAACTTTCAAAATATGAATTGGAACTGGTACAGATACAATAAGAAGAATTTAAAGGTATTCGAATAAGAGATACAATTCAATGGTAAGAGGAAGGGGGAAAACCCACAAAGTACTTTCGCAATCTAGAAAAAAAGAACTTTTGTAATTAAATCAATCAATAAAATTGTAACTGAAAAGAAATGAGGAGATTACTGATAGTACTTCTATCTTAAAACATGTGAAAACTTTTTATCAGAAACTCCTTAAATGCTACCTTATAAAATATCGAAACTCAAGTATTGAAAGAAGACCTCAGTGATGAGCTTGAAAAAACATTGATATGGATGAAATCACATTTGCAGTAAAAAAAACATGAAAAATAATAAAAACCCAGGAATGGACGGATTCCCTATTGATTTCTTTAAATTCTTCTGGAATGACCTGCAAATTTGGATTATCAGATTTGTTAAAGATGTTACAACTAGGAATGAATTATCTTTAACTCTGAAGAGAGGGGTTACAACTTGTATACCAAAAGCAAAGAACTCTTTTAAAAAATTGAAGACATATTACTCTTTTAAATGCTGTTTATAAAATAATTAGTTCTTGCATAACGAACCAATTAAAAAAAAACATTTCATGTTCTTATCCATGGAACTCAAACCGGTTTCATACAAGGCAGAACAATTGGTGAACATACAAGATTATTATATGACCTCATGTTTCAAACAAAATCAAGAAATATCCTAGCTTTACTCATAATAATAAATTTTGACAAACTGGAAAATTGATTGGAAAACTTACTGTAATAAAGACATTAGACTAAAGAGATCCTATGTGAACATATTAAAGACTGACGGAGGTTTGGGTATGATTGATATTAAAGTATTTACTGATGCTCTCAAAGTATCTACCCTTAGGCTTTACTGTAAACAAAATCATACACAAATCCATGTAACATCCCCTATAAAGATATTTTCAAATATGGAGCAAATATTGACAAAAACTTAAACATTGATAACCCATTTTGGAAAGATGTTTTGCAAGCTTGGGATGTTTATTGTAAAAAGCTCCAAACTGATTGGGACAACATTGATCACATTCTTGCAGAACCACTATGGCTCAATCATAATTTTAAGAATCAGATATATATTTTCCAAAAGAAATAATGAAACTGAAAAATTCAGAAATAAGTGGTACTCCCTCATCTCAATATTCAACAATATATAACATATTTTCAGACACCAGCAATGTATGTATCTCTTTGTGTAACATTATATTGTACACTGTATTCAATATTATCATGATTTCGTAACCATTGGGAACAATAACACATAAAACTAAAAAAACAACACTATAATGTTTTAATTGAAAATGATGAAATAAACTGAAAAATGTATGAAACCAAACGAAAACCAACCGAAATTGCCTTTTTGGACGTATTTCTCTACAAAAAAACCCATAAAATTCGATGAGGATATTATCTAGAAAGTAATCACTCCAAAACAACTCAATTATTGCATTCAATGAATGAGGTCAATTGATCATCTTTGTTTTTGTCAAAGTTTCCAAGGACAGTCTCCTATCTCAACGTAAGTATCATTTTATGCTTTGGGGTTTATGTTGGTCTATGCTTCCAGCCTCACGTTTTCAGGTAGATTCAATCTTTCACTGTTAAATACTAGGTGGAATGACCGTGACTCTAATGAGACATGCATGGACTTAAGAATCTTTACACAGGTTAATGGTATATAATGAGACCATTCCTCTCCATTTGAACTCAATTATTGCATTCTTTGATAAAGGAGTTAGGTTAATGCATACACGTCACAGAGAAAACGAGAAGTTATATGTGGAATTAAGGAGTATTAGTAATGAGAAATGTATTGTGCTGCACAGGAAAAGAAGATAACACAGTAACTAAATGGTCAAATTTAATTCCCATTATTAAGCATTTGTTTGGTGGAGAATGCCAATAGGTGTACAGATGTTAGGTGGGACACTAATGGGTTGTTTCTTTCCCCAACAATGTCAGCAAAGGACTTGTATTATAACATTTAAATAGCTAAATAATTATATATTTATGAATATTAATTGAAATATTTGTGCACATACTCACACATACAAATCTAAACTACGTACACAAATCTTAACGGCACACATTAGCACTGGTCTAGGAGTAATCTTACTCCTAAATATCAGTTGTGAGTGTTGATTGCCCTGGATGTAGTAAAGTTGTATTTAAAGACAATTATTCCCGGAGTTATCTGTTTTCCGACACTTTCAACTTCACGGTCACAGCTGTTTGCAATCTTTCACTGATAATTGCTTGTAGGAAATGATGTTGACACGAGCTAGGCGCTGCAGTTTCTGTGTTAATATCACTAACATTGGCTTAATGTTGCACCTTTTGATTTATGATTTATTATTGAAAACATCTAATCCACCAGAGATCCCTTATTAATGTGTGTAATAGACTTGTATTTAATGAGAAAGAAGTTTGTTTTGTATTATTTCATAATTCGTTGCATTTTAATATAATATGAGTTTAAATTTAAAATATTTTTGGACTAGGTTAAAGTTTTGTAGTAAAATTGAAGAATACCTTCATGTTGTATGTTAATATTGGATGTATAGAAGAAACACTGAATATTGTTCATCCTGATTTTCGCTTTGCAGTAAAGTAATGCGTGAGGCTGAATATAAGAACCAATTTTACATAAAGATAATATTTTCAAAAATATATGTTATTAAATATTCAAAGTATTATCCCATGACAAATGAAATTCTAAGAAATTTGGTAAACATGTACATAATACGTATGCCAATTATAACTATGGAAACACAATATACAAAAAGAAAACTAGTCAGCGTATTTATATAGTTAAATACGTTTTAACTACTTTAAATATGTACTGATTTATAAAATATATACTATGTTATACCACACAATATTTACATGCGTTTCAACATTCTCAATTAACATATTGTCATACAACGTGATAAATATGATAATGGATACGATTTAGTTCTAAAAAAGGTGAAACGTCGATGGTGTAAATAATCTCTATTGACATTATAATGCAATGTTTATAATGATATAAACCTAGACATTTTTACACGGTGTCCAATTTTCAAATCTTGTCTTTTGTTTCTAGAACTAAGCTCTCATACGAAATCAAACTACTTTTATCTCTGGACATGTTTCTCTTTATTGATTTTTAAGAGGTTAGAGGCAATTTGCACAGCTTTGAGATTGGAAGTACGGAGTCTACAAGCTTATCTATGAGGTATATAATGAGGTACTTATGATCAATATATCCTATGTAAAGAACATAGTGCATGACGTCATCAACACTGAGTACCTAGTGCACTGTGTATGCTTCCATCACCAGATAAAGACTCTCTCTGATAAACAAAGCACAAAACCTGAGGTATCTTTAGAAAGCCGTTTCTATGTGTGAATCGATGTGTTTAGTGAAATCAGTCTCGAACTGATACATACATGTATTTCCTTTTCACCTATTTGAATTAAATATGAAGTCAATCGTTTTAACGGGGTACTTGATACTCTAACATACTTATTGTTATGTGCACACATAATCCAAAGGCTATTACCAAAATAACGCAATGTATATTTAGTACAATAAGTACAATGGTGCCTGACTCTATGAATGAGGGTTAGATTCAACTGCAGATAGTGATATCTGAACTGTAACACTGTTAAATCTGTCCACTATCGAAATAGCAGATATTTTGGACACATTTTATTATGTGCTTATTACATAAAATATCAACCAGCCAATCAAATGCCACATTCGACCTGTGTATTGATATTTAAATTGTTGATGCTTCAAGCCAAAGTGCATGTAAACATTATGTTTCGTTTAACACAATACGTTGAAGCCAGCATTCCTATAGGCATAAATGCTGCCACGCATCTCAGGGCACACATTTTCTTTTTCCGATGATTATTATGAGACCAAGGCAATTACAACATACATTTAATCCAAAAGTTAATTAAACAGTGTGAAGCACTATTACATGTATATTCAACTGTTTGAGAAGTTGGTGTGATGAAGAAGACAAATATTTGTTATTATTTATTATTATTTTGTTTATGGATGATCAACTTCTTTATTAACAATAGCGACGTTTCGGTATAGATCATTATACCGTTATCAAGCATATGGGAGAGATGATAAAAACAGAGGTTATATACATGATACATGTTGGTATGATAATGAGATAACAAAAACAACAAGAAGATATAACAATGAGATAAAAGGTGTATCAAACATGTTTTGATAACATGGATACCAGTGGAAGGCAAGTTAATTAACTTGGAATGGGGGAACAAAGCAGCAGTGAGAGTGACCAATCAGTGGGGGGTAATGATGGAAGACAGAGTGATTTGAGTGGATTAATTATTTTTGGATTAAGTGGGTGTAAGCTTAACACTAGATGGTATAAACAAAAGTTTAGCAACTGCTCAGGACACACTTTCAAAAAATATATTAAGAGTAATACACATCATTAGATTTAAATGTAATCTATTATTTATTTTCTTTCCTAAAAGAGATCATATTTCAGTCGCAGAGTAACATCCTTGATCTCTTGCATAAATGTTTAATACAGTGATAGGATGTTTAGCTTTATCCAAAGTTAATCCATGGTGATGACGTCACTCTATTGTGTCAACAGTGGATTATTTTTAAGAATCTACTGGTCATTGACTAATCCAGTCAGGAGGGGTGTCAGGTTTGGACATTTTCGTAATAGCTCACAAAGTAAGTTATTCAAGAATGATGTATTTTGTCTTAGTATATCTGATTAGAATCTTAAAATATCTGATTATGTTTGTAATGTCTGACCCGGGAATCGAACATGTAACCCTTCGTCTGTTACGCAGCGCCCTAACCTATTCGACTACCAGGCCTGTTGGTAATCATTTGATTGTTTGTCAGTAAGATCCCTGAATTCTAAACAAGACTGGAAAAGTGTGAAACGCGTGGGGATCGTGCTGAAACACATGAAATGCAGGAGTTCGGCTGTCATTAAAATCTTTTTGCGTGGAAGATTTGCGCCATGCACGTGCGTGGAAGAATCCATTTCATAAGGGTCGAAGCTACGTGTTCCATATCCGATGAATGGGCACCGAAATTTGGAAAATAATATTTTTTTAGGTTACATAGTTGAAATGTATTGTCTTTAATGCTAGATAATCACATATGTATGTTTCGTGACGTCATACATGGATTAAGATGGAGAATGCATTCGGGGCTCGTTGATTATTTTTAACGAATCCACGGCTCCTCATGCATTCTCCATTACTTCTCATCATAGGCGCATATGTCTGTATAATTATGGTCTGAAATGAGTTAAATTACGGATCTATAGAATGCATGTCCAACGGTATTGTGAAAGAGCGTAGGGGACTGTAAGACGCATAGACATTGCGCATTTCCATCGGCTGTGCCACAATGCCTACAAGGGTCTTGGAGTTCGGTACACCTTTTCGTAAAATATATGCAACTAATATTCCAAAAATGGAACTTTTTAAAAAGGTACATTTATATAAACGATTATATTACACACAAGTGTCATTCACCTTGAAATGATTTGATTCAAAGAAGGAGCATGAATTGCAAAATTGAATCATTACCACACCGTAAACAAGTAAACAATACGAACATTTAGCACTTACATAAACTTCAACCAAGTCTGCAGATGTGTCAGGGTAATTGTAGTGTTTGATCTTTAGGATAAAAACATATGAACATGCCCCATCTGTTTCTAAACTATGAAGGATACCACAAATGACAATAATGAAACATATTAAACCATTGGCTCTGTAAGTCATCAAGTATTCTACAATTCATTATCTCTAAAATTTAAGAATATCATGCCAGATAATTAGTCATTGTCCATGTGGTAACTATTATGGTAAGGACAGTCATCAGATGTACTATTTTGGATGTGCATAAATAGTATAGAAATCTCAAGGGAGCCTCAACCACAGGTACCGGGATGAGATAGCAAGCTTACAGGTATTGTTTTTATTGTGGGTTTGTTTTTCATACTGTGATCTTCTGGATAATTAACTGATTTACATTACATTGTTGAGATAGGCTTCTTTTTTTGTTGTGTCCGTAACAGAATAAGAGAAACTCTCTTAAGACAATTCGGAAAGGAATGAAGGAACAAGACACATACTCTCATTGAAGAAATATCCTGCCATTATTAATGTACAACAAACGTCAAGACCTCTTTGACCCTGTCGACATCAAATGTAATTCTGCTTTATCAACCTCTTTATTGAGCTAGTTTGCCCGAATCTGTGCCTTTTATTGATACCCTTGTTTTATTCATATGTTTTAAGTACTTAACTTGGTTTGTCCAGCTTTTCTCGTGAACTTATTGTAGTGGTCTCCTGAGTGTTGATATTTGATGTAAAGACAACATGAAGTGACATCCGTTATCACAACATTCATAGTTTAAATTTTTCTGGATACAAGTCATATGTGTAACAACAGCAAATGCAGATAATTGATATAGCATGATCGACGGAGATATATACATCATGACTCAAAATGATCACCAGAATTGTACATATCTTGATTTAAAAAAAAAATAATTGCGATTTCGAATGATTTCTCCTGCTGGTTCATATGTGCATACAGTTGGAGTATACCTTACCTGACATCAGTCTCATGTTGCATCAAAATGATAATTCTTAAATAATTGATAATAGTATAATAATCCAGCTGGTACTACGTACAGTTACATTTATGTGTTGCATTTTGTCGATACAAAGCAAGCTTTATTTTGTAAAAGCACATGTGAAATGTTGATGCTTGATATATTAATTCCTCCTATACATTTTGAACTTCATGATACATATTTGCGTCAAATAAGATATACGAACACGTTGATGACTGCACTATATGACTTGACTGTTTAAATCGTCAGACGTGATTGTATGCTTGTATAAGGATGGAAGCTTTGAACGAATCATGTTGATATGCTGGAGAAGATTAAACAAGGAAGGGTTGTGCAATCTATAGCTATTAGCACTACGCTATTGAGTGGAAAAGCCTTTCCTTGTAAATTTGTCTCGAATGTTGTTTTTGTTCGCGTTATGTATGCCTGTTAGTGACATTCATTCTTATGGTATAACGTAATCACTGCCTTATGAACATTCTGCAGCATATGAAGTAAATAGCGACAAAGTCTCAATCATCTTCAATTATTCTCTTCTTGTTCAATCACATAATTAGAATAAGTGTTTAGCACTGAATGACCAAATGAATAATGGAAACCTGATAAGTGAATTCTCTATGAACAAAACACATCAATTCAAACAGGTTGTGCGCATCACTGTTAGTTACGCCAAAAACAAGCAAACATACAGTTTTGTACACTACAAACGTTACTATTAATTAGAACATATTTTATTCAATAAAGAAAATAGGCACAGGTTATTCAAATTAAGTAAACTTCTCTTCTAACTTTTAATAGTTATATCAAGAGTTCAATGTGGTTTGATACAGATGTATATTCAAACAACTATCAGTCGAAGGTAGGGTATAACTAAATGTTTATGTAACTCAAAGAATTGAAATTGTAACAAAGTAGTAGATCTTATATAAGTATATTAATACAATGTTTTCAGGAGTAAATATATGCTATCTCGATTTTCTGGTATTCCTACTATCTATTTAAGTCTTTGAAAAGTTATTCATAAGTGGCATGCATAAGAACAGGAAGAAGAGTGTCTATATACTTGCTATTCTTACACACTACGTGTATGCAATAAAATCATGAACCATTTGTGAATATATCAAAATATGTTATACATTGCTTATTGCTCCGCACTGAGTAATATTTCTCACTTTCATTTTGACAGCATTATGTATATAAATGAATCGCAAAACGAATTGTCCAGCATATTCAAATAAAACAATGAAACGTAGATATTTTGTCAGCGGAACAGTTTGAAAAAACGGACAACTGTTTCTTCTTTTCGCTGTTAAGACGATTTAAAAACAGTGTTTTGTGTCTGAAACAGCAGAAGTGCAATTTCAAGGTTGTCAACATGGCATTTGAAAAAATTCTAGAACAATGTGAAGAAAATGCATTATCTGGAAGCACTTTTGGGAGCGTCAGGTGTTGCAAGCAAAAAACCGTTACCATTACTAATGTCTTAGCTACTTGAGTGTTTTTCCACTTTCCGGATTTCTGTTTTTAATCAATTGATGTATTACGTTAGAGTAACAGGGTTATAAAAGCTTCATGTGTACAATGTTGTCTTGACAAGCCAAACAAATGACAATATTTAGAATAAGAATATTGTGATTATCTCTTGCCTAAAGAGAGTGATTGATGTATAGGCGAACTGTCTGATAATAATAATAATAATAATAATAATAATAATTATGATAACTAGGATTGACGCGTCAATACATAGGTCTTCAAGACTCTTGCTTGACCTCGAACTCCATGTTGGATTCTCGGTTATTCATCAGTTTCTCTGCTTTAAAATGAGCTATCAAACATATCTCTATTTACAAAAGATCTCCAAAGATGGTTCCCCTTTGAAAACCGAAAAGTCACATATTCATGGACCCCTACATTACATTTCTTATGACAGAACGGTTTATATGTCTTTACTAATGTATGCTATAGAAAATGATGTGCTTTAATTTCCACTGAAGTAGATGTCATCATCATTTAGATAGCATACATAATTAATGCTTTATGTTCTTCTGAATATTTAAGAAAATATTTTAAAATGCGTATTTTTGGACCCCTATACGACATTTACGATGTTTGAAGCTTAACTATCAACTTTTTGATGAAAGAGCACAACATAAAAGTTGTAGATCTAGAAATTGTGCATCCGAAGGTGGTAAGTGCAATTTCAACATTACAATTAGTTAAGCAGTTATGATCCTTTGAGCATTGCTGAAATGACGATTTTTAAAAAATGACAATCTTCTATTACTTGTCACACACAAACTATGACAGATGCGTGCTTGAAATCTATTGTCTTAAATAAATGACGTTTCTACATCAAAATGACCTATTAAAAGTCTTCATTGGTTCATGATCAGTAATTCTCCAAAGGATGTACTCCTCGAAAATGCTCAAAATCACAAAATTTAACTCTTTTGGGAATATGTCAAAATTGTGCCTTAACTATCAACTTTTATAGGACAATGATATGTTATGGATATATTTATCTCTTTATTAGAAAGAGAACGCAATAAATTACTTTGACATAAGTTCATTCGTAACAGAGTTATGCCCCTTTAAACATTAAGCCGAAAAAATTACATTTAAATAAGGACCATATTCAAGGGCATATAATTTTTGTTACAGGACGAAATTACAAATTTTGGCTCGACACTTTGTTAACCGTTCATTTAGCTTTAAAATGAGCTACAACACATAGCTGTATGCATTGCCCTTATTTAGAAGAAGATTTTCAAAGACGTGTACCCTCGAAACCGCGAATATGCACAAAATAGTTGTTACTTCAGAAACTTCTGCACAAAAAAAGTACAAAGAATAATAATAATGAAGAACACGGATAATAACAATAGGTCTTCCAGACTATAGTCTTGAAGACCTAATAATAATAAAGTCCATTTGTGATGCGCTATAGTCCATCTGCATAGCAGTTGCTCACAGCGCTCCATATATTAAGCATAGGCTTGTTGGAACTGAAATGTTTTTAGCTTTGTTTTAAAACCACACAGTTCAAAACATGCTGCCTTCGACGCAATGATACAGTGATTATACTTTGTTGAGCATAATCCTATGACAAAAGTTGTTTTATCGACAAATATGACCTTCAAGATTGATAACCTTTCAGATAATACATCACAAATATGTATTAATCAAAATATATGTAAATGTAGACAAGAGGATATATGTGGAGGTAACAAGGGATAGTCAATGGTAGCGGTTATATTGGTCCTATGTGTTCTCTCAGTTTTAAATACAGGCACAACACACATTGACACTAATTAAGTTGAGAAAATCCCAACTGTTAGCACTAATGAACGAATCTATTAAACATTTGGATTGCACGTTAATTTTAAAGCCTCGTGATGAGGAAATGGGCCTTCCGAGAGCGCATCCACCCCTTGATACACTCTTTAAATCTGTTTTTGTAAATTTAAAATCCACCTGTATTGAGGAAACATTTCTTAAAATTCCATTTGTTAAATAATGTATTAATGTTAGTAATATTACTTCACTATTTTCATAAATTGTGTAGCATTAAATACTACTCATGAAGAAAAAATACCATCATGACTAAGTTATTTATTTATTTACGTCAGTATACATTGGTGATGGTGACAAGGCAACTTACGTGTTCCTTTTGAGAGGGTCTTGTTTTAACCCAAACCAAGTGAGTTTAGATAAGTTAACCTTGTACTTGACTAACGTGGAATGATAGACATGCTGAGTGTGTCATCAATAATTAGTTGAAGACAAATATATATTCATTGGAATATGTGGTGATTGTTGGTTTAATGATGTCTGATAGACAATCTAAAGGTTTGACAAGTAAGCAATTATTTAAAGATTGTTTTACATGTTTTGTGCCTCTATTGTACAAATTGTATAACATCACATTATACTTTGATGGAGCACAAAACATGTAAAACAATCCTTATGATTATAAAATCAACAAGTGTTTCTTTAAATATTTACACAAATTTAAATTTCTGTTGCGTACAATCAGGGTTTGTTTTTTCTGATTAACGTATTTTGTGATTAACCCTCATTAGCTTATCACGCGACGTTCAAACATGGCTACCGTTTGCGATGCGCAAGTTGATGAACAAGCTTGAGGACACTCAGAAAAGCAATGTAGATTCCAGCTTAGGTGTGAAGACAAAATGACATGTATTTCTTATTTTGCATCAAAACGTTAGGCTCAGTTGTAAGAAGCGACTGACACGACCGTTTGTTCTGAAGGATTGGTACGAATCCACGAGGTATGGTTGCACATTTTATCTGCATTCATCGAGAAATTGCAGGAGGTTTTTGAGAGCTCTCGTCCAATCAGAAACACGGAAATAAGTGTAACAAAATCATTTTGTAGTTATTCTACAATTAAATGGATAGTTGACAATGAATGACCGTTGCCACTGTCAGGTATTTACAACATGACAAAGTATACAATGCATTATAAAGTATTATGCATATAAAGTAGTGTCACTGTGAGAAATGTTTTCTGCCATCTTTGAATACTTATATCCAACAGTCGTTTCTTGAATTACAGTAAAACAACATGTTATAATACATCAATTGTGACCACGAACAATATCCAAATTCGCACTGTATTAACGGAAATTGCAGCAAACAAACCCATACCCTACGTTCTGCTTTCTATAATGAAAGCTTAAGCATTGCATTATACATGTCCCGTACAATTAATATCAATATCCAATTCATACCCAATATTTAACAATTCGTCATAGCATGGTCTAGTTCCATATAGCGGTAGTGTTCCCATACCGTTCTGCCTTCTGTTAGCATACTGTTAAGCATTGCATTATTCATGTTCCATACAATGAATATCAAGATCCAATTCTCACCCAATTTTTATCAAGTCGTTACAGTCTGGTTCCATAAAGGGGTAGTGTTCCGAGCTCACCACAAACAAAAGAAGATGTTGTAGAAACTTTCAATAAATAGTTCAATATGACCAATGTATGTCCATGTATAAACGATCAGTGAATTAATATTTACAACATAAATGCAGTATATGCATTGGTTATGACATAATTCAAATATGAACATTCCATACAAGTTATATTGCTGTGAAGAGGGCACTGTGTTTTGTGAAATGAGTATTGAATTGAAAAATAAAATGCCACTTTCTTTGGATTGTTCACTTTTTGGCTTTCCTCCTCCAGATACGTGTATGTCAGGTTGCCATGGTCACTGCATACAGTAACATTGTTTGTGTATTGTGGGTACTAAAACATACCATGAATACAATTACTAATTGGCTTTTTATTATCAGTCACCACTGGAATGTTATGTGTAACTAAGATAAATATGATAGGTTATTGGTGCTGTCTTAAATATGAACACTTTCTGGTCACACATGCTGAGACATCTGACTCGCTGTACTATTAACACTTGACTTCCACAAAAGATGAGTCACACAGTATATTATTACCGTTTGAATCTGTTTAGAATGAGGGACAGTTGCACAAACTATATGAAGGACAGCAAGACAAAGGAATCCTGACAAGTGAACAGTCGGAATGTCAGCCTACATCCTGAGGCAAAATGGGTTGTCTGACCTACACAGCACAGCATGTTTGCCGGCTTAGAAATATTCATGTCATCCTTTTGTATTCCACATTATTAGAACTATTAGAAATGTTAATTCAAACTCTTTTATTCAGTTTCTATACATCACTCACATATGTTTTGTACTAAATTAACATTCGTTCCTTCTAATATAGCATATAAGCGGTATTCGTGGCATAAAAGGATGGCAATGAAGGATGCTATGATATTATCTGCATACTTCTTAATCATTTTCTGACCGATTCTCTGCGAATCAACCGCGTTAACGGTCTTTCAATCCAGTTTAATCCACACAGACCTTCCGTTACTTTATTTCAAAGTAACAAGCAAAGAGGGTCAACACAAAATGTAGTCACATTGACCACAATGCCACGTGCAGTCTGATGTGACATCTAAACCATTTGTTGGTGCTTATAGAAGAATATTAGATTATGGCTCACCTACATTATAAAATAATATATATTAAGTAAATATTCGCAGTGATTTTACTAATCGCTCCCCTGTAAAATTCATGTAATCTATTTCATCTCAAGATGAATAAAGATGACTGACGAGAACAAGATATTTGAAAGTATTTATGTATTGAGATGGAATTTTAATGAACTATCACAGGTGAACCTAGAACCTTTCTACCTGGAGTGACTTGAGTACATAGAGATTATAACATACACAGGTACAAGAAACTATACAGGTGATGTTAGTAAGTAAGTAATTACATGTATGTAATTAATTAGGTAAGTGAATGATATATTCGTTCATTTGGCAATGATAGCGCGTTAGCAATTTTATGAATTAAGTTGAAAATATAAATGGTTGACATCGTGTTACATATTTAGAAAAAAACATGCCTTCATGGTATATGATTATTTGAGATACATACATTCCTGATTGAATAGTAATATTATAGTGTTTAATTCAATTGTCTAAACTTTAAAAGGAACTTCGCCGTCTTAAATGGCTCTTGTTAAGTTACTGTGAGCTCTGTATTCAGTTTCTGTGTTTGTGTATATACAAACACTGAAGTGGTGTCACTCTATATCATCTGCAATTGATACTCTGCCGGGATAGGACAGCAAGATGATAGAAATCTGACAAAATTACAGTCTGAATGTCATGCTACATCATGAGGTTGAAGGTGTTGTATGACTGTGTTGCAAGTCAAGATAGCGTGGTTTGATATATATCCATATCATGATTGCAGGTAAGAAATCAAGGCATGCTCTAATCCGTTTTAAATGCCCCTCATCGATGACAATCTAGGAATTTGGAGTAACGTCAAATATCTGATTTCATTAACAGTGAAGCTATGACAAACCATGCCTGCTCAATTTGCATTACTCGTAGTTGATATTTACACACACCGACTCATCTTCACCAATGCACTTGAACCTGTTACTTGAGACCTCAATAATGAATTTCCAATAGTTGATGATCAATCAAAAGTGTGATATTTGATTCAACACCCAGTGCATGTAAGCTGGTCGTATGTTCAACACAGGCACATGGTATTCAACAGACAGTAGCACTCAGTACATGCTGGCACTCCATTAGACTCGAAGGTTTCACACGCACATCTCAAGGGCATAATTATTTCCTAGGGTAACTCCCAACTGCAGAAGATGACAACATCCTATTTTCAGACGAATGTTGTCTAAATTTAGGCCACATGTCTACATGAAATACATGAAATACAACAACACAATAACTAGTGTATGACACGGAGACATTACAACTATTATGTAGGGATGTTTTTACATTACAAATTCAATTTGTTACACTCATATAATTGCTGAAATATACATAGTTCGTCAGTTAATATGCTATATAGTGCTTTACCTGTTTGCTGTTTACTTTCCACTAACGTAACTTAATGTTTAACCAGAGCCTGTTTGGCCTGCTATGCACAACAGATTCTCTGTAACTTATTTAGTTAATAATGAATTCTAATTGTGTAGCACTGAACAACTCTGTTTGGATGGAGGGAGAATTAAATATCATTGTCAGGTAAATGCCTGCCTGTATCCATATACGAATTATGTATAACTTAACGTAGTTTAGTAAACTAAAGACGACACATCATAATAAGTTGATGCTTTTCCATGCATATGCAGGTCTTATTTGGAATTAACCTTTCATGTTTCAGCATGATCACATTATAATTCGAAATCGTGTTGAATAACAAGACATTCGTATTCATTTATGATTGTGTGTTTGGTTAGTGGATGGTTGATTGTCTTGAAATTGTGTTGTTTTAATTTTCTTTTATTATAAACAGTTTTCAATTAGATTTTGCAACGGAACGTGCATGTGACTCCAACAGTCTGTGCTTCTTAATGATGTAGTATTTTTAGGACAATACATTTACAGTACATGAATTAGACATACTTGTAGTTTATTTCAACTTTAATGAACTTTATATTATGACTCACCCTCTCATAAATATTCATTTTGCAGTTAAACGAGGTTATTCAGGAGACTTAACTGAAAACTGTATGTCTGCAGTAATATCAATGAAGACAGTGGTTAAAATGAAGATATGAAATAAGATGAACAATGTATAAAACCAAAAAGCAAAGCAAAATTGCCTATTTGAACTAATATATCTACAAAGTACAAAAATCAGACTATTATTTAGAAAGACATCCCTCCAAAACAACTCAATTTCTTCATCCAAAGAATAAGGTGAATTCATCAACTTTGTTTTTGTCAAACGACAGTGTCGTATCTCAACATAAATTGAAGTTACTATGCGTGTAGGTTCAATCTTTCACTGATGAAGATTCGAGGATTGACCATGAGTCGAAAGTTACTATGGGAGTTTTCCTTTCCCTGCAATATCAACAGATTGCCTAAACTAAAGCAGAGGCCTTTTATTCAAACATTTAAATAGTGAATGATTATATAATGATGTCATGAATATTGATTGAAATATTTGTTCACACTGACTCAACCAACCCACATATGTACACAAATCTTAACGGCACACATTAGCACTGGTCTAGGAGTAATCTTACTCCTAAATATCAGTTGTGAGTGTTGATTGCGCTCGATGCAGTAAAGTTGTATCTGTTCTCCGAAGCTTTCAACTTCATGTTTGTAGCTGTTTGCAATCTTTCGCTGATAATTGCTTGTAGGAAAGGACGTTGACACGAGCTGGGCACTGCAGTTTCTGTGTTGAATATCACTTATATTGGCTTCATTTTACACCTATTGATTTAGGATTGAAAACATTTCAAAAAGTCCTTTAAAATGTCGTTTTATTGAAATGTGTTTAATGTGAAATAATGTTGTTTATTAATATAAACTTATATACAGGGTTCTGTGGTAGATGAGAGGTTATCACGTTTCCCAATTGTTTTTATCGTTAATGCTTGTTAGTAATGAATAAATAGTAATTAGAAACTTGATGTTTTGTTAAAGTGTGCCTTTTGGTATTTCAAACTTTATGGGTTTTGTACAATACACATTCCTAGATAACAGTTTGTTGAAGTAGAATCACAGAAAGGCGTTCCTATTATAGATGAAATGAGTTCTTTCAATTGCCATAGGAAGGACATGCCTTCAGAATTTATCATGCATACAGTTCATCCCGTTTTCCCGTTACAGTTATGTGTTGTTTGAGTCTGTATGGACGAACCAATTGTATATATACAGTAGTCCAATAAATAAACATACCCCGTATCTAGAAACTGTCTAGTGGGTATCTAGAAACTTTCTAGTGCTTATCTAGAAACTTTCTAGTGCGTATCTAGAAATTTCAAGAAATATCGAGTTTTTACTTTTTGGGGAATATTCACACATTTTTTAGATATTCGGAAACTGCATATCAAGTTTAGCAAATTTTGAGAATTTCAATAATATAACTCAAGTAAAACAACAGCAAATTGATGTTTAGTTTTGTGGTCTCCTCGTTATAACGCGCCTAGCTGAACTACTCAATGGACAGCCTTATTACAAAAGTCCCCGTTTAGCCTCTCGCTGTATTGAGCCAAGAAGTCTTTGTTGTACCTTGTGAGTAAATTAATGAAGGATAGTCATCGGCTATAAAATGAAATATGTGGGTTTTGAAATAAGATATCATTAATCGGCTCAAAATGAACATATACAACTTTCAATGAATCAAATTGTGACAAATATACGGTCATTGTCACTGTTACCAATTTTCCACATTAATAGTTTCATTGCTATATCATCATCCAAACCTTTTTTTTTGTTTTATCAAACAACTGATTAAAGCATTTTTTTACATGTATATGAAGTAACAATGTCACATTCCTATCTTAATGATATACATTGCCTTTTATTAAACACACATCAGTATGCTCCGAAATTCTAAGACTCGATAAAGCTGTTATGTGAAGCTAAATATTCAGAAAAGTGTTCAGACCTTTTTTCACTACCTTCATTAGGTATGCTTATTTTTTTAAAATCTGGTACACCTACTTCCAACAACATACAAAGCTTAAACTTAAACCCATTCCCTCTTCCTATCTCTAACTTAACTCATTCCAAATCTCATTATTTTCTCCCGACTCACAATTCGACAAGGCTTCAATAACATGTACAAGTTATATTCTCTCCTGTGATATGCATGAATGAATATTCAAAATAAAGTACAGGTATTGTATAATATATCATGTGACTTGACACAATACTTAATTATCATATTCTAGAAACATGAAGAGACATTATTGAAATGAGAGAATTGTGGAACTCTGAATTTGATCTGAATTTGTTTGTGTCTCCACGCATGCTAACCACTACACCACTGTGAAACTGATCAACACTTAGATATTTAAAAATATGACTACATATTTATAAACTCAAGATATTTCCAAGGGGATGGTCAATTATGTGAAAAGTCTACCCGTTTAATTAATTGATTAAATTGTGCTTGAATAATTCAAAATAGGTGACGTGATGTCAAAATATCTACATTATCGAATAAGCCGTTGACCAGCAGCTCCGACAGTAGTTTTAAGAAGTTATTCTCATATATCCGATATCAGGAACTACATTTTGTTATGTGTACCAAACTCGGCAAAAGAGAGGGAATTGGAATTACCGAGTACATGAATACTTTTATCCTCAGCATTTTAATCTATAACTTGTTTTATAACCAGTAAAATTGATTTTAAAATGTAAGGAGTAAGAAAACAATATGTTTTAATAATAGCATCTTAACATATCGTTTTACGATTTTTTTTATATTATCTGTTGAGAAATGAGCGTCTTTTCAAAATGCAGGGATTAAGTTAAGGATAAAGTACACGTTTGACTACATTTTTGTTGTACGTTTAATTGTTTTACAGATGTATATAAATATAAATCTTATTCTCACAAAATCTTTACAAACATGTTATCGAACGGGAAGAAATACGTTCTGCGTTAATAATAGTTTCTAACCTGAGAACACAGCTTGTCTCTCATATCCAGTATGTATAATATATAATTAACATATGTCGCAATAACAATTTACAAATTGATATGATAATCAAAATATTAAGACAAATTTGAATGCTTTTCTTTATATAAACATTATATTATGTAAAGGTACATTGCGATGAAAGAGTGTTGCAGAAGACACAGATTATTATGAACTTTTAAGTTGGGACAACTATTAGGATTAAACTGATATATATTTCAATAGATATAATTATGTTAATGACAGTACACTTCAATAAGGGATCCATTGTACATTCATATACAAACTTTTGGAAATGTAATATCTGTATACCATTAAATGTCATACAAGACAACTCTAACCATGTGAAATATAACTCTCTGTGACGACGTCTGTCTGGGAAACTACAGTTGTTGACAATTGCTTGGCATATATTTCATATCCACCATCAAGCATACAAACGAAATAGTTTTGTACTAATATTGGAATATTATAACTCTTAAAAAACAAATAACAAAATATATATTGTTGAATATGAAACAAACCGGTAATAGATCCTATAAACCAATCAATTATTATATTCATATATATATATTATATTATATTATGTGTAATCAATATTGCATTCACTTTAATATACAACAGATCGGGAAAAGACCCCCTCCTCTCTATGTATATACACACGTAATTAAAATCTAATGCACTGGAATTTAAATCATATCTCCTATAAGCAGTTGAATACCCTGGTACTTTATCGGACCTAACTGTTGAAGAAATGAATTGATGTTCAATCGAGGAAACAATATGTCAGATACAACTGTTAAAAAAGCATATACCAGACAAAGATAAAATATGATAAAAGCACAAAAGTGTAAATGAAATTGACGACATATAAGTAAATGCATAGTTGCTAAATAGCTTATTCTCTCCCAGATCATTCGTTAATTAGCGCGTAAGCCATGCATGGCCGGAGGCAGAGAAAGGGCGTTATAATGAGGAAGCATGGTAGAGTAGGAACACTTCAACGTTAAATAACTGCTTTTCTAATAAGGTTATAAAGTTGATTTGTTAAATTTAATATGCAGTTTCAGAATATACCAAAATTGTCTAGATATCTCGCAAAAAATAAAAACTCGAAATTTATAGAAATTTATAGAAATTTATAGAAACTTTCTAGAAACCTTCTAGATATGCACTAGAAATTTTCTAGAAATTTCTAGAAAGGGGGTACTTTGTTTCTTGCTTAACTGTATATATATGGTGATATATATTTGGTGAACGTTCTTTCCCAGTTGCCGGTCCTGTCCTATGGAACAGTCTCCCCCAAACTCTAAAAGCTTCCCCAACACTTGACACATTTAAGTCTCACCTCAAAACTCATCTATTCAATGTAGCATATCCAGTGTAAATAGTCTTCCTCCAATTTCTTCATGTACATATCCATGTACATATTTTCCTCCTCTCTTTTATGTAGCGCTTTGAGCATGCTTATTGTATGGACTTAGGCGCATTATAAGTTTCCATTATTATTATTATTATTATTATATATATAGATAGATGGATAGATAGATAGATAGAGAACATTTAAAAAACAATATGATATCAAACCATTCCAATTTTTGTCACTTGAGAAATGAAATTGATTGAAATTCAGTTTGAATATTTACATAATTTGTATGTCGTTGATACGATTGATACACAATAAACAAAAGCATTCAACATTTTCAATTAACATATTGTCATACAAAGTGATCAATATGATAATGGATAAGATTTAGTTCTAAAACAAGGTGAAAAGTCACTAATATAGATAACCTCTATTGACATAATGATGCATATAGTTTATAATGATATATACCTAGACATTTCAACCTGGTGTCCATTTTTTTCAAATCTGGTCTTTTGTTCTATAACTAAGCTTTCATTCGAAAGCAACCTACTTTTATCTCTGGACATGTTTCTCTCTATTGATTTTAAGAGAAGAGAGGCAATTTGCACAGCTTTGAGACTGTAAGTACGGAGTCTACATCCTTATCAACACTCTTAATGAGGTACTTATGATCAATATATCCTATGTAAAGAAGTCATCAATACTGAGTACCTAGTGCACTGTGTATATTTCCATCACCAGATAAAGATTCTCACTAATAAACATAGCATAAAACCTGAAGTATTTTGGTAAAACGTTTCAAAGTGTAAATCGATATGAATGGTGAAATCAGTCTCGAACTGATACATACATGAATTTCCATTTAACATAGTTGAATTAATTATGAAAAGTCTATTGATAGTTTGGATACACAGTATATGTATAAGAACAAGAAGATATTCTGAATAACACATTATTTTAATGTGAAAATACACAACGTTTCGGAATATATGCTCACTCCTTCATCAGATGGAATGTAAGGAAATAATAAAATGTTGTGTATTTTCACATTAAATACGTTGTTATCCATAAAATCTTCCTGTTCTTATTTATACCACTGCTAAATGCCCTTCAAAGACCAATATATAGTCTCGAACAAATACATACATGAACTTCCATTTCACTCAGTAGAATTAATTATGAAAAGTCTAGTGATGTACGTGGTAGTTTGGATACACAATATATTCATATGTAGTACAGAAAGTGCTGATGATTAGTTCCTGACTCTTAGGATGAGGGTTAGATTCCCACTTTTTTTATAACATATGTATACTATTTACATAAACTGTCTGAACTACTCAACTAGCCATTAAACAAATGTCAAATCCGACCTGTCTATTGATTTTTCAGCGGTTGATGCTTCAATCAAACCTTTGATATCTTGTTATCCCAATGCATGTAATAATGCTTTCCAATCGCGATTCCCTTAGCATGACGCTTTTTGATTATAAATGATTCTATGAGTGTCTATTTTCCTACTTGTGTTGTCAATATTATTTCATAATCCAAGCTAACAATTTAATTATTTGAAAGGTTATTTCTAGTGTAATGAAAACATAAATAACGAAGATTGAATTGTTGCATACCGGACAATTCGAGAAATGCCGAAGTTTAGAGAAAGTAGAACTGTCAGCCGTGCAATAAGGAATTCATCGTGCAATGTGGAACTCGCCCGTGGAAACCATATTGCACGCCTGTATTACTATTTTAAGTTAACACGGGTATATAATGTTAAATGAATATCCATTATTTATTTTGTTTGCGTCAATAAATGAATTAATGAAAACCTGTGTCTATCTAAATTGGTTAAATAATCATAAACCTAAAATCAAACATATTTCAACCGCAGAGTAACCCCCTGCTGAAACTGTGTTTAGCATGTACACAGACACCTTGAGAACTTGAGGATTGAGAACAAGACACTCCAATTTTTCAGGATACAAGTAATTTATGTTTCCATGTTTTACCAACTTGTAAATTGTAAGAACAGAAAATAGAAGAAACTGATAGAACGTAATTGATGGAGATAATGTCAAGTATATACCTTAAGAGTACAACTAAAATAAAGGAATGACTTTATTGTCCAGTTAAAGTTAAAACGTACATATTGTTGATACAAAGCAAGGTAAATATTGTAATGTTGATGTTTGATATAGTCATTCCTTTTGTACTGTGAAACTTCATGATACAAAAAATGCATCGAATAAAAGAAAAGAAAACGTTTATCAATACGCTATAATACTTGAGTGTTGAACATTCCCGAAATCGTTAATTATTTAATTATAAGGATGCAAACGTTGATCAAATACTTGTGAAATACTGGAGAATATTACAAATTGTAGGTCTGTACAATTTATAACTATTGGTACTACGCTATTGAGTGGGAAAGATTTTCCTCGAAAAATTTGGCTGAAATGTTGTTTTTGTTCGTGTTATATATGCTTGTTAGTGGCATTCTTTCTGCTAAAACGTCAGCACCGCCTTGTGAAAATTCTGCAGCATATGAAGCAAATAGCGACAAAGTCCAAAGCATCGTCAATTATCTCTTCTTGTTCAGTCACATAATTAGAATAAGTGTTTAGTACTGAATGACCAAATGAATGAAGGGAATGTGTGACTTAATTCTCTATAAATAAAACACATTAATTATAACTCGTTCTGTACATCCCCGTCCGTTAGTTAATTTGCATACAAGTTACACCATGTAGCAAGTAATTACACAGTTTGGGTTTTTATTAGAACACATTTTATTCAAGGAAGAAAAAGGAATAGGTTATTTTAGTTATGTTAACTTTCTCTTCTAACTGTTAAGTGTTATATCAAAAGTTCAATGTGGTTTGATATTGATAAATATTCAAGCAACTATCAGCTGAAGGCAGTGTATAAATAAATGTTAATGTATCTGAAAGAATTGTAATTAAAACTAAGTAGTAGATCTTATATAAGTATAAGTATACAATGTATTCAGGAGTAAAACAATTATATGCTATCTTGATTATCTGATATCCCTTCTTTCTCTTGAATTCTTTGAAAAGTGGCATGCATAAGAACAGGAAGATGAGTGTGTTTATACTGCGAAACATTAATGAAGGTGTTTCACAGAAAATGTTCCTGTTCCCACTTGCTATTCTTACACAATACGTGTATGCAATAAAATCATGACCTTTTTCTGAATATATGAAAATATCTTATACATTGCTTTTTACTCCGCACTATGTAATAGTTGTCACTTTCATTTTGACAGCATTATGTACATAATTGAATCATAACACGATTTGTCTAGGCGCATTGTCCGGTATATTCAAATAAAACATAACTTGAAACGTAGGCATTTTGTCAGTGGAATGGTTTGAAACAAAACAAACTGTTTCTTCTTTTCGTTGTTAAGAAGATTTGAAAAAAGATCTTTACTTTTGTCTGAAACAGCATAAGTATAATTTGAAGGTTGTCTACATGGTACTGAAAAACATTCCTGGAACAATGTGAAGAGATTGCATTATGTGGAAGCACTTTTTGGAGCCAACACTGGATACGATCGTCAGGTGTTGCAAGCAAAAACATCTACCATCACTAATGTCTTAGTTACTTGAGTGTTTTTCCGAATTCCTTTTCTTAATCAATTGATGTATTACATTAAATTAACAGGGTTATAAAGGCTTCGTTTGTTCTAGTCCGAAGACAATATTTAAAATAAGAATATTGTGAGTATCTCGTGCCTAAAAAGAGTGATTGACATTATATATGTATAGGTGAACTGTCTGTTGAGCATAATCCTATGACAAAAGCTGTTTTGTCGGTCAATATGACCTCCAAGATTGATAACCTTTCAGATAATACAGCAAAAATATGATTATGAATTAAAATATATGTAAATGTAGATAAGAGGATACCTTTTTAGGTAACAAGGGATAGTCAATGATAGCGGTTATATTGGTCTTATGCGTTCTCTCAGTTTGTTGTAAAATTATTGCACATTTTAACTACAGGCACAATACACGTTGAAAATCTTTAAATTGAGAAAATCCGAACTGTTAGCACTAATGAACGAATCCATTCAACATTTGGATTGCACATTCATTTTTAAGTCTCATGATGAGGAAATGGGGCTTCGGAGAGTTAAATAATATATGAATGTTAGTAATATCACTTCATTTTTTCATCAATTGTGAAGTATTTAATACGGATATAATTACAACATCACTAAGTTATTTATTCATTTACGTCATTATACACTGGTGATGGTGACAAAGTAACTAACGTATTACTGTTGAGAAGGTTTTGTTTTAACACAAACCAAATGAGAACAATTCCGTTTTGATATCCTGTGCCATAGAAGTGACTCTTCTTGTTATCATAAAAAAGTATGCCCTAAAATGGTTAACATTTTATAGAATAAAAATGAATATATTTAGAACTAGTTATGGCATCCTTTCAGTAAACAATATATACACAAAACGTCAGCGAAATAACAATTAACACTTGTTCTTGCTAAATGGCGTGGATATTTGGGAAGTGATTGCATTAAAAGGACCTTTACAATGTACATCCACAATACCATGGGTCGGACAAGAGTATGGAGTAATCGTGAATGTAGATAGGACAGCAAGGTGAAAGAAATCTGACAAGTGAACCCAGCAAACATGACCGTACTGGGCCAGTAGTGACTGATACAAGCATCCGGTACTGGCACGATTCAGGCATCCAGTATTGGCACTGTACCAACTTGCACACTGGCGTGGTACTGAGCCAGTACTGGCAAACGGTACTGGGCAATTACTGGGCCAGTATCACACCATTACTAAAACGATACCATTCCCTGTACTGGCCCAATTCAGGTTAGCCTTTACCGTTCCGATACATTCAATCTATTGTGTATACCGTAAATTTTCAATATCCAAATGAACTGATAAATGAAGGTTGATTTAGCCAGTATCACGTTCTCTTTCATTTTCTAAATTGTTACTTTTCTTAAAGTAAACAATATTCATCATATCAGTTTGAAATCTTCCAGCTTTTTTTATTTTGAATGTGTATTTTATAAGGAAACTTAAATATTGTTTGTATTTTTTTCATATTTTCAAATATGAAATCAATATGATGTAATTTGAAAATAAGCCAGTATTCATTTTTAAAAAGTAGGCCTATGTACAAAGACAATGACAAAAAGCAACTTGTCAATATTTTCACACTTAGATTTCCTAAAGATATTAATACATACATCAGCAATTGTTAATGTAAACCACACCAGGTATAGATGGTAATATAGAATGTATCAAAGTTTTATAAATACAATTAAAGTTAACTCATGAATTGAACTCAAATTCAAAGGATACCAAATCGTTGCCTTCTCCTCTTGTCTCTCTAAATAAGACGACTTTTTGAAATACTACCCATAATTCCGTAACAGGAAGTGTCATACCTGAATTGGGCAAGTACGTTAATCAGGCTGTGTCTAAACTAAATGAATTCATCATCGCATGTGCATTAGCTGCTGGAGGTTTCTGTGTGTCAAACCAGAAACATAATAAACAGCAACCACCATGGTTTGATTCTGAATGTGAGGAACTCAAAAGTGAAAAGTATAGATGTCTTAATTTATTCAGAAGATATAAATGTAAAGAAAATCTTGATAGATATGTGCAAACTAAAGCCAGATTTAAAAAACTGTGTGCTTCTAAAAGAGTGAATATGGATAAATGTTTAGCAGAGGATCTGTATCAGGCAGCTAAATATGGAGACTGTAAAACCTTTTGGAATAGTTTAAAAAGATCATTACGAAATAATAACTCTGGTTGTCCAGTATCTGCAGATGCTCTTCAGAAGTATTTCAAGGACCTCTTAAATCCATCTAAACAACAAGCAGTTGAAGAATTTGATCAGTATGTATCTGATTTTATAAATAGCCATTGCTGTGATGAGTGTGTAACCACTTCCGGTATAGATCAACTTCTATCTGACAGTATTACTGAACTTGAAATTAGTGAGGCGATCAAGAAGATGAAAAATGGTAAATCTCCTGGCGAAGATGGCATTCCACCTGAATTTCTCAAGATTGGACAATCTACCCTACTCGCTTTTCTCAAACCACTATTCAATTCAGTATTAGACTCTGGTATATTTCCGGATTCCTGGAACTCAGCTCTAACCATTCCATTATTTAAAGCCGGCTGTGTGACCGACCCAAACAACAACCGAGGTATATCATTACTTAATGTTACGGGAAAGATATTCACATCAATCCTTGATAAACGCCTCCGGGCATGGATAGACTTGAATGATATTCTATCAGAAGCACAAGCTGGGTTTAGGCCCGGATATGCTACTACAGATAACATATTTACACTACAGACTCTATGTTCCAAATATCTTTCAAAGCCTAAAGGGCGATTTTATTGTGGCTTTATTGACTTTAAAAAGGCTTTTGATTGTGTGGATAGGGCAAAACTTTTATATATGTTACTTAAGTCAGGTTGTCATGGTAAATTATATAATCTTCTTCACAATATGTATACATCTGTGAAATCCTGTGTAAAGGTTGGTAATTGTAAAACTGACATGTTTTCAACAAGTTCAGGTGTACGCCAGCGCTGTATCCTGAGCCCTATCCTTTTTATCTTGTTCATAAATGAACTTGCCACCGAAATATGTAAATCCTGTAAACATGGTGTTTTCTTATCTCAAGATATTGATGATATTATGATGCTACGTTTTGCTGATGATATAAATATGTTTTCATACACTGTCATTGGTTTACACCAACAGCTAAATGTCTTGCACCAATTTTGTATTAAATGGGGTTTGAATGTAAATAGTGATAAAACTAATCTTATTGTTTTTAAAGATGGAGATGTGTTAAAAAAAGGGTGAAGTGTGGTATTTTGGTATTATAAGGATTAAATGTGTCACTTACTATAAATATTTGGGCTTGATATTTTCCTCTAGACTAAATTGGTCAATAGCTTGTAAAAGTTTAGCAATCCAAGCCTCGAAGGCCACACAACCTGTATTTGAATTATTTAGAAGGAATACTTTCATTTCTTTTAAGACAGCATGTACCATTTTTGACTGTAAGATATTGCCTATTCTTTTGTATGGGTCCGAAATTTGGGGGACAAGATATTTTCAATGTATAGAAAAAGTACATGCAACCTTTTTTAAACGTTTTCTAAATTTGGGAAAGTATGCTTCAAATAAAGCTATATTAGGGGAAACAGGGCGTTGTAATATATTTGTTTTAAGTAGAGTAAGGGTAGTTAAGTATTGGTTGAAATTATTAAAGATGGATTTGTATAGGTATCCTTAACAAAGCTATCTTTTTTCAAAATCACAAGATGATATGGGTAAGAGTAACTGGGTTTCAGAGGTTAGACAGTTGCTCTTCATGACAGGTTTTTCATTTGTATGAATAACTCAAGGTGTTGGAAATGAAACTAGTTTTTTATTTGCCTTTAAACAACGCCTTCTTGATATATTTTTCCAAGAATGGTCTATGGCAATTAATAATTCTAGGTTTTTAGACCACTACTCTTCCCATAAATCTTTATTAGACCCTGAATTTTATATTTTACATTTTGAGGATTAATCATTGAAAAGGGCACTTTGTAAATTTAGAATTAGTCTTCATGATTTCAGAATTAATTCTGTACGTAAGACAAGAAATGTTTCCTTTGATACTAGCGAATATCATTGTAGAAATTGTAATGCAGGAAATATCGAAGATGAATTCCATGTGTTAAATAAAACATAACTTGAAACGTAGGCATTTTGTCAGTGGAATGGTTTGAAACAAAACAAACTGTTTCTTCTTTTCGTTGTTAAGAAGATTTGAAAAAAGATCTTTACTTTTGTCTGAAACAGCATAAGTATAATTTGAAGGTTGTCTACATGGTACTGAAAAACATTCCTGGAACAATGTGAAGAGATTGCATTATGTGGAAGCACTTTTTGGAGCCAACACTTGATACGATCGTCAGGTGTTGCAAGCAAAAACATCTACCATCACTAATGTCTTAGTTACTTGAGTGTTTTTCCGAATTCCTTTTCTTAATCAATTGATGTATTACATTAAATTAACAGGGTTATAAAGGCTTCGTTTGTTCTAGTCCGAAGACAATATTTAAAATAAGAATATTGTGAGTATCTCGTGCCTAAAAAGAGTGATTGACATTATATATGTATAGGTGAACTGTCTGTTGAGCATAATCCTATGACAAAAGCTGTTTTGTCGGTCAATATGACCTCCAAGATTGATAACCTTTCAGATAATACAGCAAAAATATGATTATTAATTAAAATATATGTAAATGTAGATAAGAGGATACCTTTTTAGGTAACAAGGGATAGTCAATGATAGCGGTTATATTGGTCTTATGCGTTCTCTCAGTTTGTTGTAAATTATTGCACATTTTAACTACAGGCACAATACACGTTGAAAATCTTTAAATTGAGAAAATCCGAACTGTTAGCACTAATGAACGAATCCATTCAACATTTGGATTGCACATTCATTTTTAAGTCTCATGATGAGGAAATGGGGCTTCGGAGAGTTAAATAATATATGAATGTTAGTAATATCACTTCATTTTTTCATCAGTTGTGAAGTATTTAATACGGATATAATTACAACATCACTAAGTTATTTATTCATTTACGTCATTATACACTGGTGATGGTGACAAAGTAACTAACGTATTACTGTTGAGAAGGTTTTGTTTTAACACAAACCAAATGAGAACAATTCCGTTTTGATATCCTGTGCCATAGAAGTGACTCTTCTTGTTATCATAAAAAAGTATGCCCTAAAATGGTTAACATTTTATTGAATAAAAATGAATATATTTAGAACTAGTTATGGCATCCTTTCAGTAAACAATATATACACAAAACGTCAGCGAAATAACAATTAACACTTGTTCTTGCTAAATGGCGTGGATATTGGGGAAGTGATTGCATTAAAAGGACCTTTACAATGTACATCCACAATACCATGGGTCGGACAAGAGTATGGAGTAATCGTGAATGTAGATAGGACAGCAAGGTGAAAGAAATCTGACAAGTGAACCCAGCAAACATGACCGTACTGGGCCAGTAGTGACTGATACAAGCATCCGGTACTGGCACGATTCAGGCATCCGGTATTGGCACTGTACCAACTTGCACACTGGCGTGGTACTGAGCCAGTACTGGCAAACGGTACTGGGCAATTACTGGGCCAGTATCACGCCATTACTAAAACGATACCATTCCCTGTACTGGCCCAATTCAGGTTAGCCTTTACCGTTCCGATACATTCAATCTATTGTGTATACCGTAAATTTTCAATATCCAAATGAACTGATAAATGAAGGTTGATTTAGCCAGTATCACGTTCTCTTTCATTTTCTAAATTGTTACTTTTCTTAAAGTAAACAATATTCATCATATCAGTTTGAAATCTTCCAGCTTTTTTAATTTTGAATGTGTATTTTATAAGGAAACTTAAATATTGTTTGTATTTTTTTCATATTTTCAAATATGAAATCAATATGATGTAATTTGAAAATAAGCCAGTATTCATTTTTAAAAAGTAGGCCTATGTACAAAGACAATGACAAAAAGCAACTTGTCAATATTTTCACACTTAGATTTCCTAATGATATTAATACATACATCAGCAATTGTTAATGTAAACCACACCAGGTATAGATGGTAATATAGAATGTATCAAAGTTTTATAAATACAATTAAAGTTAACTCATGAATTGAACTCAAATTCAAAGGATACCAAATCGTTGCCTTCTCCTCTTGTCTCTCTAAATAAGACGACTTTTTGAAATACTACCCATAATTCCGTAACAGGAAGTGTCATACCTGAATTGGGCAAGTACGTTAATCAGGCTGTGTCTAAACTAAATGAATTCATCATCGCATGTGCATTAGCTGCTGGAGGTTTCTGTGTGTCAAACCAGAAACATAATAAACAGCAACCACCATGGTTTGATTCTGAATGTGAGGAACTCAAAAGTGAAAAGTATAGATGTCTTAATTTATTCAGAAGATATAAATGTAAAGAAAATCTTGATAGATATGTGCAAACTAAAGCCAGATTTAAAAAACTGTGTGCTTCTAAAAGAGTGAATATGGATAAATGTTTAGCAGAGGATCTGTATCAGGCAGCTAAATATGGAGACTGTAAAACCTTTTGGAATAGTTTAAAAAGATCATTACGAAATAATAACTCTGGTTGTCCAGTATCTGCAGATGCTCTTCAGAAGTATTTCAAGGACCTCTTAAATCCATCTAAACAACAAGCAGTTGAAGAATTTGATCAGTATGTATCTGATTTTATAAATAGCCATTGCTGTGATGAGTGTGTAACCACTTCCGGTATAGATCAACTTCTATCTGACAGTATTACTGAACTTGAAATTAGTGAGGCGATCAAGAAGATGAAAAATGGTAAATCTCCTGGCGAAGATGGCATTCCACCTGAATTTCTCAAGATTGGACAATCTACCCTACTCGCTTTTCTCAAACCACTATTCAATTCAGTATTAGACTCTGGTATATTTCCGGATTCCTGGAACTCAGCTCTAACCATTCCATTATTTAAAGCCGGCTGTGTGACCGACCCAAACAACAACCGAGGTATATCATTACTTAATGTTACGGGAAAGATATTCACATCAATCCTTGATAAACGCCTCCGGGCATGGATAGACTTGAATGATATTCTATCAGAAGCACAAGCTGGGTTTAGGCCCGGATATGCTACTACAGATAACATATTTACACTACAGACTCTATGTTCCAAATATCTTTCAAAGCCTAAAGGGCGATTTTATTGTGGCTTTATTGACTTTAAAAAGGCTTTTGATTGTGTGGATAGGGCAAAACTTTTATATATGTTACTTAAGTCAGGTTGTCATGGTAAATTATATAATCTTCTTCACAATATGTATACATCTGTGAAATCCTGTGTAAAGGTTGGTAATTGTAAAACTGACATGTTTTCAACAAGTTCAGGTGTACGCCAGCGCTGTATCCTGAGCCCTATCCTTTTTATCTTTTTCATAAATGAACTTGCCACCGAAATATGTAAATCCTGTAAACATGGTGTTTTCTTATCTCAAGATATTGATGATATTATGATGCTACGTTTTGCTGATGATATAAATATGTTTTCATACACTGTCATTGGTTTACAACAACAGCTAAATGTCTTGCACCAATTTTGTATTAAATGGGGTTTGAATGTAAATAGTGATAAAACTAATATTATTGTTTTTAAAGATGGAGATGTGTTAAAAAAAGGGTGAAGTGTGGTATTTTGGTATTATAAGGATTAAATGTGTCACTTACTATAAATATTTGGGCTTGATATTTTCCTCTAGACTAAATTGGTCAATAGCTTGTAAAAGTTTAGCAATCCAAGCCTCGAAGGCCACACAACCTGTATTTGAATTATTTAGAAGGAATACTTTCATTTCTTTTAAGACAGCATGTACCATTTTTGACTGTAAGATATTGCCTATTCTTTTGTATGGGTCCGAAATTTGGGGGACAAGATGTTTTCAATGTATAGAAAAAGTACATGCAACCTTTTTTAAACGTTTTCTAAATTTGGGAAAGTATGCTTCAAATAAAGCTATATTAGGGGAAACAGGGCGTTGTAATATATTTGTTTTAAGTAGAGTAAGGGTAGTTAAGTATTGGTTGAAATTATTAAAGATGGATTTGTATAGGTATCCTTAACAAAGCTATCTTTTTTCAAAATCACAAGATGATATGGGTAAGAGTAACTGGGTTTCAGAGGTTAGACAGTTGCTCTTCATGACAGGTTTTTCATTTGTATGAATAACTCAAGGTGTTGGAAATGAAACTAGTTTTTTATTTGCCTTTAAACAACGCCTTCTTGATATATTTTTCCAAGAATGGTCTATGGCAATTAATAATTCTAGGTTTTTAGACCACTACTCTTCCCATAAATCTTTATTAGACCCTGAATTTTATATTTTACATTTTGAGGATTAATCATTGAAAAGGGCACTTTGTAAATTTAGAATTAGTCTTCATGATTTCAGAATTAATTCTGTACGTAAGACAAGAAATGTTTCCTTTGATACTAGCGAATATCATTGTAGAAATTGTAATGCAGGAAATATCGAAGATGAATTCCATGTGTTATTTGAGTGTAATAAATATATACACCTGCGAAATAGGTATCTATCCTTTATAATATTACCTGTCAAAGATAAACATATAATGTCCAATCTGTTAAATTAAAAAAATACTGATGTTATTTATTCCCTTGCAAACTATTTAAAACATGTATTCATTCTGAGAAACGTCACTGCCACGTGATCTCTCATACAATGTAAAACTGTACTTGTACTTTAGGCTTTTAGGCCATGAATACTGAATAAACTAATCTGAATCTGGGCAAGTACTAGGCCAGTACCGGGCCAGCATTTAAACCTAATATAATATCTACCGGCCCTGTTCCGGCCCAGACCTGGCTCTTTGTAAATATCCCGTAATGCATTGTGACAGGAAATGATATGCCTTAACCGGGCCAGTACAGGGCCAGTACCATACTTCAGTACCGTATTGCCAGCATTGGGCCAGTACAATTTTACTTTAACTGGGTCAGTTTAGTTAAAACGGTTCTAGGCCAGTACTGGTTCTTTACCCTTAGCCAGTATGCCTTTATCAACTTTACCAGCCAGTACCAAGCCAGTACTGGCCCAGTACAGTCATGTTTGCTGGGAACAGTCTGAATGTCATGCTACATCATGAGGCTGAAGTTTTTGTCTGACTGTGTCGAAGTCAATATAACTGGTTTGATATATATACATATCATGATTGCAGGTGAGAAATCAATGTATGCTTTAACTCGTTTTAAATGTCTCTCATCCATGATAATCTAGGAACAAGGAGTTTGAATTAACGTGAAATATTTGATTGCACTTAACAATGAAGCCATGGCAAACCATGTCTGCTCAATTGGCATTACTCGTAGTTCATGTATACATACACCATCTCATCTTCACCAATGCACATGAAAAATGTTAATTTCGATCTCAACAATGAATTTCCAATAGTTATGATCAATCAAAAGTGTGATGTTTTATTCAACACCCAGTGCATGTAATCAGGTCGTATGTTCAACACAGGCACATGGTATTCAACAGATATTAGCACTCTATACATGCTGGCATTCCATTAGACTCGAAGGTTTCACGCACAAATCTCAAGGGCAAAATTATTCTCTAGGCTATCTCTCATTTGAAGACGATAACAACATCCTATTTTCAGACGAATTTTGTCCAAATTCAGGCCACAAGCCTATATAAAATACATGACATACAACAACCCAATAGCTAGTGGATTACACGAAGACATTGCATTACATTTGTTCCTAACATATAATTGCCAACATATATACAGTTTGACAGAAAACAAGCTATATAATGCTGAACCTGCTGTTTATTTTCCTATAACGTAACTTAATACTTAACTAGAGTTTTGCCTGCTATGTAGAATCGAGTCTCTGTAATTCATTTAATTAATAATGAATTCTATCTTTGGTGGACGCAGAATCAAATATCATTGTCAGGTAAATGCCTGCCAGTATTCATATGTGAATTATTTTATAGCTAAACCATTTTGAAAACATTGAAATGGTTAATAGTTTAGTAAGGCTAGTAAACAGAAGAAGATACTTACTACAAATGGTCGATGCTTTTCCATGTTCAGCATGATCATATTATAACTCGAAATGATGTTGTAAAACCAGAAATTCGTATTAAAGTCTGTGTGTTTGGTTAGTGGATGCCTTAATTGTCTTGTATTGTGTTGTTTGAATTTTCTTTTATTGTAAACAGAGTTCAATAAGAATTTGCAACGCAATGTGTATGTGACTCCATCAGTATGTGCTTCTTAATGATGTAGTGTTCATTAAGTGAAAACTACACATACACTACATGAAATAGACATAAATGTAGTTTATTTTAACATTAACTTTAATTAACTGTATGTTATGACTCACACAGTCTCATAAATATTCATTTTGTAGTTTAACGAGGTTATTCTCAGCATTCATGCCTAAAAATCCAGGAGACTTTACTGAAAATTGTATATCTGCAGTAATATCCATTAAGGCAATGGTTAAGTTGAAGACATGAAAAAAACTGAACAATATATGAAACCACAAAGCAAAGCACAATTGCCTATTTTAACGAATTTCTCTACAAAATACATCTACAAATCAATTAGGCTATTATTTAGAGATCCCTCCAAAACAACTGAATTATTGCACCCAAAGAATGAGGTTAATTCATCAATTTTGCTTTTGTCTAAATCACCCAGGACAATGTACTATCTCAACGTATTAATGTTATTTAGCTCTTACAAACTATCTGTTTTATGCAAGCCTATGCTTTAGGCTCACATTGTCAAGCAGGTTCAATCTTTCACTGATGAAAATTGGCGGGATGGCTGTGAGTCACATGCATGGACTGAAGAATCTTTACACGGGTTAATGGTGTATGATAAGACAATTCATCTCCACTAGAACTCAATTATTGTATTCTTTGATAAAAGAGTAAGGTTAATTCATCAACGTCGCCGGCAAAACGATAATTTATATGTGGAGTTAAGGAGTGCTAGTAATGTGAACATGATTGTGCTGCACAGAAGAAGATAACATAGTAACTAACTGCTCTAATGTCATTGTGATTATTAGGTGATGATTGATTGATTAGTGGTGAATGTTAATAGTTTCAAAGATGTTATTTTTCAGATACTAAGGGAGTGTACTACTTTTAAATATAGCAACTTATTTTTATTCAAACATTTAAATAGTTAATGATTATATAATGACGTTATGCATATTGATTGAAATATTTGTTCACATAGACTCAACCACCCACATACGTACACAAATGTTAGGCACATGTTAGCACTAGTCGTACTCTTAAACATCAGTTGTGAGTGTTGATTGCGCTGGATGCAGTAAAGTTGTATTTAAAGACAATTTATTCTCGGAGTTATCTGTTTTCCGACACGTTCAACTTCATGTTCGCAGCTGTTTGCAATCTTTCACTGATACTTGCTTGTAGGAAATGAAATGACGTTGACAAGAGCTGAGCGCTGCACTTTCTATTAACTTACATTGGCTTCATTTTTCACCTTTTGATTTGTGATTGAAAACATTTCTTTATAGATGTGTTAAGGGAATTGTGTATAATGTGAAATATGGTTGTTTATTGATATAAACATATACACATGGACATTGATTAAGCTACACCTGATACATTTTGTAATAGTTGTGTACCTTTCAAGTGGTGTATAAATTTAAAATTGACTTTTGGTTTACACATTTTTCAATTTTGGGTTAAGCACGTCGTACGAAACACGACATGAATTACGTAAAACTCATGGTAACCACGAATCCATGAACAAACAGTTCCAATCAGATGTAACAAATGGTGTAAAATTATAAAAAATGGAGCACTAAAGCGTGGAAATGTGAAGTTCTTGGTATGCAGAATGCACGAATGTCTCGCAGTGCAATTATGTATAATCACATATTATCGTCCATGACTATGGTGTGTTATCCATCACTCAATATGTGCAGCTTTCATGACAGAGCAGTGTCAGGCTCATTCCTGACTTGCTGTGATGCAAGTTTTGAAGTCAAAGTCGCTTAATTTGTTTTCCACTCAAGTATTGAGGTTCACAATGTTCTCAAATTATTTCGGCCGTTAATGCATTTAAATAATATGTAAGTGGTAATTAAAAAAGTTGTTTTTGTCGAAATGGTGTATGTTGGTATTTCAATCGTACAAATTACTTGATTAAAGGTTATGTCAATTGTCAATTGTTTTCATCGTTAATGCATGTTAGTAATAATTAAGTTGTAATTAGAAACTTGATGTGTTTTGAAAGTGTGACTTTTGGTATTTCAAACTTTACAATACGAATTACGAAGTTTTTTACAATACGAATTACTAGATTACAGTTTGGTGTAGGAGATTTACAGAAAGGCGTTTCTGGTGTATATTCATACTATAGATGAAATGAGTTCTGTAAATTGTTTAAGGAAAGACACGCCTTCACAATTCATCATGCATACAGTTAATCTTGTTTTCCTTTACAGTTATGTATTGTGTGAACATGTAAGGACGAACCAATTGCATATATAAATAACATTTAAAAAACAATATGATATCAAACCATCACAGTGTTGTCCTGTGAGAAACGAGATTAGTAGAAATTCAGTTAGAATATTTACATAATATGTATATCATTTATACGATTGGAATAAACTGACAATAAACAAACATAAAACTAGTAAGAGCATCTATGTGTTGAAACATGTTTAAACTACTTTAATAATGTACTGATTTACAAAAAAACGAAACAATATTTTAGGCAATATGTATTAACATAATCGTTGAAGAGAACATACAGTTTGACATGTTACATCTGGTGTCTATTTTCCAAATCTGGTCTTTTGTTTAAAGAACTAAGGTTTCATACGAACATAAACTACTTTTATCTCCGGAACTGTTTCCCTCCATTGATTTTGAAGAGAAGAGAGGCACTTTACACAACTCTGAGATTGTAAGTACGCAGTCTACATGCTTATCAACACTCTTAATGAGGTACTTATGGTCAATATATCCTATGTATAGAACATAGTGCATGACGTCATCAACACTGAGTACCTAGTGCACTGTGTATACTTCCATCACCAGATAAAGACTCTCTCTGATAAACAAAGCACAAAACCTGAGGTATCTTTAGAAAGCCGTTTTTATTATATGACGAGCGATGAAATACTGGGATTTATCAGTGAAATAAATTGTCTATCAAGCTACAGTGAAAATAACTTATATTTTCACTGCGAACGGTGACTGATATCATTTGACGTCATAAAACAATGGTCTCACGCGGCGAATTGGCTTATGACGTCACAGTGTTACTGTGGTGACGGGATGTTCCTAGCGGCCGCTCGGCGTGAAAACGACTCTTTTCGGACGTAATTCATGGATAATATCATATAATAAATAGAATATCCGTCAATTCTTGACAAATACCATGTTTATCTCATCGAGTGAGGTAGAAAAGTTAAATATTTTCACTCGTGGCTCCGCCACTCGTGAAAATATAACCTTTCTACCTCACTCGATGAGATAAACATGGTATTAGTCAAGAAAAGACAGATATCCTCTATCTATGTGTGAATCGATGTGTTTAGTGAAGTCAGTCTCGAACTGATACATACATGTATTTCCTTTTCACTCAGTTGAATTAATTATGAAAGGTCTAGTGATGTACGTGGTAGTTTGGATACACAATATATTCATATGTAGTACAGAAAGTGCTGATGATTAGTTCCTGACTCTTAGGATGAGGATAAGATTCCCACGTTTTTATAACATGATATTTACATAAACTATCTTCACTATCCAACCAGCCGTTAAAAATGCCACATTCGACATGTCTATTGATTTTTCAACGGTTGATGCTTCAATCAAACCTGTGAGATGTTGTTATCCCATTGCATGTAATAATTATTTTTTTCATTTGAAGCCAGCATCCCATAATTATAATTGTGTTTCATAATATTTTAGTTGCCTGTAATACGTGCCAAAAGACATATGTACCGATTTCAATTCAAATAATTTCAATCCACCTGCTGTTCCTCTCCAGTGGTTCAACATATCTTAATTACTGCTTCATCATTATACATGAAATCGGCATCATCATTATACATTTCCACAACTTGACGTCCCATATATAAGCAGTGGACCTATTACAAGCCCTATTTAATATTATCAATCCAAATTTGTTTTCTCATCTTTTGTAAATAAGTTTTCACAATTATGTTTAACTAATTCACGCGAAAGCAAAACGCCGTCATATCATCACCTGGCCTAAAAACTAAATACGAATATGAATGCATATTGTGTGCAATGAGTGAATAATGTTCAAATTGCAGATCTATACTGCAATAAAATTGTCCCACGGTATTTGAAAGTGTGATATGTGAAGAGATACCATAACTTGCAATTACAATAAGATTGGATATTGCACTATTCAGTATATCTAAGATGGAAGACCATCATACCAAATAAGTAGGTGATGTCCAGGTGGTTTCTATTATAGTATGGACAGTCATCACATGTCCCATTATTGTACACAAAGGCTTTCTACTAAGCCATGCTCACTTCAACCGATCAAATATGAATCCCATTTTGGACGTGCATAATTATTATAGAAATCTCAATGGAGTCCTAGTGGCACGATATACGACATTGAGCCCCTCCTCCGTTTTTGTTCTTTATTATGTGATCTTCTTGATAAGTTACATTATCCTGGTTGTATTGTTGAGTTATTCTTGTTCTTTTTGTTTCCGTAACAGAAACATACGAAACGTTCTAAACTATGTACAAATACATTCAAAAAGGAATGAAGAACAAGCCACATACTTTTATTGAAAAAACATCCAGCATTTATTTATGTACAACAATTTTCAAGTTCTTTTCGATCCTGTTGACGTCAAATGTCATTCTGCTTTATCAACCTCTTTATTGAGCTAGTTCGATCGACTCTGTGCCTTTTATTGATTCACTTCTTTTATTGATTTGTTTAAGTACTTAACTTAGATTTTCCCAGCTGTCCTCTTGAACTCATTGTAGTGTGCTCTCGATTGTTGATGGTTAATGCAGAAACAAGATGAAGTGTCACTGGTTCATTATTAAGATCCATTATGGCTAAATAATACTCCTGAATCAATAAAAAGAGGCCGAATGTAATGGTTTGGTTAAGCCACGCGAGTCCATTTCCGGTTCGAGCGACCATTTTAAAGTGTTCACATGAAAATGGCCGCTCGAATGTGGTACAAGTGTTCTGACTGATGTAGCGAGAGGAAATAAAAAGTGGGATATTCAACCAACTATCTTATCGTTGAGTCCATGTGGTTGGAACGTATTGAGCTCAAAGATCCACTTGAGCTCAAGTGATCTGCGAGCTTTAGTGGTAACCTCTTTCTCAGGGTCTTGTCTGAGTTGACTACACTACACTACACTACACTACATTCCTTCATTCGCAATTGTAGTTTTTTCAGGGGTATTTGTGCGAGCCGATGAAGGAGACCAGTGAGCCAAGTGTACTGCAAATTTTGCAGTTTGGTTTTTCACAGATATTGTCCAAAAAGAGGACTGTCCTGCCACCTTTATGGGGTGGTGGGCGAGGGTAAGTGATCTGTCTGAACTCTCAAAATCGCATGACACCTAAAAATGTATCTCTCACACTGAAAAGTTCCATAAAATGCTCCCTTTATACATCACCCCATTTTCTACCAATACAGATAACCGTTTTCTATACATGCGGCTTGTCGGGTCGAGTAATAGGATGTTTTACCCTCTAACGTAACACAATATTGTATTATCTTTAATAATAAATGGCAAATCTGAGAAAAATAATGTGCAAATAATTATAATTATTTGAAACTAGCTGTAACTGTATATTCGCAAACTATCACTAACGAAATGAACACGAACGGAGCAGTAACGGAAAGACAATATTCCCTCCATAACACTTTCAAGTGAACAATACTTTCTTTTGAAAATCAAGACGGCACTTCGAAATTACATGATTTAATCAGACTAACATAATTATGTTTATTATGAAAAGGACAAACGCAAAACAAAATGCTTAGGTGTCTCCACAACTCGTGGATAAGTATGAAACGAAGTGATCAGTGCGTTATCATGCTATCTCCTACGTAGGAGATACTAAGTCCTACGTAGGAGATACTATGTCCTGCGTAGGAGATACTAAGTCTTACGTAGGAGATACTATGTACTATACTACTGTATTTTTTCCCCCACCGTGACACTAATATGCTTCCGAAATAACCAACTATCTATTCAACCACATAATTCAAATGACTATAGTGTTCAGCACTGAATGCCTAAATGAATCATGGGACCACTATGACTGAAGTCTCTATACACATACAACTTAAGTTAAACACTTCTGTTCCAGTGCTAACGTATTGATTTAAGTATAACTAACGTTTTGCTTCGTGAATATCTTAACGTGGAGGTGAAACTACAATAATGCAATCAAGTACATTAATTTTTTTTATTTTTTTAAAAAATGTTTTTATTCCTTGAAGCATGTCATACATACATTATGAAGTATACATGTTATTGAACATTCTGAATAATGATATTACATAATGCAGTACACAATGTCACAAAACTCTATTGAAGAGACATAATACATTTTTCAAAAGGTATCAGATATGATATGCATATGCAATATTGACAATGAATAGCATAAAATGCTAGAGTAAATAAGAGCTATAGGTAGTACATTAATAATGCAAGTGCACTCAAGATACTATCTATGTGATATATAATTAAGTACTGTGATAATCATTTTACATATTGATATGTTTGACTGAAATGAACACATTGGCTATTGGCTATAAGCATGACTTTACCTCAAACACATCACCCAAAGCAACCAACGAAACCATTTTGAATACGTCCTTTTTCACACATGTGTCTCAAAAGAAAGAACATGAAATTTACTCCGTCTGGGCGAGAATCAATCAGACTAGTAATAGTTTTACTTTGTTTCAGTGCATTTGCGTTCAATAAATACTCAAGTGATGACTTCAACAAATATGCCGGGAACGCTGCCTGTCAAACGATTTCCTATATGTGTTATTAAGGGTTTGTTTAGAAATAAATCGTAAACAATTACTTGTACTAGTTCTGCAATGAGAACCAAACTTGTCTTTCTTGATTAATTATGATGTGTTTATAGCTATCAATATTGCAGCTATATTTACAGTAAGAGTAGGCAGTATCTACCTGTACGACCTCTGTATAAAGTGTGTATACCATCGATCAAAAAACTCCTTCTATTTCTGCATGACGAAAATAAAGCTATAGCAGTCTATTGTATATGTATTGACGTATATAATGATTATGTATTTGTGAATAAATGAACCTGTTCACACAATTTCCCTTTTATTTTTATTTGAACGCCTCTTATTTTAGGAAATGGTTTCTGAAATACCACTTCTAGAAGATTCAGTTCATGAACAAAACATTGTAATACAAGTAGTTGTTTGTGCACCATTAAATCTTTAATTATTCAGAAATAAACTATGGCAATGCATGCAATAACATATATTTGAAATGCTAATTGTTTCTTTTATAGGGTTTTAGTGTACCTATACAGTGACCAGGTCCACTTGAGTATGTTGAATATAATAAGGCAATAATCACGAACATATTTTGTGTCATAAGTTTGTAACAGATCATTGATAATAATTAACTATACACATGAATATTATTTTATTTTCCAGGTTATATACTGGTCTCGGACTTACGGTTTCAAGTCCTTCATGAACAGAGCTAAAACGAAACAAAACTTTGTAAGAAACAAATTCCACATTTACACGTGATGATTTTTACCCATACAATGTTTCAAGGCCTTACCGTTTTTAAGACAAACACAAATAATGATACCACATATAAATTAATATAAGACGGTTCATTATTTCTGTATATAACGATAATGAATACTGAGTACCACTTAACACTTCGCAACTTATCCTTAAGTAGTTTTATCACTTGGATATGATATAACATGAAAGGTCGGTCTAACAACATGCGCTTTCAGATTGTCATTTTGAACTGAATGTTGTGTTAGTTCCATGATTTCATGTTAGATTTTGTTTCTTAAAATCAGTTTGCATGTTTTCAGATGCTATTATTAATAATACTAATGATAACTGTTCTTATACTGCGCTACATAATTAAATCATAAGGCTTTCTAGAGGCGCATTATCGAGCATATATTCAAATAAAAGAAAAACCTCCAACGTTGGAACTTGGCCAGTGTGAACGATGTGAAAAAAGAAAACAACTGTTTATTATTTTCATTGTAATTTAAGAAAAAGAAACAGTAACATGACTCTGAAAAAGTTGTCAGGAAGAGTGTGAGGAGATCGTATTATGTGGATACGCTCTTGGGAGCTGTCACCGGATACAACCGTCAGGTGTTGTAAGCAAAAACCTTAACCTTCACTAATGTCTTAGCTACTTGAGAGTTTTTCTTCTTTCCGAATTTCTCAAAAAAAATAATCAATAGATGTATTACGGTTACCAACACGTGTGTATATTGTTGACAATCAACAAAAGTATGTATGTAATGTATATGATATGTTTTAAAAAGTGTCATAAGTGTTTCTTGCAAGATGATTTATGATTGACATAAATATGTACATTTGAGCTCTCTGCCGAGTACAGGCCTATCACAAAAGTTGTTAATGGCCTGGGTCACTTTACCTTCAAAATAAAACAAACCTTTCAGATAAACATCATATTAGAATAAAAGTATTATTAATCAGACATATGTACATGTATATGTAGATGAGAAGATATATAGAATGTTAACAAGGGGCAGCCAATGAAAGTGAATATAGTAATAGCATGTGTGATGTCAGTTTGTTGTAAATTGTGCTAACTGTAATACACACTGACTCTCTTTAAGTTGACAAAGACTGAACTGTGGGGGCTAATTTAAGGATCATTTCAAAATCTGGATGGCACGTTGATTTGCAAGTCCCATGAAAGGGGTATCCTGAGAGCGAATCCAAATCTTGTTACAATCTCGGAATCTTTTTGATATTTGTAGAAAGGTAATTCAAAACCACTTGTATTGAGCACACCTTTTTCTGGATAATTCCATTAATTATAGTTTTGAGAATGTTTTGTCTTAACACTAACCGAATTTGATAAGGTAAGACAAAATGCACTTGACTAAATAGGGATATTGAATGTGTCATCAACAATTAGTTATTTGTTAATTAGTTATTAGGTGTTGTGTTATCTGATAGACCATCTAAAGGACTGACAACTGAGCTGTGTATCAGAAATTGTTTTCAGTGCGTCACAGGGGGCTAATAGCATTACACTTATAAGATAAATACTTGCGTTTGTAAAATTTCCGGGATTCATTGCTATTCAACACCCGCAAACTTAGTTTAAAACCGACGGCGTTAGCCGGAGGTTTTAAACGCTGAAATTTGCGGGAGAAAATGACATGAGAAATGATTTTGAATTAATGCAATTAGTTTCCTTTAAGTGTTCGATAATATGTTTGAATGTAAACAAGTTCAATCAATAACTATTTACTCAATCGTGATTGCTATCATATGGATTCAAGTCTGTGTAATTAAATCTCCAATTCTAAATAGCAAGCAATAAACATTTTTTGCACAGCAAAGTAATATTAATTGTGTTATATGGTAGCCATATATCACTCGTAGTGATGATTTGTGTGTTTAATCAAACGTTCTGGCAATATTTCCTAAACTTAATCAATACCATCAGTGGTGATATTAAAAACGTTTGTATAAATGAACGTAATTAGTTTGACTTTTACAAGTTCATGCTGCCATACATGAATGCTTTATATCTCAGTTTTTGGTTGAATTCCAGATAACTTGATGCTTCCCTATTAGTGAGCATTACCTCAATAACCAATCAAATACTCAATGTATTTTGTAATGTATAAGATACAATTTTTTTGTGTGTAAGGTATTTTGCAAATATACATTGCAAGAACGCCTGTTTGTAGATTAAGCATTCCAGGTTAATGTTTGTTATAATAATTATCATGTTGTATGAATTATTTAGTACAGAATCAGGTTTTTGAAAGTGAAACAATTATCAATTCGATTGTTTTGCAGCTCATTGTCCCTTTTGCAAGACACGTTCATATCAGTTCACAAACTTTTCAACAACGAGAAGTATGTGAGAATTATATTATTCCAAACCATATTTGCTCATCCCTTCTGTTTCACATTAATGGGATGTCAAATCAAACCATGGCATATTTAATACCGTTAAATGCAAAATACAATTTTATTGTCAACAGTGATCACACTGCATACTGATTAGCTGTTAGGTTCACCATCAATAAGGTTTCTACAGAAAGAGGAAACCACAAACTCACAAGTGCTTTTAAAGTGTCTTAGGGGCTTAGGTTTGTATTGTGCACTTCTTATGATTAGCTTCTGATGACAAACTGAAGTAATACCAATTCTTCATGCAAATAGATATGTCACACAACAAGTGCAATGTGTTTTACTGAATTATACATTCAAATTACTTTACAAGCATTAGTTCTACAATAATAGGTTTGTATCTTGCGAGTCTAGTGGACAATACCATGTGGAAACAAAGCACACATTCTAACATGAGTACTATATTCGTATGTCGATTGAAACTATTTTTACGTAGTACGTACCTTAAATGCTTAGTTCGTACCTCATTTACGCGTGTTGAACTGTTCAAACAACTGAATAGTTGTAGAGGCATCCTAGAAATTGGTTGTGTAGACAATTTTATGATTATATGGATGATCAACTTCTTGATATGACATGGAGACATTCCGCTACAAGTCTGTGCAGAAACATTGACATTGTTAAATAAATAAGTGCATCATCCATATGATATACTTGTTTTCTCTTTTTTAACACCATCCGTCATACTATTCGGTCTAATACTGTTCTCAGTCTAATATCCATAAATTCATACATCCAAGATGGTTATTATCAGGTCCATGCAGTGTATCACTAAAGTCCTCAAACACTTCAAATGTTGTTTTACAACACTACCCTAATATAGAATAGTTAGGTGACAATAAATAATGTGTACTATTATTAAATACTATTCGTTAAATAAAGATAAACAGTAACGGGAAAAAAACAATGACAATGATCTTGTCTCATCTACCGCTCTATTCTCATGGAATACAAATAATATGATTTGTGTGTTTATTTAGCAATGATTTGATCTTGTAAAATTGACGTATTTCTATATATTTATCCCATATTCCTGACAAACCACTTCAAATGTTGTTTTACAACACAAACCTAGTGTGAAATCGTAAGTTGTCATTCTTAATTAAACTTCATTAAACAGTGATTTGAAAAAAGGACGATCAATAATTTTGTCCCATCCACCTCCATCTTCATGGAAATACAAATAATATAATTATTTTATCTAGTAATTACTTGATTTGATTATGTAAAATTGACTATTTCTATATATTCATCCCGTCCTCCTAACTGAGTCTTGAGTGGAATACTTGCCCAGTTCATTTCGCAACACTGAACACAATTTTGCACAGTCTATAGTCAGTAAAATGAAATTTGATTTTCCGACTCTTTATTGTTTTCATGTTTGTTTTGCAATGTGTCTGTGGCTCCAACAGTCTGGGTTTCATAATGAAATTGTCTTCTTTATCATAGAAAAGTAGTTATTTGATCTCATCATATTGTTCCATACCATATTAAGGTCTTTACAGCCTTATGGATGCCAAGGATAATATTTTGTTGTAGATGTGTGTCTGTTCCATGACATTCATGTAACAATGTCAAGGTATCCTTCAAAATGACCCAAACACTATAAACATTTGAATTGCTTTAGTTAACAGTACTTTTCTTCGATTTCTGTGAAAGTGTTAACGCATTGTTTACATCACATTTGGTATGTCGTTGGTCAGGTTTTGGACTCAAAACATCAAATTAATATTATTACCCACCCCAAATGAAGTTGGCAGGAAACACCGAAATTGGTTCCATACCTCATTCCGAAATAGTTTCCTGACACGAAATAAACTATTCATAATACAATTATCATTGAAACATGGTGTGTGGAACAATCAATATGTGTAGATGTACCCGTTTTGATGGAAATGAACTTGGAACTTTCATTTCCGGGGCAGAACTAAAAGAACCATAAAGCATAGTTCAACAAAACTTGATTTGTTGAAAATCACGTTAAATGAGATTGCACTTGTTTGCAGTCAAAGTGAACATTTATTTAAGGTGTTCAGTACCTTCTGAGCACATATAACTAGAATCTTTTTAATGCCTTGTTTTATCATACAAAACTAAACCTGTACATCGTGTTTAATACATTAACTCAATTTAGTGGCGTATACATGTGGTTATCAGCTGTACGTGTTAAACATAGCCACCTGGTCATTATGACATACATTTTTAAAGCTAACATCAAATCAAGTTTTTCGTTTCTCACATTGGATAATATTTATATATCCATTTTCGTAGATTACAAAAATTACTGAGTTACGTTGTTAGATTATTACTTTGTTCAGGTATTTGAAGGACATTTAGAAGTGTTATACATAAGAACAGGAAGATTTTCTGGATAACAACTTCTTTAATGTGAAAATACACGACGTTTCAGAGTACATACGCACTCCTTCATCAGGTGGAATGTGAGGAAATAACAATATATGGTACATTTATATAGCAAACAAAACAATAGTGAGGAAACTCAATCAGGGAGATTAAAGGTACATCCATTGTGTTGTTGGGGGTCACATATTCAAAATGTTATAAATGGTGTAATTTATCGAGAAGTACCGACTGTTACCGAAAACAACCATTTTGATGATAGTCGACTTTGTATATTGATGATATGAAGGTAAAAGTAGTCATTTCTGATCGAAAACCGGACAACGCACTGCGTGTGGCGCGCGCCAATGAGCAAACGTAATTTGGGAATCATATTTATAACAGACATATGATAAATTTGAGTTGATTATGTTTAATAGGTCATATAACTACTATGCATGTAAATGGGGCGTGCAGTTTCGGTTTCTACACATGCATAATGATGTAACTCGATTTTAATTGGAAACTAGTAATTATGATATATTTGACGATAGGGGATGAATATGCAAGCGGAGTGAATTTATTTGCACTGTAAACACCACATATGGTGAGTCGGAACGTATTAAAGCCAAATAAAATTTTATGACACACAATCGATGCACCTTTAACATGCATGAGAATAGTATACAATGGGGATTTGTTATACAAACATGATGGGGGTGAAGCATGAGCATGGCATACAATGAGGATTTGCAATACAAACATGAGGGGGAGTAAGAAGATAAACAATGGATTGTAGGCTTTATTGAAGATGTAGATAAACACACATGATGAGACGAGGGAGGCCATTTGGCTTTATTGAAATTTTTGAACAAATAATAATTACAGTTGATTGGAAGAGAGGCCAATTGTTCTCCGAAATATCCGAGGAGAACCGAACCAACCAAATCCAAGTATCCCTACCTTCCATCCACTCCTGTCGGAGCAAATTATCCGAGGATTCCCCACCGATCAACACCTATCAGCTCCAATCACCATGCAACAACTTCAATGCCACCCACATCAACAATTGGCCTCTCTTGGAATGGAATGTTTTACTATTTCCCTACACAAATTTCCAGAATTATCGGTGCCAATCAACTAGATGATTCAATATCCCAACTATTTCTAGTATTAGATCTCACCTTAAATATTTTTACTTTACCTGTGCATTTGGAAATGTTCTTTTTATCTTTTTGTATCTGTTCACAGACAAATTCCTGAGCATAGATACGTTCCTTAAACTATGCTATTCGTTATTAGTTGATAGTTATTTAGAAGATGGTTGAAACTGTTATGTCCCAAAGTTGTGATATGGGAACAGTGCATACATGTACTTAGTGAAACGAAACAGTGACATCAAATCTGTAACTGTCAAACGTCAATGATAGTCAATATATTGGTTTAAGTGTTGCAAAAAATATCAATCGAAAACAATTAATTGAATACCAATTGTGACGAGATCCACTTATTTTGTGTCTTGACCATTCTTCCTATTTTAAAACTGCTGTTTATGGACAATCAATACCGATACTATGTATAGAGAAGGGTCGATGTTAGTTATCTACAAAACATCTCACCTAATGGTCAACATCATTGATCAAAAACTCTTTCCATTCCTCCTAAATGGCGGGTAAACAATAGCATTATTTCTTTGTATTGCAATCTATTTAATCTGAAAACAAATGTACTTAATCACCGTGTTTTCATTCATTATTTCACTGAAAAGGTTTCCTAATTTCAGGTAAGGATTAAACAAATATGTATAAATATTACCAAAAATGTATGAACAATACGTTCTTAATTGATTGTTTCTTTATCATGCACACTGCTTACCAATCGAAAGTGGACTTTTAATTCCTTAATCCTCACAAGCCATATCCATATCTGATAATCATATGCATATGTTATGTACATGGCCAGAGGCCATTTATTATGGCTTGAGTCAATAAAAGTTTCTGTCTGTCTGTCTGTCTCATAATTACAATACAGCTCTGCTTCTTCAAAGAGTTCTGTTAGTGAAGGAATAATAATGATGAACGAGAAAAATAACTTTGAATCAATATCAATATGCAATGAAAATGTGTAATTGAGATTAATTGCAGGATCAAACTAAAACTGCAAGAATAAATATCAAGTATACATATTTTTTTTTTCTTACGCGTTTTGGTAAAATATATTGAATAAATGTTAGCTCAAAATATGAACCTATGCTCTACGATAGAAAGTTGAAGTGAGGTGTGAAATTAATAATTACTTAATAAAAACCACCTGCTGTTAACTTTCCACAACACTGAATATATTGATGAATATACTAATTGCTCCTGTCTCATGTCGTGTCATAGTGACGTACATGAATATATTTTAAAAAGAATAACTTGGGGACATTAATGTATAGTATCGAGCAATTTTTTTTAGACATCTTTGAATTCAATTCCTTAATTTAATTTTTGACATAGGTTTATGAAAATTGGCACATATGTAGATAATATATTTACACATTGTTTACAATAGGACAATAGCCAGTCAGGCCGCCGTTTCGCTCCAAACACTATTTTATCTGTCGAGACATGGAATAAACCAGATCGTCTTTGAGTTCCTCAGATAGCTTGACCCTCTTTACATGACCGATTCGTTTCTAATCTGCAATATATTTTCGTTCTAACTAATCAAGCGTGTCCTTGAAAATTTGCCAAACATGTTCAACGTGGTTCAGATCGGGTGAAACAGCAAGATAATTATCCTCTATATGTCATTTCACGAAATTCATGTTCCGGTGTGCGCGTAAGTGCAAACACAGTCATAGTCTTGTTGTATAACAAAACAATGTCCACTTTATTCAGTATTTAAATCCGGCACACCCATTTGTAAAAGTTTATAGTACTTCCTATAATCAATGCGACCTGTTATTTTACAGGACGGCATTAAATCTTATTTTCCAATCTCATCCACGCCATCTGAGACAGTGAAAACTTTGATTCCAGCTTGCCTGGAAACTCACTGCAACTTGGAATCTGACAATAAGTCTATATGATGATTCTCTGAGATAACCACGATATTTTTTGTAAATTTCTAACTGATTTCAACCCTTTTTCATGAAAAGCGTGGAGTCCATATTTTGCCCCTGTTTTCAACATCACGTAGGAAACTAGGAAGTCGTCTGCTTCAGCGTCGTCACGTGACACTACCAAACAACAGGGGAGGTAATGCTTAGAACATCATACCAATGTCAGAAATGCAGAGTAATAACAAATCATGTTCAAAATCACTGAGCGGCAACGCAAATACTACTTTGAAATGTGTCTATTTTTTTGGATCTATACTATATATATACAAATATACAAATGTTCCATGGTTAGTTGAAAAGTTGAACTATAAGAAGGATATAAAGAGGTATTTTTGTGGATACGGATTGATCTTGCAGGAGCAGTAAGTTGTCGTTGTGCTGCTTTATTTAAATACACACGGACAATGAACAAATGGCATGTCATTGAATGTCATGTAAAATATGGATGTTATTGATAATTGTTGAACAATAAAATTGTATTCAACGTGTTAATACTGTCGATGTCATGAATATCAGATTAACATTGTAATATTCTTCGGTACATTTTGTTTATATTTCAAGTGAGCCAGAAGTTGCATGGTACCATACATAAATACTGTACCTATTAAATAATGCATCAAGTTCATTTCAGTATAACATCAATCACAGTGAGAAACAAATAAAGAACTTGTAATCCACAATAGTCTCTAGTATTATCAAACCATCTTCTAGATGCCTTTGAAGAATTTCATCAATCAGAGTGGCTGGGGTGTTGACAGCAAATGTGATATGACTAAGCATATTACAGTCTGACCTCGATAATCCGAACACTTCCGTTTTTCATCAAAAACGTTCAGATAGTGAAATGTTCGGACTACTCAAATGAACCAAACAAGTTTGGAGCTGATTCCATTTGATTCTACAGACGGACGAGAAGGTATTTAGAATATCAAATAAGTTTGACATACTTGATATTTATAACCTTCACACAAAATGATAAATTTCAATTCATTACAATCACAAACTACTGATATACAAAGTAAGACATTATAACTTTATCAAAATCACAAACTACTGACACGCTCAATTACCGTGTCAATCACCTCTCGTTGAAGTTTACCGATCTAACCAGTGTAATGATCGCTTGTCAAGGGGATTATCCGACGGTTTTGATGAACTGGTGGATTAATGAAGCAGAATTAGTTGTTATTAACTAATCCGTTATGGCTAATTGGTAACCGAATCAACGGATTAATGAATCAACATTTAATGAGTTTATATAGAGATTAGTTTGGTTACAGCTTGCTACCGTTCAGACACTGCGAGATTCCGATTATCGGTGGTATATAACCACACAAAGAGGTGTAACTCGGTCAGGATCACTTGTAAATTCAAGATGTTGTCATACTTATTCTTTAAACAAATCATATACTTTAAAGCCTATACATTTTCCTGTGAAATACGCCATAACAAAATAACATATTCACATATATGTTTTCTTTCATTCCTTGAAACACTAATTTCTGTTGAGGCTTAGCCATCAACTTGGTCAACAGTTTGCAGCAGAGACGTTGTCTTTCAAAGATCCGCCATTAGAATATTCTATTCCCAAATTACAATATAAAATCAGTGGTTATAAAAACATAAACCGATTCCAAGAAGACAACTACTAGAACACACATACATCAATTAACATATACGCCACTTTAATCTTGCTATGCATTACATTTATATACAAAGAACCATACACCACAATTGATTCATTCAACGTTCAAGTCATACAATCAGTGTTTTTGTGAAGTCAATGAACACGTTTGCAGCATGTTTGACACGACTGTCTGCAGCTTGCAACATATCTAAGGGATATCTGTTTTGAGTCTTTAGAGCAAATTTGCACACGACGTTGAGGCTTTTACTCATATCATGTCAATTGAAAAACTAAGTGTTCATTACGGTTTCACTGCATGTTTAGTTAATGCAATGTGCATATTATTTAAAGTAAACTATTAAACATTTATTTATATGAAATAAACACATGAGAATCATAATTACAGGATACCAAATGTTCAAATTACAAGAATGAGTAATCATTCAAAATCTATAGGTTAGGAAGAAGCCCCTGAAACATAGCACTGGAGTGCATCTTACAAATTCAAAAGAGAGTTCATCTGCCTCAGCCGTTGAATTAAGTCACGGTTGACAACATAAGCTCACTTTCTTCAATCCCAGCTCGAATTCGTTCCTTTAGTTCGTTTCACAACAGGATTGAATCATAATCCTTTTGAGAAATCATGTGCCGATCTCAACTGACACGTACTCCAATGTTAAAAAGGTTGGACACTTCTCTTGGCAAAGAGAATCACGGACTTATGTAAGTGATTGTTGAAATAATATTAATGATCCTGATAATTAGTTCTATGACATCACTGTATTGGATGACTAATTGCAGTGTGTGCAGAGATGTTTTGTTTTCATTGCAGGATATTAAACATTATTGTGGATGATAAATAACAGATCACCCTCATGTCATATTATGTAAAACATTCAGAACTCCTTGACAAAAACAAAAATATCCCCTGAATATGTTAATTTTAACCAACTGATGTCCATATTATTGATATCAGAATGCAATTTGGATGATATGTCCTATGTATCCGAATTATCTACGACATTATAGCATCATAGCATCATGGATATACTCTGTAATATGAAAGAGAACAATAATACAATTGAACATTCAGTCAAAAACTAGCAATCTTTAAGAAGATAAGGTTGATTTTGCTTTATAAGGAATCATATGTGCAGTTTTTATAAAGAATCTTACTCGTCCCAGTGAAGAATACTTTGTAGTTTCTCACAACAAGCTCATTCTCTTCTAAGCCAGTAGATACTGGCACTGACACGTACTGTTTATGGTAGAATACTTATGCTTCCATGCTGACCATACTTTGTGTATGTATCTACGAGAAACACAACAATATACTCTTAAGAATGAATAATATACACCACATAATACACTGGGTTGTAGGTTCTCTAAACGCTTCAGTTAATTGTATTATATTGAACCAAATTATGACCCGTTGTGCGTACACATAAGGCAAGGTATAGAGGAGAAAGATGAACTACATATTAGCAATGTTCTTTGGGCATGGTTATGTTACATTTAACGAGATTTATCATAATAGTAAAGCATTTCGTTGTAATATGTTTAACACTGACTGAGTTCGGGGTTCGAAGTTTTATCTAAAATGCACTCCTAGTCTCAATCGTCAGTGTACAATAGTGGATCAGAGCATTTACAACTGGACCATGTGTGAGTCGTCACATTGTTCATGTCAGCAACCAATGTCCGACTCCTTATAAACGCCAAATGACAGGAAGGAAGCGCCCTTCAAAGCAAAGTTCATGACTTGACAGTAAAATGACCGTTAGCATCTTCAACAAAAAGGTCCTTTATAAACACTGACAATGACATATCATCATACTTTATCACCCAAGTAGGATATTCACAAATATAAAATGGACGCATGGGCTATCCGTAAATGTTGTTCATAGTTTCTTACATTCAGAACGATAAGTAACATTGCAATAGGACGAAGATAAACACGTTCAGTAGTAAATATATGAATTCACTGTTTTACTAAATATAAGTTACAGTACATTTGGTCAATAACTACTAGTGGAACACTGGTCCCGGTAATTCCTGTCTGCAGTAGCATGCGATGCATTTACAAAAACCTTGAAGGCATCTACATCATGGACACAAATGAACATGATAAACACTTTCAAGCCTTACAATAATATAATTAGCTAATATTACTTATATGATAATAATACTAAAACAAACCAACGTTCACATTCGCAATGCCTCGCTTTAAAGCTTTACTGCTTATATATAGTTTAGCTATGCTATTTTGACTGAATTCTATATTTGTCTCCGTGTCTGGTTTACAATGGTCAGCTGAGTTCATGGATACAAGACACAGGTAGATTTTAATAGATCAGCTATCTATGTTATTGCATTAGGTGAACACTTGTTATCCGATTAAAACTAAGGGAGTGATTATATCAATTGTTCGTGGTGTTTCAGCATCAGTCTATATGAACCATTTGATGTGATATCATGAAATTGTATATGTATGACTGGTTGTTCTTTTAATTAGATTGTAATACGTAATAATAGGGTTTGATATGACATTATTTGCATTTGATCCTGTTGATTCAAACCAGTATCTACATATATGTTGTGATTTTATAGTTGTGGGTTCCTTAATAACTCCAATAAATACACTAGGGTACTTATGCTAATAGAAAGTAATTGTTTGTGTTCATCTGTTAATTGCTTGATGTGTTTTCATGTAACATAGCCATTATAGAGGATCATAACATTACTTGCAATGTTGCTCAGCCTTAACTTAGCATAATGAAATACATTTTCTCAATGTTTAATGGTTTTCCTGCCCATGTGTAAGTGGCTCCAATGGTCTTGATTTCATGATGAAACTGTATTCTTTATCATAAGTGTATATTGTTGTAATTGTATCATACAAAAATGAACCTGTATAGCATGTACAAACACACGCAAGTTGATGAATTAATGTGCATGTTGTTATTCAACTAAAACTTATATTGCATAGCCATATGGTTTCTGTGTCTTTTGGGCATAGTTTGTATTGTAAACATCAAATAAATCATCAAGTACTTCGTTTCTCACACTTGAACATATGTTCTTGGTAAATAGGAACATTAGACTTATTATTCAATAAAAATATACTATAATGCAATTATTTCTATACACTTTATTTCGTTATACTTTATCAGTTGTCAGCAGGAGTACACATAATACACATATCTAACTGATTCCCATGTCTTAATTCAGCTATATTACCAGATACGTGTCTTATCGCTTTATCAACCTGTTCTAAGACTGCTTACAGATACATGACATTGTCGTTTGATATAAAAAAAAAAACAGTTTCAAAAGCTGTGATATTGGGAACAGTGTATAATTGAGTAAATATAGTATAGAACAAAGAAATGAGACACATTTCCAAAGTAGTTTGTGCGTTGCCGCTCAGTGTTTTAGAACATGGTTTGTTAATGACCATGATCCCCCCTGTCGTTTGGTAGGGTCAGGCAATGACGCTGGAGCAGATGATTTTTAGCTACCGATGTGACTTTTAAAATAGAAGCAAAACATGGATTTCACGCTTTTTAAAAATCGGGTTGAAACCAGTTCAGAAAATTCAGACAATAATGGGGTTGCCTAGGGGTATCATTATAAGGACTTATTGTCAGATTAAAAAAAACAAGTGATGACTTTACCAAACATGTCGGAACGCTGCTTGCTGAACAGCATGTCAAACGATTTCCTATATGTGTGATTAAGGGTTTGCTTAGAAATAAATCGTAAACAATTCATTCGACTATTTCTGCAATGAGAACCAAACTTGTCTTTCTTTCAAAACATTGAAATTCTTTATGAACGAAATAAAGCTATGGTAGTTTATTGTTTATACAATGACGTATATAATGATTATGTATTGTGAAATGATCCTGTTGATCCCTTTCATTTTTATTTGAATGAACCTCTTATTTTAGAAAATGACATGTCTAGCAGATTCAATTCACGATCAAACGTTGTAATAAAAACAATTTATGAAGTATCTGTCCACTAGAATACATTTCATTATTCAGAAAAATTAATATTAACACATGTGAAAACTTATATTTGAAATGCTTGTTATTTTTGTTGCAGGTTTTAAGTGTACCTATATAGTCCCCTGAGTATATTGAGTATACTGATTTTGTAGAAATAGAAGACGAGTTGGCGCAGCCCTGAGTGTTTTATGCTCTCTGCTATGTTGTATTCTACAATCAAGAACAACAACGAGTCTTCTATTTCTTATATGAGATGCCCTTAGATAGTTACTCGTTTTTCTATAAAAACCGCGGAGATATAATGTTGTTTGCATAAACTATATTTTGAAAATGTTAATGCCTCCCGTCGTAGAACACATTCTGAAGCATTGGACAATCAAAGTGACGTAAAATATGACTTCATTTGCTAAGCGACGCTCTAACTGTCGTCTAAAATCACGAGCATATTTTATTGTCTCATAAAGCAAGCTGTCGGTCCCATTGACCGCCTGTGTTTTATCGCGAAGGTATCTTATATTATTTAATAAAGCCATGGTCACTCACATATTTTGTATTTAAAAAGTTATTGAAATCATTGATAATAATTCACAATATACAAGAATATTGCTCTAGTACCAAGGCTGTTTTTGTCTTGGCCTTACAGTTTCAAGTTCTGCAACCATGAAAACATCTCAAATGAAACCAAAATTCGAAAGAAACAAGATTTACACATCTACACATGATGCTTGTTACCCATACTATGTTTCATTCAGCACGGCCTTACCGTTTTAGTACTGATCTGAAATAAACAACATATATACCACAAATACACCACATAAAAATAAACATAAGACGGTTTATTATTTCTATATATAATGGCTAATGAATAGTGTTACTGGTTAAAACTTATATATAAACTAATCCTCAATACTTATTATTAGATTGATATGACACAACATAAAAGGTTTGCATGTTTGATAACATGCGTTTTCAGGTTGTCATTTAGGACAGTTATCTGAATGTTTTGTTATCAGTTGATGTACACTCAACCGCTAAAGAAACGTCACCACATTTTCAACGGTGTGAAAAACGAAACACTGCTGCCAGAGAGAGACGATTTTTAATGCTTTTCAAAGACACATTATTTGTAAAGAGGTACCCACAATTTCATACACCAGGGTGTAACACTTCTATTTTCATGTCTGTTCAAGCACATTTGGGGTCTTGAAATCGCTTTTTCAAAATGTTATTTTCGCCAGAATGTTTGGCATTTTACATAAAACTTCATAAATTGTAGAAATCGAATTAATAAAAGATGTTATTGACATAAATTACCGTAAACTGTTTACGCGTCTTTACTGTAGGAAGTCGTAAAACAAGCCAAGAAAGCTGTTTTGTACTCCCGTATCTTGCCAAGTAACGATGATTTCTGAAAACTAGGCTTTCATAGAAATATGAACAGATAATGTTTTGAAATTTTAAATCTAGTTTGGTTGATTTCTTGAGATATGATGTATCTCTGTTTCAATCACCTTTATTACGCGCAGATTGAATTATCTTGTATTTTGTATGATGTCGTTTCTTTTGCTGTTGAGTGTAAGCTTGTGCATCTTAAAATCAGTGTGCATGCTTTCAGATATTATTCATACCAATAGTGTCAACTGTTCTTATACATCGTTACATAATTAAATGATTTCTAGAAGCGCATTATCCAGCATATATTCAAATAAAACATAATCTAAAACGATGGAACTTAGCCAGTAGGAACGATTTTGGAAAAAAAGAACACAACTATTTATTCTTTATATTGTAATGGAGATTTAAAGGGGAAAAACCCGCACCATTTTTGTCTAAAACATTAAAAGTACAACTTCATCGTTGTCAACATGGCACTGAAAAACTTGCACGGAAGAGTGTGAGGAGATTGCATTATTTGAATACACTGTTGGGAGCTGTCACTGGATACAACCGTCAGGTGTTGTAAGGAAAAACCTTATCCTTCACTTATAGGCCAGGACCATTAGTCAAAAGATATGAACAACCCGGAAAAAAATAGTAGAAAGCTGATTTTTTCTGAAGACCTTTAAAATATCTTACTTATATCAATGGCACAAAGTTCTGCAAATTCTAGCTGGTGGCTTTTTCAAAATGGCCGCCATTTCCAAGATGGCCGCCGGAGTTTCGGTAAATTATCAAATTATTTTTATTTTTAAGTTTATCATGTCATGTCATATATCAAATGAAAGATTTCTTCAAGTGCATTCCAAAACTACATAATTTTTCCACACGGGGTGATTAGTGTATCCATTATTGGGTTTTGAAAATTGCACACTAAACAGGCGTTGATTCAGTGGTTCAAGAGGAACATCCTTGAAGTTTTGTCGATAGAAGGCTTCAGCTATAGATGATATTGTAGCTTCAGTATCCATCAGTGTCTGGCTCTTTATCCCGTTGACTGTGATTTCTATTACATTTCGCACCCAACGTGGGGCCTGGGCAACTCCCTAGTGCTCACTACACCCTGGGTACGTCGAACTGAGGTGTATGTGGCAGGGTGAGGTGACAGTGTTCCTACTGGATTCCTACGGGGCTACTGGTCCCGGGTTCGATTCCCACTGGAGGTGATCTCAAAATCACTTCTGTTACAGCTTAATGTAGTGTGCAGTCACAGCTTAATGAAGTGTGCAGTCCAAGTTGACAATCATGAGAAGAGTAAAATCGCTAGTTTGTCTTTTGTAAATCAAGATCCTTCCCGGCCCGACACCATCCACTCTGACCTGTGTTTTGCACTACAATTGGCCGAAAAGCGTGCATTTAATTGCCATATCATATTTGATCTACTTCTGTATATCAGAGCAGTTGAAATTGTGAAATCTTCAAAGCTGAACAAGATTATTATTCACCTTGGAGGTATTAATTTACTGATGTCATATATGGGATCGATTGGATATGTGGTGGGAGGCAGTGGGTTGGAAGATTTACGGGCAACTTTCTTTGCTCCAAACAGTGTAATTCATCTGATAAGTGGTCATGCATATGCCTGAGCCCAACATGCCCATTTTCTTTCTTCATGTCATCATGTCCACTCTGTTAGAAACACCTGGTTGTATGGATGATTTAGATGTCACTCTGCTCAGAAATGTCCACCAATCACTGCTGAGAACGTTCTACTGATACAGTCATAGATGACGAATGTGTTCAAAATCTCACACAGGTGAAAACTGCTGCCAATGCGATTGGACCGGGAAAATCTGGACTGCATATGTTAAGCAAGTATCAATTCTACTTTAAATCCGAGCTGAATGCACAAGAAATTGGAATTTGCATCTTGATGCAATCACAGAAATGGTTCCACTGTTTCATGCTGCAGGTCATCTTGCTGATGCAAAGTCTACTCGCCTCTATGTTGACCAGATGGTCTTCTGACCAATCCTACAAGTACAGACAAATTCTGGAGTGGGAATTTAGTGATCAAACAAAATTTCTAATGAGATTGTTGAAAGTATCTGGAGATATGACACTTGGCCATGGTATCAAGAATAGCACTTTTCTTAAAATGGGTCCATTCCATGCCACGCTGCATTCCAATATGTGATGTACACACACACACTTGCGCTCGAGTAGCATGTCTAGAGTTGCGAGAAACTATTAAACATATATTCTTGAACTGACTGAAAATGCACGAGGTTATTGCTAGAAAATTGGCAAATACAATTCAAGCAATTTCAGTTGGAAGCAAAGCAGCATTAGCTATAACTGATCATATATATGTAAACGTAGCCAAATCACAGTGAGTAGGGTTGAAGTGGAAGTAAATTCAACCATGCTCTTCATGAGAGTCACATGTGTGATTCAAGTCAAGTCCAGAAATGAAATCATATCTCCTAAACGAGTTTGCAAAGCAACCGCCCTCGTATTTAAAAAAAATTCTCTGATAAAGTAAAACACAAATGGTATAATGGCAAATCTTCTCATATCACTGTGATTTCTGAGGATGAACTCCTGGGAGATGCACTCTTTGTCTATGATGGTGGTCACCTTCTCCGTTGTCTTTCCTGACATGTTGATGTTACATATGGTCAGATCTGTGACCGTTATATATTGCACATAATGAATAATTGTGGTCCAGAACCCATAGTAGTGTTTGATGGATATGATAATATCCCATGTGTAAACAGTTTTTTAGAGCATCAACAGACATCTAATGTTTGCACATGCAGCTTCTGGGTGTGACACAATCTCAACTCTCTATAATCAGGGAAAGAAGAAAGCTCTAGCCCTCCTGTGCTCAAAACAGGGATTCTTTTGATATGTTCGATCAGCATGGAAGTTCCTAGGATGACATAACTTGTGTTTGAGAAACATTCCTCTTGCAACTCTATGTCTCTGGACAAAAATTCGATGCAAAAAGTATTTCAAATCAGTCCATAGAGCTAGATTATCATCCACTTTCAAATTGGAATCACTCCCTCCAAAATACCTTACATAGACAGACATGTAGCAAAAGCAATGAAGTTGTAAAATTTATGAAGATTATTTCTTGTGGATGCAAGACACGGATTGTGGGATCTGATGAACTTGTTTTAAAGCTGGGTTAGAGTGTTCAAGCTACTGGATGTCATGAACACTGCTACAGTCATTTAGGTGACTTACTGTGAATACATGATATATGTATTTGGCAAGGATTATAGTCATTATTACACTACATTTCCTTTCTACAATAATGAGTTGCACATTTCTGAAAAGAGTAATAGCCTTTCTTTAGATACACTACATGCCATGATTGGCACAAATGTATTTTACAAGTCGATAATCCGGCAAGTCCACGTCCAAAACGGCCGCCATTTGGAAAATGCCACCAGCTGGAATATGCAACTATGGAATAAGTGAACTTTATAACTGAAACCTCCAAATGCACGAATGTAATTCTATATGTTTTAATCATCAATACACGTAATATGATTTTAATGTATCATCATTAATCATGATAAGCATGGTTTAGGCATGGAAATTATGTTTTAAAATAGTAAACCGAAAAAAAGGTATTGGAGACATTTTCAAAACCCAATAATGGATAAACTAATCACCCCATTTGGAAAAACTATGTAGTTTTGGAATGCACTTGAAGAAAGCTTTCATTTGATATATAACATGACATGATAAATTTTAAAATAAAGATAATTCATTAATTTACCAAAACGCCGGCGGCCATCTTGGAAATGGCGGCCATTTTGAAAAAGCCACCACCTAGAATTTGCAGAACTTTGTGCCATTGATATTAGGACACTATTTTTAAGGTATTCAGAAAAAATCAGCTTTCTACTATTTTTTTCCACCTCATGTCTAATGGTCCTGGCCTATTATGTCTTAGTTACTTGAGTGTTTTTCCACGTTTAGATTAGCTTTATTGTTCAATCAATACATGTATTACGTTAACATACGGGGTTATCAATGTTTCGTGTGTACAATGATGAAATATTATAAACGTCTCAGACAAGCCCAAAACGAATGTATCAAATGTTAATATTATATTTTAAAAACAGTATATTAAATGTATCTTACCTGAAGAGAGTAATTAACATAAATATATAAAGTTGAGCTCTCTCTCTAAAAGTGAATTACTATTTTATTATTGTTTTATGTCTGTAGGCGATGACTTGTGATCTTGTTTGTTTTGACTGATTTATATTTATACGCTGGTTGTTGTTTTGAATAGTTATTTAACACAGTATTGATACTAGGGTTGAGTAATTAATAACATACTTAAATCATTTCACGCGTCTGGTACCAACTTTTATCCACTAGTTGCATAGAATTCTTATCACATTACCATACGTTTAGTATTATATACATGTGTATATATGAGTATCACTGTAAATGTGTGTACTGTATTGTTGTGTGTTGTACGTGAATAAATAGGAACACGCATATTTGTGTAGCAATGTTTCTCAGCCATCCACATTTATGATTTTCTACAATATATTGCTCAAGTGATTTTCAAGGGAAATTGGTACAAACAAATTGAACGACTACGTCAATAGACATCTGACAACCGATGTGTGTTATGTGTTATTATACTCTTGATATGTATTGTTTTGAGAAAACCAACCATTTATCCTTTATGGTGTATAATGAAGCACACTGAATAAAATATTATTGTTTTCCCTTTACAATTAGTATCTTGTACTCAATCGACCTTTCTTAAGAGAACATAAGGATGAAATAGTTACTTTGAGTGTACAGTTTACAATATTGAAAATTAAGACCATTAATACTGCACCAACATATATATGTACTAGAATGCACTGAGAAATAAAAATCCAACAATAATCAATGTTTCCAGTTAACTTAGTTAACTCGTATTCACTTTTGCTAATTCTGTCCTTTTAAAAACAAAGTCTTCCATTGCATTCCTGTCGATTCCTGTCGATCAATCACCGCCCATAAGCTAGTGTTCTGTGTTTATTTGTTTTGAACACTTCAAACCGCTTCATACTTCAAATTTAAGATACATCAGAGATATTCATAGTTGCAGCTTGATTTCAAAATATGTCGTACAGAGGGCACACTAAAAGCCTACCTTAAATGAGTGAATTGGACTCAACAAATATAAGATTAATCATCATCCCTATGTATGCCCTTTTGGACTGAAGGTCTATGCAAATACATATTTTGTATTTTCGTGGAAGATTTAGAGAATAACCAGCTCAGTACGAATAATTACGGAAATATGCACTCGTCGAAATGATGTACACAGTCGTCAGCCTTGGTGAGCATATGCACATCATTTTGACGAGTGCATATTTCCTGTAATCACTTGTACCGAAGTGGTTATTCTTTATATTATCCATTACATTAAATTAAAATACACATTTAGGAACGACAAATGTTCTCTTTTTTTTAGACTGTAGTAAGTGACAATGATCAGCTAATTTGTATGCATGCGCATGTTACACCGAACATCTCCCGTTGTAAAATTGTAAACATAGTTCCCTAATAAAACAACGAGAAATTTATATTGTTAGTCTGTTTGGATAACTCGTTATAAATTTTTCATATATGGGGCACATGTATATTTTAAGTACATGTACAATACAACTCAAATTAATTTGATAAGTATATCATTACGCCTTACTGCAGTAGAGCTACCTACAATATAAATGCCTGAAGTATGTGAGTGACAGAACAACTAGTGTTGAGCCGGAAATTGGAAAACAAACTGTATTTTTTTTTTAAACGACAACAGTTAAAAATAGTAATGCGATCAAAAAAAATCGACGACGAATGCAAAGCATAAAATGTGTATGCGTAAACGGTCAACCAATCTAAACTTTGAATACATTTCGTCTCAGGAATGTCGATTTAATTCAAGTCATGTCGACCATAGGTGCACAACAAAGAACGATAACTGTAATTGGACATTTACTGGTGAAGTCGGAAATGAAGTAAACGATTACAACAACAAAGCATTGGACCCAGGAATTGTGTACCTATGGAAATATTTATCGTAATGGATGCCCAATGTAGATACACTGCGGGATGCCCATAGGATTGTTTCGATCGTAGCTGAGCCCGATGTCAAAGGACAGGTTTGGTAGATCATTCTGCACGCTTATTCTAATTCAGAAACAACGAGAATAGTGCAGAGATTGTCCTTTATTTTGTATGTTGTCTCTCGTTGATGGTTAGGTATATCTAATTATTTATGGATTGGACATTCACGTGTCCGGAACTGTTCATGGTTTTATGCTCTGTTGACAGCCATGTTTGTTTACACACAACGATGGCAACACCTAGCTGTTGAAATTTTAAAACATAATCGTCAATAACTCTCTAAAAATAATTGTGCCAATGTAGATAAATACACATGTTATGATTCGTATATAGAACGTATAATTAATGAAATATCTAAATATTCTTGATCCCTGTTTAATTTTCAAAATCGAGATGACATGAGTGACCGAATTTGGCACCTTCTATTTATCAATAAAGCAACCGGTAGTACCAACCTATCGTCGTCTCATTCTCTGGCTACTGACCAAGCAGCATTGAGAATCACTAAAACAATATCAATACATATTTTCTCAATCGTGATTGGTCTCATATGGATTCAAGTCTGTGTAAATAAATATTCAATTCTAAATCTTAATAACAAACATTCTCTGCGCCACATTGTTGCCATATATCATTCGTAGTAGTGATCAAACGTTCTGGTAATATTTCCCATAATTGAATCAATACTATCAGTGGTGATATTAAAGACGTTTGTATCATGGTAATGGACTTAAATTATTTTGACTTTTATAATTTCTTGCTACCATATACATTTGTATGCATGTTTTATATCACAGTTTTTGGTTGAATTCCAGATAACGTGATGCTTCCCGATTAGTGATTGTTAACTCAGCAATCACGAACTTTTTGTGTGTGTTTGTAATGTATAATACAACTATATTTTGTGGATAAGGTAATTTGCAAATATACGTTGCAAGACCTTCTATTTTTATAGAAGAAACATTCCAAGTTAATGTTTTTTTGTTTGTATTGCAAATCCCCATTGTATACCATTCACATGCGTTACCTCCTTGATGTTTGTATTACAAATCCCCATTGTATACCATTCTCATGCATGTTAATCTCTCTGATTGAGTTTTCTCACCATTGTTTTGCTTGCTATATTAATGTATCATTTTTTGTTATTCCATTTCATTCCACCTGATGAAGGAATGAGTATATACTCCGTCGTGTGTTTTCACATTAAAGAAGTTGTTATCCAGAAAATGTTCCTGTTCTTATGTATACAACTTCTAAATGCCATTCAAAGACATATAACCAGCCTTGACAATAATGTATTGTATCATACACAACTGAACCTGTACACCTCTTTAATATACACAAAGAACTTAATGAAGCACCACCTAATATGTCCAGTGATACAAATATACATAGTAGCGAATATGTATTGTTCGATGGCAATTGGTTTGGAACTGCATTTCCTCTCAACAGTGTTTGGGTTTTCTCTGAGGTCAATCGCACAAACACACCCCACAATGCATGTGAAGCACACCACCAACGAATTTCTGAAATTGCAGTTTTAAATCGTTCTTGAAATCAGTATAAATCTTGGAATCTTTCAAATTATTGTTTCATTACCTCTGAACATGGCTCGAAGGAAACTCACTGAAGCAAAAAGATCGCAAATTATTCGAATGAGTTCCACCGAAATGTCTTGTAGAGCCATTGGACGACAGTTGGACATTCACCACACTGTGATAAGCCGTCTTGTCCAGGAATTTCACAACAAATGTCAAACCACAGAATATGAACCAAATTCTGACGCCTGTTCTTGTGCCAAATTTTGACAATCATCCATTGGCCACTTTCCTGTGTTCATAAATGATAACGCTCGGCCTCACCGTTCTCGACTTGTGATTGATTTTCGAAAGAACAATGCAGTATCCAAACTTTAATGGCCTGGATATCAACCCAATGGAACACATGGAAGCAGTTATACATCATGAGTGGCAGCTGGTACCTCTGCAGCGAATCTAGAGACTCGCCACAATGACGTGGATGATGGTTGAGGCAATCATCCGGGCACGTGGCAGATACAGCCGTTATTGATAATGCGTTGGTCATTTGTTTCCTTAAAGGATAGACGACATGACATATGGTACAAATCGGATTCATTAAAATGGGATGTCAATTTGACAATTGCTCGATTTTAAATTTCTGAAATCGGTCCTTAAATTACTTATATATGGCTTTTTTAAAAAACGCATAATTTAGGCCCGGCGACCAGAATGAAAGTCTGCAGGGGTGTGGCCCGTGAAGGGATGACTTCTCTGACGTATCTGGAAGAATCTGATTTTCGCCGATAGTCATAATTTAACTTAATTCCGCAACATTTTGTTTGTTTATTTCACAAAGAAATCTTCCATAAACCAACTTAAATTTCCCATATATCGAATGTTTAGATATCCAGCTAGGTAATTCTGCAGATGACTATTACACAATTATTACATAAACATGTCTTTTTGGCGATGTAATACACCTCATAAATTCATTTAGCGGCAGTGATAATCATCGTTAATTAATTAACAAGACTCAGCGGAGTAGCTGTCTAGCAGGCCCCGTCTGTCGCTCATCACAGTCACGCCTCAGTGAGCATTTTCAAAATGAATCGGCCAAATAATTGCGGCAGTGTTAAAATGTGTGAATTAAAATCGTTTTACTTATCAATTGCAAGTGTATATTGTCTCGATTTTATGCTCAATTGATTCCGATATACAATATACGTAGAGGTAATCATCTGTCATTCTTGAGAAAAATGCATATCATCATATCTTTAAGACAACAAAGAACATTGTCCAACTGCTTAACAAACATTTTCACCGTTTTTGAAGTACAACCACTGTTCATGTTCATCTGGCAATATAATGAGAAGCATGTTACACATTGTATTCAGTGTTGTCTTTTTGTTTAGCTAAGATGATACACTTTCATAAATTAACAGCATTTCTTCGATTAATTTCACACTATTTTAAAAGTGGTTGGGCATTTTCACACAAATCTGAAAATATGAGGTGGTGCTTGATTAAGTTATTTGTGGTTACATCTACGTAATGTAGTATATGTGGTTATCAGCTGTAGGTTTAGACTAGTTGGTAATCCCACTGGTAAAGCCATGTGGTAATCGGGTCATTATAACATACAGTTTTATAGCTAACATCAAATCAAGTTTTCCATTGCTCACACTGACTAATATGTATATAAGCATTTTCTTAGTGACGAATACAAATATACTTACTATCCATGAAACTAAAGCATGTATTTATATTCAACTCATTTCCTTATGTTTTATCAGTTGAAGCAGGATTACACACATTATACATGATTCCAACCTCATAACTGGGCTATTGCTTTATTGATTTACCTGGCTCATCAGCCTGGTAAAAGTGTTTACTCAATGCGCAAAAGAAATAAACGAGGTAAGTATGATATTAAATTTTGGATTTTACAAAATACATAGCTTATCCTAATTAGTACATGTCCTGTTTGATAAATACGCACATTTGCACACTGTTTGCTTCATCGAAAGTTATTACTTGTATGATGTTATACCAATCAATCTCAACCAGTATGACGTCATTCATATCAGAGTTCGCCTACGATGAATATGTACCACATTCCGCGTCCATAGCAACATTATGGGATATTTTACTAACATACTTTACACAATTAATTGGATACCAAATGTGAAGAGATCAAACTAATGTTGTGTCTTGACCAACTTTCCTTTTCAAAAACAGTTGTTGATAGACAATCAATACTGATGCTATGTATAGAGATGGGTCGATGTTGGTTATCTACAAAACATCTCACTAAACGTGGCACCTTATCGATCAAAAGCTCTTTCCATTCCTCCTTAATGACTGTTAAACACTAGCTGCATACTGTTGTATTGCAATCTGTTTTATCACCGTTTAGCTATTCATTATTTCATTGAACAGCTTTCTTCATTTCAGGTAAGGTTTAAACAAATATGTACACAAGTTATGAAACATTTATGAAAAATACGTTCTCAAAATATCATTATATTTCATGCTCACTTTAAATAGAAATTCACATGATAATAGATTTAGAGAATAACCAGCTCAGTACGAATGATTACGGAAATATGCACTCGTCGAAATGATGTTCACAGTCGTCAGCCTTGGTGAGCATATGCACATCATTTTGACGAGTGCATATTTCCTGTAATCACTTGTACCGAAGTGGTTATTCTTTATATTATCCATTACATTAAATTAAAATACACATTTAGGAACGACAAATGTTCTCTTTTTTTTAGACTGTAGTAAGTGACAATGATCAGCTAATTTGTATTCATGCGCATGTTACACCGAACATCTCCCGTTGTAAAATTGTAAACATAGTTCCCTAATAAAACAACGAGAAATTTATATTGTTAGTCTGTTTTAATAACTCGTTATAATTTGTTCATATATGGGGCACATGTATATTTTAAGTACATGTACAATACAACTCAAATTAATTTGATAAGTATATCATTACGCCTTACTGCAGTAGAGCTACCTACAATATAAATGCCTGAAGTATGTGAGTGACAGAACAACTAGTGTTGAGCCGGAAATTGGAAAACAAACTGTATTTTTTTTTAAACGACAACAGTTAAAAATAGTAATGCCATCAAAAAAAATCGACGACGAATGCAAAGCATAAAATGTGTATGCGTAAACGGTCAACCAATCTAAACTTTGAATACATTTCGTCTCAGGAATGTCGATTTAATTCAAGTCATGTCGACCATAGGTGCACAACAAAGAACGATAAGTGTAATTGGACATTTACTGGTGGTGAAGTCGGAAATGAAGTAAACGATTACAACAACAAAGCATTGGACCCAGGAATTGTGTACCTATGGAAATATTTATCGTTATGGATGCCCAATGTAGATACACTGCGGGATGCCCATAGGATTGTTTCGATCGTAGCTGAGCCCGATGTCAAAGGACAGGTTTGGTAGATCATTCTGCACGCTTATTCTAATTCAGAAACAACGAGAATAGTGCAGAGATTGTCCTTTATTTTTTATGTTGTCTCTCGTTGATGGTTAGGTATATCTAATTATTTATGGATTGGACATTCACGTGTCCGGAACTGTTCATGGTTTTATGCTCTGTTGGCAGCCATGTTTGTTTACACACAACGATGGCAACACCTAGCTGTTGAAATTTTAAAACATAATCGTCAATAACTCTCTAAAAGTAATTGTGCCAATGTAGATAAATACACATGTTATGATTCGTATATAGAACGTATAATTAATGAAATATCTAAATATTCTTGATCCCTGTTTAATTTTCAAAATCGAGATGACATGAGTGACCGAATTTGGCACCTTCTATTTATCAATAAAGCAACCGGTAGTACCAACCTATCGTCGTCTCATTCTCTGGCTACTGACCAAGCAGCATTGAGAATCACTAAAACAATATCAATACATATTTTCTCAATCGTGATTGGTCTCATATGGATTCAAGTCTGTGTAAATAAATATTCAATTCTAAATCTTAATAACAAACATTCTCTGCGCCACATTGTTGCCATATATCATTCGTAGTAGTGATCAAACGTTCTGGTAATATTTCCCATAATTGAATCAATACTATCAGTGGTGATATTAAAGACGTGTGTATCATGGTAATGGACTTAAATTATTTTGACTTTTATAATTTCTTGCTACCATATACATTTGTATGCATGTTTTATATCACAGTTTTTGGTTGAATTCCAGATAACGTGATGCTTCCCGATTAGTGATTGTTAACTCAGCAATCACGAACTTTTTGTGTGTGTTTGTAATGTATAATACAACTATATTTTGTGGATAAGGTAATTTGCAAATATACGTTGCAAGATCTTCTATTTTTATAGAAGAAACATTCCAAGTTAATGTTTTTTTGTTTGTATTGCAAATCCCCATTGTATACCATTCACATGCGTTACCTCCTTGATGTTTGTATTACAAATCCCCATTGTATACCATTCTCATGCATGTTAATCTCTCTGATTGAGTTTTCTCACCATTGTTTTGCTTGCTATATTAATGTATCATTTTTTGTTATTCCATTTCATTCCACCTGATGAAGGAATGAGTATATACTCCGTCGTGTGTTTTCACATTAAAGAAGTTGTTATCCAGAAAATTTTCCTGTTCTTATGTATACAACTTCTAAATGCCATTCAAAGACATATAACCAGCCTTGACAATAATGTATTGTATCATACACAACTGAACCTGTACACCTCTTTAATATACACAAAGAACTTAATGAAGCACCACCTAATATTTCCAGTGATACAAATATACATAGTAGCGAATATGTATTGTTAGATGGCAATTGGTTTGGAACTGCATTTCCTCTCAACAGTGTTTGGGTTTTCTCTGAGGTCAATCGCACAAACACACCCCACAATGCATGTGAAGCACACCACCAACGAATTTCTGAAATTGCAGTTTTAAATCGTTCTTGAAATCAGTATAAATCTTGGAATCTTTCAAATGATTGTTTCATTACCTCTGAACATGGCTCGAAGGAAACTCACTGAAGCAAAAAGATCGCAAATTATTCGAATGAGTTCCACCGAAATGTCTTGTAGAGCCATTGGACGACAGTTGGACATTCACCACACTGTGATAAGCCGTCTTGTCCAGGAATTTCACAACAAATGTCAAACCACAGAATATGAACCAAATTCTGACGCCTGTTCTTGTGCCAAATTTTGACAATCATCCATTGGCCACTTTCCTGTGTTCATGAATGATAACGCTCGGCCTCACCGTTCTCGACTTGTGATTGATTTTCTAAAGAACAATGCAGTATCCAAACTTTAATGGCCTGGATATCAACCCAATGGAACACATTTCGGATATTATTGGACGCCGAGTGCATGGACCCACCAGTACAGGTTTTAGTCGGTTTAGAAGCAGTTATACATCATGAGTGGCAGCTGGTACCTCTGCAGCGAATCTAGAGACTCGCCACAATGACGTGGATGATGGTTGAGGCAATCATCCGGGCACGTGGCAGATACAGCCGTTATTGATAATGTGTTGGTCATTTGTTTCCTTAAAGGATAGATGACATGACATATGGTACAAATCGGATTCATTAAAATGGGATGTCAATTTGACAATTGCTCGATTTTAAATTTCTGAAATCGGTCCTTAAATTACTTATATATGGCTTTTTTAAAAAACGCATAATTTAGGCCCGGCGACCAGAATGAAAGTCTGCAGGGGTGTGGCCCGTGAAGGGATGACTTCTCTGACGTATCTGGAAGAATCTGATTTTCGCCGATAGTCATAATTTAACTTAATTCCGCAACATTTTGTTTGTTTATTTCACAAAGAAATCTTCCATAAACCAACTTAAATTTCCCATATATCGAATGTTTAGATATCCAGCTAGGTAATTCTGCAGATGACTATTACACAATTATTACATAAACATGTCTTTTTGGCGATGTAATACACCTCATAAATTCATTTAGCGGCAGTGATAATCATCGTTAATTAATTAACAAGACTCAGCGGAGTAGCTGTCTAGCAGGCCCCGTCTGTCGCTCATCACAGTCACGCCTCAGTGAGCATTTTCAAAATGAATCGGCCAAATAATTGCGGCAGTGTTAAAATGTGTGAATTAAAATCGTTTTACTTATCAATTGCAAGTGTATATTGTCTCGATTTTATGCTCAATTGATTCCGATATACAATATACGTAGAGGTAATCATCTGTCATTCTTGAGAAAAATGCATATCATCATATCTTTAAGACAACAAAGAACATTGTCCAACTGCTTAACAAACATTTTCACCGTTTTTGAAGTACAACCACTGTTCATGTTCATCTGGCAATATAATGAGAAGCATGTTACACATTGTATTCAGTGTTGTCTTTTTGTTTAGCTAAGATGATACACTTTCATAAATTAACAGCATTTCTTCGATTTATTTCACACTATTTTAAAAGTGGTTGGGCATTTTCACACAAATCTGAAAATATGAGGTGGTGCTTGATTAAGTTATTTGTGGTTACATCTACGTAATGTAGTACATGTGGTTATCAGCTGTAGGTTTAGACTAGTTGGTAATCCCACTGGTAAAGCCATGTGGTAATCGGGTCATTATAACATACAGTTTTATAGCTAACATCAAATCAAGTTTTCCATTGCTCACACTGACTAATATGTATATAAGCATTTTCTTAGTGACGAATACCAATATACTTACTATCCATGAAACTAAAGCATGTATTCATATTCAACTCATTTCCTTATGTTTTATCAGTTGAAGCAGGATTACACACATTATACATGATTCCAACCTCATAACTGGGCTATTGCTTTATTGATTTACCTGGCTCATCAGCCTGGTAAAAGTGTTTACTCAATGCGCAAAAGAAATAAACGAGGTAAGTATGATATTAAATTTTGGATTTTACAAAATACATAGCTTATCCTAATTAGTTATTGTCCTGTTTGATAAATACGCACATTTGCACACTGTTTGCTTCATCGAAAGTTATTACTTTTATGATGTTATACCAATCAATCTCAACCAGTATGACGTCATTCATATCAGAGTTCGCCTACGATGAATATGTACCACATTCCGCGTCCATAGCAACATTATGGGATATTTTACTAACATACTTTACACAATTAATTGGATACCAAATGTGAAGAGATCAAACTAATGTTGTGTCTTGACCAACTTTCCTTTTCAAAAACAGTTGTTGATAGACAATCAATACTGATGCTATGTATAGAGATGGGTCGATGTTGGTTATCTACAAAACATCTCACTAAACGTGGCACCTTATCGATCAAAAGCTCTTTCCATTCCTCCTTAATGACTGTTAAACACTAGCTGCATACTGTTGTATTGCAATCTGTTTTATCACCGTTTAGCTATTCATTATTTCATTGAACAGCTTTCTTCATTTCAGGTAAGGTTTAAACAAATATGTACACAAGTTATGAAACATTTATGAAAAATACGTTCTCAAAATATCATTATATTTCATGCTCACTTTAAATAGAAATTCACATGATAATAGATATAACTTTTCATTTTTCTATTGTACGTATGTCACAATAATGCTTTTAATTTATATCCTTAATAGGTAACTGAAGAAAACCCATCGAAATGTGAAAGAAACGCGCCAATTTCGGAAGGAAATGCCTATTTTCTCGATACAAACGCAGCAATATCGGTGATTCCACGGTAATTACAGGACAAGGCAGGCCGTGTCGGAAGGAAATACATCTGGAATCAGACGGAACATCGGCCGTTTCCATGAACTCTCGATTGCCTGAAATGAACACATAAACATAGCATCCGAAGAAGGATTTTCTGTTTTGGTGGGTAATGGTTTTACTTGCTACATTCAGTATTTTACATTTTTACATTTATTTTTGTAAAAGGTGATGATTCGCTAATTACAATAGAAGACATGTGAAGCCAAAACACTAACCAAACAACTTAAAATCTGACATGTTTTTCATTACATCATTACATAAACAATTCCTTAATTAAACCTGAACTAGAACTATGTGCTTGTGATGCACTGTGATGTCCCCCACTCCAATTTTCAATCCAATCTTGTCATTTGAACCTTATTTTTCATTTATGCCAGAGACAATCCAAAAAGGACAATCCATAAAGGTTAATCTATTAGATTAAATGAACAAATTGTATCCCTTTTCTGGCCTCTTTGTTAAAATTGTTTCCATGGAAATCAGAAGAAAAACTCAGAAACATTTAAGTAACAAAAGGCTGGTACCATCTTGAGCCTTAACATACTAAGTCTCATTTAATTATACTGAATAGATTTTGAGATGGAGGTCGAAAAATGTTCCCTTAAGATTAGTAGCAAAAGGCACCACTCCAACACTAGGTCTAACCACACACCAAGTTTCGTAAAAAGATACTGAATAGATTTTGAGATAGAGGCCGGAAATGGTTCGTACCCCCATATGCAGTAAGTTCAAACTGTTTCAATGGAAACAGAACAAAATATAAAAATCAGAATATCCTAAGTAGCAAAAGGCGCAACTCCACCACTAGGTCTAACCACATACCTAGGTTTCGTAAACAAAATATTGAACAGTTTTTCAGGTATGGCCCGGAAACGAAAGCATTCCGGAAGGTCTGAATTAAAGACTTACGGACAAAGGCCAAAACATTATGTCTCCGGCCAAGCTTTGCGGGGGACATAATAACACTGAAACATCTTACACACTTCAGAGATCATCGATCATCGGCTCTGGACCCAACGATAGAAACTTGAAGTGAGGTGAAAAATTAATAAAGCTGACCTGCTTTTAACTTTCCAGAACATTGAATATTGATGATATATCACAATTAATTCTGTCTCATGGCGTGTACTTGGGACATTGATGTATGTACACACATATAAAAAGGTTCCATGGTTCCTCACCATGATTACCGTTGAAAGATAACAAGGAGATATGGAAGCATTTTTGACGATTCCAGGTTGATATGCATGTGACCAGAGTAAGAAGAAAACTTGTCAGTTTTTCTGCTTTTTTTCCCCATGGTTAATTCACATGGACAAATGTCATGTCATGAAAGAAATGGATGTTATTGAAAGGTAATTGTTGGGAAATGAAATGTGGTTGATCAAGGGGTTAAATAATTAGCTCAATAATCGAGTCAGAGTAACTATCAAAAGTGTTGACAGCAAAGGTTGTAGGACTAACCATATTATACAACAAAATAAAGAGGTGTAACTCGGTCAAGATTACTTGGAAATTCAAAATGTTGTCATACTAACCCTTTAAAAAATCGTATTCTTCAAAGCCTATCCAGTTTCCTTTGAAATAAGCCATACAAAAGTAACATATTCTTATATATGGTTTTTCAATGCTTGAAACACTAATTTCTGTCGAGCTAAGTGATCAACTAGGTCAACATTTAACAGGAAAGACATCGGAAAGATCCGCCATTGATACCTTCTATTCTCAATTTACAAAATAAAGTCGTTACCAAAACACAGACCGATTCACTGAAGACTAAAGATCTACTGTCAATTATTAGGAACACACATGTACATCATTTAACATGCACGCCACGTTATTGTTGCTTTTAATTAAATGTCTAAACTACAAAGCATGTAACACAATTGATTCAACTTTAGCTCAATAATAGACGGATAGCAGATGGCGGGGGTATGTGAGCCATGCTCATTTTTTCTTGTTTCACTAGAAGTAATGTAACCACTGTTTTGGTGAAGGCAATAAACACGTCATCAGTTTGACACGACTGCCTGCAGCTTGCAACATATCCAAGGGATATCTGTTTTGTGTTGTCGTATAGAGCTAATTTGTCACCAGGCGTTGAGACTATTTAACATTAATTGCAACGAAATAAACACATGGATTTAAGATGTTCAGAACATCCAAAATATCTAATATCTAATATCATAGAGGTTAAGAAGAAGCCCCTGTAACATAGCACTGGAATGAATCTTACAACTTTCAAAGAGAGTTCATCTGCCTCAGCCGTTGCATTAAGGCTCGGTTGACAATTTAAGCTCCCTTTCTTCAATTCCAATTCATTCCTTTAGTTCGTATCACAACAGAGGCAGGGGGATTGAAACATAATCCTTTTGAAGATACATGTTGCCAATCTCAACTGACACAAACAATACATGTCTTTAAAAGATTGGACAACTCTCTTGGCAAAGAGAATCATTTAATTATGTACGTGATTGTTTAAATATTATGAATTCTGATATGATTTCCCCTGCAATATACATTAAAACAACATAAAAGAACCAGTAGTATAAAAAAAAACATTCACATAATGATTATAAGATATATGCAATCACTCTACTGAATAACTTATGGCAGTGTGTTCAGAGATGTACTATTTTCATTTAAGGATATTAAATATGATTTCGGATATTTAATAGAAGCTAACCCTCGTGTCATCTGATGTAAACTATCAAACAATATTTGACAAGGACAACGTAACCCATGGATAATTATGTTTATATCAACTCGTGTTCATTTCATTGATATCAGAATACACTTTGAAAGATATTTCCTATGTATCCACATTATCTATGAAATCCATGGCAAAGTAACTGTAACAAAACAGAGTATCTTGAGTAACCTTTGTAATATCAACAAAAACACTAGAACACAATGGAATATTTGGGCAAAGACTTGCAATCTCTGAGTAAACAAGATTCATTCTGTTTTCTTGGGAAAGAAATATGCATGATCTACAAACCATTTCACTCTTCCCAGGAAACAATACTTTGTCGTTCCTCACAACAAGCTCATTATCTTCTAAGACAGTAGTTAATGGCACCGACAAGTAGTGTTAATGGCACAATACTTATGTTTCCATGGTGACGATACTCCTTGTATGTTTCTACGTGAAACATAACAATATACACTTAAGAACGAATAACAAACAACATATAATACAATGTGTTTTATGTTTCTATAAACGCTTCAGTTACTTTTATTATATTGTACCAAATATGACCCGTCACTGCGTACACATAAAGCAAGGTTTAGAAGAGAAATGTACGCATCTATTTGTAAGACACAATCGAGATTACCCAAATATGATATTAGCAATGTAATTTGGGCACGGTTAATGGTAACATAGAGGAAATTAATCAGAGAATGCGATTATTGTGTCGTAGTCCGTTTATCACTTTTTTGGTTTGTAGGTTCTATCAAATTTGTCAATTTACAACTGTAAGTTGTCACAGTCTGATGCATTATTGGCTCCATTTTACATTTTAATTTATCAAAATATAAAGGAAGGTCTCTGATACATCCTCATGTCAACCGTGACAAAATTAGACAGTGTCATTATGTTATTGTGTGTATAACTATTCAGCAGTTGAACAATCTAACATGCACTCCTGGTTTCAATCGATATTGAACGGAAGTAGAGCATTAATAGATGACTTCCTGGGTGAGAGGTGACGGTCTTGTCAGCAACCAATTAACTTCTGGTAAAGGTCAGAAAAGAAGAAGAAACGGCTGTTAAGAAACGGCAAAGTAATTGCATGACAGAAAAGTGACTGGTTTGCAATTGTTAGATCTTCCAACAGAACAGTCAAACACTAACAACGACATACCATCATACGTTATCCTCCCTGTAGGATAATCTCACATATAAGATAGACACAATAGAGTTAGCTGTCAACGCTTGAAAAATATAATAACTCATTGAGAATATTTGAGGTAGTGTTTTTGTTCATGGTGTTTCAAACAACGATGTTTCCTTGCAAAAGGATGTAGATAAACATGTTCAGTTGTAGATATATTATTTCACTGTTATGATTGTGTTTTATTGCTCAGTTTTGATGAGCATTATGATACGTTTAATTGAAATGTTGTTACTAATATAACTTAATATATAAACTTTATACTTAAAAGGTAACAATGTTTGTTATAGTAGTAGTTATACCGTATAATAAGCCCAAAACTGTATGCTACAACCGATTAGGTCAGTATCATATTAGTGGAACACTGGCCCTGGTAATGCCTGTCTGCAGAAGCGAGCGATGCTTTTACAAAGAGCTTTATCTAAATAGGTATGTGCATGGACATGAACACGAAACACATTTTAAAGACTTGCACTCTTTGCTAGAATTGTGTCATATGATTATAATACTCAAACAACATTCACATTAGCAATATCTCGCTTTAACTGCTTTAATGCTTGTATATGTTTAGCTAAACTATTGCTGGCTTAAGTTTATACATGCCTCCGTGTCTGGTAACACTGTTCAGCCTGCATGATGTTCCGGCATACAAGATACAAATACAATTGTTTTATAACATTCTTGTATGTTGTCACGGTTGGTGAACACTTGTAATTTGATAAAAACTAAAACGTGTGATTATATCAATTGTCTTTGATGTTTCAGGTTTTATGAACCATTTGATTTGGATATATGAAATTGAATATGAATGAAATGTTTGTCATTTCAAAGAATGTACTCCATTTTCAAGGTTTGATTTTAGCTACTTGCATATGGTCGTGTTGATTAAAAACGCTGTGTTACTGTGTTGTGTTACCTAAAAATCAGAGTGTAGGTTACTGATATATTTGTAAAAAGTGTCGGGGGCTAAACTTGATCTTTAGATCAACGTTCTTACAACGGGTGATATTAACTGTGATGACAAATTATACACTTAAAACCAGAAGAAGATTTCTTACTGACATTTGATTTTTATTTCCTCCCTTACAATTCCAAGTGTCATTAATTTCGTGAAACGATGAGAGCACGTTTTACTTAAATTATGTTTTCCCAATTTCGAACTGATTCCTCGTTCATCAGACTTACATTTAATATTAATTAAAATACTTTAGAAGACTATTAAAATTACAATAGTAACCCCAGAGCAACGTGAAAGAGCACATTGCATGAGAGTGGAGGGCCATACTCCAAAACCTGTCCTGTGTCATGTATACCTCCGTTCAGTAACACTTTTAGAATATTTAGAATTATTATGTTCATGAAGGATATTTAGTAAACGATACATTCACCTTTTTTCATCCACTACTGTTTGTAACAGCCTTTATCGTTCTTAAGTTAATCCAAATATATACTGCTAATGCTAATCAAATTGCAGTGTTTGTGTTCATCTTTTCACCTTTTCATTGAATGATGTTTTGTTATGTAATAAGACAGTATCTATAAATCTCCTTTATTCCCAAGTTTGCGGTGGGGAAAGCACAGATCATAAAAAGGCTTTGTTGCACAGTCCCGACTCCGCATAATGAAATTCAAATTTTCCGAATCTTTATTGGCGTTCATGTCAATGTGACGGTGGCTCCAACCATCTATGGTTCACTTTATTCTTTATCATGAGACATTTGTTTTCTAATCAAACTCATATAAGCCTCAGTGCTCAAATTGATGTCGATGATGGTCATTGCCTGCATATGCGTGTAGTTTTCTCTCATGACATCCCTGTAACAGTTTCCAGTTAATAACCATGTTCCACTAATTTCGTATATTTATTTGTTTTCGTGTTGTTTTGCCAATATGTCTGTGGATCAAATAGGCTGAGTTTCCTAATGAGAGTGTGTTGTTCATCAATATATTTATCACAGTGATGTAAATGATGCTAAGTGAGTGTACATGTAAGCATTCTCTCCCTTATCCTGCCTATAAGTATAGTTTATGTTTAGCTACCGATATTCAAAGCTACCAACGGTACAAACATTTCAAATGGTTTAGTGTGTGGTAGTTTTTGTTATGCGGCGTATGTTTAAATGTCATGTAGGGGATTGAGTCGGTATGACTTTCTACTTAATACACCCCATCCTGACACCTGAAAGGACGCTATGTTACAAACACATGTAATTGCACATAAGTCTTCAGTGCCTTCTGACCAGATATAAGCAACGGTATTTTATATTGTTGTATCATAAACACTGAACCTATGTTTGAATACACCTACTCAAATTGGTGAATTCATATACCTGTGGTTAATCAACTATAGCTTATTTTTGCACATCCATTTTACACTTGAAACTATTTACGTACCCATTCCCCCGGCAAATAGGAACATTCAATAAAACCAAATGCATTTATCAATGCACAATGTATTTCATTACATTTCATCAGTTTCAGCAGGAGTACAGATATGCCCCATGTCTGACTGATTCTCACATTATATAGCTGTATTATCAGATACTTTTATTATTGTTTTGCCTGCTTCATCAACTTGGTATAATATTGCTTATGGACACATGACAGTATAGTCAAATAATAATAAGAAATTTGTTTTAGACAATAAAATGTTTGAAACAGGCATATACGTGTATATGGAACCAACGATAACAAGTTCAGTCTACACACTGGTTCACACTGCTTACTAACTTATGATGAGATCCAACTATTGTTGTGTCTTGCAATTCCAGAATATCTTTTCAAAGTAAGTATATAAAGAATCAATATCACTGCTATATACACAACGATGAGTATCTGGTATAACATCGATCAAGCTAATTGTCCATTCGTTGTTTGCAGTTTGAACCGCGCATATATATAATATACATGTGTGAAATTGTGAAGTGTGTCTAATATGTTTATGTACGTACTGTTTTCCTAGTATATCAGTATGTTACAATACCATTTTGTTACTATAAAGAGACAGTTCTTTAAGTGCAGGAAGAATTACAATTAAAGCGTGAACACACAGATTCAATGGTATAGACATATATCAAAGCTTAGGTTCAATGAATGTATTTCAACTTCAAACAAATTCTGCAAGAAGAAACCTCAAGCTATGCGTGTATGTTCTTGAGCTTTTTATTTTAATAAACAAAATAATAAAGAAAGTCAGTGCAGAATACGACTTTGATGATAACAAGCTGAAGTGATGTGTGGAATTAATACTTATATATAAAATGTCACCTGCTATTACCTTTCCACAACAATAAATAATTGATGATTTATCCATAGCTTCTGTTTCATATTTGACATAGTGACGTTTGTGAATCTATTGCATAAATGAAAAAATGACTTATTATACACAGTTTTACATCAGTTCACTAGTTGATCTTTTTGCAATGTTTACGGTTGAAAAACATCATGACATGGTCTGGATTGACCCTGCATGTAACAAGTTAAAAGTTAAAGTTAAAGTTAAATCAATAATATCTCATTTTTTTGGTTTTGCTTCTTTTTCCCACACGGTAATTTCACATACATGTTATAACTTATACCATATCGTGTAAGAAATTAATTAATTAATAGGAGTAAGTGTTATTTGCAATAAACAATAAAGCAATAAACCATTAATGATGTTACATGAATATAGTATAGAGCAAAAAATGAGACAAATTTTAAAAGTAGTGTTTGCGTTGCCGCTCAATGTTTTCGAACAGGATTTGTTAATACTCTGCATTTCTGACATAGGTATGATGTTCTCAGCATTACCTCCCCTGTTGTTTGGTAGTGTCCCGTGACGACGCTGTAGTAGACGACGTCCTAGTTACCGGCGTGATCTTGTAGAACGGGGCAAAATATGGACTTCACGCTTTTTTTTATGAAAAAGGGTTGAAATCAGTTAGAAAGTTACAGAAAACATCGGGGTTATCTCAGAGAATCACCATATAGACTTATTGTCAGATTTCAAGTTGCAGTGAGTTTCTAGCGCAAGCCGGAATCAAAGTGTTCGCTGTCTCAGATGGCGTGGATGAGATTAGAAACTTAGGTTTAATGCCGTTCTTTAAAATTACAAGTCGCATTGATTTGACTAAATACTATAAACCTTTACAAGTGACTATGACTGCGTTTGCACTTACGCGCACACCAAAACATGAATTTTGTGAAATGACATGCAGAGTATAATTTTCTTGCCGTTCCACCAGATCTGAACCCCATTGAACATGTTTGGCAAATCTTCAAGGACACGTTTGTTAGTTAGAACCAAAATATATTGCAGATTAGAAACGAGTCACTCATGAAAAGTGGATCAAGCTATCTGAGGAACTCAAAGACGATCTGGTTTATTCCATGTCTCGACAGATAAAATAGTGTTTGGAGCGAAACAGCGGCCTGACTGGCTATTGTCCTATTTTAAACAATTTGTAAATAGATTATCTTCATATGTGCAAATTTTCATAAACCTATGTCAACAATTAAATTAAGGAGTTGAATTCAAAGTTGTCTCATTGTTTTTGCCAAAATATATATGTAAAAATATAGCATACCAAAATATAAATATTTAATAGCCCAGTATGAAATGTATATGTTTATGTCAAATATCAATGAAATACAATTTAATTTAATGAAACATGATTCATGATTAGTAAAATGGTTATATTTTCATTCGAATACATTCGAATACAATTCACTACAAAAAGATAACAATAAATTGTTTTAAAAATGTAAACGATGTACGATGAAAAGTTTCTATATCCATTTGTTATATTCTAACCAGCTTATATACCTAAAAGTGTGTACAAAATGATCAGTGAAACTATGATGCACCCCACTGGCAATATATGAAAAAACGCACAAAGGTTTTAGATGTATTTTTAAACCAATTCGTCAAATGAGGAAGACAGGAACAATGTACCAATTGTGTTGATTTCATAAATATTAGGAGAATTTATCATTTTATAAACGCAAGTTTATTCAAGAATATTATATATATATATATATATATATATATATATATATATATATATATATATATATATATATAAAAATAAGAAAGTTGGGAAGAATTAAGAATTAAGAATTAATATATATATATTTAAGACAAGATGTATGAAAATATCTATCTCCTTGGTTTTGGAAATGATAGCTATTTACTGACCAGAAGTAATCAATAAATAAATGCGAAAACAAACTTATTTTGTTATTTGTTGAACAAGCTGTCTGGACACGATGATAAATAGCCCTTATCCGTCGTTCTATTATGATGCAAATGAAAGGGTAAGCGCCAGTTCATGCACTTGCAGAGTGGTTAAGCCTTTTTCTAGTACTTTTCTATATCTCAACCATGTTCCACAGCGACTTGTTACGCTACTAAATCATGTTGTGATGCTGGGTAGTTCTGTATGCGGCACTATTCACTTTCTATTGTATATGGAAAAGTATTAGTGTCACATTAAAACACATTTTGAAAATACAATCTCCTAATAAGGATGTATCATCTTCTAATGAGGTCTAAGTATCAGAGTATATGTAAAGTTTTACACTCCATCTCACTGAAACATATTTAATTTTTTGACATATAAATGTTTCTTAAATCACCTGGTTGATATAATTTTAGTTAACGATTAATACCTGTTAGTTGAATTGATTAGGAACGTGTAAATGTCATTTAAAGGTTAAAGCCAAATAGCCCAATATTTGTTCTAACGGTGAAATCAACTATTAGCTTTTAATAAAAGCAGCATATCGTGAACTACAGTGGTAAATATGTAAGTTAAAGTTAAATGTTAAGGATGAATTGTTCATCGAAACTGTTCGTAATTCTGACGTCTCAATATCGGTAAATAAAACAGTTCTCTCACTCGTGTTAGATGCGGGATCTCAAGCAAACATACTTTGTGATAGAGACTATGAAAAGCTGATCAACAAGCCTGTTCTTTAACCTATTGCTGAACGTTTGATGAGTGCGCTTATCAATAGAATACCGAAATGTGGATTGGCACGTGGGTTGCAAGAGCATATGTCTACTTTTCTTCCCTCCACATCAGCGAGAGAAGAATCATCTAACTCAGGGAAAAAGAGGAGATGTGTATCTGCCCTACTGCAAAACACTGCAAATCACAACTGGTTTGCTCCACCGTCACACGAATAATGTGCAATGATTGTTCTGAGTAAGACTTATTTTGTGTTGATTCTGACTGAACGCTGGATGATTGCCAGTTTGATAATGTTTGCATTAATTGAATACTCTTTCCATTTGACAACATTGAATAATGTATGTATCCTAATATACATGTTTTTATTCCTTCTTCTAAATGAGTACCAGGACAACGTAAAGAACAACCATCATTGCTTTATGAAGTTTTACATATCTGTATACACCCTTTCTGGTTTTTCCATTCTATAGTTTCATGTTTCAGTCCAGGGAGGATAAAATAAATTGCAATACAACAACATGTTAATTACAATATCATAAAAGAAATGAAGTGAAGGACAATGAACCATTTGGAAATACCTGGAATTTGTTGAAATAAAGTGGATAAATTTCAAAGGGCGAAACTATACCGAAATATTCAATATTATTTTTTCAATTTCCTATTTATAATGATAGTTTGTGCCATTTAAATTAACTTTAGAAGGTAAAACATCTTATTACACAAACCAATTAGGCGTAGAAGTAATAACGGTGTTGCGTATAAAGCAAAACTTGCATGGCGGCCATGTCATTGTGAACACACTTTATTATTTCGATTCACAAAAACGTTTCCCATGGCTTTACAGAGGCATGTACAAACATTTTTAACATGATTTTCTGAAAATGAAGGGTGTTTTAAGAATGATGAAATTATTTTTTAATTACATTACACAACATATTTGAGCGAAAAAACGTGCTACTGCCCCTTAAAGAACACTGGAAATTTTTATTTGAGCTTTATTTGAGCTTTATTTTTAACTTCTCCATGATTATGATAGCAAGTGCAGGTACATAGCACTATATTAATTGTATCAGTAGTGTCATATTTGTATGTGTAATACCCCTGGGCCTCCGAGGCCCACCTTGTGCCTAATGTGATCTAAAAAAGCGAATGTTTTTGTGGGTTAAAGAAATACATTCAAAGTAATTAACTCAACCATATACAATACAACTTTGTTACTATACAGAGATAGTTCCATAATGAAGGAAGAATTACAATGAAAGGAATATAAACGTGCAGATCCAATTATATGACTTAAAACAAGATTAAATGTCAACTTAATCGAAAAGAAGAAAAATCATTTAAAACATATCAAAGAAATGTCAGTGCAGAATGCGAGTCTATGATCTATATGAGTCTATAAGTCTATGGATATGATGAATTAGTGAGGTGTGGAATTAATAATTATATATAAAAAGTCACCCGCTGTTACCTTTCCAGAACACTGGATATTGATAATTTATCCTAATCGCTTCTGTCTCATATGTGAGTCTTTTTTTTTAAATGAAAAAGAAATCCTTTAAAGATCGATTAATATACATAAGTGTTACATCAGTTGGTGGCAATGGTATACTTGATCTGATAAATGTATTTTGCCATGATCATGGTTGGAAGACAGCCTTGTATTTTCGAAATTGACCCTGCATGTCATCATAACAAGTAACACGAAATCTTATTTGCTTGTTTTGGTTCTTTTCCCACACGATAATTTCACATAAACAATGTATCAAATATCATATCATGTAATAAATGAATGTAATTGATAGGAGTAAATGTTATTCATAATAAGTAAAAATGACAATACATCATGTCATGACTAAGACTAAACTTAAGTCATATTTGTGTTTTCAAATATATCAAGTAAAACGACGGTGTAAATATCTTTTTAGCATAGAACGATGTGTATGTTTTTATTTATGTCAAATATCAATGTAATGTTCATGAGTGAAATGATATTGTTCATGATTTTTCTCGTAAGTGTGGTATATTGCAAAATGAAACGCTTCTGTTATATTTGCCGTATTCGAAATATACTTATATACATAAAATTGTGTTGTAAACGTATTATGGACAACTCATTGACACGATATGAAATATGATATCTTAATTTACTATGATCAATTAAAATCGTCAAACGAAAAAAGAGTTTTGACGAGTTCATGTATCAATATTGTAAGCTAATGTGTACGAAAATGAACACATAAACGTTTTGTAATGTTAGTATCCCTGTGAATTGTATTATTTCTATCGTACATGGATTTATGTTAATTGCCATGTCACATAATGTCAAATGTGAACAATTTACTGACCAGAAGTTATAATAGAAGAAATGCGAAAACAAACCTGCTTTAAGGTTATCCGTTATCGCTAGTATGATGTAAATGAGTAAGTTATCAACATGTCATACAGTTCGTGAAGTTATGTAATTGTGTTTTGTAGGACCCATATATATATTTATGCTGTGCCATTCAACATGAGAGAATATTGCTGAACACCACCTTTTAAAATTGTTGCTAAGCATGCTAGGAGAGGAGAACGTGTTTATTCAGGTACAGCGTGATGACTTTAATTTTTAAAAGTATCAAAATAATTGATTATGAACATAATTGTTGCAATAAATTGAGTTTCAAAAGACTCCACACGATAGTCTCCCCATGTAAATATTTAAAATTCATAGATCAAGTCATATGACTAAGTAGTAAAATAACTATATGTTATATCAACTCAATTGTTATTGTTCAACAACTGAGAACACAATGGAATCGTCCTTATGATGTCTTATTTTGATTGGTGATATATACCAATGACAGATATGGTAGAACAAACTGTGTAGGCTTATATATGAACATTATTTAATGTTCCTTACCCTATTGTTATATTTATTATTGTTATTATTAGTGCTGTATGAATACATATCATACATGACCCACTTCTGCCTGCTATTTAATAGAGAACAGTGCAGACATTACTCATGGGCTAGGAATATGCAAGGTAAGATAAATACCATCATTACATTGCACTTTGAATACTCTTGAAGACAGTTGTTGACATGGCAGACTAATTCAATCAGCATAGTAATCTGTGTAGACAGAATGATGCATAAAGTGAATCGAACATTGGATGAGATGATCAGTGTTATATTGCTAGAATTTCAGTAAATGTTCAGACACAACAGTTTACTAACAATGCTTGTTAGTTATTATTTGTTATAACATATACATTTCAGTGGTTTTCTTTCTCACTACCACTATACACATATGATTTATGTACGTATGTACGTTGTTGTAGGATTATTCCATATGTTATGATATGGCGATACTAAAGAATCTATTGCAAACACGTTATTTCGGGTTAATTAGTATCCATAGGCGCCGCAACGCTTTAACTCATTCACTGCCTCTTCGTAACTGGGTATATACATAAAACACATCAATACTTCTCTTTCCGAATTTAAAGGTTTAAATATTTACTGTGGTTCTTAATGAGGTCATGTTAATCTGTGTTTACATGTTGTCACAATGTGAGTTCTGTTGTGACAATGGTCACATTGGGAGATTTAAGATTAAAGATTTAAGAGTAGTTTCATAAGACAAATGCTACACATATTCACTTTTATGTTCAGTTTTGCTTGAGCATGGTACCCTTAGTGTATCTTAAGGCAAAAATTTAAAATTGTTTTTATCTATCAAACGCAGCCGTATGCCATTGGTACCATTGGTTAACCTTTCCACACTGACCACTTTTCTATTGTACTTATTTTTATAACATACATGAATACCAATATCAATAAATTTACTGTTGACATACGGTTGAGAATTTTATTTTTCTCATTTCTATTATGCTCGTTTCATACATTTAATGTGAACATGACCACAGTTTAATAGTTTTCTTAATTAGCTTAATTTTTTATTTCAAAATGTCACAGCAGCTCTACTTGATGCAACATGATAAATTGCATGACACCATACTGTCAGGATACTTAATTTTTTATTTCAAAATGTCACAGCGGCTCTACTTGATGAAACATGATAATTTGCATGACACCATACTGTCAGGATATTTAATCACAATTAACAATTAACCACAATAAGGTTCAATTCCTCAGCGGCAAATGACCAATCAATCATAGAAACCCTATATATCCTCATTCAAGTTTGATCAATGTGTGCACTAAATGGAAATTGTAAAGCCAAGTATATACTTCGTAAGGACACTAATGCCTTTAATATAAACTAGTGTTGAATGTATTATGTGTTTAACTCATATTATTCAAGAAGTTGTCATGGCTACAAATACAGGTGAATGTCACTACATTATTATTATATCTATTAAATAGAGATTATAACCGGGGAAGAGTGTCGTATGTAACGACTCGAGTGTGAATTTTTGTATTGCCCGAACGAAAGCGATGTTATGTTAACATTTGTTTTCTACTGCAGCTTTAATTATTTTTTTTTACAATATTACATTCTAAGTTACCATCTTAAATTAGTATTCTTTTGAATGCAATTAACACTGTATGAAAAGTGAAGGATAAAAGAAAGATATTGGAAGAATGAATACTCAAACAGAATAGCAAAAGCTAAACTGACAAGTTGTGAAGAAGCCAACACACCACAGGAATGACTCAACTGTTGTATTGAGGAATGTTTGATAACATAAGCTTTTTTTCTTCACTTCCACTTTCAGTTCATATTACAACAAAGGCAGTGGGATTGAATGGTAATCCTTCTTAGGATTCGTGTTGCCAACCTTAACTGACATGTATAATACATTGCTTAAAATGTTTCGAAAATTAAAAACAATAATGAAATTGTTCTAACAACTCTATGTCATGGCAAAGAGAAACTTATTGATTTATTTAAGATACTATCATAATGATAACATATGCATTTTGACATTCCTGGGAAGTATAAAATATATAAAGTATAAATAACAAGTCCGTTCTTTATTCAAAATTCTAATTACGAAATGGTGCTGATAATATGTTTACTTTTAACAGTTATCTACAATCAAAACTTACGCCTGTCATCCAAAAATTGAATTACGTTATGACATGCAGTTCTTGCAGTTGCAGTTAATAGATCAAAACTGTAGTTTCTTCAATTTAAACCGATGTCAGTTACATATAATCCATTTACTTCTTGATTATTTCTATCATTTTAAATAATGTTTACAGTTTGTCTTTTATAATCGGCTTAGGGAGAAATTTCACCGTATAGATGTAAACAAACAAAACAATTTTGATGGGGGAATAATTCCATAAAACGTTCAATTCAACGTTCTAATCTACTCGTATATAGTCTGTGTAAGTAAAACTTCAATGGCAATAATTAAGCTACAGACAATGCTTGCACAGAAAAGGGAAATTAATTGTGTCAAATAGCTACCAGCTTTCTGAGTTGTGTATTCAATAAAGGATTTTGACAATGTGTGTCAATAAACTGAACCTATAGCACCAGTGGCTCTATTGAATATTTGGTATCATGGTTGATTGTTATTTTAAAACAAATAAGGATTATTGGTATAACAGACATCTTCAGCTTTATACATTTTCTGAATAATTTATTAACATAAAAGTATGTCTCAGTCTGAAACTGCTGTTAAGCGGTTCACTATCAAGAAGGAGGATAACATCATCAAGACGCGAACCTATCTATTAACCTTTTCAACCCCACAAGCTCCAAAAACAGTCTATGCAGGGTACTACAAACTCCCCACGGAATTGTATATCCCTAAGCCCCTCCGTTGCTACCGGTGCCAGAAGTTTGGCCATGGAAGCAACTCCTGCAAAGCGGATGGCCGTGTTTGTCCACAGTGTGGCAAACCGGACGATGAAAGCCATCCAGAGAAATGCAAGGAGTTGCCGAAGTGTGCCAACTGTGCTGGCGAGCACATGGCCTCCTCCAAGGAGTGTCCACGGTGGCAACAGGAGTCTAAAATCCTGAAAGTAAAATTCACTCAAAATATCTCTTTCCCTGAAGCAAAACGCCTTGTTACTGAGGGTCCTAAACCCTCATACTCAACCATAGTATCATCAGCAACTGCCACTAAACGCTCTGTATCAACTCAGACAGACATTCAGTGGGTGAGTGATCCCCCAACTCAATACAAAATCCGCGATTCAACTTCTTCCACAATAGGTACCATGACATTCCCTCTTCTGTCCCTTACAGAGCCTGTCAAACCGACAGGATCTAAAATACCTCCAACTGCAAATAAAAATTCAAAACCATCATCCTCAAAACAAAATCCTAAAAATTCCAAATCCAAATCCAAATCAGCAAACCGCACTCCCAAAGGCCAGAGGAATGCGGTAGAGATCTACAACAAATATGGATCTCTTGACCATGAGTCTGATGACGTCCTTATGGACGCATCAGACACAGCATCTCTTAACAACTCCCCCCAAAAAGGGGCACAGGGCTCGGTCCAAGGACCGTCGTCTTTCTCCTGTAAAACCTCCATCATGAGGCTTTTAATATTTTATTTTATCCTAGCATCCATGGCGATTCTGCAGTGGAATTGTCGAGGCTTTAAGGTAAATTTTAATGAATTGGGCTTGTTGGCCCAACAATACAATCCCCAAGCTATTTGCCTTCAAGAAACTCATCTTAAAGATTCTGATAAAGCTGCAATGAGACCATTCACTTTTTATAATTCTTTCTCCCCTTCTGCTGAAAGGGCAAAAGGGGGTGCATCAATTTTAGTACGTGATGGAATTATCCACAGAGAAATTCCATTAAAAACACAATTACAAGCTGTAGCTGTCAGCTTATCATTATTTAAAACTTTAACTCTCTGTTCTTTATATATTCCACCATCTCAAGATCTTACTATAAAAGATCTTGATCAACTTGTTACCCAATTACCTAAACCTTTTATTATCATGGGTGACTTCAACGGTCACAATCCCCTCTGGGGTAGTAATACCCTAGACTCTAGAGGTAAAATCATCGAAAGTTTCCTCACCCAAAATGATTTATGCCTATTCAATGATGGTTCAAACACATATCTACATCCTGCTACAGGATCATATACAGCTATAGATTTATCAGTAACTGATGCATCCCTTCTACATGACTTTTCATGGTCAGTCCATGAGGATACATGTGGGAGCGACCACTTCCCAATTGTATTAGAACGCTCATCACCTATTCCCGAGGAGCACAATCCTCGTTGGAAATTTTCCAAGGCTGATTGGGGTACATTTTCTGCCCTTTGCCGTGATCGTATTTTATTTGATGAAATAGTTAATGCAACTGATCCTGTTGAGGCCTTTTCTAAAGGTCTCATTGATATGCAACTGAAACTATTCCTAAAACCTCGGCAAATCCACGCATTCACAAGCCATGGTTTAATGAAACCTGCGATACTGCCATTAAGGCACGTAAAAAAGCTGAACGCAAGCTCAGTAAACGACCTACAAGAATTAACTTAGATAACTGTCGCAAGGCACGAGCTAAAGCTCGACGCACAGTCAACCAACAAAAACGCGAATCTTGGAGAGGCTATGTCTCTAAGATCAATTCCAGAACACCTATCAGCAAAGTCTGGAATATGATTAGTAGAATTAAAGGTAAAGGTTCCAAATCTACGATAAAACATCTTAAGGTCAATGATGACCTTCTTACATCAAAATCTGACATTGCCAATAAGTTGGCTGAAACAATCTCTAAAAATTCTTCATCTGCAAATTATGTCCCTGCTTTCCAAAAGTACCAAAAGGTACAGGAAAAACGACCACTTAATTTCAAATCTGACAATGGAGAAGATTATAATGAACACTTCTCCTTGTCAGAGCTTAAAAGTGCACTTTCTAAAGCTCATGATACAGCAACTGGCCCTGATGAAATCCATTTTCAGCTTTTAAAACATTTACCGGAACCTTGCCTTGAGGTTCTACTTCATGTATTTAATCATATATGGGAAACAGGTGAATTTCCATCTTGTTGGCACAATGCTACTATTGTGCCAATCCCAAAACCTGGGAAGGATCATACAGACCCTTCCAACTACCGTCCTATAGCCTTAACAAGTTGTGTATGTAAAACTATAGAACGGATGATCAATGATCGTCTAGTTTGGTACTTGGAAACTAATAAATTACTAACTGATATTCAATGTGGTTTCCGCAAACAACGTAGTACCACTGATCATCTTGTTCGTTTAGAATCATTTATTCGTGATGCATTTATTAACAAACAACATGCTGTGTCTATCTTTTTCGACTTGGAAAAAGCTTATGACACTACATGGAAGCATGGCATCCTAAAAGATTTATTTGAATTTGGCTTGCGAGGTCGTATGCCTCATTTTATTTCCAATTTTTTACATGATCGCCAATTTATAGTGCGCGTGGGCTCCACCCTTTCTGATTTCTTTGATCAAGAAATGGGTGTCCCACAAGGTAGCATTTTATCTGTCACATTATTTAGCATCAAAATCAACAGCTTGGCTAAAGTCTTAAATGACCATACAGATGGTTCACTTTTTGTGGACGATTTTGGAGTTTCCTGCAGAGGTAAAAATATGTCATCAATCGAGCGCCAATTGCAACTCTGCCTCAATAAAATCCATCAATGGTCGTTGGAAAACGGCTTCAAATTTTCCAAAGCTAAAACATCTTGTGTGCATTTTTGCAATATGCGCAAAATGCACCAAGATCCAGAACTATTTCTAGATAAAACTCCAATCAAAGTCGTTCCTGAGGCCAAGTTTCTTGGTCTCACATTTGATAGTAAATTATCATTTATCCCACACATTAAAAGCCTTAAAGCTAAATGCTTAAAGGCATTGGACCTTTTAAAGGTCGTTTCAAATAATAAATGGGGTGGAGATGAAGAAACTCTTCTTCATCTCTATCGATCACTCATCCGCTCCAAACTTGATTATGGATCCATAATATATGGATCCGCCCGCCCCTCATATATCAAAATGCTAGATACAATCCACCACCAGGGTCTCAGGCTTTGTCTTGGGGCCTTCAGAACTTCACCTGTTGAAAGTCTCTATGTCGAAGCTGATGAGCCATCTCTTGAAGATCGGCGCATCAACCTAGCACTACAATATATCACCAAACTTAAAGCCAACCCTTGTAATCCTGCATACAACTGCGTATTCAATCCTGAATACCAGCAGTTGTATAACTTAAAACCTAAAGCAATTCCACCACTCGGTATCAGACTTCAACAACATGTTGAAGATTCTGATATCGACCTAACAACAATAGCAGAGCACGGTCTGCTTGCCGCTCCGCCATGGCAGCTGGTCAGGCCCTGTGTAAACCTCTCTCTATCTACTCATAAAAAATCTAATACAGACCAATTAATATTTCAACAGGCATTTTTTGAACTACGTGATTTTTTCGCAGACTATAAACCAATTTACACTGACGGCTCTAAGGATGGATCCACAGTTGCAGCAGCAACTGTGACTCCTTCAACAACACATGCTTCAAGGCTGCATGATGGCAGCAGCATCTTTACTGCAGAAGCTAAGGCCATCCTTAAGGCCGTCCATCACATTAAAAACTCAACCCCTAATAATTACATTATTTTTTCCGATTCACTTTCTTGCCTACAAGCAATTAAAAACTGTAAGAGTGATCACCCAATTATCAGGGATATTTTATTACTTCATAATTCTTGTCTCCAATGCGACATCGTCTTCTGCTGGCTTCCTAGCCATATGGGTATAAGAGGTAATAACAAAGCTGACTCAGCTGCTAAATCAGCATTAAACATATTTCTCAAACCAAAGTTCCATATACGGATTCCAAACCTGCTATTACATCTTACATTAAACAACGTTGGAAGTCCCAATGGGACCAACAACATCATAACAAACTTCACACTATTCAACCTCATTTAGGTTACAAATCTCTATCCTCTTTTACCCGGCAGGAAGCTTGTGTCCTACGACGATGTCGTATTGGACACTCTCATCTTACACACTCATATCTTTTAAAGGGGGAAGATCCCCCGGTATGTATACCCTGTCAGTGCCCTCTCACAATCAAACACATTCTCTGTGAGTGTTGGGACACTGCACATATCAGGGAAACTTTTTATCCTTCTATTTCAATCAATCAAGTTTTTACTCATTTCGGTGAGCATCGTGTTTTAGATTTTCTAAAGGCTATACACCTTATTGACAAACTTTTCATCATCAGCTTTTATTCAACTTGTGATAATACGCTGATGTTTTTGCGGCCTTCGTGCCGTGTTTTGTTTTTCAATCGCAATTTTCTTTTTTAAATTAGGCAAATAAATTAAATATCTCGCCGCTAATGGCTGCAATACTGCCGAAGCAGCGTTAAACAATAACTCACTCACTCACTCACTCAGTCTGAATACATCTCTCATCACAACTACCTAACCTGATGCTCAGTGAAACCTTTACTAGGAAACGAGAACTGATTTCATTATCTCAAACTGTATGTAATGTTGTGCTATCCATCTCTCTACATCACTTTGAAATATTTACCTTAGAAATGTTTCTTAAATTACCTGGCTAGTACCAAGTTAAGTTAACGATTACTACTTGTTGGTTGAATTGATTAAGATTGAAACGAACATATACTGAATTTATATTCAAAGCAGCACTATTTTGCTAAATGGTACTCAACACTCGTATATCTATAGAAGCAGCATATGTTTATATATTTGTTCAAATCCTGAACAAACAAGTCTGCTTTATGAGACACTATCTTAATGGACATCGCTATTTTACACAATATTCACATTAATATGATTTACCTTGACAGCTCGATACTGAAATACGTTCAGTCATGCATCACTTGTTATCAGTTACTAATCCCATCATTACTCCACGTTGGCAGCTATAACCATTCCTCCCATGGCACGAGAAATTGATTGTGTCAAACAGTTGCCATAGTCTGTTCATAACAATGATTTGTGAATTTAACCAACGTTTCATATCCAGATGAACCCATAAAAGGTCTCCCTGACTGCATATACGATATTGAAAGGTGTTGTGCCATGGTTTTGAATGGAGGTATTATGGGAATTGGTTGTTACTGACATTAACTGTCGATAAACTTAATCGTGTCAACCTTTTATTAACACACGATGCAATATAATTACTTAAAACTTGAAGCATTCGATTGAATTTTATCAAACTGACATTATATGTTTTCAAGTACAAGGAATAAACTTACCTTGTTTCATGCATTTGATTATGGTTCTGTATCGCAATAGAAGAAATAAGTTATTGTTTAGAATTTCACAACATTAACTTTCTTGGAAAAGAAATGTTAATGATTGTATTCAAAATATCGAAACAATCTCTTAAGTCATTGTTGTGATATTGTCTTTCAGGCTGTGTCTAAAATTCTTTTTCAGTATTGACCTGAAATATTCAAATCTGGATACATAATTGAGTTTTGAATACCATAAAGTAACAATTTACACATGGATCGGAAATACACTAGAAATCCATTTCAAAACAAATAAAACAAAAACAAATAATGAGAGCAAGCTCCCTTAAAAACCAACAAGGACACATAAGCATTTGTACAACAACTAATAATGTATGATTAAATAAATATGATTCTATCTTGTTAGGAAACGTATGTTAATTATATATAAACCGTTTCACGCTCTCGTCGTTCAATACATTGTAATTATCAACATCTAGCTCTTTTGTTCCTTTAAGACAGGGGTTAATGACGCTGAGAAGTGCTGGAAATGGTAGACGTACAGTACAGTTCATGTTTCCATGGTGATTATACTCCGTGTATGTATCTATGAGAAACACAACAAGTCATCCATAAAAATAACCGATAACCAACATAGATAACGATTTGTTGTCTGATTATTTAAACTCTTCCGTATGTATCATTATATTGTACTGAATATGTCCCTTTTGCGAGCACAAATTACACAATGTTCAAAAGAGAAAAGTAAGAATCTATTTGTAAGACACAATGATGATGGACTATAACTCGCAATGTAATGTGGGCAAAGTTAAATTCAACGAATTAATTGCATGGCGCATATAATTATGTCATAGTTCGAGGACTAAGTGTTGTAGACTTTAAATTATATATTTACTTATTGTGATGAAAGTGTTCAAAATATGACCTTTCACCGATGACAAATCACCAGGCTACAGAAGAATAATTGAAGAATTTATTTTGTATAAGACACAATGACGAAGCACTGAATACTTATAATATTGGGTAAGCTTAATTTTGAATTATTTGAACTTATTCAGAGGACACGTAGTAACATGCTTTTTTGTCCCATTGAATGAGTTTGCAAATTATATAAAAACCTTCCATTTACATGTACATACACAACTGGTCACATTTTGGTGATGCATTATTAATCTTTCACCCAGCAGTAGAAAATATATAGAGAATCTCACCCAAGTGTCTTCTGATATCAAATATATCAACACGAGTTTATAAAAGTTACAAATATCCGAGGCTTGCCGATGATATGTTGTCTTTTATCAATGAATGTAATGAAATTAATGAAAAATGAAAATATCTGAACACAAAACTGCCATTTGACTTCCAGTGCTGTGATGTCATAGCATTGTGACGTCATTACTTGATGATGCAAAATCATTGTGATGTCATGTAGCTGACGCCAACAGGGCACTGTTTAAAATCTACTGTCAAAACGATATCTCCTAGGAGATATCGCTTGATCTCATACAAGCGATATCTCCTGTGGAACCCAGTTTTGAGTGATAAAGAAAATATAAACATACTGACAACTTCTGACACATTTAGACAGTAAAATGACTTATTTAGAATTGTGAGCTCCTTTCACGGAAAATCTAATCAGATACCAGAGGAGGGAATTGTAAATGTGTCTTTGTTATATGTGCTAATTTTCAGTTGTCAAGTAGACAATATTATGTTCTTATGTTCTGCTATTATTGACTCAGACATTAAACTATGTGTTTCGTTTTTGACTTATCATATCATATAATCATGAATGAAATGTTTAAAATGACATACAACGGTTCCGATTATCCAAATGATATTTACACTTTGTAACTTTGTATTTATCAATCCTTGTACGATACTCTCACACTTTGTGTAAGCAATAACAAGCAATTGACAACAAGAGAAACTGATAATGAAAGAAAGTTGACTTCGGAAACATTTAACAAAATCAAAATGATTATATGCTACAAGGCAGATACTATTTATGGGTTTTTTTCTTCTTTTTTTGACGTTATCATTATTGTTTGGTTTTGAATATCATGTTTGGTATTTTAAGTTAATGATCAAATCAATCAATCAATCAATCAATCAATCAATCACTTGAATCAAAGTTGAAATAAAGTATTATGTTTATTTGTACAATTCGATAGAACATATCTCTTCCTTCTTCTCTTCCGTCGTTGAATAGTGAAAAACGTGCACTGTGATACATCACAACTTTCCTTTGATGGACATGTTACAAGCTATTATAAGCAGCTGGCCTATTTTTTCCAATTTTGCTGGTTGAGCAGATTAATATACCATACATAAAGATGTTAACGCTTTTAAGATAATTATCACTGTATTCTAGATACATTGTATGTGCATATAAGAACATAAATGGCCAATTTTGTCAGTTTGATGGTTGTCTGTTATAATCAGTATGCAAATATCAATGTCCATCATTACTGAGTTTAGATTCACAGTAATGTTAAATGTTGACATATTGTAATACTCAATTCAATAGGAGCTACGCCAAACTGATTTAGCTTGTTACCTTTGTAATACATTTGGTGTTAGTATTGAATACAATGAACTAATGAACATGAACATTTGTCAGATATCCAAGAAGCAAAATTAACTTGAGATCAAACACTCTATGTTTGAAGATTTAGAATAAGTACGATTTGAACCGTCGTCCCTTCTACTGCTGGTAGTACAATTCCTACTTCTTCATCGCTGATATCCAGGACCTGGTATTCATAGTTTCTTTCAATGTTCATGTTCTTTGAAATTGATTATCAGGAGAAACCCAATTTCAAAATAATCTAACCAAATACATTCCACATTGTCCACATTGAATCTATGAGTCATAATGTCATTACCCAGAATAAAAGAAAATATTGATATGTATTCATTCCTAATTTATGTCATACACTGCACTGTATGATATATATGTTTACATGTAGCTTTACACATGTCCTGGATAATTTATATTTACATAAAAAGTATATCTAAATCTGAATACATCTGCCGTCACAACAACCTAACCCGATGCTCAGGGAAAAGTCTATTGAAGTGATAATTGATTTCAATATTTCAAACTATAAGGAATGTTTCACCTGGTTAGCACCAATTTAAGTTAACTATTACTACTTGTTGATTTAATTTATTCAGAACGTGGTAATGCCCTTCAAAAGTTGAAACCAGAATGTACTAATTTGATTGTCACAATATCATTACCAGAATAAAAAAAACTAAATATTGATATGTATTCATTCCTTATGTATGTCATCCTGTGCACTTCCCCAAGAGCTACCGTGTAGTTGTATCAGCATTTTTATAATACATTTGTCCAAAGCATATATATTTAAAGAAGAATGGGAAGGCCTGGTTGTTTCTATATATTCGTGGACACATTAATTGAAGCATCCAAGCATCAGACTATACTTTTGTACATGGGCAATTTCAATAAAGGAATGCTCCGAGCATTCATGGAAAATTACAATGGTTGATGGTGGCAACTGCTGTTACGTTTTGGCAAATGCGAACATACCTAAATTTGCCTAAAATGTGTGTTCATGTGTGAGATCATGATATATTGTGCGAACATACATAATTTGCCTACAATGTGTGTTTCTGAGATCATTATGTCTTGTGTAAACATAAAAAAAGATGATGTTAATATTAAGCAAGAATATAAAAAGTGATGCGATTTGATGGCTGAACACAACAAAATGACATTACATATATACATGGTACACTTTAGTTTATATTAAAATTAATCATATATGCCACTTATGCATGCTTACAACATTTTTGGATCAGTGTTTGATATCATTCTGGTTACCATAAAGCACAATATAAAGACTATGATAATTAGGAAAGATATTCGTATTCAATTGCTTAATGTTTGTAAAAGGAACATTTATCATGTTTGTTATAAATCAAAATATAAGCATTGTGCAATCATTGAATTAACTTCATTGGTTCATTTATATTCATGTTTCATTCATTTTACGTTTGTGCTAACTTAGTAGATGGAACATATTTTGTACAAAGCGAGGTAATTAATCAAAACTCTGTGTTTGAAGATGTTTTTCCTTATAGTTCAAAGGATAACTCATCAAAGATATATAACACACAGTATAATCCCTCACAGTATCATCCCCGCAGAAAAAATACTGAACAATGAAACGTTGATGATTATGGTTTTTTTAATAAATATTCACTTTTGAGGTACTGTACACGTAAACCAATATAGCGTACCAAAGGGCAATGTCATACTATGCACACATAAAAATGAAAACTGAAATGTTTTGAACAATGACGCACTGGAATGGAAATCTCCTTTTCAAACCTTCACTGTGCATATTCTTTACACACATTGTCTTTTTACAATAAATTTGACTGACTGAAATATTACATGTTCTTGTTTGTAAATCAAAATTATAAAAAAAATGCAATTTTATATACCTTTTTTGGCAAGGTGTATTGGATCAATTATGATGTGACGTTTTAATAATACTTTCAAAATGTACTTTAAGCATGGTTGATTGTTTTTTGGCATGGCCGGTGGGCAGGCATAAGGACGGAAATTTTCCATATTTTCGACTTCTCAACCGGAAACTGATAAACCTAGTTTCTACAGAAAAGTTTTTAGAAATTTTGAATCGTATATACAAGACTCCATGACCAATGGGGATGAAGGATTATATGTTCAGGGATACTTTGACCAGCATTAAATGACCAGTAGAGGTTTGCCCTAAAGTTTCATTTAGTCTTCCTCTCCAGAACTAAAAACACAACAAATGTGACCGATCACTCACCGGTGTTTAAAATCGTGTGTTATGTTTCGATTTCTACTTATTCTCGATGGAATTACTACTGACATTACATATATTGCTAGCGTAGTTCTCGCGTGTAAGAACATTACAATGAGTCAGTCATAATACTTTTGTGATTGATTAACATTTCATAGGGAATATATAGTGAACTATAAACACAAACATTATCACTTTATAACTGCTCGGTTCTCAGAAAGTCTACATCTTTATTGTGTTTGATGTTGAGAATTTTGTCTCTCAGACTTTCTCCAAATACTACGCTAAATACTTACGTAACCAGAATACAGTAAGGAAACCTGTGTCTTTCCTATATAACACTGGGTCGGACACTCATTTACTTACGTTCACTAAACAATAAAGGTGTGATACATCTTTTCCTATGTCCTGTTCATTGACCATAATTGATATATTGATTATAATATGTTTTAATAATACACTGTCTATCAAGGATATAGTGTGTCCCGCCCGTCAACGACGACAGTCACTAAACAATAGCGGTGTGGTGAACCTTTTCCTATTACCTTTCATTGACCATAAACGATATATTCCCTAGAACCCAATTACCATCCTAGTCGTCTCTGTCTGCCTTATTGCCTCCTTAACTTTTATGTTTGTAGATATTAACAAATTTAACATGATGCTATCATGGGCCTATAATACGCTTTAATTATGCACTGTCTACCAATGATATAGGGTTTGTCATATCTGTCCGTCCGTCCAATCATCCTTCTTGTTTTTCACGTGTTTTGCCCGCTCTTACCTCTGACAGTAATTGTTCAAATATTATGAAATTTAACACATATGTAATTAATAAAAGGGAAAAAGCCGTTGTTAATTTCGGTTATGTATACTCATCATTTATGCAAATTGTGAAAAAGATTATTTCATTGCTACTGACTCTATGAGGAATTAATTCACGGCTTATTCTCCATACCATATTGTGGTATAATATCATATATATGTTCCTGTAGTTGGATAGGGCTGGGTTTGAACTTTATTTGTGGCGTTTGTAGTGACTCCATCCATTGTAAAGTGGCCTTGTCAGTACTCCTATTAGCTGGCAAATATTTATCAAATAAGTGATATTTGTATCCGTTTATGCTTATAATCATATTTATTCATCATATTCAGGACATTGCAGCATGAGTTGTTTCAATGAAAACTTGTTTTCTTTTTTTATGTGAGTTGTATCAACGTTGTTTCATCTATGTTTGAAAACATTGATCATGGACATATCAAGAATAGATTAGCAATATCATTGTTTGCATATCTAGCACGATTCGTGATCAAGGAAGAACATCAAATGATTACTCTATAATGATGTAATACTTAAACCCTGTCATGTGCAGTGAAACAGATGAAGATAACAGGCAAACTGTCTGTATAGCAACTACAAAATACATGAAAAAACATTTCCTTTGAAATCTAAATTTAAATTTAAATTTAAAACATTACTTGGAGATTGATGCACAAAAGGTTATGTGTACATGTGTCACAACATCAATTAGTCACAACTCTCAAAATTGCTTTTCTCTGTGCTTAAAATTACTTTGTGCTTTATCTTAATTTACAGATTGCAATAAGGGCAATTGCTATGCATCATCGCTAAATCATCATTTATTGACATATTTAATGAATATTTAATATAAATGGCACACACAAAATATAAAAACAATGTGCTACATCGATGCATATATTTTCTTTTATGTTGAGATTGAGTTGAGATAGTTGCCCATATAACTTTTACAAAATGTTGCATTTTTAAAACAAACGGGGGCTATACACAGCTTTGTAAGAGTTTAGGAAAAATCATATGACATGTATCACTTTCATATTACCAACTCTTTTCAATTTCCACTGTGTAAATATATCCAGAGAAAAGGGTCACTTGCAACCGTCTGCTACAATGGCGTCACGAGTTATTTTTTTTATGGTGTAGCAAAGTTAACGTGATATATGCGTGATATATCGTAAACATGTTGACTCTGTTAGTTTAAAACAAATAGGTAATACATCTATTTTGAGTTCAAATTACAGTAAACATTTTTTGCTCCACATACATATTTAATGTATAAATATTAATTATTTTAGTTGTGGAGATTTTTAATTATTTACTTACTGCAGTTGCTAGTTCAGTTCAATTACATAAGACACTTTCCAATATATCTATTACTAATACTTATGTATGGCCAAATGAGACATATTCCATTTCTGCGATAAACGATCTGTTTACGTGTACAATTGAAGATTAATGATATTCATTAAAGAAAAGTACATATTGAAATAAAATCATATTCATTTTGGTTACCTGACATACTTGTTAAACACAACATGCACACTTATAACAGGAACAGATTTATGCATTTAACAGACATGTTATTCATATAAAACAAGGGATGACTGTGACTAGATTAACATCAAATCTCGAGGTTGTGTATTTTCTAAGCTAAAGAGATCATTTACACAAAACTTCCTGCTGATTTCAAAACACAAGCACCTGGTGCTAATTCTTCACAAGTAAGCTTCACCAAGTCGTTCGAGTTGGTAGAAAAACTATCACTTTCAACTATGGTGTTTTTCGAAATCCGTGGAATTCTAAGTATGTTGTAAACATACAGTACTTATCATATGTCCGAGTTAATCGATGTCATCCTTTATGTTTGAACATACAGAAATTGCCATTACTTTAAATTTCTATCACATGATTATATGTAGTATACTACACTGCCAATCCCGGAATGTCACATCTTCCAAGTTTATAACACAACACTGAACATGGTAGATGTTTTTTAACCTACAATTTTACAAGTTTGGTATCTCTTTAAATGCCGAACCATTCATATGATATGGCTTATTTGAATTATTTCCTCATTGTGCATTACTTATTCTCAGTGTACAAGATAACATACTGTACCTATCCTTTGGGAAATTACATATCTGGTTAGTATTCATTTCATCCATATCTGCACCTCAGGAAATGAATCTAAGACTATTAATATCATTAAAAATAGATAATGAGGATACATATATCGCGCTGAACTCCACAACATAAAGGGCCATGCTCAAAGCGCTACACACATTATTACCCTGGTTCAAGGACCAACATCGTTCCTTTTTTATTCTCAACTCCCTTTGGAGTATGCAACCTGGGCTGCCAATAAAGGCGCTCGAAGGTTATCTGTCACATTGCCTGCACTTCCAAACCAGGTGCTCAATTGTACTGCTGAGTGAACAGAAGCACATTTCGAATAAAGTCTCAGTGTGGGGCAGGGAATCACCCTTCAAACTCTCAGTTTTCATTCAGATTTATTAATATAAAATTCGCTGAATGCTTTATGATTGTTTCATATAGATGAATACTTTTTTTTTAAATCATCATTAGCGATGGGGAGCACAAAATAAGTTTATGTGAGGTTCACGATATTTGACAGCTCATGATGGATAGTTCAGTTGATAAGAGAGAAATACAGCTGTCATGTACTGCTGAAAAGTACGTTTTTCAGACTCTACAGTTCCATTTTTGCAATTTGTAATTAATCGTTCTGCATTGTTCATAGAATATTGTCGATGATATTGTTAAATATAAATCTGTGTTCATACATTAATCATAATTGACATGAGCGACCAACTGAAAGCCAATATTGCAGGATTACCCCTTGCGCTCAAAATAAGTTCTCATTTGAAACATCAAGAACCGTCGCAGATTTTCAGTGCTGTACTTAACTATGTCCAGTTTTCAGTACATTTATCTGTACACATTTTCACTGAGACATTAAGTCATGATTCATTCATCGGAGATCTGTGACACTGTGAATAAACTCTGACATCACTGGGTCATCCCCGTTTGGGAAATGTAGGGCATCCATTTATCTATGTTTTTCTTTATCCCTATCTGATTATAGTTAAGTACAGCACTCTTCAAGATCTTTAAGATCATAAGGGCTGAAGGAGCCGATGGGGCTTATGGCAGGACATACGTCGTCCATCCATTCATCCATCCAACAGTCCATCCGTCAGTAAACCTTTTGCTTTTGTTCACTTCTTTTCAAGAACCACTGACCACTGGGACTTAGTTTGTAAATCAAAAGTGTAGAAAACTGAGAAACACTAAGCTTTACACTACTATTACTTACCGCAAATAAAACGACAGCAATATTGACAAGGTTGGTATGATTATTATCTTCGGATTACCTTATCATGAACAAAGAAGGTCTGCTACCACTTCAGATAAATACTTCACAATAAATAGACCCTGAGCAAACTTTACAGAGGATGTTTGATTAACTTAACTAAAAACAAACGTGTGTCATGAATAGAAAGGGAAACATAATGACTTTACCGCATTCGGAGTGACATCAGTGTTTCATTTTATACTGTTTTCAAAATGTGGGGATGTTTCTTTTGCACTTGAGTTTACATATATCTATATTATTCATTGAAAATTCATTAAAGACCTTTCTTAATTAGCTACATTCTATATTTCAAAATGTAACAGCATCACTACGGGATGCAACATGATAATGTCCATGGCTCTATGCCGCCAGCATATTTCATTATATACATTGCTCATTACAAAAAGTTTAATTCTTCAGCGCCAAACTGGCCAAATTCAATCATAGAAACCCTATATGTGTAGTTTTTATCATCATACAATTTGGATTCAATCAATGTGTGCACTCCACCATTATGTTAGGTTTTTACCTAGAAGTTTGGGCAGATACATTTGACTAAACAGTAATGACACGTATATACTTTTAACAGTTTCACGTGCCTTCAATATCAGCAAGTGTAGAATTTCATATGTGTTTAAATCATATTATTGAAGCAGATGTCACGGTTACAAATACATGTGAACGTCGATGTCGATGTCGATTCGCAAAGCTCAAATTTAGACTACTATCGTATCTGTTGGGTACTCTTTGGTGAATAGAGACACATGTTGAATTATTCCACTCTTTCATAGTGATACCAGAGGCCTCTCATTTTCAACGTATTGGTATATGGCATTTGACCTACGCGTCAAATAAAAATAATTATAGAACCAGAATTAACAAACAGAAAAAGAACCAAGAACTATCTGTCTTAATCTCTTTGAAACATAAACAAAACTTGTAGTTAGTATGCATCTGAATTTAAGGCGTTTCCTCTGTGTGCCAAAAAGTCTCTTAAGTGACATGTCAAGTTCTCATTTAATTTTTTACTAAAGCTTTAATAACACTTTCTAATGATATTATAAAAGTTGCAATCTTAAATTAATAAATTTTAAATAAATAAAGAATATAAAAAGTGGAGCTTAAAGAAATAAATATCAAGAATGAGTTCTCAAACAGAATGGCAAAACCTAAACTATCGTTTGACAAGATATGTTCTCTTTCTACACTTCCACTTTCTGCTCGAATTACAATGAAGAAAGGGAGATTGAATGATACTCCTTTTGAGGATATGTGTTGCCAACCTAAATTGACATGTATAATACATGGCTTAAAAGTGTTCGAACATTCGAAACGATAATTGATTTTTTCTTAATTCTATCTCAGGACTGACAAAGAGAAACTTATTGATTTATTTAAGACACTGTCATAACAATAAGAATAAGAATATGAATTCTGACATTCCTTGGCAGTACAACATACAATAACGTATAAAGAACAAGTTCATCGTATTCTCAAAATTTAATTTAAATAATGAATTTGACAATATGTATTGATGTTGACAGTTATCTACAATCAATACTTATTCCTTTTCAAATACATCATATCTAATCATAAACATTTAATGCCGTTCTTGTAAATTGACGATTTGACGGTTACATTTATAAAATGTATTGTATTAAATTTCAAACGATGTCATCAGCTTACTTATAGTTCATTTACTTCCTGATATGTTCTAACATTATTAAATAATGTTGACTGTCTGTCTTCTACAATCGGCTTAGGGAGATCTTTCAGCTTGTACATGTAAACAAACAAAATAAATTTGATGCTGAATAATTCAATCAAGATCCATTCACTTCAATATTCTAATCTACTCAAATTTGTAAATAAATCTTTAATGACAATAGTTAAGCTATAGACAATCTTTGCACAAATGGCTGCAAGCTTTGGTTTGTAGCAATGATTTGTGTATTTTTGATAATATTTGTCAATAAATTGAACCGATAGCATCAGTGGCCATATTGAATATTCGGTATCATGGAGAACTGTTATTTTAAAAGCAGATTTGGATCAATGGTATGATATATATGTTTAGCTTTATACATGCTCTGGATAATTTATAATTACATAAAAGTATATCCTTATCTGAATACATCTCCCGTCACACCAACCTAACCCGATGCTCAGGGAAAAGTCTATTGAAGTGATAATTGATTTCAATATTTCAAACTATATGTAATGTTTTACTATCCATCTTATTATAACGCTTTAAAATATTTAACTTATACATGGTTAGCACCAATATAAATTCACTTTTACTACATGATGATTTAATTTATTCAGAACGTGGAAATGCCCTTCAAAGGTTGAAACAATAATATACTAATTTGATTTTCACAACAATTATATATTCATATAATCAGCATATTTTGACATATTTGTTAAAATTTTTAGCAAAGTAAACATACACTCTTTATCAGTTTATAATCCCATCGTTACTTTCCACAATGCCAGCTATGACCATTCCTCCCAGGGTGCGAGAAATTGATTTTGTCATACAGTTACCATAGTCTGTTCATAGCAACGATTTGTGAATTTAATCAACGTTTATCCAGATGGACCCATAAAAGGTCTCACTGGCTGCATTTAGAATATTGAATGCTGTGCCATTGTTTTGAATGGCAGTATTATGGGAATTGGTTTTAACTGACATTAACTGTCAATAAACATAATCTTGTAAACCTTTGATTAACACTCAATGCAATAAAGCATTTGGTAAAATGTCATCAAACTGACATTGTATGTTCTTTCACAACATTTTACTGGAAAATAAATGTTAGTGATTGTATTCAAATTATCAAAACGACCTCTTAAGTCATTCTTTCGACACTGACGTTCAGATTGTGTCTCACATGCTTTGTCAGTAATGTACTGACATATTCAAACCATGACACATATTTGCTTTTTAAATACCATTAAGTAACAATATATGCATGTTTGAATTGGATTCGAAATAGACTAGAAATACAATACAAAACAAAATAGCGCAACACAACTTATAATAATCAGAGTGAGCTCCATAAAACAAGGACACATATAGCATTTGTGCAACAACTAATAATCTACGATTAAAGAAATATGATTCTACCTTGTTAAGAGACGTACATGTATATATGTTACTTACAAAACGTATAACAATCTCGGTGATCAGTACATTGTAATTATCCATATCCATAACAAGCTCTTTTTTTCCCTTTAAGACAGTAGTTAATGAGATTGATAAGTAGTGGAAATAGTAGAAGACGTATGTCAGTGTATGTTTCCACGGTGACCATACTCTATGAATGTATCTACGAGAAATACAACAATTCATCCAATGAAGATTTAATAATCAACATAGAATAACATTTGTTGTTTGTTTTTGTTAACGGGTCAGTCGCTATCATAAAATATGACCCGATAGCGAGAACAATTTCTACAAGGTACAAACGGAAAAAAAATTAGAATATATTTGTAATGTCATAGTCCGAGGACTATGTGTTGTAGACTTTACAGTTAACCTTCACTTACTATGATTATAGTGTTAAAAATATGACCTGTCACCGATGACAAATCATCAGGCTACAAAAGAATCATTGAATAATCTATTTTGTATAAGACACAATGATCAAGCACTGAATAATTATAATATTTGGCAAGCTTAAGTATACATATGTGAACACATTTTGATATTTGGTGCACTAGTAATCATTCGCCCAGCATTAAATATAGTAAAATATAAATGTACTGGCACATCCTGACGTCAAACGCGACAACGTATTTATCTTACTTGATGTATACAGTTTTCAGCAAATAGAAAATCTGGAATGCACTTAAAGCTTTTAATCCCAAGTGTCTGTTTATGAAAGTGGGTTAGCTTTAACAGATGGGTTCCTGTGTGAGAGGTCAAGTTGATCATGACAGCAATCAATGGACTCCGAGAAAGGTCACTTGACAAGGTTTTGAACAACGATGCAGCATCAAGTGATTGACTTTAAAATTACTTGTTTCACGGAAAATCAAATATGATACAAGAGTGAATTGTAAATGGGTCTTTGTTATTTGTGCGTAATAAATTAAATCAAACAGAGTATATACTAGTTGTTAGTGTTCAAGTAGATAATATCATATGCAGTGGAAATTTAAAATGACTTCACCGACATATAGTCCGATACCAGAGGAGGGAATTGTAAATGGGCCTTTGTTATATGTGTCAATTTTCAGTTGTCAAGTAGATACTATTATGTTCTGCCATTATTGATTCCGACATTAAATTATTTGTTTTGTGTATTTGTTATCATATCATATAATCGTGAATAAAATGACTGATCTATCTAATCGTTTTGGCATTGACATACAACACATCCGATTATTCAATTGATGTTTATTCTTTGTAACCGAGGAGAGTGCTTTTATTTGAATATTTATCAGTCCTTGTATAATAGTCGCACACTTTTTTAACCATTAACGAGAAATTGACACTCAAGAGAAACTGATGATGAGTAAAAGTTGACTGTAGAAACATTCAACACAATCAAAATGAGTATATGTTACTCATAAGATGTTATTGGAATAGGCAGATATTATTTATGTATTTTCCTTTTTTTTGCCATAATCATTATTGTTTGGTTTTGAATATCATTTTTGGTATTTTAAGTTAATGATAAAATCAAACAGTTGATCATAGTTGAAATAAATCATTATGTTTATTTGTAGATTTCGATAGAACATATATGTCTCTTCCGTCTTCGAATAGTGAAAGTTTGCTGGTTGAGCAGATTAATATAATAATACGCTTTTAAGATAATCATTTTATCATCACTGTTTTTTAGATACTTTGTATGTGCATATGACAAGTGTTGTCACTTTGGCTGGTGGCTGTTATAGTCAGTATGCACACATAAATGTCCATCATAACTGAATGTTTAATGTTGAAATATTTTAATACTCAATTCAAAAGGAGCTACGCCAAAATGTACAACTTAATTGATTTAGCTTGTTACCTTTGTAATACATTTGGTGTTAGTATTGAATATAATGAACTGATGGAATTCATACTCCACGACATGATATTTTGTCCAAGAAGCAATATTAACTTGAGATAAAGTATGATTTGAGTCCGTCTTCCCATCTAATACTTGTAGTGCATGCAATTCCTACAATGTTCTTTGAAATTGAGCATCAGGAGAAACCCAATTTCAAAATAACCTCACCTAATAAATTTCACATTGTCCACATTGAAGCTATTAGTCACAATATCATTACCAGAATAAAACAAAATATTGACATGTATTCATTCCCAATTTATGTGGTCCTCCGCACTTCCTCAAGAGTTACCTTGTAGTTGTATCAGCATTTTTTTTTTAAATTCAAAAGCATACAAATTCAAAGAAGTATGGGCAGGCCTGGTTGTTTCTATATATTCGTGGACACATTTATTGATGCATCCAAACATCAAACTAGACCTGTGTTCATAGGCAATTCAAATAAAGGAATGCTCCGAGCATTCATGGACAATTACAATGGTTGATATTGATGGCCATATTTGTTGCGTTTTGGCAAATGCAAAAATGCCTAAATTTTCCTAAAATGTGTGTTCATGTGTGAGATCTTGATGCATTGTGTGAACATTAATAAGATGAAGTTAGTATAAAGTGAGAATATTAAGAGTGATGCTAATTGATGGCTGAATCAGTATCTACACAACAAAATGGCATTACATATATTATACATGTTCCAGTTTATTTAAATTATCAGTTTATTTAAAGTAAAATTAAACATATATTTCACGTATGCATGCTTTTTGGGGGTTCAGTGCACAATATAAAGGCAATGATCAATTGAATGATCTTCATTATCACCTCTTTAATGTTTATAAAAAAAACTGTTTTCTAATTCCTTAAGCATGTGTGTTGTATACATCAAAATATAAGCAGTGTGTACTCATTGAATTGACTTCATGGGTTCATTTACATTCAAGTTTCATACATTATACTTTTGTGCTAACAGGAAGATGGAACATATTTCTTACAATGCGAGGTAATTAATCAACACTCTGTGTTTGAAGATTTTTTTTCAGATAGTTCAAAGCATAACTCATCAAAGATGTGCACCATACACTATAATCTTCCACACTATCATCCCCACACAAAAAAAACTCTGTACAACGACACGTAGATGATTATTTTTTGTTATAAATATTCACTTGTGAGGTACTGTACATGTAAATCAATATAGTGTGCCAAAGGGCACTGACATACTACTATGTAGCTAATTTACACACATAACAATAAATACTGAAATGTTTTGAACAATGAAGCACTAGAATTCTTCACCTTGCATATTCTTTACATACATTGTCTTTTTACAATATATTTGACTGAAATATAACATTTTGCTGTTTGTAAATCAAATCAATTCCTTTTTTTGGCAATGTTTATTGGATCAATAATGATGTGATATTTTAACAATATAAATAATAATCGAAATGTAAAGTGAGCATGGTTATCATCAGCTTCGATTGGCTTATGACATGGCCGGTGGGCAGGTATTAGGCTAAATATTCATATTCATATCTACAGAACAAGGTTTTGGAAATTTTGAATCGTGTGTACAAGACTCCATGGGCAATGGGAATAAAGGATTATATATTCAGGGACATTTTGGCCAGAATTAAATGACCAGTAAAGTTTGCCCAAAAGTTTGATTTAGTCTTTTGCCAGAACTCAAAACAGAACAAATATGACAGATCACTCACAAGTGTTTAAATTCGTGTGTTATGTTACGATTTCTATTTCATAGGCTTTAGTTGTGGCATTTGTAGTGACTCTTTTAAGGGAAATCAGTTTTTGAGTAACACGTCTTAAAATGTACATGTTTCATAAAAATTGATATACATGCTCCTCATGCTTACTAGGTGTACCTTTTGCTGTTGTCGAATGTTGTTTTGGCAGTTTTCATTGAAACATTATGTAAGTGGTGATTCCCAAAGAAAGATGTCTGCTTTATGAAACTAGATGGCATGCCATCTATGCTTAAGTGTCTTTTCATTCGTATCTTTATATGAATTGATGTGTGATTGTTAATGATCATATAATACCTACAACCTGGCATGTTCAGTGTAACAGATGAAGATAAAAGGCAAACTGTCTATATAGCAACTAAACAAAATACATGTTTGATAAAACAGTCCTTTGAATCTAAAATCAATGCAATTTGAATTGTTAAATGTCTATGCTTTGGTTTGAGTCAGTAACCACCACACAAAAACATCAAATACATATTTTGCATTACCATGTGATATGTATGAGTTTGTAATATATAAAAATGAATTTGTAATAATGTAACGTATTAAACTAATCCGCATCAGACTAAGCTGTTTCACTTCAATAGCTAGTTTTATCAAAGAAATAATGTGTATTTAATGTCAATGTTTCTTTAATGTATTCCTTTCATTTGCTTGAACCTACTGCATTAAAGTAAGACATATCTAAGTCATCATTTTTGCATCATTACACTATCTTAGTCTGTTAAAAGGTCATGTTTGTACAATACAAGAAATAGGTATATTTACTGTAGTTGATACACAAAACATGTAATTCCAATTACACTACATTAAATGTATTGACTGCCCGTAAATTTCATCTTAGCTTACAACGTATCCAACAGATGTAAGTAAATTGCTTTATGTATTCCAATGTACATATTTAATCAGTAATGGTCTTAAGTAATTTAAAACATTATTATAAAGATTGATGCAAAACTGTACATGTGTCATGACAGCAATGACACGCAAACCCTCAAAATTGCTGTGCTTAATATAACATTGTGCTTTATCTTAATTGACAGATTTCCATAATGATGCTAACAATGATACATCATCTTGGTCCCTCAATCATAATTTATTGACATATTTAATGAATATCTTACGAATTTAATGAATATTATCATGTGTCGCAAACACAAAAAAAGGAAAACAATGTGCAACATTGATGCATATAGTTTCTAGTATGTTGGGATAATTGTCCATATGGCTTTTACAAACAGTGTGAATATTTAAATGTTATATATAAAAAATAGTATTATATTAGATATGCCAGAACGAAAGAAGTCATATGGCATGTAATACCTTCATACATGTATTACCTATTCAATTTTTAACGTGTAAATAGTATATCCAGAGAAAAGGCCAACTTCCTACTACTACATCACAAGATATTGCTTTATTGTGTAGCAAATTAAACGTGATATATGCGCAAATGTTCTTTTCGAAAATGCTTACTCTGTTATTTTAAAACAACAAGGTAATAAATATGTTTAACTTCTAATTACCCTAAACATACTTTGCTCAAAATACATATTTAATGTATAAATATTTATCATATTATTATTTATTATTATAATTATTTTAGTTACGAAGAGATGTATCTTAATAATTTACTTAGTGCAAGTTCAATTATGTAAAACTATTACCAATATATCTGATATATAGCCAAATAAAAGATGTTCCACATTTGTAATGAACCACTTTTTTATATTTACAATTTAACAATGTTTATACAGTGATATTCATTAAATATATATACATGTTGAAATAAAAATATATTCATTGTGGTTACCTGGCAAACATATTTAAGCACAAAATGCACACTTATAATAGAATAACATTCATGCCTTAACAAACATGTTTTTCATATAAAACAAGGGATGACTGTGGCTAGATTAACATTAAATCTCGAGGTTGTGTATTTTCTAAGCTAAAGAGATCCTTTACACATACCTTCCAGCTGATTTCAAAACACAAGCACCTGGTGCTAATTCTTCACAGCTAACCTTCACCCAGTAGTTCGAGTTGGTAGCAACACTATCACTTTCAACTATGGTGTTTTTCGAAATATGTTGAGTTCTAAGTATGTTGTCAAAATACAGAACTTATCATATGTCCGAGAAACAGTTACTGGATGCCATCCTTTATTCACTGGTAAATTGTTAGCATTATCTGTTCATACATTTCTTTCTGGAAGCAAAACTGCCATTCCAGAGCACACACTCGCTTATTACTCATGCACCATTACTTGCAAACATGCTCAAAATCCTTGATAACCATCACTTATCCGACTTGATTTTAAGATTTTGAGAAAATACCTCAACGTGTATAACTTTGTTTTCAAATAAAATGATTGGATTTGTGTTACATTATCAATAAATTTTAAGTACAAATGTTCCAATTCACTAGATACTTGGTATTTAAAAGTTTGTAGTATGTTCATACTTATAAACCCATTGGCAAAAGAAAGTTTTCACTTTTAAAATAAGATTTTGTGATTTATAGAGATGTTATAATTTTCCAATTTGCAGAAAACATTCACCAAAACGCCTCTGTCGATTAAAAACAGTCATTATTCTGTGATTTTCGGTAAATTTCGTGCAATAATTTAAAGGCGAAAAACAGAATAATTGGGATTTCGGATAAATACCAACGTCTATGAGAACAATGGTGCAGTATAAAAAGGAACACGAAAGAAATACCGAAACTTTCACAATGACACCGCGACGGAGCCATTTGTATGGCAGAAATGGGTGCCCCACAACGTCAAATTGCAAGACCCGTCAACTGCAACCAAACGGCCATCAGCAACTTGTTGAATTGTTGTCATCCGGCTACCGACGACATAGATGCGGAGACGTGTTCTGGCGTGCATTGATGCAGAGAGGTGTCACACACGCTACTGAGAACATATGTAAACCATTTGTAGAATTGTGCAGCGTTTTTGTTAATAATGTCTGCTATTTTGTAATTGTTTATTTTGATCCCAAATTAATTTTGTTCAAACACAGAAATATAGGTGCTTACCCTATAGTAATCTTTCATGACCAATAGATAATTGGTTCTCCACCTCCCCTCATAATAACGTTTTACTACACTGCCTTCTGTTACATTATCAGGACAAAATCTGCCTTGTGGCTTTCTTAATCAATCATTTTCTATAAATCATGCCTAAAGGTCTATTTGTTGTGTAGATTTATGAGAATTGACTACAAATCATGTTTGCTGAATGAAGCAAGCTCTTAATTAGAAGAGCATTCCATTGTATTACGTCAATATATGTGGCATATTGACATTTGAATTTAATCCCGACGGTTTCCTTTACGTCATTTTGTAGTTTGGGAAGTACTAGCTCAGCATACATTGACAAACACCAGCTCCTCTCAGGATAGAACATTGATGAGTGCTGAAGTTAAACAAAACTTAATTAGGTGATAAACATACTGTGTTTGAAAACCAGAGGCTATTACGGAATTATAATAGCTCTAAATTTAATTAAATGTGAATGCAAAGCTTTGGACTTTAAATTGATAATTTTGATCCATTATAAGTGTATTTTATGACGCTGATTTTCAAACACAGTATGTTTATCTCCATTCTTTCATATCAGTGATTTAACATTGAACGTGTTGACCCGGTATCAGTTTGTTATTTGATCACTGTCAGGACAAACTTAGGTCAGTTGTTCTTTTGATCAGTTATCTTCAATAATCGAGTACTCAAAGTCTATCTGCTGTGATGATTTAAAATGGTGTTTGCTGATGTAAGCAAGAGAATATTCCCTCTTAGAAAGTTAATAAATGTATATCCACATCGATATCTCAAAGAAATCATTGACTTAACTCATTCACGCCGACAGGTAATCAACAGCTCAACGCCTAGGCAGCCGGGTCCACTAGCACCTGGCTGCAGCAAAAACAATTAGACTTCGTCAACCCTGATTTAGCGAGAGCGAGCGGCATGTCATAAACATGACTGATTGTTTGTTGTTTCTTGCAAAACGATCAAAAGTAGACAGGAAATGGGTGATACGGAACTACTTGTAAATGATGTAATATTAAGATATCAGATATTGAAAGTATTTGCTGCTTGTTAGTTATATATTGTCAGATCTTACAGATGAACAATTATGATATATACAGTGCTGTGATAAGTTTGCCAAACTCAACATCCTGTAAGAAATCTATTTAATCAATGTGTAAAAGTGAACGTCTTTATTTACCTGAATTTATATTTATGCTTGGTCTGAATAACTTGTAACTGTTGACACTTAGTATAGTTACATGTTTTTAAAATTGGGATAATGTGTATGTATTAGATGAGACAAAAATACTTGTATTATAACAATGTGAAAGTCTCCATTATACCATTAGGGAATTTAGGGAAATAAGTGTTATTAAACACTAAAATAATGCCAGCAAGTTTATGAATGTGATTAAAGCGTGTTTTATTTATATCTCCCGCCGACAGTGAACACACAAGAACACGTTATATAAACATATTGAATAATCCTATTTCTCAGCGACATGTGTTCATTTGTGTAGACTTGTGATTATTGAGAAGCCTGTCACAAGGAGGTACACGTGATTTGCGATGGTCGCCAGCATGAAAGGGAATTACTGAAAGCGAGGACTTACGAAATAGATAAATGGTGTTTATATACTTGAATATATTTGAAATATATAAAACTATTTTCATCGCTCAACACACATCGTATTTGAGGTGAATGCGCAAGACATCATTGACATTAGATGCTCAAACATGATTGCATAAAAGACTGCAGACGGGCGTGACTTTACGAACAAGATTGTCCAATAATATGCTTTTTTTACATCGGTCACGCACCTGTCACCTGTCAGTCAATAAGGGTGGGTCTCCATCTGATTTTTAATCCCTAAATATTTTATTTCTATACTCTAATTGAATGTGTATTCGTGTAAGTATCAATCCCGTTACTAAACAGCATCTTGCATTTATTGCCAAAGAATCAACAGAAATCACTTATTACACCGGATGTATTGTTATATGAGATACCCAAGCTGACACTTCATCTACCGAACTCAAAATACAAATGAAATATATTATATGGTTTACGGGTAATGATTAAGTTATTCTGTTATGCTCACTTGCATTCATTCCATGTATGTTTTGTCTATGTAATAGATACGTGCAGTAAGCGATTTCAAAACATACATGTAACAATTACATTTAGAGATCTACAGTGCATCTATGACTGCAATACGTGTTCACTCGCTACGAATGTGAAAAGAATTGGTTTTCTGCAATAAAACAATGAGAACGCATATTTGCGTCACTCGCTGAATCGGGGATGCTTTCAGCCGACGCATATGTGCGGCTTTCGCTGAATAAGAGCTGATTACATTTCGGTTCAGTGAAAAATCTAATAATAAACTGACATATTGATGTAGGTATGCAAAACCTGCTGAATATCTGATCTGACATACTTTTAATCGCATTCATAGCAACTGTAGTAAGATTCATGTAAATGTAAATCATACAACCTTTATAAAATGTTTAAAAATAAAGAATTCGGCATTACTTTAAATTTCTATCAAATCATTATATGTCTTATACTAACCTACCAATCATCTTTCATTTTACCCAGATATTGGCAGATGTTTTTAAAAGGAACAATTCTAAAAGTTTGGTATCTTTTTTAAAACTCAAACACTTCATATGATATGGATTATATTTATTATTTTCTCACTGTGCATCATCTCATATTCAGTCAGATAACTTTCACTTATTCGAAGTGTACAAGATAGCATACTGTGTCTAACCTGCGAGACATAACGGATGTGGTTATTATTCATTTCATCCATATCTGCACCTGCGGGAATGCCACTTACGCTATTACCAGAGATAGATTTATCTCGTCTTATACATTTGTCTTGTAATTCATGTTCCCATTAATTCGCCAAACCATGGTTATAAAACTAGCTTAATGACGGTGCCATATAGTCATATACATTTTTTTTAAATGAGCTCCGAAATTAGATACGTCATCAGCGACGGTGAGCACTAAAATATACTCTATATGAGGTTCAGGACTAATGATTGAGCCTTCAGGTGAAAAGAGAGAAATGCAGATGCATCCATTACGGCAAAATACAATAATACTTATCTGTAGTATTTTGAATGAATTAATTGTTGAGTGTGGTTCAATTTTAATTAAAATTATATTTGTTTTAAAGAAGACAGGGTAAGAAATGAAATATATATCAACACGGCCCCTACAATGTTTAAAATGTTGTAAATGTGTACAGAATAGGGCACATTTATTAATGTTCCCATATAATATGTCTTAAATGTTGATGAACAGTTGCGTGTCATAGAAACTGTTTTTTGCAGAAACTTTGATTTTTTTTTTTTTTAATACAAAAAAATATGTGAAAGTTTTCTTTGAGTGCTGACTAAACACCTTTTTAGCTGAACATCATGATGTCGAAACCTTGAGATATTTGCAATAAGTGACACTCATACATATGATAAAATCAACAGAAGTGAGTACTTTATTTAGCCTGGCAGTTATATTCAATTATGTGCTTTACGTTCTATCAACAAAGTTGGGATTACGTTTTATATTAACTTCAAAACTTGAACTCTCTGATCGCATAAATGAATCAAAAGTGTAAACAACTGAACAGCAGTAAGCTTTATTATTTACAATTACATACTGTAAAATAAAACGACAGCAATGTTGGTAAGGTTGGTGGGATTTGTTATTCCAGGATTACCTTATCGTGAATAAAGAAGGCCTGCCACCACTTCAAATACATTATTCACAATAAATAGACCCTGAGCAATCTTCACAGAGGATGTTTGATTAACCTAAATACAAAGAAATGTGTGTACTGAATAGAAAAGGAAACAGAGTGACTGGACCGCATCCTGGGTGAAAGAGGGAACTGACATGTCATGCAAGGCTATTAGCCTACAATACTAGGAACTGTGTTATATCTGGGGTCACTCTATCTGTAATAGAACACATTCGTGAGGTCGCTTTGGCTGAATGAGTGCTAGTGATTGGTGCCCGACTCGATGCAGTGGATTTTACTCCCGGAAAAGATACTTCCCGAACACATAAAATAATGTGTACTTTTGCAGAGAGAGTTATCTAGAATATGATAATGTTACATGTGTTCACTATCTAATTGACATACTACTAATACAAGGCTAGTGATGATCTAATGCATCAAGTACAAACATTTTAAACATTGTTCACTGGAGTGAGTGAGTGAGTTATTGTTTAATTCCGCTTCGGCAGTATCGCGGCCATTTGCGGCGTGGTTCACTGGATTCCCATAGGTTAATACAAAATTGGGATTTAAAAGTGGCCATATCATATTTTATTAATTAATCAAATTAATCAATATCTTTAAAGTATTGCATTTTTGGTCCTGTTTTTTTGCACATTTAACCATGGAATATGTCGACGTCGTTCTAGTAAAAGCAAGATATTTCAAAAAGTAAAGGGAACCTTCTAAGGAATTATCTACATATTTATTTAGTCACATGCATATTGCGCTTTATCACAGGATCATGTAGATGAATACGTATACTTCCTATACAGACAAAGAGTAATAGCGACATGAAACACTAGTTCATGCTCGTTAACTATATCTAAGTGACCTAAGGGATGTGTGTGAGTTAAAACTTGTGAACATTTGCATGAGTAAAAACTACATTTCAAGAATTACGATCCATTTTCAAATTGGTAGGAAGATAGGGCGTTTTCACTTAGAAAAAGGTACCAAACCAAGAATGTCTTTCCACGTATGTAACCCGTGTTTTTCATGAAAATTAACTTGTAGCGCTTGGCAATCTTTTGGTTTTAAAGTTGTAGAATTCAAATCATAAATACGCTTTTTAAACAAATAAAGGAATTAAATGTAGCAATAATGTTAAAACGAAACAAATAAAACTGAAAGACTGAGAAGATTTACCAGTTACTGACTGTTTTGTCAGTTAGTCAGTGAAGCTGTCAATATAGATTAATACACAATAGTCTGTAACGCTTGTAATATTTGCTTTGTTTGCGTTACAACCTTTACCAACAAAATCAGCAAGTTTAGCCATGGATGAATTGTCATTTATGTTTGTATAAATAATGTATGCGTCAGTATTCCAAACCAATGTTTTCGTTTAAGATGTGAACGGATATTAATTTTTTTTGCCATTTTTTTAAGGATGGTTTTGTTGTCAAAACTTTAACATCACCTTATCCGTATTCTGACCTTCTCCCAGAGCAAAACATTTCCACATCCTACAATGATATACGATCTTGGTGTCAATTTTATTTTCATATCAGACTGACCACCACTGTCTTCGTCTTTGTTCGTTGTTTGTCACCAACATTGAAAGTCTATTGTCATTCAAGCAATTTCGTTTGTTCAAGACAATCACAGTAAATAAACGTTTTGGCAATATATGTAGGCATATAAACCCACAATCAACCATCAACACTGAAAGGCATGAACCTGAATATGAAAATTGTTCATCCAACTGTCGTATTAGGGAAACTTGCAAAATATGTGTCAACCTTAAAAGTGAGAGGTGGATAAGTAATCACACCAAACTGGCGAGATTATGCAAGGCATCTCTTGTCGATGACGTCACAGCCAGGAATATGTTGCAGCACACAAAGATTGTGTTCTGTGTTAGATATGATCAGCATGTACTATAGATGTAGTATTAAGTACACAACTGAAATAATTAGGATTGAAACATTGATCACGTTTATTATTTCTGAGCCAGCTGAGTGAACAGTTTCCTGTCTGCTGTTCAGAAACTAAGAAACAGGACATCTCTTATTGGCTCCATTTTCCTTATGACATCATTTTGTTACGTAGAATAGATAGAATCGACAACACCTGTCAAATGATCCTAGGAACAAATGTACGTCAATTAAAAATGCAGTATGTTTTTATTATTATTATGACTTAAACTTCCATTTTGCGAACCATACGACTTATTTCATTAACTGTCATTACAAGCAACACTACAATAACGGTATGTATTACAAAGCGTATCTTGTAAGAGGGAATGTGTCAATACCAAGAATCAACCAAAACACAGGAGCTTAATAGTGTATGTGTTTGTGACGTTGCAGCATCTTTGACACTTTTCAAACTGTCAGCTATAAACACACCTCACAGAGCACGAGAAATTGATTGTGCCAAACAGTTACCATAGTCTGTTCATAGCAATGATTTGTGAATTTAATCAACGTTTCATATCCAGATGGACCCATAAAGGGTATTTACGATATTGAAAGGTGTTGTGCCATGGTTTTGAATGAAAGTAATATGGGAATGGATTGCTACTGACATTAACTGTCGATAAACTTGATCGCGTCAACATGTTATTAACATGCAATGCAACATAACGTTTGAACTTAAAACTTGGTGCATTAGATTAAATCAAACTGACATTACATATTCTTAAGCTAAGCACACAGAATAAACTAACTTTGTTCCTCGCATTTGATTATGGTTCTGTATCGCAATAGAAGAAATCAGTTATTGTTTTCAAATTTCACAACACTTACATTTCTTAGGAAAAGAAAGGTTAATGAATTTATTCAAATTATCCAACAATCTCTTAAGTCATTGTTGTGATAATGTCATGCAGACTGTGTCTCAAATGCTCTGTCAGTATTGTTCTGATTTACTCAAACCTTGACACATAATTGCGTTTTAAATACCATAAAGTAACAATATACACCTGTTTACATGGAACAAAAATACACTAGCAATCCATTAAGAAACGAAACAACGCCACAAGAAAATAATGAGAGCAATCTCCATTAAAAAAATAACAAACACACATTTAGCATTTGGGCAATAACTAATCATATTCTATAAATATGAGTCTCCCTTGATAGAAAACGTATATGCATTATTTACAATTTGTTCTATACATTATGATAATAATCTAATTTAGATGATTCAATATATGGAACACCTTTCGTTCATAGAGAGGAAATTAATCAAAACAATATGTCAACGGATAACTCACCATTTACGTGCATCATGTTATAGTATTTCCCCTCAGAAAAAATACTGAACAATGCAATGTAGATGATGCACTGTCATACGCTTTACAGGAGAGTTGTTTTATAAACATTAACTTTGCATTTTCTTTACATGCGTTGCCTTTTGGACAAAATATTTGACTGAAATTTAGCATTTTCTTGTTCGCCTTCATATCTTCAGAGAGAAAAGTTCTAGAAATTCGGAATTGTGTGTAAAAGACTCCATGGCAAACTGGGATTAAGGATTATATATTCTTGGACACTTTGACCAGTACCAATGACCAGGCGAAGTTTACCGAAAAGTTTCATTTAGTCTTCTTCCCGATAACTAAAAGCACAACAAAGTTGACAGATCAGTGTTTAACATCATGTGTAATGATAGTACTTTTTTTTCTCAATATAATTACTACTGATGTTACATTTGGACATTTGAATGCTGTTGTGCTTCTCGGATGAATAACATTATAATAATTTCCCCATAAGTGTTTAATTTAAATTTCGTAGGGCATATTTAGTGATATATAAAACAAATATTTCTCTACAACGGTACATGTGTTCTCAGAATGTCTGCATTTTAATCGTCTCTCAGAACATCCCATATCTAACCTTGTTATATTTGTTTACTATCTAAATGGCATGTATTTCTATTTGTCTCTTAGAGTTCCTCCAGACATTACACTCAATAATACAGGAATACAGGAAGGGTGCCCGTTCCTTTCCTCTATAACACTGGGTCAGCACATCATTTCTTTACTTTCATATCTACCATGATTGTCACTAGACAATAACGTGTGACAAACCATTCCCTATTACCGTTTCAGTGACCATAAACGATATATTGTCTGGAACCTAATTATTACCCGAGTCGACTCTGTCTGACTTATCACCTTCTTTCCTTTTATGTTGGTAGGTATTAGCAACATTAACGGGATCCTATGATGGTCCAGGAAATATGCTCTAATGATGCACCATTTATCTGTACTCACGTATTATCTTGTTTGATTAATTATTTTGAATGGATACAGTACTCTACGTACGAACATACGTACACGTATTAGCTTTCAAGTATTTCTGAAATAAGTGATATTTATTTATCTTTATTTGCTTATGATCATCTTTCTTAATCAGGACATTGCAAAGTTTGTGTCAACGGATAATAGTTTTTATTGTAAATGTGATATCTGCTTGAGTTTCATCAACGTTGTTTCATCTGTTTGTAAACATAGACGATCATTGCTCATGAACATATCTAGTAAAGATTAACACGATCAGTATATTCATATCCAATGTGATTCTAAAGCTAGCAAGTAACGATTATCATCTAATGATAAAATACCTACACCCTGTGATATGTCGTATAACACATGAAGATTAAAAAAGCAAACTGTCTATACATAAACTAAGCAAAATACATGTTTGACGAAAGAACACTTCTCGTGAAATCTAAATTCGATGCAATTTTAAAATGTTTAAATGTCTGTGCTTTGTTTCAATCCGACAAAAACATTAAATTGGAACGTTTCCAATAAGATATATATAGTTTAGGCAAGAGCTGACGTACAACTACACATGTGTATTATATATATACAATGAACTATTCATCATGTAGCATTCAGTTAAGTGCATATGATGTTAATTTTTTTAATTCAGTTCAATTCAATTCATTTAATTCAGTTTGTCTGTTGGCTAAGCTTAAATCTTTTAAGACTAGTTGAACTAAACGTAACGGAATATTTTAACATTTATATACATATCTGTAGTTGTCTGCTGGTTATCGGAAACGGTTTCAATATCAGTTATCTAAGCAATATAAATCTCCATCTTATGCTCAAGAAATATTAACTCAATTATAGCATACGGTTACGGTGATCCAGATTACCTGATTACTAATGTTATATACATTAACATGGCAGGTTTTATCATGTCAAAGTTTGTATATTTTGACAAATTATTTTACTGTTTAATTGTCTGTTTAAGGTATATGCTCAAACAGATTTAGGCATGTGTACGTAGTTCATAAACAAAATACATAGCATCTTCTTAATATCTCATTATCTTATAATGCATTCATCATAGGTGAAAAAGTAAATCGCTTTATGTATTCCAATGTCCATATTTAATCAGAAAAGAGCTAATGTAATTTAAAACACTATTAGAAGGATTGAAGCAAAACATGGTTATATGTGTGGATGTGTCACGCCAGCAATGACAAGTAACTTAATATAGCTTAATATTACTTTGTGCTTTATCTTGATTTACAGATTTCCATAAATGAACTTGACATGCATCAACTTTGGATAGTCACTGCGGTTACATAACATACAGAATGTACATGTTAAAACTCAACATGTACACAGGATAACATTCAATGCGTAACAAAATATATATTCCATATAAAACAGGAGGTGACTATGGCTAGATTAACATCAACTTGCTTCTGCGAGGTTGTGTATTTCCAAAGCTAAAGGGACCACTTACAAATACCTTCCTGCTGGTTTCAAAACACAAGCACCTGGTGCTAATTCTTCACAGGTAATCTTCACTCAGGTTTGACTTTGTAGTAAGACTATAATTTTCAACTATGGTCTTTTTCGAAATCCATTGAGTTCATTGTGTCTTGTCAAAATACAGTAGTTATCATATGTCCGAGAAATTATATTTGGATGCCAACCTTTATTCAATGGAACATATTTAGCATTATTTGTTCAAAAAATTCTTTCTGAAATTAAAACAATCTTACTTGCAATTAGCATGTTCCCTATCCTTGATAAACACAGCCTTGTTGCTTTGGTAATACATTCTACATTTCGGTCGTAAGATGTGTTGTTGAGTTAAAACTAGATGTGTGATATGGGTTAGAAATAACAGAAACAATACTTGAATACTTGAACATGGATATCTTCACGGACATACCGATATATTAACACATATTCGATTTCATTAGATTTTGAGAAAATGCCTCATCTATACATACTCACTTGAAATCTAAACATGTACTGATTGTGTTTCTTATATGTATAATTTGTAGTATGCTTAATGCTTAATGTGCCTCCCGTTTCTCGGCTGGAGGACGCTTATGATGACACATAAACATTGTCAAGTCAAGTCAATGATATTTGAACAGTTTCACAAACATGTAACGAAGTTTAATAATTCATGATCAACAATGAACTGACAAATTAATCAGATTTGTTTGTAAAACATTGTTGTCAAGTGATAAAAAGATAAATAGGGACATAAATGTTTTATAATCACAAATGAACGTATCATGACGGCATACATGAATTAAGATGAATAATGCAATCGGAGAAACGAATCCGCTGCTCTATATACATTCTCCATCGTTCTATGATAAAATAATATCACACATACACTCATGCACAAACCAATGTGTCCGTTTCATATTAATAGTACACCCTCTAATTGCATAATGCTGCCATAAAGTACGGTTATGAGTAGTTACTGCAAATCCTCTTCTCTAAGATAAATTGACAAGTAAATGAATGCCTTTCCGATCAACTGAACATCGTTATTGTGATGCTATATACGTTTAACTTCTATGTTCACATACCAAACACGTTAACGTAAAGTTATTCAGTCGAAGATACTGTATATGGTAGTCCTTTCATGTTGCGGACCTACGTTTGGGACATAGAATATACGTGCTAACAATATGGCACTAATAGTTACAAATGTTAAATGTAGTATTCCTGATTCATCAATATACAACATTTGGGCTCAACAGAAACACATACATGTAAAAGCTTAACCTATTGTAATCTGCCATGACCAATATATAATTGCAATTGGTTCTCCACTTCACCTCATACTAATGTTTTACTAGACTGCGTTCTGTTATAATTTGCCTTGTGGCTCTCTTAATCAATCACCTTCTATAAATCATGCCTAAAGGTCTACTTGTTGTGAAGATTTATGAGAATTGACTACAAATCATGTTTGCTGAGTGTGGCTTTTAAGTAGGAGTGTATTTCATTGTATTAAGTCAATATACCTGCCACATTGGCATTTGAACTTAATCCCGATGGCTTCCAACTTTTTGTAACCAACGTTTCTCGTCTCTATGCTTTGTCAATATCTTTTAAAATAGACATCATTATAAGTATGTATTGAGATAAGTACCTTCTGAAGTATCATGATTTCCATTCTGTTTGGCTATCAGATGAGTCTCTAACATACATCTCTATCGTACATGTAGTTATATGTCATTGGGCAATGCTTGGGAAGAACACTTGCTATATTATCAGAATGCCTCAAACTCGTATGACCGATACATTTGATGTATAAATATTAAATATTTGTAAGGCGTCACAAGGAAATAGGTTCTCAAGCTAATTATCGATATTGGATGACGAATAGACATTGATTCTCCATTTTCGCTCATAATAAAGTTTTAGTAGCGGCGTTACACTTACAGAACCTACTTGGGTTAGCTGTTCTTTCAATCAATTATCTTCGATAAACAATTACTCTATTTGCTGTGCGGATTTATGCGAATTGACCCCAAATGGTATTTGCTGATGGAAGCAGGAGAACATTCTCTATTGACATATATATTTACACAGTTTGCACAGCGTTTTTAAAGTTTATACTTAAATAAAGTCAATTAAATAAATAAGTCAATTCTTAAATAAACTGAGGTGCAAAGAAAGTAAGTAAAGAAAGTTAATTCAATATTTTAAAGAAAGTAGATGCATTTGATTATGGCACGATACAATAACACCTTTCGGCAGTAGTTTGAATGACGTAATTAGTGACTGTTTTATTTTTTAACTTACATATAATTATTTAAAGTAGACGGGGGTAAGAACATGACCGAGCATGACCCCTACCATGTTCAAAATGTTGTAAATGTGTGCAGGATAATTTATTGACTTTCATACAGATTATGTCGATGAACAGTTGTGTTTTGTCAAAATTAATTTGGGGGAATTTCTAAATTTAAAAAAAAAACAAACAAACAAACCTGTAGAGGTATTCTTTGACTGATTTAATGTTTTGGACTAATTTGCCAAACAAGTCAGTATTTGAATACGACGTCGAAAACTCGAGATATGTGAAAGTATACATATGATAAATACAACTGAGTGATATACTTTCTTTTGCACCTCAGTTTACATGTTTGTATGCACGACTTCTGATTATTTTATTTGAACATTTTGTTGTAAGATTAAATGCAAAACATCCAATCTGTTTAAAATGTCCATGTTGAGAAATATTAATAGCAATTTTGGCATAACTTTCAAAACTTTCAATATTTATCACATAATTATGTGTTATATGTCTATGGCAATCATGGAATCATGACTTTTTCAAATTTATCTGGAAACACAAAAATGATAAAATAAAATGGATAACAATGAAAATACTAAAGACTGAAGGGGGATTGGGTATGGCTGATATAAACATATTCATCAAAGCTCTGAAGTTATCCACTTTTAGACTTTACTGTAAAAGGTATCTGATAATAATTCCTATGTCATGTTTATTGGGAATGTGATGAAACTACCCAATTTTGGAATGAGTTAGAACTCTTGATAAATAACTTTTTAACTCGAAAAGTAAAAATTACAAAAAAACGTGGTTTGGTTCGGTACACTACATAAATATGTATTACCCAATCAAATCATTATCTCTGCCAAAACATATCCATTTGTGTAATGTTCGAAATAAAGTTCCAACAATTATAAAATGGTATTAAAAGAAATATTTTCTGTTGAAAAATTAATTTCAAAGAAATTGAAAAATTCCATCCAAAATGGATTTCACTCATCCCAGCCTTCAACAACTATTTACTGTGTCCATAATAATTAGCTTATAAGGACTGAACGAGGATATGGGGCTTGGCATGGCGTCCGTCAATTCGCCCATCGTCCCGAAACTTCCGACTTCTTTTCCAGAATCACTAGGTATGGTCAAGCTATGGTCAAGCTATGGTCAAGCTTTTACTGAACACCCACATTAACAGGGCAACGCATTTACACTACACTACAATGAGCAATCATTGATCATTACATGCTGTCAAATGTTTTGGAATTAAGAGTAAGTTAACAAATGTTAAGGCCCCCATGTGATGTCCGGCCTAACAAAGATACAAAGTGGTAACGAATGTGGTCGGTTGAAATTGGCTACTATATCATGCTTCCCCGATGAGACTGCAGTTATTCCTAAGAGCTATTTGATGATTTTAACATTAATTATTTCCCTTTCTTCGATTGAACATATGCTCGATGTGTATTTTCTCGCATGCCTGCATATGTACACATTTATGGTTTGTTATGCGTACATGTATGCACATGTTTGTAAATATTAAGAAAATATAGTTCCGTTGTTGTTAAGGCAATAGAACATGCATTATATACATATTTTGTTGTGTTTTAAAAACAATACATAACAATATATAACATGCCATAAAATTATAGGTGTATTGCACCACGTGTCGTTTCATGATCAACAAAAAAACCGGTATTTGCGACAAGTGTACCTCAGAAAATATAAATTTTAATGATTTGTTGAACACGACAAGGAGGTCTCTTTCCCGCGGGTATTTTGATCCCGCAAATGACGCAAGTCAATGTGTCTAATGTGTTATTTTGCACTACTGAATTATAAACATTGACGTTTCCAAATAGGAACCATGCTATTGTGAACTTGCTACCAAGAGCTGTTCACAATATATCATAACTACATTCAACTCACGTAGTGTTTATAGGTAAATACAACAAACATATTATATAAGATGAACAGGAACATGTTAATGTTTCTGTATAAGTTAAAAATAAAAGGCAATAAGGAAAGGATATTTTGATTCCAACAAACGTGATTTCCTGGACATATAACAGGTCTTCGTTAGCCTGGGGTGTCCTTCTTATCAATTCAAGTGTGCGGGCACGAGGAAGAAAATATTATTATCGATATATGATTGCCAATATCACGTTAACGTGCTTCCCCGTGGCGCAAGGCCCCTTAAATAGCTGAACATATCTTGCCTGGAGCTCAATCGTACATCTTACACACAGACTGAATAATGCATAGTTTTTAGTTGACTAACTCTTCAGCGTTGATGGTGTGAAAACCAATAGTCACCCTTGAGGTACAAACAATGATTTTTTAATTAGCAATATTTACAATAATATTCCCACAGGACATTTGGGATTATGTTGTCGTTTTCTACTCCCTTGCACAGTTGACAGTGACATATCCCATAAATAATAGACATTGGGTATATTCCCTGTAAACACTGTAACCTACCGATAACCATGACCAATACTGTATTCACTTCAGATAAATTCATCTTGACAAAAGTAACGTGTTCGCCTGTGAGAGAACTCATAACTTTATTATTGAAGACTAATGTTTTTGTACTGTAGACATACTCTGTGTTACTGACAGTTCAAGGTCCAACACTGAGTTATTTCAAAGGGACGCTCCTCTCTTTGGATAAGTGAAGTGTTATACTTGATTGATGATTCGTAAGGTAATGGGTCTTTCTTAGGCAAAACATGTAATCTCACAGTCATGAAGACCGAATACAATTCCCTGTACATAGATCATTACTTATAGAATCTACTAGGTATGATAGTCATCATGATACTCAAAGGGTATTTTAAATGATTTTCCATTTTGATAGCACAAGCGTGACTGCAGGACATTTACAATGACGGCGAGAACTATGTAAAGGCGTTTTCAAAATTCAAAATTCCACCAAATGCACCAAAGTGCCAAATTTCCCGTTTGTTTTGTCTACCTTTCAAATCGTCTATACTTACTTTACTAACGTCTGTGTGTTATCTACCCTTTCACTTAACACTCTTCTTTAATTTCAATGTTCTTTTAACTGCTGTTGAGAAAATGGAAAAACGAAAATTGTAAATACATAGTCAAACATGTTATTTCGTTAATATGTTTGTCCGCATCGACTTTTTGTACATGTACTGCAAAAGGTTTCTCTGCCCAAACATTGTTTGGTTTCTTATATCCCTTTGTTAGACCTGACTTTGATATGTTCTTTCTTCCCCTTAAACTGTCATTTTCATACACTTGTTTTAGGAAAATAACATCACTTCCATATTTATTCCATATTACATATTTATTTAAAATTTGTTTTAATAATGTATATATGAATATGATTTACATACTTTGCTGAACTTGTAATATTAATACTAATATCAATGAGCAAAAAAGTGAGCGTGGATTAATACCCCCGACTGTTAAAGTTTGACATGTTTATTTTACTTATAGAGAGAGGTGTCTGCATAAGCTATGAAATGTTATTGATAAGATTGAAGTGTTTGTTAAAAGAGTAGAACAAATCTCTTCATTTAAAATACAATTTAAAATTTTGGAAAAGTAGAAGTAAGAATAACTTGAAAAGGTAGGGATAACATAATTCACTACTGCCATTACAATCGATTTCAGTAATATTTTGTTACTTAATTCATCGTAATGATTTATTCGAGTGACAGGTACATGGAAGCACACCCCTGTAAGCACAGTGAGGGATATACAGCAGTTTATGGCTGAAAGAAAATAACATTTAACTTGTTTCCAAAATATAACCAGTGGAAATATAAAATAGTAGAATCAACAAGAACACAGTAGTAGGTTTTGATGAAAGTTACATGAAAAAGAAAATGATAAAGTCAACAAATGACAACACAGAAGTAGGCTTATTCATTCTAGCGCCGAATATGAGTAAGTTAAAATATTCGCCAACATTTTTTAAAAATCACCAAATCTTGTTACATTTCGCACTGCACCTCTCCTAGTGGCGAAGACATTACAACATTTGAAAGGATGAGATGAATAGTTTGTCTGTAATCGATCGGTCAAAAAAGTATTGAGTTAAAATATAACTAAGTTGAAATATGACTAAGTTGAAAGTTGAAAACTAAAAAAAATCGCCAAAAATTCAAAAAAATTCCAATTCGGTGTATATTTCGCACTGCATCTCTCCCCGTGGTGAAGACGACATGTGCAACATCTGAAAAGGATGAGATGAATAATTGTTCGGTAATCGATTGGACAAAATATGTCTTCGGACGGACGGACGAAATCGTTGGTATTACTATATACCCCAAACCGTTGTTCGGGGTATACTAAATGTTAGGTTAGGTGAGGCGAGTTTGGGTATTCACGTATATCACGGCTGCTGGTATTATTGTTGGGGAAAAGCCCGCAACACCATTGTGGCTATGCATTGCAGTGAAACTTGCAAGCTTCGACTGGAAATATTTGAGAATGTTGTCATCATATTATCATTCAATATTATATACCACGTCAAAGCCAATACAGTTTTCTTTAAAACATGCCATCGGGTAATAACAAAGGTATGATTTTTCAAAGCTTTATATATTAGCGTTTTGCCATTTACATAGGCCACCAAATTGATGAAAGAAATATTATAAAATTGCTTAAAATATCCAGTCATCTAATAATGACCTAGTTACAAAGCCTAGTATTTGGTGTATAAGATCGTGCAAGAATTATAACATGACGGGACACTGCAATTGACATACCTGGGTTTATACTTATTCCACAACGACAGTTTTCATCGAGGATAGCCATGATTACTTTACTTCCGGTTTATCTGCAGCAAAGTTACTAGGAATCCCCTATAGGCTCAAATTGCCCTATGGCATCATTTCGTTTTAAAAAATAGACCAATGCCAAGGTCATTCATTATGGATGACTAGTATCAACCGATGTTTCGAAACACACTTGAGATTATGTAAAATGCCAGGTAAATTATAGCCAATCAGTTACTAATGAAATCCTCATATTTACGATTCAATACAACTATCCTAAGACCTATCCAAGCAGAAATCGGCAAATATCACGAAGTCGGTTTACAAGGATCATGATAGCAACCTAATTTCATGTCTTCATTCAAACTGTTTTTATGTAACCATAAAGTCTACTTCAAGCATACACAAAACAAAACTTGTTTTATTTCAAATGAAAAGTACTTGTATCTTTCAGCTTATATTGATAATCCTTGATCTTGACAAGCAATATATGAAACAAGATGTGTTTGTTAAACACTGATGCCAAATCGTATATATCTGAAGGTCTGATTACAATGTAGCCACACGTGAAGTATCAATGACATTTCACTAACAAATTCAAACCTATGGCCAAGGTTAATATTTTCCGAAAATGGTATCCGCACCAGAGTTAAGGTCACGAAATGAAACATTATGACCTATACTGAAAGGTGTCATCATACTAAATAAACATTTGAAGTATCAAAGGCCTATCTCTAACAAATCAGAGGATATGGCCAAGGTTAAGGTTTTCGAACAGACAGACGGTCGACCACGTAAAAAACAGCATGCATCTCCGATTCGGGGGACAAAATTGAGTGATTTTGAAATAAAAAGTAACTTCGATAAATTATAGTATTTATTATAGTATATTATAGTATTATAGTATAGTAAATTGAAGTATTAAACGTGATAATGCAAATAACACCATTTAAAATTGATGACAAATTTTCAAAATGCACTTAGAGATTTGGAACTTTTTGCAAAAAAAGCGCATTGACCATGCTGCCATATTGAATTTAGACATTTTTTCATATTTGTTGACCCCATGCACCTTTGACAATCTTCTTCTCAGAAGATACTAGCATCTAAGAGCTCAAACTTGCATATATGTGCAACTAAAGAATTGGTAATTAAACGATAGTCCTAATACTTTTTCCACAGTGATCTTTTAAAGTCAGGCAATTTTGGAAAATCGCAAACTTCAAAGGGAGATAATGCAAAAACCTACCCATCGAATTAAAAGATTGTTTCAGGAGAGTAAGACGAGACTATGGTCTTTAGGAATCAATAATGAAATCGCTCGCGTACAGTAATTCCGGTCATAATAATGAAAAACTTTAACATAGGGTCACTTTTTGAAAATCCACTTAGAGACTTGAAACATTTTCCAAAACATGCACAAGTACAATACGAGCAAAAAAGTAAATCATGACGAATTTGTAGGTCCCTTTGTTTTGATTTTCTTTAAATTTGTCTGATTTTGACATGTTAAATTTCGCTCTAAATAATCCCAGTGACATACTAGAGACTCGCAACTTGTTTCAAAAGATGCTTAATAATTAGACAAGCAATATATGTTATCATGGCGAAGTCGTAGGTCAGCTGGTTTTGACGCCATATTTAAATTTTAATGTTTTCAAATGTTTTGACCCTATGCACTTTTGCGGAAACACCACGCCGAAGATATTTGCATCTGAGAGCTGAAACTTAGATTTATAAGTAGCTGAAGCATTGGGGAAAAACAAGTTTCATTTCTTATTAGGGAACTCCTATTAATGTTTTCACAATTACCTTTCAAAGTATGGTAACATTGATGGTTTACCTATGTTCTTTAAAAAATCTAATTTTCTTATTTCTCCAAAGAGTAAAATCTGTTCGAAATTCATATGATATTTATACAATAGCCGATTTAGAAGATTTGGCAAGTGTAAAGAATTATGCTAAGACACGAATAACCGGACAACATTATCAACAATGTCTGCTTCATCGAGGTTTTACTGGAAATCTTTAAAATTCTTATTTCTCCAAAGACAAACATGTATTTAAGCTTTAAGTCATGCCAGTTTGGCTCCAAATCCGACCTTTTCAGTTAAGCTAAACTGTGACGTCAGAAATGCGGCTCTAAACATCAAGTTTTCCTTAAGTGAAATTGGTGGTTTTGTATCCGCTTTACGAGATTTTTCCTTGTTTCAGTTGAAGCCGTGGGACCTTCTGTTTGGGGTATATCCCCACCCCGACACCCCAAGCCATGTCGCTTTACTTATTCTCTTTACTATCATTTTATATTAAACAAGCAGACAGAGTCGGCCATATCCCCCGCCATGTAGGAATTTTGAATATATTTATGCATTTTGAATATATAATGCATTTACTTTCTATATAGCAAAAGGCACATCTAGACTACTGTGTTGATACCTGTACAAAGTTTCAGCAAAATATATTGAATAGTTTTTAAGTTTGAGGCCGGAATATAGTTTTCCCTCTTCTTGGTTCCAAGTCCAGAATGTTTGCATTTGTAAAAAAAAAAAGAAGAAATTCTCAAATTTGTATATAGCAAAAGGCACATCTAGACTACTTGGTTGTTACCTGTACAAAGTTTCAGCAAAATATATTGAATAGTTTTGAAGTTTGAGGCCGGAATATAGTTTTCCCTCTTCTTGGTTCTAAGTCCAGAATGTTTGCATTTGTAAAAAAAAAAAGAAAAAATTCTCAAATTTGTATATAGCAAAAGGCACATCTAGACTACTTGGTTGATACCTGTACAAAGTTTCAGCAAAATATATTGAATAGTTTTGAAGTTTGAGGTCGGAATATAGTTTTCCCTCTTCTTGGTTCTAAGTCCAGACTGTTTGCAAACGAAAAAAAAAATCAAAAAAATCTCAAATTTCTATATAGCAAAAGGCACATCTAGACTACTTGGTTGATACCTGTACAAAGTTTCAGCAAAATATATTGAATAGTTTTGAAGTTCGAGGCCGGAATATAGTTTTCCCTCTTCTTGGTTTAAAGTCCAGACTGTTTGCATTCGTAAAAAAAAAGAAGAAGAAATTCTCAAATTTTTATATAGCAAAAGGCACATCTAGACTACTTGGTTGATACCTGTACAAAGTTTCAGCAAAATATATTGAATAGCTTTGAAGTTTGAGGCCGGAATGGAAAAGCCCGGACGCACAGACACACAGACGGACAGACAGACGGACAGACGGATGGAGCTCATTTCTAAAAATTATTTCTGTCTTTTGGACTTAAACATTTAATTTACTCACCACCTTATTTATATTTTTATAGTTTTACTTACACTTTGAACTTACCTTTTTTTTTGATAGCTTTCGGCATGAGTAAGTAAACTCCCCATCAGGGAAATCCCAAATGGTGGAAGCAGCCGTTAAACTATCCAACAACAACAACTTATTTTGCATTGAAGCCTACTCTTTGTCGATGGGGGTGGCTCCCGATGGCAGGTGGGGTGAGGATGTAGTGTCTTCATGTACACGTTGGTCTATCGCTTCCAAGTCAGACTTCGTAAGCGAAATGGAGTTGTCTGTACTAGTTGAGTGAATGGTACATTCCATACGGGTAGTTGCTGGTGGTTCACTCTAAATGAGATAATCATAATTATTTCGCTAATATACTTAAACAAAGCGAGACACCACTTTGAAGATATTTGCATCTAAGCACTACAACTTAGATGTATATGCAGCTGAAGCATTGGGGAATAACAAGTTATTTCATTAAAGAACTCCTAATGCCTTTTTCACAATTACCTTTCAAAGTATTGTGACTTTGAACATTTGAACAAGTTGGATTAGATGAAGATTTTATTGAAGCGTCATGTGCAAGAGTTGCTTCCCCTTGACCATCCTACGATGCTGATGTGAGCAGGCAAACTGACACCAATACCTCGTCAGAGAGACACACTATCGCCCTTACTAGAAAAAAGGGTCATTAGCACGATAATGTATATGACTAATGAGTTTTAAACATAAGTTCATCATTTTGATGTGTGAACAGGAAATTCACAGTTTCGATTTGGCATACATTGTGTTGTTGGGGGTCACGTCTGTTATAGATGGTGCTATTGTATCGAGAAGTACTGAATTTGAAGACAGTCGAATCAGTATAGTGACGATATATGTAAAAGTAGTTCTTGTCGAAAACCGGACACTGCATCACGGTTAAGGCACATCTATTAGCCAAACGTAATTTTAGAAGCTATTTTTCAACACAGAAAAAGACAAATTTAGGTTGATTATGCCTGAAAGAACTGTGCATGAAAATCGGACTGTAGTTACTGTTCTGCACATGTATAATGATGTTGTTCGATTTTAATTGGGAATTAGTAACAACTGGAGGCGCATGCACTGTTTATATATCAAATCTCCCTCTCATCACAGTTCACAAGGTAGACTTCAAACATTCTATATGGTTCGGATTGAGTGTAATGCACACAGACATTGGTATGCAATTTGTTATTTTTACATAATAAACAGTTATTAATGAACGTAGCACGAGTCAACGAATGAACACTTCATTTGTTCATAAACAAGATTTTACTATCTTATGCATAGTAAGCTACTTCCAGATAAGGCAAACTGGTTTTTTCCTACGCTAAAAGAGTCCTACTTCCATCATTCATACATTACACTTGTGACAATTGATTAACAAACTCATCAATAAAACTACCCTCGTTTTAAGTCTTTCTCACAGTGTATTCCTATATACTATAACCATAAAATGCTTTTTTTGAAACCAGCTAAGGGTAACGGATTTGAGTCATCATTATCACATATCCACAAACATTTATTCTACCGTTGAATGCCCTGCTCTAAATCTTCATTGTACTTGCATTTCTAAGCTATTTCAATCGTATTCGTTCTCTATTCCTTTTATTCAAACATTATTATCAAATAGTATTCTACGTGACAAATACTCCACATGCTCCCTTCTAAAACTAGATCTGAAACAACCACTTCCAGTCTATTCATTTACGTAAGTACACGTCACACCAGTGTATATAGTCACACAGTTGTTGGATTTTAACAAATAACGTTGGGTCTCAATACTCCTAGAGATATGCTGGAGACATAAAAACTTGTTTTGAAAAAAATGCGAAACAACATAGGACATAGGTCTTAATTAAACAAATTGAAATATTAATGCGCGTAATCCTGTTCTCATCACTGGTGACTATATTTTTATTTGACTTTCATAGGAGGAGCAGTGTGACGACAGCACAATCATCATACTTGTTGTGAAATTCTGATGGGTGTTTGGACGCGACTTAACCGCAGTTAACATGGAGTTGGGTCTGGGTGAGTTCAGTTGACGATGTGAGTACAGTTGAGCTTATAAGTTGTGAATGGAATGGAGGTTAAACTCCTGCGATGATGCCTAGTATGTTAGCCAAGATTACTTCAAGATGTGTTTATGATTGGTTCCCGTTGTATAGATCAATGTCGATTTTGACAGGTCGCTAAGGTCGTGCCATGTGTTTGAATATGGCCACTAACGTAAATGATGACGATCATGCAGATTCATAACGACCAACTGACCTTAATAATCGACATATTCCAGACCAATTTCAGACTAAACTGCATTTGAAGGCGATTTTTCATCTGGACGACTGGGACAATCAAAGACAAATGGAATTGGTATAGAACTTCAGAGATGACCGTCAATGAAGGCGTTTTGTTAATTTCAGATGGGGGCCAATGATACTTATGATACTTTCTCAAGAGAGTTATTGCAACGAGTTTATGGATATGTGAGTGTGCATGTACTGATCCATTGAACTAAAACAAAAGAACCTATTGCAATGTTTAAGTGCAAATGGTTTATTATTCCAACACTTTTCTGTTGCAAGATGACGAAACCGGACCCCATTGTGCAATAGCAATCAACAATTTCATATTGCAAGTCATAAGATGATTCCCATAGAGGATATTCGGGACACAATGGAGAGGCAGCTGAGACAGACAGACCTTCCCTCTACCACACTGTACCGATTGAGTCAGTGTGAGGTCTAGATCTGGAACAGTGTGGAACATAGCAGATGATATCAAACTTGTTGACAGCATGCACCAGGAGAATTTCCTCCTTTGAGCTGCCACATGGTTGCGTCGTGCGATATTAAAATGAATAATCACTTAACAATAAACAACAGCCTCAGTAGAATGTACTTTTATAGCATCCTGTAAATATGCCAAATTCAGGTTATGTTCTTAAATGAACTCTTCTAAGTAGAAAAACATTACTATGACCTTGACTATTCAACTATTCAAATCCACATGTAAGTAAATAATGACTTAGTGATTTGTTGAACAATGTGTATACTATTCTGGGTGAGACAACCTTTATGACCATGAGTATGCGTTACATTGATTCTAGAAAATAAAATAATTCAAGAATATTTGCCAAATATTTGTTGTGATAAAATGTATGTACGTTTAAATCTAAAATTATGCACCTATTGTAGGGCATGACAATAGTTTTATTGAGGAAATGTTATTAATATTATTGTAAAATCATTTAGTTAGCATACAGTAGTAAAGTCCGTTATGTTCCGGGCTGATTTTGTTTGAATATTAGGATGAAAGACAGACACGTTATTTTTTTCCGGAAGCTGGGACTTTTTAAAGACAACAAGTTCATTCTTAAAATAGACTTGGTAATATGGGGATACAATTTAGTGTGTTTGAAAATCGGCGACATGTTACACTTCACTAATCGTGTGCGTTCGTTTCAATTCACTCATTAAATTCTCCAGTATAGGTATAGCCTCAATTGAGCGGGTGTCCCATGTGTAAACTGGAATGTCTGTTATCTGTGGGTGCTCCTAGTTAATGTGATAGTACATGCAACAGTAGTATTTTACTAAAACATTAAATCTTTAACTCGATATCCAGTATTTCAGATGCGGCTGGTTCAGTCAATATTTATTGTTCATTTCCCTTACATTACTTCCATGATCTACTTCCTTTGAAATAGTGTAATCTGTTATTCGTTTCAATTGTGAGGAGAGTTCCGCTTGTCATTAAAGTACAGGACTCGTATTTTCGAAGCTCTCTTAGCGCTAAGATAGTCGTAAGTGCCATACATTAACATTGGCTTACGACTAACTTAGCACTAAGACAGCTTCGAAAATACAGCTTTGATTACACTATATTCATTTAACTTCAAGCACAACTTGTTGACAACGATTAACTAAATAATAAATCATAAGTGGGATTTAATTATTTCCTCTGAATAGTAACGATTTTATTTTGCAATTGCCATACAAAACTGTTGACACTATATTCAAGTAGATAATCACCATGCATACGTTTTATATTTTTAAAGGTGTATATTAATAAAATTTCTACAACAAACTGGATTGAACAATAGCTTATTTCTAAATTTTGATTTATTTTACTTCATTATTATTCAATCAGCAGTCTATGACTGCCAAATGTCTCATTCATCATACATGACGTTTGTCATTTTTAAATGTAGACATGTTAAACAGCTATATTATGTAGTACAAAGTTAGCATTACTAACATCGAGACTTTGACAATGATAACACAGTGTCTGCCATCAAACTAATTTCTGCTATTCTAAGTTATGGGAATCATACGAAGCGCATAAGAAGCCATTGTGATATTTACGGTGGTAGACTCAGACAGTACATCGTGGGAAAGTATCACCATGTATGTTATTATGCAGCTCACATTGCTACGACAGTGACTTACATTGGTGCTTTGATCCCGAATCTCAATTGTATTCTCACATAGCCAAGATGTGAAGCTGAGTTATTAAGGTAAATCGTGTTTTAGAAATGTATCTATATGATGCCAATATAATATGTACATGAATTTGGTTCATCGTCTCAGATAGTAAATTATGTTCCGCATGATAGTCATGTAATTGCGTTAGGAACATTCCCGCAGGTGCAGATGAGGAGTACATTAATAATATTCCGAAAGTGTTCCGAAAACAGTCTAAATCATTATTGTGTATAATGTGAATAGGAGGAAATTAACACAGGGAATATGTGATGTTCCGAAACATATTGCTTTATAACACTTTAGATGAATTCGTTGAATTTTGATTGGTAAAAGGCCAATGCATACGAAACCGTGTAGGTAGATTTGCGGGGTGTACCAACCGTAGACCTCATGAAGACTCGTCATGTGACAAGTTTAACAGGTTTTACGAATGATCTTGACATCGGATGGAATGTTGATGGTTGCTCCACTGGTCATTTCATCACATCTTCCAAAAACCGTGCATGTGTAGTGTACCCTCATACTGAAGTGGTAATTTAAAGATGTACAATTTGTTTTCAAAGATATGTTTTACAAATTATGTTGGACCTGTTTTCATGTTCATCTTTCATTTCATTTTCATTCTCTTATTTCAGCTTTCTTCTGGATACTTTTGGGACGATAGCAACATGTAAATGCATAATAAGCAGGTTTTTGTTTTCAAAAATGTACAATTTATTAAGTGTCTGTTTATTGTATAGTTATTTTATTGACATCATACATACCGTATCTGCACACATATACACACGCACGCATTCATGCACATGTAATAAGGGAGTTATTGTTTAACGCCCCTTGGGCAATATTACAGCCATTTGCGGTGACGAATATAATGAAGTGTATATCCTATTATGAGATATCACTATAGATACCACAACATCACTGAGTCTGCAATCTAATTATACATACCCTGGAACGTATATGTCTTTAACATCTTTATTGCATGCAACGTTTCCTTAGTATATCATTATCATCTAACTTACAGCATACAATCAATATATTTTCTGCAAATAAAGTATAATAGATTAGCTTATATGTTCTTATTCGAGACGAATTGTTGTCCTTTGTGAAAGGATTAAGTAACTATTCAATGGTTTGTTACGTATCTGTCATGTATATTCGGCTTGAGGGAATATATTAACCAGTCAAGCAGATGGTTATGACTAAACATATTTGTTATGATGATGTTATATATTATGTGAGCTGCTTAAAAGGTAATGTAAAACGTTTTAAAGGAAAATATCTACCTGCATTTGACGGAACTGTCAGATCTGGACTTGTCGTATGGTCTCAGATAGCCATTTAATGTCAACGAGACAGCCAGATAACTGCGTTAGTAACGTTCCCGAAGGTGCAGATAGGAATGATATGAATAATAATCCGATAGAGTCACGCAAGCTCAATCGTTATTTTGTCTGAAATAAATAGACTTTCAAAGTGGATATGTGGTGACTGAATAGAGTTTGCCACTATCGAATGCGTTTTAAAAGACAAAGTTACATAGCTGACATGATAACTGTTGCAATGAAAAGTGTAAAATACATTTTATCATTACTACATTAAACTAACCAGTAACAACGTGAAACCCAAAGTCTATCTGTCTGACCACAGGGTGGACCGGACCACCTTGTGGTCAATCTATATGGAACACGACCGAGTTTGAGGACCTTAACAAGCTTATAAACTGAGGGAAGATAACATTTTAATACTCATATCCCTCAGTTTCAATGAATTGAGGTTGAGTTTAACGCAGCTTCCATGAGTATTACACTTATATCGCGGCTCTAGTATTATGGCAGGGAGAAAGCCCGCAACGCAATGTGGCTATTCAGTGCGGTGAAACCTGCGAGCACTGCTGGAACTAGCGAACCATGGTTGGTACTGCTCTAAAAGTCAGTATAGCATTGCACTCAAACCTTTCTGCGTGTCGAACAGTTCTCTACTGCCGACGAAATTGCCGTGCCCCTGGTGGGACTATTTCAATGTACCAGACCACGTGATTTTATAAGATTGCTGCATTATTTCAGTGTTGTCAACAAGAATATGTATGAATATCTTTAGTAATCAGAATTGCCATGCTATTTTCATAACAAAAAATACATCATTGTGATCAGTTGTCATTCCAGTTGAGCACAACCACGAACTGCACTGCCTATGCCTGCTACACATTCCTTGGACGTGAATTGCATGTGCTGTCCGTCTCATGTAAAACATAGAGTTCATATAGACACAAATCATTTGCGTCATATGGTCCATCGTAGTTCTGTTGGTTAGAGTCTCCATTAGCTAGACAAGGGTCGAGAGATCGAAACCAGCCATAATCACTGTAGATGTGAGCTTTCAAACTTATGTATAAAAATAGTATACATCTGGAAGAAAAATTCATATAATCATAAGTTTTTGAAAACATTTATTTTATAGAAATTGGGTGATTTTGAAGACTTTGTATGAGATATATATCTGTAATTTAGAAACCTCATGTTAGGTTTTTTCTATCACAGATAGACCGCAAACGAGGTCTTTAAGTGACAAATAGGCCTGCTGTGGTGTCGTCCAGTTCTCACCTTCAGGTAATGACATGGTGCTACATAAAGGGGCGATGTCAACAGAGGAAAATAACTTTTAACATAATACTGGTCTACATATGATAGAAATGACAGCATTGATAAACAGGCTCAAGTTTTCTCTCATCGGAATACTCTGCAGGTCTTTCACCACTTGAGCAAGTCGCGGGCGTGTGAAGAATGTGTTCAAATAACTGATAAATCATCGTTGTGTTGCAGAAAGAAATTGTCATCAAATTACTTCTGATATTCTGACTCTGGTGAGTTCTTGTATTAAAGAGATATGACAAATCTGTATTAAAACCGTAAGTGTTATTATGGTATGCAGTGTCAACATTTCTACTAGAATTATATGACTTGAGTTTTTTCAGTAAAAGGTTCAAAGAAGAGTTGATACATAAAAGAACATCTATTACAAGTGACTATTGACCCACAAGGGAATATTGCGACAGCGATAGTCTATTGTAATTAATAACTATTGCGAAGTCTATCATCCCCATATTCTATCTATAACCTCCTTCAGTTTGATTCACATGTAAGAATGATGAAAACGTATACAATTATGATACTTTAAATTATATAACATATGTCATGCCATTTATAGAAGCAAGGTTTCAGATCCATGCCAAAAAAATGTTGACAACATACATTTGGTTTTCCTGAAAACACTTAGTTGGAAAAGATACCCTTGACGTCCATGCCAACTACCTAATGAATGTAACTTTTGAGAAGTTAGTAACAGATGTTTCTTGTATTCTTTGATTTGTGATCATCATCTCGGAATTTGTTATTCAAGTAAACACGATTACTGCACTAATAGTTTGTATGGCTGTTTCACTGTTGCTACTTAAATGTTAATGTTCTTTGAAGCATTCAGTATCTTTTTCCCTACACAAACACTGTTATATTATGAAACGTGGTGAGTATAATTATGAAGTTGAGCCTCATTTGAAGAAAACTGTTGAAGTATTTTTTTTAATGAGACGAATATAACATGGATGAGTAAGTTGTGTTTACAATTTTTTTCAGTTACAGCTTTGTACAAATATTAGGTATCTATTACAGGTGGTTTTAAAATTAGGTCATATTTGCTCTTCTCGGCTAGTGGGATTCTTCCTTATCTATCATCTCATACATTTTGATATGGAGTGATCTATAGCAACACGATAGTCAATCTTTGTATAAATTAATATAAGATTAAGAGGTTGAACAATCGGCACCGTCGGGACCGTATACATGCAGTATACTCGATCTTTTATCCAATCCAAACGTTACGGAATATATGCAAGTTGTACATGTACAAATAATAGTTCTGTTTCAAATGTTTGTCCTTTCAAGTTCTTAAAATGTTAAAATGATGATAACTATCTAGAAATAGTATCACGCATCAGATCAATACTAAGCTATGTTTTATAACACATAGTCTAATAAGTGTTGAGTACTTAGCATCGATGATAAGGTTAAAGCATTCTCAGTGGTTCTCTTGCTGGGATATTGTTATTTGATTGGATGAAGTCTTTCTGCCCACTTTATGCAGAGTTGTTTGCATCTCTTAATTTAGCTAAATTAATAGATGAAAAATCCAAACCTTATTTTATTTAGATCGCACGTCAGTAAAACCTAGACAACTTATGCTCAAATGATGATTTCTAGGCCATATTTACAGCACTAAATTTCCCTGTGTAATGTCACTAATCATGACGTCACTTAACGTCATTTTATTCCTATCATGCTTCGCATCTGACTTAAATAAGGTGCTATACATTTTACCCCATTCTGAGACTAATATGACGATAAAATACGATTTGTTTTTTTGATTAAAGAAGCAATTTATCAATATAGATTTTCTTTGCAACTAGTTGATTATTCTTGTAACTTTTCCTGGGTTAAAATTTTCAATTTCAATATTTCACCCCACATTAGGCCTCTGATTAAACGATGTATATTTACGTATTTCTATCTTTTATAGTATTCTACTATCTCCCATGAGGAAACAAGAATTGTTGTTATCGAAGGAATCACCTTTTACGTAATGTCTTTGTACATGCAACAGTAGCATTTATAATAAAACATTAAAGCTTTGAATCGATTGCAGATGCGACCTCTTCAGTAATTATTCAATGCACAATTCACTTAAATTAGCATCTTATACCTTTGATCAGCCTCTATTCATCATTTAGGTACAGTCATTGGTGTAATTAAAGAAGTTGGTATAATTAAAGGATACATTGCAATATTGCAACATTGTACTGTATGTCAGTAGTAAACCACATTATTTCACATAAAAAATATATAAATAGTATCAATGACAAAATCATATTTTCTAATTTACTACATCTTGCCAGAAATGAATAAAAACTAATATGTTGACAAGTAAAATTACCCTTGAACTATATCAATATGCAACAAAACAAAAGCAAAATTTAATGTTTACTTATGTGAATTGATTATTCAACTAAATTCGAATTTTAAATATGTCTTGTGGCAACAAATTCTGTTAATCACGTACAAAGCATGAATTCAACGTATGGGATATACAGGACCTAATCGCATCTCTCAAATTCATCCAAGATCTTTGCATTTATTAGACGAAGAAATGGGACGTCTCAACGCTGCCGATTTGGAAACCAAAGAGTGCAGTGGCGAGGATACTCAACGTTCATCCGAGCACAGTAACTCGTTTTTATCCTCCGCCGGATGTTCAGCGCAAAGCGGGGGATATAGTATTCGGCATTTTGCATATAAGTGTTCATCACAGAGAGAGTAATGTTCCTTCAGAGTGTTGTGACTTTGACCCTCATTTCAAGGTCACAACGAGCCTAACTTAAGAACCGTTCACTGGATTATCTTCATATCTTACACATATCTTCTCCATGGAATGACACAGGGTTGAATATAGTTTGGTAACCTTGAAATTATTCACAAGGTCGCAGCGGAACTTTTAAATGTTCAGCATGTGAACTTGCATGTTAAGCTTGTCAGCAGGATGTCCCAGGAACCCTTCACTGGACTCTCTCCATATGTTATACATATCTTCTCCAAGGGAAGACAAAAGGCTGATTAAAAGTTGGTGAACTTGATATGTTTCTCAAGGTTACAGCAGGACTTCAAGTTTTTCGACATGTTATGCTCTTTAGAGGGATGGATATCACGAGAACTGTTCATTGGATATTCATGATTACCTTACTATAATGGTTATTTTAGGAAAAAATCAAGGCCCAGTAATTTTTTGCTGATCTTGACATAATTTTCCAATTTTAAATCAATTGTACCACACTACAGTGAGCAAGGAATGATTATCAGATGCTGTTAAATATACTGGAATAAAACTTACGTCTATCAGCGTAATAGCGAATGGGTTTGGTTAAAATTGGCTCCTAAATCATGGTTCCCCGATGATACTGAAGTTATTCCTTACTGCTTTTTGACAACTTCCCAAAGCAAGGCATAACTCTTGCCAGTCTCCATTACTGGCTGATTACGGTCTTGCAGTATTTCCTTAAGAAATCTGTGCTTAGAAATCCAGGTCCACTATGCTTTTCTGGTACAGCGGTTCACTATCTAGGCACAACAAAGCAAGTGAAATACCGCAAGGCTTAAATCAGCCAGTTATGCAGACTGGCAAGAGTTATGCCTTGCGTTTGGAAGTTGCTTGTTGATGACTCTTTCGTTCCCTTTATTCACATGCTCATACATTTTTAATATTTATAAAGTTATTTCGTTGTTGGTTGGCTGTGATCATATGACATACATTTGTACATATTTGTGTTTTTAATCTTATAAACATATATATATATAATATATGTTTTAATTTCTACAATTTATTTCTGGTAGAATTATCTCGCGTTCAGAGAGACAGACACGTATGGGTTGTTCAACATGTGATATTTGTCATATTGGAAGGTCACTGACCAGTTGGGTATTAACCTGGATATCAAACTTGCATGATCAATAAGCTGCGAAGAACCTTCGTCACTTGCCATTAAAATGCAGATTTATTACACTATGTGTGATTTCATTGCCAGCGGAAACTTTGGTTAGTGCTTGTATTGATCTTCAGGAATTAAAACAGGATATATGTACAGTGACTTATTTGTACTGACATGGCTTGTACTTATATTTCCTTAGGGTAGTTAGATAGATGATCACTTAAATCACGAAAGTCAACATGTCTAGTCCACATGACATTGTGTTTCATTTTATCACTATTGATTTTGCAGCACTAACCTTCAGCTTTTTTCTTTGAACAGAAAGCATGTTATTTTGAAGATAACAAGAACTGTTTACAATATATCATATTCACCTTCTTACGTTATTTAAGTGAATACAACTAACATAAGACAAACAAGGTTTCTTAATACGCCTCTCTATATAAGTCACATACCTATTTGAAAAACTTTTGAGATAAAAGTAAACAACAAATTAGGAAAGAATATATGTTTTTCAACAAACGTGAACCTGACAAGCATTTCCAGGGAAAACTAACTGGAAACTATTAGTCATTCTTGACATTCTTCCAAGTGCGCGGAGAAGGTAACACTATTACCAATATGTGATTGCCATTATCACGGGTCCCGATTACCCAAGGCCCCTTAAGTAGCTGAACATATAATTCATGCCTCAATCTTACAGCTGACACATGGAGTGAATAATGCAATATTGATTTATGATATATTGTAGAATGAAAATAAGAAGCATGTTAACCTTAACAACCATCCTTCAATGATTTTGATTAGCGACTCTAGCAAGATTATTATCAGATCTTAGTTGGGATTATTTTATAATAGACATTTGAGATAACTTCCTTGACACAGTCAATCCATTTTTGGAAATCAGGACTTTGACGAAGAACAAGGAGTCCATGATTAAAACCGCCATGGTAAAATAGAAGATACATTTAGTGTGTTTAAACAACGTACACACTGATAACACGCATTCGGTTTCAATTTAAAATTCACTCACTATCACTCCAGTATAACTATTGTCTCTTAGGTTGATCGCCTCAATTGTTTAAAATAGGTACACGAATGTCCCGTGTGTAAACTGGAATGCTTGTAATCTGTGGAGGCTCCTTACGTAATGTGATAGTACATGCAACAGTAGCATTATGATAAAACATTAAAGCTCTTACTCGATTTTCAGTATATCAGATGTGACTGGTTCGGTAATTATTAATTATACAATTTATTTGAATTACTTCCATGACCTACTTCCTTTAATCAAATTTCATTGAAATATTTTAATCTGTTATTCGTTTCAATTGTGAGTTGCTGTGTCAAAATGAACCATATTCATTAACATAGGAGTGGATAGTCGCATTGATTACATATTTTGAGATTAAAATTTGTGATTCACCGATTCCTTCCATCAGTGAATATATAACTGCAAATAACCCTTGTGTACTTAACAAACGTCAAACTTCTATTTTTATATGTTAGTTCATATATTGCACATTGATAAATCAACATAATATCAATTTTGAAAATGCACATCTACAATTATCAATGATACACTTAAATGGTGATGCCATAAACCAAATAACTCAGTAAATAATAAAGTATTATTCGTTATGTTATCAATTCATCATACACTGGACATAAATCAGAATAGCAGTATGTAAACATATATAATACTGAAATTGAGATGCCAACATCTTGTTTGGTAGTGGTAATGGTAAATAAACTATTTTATGTAGAAGAATTTGTAAATCAATAGAACATTTATTACTTTTGCATGCAAACATCTTGCAACTAATTAAACGATGTCCACTTCTGTTACTATTAAACTTTTACCAGTAATAATCAACAAGACAATATGTTGGAAATATTTGTTGTATGACATGATAGAACAGGTATCTAGCAAAAAAAAACCGTGTCAGCGTTTCGTGATAGTTCAATTTAAATAAATAATGCTATTTTCTTCTAAGAAATAGTTTAGTTATATTGAACGAGAAAAGTCAATAGTCGTTAATGTTTTGTGAATTATGTCACTTTGTAAAGTCAAAAACAGATACAGTGATACAAAGGATGTATTAATGATCCTATATAACGACATTATACAGTTTGGAAAATACGTTTTTCCTAAATCAGTTTCGAAGTGTAAGTTTTGATAAATAGAACTAGAGTGTTCCAATATGACTTGCCGAAGCTCTTATAGATACCGAATTCATCAGTCCAAGTCATTTGCACAACACTTCAATGAACAAGCACTGGTCACCCCCTGCTGCAAAATATATTGCAGTTCACCTTAAATCTATAAGTAAAAGACCTGCCAAGACCTCCATCTGTGTGTCAGACTTAAAGATGCATAGTGGTAGCAAATTGGGTTAGTTGAAGTTGGCTACTAAATCATGGTTCCCCATTGAGACTTAGTTATTCCTGAATGTGTACAGTTCTTGGCGTTTTTAACTGTGCTATTCGGTTGCCGTTCTTTAAATGAGTATATGCAGCAGGTATGTACATGTTTGCTCCTGTGTGTATGATTGCATGAAGACATATATGAAGGATAGTCCGGAATCCTATTTGCATATGTGTTTAGTCGTTGAGAGTAAGCATACAACATTCAATATGCATGGTCATTATCCGATTAACGTACACACAGGGTCATTAACACTTACAGACACAGCTAAGAGATAATAATCTTCGAAGTGTTCAACTTTGTTTAAAACTGTACAGTGAAACGATAATGAGACTGTTAAGCTACATATCAATCAATGACCACTGAGTTGGAAAGTAACCCCACTGGTCATTACAGTTCAGGGCCCATATTTTCGAAGCTCTCCTAGCGCTATGATAGTCGTAAATGCCATACATTAACATTGACGTACTACTAGCTTTGCACTAGACAGCTTCGGAAATATGGTTAGTAACAGGCCCTCGGTCCTTCAGCATCGCATATTGGAAAGGAAAGTTCTAACCCAGCAAACATGACCTTACTGGGCCAGTAGTCGCTGATACAGGCATCCAGTACCCGGTACTGATCCTGTGCCAACTTGCACACTGGCATGGTACTGCATTTGTACTGGCAAACAGTACTCGACCAGTATTGGGCCATTATAAGGCCATTACGAGAACGATACAATTCCCCAAACTGACCAAATTCATGTTAGCCTTCACTGTCTCGATACCTTTAATATCCGTAGATTTTAAATATCCAAATTTACTTATAAGCAAGAGTGATTTAGCTATTATCTTTTTTCTTCTTAATTAATTTTCTAAATTGTTACTATAATTAGATTAAATACACATAACCATATCCGTTTGTACCCCTGTAGCTTTCTTATACACAATTAGTATTTTATAATAAAACTTTCTGTTATATAGACCAACATAAAGAGTAAATAATTTGTTATTTAAAAACAATATATGTTTAACAACTAGACCTACAAGGACAATGTTAAGGAATCGAAATTATGTTCATACTTATATTTTATTTATGATATAACACATACAGCAGCACTTGTTAATGTAAGACATACTTGTAGATATTTATTAATATAGAATGAATCAAAATGTTATGAATACAACTAAAGTCATTGGATACCAAATCGTTCCCTTCTCCTCTTGCCTCTCTGAGGTAGACGTCAATCTTAAGAGATTGCCCATAATAACAGGAAGCGTCACAGCTGAATTGGGCCGGTAAGTAAACTGCTCTGTTCCGTCCCAGTACTGACCCTTTCAATATATCCCATAATACATTTAGACATGAAATGATAAACTTCAGCTGAGTCAGTACAGCGCATGTACCCTATTTCAGGACCCGTATTGCCAGCACATGGCCACTACACGTTTACACGTGAATGTGCCGATCAAGTTAAACCGAGACAGGGTCAGTACTGGTTCCATACCGTTAGTCAGTATGACCTTATCAACTTTAACAGCCAGTACCAAGCCAGTACTGGCCCAGTACAGTCATGTTTGCTTGGAAGCGCACAAACATGACACTGTCCTTTGAGATTCTTCTCACCATAAGTGTATACCTGAGCGTGATATAAACACTGTGATAACGCGTATGCTGTTGGCAACAGCTCGTTGATTTGGTTTCACTGTGTCTCCAATGGATTCACATAATTCCCTAGGATCTCTTTCGTTCTCAAGACACATCGATTATGCATATATTGCAGCTGCTTCTTACATTAAGCGTTACTTTCAAATAAAGGTAAGATAGTTGCGTTGCAGGGAATACGGCATTATTTACAGTAAGAGTATAAACATCCCCACATAACCTTCATGGACAAGTTATTTAGTACTTGATAAGGTAATGCAAATTCCATCTCATTTCAAATAGCTTCTTAAATATACCTATCGTGACTTAACAAGTTACCCAGCACATTCCTTGTATAAAGATATTTTTTATTATTACGTGATAAAACGCAAACATATGTGTATGTTGGTACTTACAAATAAAGCAATTGGTAGTATAGTTTATCAGGCTCCATATAAATTTTATATCATATAAAGTAGAAAAAACGGACACGCTTTATTTTCAACAATACATACAATCCATCCAAAAGTATTGTTCTTACCTTCTCAAGAACTAAATCCGTATCTGAGTTTAAACTTGGACACTTCAACATCCCAAAATCTACATCAATTGTGTACGGTGGAGTTCTCATCACAATAATAATGTGAATAAATACTGCCAAAAAGCAAGACAAAGCGTCAACTCACTACGATCACTTGGAATGAACAGCAGTGATCTTCATCCGTCTGTCAGCGTCAAGATATGGCTCCGAATGATCCTAACAACAAGTTTGTATGGATGTGAACTTCTATACAAAACTACTGGTCAATGTACTGATCTTCTGGAACGAACACAAAGGTATTTTGCACGTACTATACAAGGACTAGACAAACGCTCTCCCTCTGAATCAACCGTCGCTAATATTGGCCTCTGGACCCTTTTATGGATATATCGACAAATGCAAATTGTTATTCTTGGGACGCCTCTGTAATCTTAAATGTAACAATATTGCAAAGGATATCTTCTGTGCCTCTGTTACACAACCTGCCTCATCAAGTGCTGTCACAGCAAACTTAATGGAAGTCGCAAATAAGTATAATTTGAACAAATATCTTAGCTCATACGTTAAACATGGAGTGTTCCTACCCAAAAGCAAATGGAGAAAGGTGGTGTTTGACACAGTTCATGGATATGAAGAGCAACTATGGCTCAACAAGGTTTCCATAAACGCCGGTATGTTCCGTTACAGGAAAATCAACTGCAATCTTAGATCGCATGTACTATTGGATATAATTTCCCTTTATCCAGAACACAGGTCAATCTTACAGTTCTGTATTCGCATATCATTCCGTAGTATTATCTCAAAAGCGTGTACATTGTGTGATAATCACGCTAATGATTATGATTGTCATGTATTATTGCATTGTGAAAAACTTCTGCAAAGCAGAAACAACTGTTTTTCATTCCTAATTGATCTCCTTGACGTTGAGACTTATGTTGCTTTTGAAATGCTCGATGAAGACGACATGTTCATGTTCCTGTTTGGAGATGATACTCACACAAGTGAATGTGTAGACTTTCAAGTCTGGATTGAGATTATAATCGTATTTGCGTCCTTTGTAAACTCAATCAGAAACTCGCTTCTACTCTGCTACAGTTGAACTGTTTGAATGCAACTGATATAACTTGAATTGTATATATGTTTATTTCTACTGTTATCATTGCTTGTCTGTAAATGAATGATAATGTGAATCTTCGGAATAATATCTGGAGGAAATAAAGAATCTCTCTCTCTCTCTCTCTAACTGTTATATCATATAAAGTAGAAAAACAGACACGCTTTATTTTCAACAATAATTATCAGAAGTCAAACACATCTACAATTAAAAGGGTGCATTCAAAAATGGCACATGTGCTATGTTATATACATCGAACATGTGCCCTTCATCCGTTCAATTGATAAGCACCTTTTCTGCACACTTTCAGCTTTGTAGATTGTGTTGCAAATCAGCCCAGTTCAGTTCATTTAAAACATAATTTAGTGAGCATCAATGTATGATAACAGTACAAGCTACTATCTCTGGCTGTGTATATGTGTTCCTATAGAAGTACTCTGTATCTCTCACTCATCCTCTTGAAGATGTCCCAACACGTAAAATATGTATGATGCTGTCAATACACAAGTTGCAATTTTTCTTGTAAACTGAGACCAAGACGTGAATCAACAATAGTTTAGAGAATTATATCAATAACGACTTAAATAACTTATTCATTGCAATCACAGGACTCAATGAAACATGATGAAACAGTGAAACACTCATGAGTAGTGCCGTTGTATGTGTACGATATATATTGATTTATTTGTTCATGTGTTCTTATGGGACATGGCCTCCTTCTACAGACCAAATAGATGCAAGATTAATCATATATGCTCAAACAAAGAAAACATCGAGACAAGACGATTTGCACAAACGATCTTCGTTTTTGATCGACACAACAATTTCTTACCTTTCAAATGGCTTGGTGTCAGTTTGTAAGCCGAATCTTTTCATGTAATATGATGAATAGCTAAACGTTATGCAGCAAACAATATATACCATATCTAATCAGAGGCTTATGCCGTTATATTATAAAGTACATATTTCAAATTGACATATTAAAAGCAATAACATAACCAATAACATCAAACACGTATTATACTAATTTAATCAAACTGCGATCACACGTTTGAATTGATTGTTTAAATACTATTAATACTTTCCATAAAATAAACGATAAAACGAACTTGATCTAAAAATATAGACACTTACTAAATTATGATATTACAACGATGTACATTATAATTTAATCATCGGTTGCACAAACCTCTTCAAACATGCATGGCGGTTATCAATTAATTTTAAATGTAAACATGGTAAATGATTTTGACTAAGTAGTAACATTATACCTAACCTCAAGTACGTGCTATATTAATTACATGGATACTCAGACCTCTTACACTTAGACCTCTTAGACTCCATTAAACCAGTATACTCTCAGTTTATTCCGAATTTCTTGGATTTCCGATGAAGTAGTAACACCTTAAAATGTCTGAGTGAATAACATGAGAACATTGATTATTCCTAACCTAAACACCGGCAGCAGAACTGATCACTGGCTACTTTCATTGAACATTCAATGAGAACAAGGGATAATGTTTGGCAACAACAGGAGTTTGAGTCATTTCTGGTATTCTCAGTTATGTGAATATATGCCAACCACATGAGAAGCCTATGTAATATTTAAACTGGTAGACTTAGACAGTACATCTAGCCTTATTATTACTGTGTATCTCATTATGTTCATGTAACTACTACACTTACTTACATTAGTGCTATGATGCTGAATCACAATTGTATTCTCAAATAGCTGCTGTGGGAAGCTGAATTATAAAGGTCAAACATTTTCTAAGAGTTCATCTATATCATGCCAAATTTAATGCATTTGCTTCAGCATCTCAGATAGTCAATTATTTTCAGGGAGACAGTCATGTAATTGCGTTAGGAACATACCCACAGGTGCAGCTAAGGATTACATTAATACTATTCCGAAAGTGTCTGGCAGTCTCAATCATTACCTTCTATCAAGTGAATAGTACGAATGATATGTAACGATTGGAAACATATTGCAACATAACCAGGAGTTACATTTATACACTGAGATGTGTAATCAATAAATAACTACGATGTTTTCCTCAATACAGCACTCGCTTCTACACTTGAGTTAGATTTATTAGTGATGTCTTCAAATTAACGTCCATGTCTTCGTTTGGCACGGGTAAACAGAGGCCTGAAGAGAGTGAGTGATGCTGTTCTAGCTGTTTAGGAACGATCAACATTAGCCGTGTAGATCGGGTGCAACCTTGCTGTGTATTGGAAGCGGCAAACTTTCATGGTGGCGGTGTCATGACTTGAAATATCCCACTGACATGCTTAACATGCATGCACGTGTACGTTCTAATGTTGACAAATTATACAGTTTGCTGTGACTTTAGTATAATATCAATGCCACCAAACTCTAAGCTCATCTTATACGTCGTACCTCTTCTGCTGAAGATGCTACGTGTATGATAAAAAGAGAGTCAAGTAAACGCTTCTTTTGATAACATTACTCTCAGTGTGCTAACACATCTTAAAAATATGAAAAGGATCCTGTGATTAGATTTCCCACGTGTACTATATTTGGTGCGTAGGGGTATACCAATTTCTAAAGCACGTGACCACTCCTACCAAATGCTAGCTGGCATTGATGTGTAACAAGATATAATGTTTGCCTTAGAGTGAGAAGTTGAACAGTGGAAAACAATCAAATTAGCAACACCAATAAGCTACGCCCTCCTGAAATATGAATCAATTCGTTCTTGACAACAAGGGTTGTCCAAATAAATAGTTTCCGTGTTTGTCTTTGTATTCAAGAATTACTGTAAAACATTGAGCTGTACTCATTGACATTTGGAATAAATAAAATATTTATTATTAGTCAGGAATTACGTTCAACGTGATCAGAGATATCATATTCATTAAAAAGATTAACTTAAGATATGTTATCAAAATGTACTTTACTTAAGCAAAATCCTGAGTAAACCGTGGTTTATGTAGATGTTTGCGGTTGGCATTTCAGAATGCTGGCAGTTTAAACAAGGATAGTGATTAAGTAGCTCGGTGTAACAAATCCCATCCGCTGCTGCCATTAATCTCACCTTGAAGCGTTAACAGGGGGGTCTTGAAACGTGTTTACCACACATAATTGCAGCCAATATCCTAATCTAAATACTTTAAATTCATACTTAATGTAACTTAAAGTTTGCTTAGATGTAAGGATAGAACATTAAAACTCATCAATGAATTTATTATATACAATAGTAATAGAAACAAAAGTACACAGCGATTGGGAATAGCCTTGCAAGTGACTCACACAATGTAAGTAATTCATTACTGCATTAATGTTATATATATATGTATATTATGTATATACAAAGACAGGGTCTGAAATTCCCAACATCTATTTCAGTGAACTTGTCAAGTTCTGGAAGTTGTCATTGAGAACTATTTGCACAAGGGATATTCACAATTATCAACTGCAACATTAGCGTTTATTTAGTTGTCAATGTCAATTATGAATAACGCATGCATATATGTATTTCTTTAGAATAGAATCATCGCCAATAATATATAACATTTGCGGAACAGTTGAACAAAACAGAATTGACACTCTTTGCCAAATTGAGAAAGAGAAGCCGAAAGATCGTTGTAACAAACTGTCGACACGGTGCTATCAACTGAACTAACCCTCACGATCGTTTTTGAACCACAAATCAAGTTGATTAAGTGCTTCCTATTGCTGCTGATGGATCTACGTTTGGAGCATATATTACTTTATAAGAATATATCTGTATGGCACAATCATGAAGCATGCTTCATCAAGGTTTTACAAGACATAGGGATAAGACGAAGGTAAATCTATCCCTGCTAAAATTGTAAGCTGCATTCCCGATTTGAAGATATGGATGAAATCAATGATAATCAAATAAGTGGTGTTTCGCAGGCTAGACACAGTATGTTATCTTGTACACTGAGAATAAGTGAAGTTATCAGAATGAATATGTGACGACACAAAGCATAATGAGGAGATATCATATGAAGTTTTATATTGATTATTTTTTTAAAACACACCAAAGGTGTAGAATTGTAGTAAAATGGTAAAAATAGTTGGGACATTGTGAAAAGGGTTGTACTATTTAACATGGAAGACATTTCGTGATTTAGCAATACTCAACATAACTATGTGATAGGAATGAATGCAGCCCAAAAATATTAACATAGGAAATTGGATAGAAATTGCATCTTTGCATTGACTGTTTGCATTATGTGTATGAATACTGCACTTCAAATAAAATAATCAGACGTTTTCCATATTCACATGTATTAATCAATTAAAGAAAGTGTATTATGATATATTGATTTGTTTATACGCCACTGGTCTCAAGTGGAGAAAATAAATCACTGAAATCAGAGTGGTTACGGTGAAATATTGATATGCCTCTCATTATAAGAGGGAATGCTCTACTTCCATCAGCAAACACTATTCAGAGCCGATTCACATGAACCATCACAGGAAATAGACTTTCAGAAATGGGTTATCGAAGGTAATTGATGAAAATAACAGCTATTCTAAAATGGTCCTGTAGATGTTAAAGAACGGCGCGTTGTAAAACTATATTATGAGGGAAAATTGGGAACCTATAAGTCTATTGGTCATGGAAGATTACTAACTAGGTTAACAACCTTTTTCCCATGTGAAGCCATACACACATTTAATATTGATGAATCAGGAATACTACAAATGTCATAACTATCTGGGACATTCTGACATGGTTATCAAATAATTTGTCCACGACATATAAAGATGTAGGATTCATTTGACGGCCTCCCTGAATAAAAAAACAGAACAAACTTATAATTTAGTATGTTTTATACGATATTGGTAAGCCATAGAGACATTATTCAATAACATTTTAAATATCATAAATTTATTGACCTTAGTACCTATATGAGGAATGGCTGTAATAGTGTTGAAAAATCAAGTAGCTCAAATATAATATGGCAATATTAATGACGGCTTGGGTAATGTGATTTTTAAAAATATATTGCTAAACCCAATAGTGGTCATGAAACAGAAATTGTGCAATGTTCTTGGTAAAACTGTGGGTTTTCAGACAGTTGTACTTTTTTCTCTGGTAATTAGCCTTGTCAGTAACTTGTCATTTGCAATTGACAGGACATTCCCTGGAAATACTTTTTGTTTAGACTGTTCACATTTTCCCAAGGTCATTTCAGACGTCATACATGTTAAATGCATGGTATTTCTACCTTTTTATAGTTTTTTTTTATAGTTTCGTTAGTCACCTAAGGAATACGAGGCGTCGACTACTCATTTAGTAGTGTTTTTCGGTGGCATAATCATTATAAATATTGATTTATTCTATAATTTCGAGTGTCCGCTGTGAGTCAATCAGCACGCTCCCTAAATTGTGTTACTCGGTTCTCTATACCCGTTAATTCGCTATACCCACTATCCTGACATGGTTTTGGACGGGACTTAAGTTATAGTATGTTCGCTGGTTCCGGCAAGACCTTCAACCTCCGTCTATCTCCTCTATGATCGACCTCTCGTCGCGAGGCTTCTTTTTTCTCTCTCCTGTTTGGTGTTTGAGCAGGTACACGGAGCGGACTCGGTCCCTACGCCAGGGGAGACGCAGACTCTTTCTGCCTCACTCCCCAATGAGTGTTAGACAGAAGGCAGTTCGGATGTATCTCAGGTCGGCCATGCTTAACGTGTACTAGACCTCTCACTCATGTCCGACGAGCGCGGCAGGACGTTCAGCATTCCCTCTATCTCCTCCATGATAGACTCCTCGGATGAGGAGAATTGTCTCCTTTGTCTGATTCGGGCCCTGCGTATTTACACGTATTACGCCTATTTATTTGGACTCTACGTCAGGGTAGGAGCAGGTTAGGACTACTTTTGGGCCCATTCACAAGAACTGTAAAGGAGATAGACACGAACTCTCTTCATTTTAACTGTTATTTTGGTCGAGTGATTAATTGAGGAAACAAAATCGAGTTATCAACGGTGAGTATAAATAATGACGTTTCATCTAAAACGTACTTTAAAAAATGGAATATATGTTGGGGTTTTTTCTTGACAAATACCATGTTTATCTCATCTCATGAGGTAGAGAAGTTAATATTTCACTCGTGGCAGAGTCATTCGTGATATATCTTCTTTGTTACCTCACTCAATGATATTAACATGGTTATTGTCAAGAAAAGACAGATATCCTCTATATATAATGAATTATTAATCATTAATAATCTGATTCCTTGTGTGTACCATGTATGACATTGCAAAAGTTACATTAAAAGTATAAATATTATTAAGTTTATGATTTTCAGAATGGTATAGATTATGTTGTTCTTGTTTCCATGGTTTGCCAATCTCCTGTAAAACATCCATAATTATAAGCAGACCCTATTAATTAATTAATCATGTTTTTCACTCAGTGTGATACATGTATTGGTACATGTATTGTCGTAATTATATGTCATAGGGGAACTGTTGTGAAGTACAATAACTAAGTTATCAAAATTCCTCAAACAGTTATGACTGGTCCATTATTACTATTCTTGATTCAACAATATTAAATGTGTGCATGTCTTCACAGGGAATAAGGTTGATAACCTAGTTATTAATCTTGGATGACCAATTTTTCTCCATTTTCCCTCATAATATAGTTTCACTAGGCGATGTTCTGTTACACTTACAGGCGCAACTTAAGTTGTCTGTTCTTTTAATCAAATATCTTTGATAAACCATCACTCTAAGTCTATTTACTGTGATGGTTTATGTGAATCGACAAATGGTTTCTGCTGATTGAAGTAGGAAAACACTCATCTTGTAGTCATGGGCTTAATGTTGTCCAGTTGAAACCCGTTGGGTAGCAAATATGAACAAATTATAACTTGGAAACAGATTATTGACATATATAATTAGATATGCATTATTTTGTTTGTATTGTTGTTACTCACTTTCTTGTGTACATTTTTTTTAAATGCAAAATATAAAATGTATATAACATGGTCATTAAGAAGATTTCATAATTTACATAATATCACATAATTATATTTAGTGTTGATGTGACAATCATGAATGACAGATCTATCATGTTCATTACACAACCGTGGATGCTTTTTCAATGTAATGTTTTCATTATGTCAAAGAGATTTAAAATGCAGTTCAAGTTTACAAGTGTACAGAAAGGCGATTTTTTGTTGTTTACTAAATACAAAAAAGATGTATGTTAGGTTTATAGGCAAACCATTTTAGTACAATTAAAAAGGTCTATTATCTGTTTTAGAACTGAAATACTTGATACTATGATATGGCACATTTGTTGTATTTCCTCATTATGCTTGGTGTGGTCACATATTCGTTCTGATAACATTCATTTATGCTCTATACACAATTTAAAATACTCTCTAGCCTGCGAAATATCTGATATATCTATCACTTATCTGTATTTGCAGGAATGCAGCTAACGCTATTACCAGAGGTAGAGTTACGATCGTGTTATCCGTATGTCTTGTAAATCATGTTCCCATGATAGTTCGAGAATACATGGCTATAAAAATAGATGAAGAATGCGTCATGATTGTGTCACATAGATATATACGTACATAAATATGATCTCCGAACGTCGATCCATCAGCAGGGATTTGAGACTTTATTTATGGTTCAGAAATGCTCATGATGGATAGTTCAGTTGAAATAACTGCCTAGAGAAATACAGTTGCTGAAAACATATTTAGGTCATTCAGGCTTCTCAGTTTGGCAAAGAGTAAACGCAAATTGCACATTGTATGTTTCGCATAGTTTAAACATTGTTTCGATTGTAAAGAAATCTATATGATAGATTATTCATAATTGGCACAGCTCCCAAGGTTGAATGCAATAGAAATAGATGCCAATAAACATTTCTATGTTTGATTTTTTAGGATATGTTCCACAACAAACGCCAGATATAAAAACTATCAAAATAACATGTCCGCTGGAGTTATTAGTGTACACAATGGGAAATAATGTTGTGACGTTGAATGATAACATACAGTACACTAGTCCACACATATAACATTTGCCACATAAACGAACAGTCATGATCACAATAAAGCAAGGATATTATATCAGTGTCAATATAATACTATGTTTACGACATGGGTGCCTGAATAATAGTATTTTCTTAGCGAGAGCGAGCGATATACCAAAAACAGACACGAGTGTCCTAAACATAGCATTACATAGACACACATATAATATTCTGTTTATAACCGAAGTCGTGACATTAATGTAAAAAGGCTAAAATCCTCTTTCAACCATAGGCATGTTCCGCCGTCGCCGCATGTCGTAAATGGAGCGTGACGTCATAGCATTGTTTATGATGTCGCGTCACCACGACAAAGTAGAATGACAAAGACATGAATATTATGAACCCCGATATGATTGCCCCCGTAGATAATAAAGTTGTATATATCATCTCTCATTACACTTCATCAAGGATGATAAAATGCACATTACTGTTCACAATTAGTTTTACAAAATACACATCCAAAATGTGTATTGGAGTCATCATATATAAATTACAGTAAAAAACATGTTATCTTAATATTATGTTCTAATTCTCTTCGCTCAAATGAACATAAAATATATAAATATGTACAACAAAAACTTCAAACGGGGAATACCTCCCGCAATTCGCAGACGAACAGGTTTATTAAGACACACACAAATGAGAATTCATGGGATGGAGTCGTCACTGCCAAACAGTTCACCACCTCGAGCACACTGGTCCTGTACAGCCCTAGGGAAAAAGACCCAACGACAAAAATACTACTAACTTGCATGCTAAATACTGAGCAATATACATGTACGTGAATAGCTGACTACATTTGATCATATATAATATTATAATTAATAAAACTTCTTTAAGAGCCAAAGTAAAACCTACAATTAAAATTTGGCACGAAATTAAAGTATACTCATCTCAGAATCCTCCCTGATGCCAGACATGAATTATTTTATGAGGACAGGATCAGGCCAGGGGGTCACGGACCAGGTCAACCTTAGAAAAGTCATCACTCGAACAGATCACCCAGGCCAGGTAATAATAACTCGATACGTCACAACGTCGAGCTCTTTGCCACCACTGGTGACAAGCTGCACACCTGAACCATACAGATAACAATGCCATACGGCTGGTTTTGGCCACACGGCTATATACTGTCAATGGAGGGAACTTCCCATAACTTTTGACCCATGATCTGGAATTCAAACTTGGTGTTCAAATGGTTATCAAAACGATCAACTGAATGCGGACCCCATTTTCCGTTCAACAACTTGACTTGACAACAGCATTGGCTGCAACTCACTGACCGTCCGAATATTGAAATCTACTCAGAGCGTCAGCTTTTTTATCCTCTGATCTGGGAATCCAACTGAATTTAAACATTATGTTGTGCTGATTCGCTACCACAAATATGGAGTGCTTGTAGATGATGCTTAAAACTACCACAAGAAGCTACCCGACAACAAGGCTTACTATCTGTAAACCACTTGACATTTTCAGCACACACAACACTGCTAAACGCAATGAGAGATAACTCCACAGTCTTCATTTCTCTCCAGGTTGAACTAGCGAGCCTCTCTTCAGAGTCCCAGACTTACTGAAAAATACGGTTAGAGGCTGCCATACCGACTTGTCAACATTGACGACGAAACCTGCCTGTTTGATTGCATCACTAACTAAGTCTGAGTGGTGTGAATACAAGTCCTTCGATTTTGCGTAACCAAACCCATCGTCATGATATACAACAGTATCCAATATCCAAAAAGAGGACGAATGCACTTAGTGAAGATATATGGTGCGGCTGTTAAACCAAACGGCAAAACTGTGAAACAGTAGTACCCAATGATACTGTTAACCTCCCAACTAAACCCCACATACTGCTGTTGACTAGGATGGATATCAATGTGATATCACGTTCGAACATAAACTCTGTATCTCTCTTTATGGCCCGCAAAAAACAATTTTACTTTTATACACAAACTGATTAACAAATATCAAGTCAAGTATTAACCTCTGCTTGTCTGGATGCTTTGTAGCTACCGGAAGTGGGTTAACAGCTGAAGGAGGACTATCAATGGCCTCAACCACAAAAAATCCATTTCTCAGAGCGGAATGGTGATTTTCAGAGAAAGAAGGGATAAACTTATCAAGGAAAGGTATGACATAATCACCTGTAATAGTATGCATCACAAACTTTGGAGATCCATTATCAGCCCAAAAGGAAACATGTTTTTTTCAAACTACCTTCCACCACGAAAGTAGACCGAGTTCCGAACTCAAAAGACCTAGTCTGGACACACTCTAATCTTGAGTAAGTATCCACAAAGCCTGATGAACGATCAATGACAACGTCATGTGGGGCAGAAATAACTTCTTCCTGTAAGGATTGAGCGTCTACGACTGTCGACTCCAGGACATCAAACTTGCAACTTCTGTGAAGCTGCCAGGGTACAGGATACCCTCCAGTGGCCAAACCCGCAGCAAAAGTAGCATTGCTCGTTAGGGGTGGGGCCTCGCCTGACTGGGGGACGAAAGGGCTGGTTCTGACAAACCGGTGAGTCAAAACAGACAGTAGCACTTGCGGAAGCATTGCTGAATCTTCCCCTGGGCCGGAACGAGGAAGGCTTTGTCCTCAGCTTTCTCAAATTAACGTTCCTCTTCCGAACCGGATGCTATGTCGTCTCCTTCAAGTTCGGCAACAACCACCCAGGCATACGGTCAACGATCTGCAAGACGAATACGCTTATTCCTCCTGGAAATATCACTCGACAACTCCGACACTATCAGCGTACTTTTTAAATTTTGTTCTTAATATTTCTGAATGCACAATCTATCTCATCCAAAGAAGTTGCATTGAATTTGTATTGGAGATGGCTGCCTTTAAATGTGAAATCGGCAAGGTCTGAATCTTGTCGTGCCTTTTAAAGGCGGACAACGATCTTTCTTCGCTCTCCTCAATGACATAGTGTTTAAACTACCGTATTTTACGCAAGATAAATTCATTTTCTGTAAATATATTTAAATGCACGTCTGTATAAGGTATCGATGACCTAAACTCACGAATAAATTAAAATTGTATTGAAATATGTAATTAAGTGACATCATGAACATTTTTAGAAACTAACATGATGGAAAAATATAACATCCATGCGAGTGTGTCATATACATTGTCTCAGATCACCCTCTGGATAGATTACAGACATATTTCATTGTTCTTTCCAATCTCCCTAAGAACGTATCTTCAGCAAATACATCAGAGCTATGAGACAGACAATACTTGATTATGGCATGAATAGACTGAGAGTTAATTCACACAAAGCAAGAAAACCAAACGATAATTTCATCACAATATAAGAGCTTGCAAGGGAAATAACATACAGATATCATATAATGCTACGGAAACACTTTTTTAAACAAAACGAAAGAAGCATTGTAACCACAAGACGTTTCTTTAAGATATACAGTTAAGGATTACCATGAAGTTACAGTGATCTCCCCATTTCTTGGTAATTAACTACTTCTTGGTGGTCTAGGGGTAGAGGGTGTTGTATCCCAAGTATGGATCTATCCCATCTTAAGATGGGATAGCTCTCCAGGCTATCCCAACTGTGGATAAATCGCTATCTCAAGTTGGGACATCCCATCTTAAGATGGGATAGCAGAACTTTTTAGAAAAAAAAATTAGTCTGATGAAAAAAATTATTTTGATGTAAAAACTGATTTTGATGAAAAAAATGACTTTGAGGAAAAAAATGACTGAAGAAAAAAACGAATTTGATGACAAAAATGTTTTTGATGAAAAAAATGTTTTTGATGAAAAAACTTATTTTGATGTAAAAAAAACTTATTTTGATGTGACAAACTTATTTTGAAAGAAACACATGATTTTGATGAAAAATGACTTTGTTGAAAAAAACGAATTTGATGAAAAAATTTACTTTGGTGAGTAAACTGTTTTTGATGAAAAAAATGAGTTTGATGAAAAAAAATATTTTGATGTAAAAAAAACTTATTTTGATGAGAAAAACTTTTTTTGAAAGAAAAACATGATTTTGATGAGAAAACTGTTTTTGATGAAAAAAATGAGTTTGATGAAAACAATTATTTTGATGTAAAATACTTATTTTGATGTGAAAAACTTATTTTGAAAGAAAAACATGATTTTGATGAGTGAGTGAGTTATTGTTTAACGCCGCTTCGGCAGTATTGCAGCCATTAGCGGCGAGATATTTAATTTATTTGCCTAATTTAAAAAAGAAAATTGCAATTGAAAAACAGAACACGGCACGAAGGCCGCAAAAACATCAGCATATTATCACAAGTTGAATAAAAGCTGATAATGAAAAGTTAAAATTCACAATTTGTCAATAAGGTGTACAGCCTTTAAAAAATCTAAAACACGATGCTCACCGAAATGAGTAAAAACTTGATTGATTGAAATAGAAGGATAAAAAGTTTCCCTGATATGTGCAGTGTCCCAACACTCACATAGAATGTGTTTGATTGTGAGAGGACACTGACAGGGTATACATACTGGGGGATCTTCCCCCTTTAAAAGATATGAGTGTGTAAGATGAGAGTGTCCAATACGACATCGTCGTAGGACACAAGCTTCCTGCCGGGTAAAAGATGAAAGAGATTTGTATCCTAAATGAGGTTGAATAGTGTGAAGTTTGTTATGATGTTGTTGGTCCCATTGGGACTTCCAACGTTCTTTAATGTAAGATTTAATAGCAGGTTTAGAATCCGTATATGGAACTTTAGTGGGAGAAATATGTTTGAGGTTTAATGCTGATTTAGCTGCTGAGTCAGCTTTGTTATTACCTCTTATACCCATATGGCTAGGAAGCCAGCAGAAGACGATATCGCATTGGAGACACGAATTATGAAGTAATAAAATATCCCTGATAATTGGATGATCACTCTTACAGTTTTTAATTGCTTGTAGGCAAGAAAGTGAATCGGAAAAAATAATGTAATTATTAGGGGTTGAGTTTTTAATGTGATGGACGGCCTTAAGGATGGCCTTAGCTTCTGCAGTAAAGATGCTGCTGCCATCATGCAGCCTTGAAGCATATGTTGTTGAAGGAGTCACAGTTGCTGCTGCAACTGTGGGTCCATCTTTAGAACCGTCAGTGTAAATTGGTTTATAATCTGCGAAAAAATTACGAAGTTCAAAAAATGCCTGTCGAAATATTAATTGGTCTGTATTTGATTTTTTATGAGTAGATAGAGAGAGGTTGACACGGGGCCTCACCAGCTGCCATGGCGGAGTGGCAAGCAGACCGTGCTCTGCTATTGTTGTTAGGTCGATATCACAATCTTCAACATGTTGTTGAAGTCTGATACCGAGTGGTGGAATTGCTTTAGGTTTTGAGTTATACAACTGCTGGTATTCAGGATTGAATACGCAGTTGTACGCAGGATTTGAAGGGTTTGATTTTAGTTTGGTTATATATTGAAGTGCTAGCTTGATGCGCCGATCTTCAAGAGATGGCTCATCAGCTTCAACGTAAAGGCTTTCAACAGGTGAAGTTCTGAAGGCCCCAAGACAAAGCCTGAGACCCTGGTGATGGATTGTGTCTAGTATTTTAATATAAGAGGGGCGAGCAGATCCATATATTATGGATCCATAATCTAGTTTGGAGCGGATGAGTGATCGATAGAGATGAAGAAGAGTTTCTTCATCTCCACCCCATTTATTATTTGAAACGACCTTTAAAAGGTCTAATGCCTTTAAGCATTTAGCTTTAAGGTTTTTAATGTGTGGGATAAATGATAATTTACTATCAAATGTGAGACCAAGAAACTTGGCCTCAGGAACGACTTTGATTGGAGTTTTATCCAGAAAGAGTTCTGGATCTTTGCGCATATTGCAAAAATGCACACAAGATGTTTTAGCTTTGGAAAATTTGAAGCCGTTTTCCAACGACCATTGATGGATTTTATTGAGGCAGAGTTGCAATTGGCGCTCGATTGATGGCATATTTTTGCCTCTGCAGGAAACTCCAAAATCGTCCACAAAAAGTGAACCATCTGTATGGTAATTTAAGACTTTAGCCAAGCTGTTAATTTTGATGCTAAATAATGTGACAGATAAAATGCTGCCTTGTGGGACACCCATTTCTTGATCAAAGAAATCAGAAAGGGTGGAACCCACGCGCACTTGGCGGTCATGTAAAAAATTAGATATAAAATGAGGCATACGACCTCGCAAGCCAAATTCAAATAAATCTTTTAGGATGCCATGCTTCCATGTAGTGTCATAAGCTTTTTCTAAATCGAAAAAGATAGACACAGCATGTTGTTTATTAATAAATGCATCACGAATAAATGATTCTAAACGAACTAGATGATCAGTGGTACTGCGTTGTTTGCGGAAACCACATTGAATATCTGTTAGTAATTTATTAGTTTCCAAGTACCAAACTAGACGATCATTGATCATCCGTTCCATAGTTTTACATACGCAACTTGTTAAGGCTATAGGACGGTAGTTGGAAGGGTCTGTATGATCCTTCCCAGGTTTTGGGATTGGCACAATAGTAGCGTTGTGCCAACAAGATGGAAATTCACCCGTTTCCCATATATGATTAAATACCTGGAGTAGAACCTCAAGGCAAGGTTCCGGTAAATGTTTTAGAAGCTGATAATGGATTTCATCAGGGCCGGTTGCTGTATCATGAGCTTTAGAAAGTGCAGTTTTGAGCTCTGACAAGGAGAAGTGTTCATTATAATCTTCTCCATTGTCAGATTTTAAATTAAGTGGTCGTTTTTCCTGTACCTTTTGGTACTTTTGGAAAGCAGGGACATAATTTGCAGATGAAGAATTTTTAGAGATTGTTTCAGCCAACTTATTGGCAATGTCAGATTTTGAGGTGAGAAGGTCATCATTGACCTTAAGATGTTTTATTGTAGATTTGGAACCTTTGCCTTTAATTCTACTAATCATATTCCAGACTTTGCTGATAGGTGTTCTGGAATTGATCTTAGAGACATAGCCTCTCCAAGATTCACGTTTTTGTTGGTTGACTGTGCGTCGAGCTTTAGCTCGAGCCTTGCGACAGTTATCTAAATTAATTCTTGTAGGTCGTTTACTGAGCTTGCGTTCAGCTTTTTTACGTGCCTTTATGGCAGTATCGCAGGTTTCATTAAACCATGGCTTGTGAATGCGTGGATTTGCCGAGGTTTTAGGGATAGTTTCAGTTGCTATATCAATGAGACCTTTAGAAAAGGCCTCAACAGGATCAGTTGCATTGATTATTTCATCATATATAATATGTTCACGGCAGAGGGTAGAAAATGTACCCCATTCAGCCTTGGAAAATTTCCAACGAGGATTGTGCTCCTCGGGAATAGGTGATGAGGGTTCTAATACAATGGGGAAGTGGTCACTTCCACATGTATCCTCATGGACTGACCATGAAAAGTCATGTAAAAGGGATGCATCAGTTACTGATAAATCTATAGCTGTATATGATCCTGTAGCAGGATGTAGATATGTGTTTGAACCATCATTGAATAGACATAAATCATTTTGGGTAAGGAAACTTTCGAGTATTTTACCCCTAGAGTCTAGGGTATTACTACCCCAGAGGGGATTGTGACCGTTGAAGTCACCCATGATGATATAAGGTTTAGGTAATTGGGTAATAAGTTGATCAAGATCTTTTATAGTAAGATCTTGAGATGGTGGAATATATAATGAGCAGAGAGTTAAAGTTTTAAATAATGATAAGCTGACAGCTACAGCTTGTAATTGTGTTTTTAATGGAATTTCTCTGTGGATAATTCCATCACGTACTAAAATTGATGCACCCCCTTTTGCCCTATCAGCAGAAGGGGAGAAAGAGTTATAAAAAGTGAATGGTCTTATTGCAACTGTATCAGATTGTTTAAGATGAGTTTCTTGAAGGCAAATAGCTTGGGGATTGTATTGTTGGGCCAACAAGCCCAATTCATTAAAATTAACCTTAAAGCCTCGACAATTCCACTGGAGAATCGCCATGGATGCTAGGATAAAATAAAATATTAAAAGCCTCATGATGGAGGTTTTACAGGAGAAAGTCGACGGTCCTTGGACCGAGCCCTGTGCCCCTTTTTGGGGGAGTTGTTAAGAGAGGCTGTGTCTGATGCGTCCATAAGGACGTCATCAGACTCATGGTCAAGAGATCCATATTTGTTGTAGACCTCAACCGCACTCCTCTGGCCTTTGGGAGTGCGGTTTGCTGATTTGGATTTGGATTTTGAATTTTTAGAATTTTGTTTTGAGGATGATGGTTTTGGATTTATGTTTGTAGTTGGAGGTATTTTAGATCCTGTCGGTTTGACAGGCTCTGTAAGGGACAGAAGAGGGAATGTCATGGTACCTATTGTGGAAGAGGTTGAATTGCGGAGTTTGTATTGAGTTGGGGGATCACTCACCCACTGAATGTCTGTCTGGGTTGATACAGAGCATTTAGTGGCAGTTGCTGATGATACTATGGTTGAGTATGAGGGTTTAGGACCCTCAAGAACCAGCCGTTTAGCTTCGGGGAAAGATATATTCTGGGTGAATTTAAGTTTGAGTATTTTGGATTCCTGTTGCCACCGTGGGCACTCCTTGGAGGAAGCCAGATGTTCACCAGCACAGTTGGCGCATTTCGGCAACTCCTTGCACTTCTCTGGATGGCTTTCATCGTCGGGTTTGCCACACTGTGGACAAACACGCTCATCCGCCTTGCAGGAATTGCTTCCATGGCCAAACTTCTGGCACCGGTAGCAACGGAGTGGCTTAGGGATATACAGTTCTGTTGGGAGTTTGTAATATCCTGCATACACAGTTTTTGGAGCCTGTGGAGTTGAAAATGTTAGGAGATAAGTTCGCGTCTTGATGATGTTATCCTCCTTCTTGATAGTGAACCGCTTAACAGCAGTCACTCCCTGGCTCTTCAGGTTGTCAAGAAGCTCCTGTTCGGATGAATCATCAAGACAGCAATCCTTATCCCGGATGATGGCTTTGCTGCTGTTTAGCGATGTATGAGGAGTAACCTTAACAGGTTTATCAATAATGGCCTGCAAGGTTAGTAGAGATGCTGCTTGTTGTTTTGATTTAACTTCCACAAGAAGACTCATTCCTTATCTTCTTTACTTCCTTTACATCACCGGCCAGACCTTGAATGGTCTTGGCAGTGGCGAAAGGATTGAGACGGAGAGGTTTATCATCAGTGGATGAAATGACCAGAAATCGCGGAAAGGTGCTTGAAGTTGGATTAGAAGTAAAAATTGAAGTTGAAGGTTTTGATTTGGATGATTTTGAAATTTTAGATGATTTTGATGATGTTGCCTCTTCCTCAGAAGAGGGACAATCATCTGTTGACAAATTTCGCTTGTTTTTAACTGAACGATTCATGTTCGGTTGGTAAGCATTTCGTCAAACTGGATCCCCACCCACCACGGAGCACCAACAAGGGCAATGCTGTGTCAGCGGGTCTCCTGCTGACAGCACCGGGGATACCAGGATGATATACTCCACTAAAACGTTGCCAATGTTTCACTGGATTGGCCCATTGGCCACCGCTATCTTGGAAGCTGAGTAAAGTTGATGAATGTGAGCAAGAGAGCACTGAGAGAGAGTGCCGAGAGTAGGGATAGTACATCATCAGGAAGGAAAGAATTGTGGAAAGGTGGTGAAGGTATGCAAGAGAGCACCGAGAAAGTAGAGAAACTAATTGTAAAGAGAAAGGTAGCAGCGTAAGAAGAAGGATAGAAAAGATGTGCGCAACCAAGTGCTTGGCATGACCAGCCGATTGACCAGACCGGGCCCATCTGGCCACCTGTCTAGATGAAGTTGGGGCCGAAGCAGTGTATTGTTCAGTGTTAGCTTTAAACTAAACACATCCCTCAACCACCAGGCATCCTTCCTCCACCCTTACAGGTCGCAGCCCACGGCAAACAGACTGCCCCCTTGTAGTCGCCTCTTACGACAAGCAGGAGGAACTGAGGGCCTATTCTAACCCGGGCACCCCACGGGGTTGATTTTGATGAAAAAATGACTGAAATGAATAAACTGTCTTTAATGACAAATTGACTTTGATGAAAAAACTGACTTTGATGAAAAAAGACGACTTAAATTTGATGAAAAAACGACCTTGATTAAAAAATGACTTTTGATGAAACCATTGACGTTGATGAAAGAATCAAACTTGGATTAAAAAAATGAATTAAGTGAAAAGAATACATTTGATGGAATAAAATGACTTTGATGAAAACTTACTTAAATGACAAAACGACTTTGATGGGGAAAAAAATGACTTTGATGAAGAAAACGACTTTGATGAGAAAATTGCTTTTGATGAATCCATTGACAATTGAAATGATTGTTGCAAAATAAACAGAATTCGAAATACAATGATGGTACAAAGGATCATTAAAAATTCGGCAAAATATATAAAACATATCATAATTTCCACATAGATGTTGATAAATCGAGTATTTGTAAACACGTAATAAAAACATATTCTACCATTACATTCTAATACTTAATGGCGCTGTAGCACGCAATTATTATTTAAATAAAGTGAAATAAAGTGGTTAGGGCACTGTTGAGCAATCCCAACTGTTGATGGATCCCCAACCCAAAAACCGTAACATGCTTTTAATGCTAACATAGAGGATTATCATAAAGAAGCTATTTAACCTTAAAAAAGTTTAGCTATCTCAACTGTGGATAGATCCGAAAAACACACAGTTTAGCATGGAAATGCTATTAAAGACATTATTTTTGTATTAAATACATAAGCTATATCCATAAATGAAGTGCTTTGATGTTAAAACACCTACTATTAACATTACACTATTAAAATAGAGGAAGTTTGATACCAGTTAGTCTAAAATTTAGCTATCCCAACTGTGGATAGATCCCAGAAACATACACTTTAACACGGAAAAGGTATTAAATACATTATTTTGTATTAAATACATAAACTATATCAATAAATGAAGTGCTTTGATGTTAAAACACCTACTTTTAACATTACACTATTAAAATAGAGGAAGTTTGATACCAGTTAGTCTAAAATTTAGCTATCCCAACTGTTGATAGATCCCAGAAACATACAGGTTAACACGGAAATGGTATTAAAGACATTATGTTTTATTAAATACATAAACTATATCAATAAATGAAGTGCTTTGATGTTAAAACACCTACTTTTAACATTACTCTATTAAAAAAGAGGAAGTTTGATACCAGTTAGTCTAAAATTTAGCTATCCCAACTGTGGATAGATCCCAGAAACATAAAGGTTAACACGGAAATGGTATTAAAGACATTATTTTTTATTAAATACATAAACTATATCAATAAATGAAGTGCTTTGATGTTAAAACACCTACTTTTAACATTACACTATTAAAAAAGAGGAAGTTTGATACCAGTTAGTCTAAAATTTAGCTATCCCAACGGTGGATAGATCCCAGAAACATACAGTTTAACACGGAAAAGGTATTAAATACATTATTTTGTATTAAATACATAAACTATATCAATAAATGAAGTGCTTTGATGTTAAAACACCTACTTTTAACATTACACTATTAAAATAGAGGAAGTTTCATACCAGTTAGTCTAAAATTTAGCTATCCCAACTGTTGATAGATCCAAGAAACATACAGGTTAACACGGAAATGGTATTAAAGACATTATGTGTTATTAAATACATAAACTATATCAATAAATGAAGTGCTTTGATGTTAAAACACCTACTTTTAACATTACTCTATTAAAAAAGAGGAAGTTTGATACCAGTTAGTCTAAAATTTAGCTATCCCAACTGTGGATAGATCCCAGAAACATAAAGGTTAACACGGAAATGGTATTAAAGACATTATTTTTTATTAAATACATAAACTATATCAATAAATGAAGTGCTTTGATGTTAAAACACCTACTTTTAACATTACACTATTAAAAAAGAGGAAGTTTGATACCAGTTAGTCTCAAATTTAGCTATCCCAACTGTGGATAGATCCCAGAAACATACAGTTTAACACGGAAAAGGTATTAAATACATTATTTTGTATTAAATACATAAACTATATCAATAAATGAAGTGCTTTGATGTTAAAACACCTACTTTTAACATTACACTATTAAAATAGAGGAAGTTTGATACCAGTTAGTCTAAAATTTAGCTATCCCAACTGTTGATAGATCCAAGAAACATACAGGTTAACACGGAAATGGTATTAAAGACATTATGTTTTATTAAATACATAAACTATATCAATAAATGAAGTGCTTTGATGTTAAAACACCTACTTTTAACATTACTCTATTAAAAAAGAGGAAGTTTGATACCAGTTAGTCTAAAATTTAGCTATCCCAACTGTGGATAGATCCCAGAAACATAAAGGTTAACACGGAAATGGTATTAAAGACATTATTTTTTATTAAATACATAAACTATATCAATAAATGAAGTGCTTTGATGTTAAAACACCTACTTTTAACATTACACTATTAAAATAGAGGAAGTTTGATACCAGTTAGTCTAAAATTTAGCTATCCCAACTGTGGATAGATCCCAGAAACATACAGTTTAACACGGAAAAGGTATTAAATACATTATTTTGTATTAAATACATAAACTATATCAATAAATGAAGTGCTTTGATGTTAAAACACCTACTTTTAACATTACTCTATTAAAAAAGAGGAAGTTTGATACCAGTTAGTCTAAAATTTAGCTATCCCAACTGTGGATAGATCCCAGAAACATAAAGGTTAACACGGAAATGGTATTAAAGACATTATTTTTTATTAAATACATAAACTATATCCATAAATAAAATGCTTTGATGTTAAAACACCTACTATTAACATTACACTATTAAAATAGAGGAAGTTTGATACCAGTTAGTCTAAAATTTAGCTATCCCAACTGTGGATAGATCCCAGAAACATACAGTTTAACACGGAAAAGGTATTACATACATTATTTTGTATTAAATACATAAACTATATCAATAAATGAAGTGCTTTGATGTTAAAACACCTACTTTTAACATTACACTATTAAAATAGAGGAAGTTTGATACCAGTTAGTCTAAAATTTAGCTATCCCAACTGTTGATAGATCCCAGAAACGTACAGGTTAACACGGAAATGGTATTAAAGACATTATGTTTTATTAAATACATAAACTATATCAATAAATGAAGTGCTTTGATGTTAAAACACCTACTTTTAACATTACTCTATTAAAAAAGAGGAAGTTTGATACCAGTTAGTCTAAAATTTAGCTATCCCAACTGTGGATAGATCCCAGAAACATAAAGGTTAACACGGAAATGGTATTAAAGACATTATTTTTTATTAAATACATAAACTATATCAATAAATGAAGTGCTTTGATGTTAAAACACCTACTTTTAACATTACACTATTAAAATAGAGGAAGTTTGATACCAGTTAGTCTAAAATTTAGCTATCCCAACTGTGGATAGATCCCAGAAACATACAGTTTAACACGGAAAAGGTATAAATACATTATTTTGTAATCAATACATAAACTATATCAATAAATGAAGTGCTTTGATGTTAAAACACCTACTTTTAACATTACACTATTTAAATAGAGGAAGTTTGATACCAGTTAGTCTAAAATTTAGCTATCCCAACTGTGGATAGATCCCAGAAACATACAGGTTAACACGGAAATTGTATTAAAGCAATATGTTTTATTAAATACATAAACTATATCAATAAATGAAGTGCTTTGATGTTAAAACACCTACTTTTAACATTACACTATTAAAAAAGAGGAAGTTTGATACCAGTTAGTCTAAAATTTAGCTATCCCAACTGTGGATAGATCCCAGAAACATACAGTTTAACACGGAAAAGGTATTAAATACATTATTTTGTATTAAATACATAAACTATATCAATAAATGAAGTGCTTTGATGTTAAAACACCTACTTTTAACATTACACTATTAAAATAGAGGAAGTTTGATACCAGTTAGTCTAAAATTTAGCTATCCCAACTGTTGATAGATCCAAGAAACATACAGGTTAACACGGAAAGGTTATTAAAGACATTATGTGTTATTAAATACATAAACTATATCAATAAATGAAGTGCTTTGATGTTAAAACACCTACTTTTAACATTACTCTATTAAAAAAGAGGAAGTTTGATACCAGTTAGTCTAAAATTTAGCTATCCCAACTGTGGATAGATCCCAGAAACATAAAGGTTAACACGGAAATGGTATTAAAGACATTATTTTTTATTAAATACATAAACTATATCAATAAATGAAGTGCTTTGATGTTAAAACACCTACTTTTAACATTACACTATTAAAAAAGAGGAAGTTTGATACCAGTTAGTCTAAAATTTAGCTATCCCAACTGTGGATAGATCCCAGAAACATACAGTTTAACACGGAAAAGGTATTAAATACATTATTTTGTATTAAATACATAAACTATATCAATAAATGAAGTGCTTTGATGTTAAAACACCTACTTTTAACATTACACTATTAAAATAGAGGAAGTTTGATACCAGTTAGTCTAAAATTTAGCTATCCCAACTGTTGATAGATCCAAGAAACATACAGGTTAACACGGAAATGGTATTAAAGACATTATGTTTTATTAAATACATAAACTATATCAATAAATGAAGTGCTTTGATGTTAAAACACCTACTTTTAACATTACTCTATTAAAAAAGAGGAAGTTTGATACCAGTTAGTCTAAAATTTAGCTATCCCAACTGTGGATAGATCCCAGAAACATAAAGGTTAACACGGAAATGGTATTAAAGACATTATGTTTTATTAAATACATAAACTATATCAATAAATGAAGTGCTTTGATGTTAAAACACCTACTTTTAACATTACTCTATTAAAAAAGAGGAAGTTTGATACCAGTTAGTCTAAAATTTAGCTATCCCAACTGTGGATAGATCCCAGAAACATAAAGGTTAACACGGAAATGGTATTAAAGACATTATTTTTTATTAAATACATAAACTATATCAATAAATGAAGTGCTTTGATGTTAAAACACCTACTTTTAACATTACACTATTAAAATAGAGGAAGTTTGATACCAGTTAGTCTAAAATTTAGCTATCCCAACTGTGGATAGATCCCAGAAACATACAGTTTAACACGGAAAAGGTATAAATACATTATTTTGTAATCAATACATAAACTATATCAATAAATGAAGTGCTTTGATGTTAAAACACCTACTTTTAACATTACACTATTTAAATAGAGGAAGTTTGATACCAGTTAGTCTAAAATTTAGCTATCCCAACTGTTGATAGATCCCAGAAACATACAGGTTAACACGGAAATTGTATTAAAGCAATATGTTTTATTAAATACATAAACTATATCAATAAATGAAGTGCTTTGATGTTAAAACACCTACTTTTAACATTACTCTATTAAAAAAGAGGAAGTTTGATACCAGTTAGTCTAAAATTTAGCTATCCCAACTGTGGATAGATCCCAGAAACATAAAGGTTAACACGGAAATGGTATTAAAGACATTATTTTTTATTAAATACATAAACTATATCAATAAATGAAGTGCTTTGATGTTAAAACACCTACTTTTAACATTACACTATTAAAATAGAGGAAGTTTGATACCAGTTAGTCTAAAATTTAGCTATCCCAACTGTGGATAGATCCCAGAAACATACAGTTTAACACGGAAAAGGTATAAATACATTATTTTGTAATCAATACATAAACTATATCAATAAATGAAGTGCTTTGATGTTAAAACACCTACTTTTAACATTACACTATTTAAATAGAGGAAGTTTGATACCAGTTAGTCTAAAATTTAGCTATCCCAACTGTGGATAGATCCCAGAAACATACAGGTTAACACGGAAATTGTATTAAAGCAATATGTTTTATTAAATACATAAACTATATCAATAAATGAAGTGCTTTGATGTTAAAACACCTACTTTTAACATTACACTATTAAAAAAGAGGAAGTTTGATACCAGTTAGTCTAAAATTTAGCTATCCCAACTGTGGATAGATCCCAGAAACATACAGTTTAACACGGAAAAGGTATTAAATACATTATTTTGTATTAAATACATAAACTATATCAATAAATGAAGTGCTTTGATGTTAAAACACCTACTTTTAACATTACACTATTAAAATAGAGGAAGTTTGATACCAGTTAGTCTAAAATTTAGCTATCCCAACTGTTGATAGATCCAAGAAACATACAGGTTAACACGGAAAGGTTATTAAAGACATTATGTGTTATTAAATACATAAACTATATCAATAAATGAAGTGCTTTGATGTTAAAACACCTACTTTTAACATTACTCTATTAAAAAAGAGGAAGTTTGATACCAGTTAGTCTAAAATTTAGCTATCCCAACTGTGGATAGATCCCAGAAACATAAAGGTTAACACGGAAATGGTATTAAAGACATTATTTTTTATTAAATACATAAACTATATCAATAAATGAAGTGCTTTGATGTTAAAACACCTACTTTTAACATTACACTATTAAAAAAGAGGAAGTTTGATACCAGTTAGTCTAAAATTTAGCTATCCCAACTGTGGATAGATCCCAGAAACATACAGTTTAACACGGAAAAGGTATTAAATACATTATTTTGTATTAAATACATAAACTATATCAATAAATGAAGTGCTTTGATGTTAAAACACCTACTTTTAACATTACACTATTAAAATAGAGGAAGTTTGATACCAGTTAGTCTAAAATTTAGCTATCCCAACTGTTGATAGATCCAAGAAACATACAGGTTAACACGGAAATGGTATTAAAGACATTATGTTTTATTAAATACATAAACTATATCAA